>CM076142.1:15207500-16455000 GCA_038025085.1 Tetragonia tetragonoides | reverse complement strand
AAAGTTCGAGTGCTCCTGATATTCGGAAAAGGGGTGGTCAGGAATACATGTAAGAATTTATTTTCTTTCTTCAGTTAACTCATTTTCCAAAAAAAAAAAGAAGAAGGAATTATAGAATACATTAAAATAAAATAAAAGATGCATCCTCTGACATGTATGTTTTGGGATTAGTAACCATACTATTCCAAGATAAATCTGGCTTGATGGGTCAGGGAGGCAGCTAATCCAATGACCAATTGCAGAGACAACAACCTTAAGAGAAAAATCTGTCACTATACCCGCCCAAGTGATTAAAGAAGGATTATTGATTGAAGTTACCGGCATTACTAATGCACGGGTAAACATAAAAACATTGCATCTTTTTTTCTTTTTTCTTTAATCTTAAAACAAATTGCATCTATAATATATTTCCGTTTTTTAATTCAACAAATTATAATAAGTGTAGGTACTAATTGATGTGGATCTTTTATAACATGTAGATAGGTGAGTTGTTGGATGTTGAAAAATTTGACACCAAATTTGGACCAACCCATACATGCTTTGCAAACAAAAGGGGCTTTACTAAAATATGGGCTTGGGCCTTTTGGTTTGCTCACTTTGTTATCCTCGAAGAACTTGGGAGGAATACACTGCAATCTTTTTCAGAGTCTTCAAATCTAGTGACAAATTTGTGGCAGTACTAGCATGTCCACAAATTGAGTTTGGGCTATACTAAGTATGATGTTTACACGATTAAAACTTACAATGTTAGTAAGGATGCCCACACTCTCAATAGTGGGATAAACTATACTTCCAAGTCATTTATGATGGTGCTAAACATATAATGATCGTGCTCGGTTGGACAAGCGAAACTTCCATTGTCACTGATACTTGGTAGAGAGGGTGATAAGGAATACATGTAAGAATTATATTTTCTTTCTTCACGGACATTACTGGCTTTACTGCTACACAGGTAAAGATGAAATATTGCACGTTTTGATTAGTCATGTGATATCTTATGCTTTATTTATTTTTTTTTGTGCAAAGGTGACATCTTATATGTAATGTATGTGCAATATATGTAATAAAAGAGCTAACTACATATTACAGATCAATGATATCCCGATTAATTTTTTCATAAATCCATACGCTCATTAGCATAAAGGCGTCAATGCATTATTTGTGCAATATTTGTAATAAAAGAGGTAACTATTTATGTAAAATGAGAAGAAAAAAAAGACATTTGATGAACAAGTGATAAATATACGGAATATGTAGTAGGATTCCAATTATATGCATGGCAATTGAAAAATTATATTGTGGTATAGGGAGCAAATAATATAGCGCTCTTAATGCACGTGATCATCTTAAGGCATATACAAAAGAATGTGTTAAAATATCGTCTAGAAAAATGTGAAAAGTCAAAGGGAAAGAAGAATACGAAACGAAATGGTTATAATAAATACAAAACTAAAAATTAAAATACCACTACTTATATTATTAGAAGCATATGGATGCAGCTTGTGCAATGGTCGGTCCTACCCACCAGCTATATTTCTTTATTTTCCTTTTGGTGGAACCAATCAAATATGGGATATTTCACGGCGTGCCCTTAAAACTCTGTAAAAAGTATATCAAATATAATCAACTTTCAAAATGCACCATTTACCCCTAAAGTTTCAAAAGTTGGTATTAAAGCATATACACATGTTTGTTGATGTTAAACCGTCTCTTTACCGCCAAATAAGATGGATTTATTTTTTCAGGGAAAGTTATTGGACAAAACAAAATCACGTTTGGCGGCAGATTTTTCAAACCCTTCTAACACACTATTTACGTTTGGAGATGAACAAATATTGTGCTAACTGGCTCACCTCAACTTGGGAGCCTGGCGCTTATATTTATAGAGTTAGGGTTACACGGGAATACAGAGTCATATTTACATTAGAATTCCTATATACCCTATTACAACCCGTCAAACTGTTCGGGAGGTCTAACGGACAGTTTGTCCTTTAAATACAAAAATTGTTGAGAAGACAATCCTTTAGTAAAAATGTCGGCTAACTGAAATTTAGTAGGAACATATTTGACAACCAAAGAGCCTTTGGCAACATGCTCTCGAACAAAGTGGTAGTCAACGTCGATGTGTTTACTCCTATCATGAAGAACCGGGTTTTTGGACATGTAAGTGGCACTGATGTTGTCACAGAAAACAGTGGTAGGTTGGCGAATGAACAAGCCTATCTCCGCGAGGATATGACGAATGAACATTGTTTCTGCAACTGTATATGCCACTGCCCGATATTCAGCTTCAGTAGACGATTTTGAAACGGTGGGTTGCTTCTTACTGCGCTAGGAAACAAGATTCGAGCCAAGGAACACTGCATAGCCAGACGTGGAGCGCCGGCTATCGGGGCAGCCAGCCCAATCCGCATCTGCATAGGCAAGGACCGCTGTAGGGGATGTGGAGGCCTGTAAATGGAGACCATGATCGGCAGTACCTGCAAGATATCGGAAAATACGCTTTGCAGCATGTAAGTTAGCAGTGCGGGGAGCATGCATAAACTGAGAAACCATACTGACAGCGAAGGCAATATCAGGTCTAGTTATAGTTAAGTACTGTAATGCCCCAACCATACTTCTATATTCAGTAGAATCAACAAGCAAGACCCCATCTGATAGTGATAACGTGGTCCGTGAAACAACCGGGGTACGAACAGATTTTACAGTATTTAGGTGAAATTTTTGAAGCAAGTCTGTCACATACTTGTGCTGGCTAAGAAACAGACCCGATTTTGTTCGTACCGCCTGAACCCCTAAGAAGTAATGCAAATCACCCAAGTCTTTCAGAGCAAATTGAGAACTAAGTTTATCTATGAGAGAGAAAAGAAGCTTGGGAGAGTTACTAGTCAGAATGATATCATCAACATACAACAATAAGAGGACAATAAAAGTGCCAACACGAAAAATAAACATCGATGTATCACATTTGCTGCATGTAAACCCCAATTGTACCAGAAAGGTACTAAATCGATGATACCACGCCCGGGGTGCCTGTTTAAGACCATAAATAGACTGTTTGAGACGACAGACATGGTTGGGGTACTGAGGATGAACAAAGCCAGGAGGTTGAGACATGTAAACCTCCTCATTCAAGTACCCATGCAAGAAAGCGTTTTTCACATCTGATTGACGAATAGTCCAACCACATGAGACAGCAATAGAGAGTACTAGACGAACAATAGTGGGATTTACAACGGGACTAAAAGTTTCGTCAAAATCTATGCCAGCGAGTTGGTGAATCCCTCGAGCAACCAGACGGGCTTTGGGCCGCTCCACTGTGCCATCCGACCTGTATTTAGTCTTAAAAATCCACTTACATGTAACCACATTCATATTATTGTTGAAAGGAACCAATTCCCATGTATGATTTTCAATTAATGCATTAAACTCATCGGCCATGGCTTGACGCCATTTAGGATTTTTGTTCGCAACCGTGAAACTCGTGGGGTCTGCCTCTTTGGTCACCTCGGTATGGAGAGAGAACATTTTCTTGGGTTTAACAACCCCGATCTTACCCCTGGTAATCATAGAGTGAGCATTAGATTTGACCACCAGAGGACCAGCGACCGTAGTAGGCTGGTCAGATACGGAAGGAGACAATGAAGGCGAGACAGAGACACTGGGGCTTTGAGACGACATAGTGGTTACGGGCCTGGACGAATATGAACTGTCATTTGACGCTGGTACAGGCGACGAGAGACTGGGAACATAAGAGGACGCCAGAGACGGGGAGGCGCTGGCTAACCGAGGGCTATGCACCTCAGGCGATGAGGGTGAAGGCGAACATGGGCTGACAGCGGGCGTATGGGACGCCCCCGACAGGACAGACGCATGAGAACGCTCATGAGGCGTGGAAGCCAAAGACGAGCTTGGCAATGAGACACTGGTGGCAGTGGGTGTAAGTGTCCAAGGAGTGAGAAGCATAGGCGAGCAGGGATCACTCAAATCGAGGGGTTGGAGAGTTTGAAAGGGGAAAATAGACTCATGGAACTGAACATGTCTACTAATGTAAACGCGCCCCGTGAGGGGATTTAAGCAACGATACCCTTCATAGTGTGGAGCATAGCCAATGAACACGCAGCTAACAGAGCGAGGTGCCAGTTTATGTGGAGGTTGGACTGTTAGGTGGGGAAAACATTGACTCCCAAACGTTTTCAAAAATTTGTAATTCGGCTTTTTACCAAATAATTTCTCAAACGGAGAGACACTCCCTAGGGTGGGAGTGGGAAGACGATTAATGACAAACACGGAGGTGTATGCAACGTCTACCCAATGCTTCCCTGACATGAACGCCTCAACAAGCATGGTGCGAGCGGTCTCAATAACATGACGATGTTTGCACTCCGCAACACCATTTTGTTCTGGCGTACCGGGACAAGATTTGCGAAATAAAATGCCACAATCTAGAAAATGTTTAAAAAGCGGTCCATTATCATATTCTTTTCCCCCATCACTTTGAAATGTTTTAATTTTACAATTAAATATGTTCTCCACTAACTTCTGAAAATTGCAAAAATGCGTAAACACCTCAGATTTAAATTTCATAGGATACATCCATGAAAAACGAGAAAAGTCATCCACAAAAATAACATAATATTCAAAACCCAAATTTGAAATAATAGAAAACTTCCAAACATCAGAATGTATAAGTTGCAAAGGTCCATCAAAAAGATGCTCAACACTATCAAAAGGTAGTTTAGTAGACTTGCCAAGTTTACAAGGCACACACTCCAAAGAACAACGACTAGAGAGACTAATGTCATTATTATGACGCAAAACATCTAAAGTACTAGACCCTGCATGACCTAGGCGCCTATGCCAGAGCTTGGTGGACTCTTGGATGGACAGGAACGTGGTAGGAGACGCCGTAGGAGACGCTGAATTGACGGAGACACGGATGGGATAGACATTGTTGCTACTGGAAGCCCGAAGAAGAATCGCGCCCGTTGTCTTGTCCTTAACACATAGAGAAGAAGAGTCAAACTTTGCAGAACAATTGTTATCATTACACAATCGTTTAATGGAAATAAGGTTGTGCCTAAGACTCGGAACATGGTAGACAGACTTGAGATGCAACGGTTGCGGTTTGGTATTTAAAGTTATATGGCCAACTTGAGTGATAGGGATCTTAGTTCCATTAGCAACAGTAATACGAACTGGTCCATTGTAAGGAAATTCTGAAGAAAACATACCGTCGTTTGGCGTTATGTGAGCAGAGGCTGTCGTGTCTGGGTACCAAAGGGCATCGTTTGCCTCGCCAGTAGAGAGAGTAGCAAAGGATGGAGCCGAAGGAACCGCAGAATTCCCATTACCCCTGAAAGGACATTGGAAGGCAGGATGACCAGTATAATAACATATTAAACAACGAAGCTGATTAGGGGTGTGATGAACATAGGATGACTGCCATATGTGAGAGGAAGGGGGTGGCGGTGGAGGAGGAAAGGTGGAGACTTGAGAAAAGGAAAGCAAAGGAGAGATAGTAGACTGCACAATATCAGAGGTGGTGATGACCGAAACCGTAGACGATGGAGTTGAGACCGCCATGGATACCTCAGTTGGGATGGGTTGAGAATTGGCGGATTGGTCGTCAGCCATGAGAACATATGTAGCAAGGTTGGGGTTTCGGTTTGCAGGAGAAGCGTGAGAAAAGAAAATTTGGAAGCGGAAGCTAGGTCAGACGTCCTGCTCTGATACCATGAACAAATATTGTGCTAACTGGCTCACCTCAATTTGGGAGCCTGACGCTTATATTTATAGAGTTAGAGTTACACGGGAATACAGAGTCATATTTACATTAGAATTCCTATATACCCTATTAGGAGACATATTCCATCATTTTCATTCTCCTTAATCCACTCTTTACCAATAACCCTAGTTAACATTTTATCAAACTTTAGGACGCGCACCGTAAGATTTCCCACACTTAGAAGATCAACAACTGCATGCAGCTACATTTTACCATTTTTCACTTATGTGAGTTAGTATGTATTTTTAGATTCTTTATCACATAAAAATGTACAGTACTTATCAATCTAACTAATTATTATGATTCATACAGATGTCACACCAAATAGAGACGTTAGATAATTATTCTTATTTGAGTGGTCCTATGGCACGAGATTTGCAATTGTGAAATTTATAACGCTTCATAAAACAATCCAGAAAAAGAAATAAATCTCACATAGGTAGATTTTTTGGGAGGTTTGAAAAATAAGTTGATTTAGATAGTTGAATTCATATAGCAATAATAAAATAACCATTATAGATGTTATGGAAAAGCTCAAATCTGAGTGCAATTTGCACTTTTCACATTAAAATTTGGTGAAAAGTACAAATTGCACTGAAAGTGAAGTTTGTTTATGTTTGTGCAGTTTGGTGGACATCTAAAGACGGCTCGACTGCCCTTAAATAGGGTTGTTTTAGCTTTAGGTGTGTGTTACGTCCTTTCATTATGCAGATATGCCACTAAGAGATGTTACCATAGTGTTATTTGAGTAGTTTTATGGCACGCGCTTTGCATTTTTTAAACTTATTATTATGATTCGTAAAGGAATTTAGAGAAGGAAATAAATCTCACATTGGTAGATTTTTTCAGATGTTACACCAAGAAGAGATGTTACAATAATATTTTTATTTGAGGGGTTCTGTGGCATGAGATTTACATTTTTTTAAAGTTATTTTTATTTTATAAATCAATCCAGAAAATGAAATAAATCTCACATGGGTAGATTTTTGGGCTGTTAAAAGTTAGTTGATTTAGATAGTTGAAGTCATAATAGCAACAATAAAATAAGGGTGTTACTAAATACCGCCCCCTTTTTACTAGCTACCGCCCTCCCAATTTCCAATTTTACCCTCACCCCTTTTCCTCACTCACTCTCACTCACTCTCACTCATCCTCTCTTCCTCACTCACTCTCACTCATCCTCTCTTCCTCACTCACTCTCACTCATCCTCACCACCACACCATCACACCGGCAACCACCACCACTCACGGCACAACCACCACCGGTAAATTTTTTTTTGCGTATTTTTTTTGCACAGTCGTCTGAATTTTTTTCGACTCACCCTTGGGTGAGTCGGAAATTTCAGACGACTGTGCAAAAAAAAAATTATTATTATTATTTATTATTATTTATTGTTATTATTATTATTATTATTATTATTATTATTATTATTATTTATTGTTATTATTATTAATATTATTATTACTGATTATTGTTTAATTAATTAAAAATGTGAAATGGTAGAGGGGAGGAGCCGGTAAATCGGTGCCGAGCTAGTTCACATTTTTAATTAATTAATCAATAATCAGTAATAATAATAATAATAATAATAATATTAATAATAATAACAATAAATAATAATAAATAATAATAATATTTTTTTTTTTGCACAGTCGTCTGAAATTTTCGACTCACCCTTGGGTGAGTCGTCTGCTAGAGGCGACTCACCCTTGGGTGAGTCGGAAATTTCAGACGACTGTGCAAAAAAAATGCGCAAAAAAAAATTTACCGGTGGTGGTTGTGCCGTGAGTGGTGGTGGTTGCCGGTGTGATGGTGTGGTGGTGAGGATGAGTGAGAGTGAGTGAGGAAGAGAGGATGAGTGAGAGTGAGTGAGGAAGAGAGGATGAGTGAGAGTGAGTGAGAGTGAGTGAGGAAAAGGGGGGAGGGTAAAATTGGAAATTGGGGGGGCGGTAGCTAGTAAAAAGGGGCGGTATTTAGCAATTCACTAAAATAATTCATTATAGATCCAATGAAAAATATCACTTTGAGTACAATTTGCATTTTCACCTTAAAATGTGATGTGCTTTGTAAGGTAATGCCTTTTCCTTTTCTTTAGTTTAAGATAATTTTTATCATTATCTTTTTATTTTGGTTTTGTGAAAAAAATGTGTGAAAATACCATTTACACTTGATATTGAAGATCCAAATAGCAATCCCCGCTACCTAACATCTATCATAATTCATACATGGGAGCAAATAGGCTTCGTAGGATCACATAATAATAATATGGATCATGATATCTATGGTACTTCCCAACCAATGATATAAAGCATCACAACTAAAATTTAGTGCAACCAACGATAGAACTATTTAATCAAGTGAAACTTGATCTTTTAACCAAAACATATGATGCTTGAAGGATTATAATTTATACCTACATTATATTAAAAAGTAATGAATCCTGTATAAACAAATTATCAATGTGATCTTTGACAATTGAATGCAATCCATGACCCCAGAAGAGAAGATGGAGCTAGTAATTTTTCACTTGAATGCTCTATTTTCTGTGTAATAAATGAACGAAGGTATTTTCTAAGTCGTATGCCTACTCAATTGTATAATAATACTAGATTTCGTGCCCGTGCGATGCACGGGTTCTTTGTTCATCATCCTTTGTTATTAGAATCAATATAATAAATTTTTTTAATCATATCAATATATAAAGTTGAATAATAGGAGTAGTAAGGAACAAAAAAAAAAAAAGGAATAATAATAATTTTTTTCACACATTTAACAAAGAATTACATTTTTAATGGATAAATAATATACTTTTTTTAGGATAATAAATATAATACTTATGTTACTTTTTTTATTAAAATAAAATAAAAGTTTTTTTGATTTCTTTTTAATCACCATTGCATTTATGACTATTTATTATCTATTCAATGCCACCTTGGTGAGAACTCATATATATATATATATATATATATATATATATATATATATATATATATATATATATATATATATATATATATATATATATATATATATTGACTTGGCTCTGTACATTGTAAATATCTCATTTGAGTTGTGATTAGTTGGGCAATTAGTGCAGGGTTGAGATTGAGCTATTGAATTGATTGAATTGTTGAGCATGTTGCATGGTTATAACTTTCATCATTCATTTTGACGTGCCTACAAACCAGCGCGAGAAAATAGTCATTGTAATTGACGGTGGATACCCTTGATTGTAACAAAAAAAAAAAAAAAAAAAAAAAAAAAAAAACCTTCATCATGTGTTCAGAGAAAGTAACCCTTCATTTTCTAAAATACAACTATTTTTTTTTTTCAATTGCACATATTTATTCTCTATATCTTTTCATACTTGGTCGCATATTGATACATTACTTCCTTCGTGATGTCATATTTGTTTTCTAGCAAAATCACTAATCATTCCTTGACAAATATTTCTATAATTATACCAATTGGATTAAAGTTCCACATTTTCTAATGTGTTATTGATCTTTAGATCCCACTATAGAATAAAAGACGATTAATGAGAAGGATGTTAAAAACAAAAGTTTGAAGCTGTTTTAATGGCGGAAAAGAGAAACTTTTAGTGAGAGAAGAAGAAGATCATGAATGATCAGATTTCATTAATGAATCAATGAATAAAATGTTCTGTACATTCTGCTTATATAGCTATAGCTAACAAAATATCTAGGCAGCAAGGTTGTCATAACAACCTTGTAACAAAATTCTATTCTACGTGGCATAGGTAGTAACAACTAATTACAACAATATAATTTGATTATTACAAGCTTTATTTCCTACACCCCCCTCAAGCTAGGAGGTGGGGAAGAACACGTTCCTACCTTGGATAAAAGTTCCCTAAATCGAGGTCCAGGTAGATTTTTGTAAGCACATCAGCCAATTGAGATTTGGTTGGTAAATAACTTAATTGAATAAGCCCTTCCATGACCTTTTCTCGAGTGAAGTGACAATCAATTTCAATGTGCTTAGTACGATCATGAAATACAGGATTCTTGGCTATGTGCAAGGCAGACTGATTGTCACAATGTAGAGTAACAGGCTTCAAATTAGAAACACCAATCTCTTCTCTAACAACCTGACAAGCTAAGTCAATTCTTCAGCTGCCTGTGACATAGCCCTATATTCTTCTTCTAAAGAAGATTTTGAAACCGTGGATTTTTTCTTTGATTTCCAACTGATTGGTGAGCCTCCAAAAAGAACAATATACCCTGTAACAGATCTTCTTGTCATGGGACAAGCTCTCCAATCAGAATCTGAATAAGCATGTAAACCGAGCTCAGCAGATCCCTTAAGTAAGATCCCTTGACCAGCTATACTCTCTACATATCTCAAAAGATGAGTCAAGGCTGCTAGATGAGAAGATCTAGGCTGTTGCATATATTGACTTAGAGTTTGCATAGCAAAAGAAATATCATGCCTTGTGTTTGTAAGAAAATTAAGCTTCCCAATGAGTGATCTGTAGTGAGAAGGATCAGAAAGAAGCTCTTCATCAGAATTTGTAAGTTTCAGGTGTTGAGGAAGAGGAGTAACAGTTGAAGTGTCATGCAATAGACTAGATTCTTGTAACAACTCTTGAGTAAACTTCTTTTGTGATAAAATCAGGCCTTCAGGAACATAAGTGACCTCTATTCCCAAAAAATAATGCAGATGACCCAAATCCTTTATAGTGAATTCTTTGTGCAAAAAACTTTTCAAAGAATGAACTTTTTACAAAACTGAACATGTGACAATAATGTCATCAACATAAACAGCAACCAAAGTAATATGACCACTCTTTTTCTTCAAAAAATAAACTGTAATCATTCTTTGATTGAGCAAAGCCCTGTTGTAGGAGAGAAGAAGAGAGCTTTGTGAAACCATTGCCTGCTAGCATGTTTCAAGCCATATAGACTTCTTTAACCTACAGACCTTGTTGTCAGGATTTGGAATCCCTAAAGGAACCTTCATGTAGACTCCCTCATCCAAATCTCCATGCAAAAATGCATTGTTAATATCCAATTGATGGATTTCCCCGTGCTTAGAAGCAGCCAAAGCAAAAATTCCTCTAATTGTAGCCATCTTAAGCATAGGAGAAAATGTGTCAAAGTAATCAATGCCATTTTTCTGATGATTTTCCTAAATAACAAGCCTGGCTTTGAGCCTCTCCAGTGTCCCATCAGACTTCAATTTCACCTTATAAACCCAGTTGCTCCCAATAGCTTTCTTTCCAGGAGGCAAATCAATTAATTCCCAAGTTCCATTAGCTTGTAAAGCATCTATCTCTTTTCTCATAGAAATATCCCAATTTGGATCTTGTGAAGCCTCAGAATAAGATGTAGGTTTAGTGTAGGTAGAAGAGTGAACAATGTTGGCTTGATGAATGTGAGGAAAGATCTAGAGGACACAAGATTGCACCAATATGTAGGAATGGTAAATTGAGCAGCATCTATAAATAAATGAACATTTTTGCAAACATAATCTTGTAAGTAATTTGGTGGAACATAAATCCTATTAGACTTCCTAGGTTCTGCAGGAACAACATTAACAGAAGAAGGAAAGGAAGAGAATCTGTGGGAATAACAAAATAAGAAGAAGTAGAAGAAGAATTTGAGGGAGAAACTGAAGGGGAAGAAACAGGACTAGAACTTTGAGGAGAAGTTGTGGGAGGAGAATGGCCATAGAAAATAAAATCAGTAGGAGGTGAATATGGTGCAGTAGTAATGGAAGGAAGAAAAATAGGAGGAAGATCATTTTGAGGAACAGGAAAAGGAGTTTGGGAAGTAGTGGAAGGAAGATAATGAAAAGGGAAATGATTTTCATGAAAAACAATATCTCTACTGTAAAAAATCTGTCTGGTTTGAAGGTTCAGTAACTTGTAAGTTTTCTTCCCTATGAGATAACCAAGAAAAACACATGGTGTTGCCTTGGGATTAAACTTTTTTCTGTTATGTTTTAGAGTAGATGCATAACAAAAAGTGTATTCATTCAAAGACAGGGTTGGTAAAATACATGACTCCCCTGATCAGGTGGTTCACTGTTTTGTGAATTTCTACACTGATTTGCTAGGAGCTACAAATCCAGATATTCTTCCCGTGAAACAAAATATTGTTCAAACTGGACCTGTTATCTCTGCAGCTCAAGCCACTTCACTGTGTCAATCCTTCTCTACAGCGGAAGCGAATCAAGCTCTCTGGTCTATCCCTGGGGACAAAGCCCCTGGACCAGATGGCTATAGCTCACAATTCTTCAAGGATGCTTGGGGTACAGTTGGGGATGACTTCTGTGAAGCAATACTAGATTTCTTTGAGCATGGTCACTTGTTGAAACAGATAAACACAACCTTGATAACTCTGGTGCCTAAGGTTTCTCACCCTGAATCAGTTTCTGACTATAGGCCAATAGCTTGCTGTTCACCTATCTACAAATGCCTCTCCAAATTGCTCTGTAATAGATTGAAAGTTGTACTTCCACAGTTGATCAATGAAGCTCAAGGTGCTTTTGTAGATAATAGGAGCATTGTTCAAAATATTATGATCTATCAAGATTTGGTTATTAAGCAGTATAATAGGCAAGCAACCTCAGCCAGATGTATGATGAAAATTGACTTAAGGAAGGCGTATGACTCCGTGGAGTGGGCTTTTCTTGAGAGTATGCTAGAAGCTTTGCAGTTCCCTCCCAAGTTCATTGGCTAGATCACGACATGTGTACGGTCTCCTTATTACTCAGTAGTGATAAATGGAGTTGTTCATGGGTTTTTCCCTAGGAAAAGAGGCTTAAGACAAGGTGATCCCCTCTCACCTCTTCTCTTTTTCATATGTATGGAATATCTCTCTAGGGTATTATCTGTGGTGGGGAAGTTAGATAGTTTCAAATATCACCCAAAATGTTTTGCTCTGAAAATGAATCATTTATTTTTTGCGGATGATTTATTACTCTTCTGTCATGGGGATGTCAAGTCCATGGTGCTACTTTTGAGAGGTTTTGCTACATTCTCTCACTCATCTGGATTGATAGCTAATAACAGCAAGTCTGCCCTTTATTACTGTAATGTTAATTCTGCAATGGTTAACACTGTGAAGAACATGTCTGGTTTCATTGAGGGATCCCTCCCTTTCAAATATCTGGGGGTTCCAGTAGCTTCAAAAAAAACTTTGTGCAGCAGACTGTGATATATTGATAGATAGAATGGTTGCCAAGATTAGATTATGGGGAGCCAAGCATCTTTCTTATGCAGGTAGGGTTGTCTTAGTGAACTCTGTCCTTATGAGCATGCATGAGTGTCCACCATTTTTATCTTGCCAAAAAGTATCTTCAAGAAGATCTCTGCCATTTGTAGAAATTACATGTGGGATAGGAGAGCTAATTATATCAGAGCACCACCAATAGCATGGGATTTTGTTGGTAAGCCCAAGAGTGCAGGGGGTTTAGGAATTAAAAACTGTTTGTTATGGAATGTTGCTGCAATGGGAAAGTATGTGTGGTATATTGCAGGAAAAGAGGATTCATTATGGGTAAAATGGGTGCACCATGTGTACTTAAAAGGAAAGAGCTGGTGGGGTTATAAACCCTCCCCATAAGCAAGTTGGGCTTGGAAAAAGATATGTGAGTGCAAAGATAAACTGCAAGCTGGTTATAATGCTGATACCTGGTCTGCTTCCCCTAAAGGGCAGTACACCATCTCTGGTGGCTATAAATGGCTCTCCCCTACTGTCACTAAAGTAAAGTGGACTGCTTGGGTATGGAATAGAATGACTCTGCCTAAGCATAGTTTTTATTAGCTGGTTGGCTATGCAAAATAAAATGCAAACCAAGGATAAGCTAGTTGCAATTGGGGTGAGTGCAGATGATCTGTGTCCGCTATGTGGAGTGGCTGCTGAAACCACTCCTCATCTTTTCTTTCAATGCACCTACAGCAAACAGTGTGTTGAGACATTGAAATCCTGGTTAGGCATCAAAGCTGGTACTACTGACCTGGGGCAACTCTGTACATGGATAAACAGAAGATACCAGGGGAATGTATTTCGAAAAAACTGTGTGTATGCAGGAGTGTTTGGCCTTGTTTACTGTACATGGCAAGCACGCAATGAAGCAGTCTGGGAGAAGCAAATTCCAAGACAGCAAGTACTGATTAGATAGCTTCAGAATGTACTGCAGAATACAATTAGCTATGTTATGCCTAAGAAAACAAAGCAAGTTGACAGAAGTTGGTTTACATGTTTAAAGGTGTAAAAATGTTTTTTTTTTCCTAGTAATGGTTTGATGTAAGAAGGGGGGTATGCCCCTCTTTGAAAGGATGTATGGTTTCATTTTATTGGTAATACAAGTTCTTATTAGTACCAAAAAAGATCATAGGCAGGGTTTTTTTTAAGTATAGTGTAAGGTGTTTTGTGGTCTATGGCTTTGAGGGAAAATCCGTTTATAAGATATGAACCTGTAAGGAGACACTCACCCCAGTAACTAATAGGAAGATTGGCTTGATAATAAAGAGCTCTAGTTGTATCAAGAAGGTGTCTATGTTTCCTCTCAACCACTCCATTTTGTTGAGGTGTGTCATTGCAGCTAGTTTGGTGTAAAATCCCTTTACTAGCATAAAAAGAAAGAGCTTGGGTATCCCTGAATTCTATCCCATTGTCTGATCTTATAACCTTGACTTTTGCAGAATTGTAACTCAATGTGGCTAATGAAAGAAGTTAAGACAGGGAAGGCACCACTCTTGCATGCAAGCAAATGAACCCATGTAGCTCTAGAAAAGTCATATACTATTGTTAAAAAAATATTAAAATCATTATATGTAGAATGAGTATAAGGACCCTAGACGTCAACATGAATTAACTCAAAAATATCATGAGTTTTTATTTGACTAATGGGAAAGGAACAACGAGGCATTTTAGCGTTAGGACAAACATCACAGATTACATCATGAGATGAATAACAAGAAATTGAATCTATACATTTGAGTTTATTGAAAGGCAAGTGACCAAGTCTACAATGCCATAACTGAGAAGTGTTTTTGACAACTTGATGAGCATGTATTTGAGGGAAATTAGAATGTGCAGAACCATCATTAGAAGACAAACAAGATCCATTTAAGTTCTTCACAACTTTGTCTACAAAATATAAACTTGCTTGCTCTTTACCAAGGACCAGTTGCTGCCTCATTGAGGACACCCGAAGAAAACACTCAGTTTCAGTAAAAAGAGAGTGAGCATGAAATTGTTTATTTAATTTTTTGACAGAAATGAGGTTGAATTGGAAATCAGGAACATGCAACACATTTTGCAAAACCAATCCTGAATGAAGTTTCACAGATCCAATGTGTTTAACTGGTGTAGGATGACCATTGGGAATTATCATGGAACAAGAAGGTGGCATAGGGTTATATATGGCAAACATGTGAAGATATGGTGTAACATGATCTGTGGCTCCACTTTCTATGATCAAATTTGAGTTAGTACTAGAAGAAAAAAGACAAAAGAATCTACCTGTCATGAAACCTGCAGAACCACTGAAAGAAGTGCTTGGAGTATTTCCTAAAGAAGAATGTGTGCCTGGAGAGCTCATATGTTGCTGGTTTAGAAGGTTAATTAACTGATTGTATTGTTCCTGTGTCATCATGCCAGAACAAGAACTAGATTGACTAGTATCACCTTCTTGCATAGAACTATGCTGTATAACCTCAGTATCACATGGAACAAGATTAACAGCCCTTTTCCCTTTGTCCTTAGGAGGACCATGCACCTTGAAACATCTATCAATGCTATGACCATAAATTTTGCAATGATCACAGAGGAATTTAGATCTCTTTCCATTTGGGGCAACACCAAATACAACACCCTGAGAATTATATCCTGCACTATTTCCTTGATTGTATTTGCCTGAATTATTCCCAAAACTAGAACCATTATTCCATTTATGATTGTAAGAACGATTTCCTTGAGTACTTGGCCTATTGAAATTCTTATTAAAAGGAGCAACTAATGCAATAGAATCACTGTTAATAGAGAAAGAATCACCACATTCTCTTCGTTTTTCTTCCTGGAGTATGAACCTGTAGGCTTGGCTTAAACTAGGTAATGGATGCATCAATAGAATGTTCCCTCTAACATACTTGTAATCATCATTTAGGTTTAAGAGAAACTGCAGAACTTGTTGCTCTTGAAGAATAGCCAAGAAAGAATTTCCAGAACCACATGAACATACAAGTAAAGCAAGAAGAGAGAAATATTCATCCCAGGAAGTTTTCATTTTAGTATAATAGCTTGCAACAGATTTATTTCCATGACTGATTGAATTAATATGCTTATGAACTTGAAATTTGCGAGGTGCATTGCAACTAGCATACCATACTTCAGCTGCAGATTCATAATAGAGTATGCTCCTAGCAATTTTAGGTTCAACAGAATGAATTAACCAAGAAAGAACCATATTATTGCAACGTTCCCAGTAGCTCAGCAATGACGAATTTTGAGCAGGCTTAACACATGTGCCTTTCACAACCCTAATTTATTTTTAGCACTCGAAGAGATTTCAGCTGATGTCTTCCATTCAGCATAATTGTCTCCGTTCAATTTTTGAGTTGCAAGCAAGAAACCACTAGAGGTATCTCCAAGGTGAATGTAAAGCTCACTTTGAGCATCAACTGTTGGTGTTTGAACTTGATCATCATGCATCTTGATCAATTAGAAACAGAATCTTACAGCAAATCGAATCAAGAACATAACAAATTCAATCAAGAAAGTGTCATTGAATTGAAGAAAATAGCTACTGAATCTCTAATGGTGAGCTTAATTGATTGAAGAAACCAATTCCAATCAATTGAAAAAGAAATTAACACTAAATTATTCTCGAAAGGAGAATGTATTGAGCCGATACAATTGAAGAATCAATCCAATTGTATGAAAGAGAAATGATCAAAGAATTCTAGAGAATCAATATCAAGCTCCATAGCTCTAATACCATGTTAAAAACAGAAGTTTGAAGCTGTTTTCATGGCGGAAAATGGAGAAAGAAAGAGAAGGTTTTTGTAACACCCCGAATTTCCGTCCAATTTAAAACCATTTAAAATCACGAGTTGCAGCGGAAAAACTCTGGAAATCTGAAGCGTTACCGCCGTATTTAATGTTCAAATCAAATACAAGGCTAGAAAGAAAAATAAATGCTAGAACCCTCAACCAAACATACTAGATAATTAAATATTAACTATCTTCCAACTAACTTAAAACAATTAGTCCAAATGAAATAAAAGTATTAAACTTAATAACTCTCATGCAAGAGAATTAATCTTCTTACAATAATAAAATCCCAATAATATCAATGTTCCAAACTAACAATAAAATAATGTTTTTAGAAGATATACAATCTTCTTGGTACGCCTTCCCTAGCTCAACTCTTCGAGCTACAATCCTGTCAATCTACTCCCCCATATAGACAAATTCCATATAGGTTCATCATAGGCCCACCATTGAAGAGAAATGGACAACAAACACAAGTAAAAAGAAAAACAACTAATCAGCGATGCTGAGTAATTCATAACCACATAATCCATCTCAATCTCCAATATTAAGTTCTCATGCTTAATCAAATAAAATATTCATGCTTTAAGAATAAAGACAACATGCTTTACAAATAAAGACACAATAGTTACCAAGTAATAAATCTCAGTATTTATTATTATCCATTAGCCAAGTTCATTAGAGAGAAGAGAATCGCATGAATTGTCAAACCAACCGCAGTCGATTCAATAGGATCTTAGTCCCGTGCACAGTGGCAAAAGAGGGATCAACCGTCCCGGAGTATAGATGACTCCCGAAGTACTTCTAGATGTTCCTAAGTATGCATATCCTCTCTCAACCCTTAGGTTTACAAGAAGAACTGTTCCGGAGAACCGTCGCCCAATTACTCAATATGGATACAAGATTTCCAAAACATTGAGGCCATAACCAATGGAACCACTCAATGCTACAAGTGACAAATTCCCATTCGCATCCTTTGGTGGATCTCTCACACAAAGAAGTCTTAACTCTCAATGCAATTTAATATGGTAATCACATAACAAGTAATACACATAATCTTGGCACTCAAGTAACACAAAATGGTTACCAATTTCCGATGGCATATTACATGAATGGCATCCAGGCCTTAATTCAAAACCACCTAATCAATAGTCAAAGTTCATATCAACTTATTGAAGTAACATGCTTCTAACATGAATCCACATGCTTACTAACATGATACAAAAATAGCATCTTCGAGCTATATCTAATTGAACAATTATTAACATAATTTTTCATTCAATAAACCAAATAAATAAACATGCATCTCCTCACATGAATATTAACCAAGTAGACAATGCTATACAAGTGAATTTTCAACATCATACATACATTCCCTGTCATATAATTCTATACGAATCATCACAAGGAAATAGACATCAATGATTCCTTCTCAAATATTCACAAGTCCAAATATGAATTCACATACCTAATTCAATACTAGACAAATGAACACAAATCCCCAATCAATATGAATTATGACAAAGAGATTACATAATTCATAGAGACATGAATTACCTTTCACGATAGGCAATCACACAATCAATTAACGTAAGCTCCTTACGTTTAAGCGCGGTCAACGGGTCCTAACAAATCCACAATGTAACAATAGTCAATACCTTGACTTCTAAACCACTTTATTAAACTTTAAAAATGATTTAGTACCCTTAATTTAATTAATTAAGTTGCTGGAATTTTCAGTTACTCATGCATGCTCAAAGTTTCCAAAAACGAATTTGCATAAACAAAATAGGATACTTTCCAAAACCCTAAACAAGTCAACTAGTCAAAGCAAGTCAACACCCAAACCACATCACCATCACCACCCATCACCACCGCTGACCGCTGTCAGCGGCGGCTGGTGGCGCCGGGCAGCCGCCCCACCAGCCGCCACTGCTGGCCGCACGGCAAGCAGCCCGGCGCTGCCGGCTGCTGCAGCACGGCAGGGTGCTGCCGAGTGCAGCACACGGCCCTGCCGTGTTGCACCGAACCAAAACCTTTTTTTTTTTTTTTTTTTTTTGTTAATCAATATGACAAACCCTAATCTAATTAAATCTAAAATACATAAATTTCCAGATTTAATTAAATTATAAAGATCTAACCTTTTTCATTCAAACTTGATTCAATTTAGTAAAAATCACAAATCAAACCCTAATCCTGATCTATCATGTAACTTAAATAGAATCTAACAAACCCTAGATAAAAATTAAATTAGGGTTTATCATACAAAACTAGGGTTCATGAAAACATACTTGAATTGAATCAAAAAGCTTTTAAATAATCAAAGGAAATCAATTTAGCATACTTACTTGAAAATTCAAGGAGTTAAAATTGAGCAAGATGGACTGTGAAAGGTGATGAACTTTTCTCCTTCTTTTTGCTCTGGGGTTCGGCCGTGTGTAGGGAGAGAGAGAGAGAGACTTTTTTTTTTTTTTTTTTTTTTTTGGTAAAGAATCAGTTATGTGAGGAAGTTGAGTATATTTAGGAACCCCCAAATCTACTCCTTCTTTACTAAACTGCTTCTTTCCTAAAAACTCTCCTTAATCCCCTCCACTTGCCAAAATTTTAGGAAACTAGATTTTGAAAAATAAAAACTGAAATTGGGTGCCATATTTTCGGTCCTATGGCCGAAAATATTGGCCCAACCAATTTGTTCATAATTTCGGTTATGGCCCATAAATCCCTTTTCATTTATTTGGCCCAATTATAATTTAATTAGGTCCAAAACCAAAATCCAATAATTATCAGGCACTCAAAATATTTATGAGCCCAATTAATTATTTTAAATACAAATTTGCATTTTCTTTTTAAGTAATTATTATTCTAAAATGAATAAAAATTACGGGGTATTACAAT
The DNA here is from genome assembly GCA_038025085.1 of Tetragonia tetragonoides. Lineage (NCBI taxonomy): Eukaryota > Viridiplantae > Streptophyta > Magnoliopsida > Caryophyllales > Aizoaceae > Tetragonia > Tetragonia tetragonoides. The sequence continues at coordinate 16,435,289 of CM076142.1, read as the reverse complement.
TTTAGTGAGAGAAGAAGATGATCATGAGTGATCAGATTTCATTAATGAATCAATGAATAAAATGTTCTGTACATTCTGCTTATATACAATGGCTATAGCTTACAAACTATTTAGGCATCAAGGTTGTCATAACAACCTGTAACAGAATTCTATCCTTCGTGGCATAGGTATTAACAACTAACTACAACAATATAATTTAATTATTACAAGCTTTATTTCCTACAAAGGAAACAGAGTGTGAAAATATTTTTACTCACTACGGAGTATTACACTTTGCATAAATTCATTGAGAACAAATCATACGTTGTCTTAATAACGCCCTCTTATTAACAGGGGTACTAAATTAGTAAATTCTCTTTTGGGTTTACCCACAAACTTTTTGGTGTTTCACTAATACCACATGACAATGTTACTCTCTAATACACCCCTGAAAATAGGGGGTGATTTTGGAGTATTTGAAAAAAGAAAAAAGAAAAAAAGGAGTTATAATTATCCTATTGGTTGGATAACACCACATAAGCAAATAGGTGGTTTGTTACTAAAATACTAGATATTTTTCGGGGTTTACCCCCTTGTTGTAGTGTTTAGTTATCTAACCGATATTTTTAATGTTGTTGTGCTTGGTATTTAGGGGTTACAAACAATCTTTAAGGGCAGTCCTATGGCCCCTAAAAAGGTCATTAATAAGGTCGAGGACTATCATGGAGTAGGCCGCTCCCTATTCGAATCTACTCCTCCACCCCTAATTCCAAGTTAACGATGGATACGGTCAACAGTGATAGTCGGTTGTTAGTCACTTAAATGCACTTAAAGGTATCCACGATCCCAACTCAACACCAAAAACTGGTAGTGTTTTTCGATGCGTGGTTCAAAATTGACTATCACGTTGATAACCTTGCTATTCGACAAGTTTTTTGGTGTTGAGTTGGGATCGTGGATACCTTTACTGTAACGAGGAGGGTGCGAGGGGAATTTGAACACTAGTAATTCGAAAAAAAGACATCCATTCGATTGATGTAAACAAAGTACAAATGGGAGGATTTAATGAAGTATGGTACACTACATTACGTTTAATCTACTTTTAAAACACTACTACACTAGAGACTATAGATTGAAAATAGATTGGGAAGAAAGATGTTATAGTTAATCAGGGGAAGAGAAAAGTTATTTTACCCAGTGGGTAGATGTACCCAGATGAGATGGACAAAGAAAATAAAAGGAAATAGTGATGTCAATAATGATATGGAGAAAAAATGAAGAAGTGGAAAAGAAAAATGTTAAAGTGTCAACTATTTAACTTATTGGAAAGTGGAGAATTTATTAAAAAGTTGCCCATTAATATAGAAAGTCAGGAAAACAAATAATTCAATTGCCATTGTCTCAGACCAGTTATTCGCCATTGCCCATCATCTCTAACAAATTAGAGTTTTTCTTCCACCATTGTTATGAAGCTTCAACACTTATTCATCAGAAAAAGAAAATTGTTAACCAAGTCAACCATTGTTATCAAGCTTAAACAATTTGTGGGAGAAAAACTCTGATTTGTTATTGCTTTTTTGACGTGATATACACTCATTGAACAGAGGAATAGAGTTTGACATGTATACAGACACAATCTCTCTAAAACAGCAAGTACAATATGACAGCCATATTCTTTCCAAGACTAATTGACCAAAATTTATTCTACCCATATTTACAAGATACAGTTTATTCAACCATTAAAGGTACAACTTAACAAAGCTTCAAAAATTCTCCATTAATAGTCACTGTTGGCCGTTGTTATCAAGCTAAAACTTAGAAAACTTCAAATATTTTGCCAGTTGCATGTAATCTAGGATATTTTTTTTTTTCTTTTTCTTTTTGTTTGACAATGAATATCTTGCACCATTTTCATACTTTCTCTATAGTAAATTGAACTTTCATCTATCTTGTATTGACTATACTTATTGTCTTAGCAATAAATGTTTTTAATCGCATAGTAAAATGAAATTTCAGCTACTTGTATTATCTAATTTGGATTATTGAAAGCTTACATAAGCATTTATGTTTTAATCCATGTTACCTGGGTAGTCTACCCACCGAATAGATATAGCACTCACACAATATTAATCTTAATAGTCAACTATAGCGAACTACCGCAACAAGAAATCTAGTCCGTTGATTATATGAAATGACATTATATTATATATTAATCTTTAAAATATACTAAAGCAAAAGTCACTAGGGCCACGTGACAGTCTCTAATGCAGTTTTTTTCCCACCCAAAGCACTGTTATTTTTTTTTATCTTTTTTTCACCACTTCCTCACTGAGCGTAGGGATGGAAGTGGGGCGAGTATAGGTAGATACCGCCCCGCTCCAGTTGGAGCGGGGATAGGGGAGTGCTAGGTGGGGATGGGACGGGATGGTTTTGATAACGCAAAACAGTCGCGGGGATGGGGCGGAGGTGGTTTGCCTTCTTCCCTAAGTGGATACCCGTCGGAGCCCCGCCCCACCTTATACCCGCTTACCCGCCCCGCCTCATACCTACATAGAAATAAAAAATATAAAATATAAATATATAAAATCTTATTTTACCAAATATATAAAATTGTCTACTTGTATTGCTTATCAAAAAGTTCAAAATTTTCCTTGCAAATTATCTTAGGGTGAATTTTAGGTAGATCTAGATGTGGGGATTGATCTACCAGTATCCACTACCGCCCCGCCTCGCCCCGCCCCATTGCCATCCCTAACTGACCTTCTCTTCATATGCCGCTCCTCCTTTTTCATTTTCTTTTTCTGTGCCCGAGCAAAATTACCTCTGGACTTGTGGAATTTTTTGTCAATTATTTGGGGAGTTGAGAGCAAGAATAGCAATTATCCCATTTGGGTTTATAGGAGGAGAGAGAGAGTGATGAACCAAAAAAAAAGGTTATTAATGATCCCAAATGGGATCATAGGGAAAAAAAGAGGAGAGAGAAAACGATCTGGGAACGTTTTGGACTCCAAAACGATCTGGGATCATCCGTGGTCCCGGCAGCTGACGCGTGGCAAGTGGGCCGCGCGCCTTTATATATTTTTTTTGCCTTCTCTTTGCTTTAAACGACGCCGTTTCACGCTTGAAGCTGCAAAAAAATTAATGAAACCTGCTGGCTGACACGCGCGTTAGTCCAGCAAATGCTGACGTGACACGTGTCAGCCAGCTATTGGCTGCAAAAAAATTATTTTGATGCAAACTTGAAAAGCCTATAACTAAAAAAAAAAAAAATCAAAAAAATATAAAACAAATACCGACTGCTATATTTTTTCCACCTTCTTTAAAATGAGACCAATTTTACTAGGTTTTTACACAAATCTCAAATTACCATATTTTATTAATCTTACATTATCATGTTCATTTTCATATTTATTGATCTCACATTTCAACCATATAAATAAAAGGAAAATAAATTTAAGGAGAGAGAAAATGGGGTGGGGTATGATAAAAGAGGAGAGAGTGTGTGATGAGCCAAAAAAATGGGTTCATGAATAAGGCTGTGTATGATTCGCCTTAATTTTACTTAAATTCAGTTCAGTTTATGTGTAACTTTATTACTCATATAACTTTTTATTTCGAAATAATTTCATGATGAAAATTATGTCATCGGGAAAGATCTCAAAGCATACTTTCAAATATGTCCAATATTGACTATGTTTGGACGAATTTTAAATGGTTAACGGTCAAGTTCAAAAAATCAATTAAGTTCAGTTCAGTTCAGTTCAAATCAGTTTTATCCAGGTGAATCAAACGAAGCCTAAAAATGAGTTTTGATTGAGTTCATAAAATGGGGTCATGGTGAGGTGGAGGAGGGAGAAAGGAGGAGAGAGAGTAATGAACCCAAATAGTTGGGTTCATTGCTATTCATGCTCCGAGAACTTGGGAATGCAATGGCCAATCAGGGTCTGATTCTAGAAACCTCCATCTCCTCCTCAATCTCCTCTCTTGAGAAAGACCCAGTTTATTTCTCTTAATTTATTTGCTGACCGTAGCTTTCTCTCAATTCTTTCGATCTTAATAAAAGAATCAATTCGCGTCTATGTCCATGAGATGTTTTCAGTCAATGGACGCTCGATTTGGTTTCAAGATCGTGGCTGGCAGCTCATGGGTAAGTTCAAATTTCTTTTCTTTTTTCTGTTGTTTTTTCCATTTGTTATAAATAGTAAAATTGCTTCGAATTGTTTTAGGCTCTGTTTTCTGGATTCGAAGTTTATATACTTTCTTTTCCGTATCTGGGTTGATTCGAACTTTTTGGGTTAAAAGTTTGTATACTCTTTTTGTTTATTTTTGTTAATTTACCATCTAATTCATTGTGGAAAACTAATAGGGGGTTGCTAAACGTAAATCTCCAAATTACTAAACGTAAATCATGTTTCCCAAACTACCCTCGTCATATACCACATCTCTAATTTTCATCAATCTTAACATTTCCCCCCTTCTCTCTCGACATGGCTACAGATACAGTGTAAATTGCACTCCACATGACTAACTTCCTGTCTTCCCACTCCTTCATCATTCATCAGCATCAACAAATTCATCATTCATCAGCATCAACAATTCACCATCGTCATCATCATCAACAATTCACCATCGTCATCTCCACTTCTCTCTCTATTCTCCATGTTGTGCCATGATTACTGATTAGTAATTGGTGCCCATCAATTACACTTTGCTGTAATGGTAGCCGTGGGATCACCAAGACATTAGCTAATGTCAATTTTGTCGCATCTTTCCAGCCCCTACAACCACATCGTCGCCGGATGCCAAGACCAACTCAGGCTGGCAAACCAAATTTCACCGCCTGACCAACACCTTGACGACGTTCGAATCACAACAAATTCCAGCCGCCCCTCTATCTACTCGAATCCTCCACCCGCCTGACCATTCCACCACCTGACCGATGAATAACCATTGTTGCCCAGCCGCCCCTTAATCAACCCATAAACCCTAACTCTGATATATGGAAAAGAAGAAATAACAAAGTAGAAATTCCAAAAAAAGAGCAAAACAAAAAAAGTATTGCGAGTAAGTTTTATATTGTTATTTAAACAAAAAGTTTATCATCATTAGTATATTAATCAAATCATTGAGGATGAAACAAGGTTGAAGATAGTAGAGATTAGAGAGCTAATGGAACCAGCGAAGAGAATTGATTTACATTGAAAAGGGTATTTTCGGAAATATTATCGTAAAAATATTTGCGTTTAGTAATTTGATATTTACATTAAGCAATTCCGACACTGATTGTTTTTCAGATTTAGGGTTTGTGAAGGAGGAATGAAAAGAGGAGACATAACTTTTTTTTTATTTTTTTTATAAGGTAAGGGAGGCCCGCTCCCAGGCTGGCCCATCTCGAGTTTAAAGCCCAGGAGCTTAATGGGCAGGCATTTGGGGGAAGGGGGAATAAGGAGAAAGGGATCCCAAATGCCCCTAGTGGGATTTGATCCTTGGTGGTGGGTAAGGAAACCAAAGATCAAACCACTAGACCAACCTATGTTGGTTAGAGGAGACATAACTGAGGCTCTTGTGCATGTTCGACTTTCTCATAAGGTGTCTCTCAATTTGAAAGTGCTAATTATGGATTGCTTATAATGTTTTTGCAATCCCTATCTCTTTGAAATTATCTATAATTTTCGATTTTTCTAATTAATTCCTGTTACTTCTCAATATCTCGCAATTGAAAGTGCTAATTATGAAGGCCTGTAAAAACATTTCCTGGTGCTGGAAAGCTAACCAGTAACCACCAAAATGGGAATGATGGGGATGAACTCTTATTGCTGCTTCTGCTGCTCTTGCATGGTGTAGTTGCATAGTTTGCATTTGAGCAGTATGCAATATACGGAGTATATGCAAAATCACTTTTCATGGACTGTCATTTCAGTTGTGTGCTTGTGTCATTCCACTTACACTCCTTTTATATGATGGAGCGATGACATATTGATCACCATTTTGCCTGCCTTATATATTGCATTATATATGGACAAAACCTTGCTCATCTATTGTAGGACTATGCTATTCTTGATGCCGGATATCGCCATGGTAGCAAGGTTTGTGACTTGTGAGTCATCAAGCGTTCCCCATGCTCTCTCTCATTCTATTTATTTTTTGAAATTCCTTGATCTATTAGTTTTGCCTTGCTGTAATGTTTAGTATTTGTGCTAGGGAAGTATGATTTACATTGATCTGCCATTTTAATTTTTTTTCTTTTTTTTTTGTCTACATTTTATATTGTCTTGATTGTTTTCTCCCTTACTTTTATTCTTAGTGATTTTTGTTTTGTTTGTAAATATACACGAAATTTAGATTTCTTGTGCTGCAGTGTAGGGACTTTCCTGTTTCAAGTTTGACAGTATTTTGTTGGCAAGGCAGCAAGGATGGAGAAAGGTTGAAGTGGCTTATGAATGCTTTGAAGATGGTTGATACCGCTGATTCATGGAATGGTTGGACCTATGATACTTGAGAATTTGTTTTAGTTTTGTAATTACGGAATGGAAGAATGTGTGAATGATTTAGATTATATAAAAGTAGTTCATGTTAGTAGGATGTTTAATGTTGTGAGTCTTGTGACACATAAGCTAGCAAGAAATCTTTGACATTTGCTAACTAGACTAATGTAACCATGACAGAAGACTTGCGCAAGCCAGGTTTACTCATGAGTTGATTGATTCTCGCTTACAAGTAAATAGATTAATTAGCGCCATCTTTCACTCGGAAGTTGCATCATTTCAATTGATTTTATTAAATCTGAATGCTTTCAAATTTGTAGATATCTCATTTGTAAAATTTAGAGAATAATATAGAAAAATGATATTATTTCAATCTATTTGAGATTTTAAAAGCCTAATAAAAATGTTTGAAATTGTAAATATTTTCAATAAAAGCCGTGCATCGCACGGATATTAAACTAGTAGCTAACTATATATTGCAACATAACATAAATAATCTACCTTACAAAAAAAAAAAAAGGGCAAGCAAAATTTGAGAAAAAAAAAATGCCAAACCAAACGCACAGATTTATGTTATGAAAATGATGGGATGAATTGCAGGAACTTTATACCAAGGTTTAACAAAAAAAAATCCTCAAATTTTGCTTGCTATTTAATTTATTCATGGTTTGTGAATTGTGGTAGTACAAGTTAACTAATCTATTAATCATTCATCTGAGCCCTTTTCATACTCCAGGCCTCAAGCTTCTCAACGGTCACCGTTTCAGTGCCATTGTTAAAGACATGTAAATAGGCATTTTCCATGATTGATAGGGTTGGATAAACCCGTGATGTTATGCATGTTTTGCCTCCGTCTGCGAAGGTCTTCACAACGGTATGGTCAATCTGTTACAAATTATCCAAAATAAATAGAGTAAGAAAACAAAACGAATATGCAATAATACCCAAACATAATGTTTTGCGCAGAGAGCCAGAGACAATGATATACAGCTAATATGGTGTGAGACTTCAAAAAGTTCAATCCAAGTCTCTCCTCTAGCTTATCAACTTTTAATATGGTGTGAGTATTCAGTTTTTTCTCTTCTATATAAGATCACAACAACTCTGTTATTAAGTTTTTGCTCTTCTCACAACATATAAAGATACAATACTTTGTTATGAGTCCCACATTGAAAGAAAGACGAAAGATAGTGAGCAATGAACATGTATAAAAACAATGCTCAATATTCAAAACAAGTCATTACTTTCTTGGCCTTTTGGCTAAGATTAAGAAGGTCCACTTCTGCTAGCTTGTTATGAAGGCTTTCAAGTATTTAAAATGAATTTCACAAAATTAATTTTAGTGTAAATCTCACAAACTAAAGGTCAATTTTTGTAAATCTTGACGATAAAATGTCTAATGTAAACATTATTTGTGACACTAATGGAGTATTATATGTCTATATTGCACGACAGCATGACATTAGGTCTAATCGCTATTAACTTTTATTATATTGGTGTCGTTATTTTAAATTAAACATGGGAATCCATGAAGGAGGAAGGAAATAATTAAATAGTTACTACCATTTGTACATTGTGAAAGATGAATAAAAAAAGCATGTAAAATAAATTATAGTAGGAATAAAGAGTATATCTTCCCAATAATATAAGTGGTCTAAGCAAATGGCAATTCACTAATTTTATTAAACGTAGTAGTTTTCTATAGGATTATTAGATTAGCATTAAGGTATAAGGTAAGTTTTTACGAGTCTTTCAAATATTTTATAAAGTTCAATGTAAACATAAATTTAAGACAGAGGGAGTATGAGTGAGAGTGAACATAATTAATAATTTTTTTGACATACTTTATGAAACAATAAAAGAATATTAGCTAAGGCTTTGATACTATGATAAATTTCAATAATTGGGCTTTAACAAGTGAGCACACATACAAGATAAGTGAGGTTCCAACCCAAAATCAATTGGCAATGGGTGGAGTAACCCACTTCCTTATATGTATGCTCAAGACCCTTTAATCTTTCCATGTGGGACATTAACCCATTTCAACAAAGACCTGTCAAATAGAAATAAAACAAGTCAACAACAACAATAAAAATAATATAAAAAAAAAAAAACTAGCCACCTTGTGGCATCAGAGCACAAGAGAACCACATGATTATTTTGGGCCTTGAAAATTCGGAAAAATACAGGGGTGTATTCTTCCAAGTAAATTGAAGCTAGTGTGAGAAGCCCAAAAGGCCCAACACCTCCTTGTACCGTTGAGCCTTTTTCAGCACAAAGCCATAGTGACCTCGGTATCGGCTTTTTTTTAACAAACACATGTATAACAAATTAGAACAAATTAGAAATTCAAAAAGCTAATAAGTGATGTATGATTACCTGAATACCGGCCCATCCTTTAGCAATATTTTGGGTACTACTCGTGGACTCATTTGTTCTTCTTGGGGTCAAAGAATGACTTTGATGCATAAAAGTTTCCGTAATCGTATCTAAGCCCATTCAAACCATCAACAGAAGTGTTATCTGGAATATACTTATCCGTAATCGGATCATATCTTCCAATGGTATAATAGTCATATCTTTCTAAGTCCAAGCTAATCTTCAACACATGCTTCCACATTTAGGCCTAGTGTGGAAGTGTCTAGCCCGAATCCACCCCCGACCAAAACGGGGTAAAAGTCCGGGCATTCCCACATACCCGTATATAGGGTCGAATACAACGGGTGTTTTGCCTTGATCCAAGTCTTGAAATCAGTACTCTTGTACAAATGTGCCATACCCCTCATTTTATTATTCCTTAACCCATTGTTCCACCAAGCCGTTGATGGGTCCCTAAAGCAGCTCGCATTCATGTCCGGGCTCGGTTTTATGATTGGATTGTACTTGGGTTTAACCCATTCACGAAGATACGGGTCGGATATATTTGCTGGGTATGCAAGGTTTTGGACCTGACGTAGTTGGAAATTCTTCCCAGTATACAGGATTATGGGCCTATTATCTACAATTGTTGCTGACCCAGACCAAACCCCGTTTATATCAAAGGGCCTGGACATTGAGATGGCGAGCTTAAGGGCTTCCCAGTTGATTAGGTCCGTTGAGACTGAATGGGCCCATACTATATGTCCCCACACAGATCCTTGAGGGTTGTATTGATAGAAGAAATGATTATAAACCTTTGTAGAACATAGGTAGTCCTGTTCAACAATGTTAATTAATATGAGTTAAATTTTTTTTTTTTATTAAATACAGTAATAAAAAAAAAGAAATAATTTTTTTTAAATGTTTTCTCATAGATAGGCCCACTATTTGCAATTTACTTATATGATTAATGGTGGTGCAACATCAATGTATTATTAATTGTTGTATTTTTCACATTGCTACAAAGTGACCTTGATGAAAATTTTCCTACAATTTTAAAGGTAATAAAGCACACCTTTATTTTTATTAAGAGTGAATAATTAACAATTTTTTCATTAAAGTACCAATATCAAGTTTATTTTGGTTAGGAGTGAATATACCGACTATTTCCTTCAAAAAAAACAAAAACAAAAGCAGGCATGAAGATTAGAATTTGCTAAGAAACTCACTATTTGGATCTGTTTTGGATTTCACCCATAGATTGCCGTCCGAATCACCATGCAAACAAAACATGTGAAAATTGTTAGTGGTTTTACTATTGAAACAAGAATTTCGGTAGGAAAACAAAACAGTGAAAAGTTATATTTTATATGCTAGCTAATAATAATAATAATAATAATAATAATAATAATAATAATAATAATAATAATAATAATAATAATAATAATAATAATAATAATAATAATGGAAAAGAGAGGAAAAATTGAAGTTAAGAAGTAGTACTTTACCATTCATCCAATAGCGAGGAGGTTGAAAGTGAAAGGCAGTTCGATGGACCGTGTCAAACATGTTCTTTGTTGCTTCCACATTTTTTTGACTGATAAACAAAGATATAATGCCTAAAACAATATTAATGGTGATTAAGGAATAATTTTTGTTTTGATGCATGGCTGATTTGTGATGTGTTAGGGAAATTTATTTATATATATATTTTTTTTTAGTGAGAAGAGAGGTGTTGCGAAATGAAGTATGTGTTGTTTTTGTTCTTTTGGGTGCAAAAATGAAGTGTTGTTGAGAAAATGAGAATTGGAAACAAGAAAGGAGTAGTAGAGGTTAGGGGGATTAGTGGGATTAAATAAATAAGCCTTGTGGGCAAAATGCACGTCATTTTCCATCAATAATATTATATTGTATTGTAGCCTCATTTGGGTCATTTTGGAGTAAAGATTATTTTTGGAGTAAAAAAAGTTGGCAATTGCAATGAGAAAATGGAAAGTATACAATAAATTAGGGTTGATTTTGGCTATGTAATGAAAACAATAGAATATGATTGTGATTGATCTAATTTGCCAATAACTACAAAAAGCTATAAAAAAAAATGGTTGAATCAGTGATTTATCAAAATGTACCTTCACTCCACCAAATTTAAAAACTCACTTTTATTTTCAGCATATCCTTTACGGACTACTTATTAGTGCAATAGAAACTTTTAATTTTTAACTTTGTTCTATGTTAATTATAAACCAAATTAAATATTATACCATATTAATTGGAGGGGATCTCATGCATCTCGAATAGAAAGCACTCATATAAACTCTCAGGAGCCTACACTCATATGGAACTCTGGTACAACCACTGTCCACTCAATTGCAAAGAGTCTTTGGTTATGATACTTGATGATCATGACAATTCCTATGTAACTCTGGTACAACCACTGTCCATTTTACTTTCTACAAAAGGGGAAAGTCGCTATGCTCAACCAAACAACATTTAAAATCTCAGATGTGTCCACCTTTTGAGTTGCTTACAAGCCAGCGCGGAGAAATAGTCACTGTACATGACGGTGGATATCCTTGGTGGTAAACCAAAAAAAGACAACATTTAAAATCTCCAAAAAATCTTTAAATCCTGTTAAATTAATGTGAAAAGCTACTTCTCATATTAAACCAAACGACCACATAACAAAAAAAGAAGGCAATTTAATGCATCGATGAATTCATATATATGCTTGAAGAGTCACCGAGCAATTTGCATTAAGGTGCCGTGGTGGGGATGAAATCTTTGAAATTCGACTAGTAGGAGTATCTATTTATCTGCTATACTATTTTCTTTGATAACCATAATAAGCAGAATATTTTCCCGTATATATAGAGTTGTACAAAACTCATCCATCTTAAAGTGTAAACTAAAGTCATGATGGTTGAAAGATTTCTATGTCACTATGAATTTATCACAAGCTGTACTGGCTTGAAACAATCATGTTCTATTTATGGAATTTGTCCTTTTATTTAGAAAAGAAAAAGAAAAAGAAAAAGAAAAAGAAAAAGAAAAAGAAGAAGAAGAAGAAGGCTATTTCTCTTATTGATCCAACTGGGATAGCAATCAATGGGTCAAAATCAAATTGTGAAGGGTGCAGTTGCACCTCACGACCTCCCACTTGTCATGTCACTGTTTACACATGTGACTTTTATATTTTTTTGACAATAAAAAATATTCTTTTTTAAAAACATTATTATCAAAGGATTTTTTTTGTTTATTTTTTTCGTCAAGTTTTTAAATTTTTTCCGTGAAGAATGTTTCGTTGGAGGTTCCGAGGGTTTGTCTCGGGATCGATTACTCGTATTAGGGGTGTTCATATGCGGGTATTCAAATTTCAGGTATCCGAAAATTAAATATCCGAAATTTCAGATACCAAATTTGATATCCGAACTTGTATCCGAAATTTCGGATATCCGAAATTTCGGATTCTAATAGTCGGATATCCGTTATCCGAAATATATATTTTTTTTATTTTTTTTATCCTTTTTTGTACCTAATATTTTGAAAATGTGAGCCAAATATTTCGGATATTCGGATAATTTCGGATAATTTTCGGATATTTCGGATAATTTTGAGTTATTCGGATATCCGAATATCCAAAAATTTTGAAAAATGCTATCCGAACCCGTATCCGAAATTTCGGATATCCGTTTTTTCGTATATTCGGATTTTCATTGGATACTCAGGTTCGGATATTTTTTAACAGCCCTACTCGTATCACCCATCCCCTTGTAATGACTATAAATTGTGGGGCCCAGACACCCCCTTCTTACAAAAAGGTTAGTGATTATACATTTCAATCCTATCTAATATATTTTCGTTAAATTAAGTGATAGATTTATACTCGATCAGATACCAAGTTACAAGAAAGTGATGAGGCCAATTAAGGACACCCTTTTAGGAATCGATTTTCTAAAAAAAAATTAAATTCACTCCAAAGGCTCATACTCAATTAATCACAAGCCAAATATCAAACTTAGGCTCTGTTTGGTTGGGCGAAAAATTATTTTTAAATGAAAAGTATTTTTAACTGAAAATAAATGTATTTCCGTTCACATTTTTTGTTGTTTGGTTACTATGGAAAACAAACTTCCTAAAAAACTGTTTTTTCTAACAAAAATGAAATTTGTTAACATAGTTGGGTAGATCTCGAAAAGTTAGGTGGATTAAAAAAAAATCACCTCAAACGCATATTGGAGTCAAAAGTTATACTTGTTTGAAGAAAAAAAAAATTCAAAATCGAGAAAGTGGCCCAAAAGTTCGGCCCGAGGCCCAATCAAGTCGGGTGTAGGTTAGATTTTATGCCCCAAACTCTCGACAACCAAACTCGATGATCAAGTCCACTGCTAGGTGCTCTAGGGATATAGACATATAGTACCCCACCAACAGAAAACTATTTTCCCTTCTTACTTACATCAATATAGGTGAAAACGCTTTCCCCTTAAAAGCCATTTTCCTTCTCATAGTGAACCAAACAATTGAAAATGAGAAAATTGTTTTTCTGAAAAACTATTTTCACCCCAACCAGACAGAGCCTTTAATGTATCACATATCATCATCACCTAAGGATCATTTTTCCCTAATTTTTTATTTTTACAGTTTGATTTTTGTATTTTTATATGATGTGCAATGTCTAAACATGCTCAATGCGATTTAAATAACAAAATATACAAGAACATGCGACTACATGATTAATATGCAACTACTGATATTAAATGCAACTATGCTAAACTAGCTACCATTTCAAATCATCAAACATCATCACCTCAACAACACAACGTCCAATCTACAATCCACCACGATCATCAAACGACCAAATTAAGCATGACCAGCAATCACAACTATTACAATTGGCAACTAATATCCGCCAATATGTGACACCCCCGTGTTTAAAACATTACATTGTCCACAATAATGTAATAAGTAAAGAGAAATTATGGCCACCGGCTTCGAGCCAGGGCTCGCAGAGTGACCGCCCAAGGCCCATGAATTTTGAAGGTCCATAAATGAGAATATAGAGTATAATAGCTTGCTGGTATCTCAATTTGTCATAAATTATCCGTAATTCTACAAATTCGGCCTATTACACATTTGGCTTGTACAAATATTTTCATCAACCTTTGTTTACTTTTTTTTTTTTTTAAAATTAATGTTATTGTTGCCCTTTTTGTTTCAATATTTTCTTTTTTATTTCACTATAAATATTGGTAATTTTCTTTAAATTTTTCCACTTTGCTTACCACAAAAATATGTTTCACATTTCCGTCTTTACGAAGTTAGATAGAGGAAGGACCAACATCTAATATCTACATATTTATGTCCCCTTCTAAAGAAAAGAATTTCCATACATTTATTCCCATATTTAAAAAAAAAAAGATATTTATTAACACTTGTATAATTTTTAAGGGCACATATAGACCAATAAATATGATTTTTGAATTTGGCTTCTACCAACTACAATTATTTTTACTAAAGAAACATGTCCTATCTTGGAAAAACTAGTCAAGCATGTTTGATTCATGTCAAGTTCAACCATTAATATGTCAAAATTTCATGTGTTTTAATTTGAAAGTTATGATATCTAACTTTCTCGTAAGAATTATTTATACCATCATTTACAACAATTACAAAGAAAATTTTGTATTATACGAATTTGATATTTAAAATTTTTGAAATACTAATTTATGGGCCCTTATTTTTATTTTGCCCCAAAGGGCCTGTACTTGTTATTCCCTTATGCAAAGAGACATCCTTATCGAACATGGTTAGAAAAAGTTAATTACATTGTACAGGATTAATATATTCTCAAACACAATATCATCAATAAATAAACTTTCAGTATCATTTAAGCAATTGTTTGAAGTAGTAACTTTACTACCAACAGATAATACTAGGTTAGAAGAACGAATTAGAAACTCAAAAATCTAATAATTCTGGCGGATCATACAACAATATTTTGGGGAATACTCGTGGAATTGTTAGCATCCATTGCATTCAACCACGAAAATTGGGATGTCAGAATGATATGGTTTTTACCCGCCGGTTTTGGTTGGGGGTTGAGGGAATTCATCCTCGACACGTTCATGCTAGGCTTGAATGTGAAGCATGTGTTGAATGTGAGCTTGAAGTAAACAAGATATGACTACTATATTATTGGAAGAAATCATCCAATTACGGAAAAGTATATTCCAAATAACACTTCTGTTGATGATTGGAATGGGCTTAATTTTCCACGGATTTTTTTTTATGTATCAAAGGTATTCTTACACCCTGTGGTTCCTCTTGGGATCAAAGAATAACTTTCATGCAAAATAAATCTCTTAATCATATCTAAGTCATTCAAACAATCAACATAAGCTTTATCTGAAATATACTTATCCTTAATTAAACCATATCTTCCAATAGTATAGTAGTCATACCTTGTGGACTCCATGCTAATTTTGAACACATGCTTCACATTCAAGCCTAACATGGAAGCTAAGTGATACGAAAGTCATTCAATACATAGAGGCTACCCAAGAGGCAAAGACCACACTTTTATCATGTACGTAGCTCCTAATTATGATGTCGGTGTTCCTTCATTTGAATGAGCTCAATGTCGACCCTAAGGTGGCAAAAGGGTGCACTCTGATGAAGAGAGCTTGCTAAAGTCCTAACTATCCTTTAAATGCTTATAATAAAGCCAAACTGTACGGGCTACTTGGTAATTAAATCATGCATGCATTTTAAGTGCTAATTAAATCCGTACTGCATCATTAGCATTAAGCAAGTTTAGTTTACATTTGTAATTTGTCTCAGCTTTATAATAGCTTAGGAAAAATATCTAAAGGGATAAGGAGTCACATATTGAGAGGAAAAGGCCTAGAGGACCACTAAATCAGGGAATTTAATGTAGTGGTTGAAATAGTACAAAATAGAGTCAGTTGTTGTTTTCAAGTCGCTCTCAAGCATATTGTGAGCCTAGGACGCGCCTTGTGGTCCTACCACGAATCTTTGCTAAGCCTTGGACAACAAGGACTCTTTTAAGATGATTTCTAGGTCATTTAAGGACCCTTCTCTCTCCTATATATAGGTAGAGACAACCATGTACCCGGTAGATACTTTTGAATGAAATTAAACACAAAGAGTGTTGCCTCTTTTTATCCCCAAATATCATTATCTTAGGATTGATTATCCTTGTTCCTTGAGTCTTTATTTCAATATTAAACTTGTATTAGAGTTTATATTGTGGTGAGAGTTTGTTACTTTGAGAGTTTAAGAGAGATTCAAAACTGATTATCCAAGAACAAACTTAGCAGTTGAGTTATGCATCAATTTTGGTATCAGAGCTTTGGTTTTCTTAGCTCGTTCCTTTAGAAGTTTTTCTTGATTGGAGAGTCCTCTTTCACCTAAATTTGGTTTGAGGACAAACGAAGAAGATTTGGGTACTCGTTGAAAGCATTTTCCCTAAGTCGCTCCTGCTGGACTTGCGCCTGGAACAAGCTGGTTTTCTTTTTTTTTTTCTTTGGCACGCTTCAAGAGGTAAATGTGGAAAATTTGACAATCTGAGTTCCTTAGACCCATATCTTTGAATGCTTGTTGGTCGTTTTGGTTAAATCATTGTGAAGTAAAGCAGTTCATTGTTTAAAGTTAGCATTCTGTTTTGAGTGCAAATCTAGAATTGTTGTTGATAAATTTGCATGCTTTGGTTAAGATTTGTTGTGGTGACTTGTTTTCTCTCTTAACCCTTCTTTATCTATCTTATTTCTGGTTACTCTTCTTATCTTTGTTCTTTTGAGAGTAAGAGATCACACCCTTAATCTTCTAACACACACACATTGAGTTGATTAGATTGAAAGAGATTATTTGTGGTTTACTCTCCCTAAACACATTACCTTCTTTTCTGTCTAAACCAACTACAAAAGAACCCTAATACAAACACTTTAACACCTACAAAAATCTTAACTACAAAATGGACGAAGATGATTTGGCTATTCAAAGGAATATGATCCTAGAACAGGCCCAACAATTACGTATGACAAGTGATATAGATGCATTGAAAACCCAAACGGAGGAAATGCTTGGGTTTATGCGTGATGAAAGGAGGAGGCTTAGGGGCCGTGGTGGGGAGGGAGGCTCTCATCATAGCTGTAGTGGTGATAATTCAGGGGAATATACTCCTTGGGAGAGGAGAGAACGAGGTGAAAGGAATGATAAAGATGACATGAGATACTTAAAGTTTGAGGCAACAGATTTTGAGGGGGACTTGGACCCTAGCTTATACCTTGAATGAGTGCAAAACATTGAGCGTTTCTTTGATGCAAAGGGGTGCAATGATAAGAAAGATTCAAGCTAGCTACTCTTCAGCTTAAGAAGTATGCTTCGCTGTGGTTTGAGAATGTAAAGCATCAAAGGGCACCAGATTGGAAGTCTAAGATCAAGTCTTGGAATAAATTAAAGAAACTCATGGAGAAGCGATATGTTCCAGCATCTTACAAACAAGATCTCTATTTGAAACTCAATACACTATCACAAGATGATAAGAGTGTGGCAGAATACATAAGGGATTTTGAGCAACTTTTGATGAGAACCGGGGTTGTTGAGACTCAAGAGCAAACAATTGCGCGATTCCTAGGTGGATTGAATGCAAGGATCCATGAGAAGTTTGAAATGCAGCCAATATGGACATTGGATGATGCTATTAAGTTAGCTCATAAGGAGGATAAGCAAAACAAAAACAGAAAATCTTACTCCAAGCCTTATGTGACAAAATCCCACATCTTTCACAAAGAGAGACTCCAGTGCTCCTAGAATATCAAAGCTGGACATTCCCTCCACGTTTGATAAGAAGTTAGACAAAGGAAAGGGACCTATGAAGGATGACTCAAAGGAAAAGAGATGTTATAAGTGCAATTGGTGGGGCCATTTAAGGCAGATTGCCCAAACAAAACAACCCTTACAATGAGAGAAGTCGAGAACATGACAAGTGATGTTGAATCCGGAGATGAAGCTCATATTGATCTAAACTTTGACAACTCTGATGAGGAGGTTGTGAGGGCAAACAATGGATAGTTTCAAAGAAAGAACTTATTCCATTCTCGATGCACCATCAAGAAGAAGGTGTGCAATGTGATCGTGGATGATGGTAGTTGTGCAAATGCCGCTTCTAACACACTTGTTGAGAAGTTAGGCTTGCCTACCTCCAAGCATCCAGGCCCTTATAAGCTACAATGGCTTAATAAGGTCAACGAAGTCAAAGTAACACAACAAGTTTCTATCCTTTTTCCATTGGTTCTGTTTACAAAGATGAGGTTACTTGTGATGTTGTTCCTATGGATGCTTGACATTTGATGTTAGGGAGACCCTGGTTAATTGATAGATATGTGTGGCATAATGGTAGATTGAATACTTATTATTTGTTTATGAATGGAAAAAGATAACTCTAACTCCTTTAAATCCTAGTGAAGTGCATTCGGGTAGTCTCGAGCCAAAGAAACATCATGGGCTGTTTTTGAGTGAGTCTATGCTTGAGAATGAATTATTTGGTGTTGACATTGCTTTTGCTCTTCTTGTTGTTGAGACCTCGGACATAGATTACTCTCTTGATGTTCCCTCATTGGTTAGACCTTTGTTGAAGAGTTATGATGATGTAAATCCAGATGATTTGCCACCGGGGCTACCTCCTATTAGGTGGATTGAGCACCAAATTGATTTGGTTCCAGGAGTTGTTTTACCTAATAGGGCTGCCAATATGTGCTCTCCAAGTGAAGTCAAAGAGCTTCAAAGACAAGTTGATAACTTGGTTGGCTGTGGCAATGTGAGGCCAAGTATGAGCCCTTGTTCTGTGCCCGCATTGCTTGTTCCAAAAAATGATGGCTTAATGAGAATGTGCGTGGATAGTAGGGTTATAAATAACATCACCATTAAGTATAGGTATCCAATCCTTAGGCTTGATGACATGTTATATGAGCTTCATGACTCTTGTGTGTTCTAAACGTTCGATCTTAGAAGTGGATAGAATCAAATCAGAATGAAAGATGGAAATGAGTGGAAAACGGCTTTTAGGACCAAGGGAGGCCTGTTTGAGTGGAAGGTTATGCCTTTTGGTTTGTCCAATGCTCCAAGTACTTTTATGAGGCTCATGAATGAGGTTTTGAGGCCTCTAATTGTAAAATGTGTGGTGATATACTTTGATGCCATCTTGATTTACTCTAAAACTGAGAAAGAGCACTTAAAACACTTAGAAGAGGTGTTTGAGATCTTGAGGGAGCACAAGCTGTATGTTAAGCTTGAGAAGTGTAACTTCCTTGCTCCCGAGGTGGTTTTCCTTGGGTATGTTTTGTCAAAGAATGGGATCTCCATAGATCCATCCAAGGTTGAAGCTATTAAGTCGTGGCCTACTCCCAACAGCATAACTTATGTTAGGAGTTTTCATGGTCTCGCCTCTTTCTATAGAAGGTTTATGAAGAATTTCTCCTCTATTCTTGCTTCTATAACAGACTGTTTGAAGAAAGGAGAGTTCTCATGGTCTTTTAGTGCAAATGAGGCTTTTGAACTCTTAAACAAAGCTCATTTTAGCACCTATTTTTGCTCTACCAAACTTTGAAGCTCCTTTTGAAGTTGAATGTGATGCAAGTGGAGTTGGTGTGGAGGTTGTCCTCCTTCAAGAAGGGAGACCAGTGGCGTAGTTTAGTGAGAAACTCAATGGTGCAAAGCTGAAATACAACACCTATGACAAAGAATTCTACGCAATCATAATAGCTCTTGATCATTGGTCTTGTTACCTCAAACCGAGGCAATTTATTCTTTATTCGGATCACGGGGCCCTCAAGTACATCAATGGAAAACACAAGTTGAATGCTAGGCATGCAAAGTGGAGTGAGGTTTTCCAAGCTTATTCTTTTGTTTAGAAGCACAAGTCCGGAAAGAGCAACGACGTGGCTGTTGCACTCTCAATGAGGTATTCTATGCTTTCTATTTTGGAAGCAAGAGTCTTAGGGTTCTCTTCCATAAAGGAAGTCTATGAAAAACATGATGACTTTGGTCCTATCTTGAAAGGACTCCAAAACACCCCTAGTGACTCAAAAGGCCAATTCTCTCGGTTCTCTCTACAATATGGTTTTTTTTTTCAAGGGAAACAAGTTGTGTGTTCATAAGGATTCTATAAGGATCTTTTTATTAGAGAGATTCATGGAGGGGGTTTGGCAGGACATTTTGACATCAACAAAAACCTAGAGATACCTGATGAGCACTTTTATTGGCGGAGAATGAATGGGGATGCTCAAGCTATAATAGCTTGTTGTTCTACTTGTCACCAAGCAAAGGCACACTTTCATCAAGGTCTTTACACCATTCCCCCAGTCCCGGATCAACCTTGGACAGATTTGAGTATGGATTTTATCATGGCTCTCCCGAGAACCCAAAAGGGAAAAGACTCTATCATGGTAGTGGTTGATAGGTTTTAAAAGAGGACATACTTCATTCCTAGTACTAGGAAACATGATGCCTCACTTGTGGCCAATCTATTCTTTAAGGAGATAATTCGTTTGCATGGGATTCCTAGCTATGAGCATTGTTTCGGATAGGGATACAAAGTTCTTGAGTTATTTCTGGAAAACCTTGTAGAGACTCATGGGAACATGGTATCTATTCACCACCTCCCATCACCCCCAAACCGATGGGAAAAAAGAGGTTACTAATAGAACAATTGGGGCCCTCTTAGAGCATGGCTATCCATGTTCATCACTAAGTTCATAGAGGAAGAGAGAGAGAGAGTGGTGAATAAACACAAGGGCAATTATCCATGTTCATCACAAGTTCATGAGGAGAGAGAGAGAGAGAGAGAGAGAGAGAGAGAGAGAGAGAGAGAGAGAGAGAGAGAGAGGAAACAGAGTGATAACTTGGGGAAAAATGTTCACCAAAAGGCTTGGGACGAACGGGGGGAAGGGTCGTTCATGTTGATGTTGATGGCTATCAAGATTGCCAAGTTGACTTGTTTTGAAGACGGCTGTCAGAATCGCCAGATTGACATTGAAATTGAATATGGTAGTCAGGATCGCCAGATTGACTTGAAATTGATGTTGGCTGTAGGGGTTGCCAAATTGACTTGAAGGATTGACTTGAATGATTGACTTGAATATTGAAGATGGTTGTCGGAGTAGCCGAATTGACTTGAAATTGATGGATACGACTGTTAGGATCGCCGAATTGACTTGAATGATTGACCTGAATATTGATTTGAATATTGAAGATGGTTGTCGGCGTCGCCAAATTGACTTGAAGGGTTGACTTGAGTTGAGCATTCCCTGTAAATGCAAATGCAAAAACACACACAAACATGGCAATGCAAACACACATTCAAGAAATAAACACACATTGGAGATCAACTTGAAATGGGACTCAAAAGCTCCCAATATAGAAAGTAGATTGAGAAAAGAAATTAGAAAATCGATTTTAGAAAAGAATTAGGGGTTCAAAGTTCAAAAAACAATTTCCTTGATTGAATTGAATAGGAAGGTCTCAATGGATCCTTTACCTTGGATGCATGATACTTCTTGAATCACAACTACCACACCAGGATTTGGAAGAACATTTGCTGGATTGATGTCAAACCTTGAGAGCGGAGTTTGGATTGTTCGAGTATTGAAAGACTTTGCACGAGCCAGAGAGTATAGTCATGATGGGTGATTGAAGGAAAGGTATGGATCGAAAAAGAGAAACAATTTGAGTTGTGGACTAGAATTGGAAGGGTTGATAAGGGAAGCACATTGATCGTGGAGGTGATAGGTAGAAAGACATAGGTTCAATAATCGATTCCAAGTTCTAGGCTCTGATGAATGATCCACAGAACACTTGAGGTGATTCTTTAAAGAGCTCGTTGCTTTTTAGAGAATGTACAAAGGGGATTTTTGATGATTGAATTTAGAATATGGATGAGGCTCGAGAGAAGCTGCCTACGTATCCTTGCGGAATCAGGCCAAACGTAGTTCGTGGATTTTCATTTTTTGATTTTTTATTATGCCCTTAGTTTTTGCCTGAATTATTGTCTTGGATGATCGATCCAGCGGGCTTGCCCTAACTTTTGCCTAGGTCATTGAATGAATGGACCCAACGAGTTTTTTATAGACTTTAATGCCCTGACTTTTTTCCTAGGCCGCCCATGCGAGTTTTCAACCTAGCGGGCTGCACATGTCTTGAGTGTCAAATCTCTAAGAGGACTTTTGGGCTGTAATGCAAGACTTGGGTTTGGGTTATCAAAGAAAGGGTTATTAAGGCTCAAAGTCCCGTCAACGCCCCCAGTGTGCGTAATGGTCACCTTATGTTTCAAGAAGTGGATTTGAACTTAAATTTCATTTTCTCTTTTCTTTGACTTTTCTTTTTTGCTTTTGCACTTTGAACATTTTTCTTTCTTTTTTTTCTCAAACCTTTTGAACTTTTGGAACCTTTGAATTCTAGTTTGAATCCCACATCTCTCATGGATGATGACATTGTTGCTCGCACACTATCAAACCCATAGGTTAAGGATTTTGTGGGTGTGAAATGAATGGCTATGTGTTTGAGGCCCAACTTGGTTGCAAGTGGATTTTGAATGTGGATTGAAAATGATAGATAAAGGGTGACAAATGAATGCCTCTTGTCCTCGACTTGACTTATAGACGCATGCTCGCATTCTTATTTTTGTCCTTTGGTTTGAATTGATCATCATTTCCTTTAGTATTAATGAATTGTTGCAACTTGGATTCATAATTGAATTTGAGTGTTGCATGGATAGAAGATATAATACAATAGAGAAATTTTTTTGACTTTATTGAATCGGAAGGAAGAAACACACGGCTAAGACTTGATCACTCCTAAGTAGACTTGGACTCAAATTGGAAAATAAAGAACTGGAGGGACTCTCCGACTCATGCTAATCTTATTGAATTCAAAAACAAAACAAAATCCTAACAGAAGACTAGTCTTGAATGCGCTTGACATCTTGATGCTTCTCTTAGAGCTCTTGGTTTGGACTTCAAAAGTGGGCCTCTAGAGTATAGATCTTTAGGCTTAGTGGTTATGGCCTAATGGATTACTGTTGTTATTGGGTTTCTTTATATCTGGAGTTGGAATGCTCCCATTATCTATGAGATCTTGGATCTTGTGTTTTAGAAACCAACAGTCATTAGTGTTATGACCTCGGCCTCAATGGAAGTTGCAAAAAGCTTCGGAATCCCACTATCTACTTCGACTCTTTGTAGATGGGTCTGGAGTTAGACCTATAGGGTGAAGATGTCCATTTTGCTGGAGTTTCTCGAATGCTTTGGTTAACTTCATGCCCAATGGGGTGAAGACCCTTCGACGTTGGTTGGCATTGTCTTCATTAGAGAGTTAACCTCGGATCCTTTAACCATTACCCTTTTGTCTTTGGAGTAGTTGGAGCAGTTGCTCTTACTCTTTGTGGATTGAATATGTTCCTCAATTTGGATCCCAACCTTGTAAAGTCTATCAAAGGTCTTAATGGTTTGGGGAACATTAGGAGTTCTTGATATTTAGTTGAAGGTTGCGGACCACAATCCTTACTTGGTCCTATTCGGAGAGGCCATTGATGAGTTGGGCCGCCTTTTCCCTCCATCGAATCAAGAAAGGAATAAAATCCTCCTTATCACCTTGTTTGGTCACTTTTAACTTCATTAGATTTAAAGGGAGTTCATTACTGTAGGAGTATTGCATCACAAATTCTTCTTTGATAGAAGTCCAAGATTTAGCCTTGAGTGGGCCTAAGGTTTTGAACCATTTAGAAGTTGGCCTTCGAGTGTCATTGGAAAGATCTTTGGACAAAGAGTTATTGATCCTTTTGATCGCCATACATGTGGTAAAACTCCTTAAGTGACCATGTGGGTCTTCCACTCCCTTGAATTTGTGGATATCAAGTAATGTGACTTTTTTGGGCAGTTTGGAGTGGAGGTCGGCCTTGTGCTCCTCTTATTCATCCATATAGTAGGTACTATATTGCTCGAGATTTTCAAGCCTTTTATCGAGCTTAGTAGGAAGAGGGATGTCATCATTTTCTTCATCATCAGTGTTAGGTTTAGACTTAACATCCTTCCTAAGTTTCTTGATTTCGATGTCTTGGGCTTGGAGACGAGTGTTCATAATAAGTTTCAATTGCTCGAGAATGACTTTGAGATCATCTCCTGGCATGGTAGATATTGGGCTCGAACTTGAAGTCTGGTGGACTTGAAGGTGGTGATGAAAATAGTTTCCTAACGAGCCTTTCATCGGTATTTGAACGCTCTCACTTTGGGCTTGACTTTCCTATCCTGGGTCAAGGGATGAATTAGAAAAGGAAAAGGAAAAAGAAATTGAAAAGAATAGAAAAAGGAAGAGATTTATCCACAATTCTAATCCCTTAATTTATTTTTATTTTTTTTTTAATTTCAGTTTTCCTTTTTTTTAGTGCGGCACATGGAAAAGTAGATGGGAGGAAATAAGGAAGGAGTTTTTTGAAAAAACAAGAAAAGCAGAAAGATTTTTGAAAACGGGGAATAGGATTTCGAAAATGAAAAGAGAAGAATTTGGTAGAGGTTTCGAAATTAAAAAGGATCCCCTTTCTAAATGAGCACCCCTAAGATATGAGAGTTTCGAAATAAGGGGAAGAACACGATAAGGAAAGGTCCAACTAGAATGTAGAACATAGATCACGTTCAACCAAGTAAGAAAGATTCCCTCAAAAAAAAAAAAAACCAAGTAAGAAAGATCGGAAATTGAATCTAGAATAATCTCTTAACATGGTAACTTCTCAAGAAGATTTAACTTAAAAATCCTCTAAGGTAAGTAACGTGCTTTAATTATTGATCCTTCATTTTTTACTAGATTAGGAAAAGAAAGACTCTTGACTCAAAAGGGCAAAAACATATACTCTTGACTTGATTATGAAAACGAGACTCTTTATGACTAAGACTTGGGAAAGGGAAAAGACTCTTGACTTATTATGGAAAAAAGAAAATTACTCTTGACTTAAATAAGACTCAACTGAAAATACAGGGAATATTCTAAGACTCGAAAAATGGAAAATGTTACTCTTGACTGATGACTATGAAAAGCGAGACTCTTCTTTTTGGAAGGATCTTTAATCGGAACACCTTACTTACTAGGATTCTATTTTCTTGGAAAACAAATCTCCCTAATATGGTTAGTAGCATCATAAGAAGTATTCATGGATCCTACTTCCTAAAAAGAAAAGATCCTAGACTCAATCTTAGAAAGATATCTACACAATAAGGCAAACAAAATAACACGAAAGATTGCGCTCACACAAAAAGGCAAACAATCACGCTAATGGACATGTGACTGAATGAAATATCGGGTGAATCTATGGCTTTGGAATGAAAACTCATGACCGGATCCGTTTTGTCATCTATGGGATGCATTGTAATATCCCGTAAATTATTTAATTTTGAATAATAATTTATTCGATTATTTATATTTGTAAAATATGTATTGATCTTGTTTTTTAGTATTTAAAAAAAAAAAGGAAATTTCGGATTTTAATTTAAAATAAATTAGAAATCAGTTTTTGAGTGGTTTTATGATCCTCTAATTGTGTTTTAGTTAAACTGAGACACTGACTTAACTTCCTAGTATTTTTACCTCACGTCTCTCTCCCCTCTGCTTTATAGCATCTCCAATGCAAGGTTTTTGGAGAGGTTATCTTTACCCACAGTGACAAATCTATAAACCTCTTTTTTTTTACAAACCACTTTGTCTAGACAAATCAGGTTTGTGGCATAATTTATTTCTTAAACTGGATCCCTCACCTATAGATTTTTGGAGGTTTATACCATTGAAAGGGAAGAGTTAAGTAAAGAGGATTTTTGCAATGATGATATGACACTAGTAAAAACCCACCTAAAACTTTGTAGCATTGAAGATGTTATGCCTTGTTTTAAAAAGAAAGTAAAAAGCAGTCATCTTCTTTTAGCTCTCAGTTTCACGGTTACAGAAAAGAACCCTTCTCTCTCTCTCCTTCTACCTCTCACGCACAAACCACCCCGATTCTCCATCACCACCATCGTTTTCAATTTCTCTCTCCTTTCTAAACCTTGCTGCTACTGTCAAAAGTATACTGCTAATGTTGCGAATCGCCGGTGAAACGAAGCCTCGCCTTCTCCCTTTTAATTTCTGTTTTGGGCGTTTTATCTCTCCTCTGTTTCTTGTTGATGCTATTGTTGTTGTGCTGATGCTGGCTGCGGGTTGATTACCACAGGGTGGTGGTGTCCCACCCCAAGTCGCCAGCCTTCTCGCCCTTAGTTGTTTGATAATTGGGGTTCGGTTGAATTGAAGGGTTTGGATGCGTAATTGTTTTGGATCATTGAATGGAGGTAACCAACTTTCTATTCGATTGGGCATGATGTTGTTGTGTGAAGTGATATGTGCTTCGTTCTGAAATTTTAATTATTAATATCTTGAGTTTGAATTGTTGAAGTTGCGTGGATTATTTGGTGAGTGAAATCCTGTTTCGTACCTTTATGCTTTAATTCGACTGTTTTAAGTTTGGATTCTGAAGATGGTCAAAACATGAAAGTTGTAGCCCTCGTTGTAAGGTTTCCACAGGTTTTTCAATCACCTCGATACGATGTCTAACGAGTGAGATATGGCTAAAATACAGAACTGCTGTAATAATCACCCGAAAACAGAGAATTTAACCCTTTAAGCTATTGAACCTAAATTGATGCTTGAACTACATGGCTTTTGTGGAAACTTGTATAAGTGTATGCCAATGATTTTGGATATGTGTTAATTATATTATGGTGGGATATAATCATTGTGATATGTGCAAAAGTTGGTGATTATTACTAATAAGACTTTAGATGAATTTATAGTATGTTAGTAGCCCTCTAGATATGATTTATGCTCATGTAAATATTGTTTATAGCTGCTGGTTTTATGGTATAAAGTACGTATTTGCAATGTAAAAGATTGGCCTATTGGGTGTGTTAATCTTGGAAAAGCTTGATTAGTTGCAGACTGATTGTAGTATTAAATGTCTATTGTTTGTGCTTGTTTATGGAGCTGTTGAATACTGAAATTATAATGATAAGTATACTGAAATTATAATGTTAAGTTTGTTGAATTTATGATTTGAATAATCTGCTTGGCTAGTATACGGAATGTTTGGATATGTCTTTGTGAGCTAGTTTTTGGTGAAGATTGATATATGTGTTGTGATCTTGATATCGATACCTTTATGAGAATTGTTGAAAGACCCTTTGAGGTTGTTTGGTATAATCTGTATGAGAATTGAAATTGACTGGTGGCTAGTATGCCTTTGATTGGTTACTGAAATAAGATGAATTGGTGACACGGCATTGTATTGGATTGTGATGACTTATTGGTGTGAACACTTGAATTTCTTATAAGATATTAATACTTAAACTTGAACAATTGAGGGCAAGATAGCTTTTGGGTAGGATCCCCTAAAGGTGATGAATATGGGCAACTTATGAGAGCAGATTTGTGGAGCAGGTCTTCCACAAACCCTCTTATGAGATTATTCCGATTACTCATGAACTTGGGGTAATCGTTTTGATTATGATATTTTGGTTACTCATGAACTTGGGGTAACTGTCTTCTCCTAGCCATGAACCACTATGGCAGACTGCGGTCTTGAAAACCCCATAGGGCTAGGAGGATGTGCACACTAGGGACTTGGCCATTTGATTTGATTTGTGATCAGCATTGCGCTGAAAGTTGAGATCGTCTGATCTCGTCGTTCTCTTCCCTCTATATTAAAAAGGGTAAAATAATGGACTAAAACTCTTAAAGTTGTGGAAAATATTAATTGTTATGTATATGAAATGAGTGTGAGTTTCTGCATAAAGATGAGTTTAAATGAGTTGTTATATGAGGTAATAAAGTGAACTTGTATATATTACTTGCTTGAGATTTGGACCTCAAACAAGACGGTCATATCTTAAGAATACTGTAATAAATTGAACAAAAATTGTTGCTTTTGAATTAAGAAATGTTATTTTACTTACAAAAATATAGTGTCAAATAAAAGGAAAGATTTCAATACTCATATACGGACCAAGAGAACTAAAAGGGAATAAAGGCAATCAAACAAACAAGTGGTAGAATATTCTTCAAAGACACTAACAGTACTTGTGTTTAGAAACTTGATGTTAATGAGTAAAAGGAAGTAAAACTACAGAAAACTATAGAAATTCTAAATTTTCTTTTGTTTGGTTATTAGAAAGGAAAATAGTGGAAAATTAAAAGTATGAAAATCTGTAGAAATCTACTAGTTATAGTTTGCCCAATTAGATTTTATAGTTTTTCCCTTAAAATCGATGGAAAATATATGGAAATCTAAAAAGATATCCTTATTTTACAATAGATATTCTACAATAACAAACCAAACAAATAAAAATTGTGTAAATATCCTGCATTTTTACAACCTTTACAATGATGAACCAAACAAGTGAAAATGATAACATTTCCACCTTTTTACTTTTACGTAGATTTCCACATATTTACTTTTCTTTAATTTTCTTCACTTACAGAATATCCAAACAATTGGTACTATGAGCTAAATTACGATGTTGCTTTCATGAGGAGTATTTTGCTCACTCTTGCCTACTACCCATTTTCATGTTTTTAACGCCAGGTTAATTAGAACGTGTAAGAAAAAAGTGACGACGACATGTATTTACTCCATTGCTACGCCAATGAGTCTACGTATTTACTTCATTGCTACGACAATGAGTCTACGTATTTACTTTATTGTTATGCCAACGAGTCTACGTTGGAGAAAAAAATGACAGATGAAGCATAAAGATGTATAACAATACCAATGACTACATTTTACTACTTATATATGAGTAACACTTTAATATAGGTCCTACATCGGCTGTAAAATGAAAAGATGATACAATATAACATGTACTAAAAATAGGGTATCAAAGCTTGGAGCTAGCAGCTAGGCACATATTTGTGGTCTTCCTGCTAAGATCAAGTATCTTTATTTATTATTTATTATTTTCTATTTTCTAAGATTAAGAAAAAAAATAAGAAGGGATGAACAAAGTGTGTATAAATAATCCGCTGATGAGTCTCACATCGGAAAAATATATGAGAAGTCAAACAATAAACATGTATATATAAACGCAATGCTAAAGTTGAAATAAAACATATATTTCTTAACCTTTTGTCTATGATTAAAACATACACTTGTTTTGTTTGTATATATATATATAAATATATATATATATACAAACAAAACAAGTGTATGGGTCAGGGTTGGAAGCTAATCAGAGTAAGACCAACATTTATTTTGGGGATGTGAGGGTTGAGGTGAAGAACACTATACTGGCTACTACTAGTTTTGTTGAGGGTGAAATGCCTTTTAGGTATTTGGGTTTACCTTTGAATTCAGCTAGGGTCACAACTGTCTTGTTTCAACCTTTGCTTGACAGAGTGAAAAAAAGGATAGATCATTGGGCTACGCAGTTTCTCTGCAGGAGGAACCCAGCTATCGAATTCTATGATCTTTGGATTACAAAAATTTTGGTGCACTGCTTTTTTTGCTTCCAAAGAGTATACGGAAAAAAAAAAATTCATGGCATGCGTAGGGCTTTTATGTGGGGAATAACAGAAGGGAAAATGAAGCATGTTTTCTTATCTTGGTCCTCTATCTATAAGAGAAAGAAGAATGGTGGGTTCAATGTAAAGGAAGCTTTAAGTTGGAACAAAGCATTAGTAATGAAATGGTTCTGGAAGCTGGAAGGGAATAGTGCTTCTATTTGGACGGATTGGGTCAAAAAATACTATTTGCATAGGATTTCTGTTTGGGAAGTTAAGGGTAGGCAGGGTGATTCTCGGGCGTGAAAGCAATTGCTACACAATAGAGACAATTTCATTGCTGCTGCAGGGGGTGTACAAGGCATGCAGCTGTTAGATGATTGGGAAAATGGGAGTAAAATGACTGTTTCTAAAGCTTATCAGTCCTGGACTGGTGACTCTAATAGTTGTTTTTGGTCTAGATCTATTTGGGAGCTGCTGCTCTTGCAGCTCATAAACCCTTGCCAACAATTGATAATTTGTGTAGGAGAGGTCTCATGCCTGTGAATAGGTGTGTGTTATGTTGTGTGCAAGTGAATCGATTGATCATCTCTTCTTTAATTGTGATATGCCCAAGAGTATCTGAGATAAGGTGAAGATTTGGATGGGAATGAAACTGTAACACCCCCGAATTTACAACGATTTTCTGGGAGCTATCGACGTCGTTGTGCACGACTGAACCATCCGTAAACCAAGGGTAGTTACTGCAACATTTATCACTAAGGAGAAAATGCTAAGCTGAAAGAAAGTCTAGGCATCAAAGGAGCTTACTAAGTAACTTAACAATCTAAAACAATTATTATCAGAGTTGTCTATATAGTGAGCTACTACAAGAGCATCCCAGATTTGCTTTGCAATGTCGCAGCCGGCTATGCGTTTGTATTCGTCGGGGCCAAGACCAAAATGCAAGATCTTGATGGCTTTGGCATTCTTTCGAGTTTGCCAAGATCTACGTCGTCGTATTGATCTTCCGGCTTTGGGACAAGAACACCTTCACCATTTGGCACGGGGGAATGACTAGAGGACCGCTGGCTATGATCCTCCACAGCTGGTAGTTCTCGGCTTTGATGTAGATCTCCATACAAGCCTTACACCAATTATAGTGGTCGCCATTGAACAAAGGGGGTCAAGAGGTGGAATTTCCCTCATGGGTTTGAAGTGGTGTACTCATGGAAAGGATCTCTCAAAGGGTTTAGCTTTTTGTGCTGCTTTGATACCAATTGTTAGAATACACTAGCCTAAACACAAGAAGGGAGGGTTGAATTGTGTTGGTAATTTTCGCCTAAGTTTCTCTTAATGAACAGATGGACCAACCTATGCAACAATGGTCCTTAGGTTGTTCCCTCTAACAGAGATTACGTGCGGAAGCTAGATAATTAAGCAATAAATAACACAAGGCGCTTTATACGTGGAAAACAACTCAAGGCTCCTTTGGGTGTAAAAACCACGACCTACTCTCTCTAGTAGGATTTCACAACTACTTGTTGTATTTTCGAGCCAAATCATTTTACAAGCCCATTCCTAAGTTGCTACAATCACAACTTCAAACCTCAGTTGACAAGTCTACCTAACTCTATCAAATAAGAAGCTAGGCACAACTTCACTCAAGTTGTCAAGAACACAACTTCCCTACAAGTTGCCAAGACTCACAAGCCAACACTCGGCCTTAAGCAAATATACAAGCTATCACTAGCTCACAAGATTTATCTAAGTAATTGAGTAACACAACCTTTTTGGTGCTTCTAAGATAAGCAAGTAAGGTTACAATATTTTCCTAAGTGTTGAGACTTAATGAGAGTGGAACTGACTGAGAAATAGTTTCTGGGCTTTTTTCCTTTGGATATGTATGAAGACAATTTATGAGCAAAGTGAAGAAGAGGTTTTGTGTAAAAACGGTTTTGATAAAATCTGAATATCCTCTCTTAACTCTTGCACTAGCTCAGCTCAACTCTTATATAGAGAGAGCTTGATGCCCTTTGCTTAGTGGTTAAGCGTTTCGAAAATATCTCAAGTAAAGAGGCTTCAATATGTCAAATCAATTCACTTGTTTTCTTTTGCAACATGGAAACCTTAAAACTGAGTCAAAGAGGTACAAGGAGCCTCCTTGTTGTCTCAAAAAACATGACAGCCGAATCTCAAGGGAAAGCTTGCTTGTTTGACAATTTGGTGCACAAAGCTCTAAAAAGCAAATTCCCTTTTTGAGCACAACATGCTTTTGTAAATCAGAAAGCTCTTTTGTTTCATACCGGGTTTAGAAGGTTATTTAGCACAACAAAAGATCTCTTGGATAATAGTAGTGTATTAAGCAATGTTGAAGATAATCTATTTTCGAAATTCATTTTATAAATTCTGGACTGAATATGGGACCTGAGTTCCAGCTCAGGTTCCTAATTCAGTTTTGCCTTTAATTAATTTCGCCCATTAGTTTCTTTTAGTTCCAACTCTATTAAATTAATTCTCAACTTAATAATGAATCTAAAATAGAATATACCAATCTTCTATCTTTATCTTCATGTACCAAATGTGATCATCTTCTTGAGCTTTCCTTCTCGTTGAGTGTGGCGATTAATATCACAATTAAAATGAAGACATTAGTAAATTAATTAGCATAAGTATATTTAGTTTTAATCATCATCAAAACATCATAGGGTCCAACAGCTTTGGCTTGATTACATCAGTTACGAAATCTTCTCCCCTATTATTTATTTGGTTGGTTTGCATCAGTTTTATGCATCCAAAATTTTTTTTTTTCCTCCTAAACCTTCGAAGCAGTATTATTGAGAGTTTCATCTCCTCCATTCTGAGTGAACGGAATTGGGGAGCGTTGTGCTAACCTTGGGGGGCGACGTCTTGTTCTCACTGCACTAGTCCGGGCGAAATCGCTTCTAAGGCAGTGGCCTTCTTACCAAAACACAACGATTTTATTTTCCACATAAAATCATTCGGCCCACATTCATTCTTGTTTTTTTCTTTCATTTTATTTTGCTTTACAGTAGTCTTATTTCTAACAATTTAGAAGCGGTTTTAATCTACTGTAATACCACCACAAATGGCCACTCTTTCCAATTCATCCCTGATCTTTCCAAACTCGAAGCTCTTGACGACACTAATTACAAGAGATGGTCATAAAAGCAACTGATTTTTCTTGAACAATAGGAGGTCGGTTATGTTCTATTTTCTGATGGTCCAAATCAAACTGTTGCTGCTGAACCTTCCACTCCTGTGACTCCTTCAGTGGTCGTTGATACCTCTCCGGGGCAAAAGAAGGATAAGAGAAAGGTGGATGATGCTTGGGCCATTGAGAAATATGGGAAGGACAACAAGATGGCTCGTGGACATATGTTATCTCATATAGCTAATCCGATTTTTGATTTGTTTATCAAAAACAAATCGGCTAAGTCTATATGGGAGACACTTGAGTTGAAATATGGTGCTGATGATGCTGGAAAGAAGAAGTACGTGACTGGAGATTGGTTGGAGTTCAAGTTGGTTGATGACAAACCTATCAATATGAAAACCTTGTTGCTGATATCCTCCTAGAAGGTATGAAAATGTGTGAAGTGTTGCAAGCTAATGTCCTGATTCATAAGTTACCTGAGTGTTGGACTAACTACCAAGGTCATCTCAAACACAAGAAGAGAGATATGACCTTGCAGGAATTAATTGGACATATGAAGATCGAAGAGGCAAACAGCCTCAAGGAGAAGGGTTCTTCTTCTTCTGTTAATAAACATTTTGTTAAGGATAAGCTTGTGGAATCTTCTGGTGCTAAATTTGACAGGTCTAATGATGCAGGAAACTCTAAGAAGGGACAGAAACTGCACAACAACAAGAAGTCTGCATCTTTCAAGAAGAACGGGAAGATCCAAAAACAACAACCTAGGCCCCTATGTTATGTGTGCGGAAAACCTAGACATAAAGCCCATAAATGCTTCAAATGCAAAGATGGACAAAACCAACGACAACAAAACAAGTAAGACCAGCCCCGCAACTAGGCCAACCTTGCTAAATCTGGAGATTTCATTGTTGCTGTCATTTCTGAGGTGAACATGGTCAGTAACAATACTGAATGGATCGTTGACACTGGTGCCTCTAGGCACTTTTGTGCCAACATGACCCTATTTTCTGATTTTTTGAATGCTGTTGATGGTGAACAAGTGTTCATGGGTAATTCCAGTAGTTCCGAGGTGCTTGGCAAATAAAAGATAATTCTGAAATTAACTTCTGGAAAATCTTTAGCTTTACAAAATGTACTTTATGTGCCTTCTCTTCGTAGGAACTTAATTTCTGGTGCACTTCTCAACAAAGCTGGTGTTAAGTTAGTGTTTGATGTTGATAAACTTGTATTGACCCGTAATGGGGGAATATGTGGGGAAGGGTTATCTGAATGGGGAGCTGTTTGTTTTAGATTTTGTCATTGTTGATGATGCTAATAAAGCTTCTACTTCTGCTTATATTATTGAGTCCATTGATCTTTTGGCATGCTAGATTAGGACATCTAAATCTCAATTCGGTTAAAATGCTCAAAAGACTTGATTCCTAATTTGCTGGACAATGGTTTAATGTGAAATTTGTATAGAAGTTAAACATGCCAGAAAATCCTTTAAATTTGTAACCGAGAGAGATACTGAATTATTAGAATTAATTCATACAGATTTAGCGAACTTTAAAAACACTGAGAGTAGAAGTCCCAAAAGGTATTATATAACATTTGTTGATGACCATTCGAGAGATACCCAAGTTTATCTCTTAAGGACTAAAGATGAGGCTGAAAAAATGTTTCTAATTTACAAAGAGGAAGTGGAAAATCAATTAGATAGGAAAATAAAACGATTAAGATCCGATAAGGGTGAAAAGTATGGTACAACCTTTTTAAAGGAAGTTTGTGAGAAACATGGTATCATACATGAGTTCTCCGCTCCTTATACCCCACAAAAAAATAGGGTTGCCGAGCGCAAGAATAGGACCCTTAAGAACATGATGAATGCTATGCTTTTAAGTTATGGGTTACCTGATAACATGTGGGGGGAGGCTGTTTTGTCCTCTAAATATTTGCTTAATCGTGTGCTTCATAAGAAATTAGACAAAACCCCTTATGAATTGTGAAAAGGCTATGCGCCTAACCTTAAATACTTGAAAGTGTGGGAGTGTCTTGTTAAGGTTGGTCTACCATACTTTAAGCGTACTAATATTGGCTCTAAAACCATTGATTGTGTGTTTATTGGTTATGCTCTTAATAGTGTTGCTTATAGATTCATGAATATGAGTGACAGAACTATATGTGAATCTAGAGATGCTGAATTTTTTTAGCATATTTTTCCTAAGAAAAATGATATTTCCCATGATGTATGTGCTTCTGTTCCTATGTCTTTGCCTGCTGCTAATGTTACGAAAGAATTACATGTAATTCGAACTAGCAAAAGACGTAGAACAGAAACTAGCTTGGTCCTGGTTTTATTACTTATCTTGTTGAAATTCAGGATTTGGATAAATTGTGTGAGCCTTTGTTGTATGCTTATATGATTGATGAGTATCCCAAAACTTATGAGTAAGCTATGGGATCAATTGATGCTAGTTTTTGGAAAGATGCTATTAATAGTGAATTGGAATCTATTATGTCTAATCGCACTTGGGAATTGATAGACTTACCAAAAGGTTTTTCTCCCATTGGTTGTAAATGGGTTTTTACTAAGAAATTGAATGCTGATGGTTCAATTCAAAGGTTTAAGGTTAGACTTGTGATTAAAGGGTTTAAACAAAAATTTGGTGTAGATTTATTTTATACTTATTCACCTGTCACTAAGATCGCCACTATTAGCACTTTGTTTGCATTAGCCTCTATTCATAATTTGGTTGTACATAATGTAAAGACGGCTTTTCTAAACGGCGACTTAGAATAAGAGATTTATATGGAACAACCTCCTGGTTTTATTATTCCTGGTCAAGAACATAAGATGTATAGACTTGAGAAATGTTTATATGGCCTTAAACAAGCACCATAACAGTGGTTTGACAAATTTCATAAAACTGTGCTTGGTTTTGGTTTTGTGTCTAATGGATCTGATACATGTGTGTATACTAAAATGTTTGGTTTTGATTGTTTTCTTATATGTAGATGATATGTTGCTTTTTAGTACACACATGAATGTCATTAATGAACCTAAGAATTTCCTTTCCTCTCAATTTGAAATGAAAGATTTTGGTAAAGTTTATGTGATTTTGGGTGTTAAGGTTAATAAAACTGAAAATGGTTTCATTTTAACACAATCACATTATGTAGAGAAAGAATTAAAGAAATTTGATAGGTTTGAGGTGTCACCAGTAAGGACTCCATATAATGCTAGCATAACTTTGAGGAAAAATAAAGATGAAAGTGTTTCACAATCTGATTATGCTAAGATAATTGGGAGTTTAATGTTTCTTATGAATTGTACTCGACCTGATATTGCATATGCTGTTAGTAGACATAGTTGATATACCCATAACCCAATTAGGGAGCACTGTTTTGCTCTTAGACGTTTACTTAGGTACTTGAGAGGTACCATGGACTTGGGTTTGCATTATGTTGGTTTTTCTTCCGTGTTGGAGGGATATTGTGATACTAATTAAGTAACTGATAATGGTGAAATAAGTTCTACTAGTGGATATATATTTACTTTAGCTGGTGCTGCCATATCATGGAAATCTACTAAGCAATCTGTTATTGCTCGATCCACTATGGAATCGGAATTAATTGCTCTTGATTTGGCAGGACAAGAGGCCGAGTGGTTGAGAGTTTTACTGGCTGATTTACCTTTTGGGGTAAACCTACTCCTCTTCTTTCTCTACTTTGTGACTCACAGGCAGCATATTGTATTGCAAAGAATAAAGCGCATAATGGTAAGAGAAGACATATACGCATAAGACATGATGATGTGAGACTTTTGATTGAGACTGGCGTACTCTTTGAGGAGTATGTAAGGTCTGAGAGGAACTTGGCTGATCCATTAACTAAAGGACTTAACAGAAAATTAGTCTTAGACACGTTGAGGGGGACGGGTTTAAAACCAATTGGTTGAGGAATTCATGGCGGACACCCAATCTTGTTCACATAAGTAATAGTGGTCTAACGAAGCCATGGAAAGACTATATTTTTGTACATGTTCTCATCCCTATGAAATGTGTTGTGCATTTGTGAGGTTGAGCATCTTGCTCTTAATGAATGTATAGCCCTATTGGTGGGTGGTCCTTTGAGACGGACTTGATGGATTCACCGCATGACTTTATTGGAGGATGAGCATTTGCTTGCTCTTAATGATTTCATAGTCCAGGTTATGGATGGTGTATTTGAGATATACTTGATGGAGTCACCTACGTAAGTGTGAAGGTGTGGTCGCCTTCTGTGAAAGATATTGGGTTATCTTTCTAAGTCACTCATGAGCGTCCCAATGGAGCGTACGACCTTATATGCGCTTTTGGTGTTTATCGCGGAACTCGAAATAAATCTAAAGTAAAATGTGTGTTTTGCAGGTATTTCTTTAATCTAGGGAGTTCAAGAGTAATTCACTCCACTAGATTAGAGACTAGCCTCCATTCACTATGTGTTAGTTAAAACTTCATAAGTACTAGCATTTAAGCGTCAAACCTTTTACTGCTCATTGTTTAAAAAAAGTGTGTTTTCTTAAAGCCTTTGCATTTGTGGGGGAATGTTGGAGATGCCAAGCTTTCAAGGTGTTTTGCAAGTGGGTTTTTAACTCTCTCACTTCTCTATGAGTAACGTATTTTGTCCCACATTGGTAGTTTTACAAAAGGTTCATTGGTTTATATAGTCCAATGTTTTAGTATGGTTTAGTTGAGTTGGAGAGGACACTCTCCCACGCCCGTGCGCCGCCGCCGCCGTCGTTCGTTCGGTTCGTGACGTGTGCGCGTTGTGGTGGGGCCTTCTTTTTGGGTCGTGTCGTAACTGAGAATCCAATTATAGGAGATTCTTTAGTTACGAATCCAACTCTTCAGTTGTTCAAACAAAACATTACGATTTCTTTTTAATGCAAATTCCTTGATTTCCTCCTTTCTTTTAATGCTTTGGCTTGATTACATCAGTTACAAAATTTTCTCACCTATTATTTATTTGGTTGGTTTGCATCAGTTTTATGCATCCGAAAATTTTTCTCCTCCTAAACCTTCTGAGCAGTATTATTGAGAGTTCCATCTCCTCCATTCCGAGTGCACGGAATTGGGGAGCGTTGTGCTAACCTTGGGGGGCGACGTCTTGTTCTGACTGCACTAGTCCGAGCGAAATCGCTTCTAAGGCAGTGGCCTTCTTACCACGTCACAACAATTTTATTTTCCACAGAAAATCATTAGGCCCACATTCATTCTTGTTTTTTTTCTTTCGTTTGATTTTGCTTTACATTAGTCTTATTTTTAACAATAAGAAGCGAATTTTTTTTTTTATGCCTGCCGTATGATAGTCATTGTGCATGCTGGATCCGCCTATAATTGACGATAATGGATAATATTTCACCTGGGCATTAGAGATGATCAGTTTAAATTTATGATTTTTTTTCTTGTAATAGATGATCAGTTTAAACTTAATCAAATATTGTATAGTAGGATATTGTTATGATTATGATCTTACTTAAAGATACATACAATAATCTATTGATCTTAGTGTATGATCATGCCATGATCAATTACAGTTTTATTTTATACTGTCCCATCCTACAAACATGTTTCTATTAAGCAGTGCATCATAAAATTAAATAATTGCTAGTTTTCAAGAGATCACTTCTGTTGATATCAAGAATTTGTTTTTAAATGTTTGATTATATTGGAGGAGCTAATTTCTTCTTCTCATTATTCTTATTTATGTTACGGGAGTTACAAGAGTTGTACGAAGATATAAAGACAAGTTTCATACCCAAATTTTTAATACCAATCCAATTAAGTTTTAAAGACTAAACTATAGGGTCTCGTGCCAGCCGATAGCGAAATAATAGTCACTTGATTATGCAGAAGTACTTGTATTACCTTACCCTTCCACAGTGGCAAATTCAGAAAATAACTTCGTTGGGGGCACATCATATATAGTAATTTATATTATACTGCCGAAAATATTAGCAAAATATACGATTAATAAGTCTTGTCAATCGTTGAACGGTAAGACGACCGAAATTAACATAATTTATTCAAAATGTCACTTTTTTGTCTGAAAAGTACATGTTTTGTCTAAAAAGTAATACTATTCTTTTGATGACCTAAAACATGTAAATAAAATAACATTTCTTCATCCAAATAAAAGTAATATTTTTTGTTCAATTATTACAGTTTTCTTAGGATAAAACCATCTTATTTGAGTTATTGCACATAACAATTTACTATCGCTAGTTCATCTTTTGGGATATAATTCATTATAAGACTTAGTAAGGAATGATTATTTTATTTATCAAGTAAGTAAATTTTATTGTCTTCCAATTAGGTAGTGGAAATTTTTCTCCAAACAAGTTTCTTTAAAAAAAATTAAAATCTATAAAATGTCTCCAAATTAATAGTGAAAAGAACAATAAAAATGTAGGTAAAATAGGGCACTAATATAAGGTACTACAAGTCTTTGAATAGTACAACCACTGAACCTCATGATATGTTGATTTGCCGAATCAATGACCCATAATAAATCGGGTAAAAGTGTTAATCAAGTATTGAAATTATGCTTAAGAAAATAAACAGAATAATTATCCGAAAGAGGAGGAACACGTGTACTTTATTATCCTAGGAGTACTTTTATGGGTTGGAAAACTATAAACTACTTTATTACCCTGGGTTGTATGTGCCGGGCTGAGGGTAGTGGACACACACTGATTTGGCTAGGGGCACTAAACTTATACCCTAACTTTTTTTCCCTTTAAATTGATTGTTCAGCACAGACTTCAGCGGGGGTCCATCCCCGGACTGCTAATACAATTAATCCACCACAGCCCACCCAGACGGGCATTTTCGCGTGGATTTGGATTTTTTTTTAATTCCTTTATAGAATAAACTTTTTATGCAAAACTGTAAAATTGTCATAATGTTGTAAGAGATTGCATGCATTCATTTGAATTGATTTCTGTCTCTGACACTTATTTTTTGCACGGCCTAGCGAAGTAGCTCGTAGCCTGATGTTTAGGTGGTTTGCGTTTCCAGGATTTTGGGCAAATATGTCTAATTTGTTATTGTTTCCTAATTAATTGTTAATTATTTTATGAAGGTAATATCAGCATGTCATTGTATTATTTTTGCTTATATATGTAAGGGATTAGTTTCCTAGTAGTAGAATGAGGAAGATGAGTTATTTCCTTATCGCATTAGGATACTAATGTTCGTCTTTGCCTCTAAGTATGGAAGCGTTAAGGAGATAGTATACTCTAGAGAGAATCACCAAATCACCATGTCGTGTTTGAAAGTCATGTGAAGAGTTCTTGATAGAAGACATGATCCTGAAAAATCATGCATGCATGTTGCATTGAAAATACGTTGATCGATGCTTGATTGTATGGATGTACACTATTAATTGTTGATTAATCAGTGAATTATTTTGATAATACGACGGTTACATGGTTTTCTCCCAACTTGAATTTTCACAATAAATTATTGTGTGCCTTGTATAACTCATAGTTCACATCAAGGTTCATCAACAACATATGCTAATTGACTTCTCATATATAGAGGCAACGCCATGCATTTACTATATTGTGAGGCAAAATAATAAAAAAATGTATACCCGTTAGTGAAGCCCAAATATTGTACTAGTGAACTAAATACACTACTAAAAAAACACCCTTTTACGATAGGATTTCCCGTCATAAAAGCTCATTTACGACGGTATATCTCATTGCCTCCTCCCCCCCCCGGTCGTAAAAGGGTGCTGTCATTATTGCACTTTATGACGATTTTTGAGGTCCTGTCGCGAATGACCATTTAGGACGGGATATATCATCGTAATTGGTCATCCATGACGGAACTAAACCATCGTAATTAATCATCCACGACGGTCTAACCCATCGTAATTGACTTTTGGCGACGGGATTAACCCGTCATAATTGAAAGCATAAATGCTAAAAAAAAGAAGAAGATATTCCACGGTGGTAGAGTGTGAATAGACCTGAGCAACGGGGTGGGTCGGCCCATTTAATAAATGGGCTGGGTTGGGTTAGTCATTAATTAGAATGGGTCGGGTCGGGTCATGGTTAGGTTGGCCCATTATGGCCCGTTAAGTATTAATAGTGTTTTTTTGCAGTAATTATAGTGACCAGCTTTAAACAAAACAAAAGTGGTCTCTCAATTTATGAAATTAAAGAAAAGCAAAGTTTCATACTTCAAGTAAATTGGAGCAGTAATGGCAGCCCTTCAAAACAGAGCAGCTTCATCCATCCATGGCTACCCTACTTTTCGAGACTTCGTCATTTTTTTTCTTCCCAATTTTCTCTCTCCTCACCTTTACAATCCCGACTCAGCCACTCTCTCTCCCCTCACTTTCAATCCCTCACTCTCTCTCTTCACCTTCACAATCCCTCACTCTCTCCTCACCTTTCACATGCCATTTTCATTGTTATTGCCCAAAGAGAGGGTGAGAGGAGAGAGAGGCAACTGGTGAAAATGATTTTAACATTGTAAAAATTATGGCCCGGTGATGACCCGGTTAAGGCCCGCCTAATTTAAGACGGGCCGACTCGTTTTGACCCGCCCAATTAACTACGCAGATGATTTGTGGCCCAATGGCAACCGGGTCGGGGCGGGGCAATTGTATGGTCCCCGCCCATTTGCCCAGCTCTAAGTGTGAATAATAAACAACAATACCAACTAGAGTTGATGATGAGAAAATTTGCAGCACCGCTGCTGATTCTTTGTTCCTTTCTAAATCTAGCTTCACCCGAACATACGTCTACCACAGAAACTCAAGTAAGTTATCTAACTGAACTTGAAAAAAATTTCATTGTTTCAACAAAAGAGAGAATTTGTTTAAATTCAAATTTCAGAACATATAGTTAGATCCTCATCATATGAACTCAATAAAAGCACTTGCTAAACCTAAACTTTTGTCTCTCAAACTTCCTCTGACATTTTTCCATATTTACTACTGCAATAGCTTTCTCTCAGCTCCTGCATCCATTAGTACCTTAAGTAGATCAAAAAAATGACAATAACAATCCTTGAAAAGTTCCCTTTTAGAGAGTATCAAAGGAGGTTGTATGATCAACTAACTCCCAAATGAACTACACTTAAAACTGTAAATAACTTGTTGACGAATATTGAGTCATGTCTAGAAAAATGGAGCATGAAAAGAAACTCAAGCAATCCTTTGAAGGATCACGAACATGAAAACAATTGGTGCCTCATTAGTTGTGAATAAAGATTACAAGCACCACAATTATTTAAACTAATGCTAAAAAGAAAACTGACCATAAATCAAAGGTAAAAATATTCTATTCTAAGACTATTTAAAATGAACATTACGTTTATAACTTATGAACAATTAGACTATTTTAAATGAACATCGTTTATAACTTATGAACAAGTAGACTATTTTAAATTGAACATTACGTTTATACCTTATGTACAATTAGACTAGTTTAAATCAACATTACATTTATACCTTGTGAACAATTAGACTATTTTAAATGAACATTACGTTTATAGCTTATGAACAATTAGACTATTTTAAATGAACATTACGTTTATACCTTATGAACAATTAAATTTTTCTAAATGAACCTTGCGTTTATACCTTATGAACAACTAGACTATTTCAAATGAACATTGCGTTTATAACTTATGAAATTAGACTATTTTAAATGAACCTTACGTTTATATTTATGAACTATAAACAATTTTAAATAAACATTATATTTAAAGCTTATAAAATAAGATTGACATGATGGTTTTCATTTTTATTTGTTCTACTTAGATTTGCTTTTATTTATTTTGCTTTTTTTATGAACCTCAATGCACAACTTTTATTTACTTTTTTTTATTTATAATTGTCAACCTAAGGTTCTTTCTCTTTTTTATTCTCCTTTTTATTTTCATAAATCTAAGGTTCCTTTTTTGTGAACAAATAAATTATATTGTATGAGCTAGTAGATTACCTTTTATGAACATAGAGTTTGTTATCAATGAATAAAGATTATTTATAATGAATATTTAGGTTATCTTCTATGAACAAATGATTTGTTATCAATGAACAGTTAGATTATTTCTAGTGAACATTTAGGTTATTTTCTATGAACATATGGTTTGTTATCTATGAACAATTAGATTATTTCTAATGAATATTTAGGTTACTTTCTATGAACATATGATTTATTTATTTTTATTTTTTTTGGCAATTAAAGATTTTATTAATTACCGAATGCAATTACAGCACAGATCTTACAAAATGCAAGACCTCTCAACAATACCTCAACCTACCAACCTGACTCCCCTTTTACAAAGAACAAACATGAATCATGTTGGACGCACCTTCTAGGAAGGGTCTCCCAACACTGACCATGCATTCTCAAGGGAACAAACAACCAAAAACACAGCCAGACATCTCTAATCTAGCATTTACAAATTCTCAAAATAATCACTAAGCTTCCTGTTGATTTGTGCCCTTCCACACGCTTGGAGCTGGATATATCTGACTATCTCTCCAACAGGCCGAGCTTTCCCCTGAAACACTCTTTGGTTACGTTCAATCCAAATAGCATACACAGTAATGGTGAAGCACATCTTCAGAGCTGTGGCTGCTGCAGACTTGCCTCTGCTAACCTTCATTACCATTCTGTATACTTGTTCCCAAACCGACCCTCCTACATCACGTTTCAGCCATCTAAGCACAGAACACCAAACTTCACTTGTCCAGGAGCATTAAAAAAATAAATGAGCAAAGGTTTCATCATGTCCAGAACAAAGAACACAATCTGTTTCAGTGATAACCTGCCAAGCATGCAGGACATCCTTAGTTCTAAGTTTTTTCTGTAAAGCAAGCCACAAAATAAAAGTTGTTTTGGGGGGAGGGGCAGCGTTGGAGCAGACCAACCCTTTCCATTCAACATTCTCCACATGCCCCCTTAGCAGCTTATAAGCTTTTTTAATCACATATTTATCTGCATTCACAACTGTTGCCCAATCTCCAATAACACTCATATGTTTTCTAGCATGGAAAATTTTCCTGATCATCCAGGAAGCCTGCATAGGGGCCTCCATACCCCAAAAATCATTTTGCTTCACAAAGTACATATGCACCCACTTGACCCAAAGGTTATCTTGTTTCTGACTGAGTGCCCACAT
Source organism: Tetragonia tetragonoides (assembly GCA_038025085.1). Lineage (NCBI taxonomy): Eukaryota > Viridiplantae > Streptophyta > Magnoliopsida > Caryophyllales > Aizoaceae > Tetragonia > Tetragonia tetragonoides. The sequence goes on along the minus strand of CM076142.1, from coordinate 16,391,559 downwards.
AAGCTTGCAGATCGCAGCTTGATTCCATACCTTGAGATTCAACAAATTACACCCACCAGCTGCTTGAGGTAAGCACACCCTATCCCATGCAACAAGAGCTCTTTTGGTGATCTGAGCTTCACCTGACCAGAGAAAACTACGACAAGCTGCCTCAATCAACTTCATAACCTTTTGTGAAAGCACAAATAACTGGGACCAGTAAGCCTGAATGTCAAAAAGCACTGATCTGATAAGCTCTAACCTACCAGAATAAGAGAGGAATCTAGTAGTCCATGTTCTAATCCTTGCTGTCATTTTCTCAATCAAAGCCTGACACTGTGAGAATTGTAGTCGTTTGCTAGCCAAAGGAACACCTAGGTATCTAACTGGGAGCTCCCCAGCTGAATAGCCTAAGGTTGATAAGATCAAATCTTTCTCCTCACCTCTCACTCCACCAAAAAACACTTGACTCTTATCAATATTAGCTTTTAAACCAGAAGCACTAGAGAAAAGTTCAAATTTGTCATTCATGAGCTTCATAGATTTGGCGTCCCCTCTAGAAAATAGAAGGAGGTCGTCTGCAAAACACAGGTGAGTGATTCCCATTTTCGTGCATCTGGGATGAAACTTGAAACCAGAGTCTTGTTTGAGGGTTTGCAAGCACCTGTGCAAATACTCCATAACAAAGGTGAAGAGAAAGGGGGACATAGGATCCCCTTGTCTCAATCCCTTTTCAGTTACAAAGCACTCTGTAAATTCACCATGCAGGTTAACAGTATAGGTGACAGATGAAATACAGTTCATGACCCAATCAGTAAATCTGGCAGGAAACCCAAGTTCCTTCATAACCTGCTCAATAAAACTCCACTCTACAGAGTCATACGCCTTCTGCAAATCCACTTTAACCATGCATCTAGGAGAGATATGTGTTCTAGTATAGCCTTTCACAAGCTCGTGGCTGAGTAAGATTTTATCTGAGATTAATCTACCCGGCACAAATGCAGACTGACTACTACTAATAACACTACCCACCACTGATTGTAATCTGTGTCATGATTTTGGATATAATTTTATACATTAAGGTACAGCAAGCTATAGGCCTATACTCTTTTATCGAAGAGGGGTTGCTCACTTTAGGAATCAAGGTAATAGCAGTAGTATTAAAGCAATTCAGCAAACTATTGGTATGAAAGAACTCATAGACAGCTGAACTCACCTCCTTACCCACAATAACATATGATTTGTTATCTATGAACAATGAAATTATTTCTATTGAACATTTAGGTTATTTTCTATGAACATATGGTTTGTTATCTATGAACAATAGATAATAAGGTAAATTTTCTTTAAAATATATACTCATCATCATAAAGAAATTAGGTCCAAAAAAAAAACATAAAAAACAAAAATCAAAAGGAAATTTATCAAAACCAAAAGAAAGTACTCCAAATTGCGATAGAATACTTCAAAAGTAAAAGTAAAAGAAGAGATTAAAAATAAAAAGAAATCAATCAAGATGCTAAAGTCATCATCATCATCATCATCATTAAGACTCATGCTCTGTTTGGTTGGACGGAAAACCGTTTTCAACTGAAAAGTATTTTCAGTGTAAAATGTATTTCCGTTCACATTTTCCGTTGTTTGGTTACAACGGAAAACACTTTTCTTGAATTTTTTTTTTATAAAAAATAAAATCTACTAACATTGTCGCGTCAATCTCGAAAAGTTAGATGGACTCAAAAAAAAAATCACCTCAAACGCAAATTGTAGTCAAAAATTATACTTATTTGAAGAAAAAAACAATATTGAGAAAGTGGTCCGAAAGTTCGGCCCGAGGCCAATCAAGTCGGGTGCGAGTTTGTGTTTATGACCCGATGTCCTGACAACCAAACCCAATGATCAAGTCCACTATTAGTGCTCCGAGGACATAGTGTCCTACCAACGGAAAACCGTTTTCCCTTCATTTTGAAGGGAAAACATTTACGCCTGTATAGGTGAAAATGTTTTTCCCCCTGAAAACCATTTTCCTTCTCATTGTAAACCAAACAACGGAGAATGGGAAAACTGTTTTCGAGGAAAACTGTTTTCACCCCAACCAAACGGAGCCTTAATCTCTTACTTCCCTACCGTTCCAACCATAATACTTCTGCCTAAAAGATCACCAGGTATCCCCACCCCCACGAAGAGCTTCCCTCGTCGCCCGTCGGCATCGTCCACTATCTTGACCAGACGAATTAACATTGGAGAACAATCGTCAACGAAGCGGCAAGGTAGGAAAGAGAATGGTAGTGTCGACGGTGGTAGATATAGCATGATGGTGACCGTGGTGGATTGAGGACGGTGGTGGGTGGTGACGGTATGACAGAGGATGAAAGTAGGGAGAGAGAAAGGTTGATCGTGCGGCCCACAAATAGCCCCAATTTCTAATAAATTATGTTACTATCACCAAGGTTCATCCAAGTTAGATGGACTTAAGTCCATATAAAAAAATTTATACCACTAAAGTGATCTTGATCCTCTTTTGTAGTCCGGAACTGTCATGGGCAACTTCTGAAGTCCATTAAACTCACTCTAGCCAACCCACATACTCAAGTCCCATGAAACAATGACAAATGCACAAATCATAACCCGAACACATACCCATACCCATTCACCAACACCCCACCCGGACCCGAACCCGAACCCGAACCCCCTTTGCTAATTTGCAACTTTGCAAGGTGTGTTCAGTGTTCATTTCCCTACCACTTCATCCCTCTCACCATAAATCTTCCTGGTTCTTCAACTTCACACACACTCTCTCTCTACTTTCTCTCTCCAATCTCAACTAAAAAAACACCATTCTTTTCCATATCATGAACAGCTTGGTTAATCCCAGTAGACAATGAGGAGAGCCTGGAAAATCTCTGATGCATCTCAAAGAGCAGAGCTTTTAATCCAAAAAAGCTCCTCTCAAAAACCCAAAACCCTAAAACCCCCTTATTTTTCAACAACATCTCAAAAGCCCTCAAATATTTTCACATTATTTCTTCTAAGAAGAAGTTTTTCTACTGACCATCTTTCTCAATCTTCTTCTTATTCTTATTCTTCTCCTGTTCCTTGGCCTAATAACTTGAATTTCCTTGTTGGGTTGTTTGACAAAACCAATCCAAAGTTCAAACAAGAGCTGAATCTCAAGGTTTTGGAGTTGAAAGATGAGTTGATTAATGCTTGTGGTGATATTGAGGCTGTTTATAAAGCCTTGGATGAAAAGGGTTTTCCTTTATTTTCTTCTTACTCAGATGGGTCTGCTTTTGTTTGGCTCTTGGAGCAGCTCCGTGAATTTCCTACATTAGCTGTTGAGGTGAGTGTTCTTTTAAAGTTTATTGTTTTATGGGGTTTTGTTTCTTTTAGTTGTTAAATTACTTGATTTCGATTATTCTTTAATTGGTTATGTTTATTTTTTTTGTGAAATGTTGTTAATCATTTGGGTTTTATTGATTCCAAAATGAGATTTTTTTGCTTATGTATTGTTGCAGAACATGGAATTGTTGGGAACATCTATATATGAATCTAGGGTACATGATTTTTTTTTTAGATGTTGCTATTTGATGTGGTTTTTGCGCTTTAAATGAATTTTTTGTATGGTATGTTGGGTGCTAATATAATTGGCAGCTGAGGAAATGAGAATCACAGAACTTATGAGTGAGGAAATGAAATCCCAATGCCACATCCGTGTTGATTTGATTTCTTTATGTTGTTAATGGTGTATTGACGTCGTCCACAGTTCTCTAATTTCTCTGCTTAAGGAGAGTGGATAGTAGCTCTTTCTGTTTGGCATTTGAATATGTAGGTCTAGTTGATTTTCTTCTGTTTGGTTCACTTTAAACATGTCAGTGACCTGATGCAGAATTTGTAGCACTGCACAAAGCCGAATTTTAGTACCTGAATGTCTTAAACACCTTCACCCAAATATTTTAGGAGGTTATTTGTATATAAAGTTACTGGATTATTTTGTGTCAGCACTTTTTATCTTTTCTTTCTGAGGTGATTTGGGCAGAACTAGGACAAGGTTTACTTTCAGTTACTGGTAGACAATATATCTATTTGCATGAGAGATTAGACAATGAGAAGTTCTCCAAAAATGATTAGTTGCCATGATATTGTAGAAGTTTCTACTCATTTTTATTTTATTTTTGGATGATTGTAATTATAATATCATATGATGAGATGTTTCAATGGTTTCATATTCTTTCTTTAGGTTTTCAACTGGAGGAGAGAACATGCGAGCTTTACCTTTCGTGTTACACCTGAAGAGTATAGCAAGGGTATTACAGTTGCTGGTAGAGCTAGGAATGTTGATCTTGCATTTGAGTTATTTACAGAGGCTGCTAATTGTCACATAAAGACATCTTCCACTTATAATGCATTGATGGGTGCTTATATGAGCAATGGTCTGTCAGATAAATGCCAATCACTATTTCAGGAATTTAAGAAGGAAAGAGACTGTAGTCCCACGGTTGTAACGTACAACATTCTTATTTCCGTCTTTGGTCGCTTGATGTTGATTGACCACATGGAAGCAACACTTAAGCAGATTTATGATTCAAATCTATCCCCTAATGTGAATACATTCAATCATTTGATTGCTGGGTATGTAACAGCTTGGATGTGGGATCGCATGGAGAACACTTACAGGATGATGAAAGAAGTGTTCGTTGAGCCAGATATTAACACAAACTTGTTAATGCTCAGAGGCTATTCACATGCTGGTTATTTGGAGAAGATGGAAAAGATGTATAAGCTGGTAAAACAGGATATAGACAGGGACAATGTACATACAATCCGATGCATGATATCTGCATATTGTAAGAGTAAACATGCAAAAAGAGTTGAGAAGATTGAGGAATTGACGAAGCTGATCGAGGATGAGAAATATTATTGTTCATGGTTGAATGTGTTACTTATTAAGGTTTATGCACAAGAAGATATGCTTGAGAAAATGGAAAAGCTTATCGATGTAGCTATTGAGCATCATACTGCTGTGAGGACTTTGAGCATTATGCGTTCAATCGTCACAGCTTATTACCGATTGAATTCTGTCGACAAGCTTGCTGGCTTTGTGAAACGTGCAGAGTCTGCAAGATGGAGAATTTGTAGGTCCCTTTATCACTGTAAGATGGTCATGTATGGATCAGAAAACCGGCTGGAGGAAATGGAAAATGTACTTGCAGAAATGGAGCATTTCAATATAAATGTAACAAAGAAAACTTTGGTCATTATGTGCAAAGCATACTCAAATTGGGGTGCTAGAGGTAAACTTGACCAAGTAGCAGGACTAATGTGCAAGCATGGATATGGAATACCTTTCGATTACCTTACATAGTTTTGACGTTCTAAATGGACAAAGGACACATCAGCTTCCGGGTTGTCTGACACTTCGCCAAATCTGTTAGTGGATGGTGGATTCCATCTAATGCAAGGTATACTTTCAATTAGTTATCGTTTTCATTTCTATTTAATTCTTTTATTATGCTTTTTCCCTAAAACATTAATGTTGGACTTTTTTAGTTTTGTGAAGAATTTTTTGTAAGCCGTTTGAACTAGCACTAGCTATTCTAATACTTGGTTTTCTTGCCATATGTATTGCTTTTGGTCTTCTGACTCTTATCGTCTATTGTTTTGCCGTTTAAAGTTGTTTGGTTTAATGGGACCACTGGGAAGAGTGAAGGCTTAAATAACCTTGGGGACTAGTGCCATAATCCTACTTGTAGATGAGAATCCATTCAGCCTCAGACTATTGCAGTGGTCTTATGCAACCCTAGTTCCGTATTACCATAATACTTATTTGAGTGAAAAACCCTGTCTTAATGCTACCTTTTCATTAATCTTGTCAGGGATGTATTATTTTGGATGTTCTTTGTTTCGTGGCTGTAATTCCGCTGACCCTCAAAAACCTCTTCTTTTTTTTTTCCTTTTTTCCTTCCTTGACTGGGGTGAGGTGAGGGGTGAGAGTTATATGAAGAGATTGAGAGTTCATGCATAGATGAAAAATTTGTAGCAAGGTGAGTATACAGGAAAGCACACCACAGAATTATGTTTAAAATATAGGAAGTGTCAGACACCATAAGTTCTTTTTAGATAAGGAAACACCATAGTTCTATTGAGGACAGTGGTACTTCATATGGAGGTGATTCCAGCTATTTAATATGACATAGTAAAGGCGTATGCTGTGACATAGGCTTTTATGATGACTTAAACTTGCCCATGTGGAAATTGGATTACTTTATATCAGAATGGTATTAAATGTCAGTCCATGAAGGTTCTGAATGCAAAGAAACACCAAATGATGGTGAAAGGGTTGCTCGAAAAATTCGTAGGATCTCTCCTCTGTTTTGTTAAGGGCAATGCTAATAAGATGCATTAAAACTAGACTTTGCCCATTTTAACTACCTTATTTGTGATTTTTTTATTGTTGTGCTGGTAATGTTCTTTGGATTTCTTTTTTCTTTTCACGGGGGAGGGGTTGTTACCTGTCTGTAACCGGGCCTCTGTTTGCTGGGTACGAAGAGAAACTTCATCCCTTTCTCTCCCTCTGTCCCTCACTATCATCTTCTTCCTCTTTTTCCTTCCCTTCTATTCCCCTGGACTCAATTGTATGAAAAAGTCATTGCTAGTGCTAGTGCTAGTGATGTATTCACTTACTCTATACTGGTCTTAGTGGACTGTCTAGGGAATGCTTTCGCCCCATTAGAAAAAAAGGCTAGCATATTTTTTAAAGTCATCTAAATGTTTTTATGGAATACCAAATGTGATATGGATGAAATAACTCATACATTCTAATTCTGTCGACCACTATTTTGAGCGAATACATTGTTTGACTTGTTTTATCCAAAAATTTATTGATTTTACTGTCATGGTTTTCTCTCCTTAATCCTCATTGTTTAAAAAATGATTATATATATGCTTAACAGTGGTTAAAGTAAAATACATTATAAGAAGGGCAAATCTGTTCTTAAACCTGTGAGAATGCTACGAAAGTTAATTGCCCATTTAACTATAGCTAAACAAATAGGTTTTGATTAGAAGTTAATGATTACCAGTAACACATAAGGGCATGGACTGAAATTTGTAGTTGATTTTTGTCTGGAAGCTCAAACTGGTGTAGTTTAATTACCTAGAAAAAGATACAAAAATCTATAATGAATTACACTGATATTACCACTAATACATATAGAACAAAACATCAAAATTTACTCAAGAGTTTTCAAACCATTGTTCTAGATTAATTGCCCAAAGTAATGCTGGATATTAGTTTCCTACTACCCTACTATATTTTTCGTCCTAGTTTACTTGTTTAAATTCTAAATAGTAAAAAGTAGCTTTAATATTGTGATTGCCATTTTAGTTGCTTATTATTGTTACTGAGTGATATCTGTTTTGTTTACATGGGTGTGAAGATCGCCAAATTAAGAATAAATTTCCACTAAAATCACAATGTGACAATAGAAATTAGTGAGTAAGTCGATAAGGTTGCTAAATGGAGGGAGTAATAACTCCGCCCTTTAAAGCTTAATTATCTTGAAGGTTCTGGGAATTCCATCTAAACACGGGAGTGCTTACCTGAATGTAAAACTGACTACGTAAAGAACTGATCTGAACTCTAGGTCGTTTATGGCACCAGCTAATTAGAGCTAATATCTTGCTAACTAATTAAGTAGAAATCAGATAAAGTTCAATTGTTCTTGTTGCATAGGGAAAGGAAAAGTGTTTAGCACTTTAGCCTAACCCTTTTAATATGATTCACTAAAAAGGCATTAGCGTTGGATCTATTGATGTCATTTTTTCCTAGGTTCTGGTATATAGTCAAACTAGATCTGACTTGTGTAAATAACTTGATCTTATTTACGAGTACAGACTCCAATTCCGTCAAATTAGTATATAACTACCGTAGAGTGTTTAGCATAACCTTTTAGTAATATGAATAAACAATAGCATTGAATCTATTGTTGACATTTCATTCTGTGTTCTTGTATATAGGCAAACTAGATCTGACATGCATGTACAGAACACGAAGTATGAAGTCCAATTCATTTTATTTTATTTTTTTTTTTTTTTGCTCGTTAATAAGAGGGTGCAAGTGAATAGCGTCCGAGGCACCCCCCGCTACGTCGTGTTCGGACTCTCGTGTTCAATAGCGAACATATCAGACTAGCTGGTTGCGCGGGCCCCGTCAACGTCGCACCAACAAGGGGCTAGTATAGTTCCTAGAAGCCAGAGACACAAAGCATGGAGGGAATGGGGATTCGAACCCATGACCTTGCCTTACCAAACCACTTGGGAGTAAGCTTGGAACCACTAGACCATCACCCTTGTTGGTCAATTCAGTTAGTGTAGTATATTCTATTGTAGAAGTGCCCTACATCTTTTTCAACTTTCAACTCTCCCAGGCTTCTATTGTTGGACGATTTACAGTCCAGACAACTTCCATTTGTCCTATGCTATTCATATTTCTCGTTTTAATAGGAGTAATTTGAACTTGCCAGAGTTGGACTTTGAATGTTGTTTCATTGCAAAATGGTTTTTAAGCCTGTGGGATTCATGGTGTGTAAGATTTTTAATCGATTATTTTAGATATGGAGCCGCTTAATATACTGGTGACTTTTGTGTGCTTGACTGATGGCCTTTAGTTTTCCTTAAGGGATTGGTCCTTGTGTGATCCCTTTGGAGATGAGTTGAGATTGAATTTTTTCAATTTTGACTGTTTTCTGAGTGGCGGTGTTAACAATTGTGAGGCGTTTGCCTCAATGGTTATCAACCTATTGTTTGGTTGGGGGGCGGGGGGCTTGGGGTGAGGGCCTGGCCTACACCAAAATGCCAGCACAGCCCAAGATGTGTGAGTGATGTTAGGTCCAGCATACAATAAAACAAAAAGTTTAGTAGGGTTAGTGGATGTTGAGGAACCCACTTTCTAGTGATTGCTTTTCATACGTTTTGAGAAACGTTGCTTATCTTTTGAACTTCTTCAGCAACACTATTCAGGTGTTGCATCATTCTTGTACACTTAAACAGCCATATGCAATTTGAAAGAAGAACTGTGGGTTTTGAAGTAATGCCACATTAGTATTTTCTCCTTTGTTCTCTGTTTGCTGCTCTCGTTTTACTTCTGTTCCTGCTTTCCGTGTTCTTCGTCTCCGTACCCTTAGCAATTTTACAATAACTTGACACCATCTTTTGCTTGTCAACTTGACACCTTTATAGCGTCAGCTAAGGTGGATCTCTTAGCACTTCTTGGTGCGTGCAAGAGCTTATAAATAAAGTTCCTGGTTTAATATGTAAAATATACTCTAATGGCTTTCTTTTCGTCTTATCATTCCCTTTGTGTTGGTTCACACCTTGCTTCCTGTTGGTTTGCCTTTTTTTTTCTTTTTTTTTAGATAAGAAAAATTGTAATATTTATGAAACAAAGAAAATAGAAGTATTAATAAAGAAGTAATCATTACAGCATATGAGGACAAGAATCACTTCCTGTTGGTTTGCTTCTGCATAATTGTCATTGTTGTTTTTGAAAGCTTTTTGGTTAGGCAGCTATTGTTTATTTCCTGTTGCAAATGTGGATAGGATCGATGCAAGTCATGATGTGTATAGTTATGGGGAAGAAATAAAATGCCCAGAAAAGATCATTAGAGCTCTCTATCAAACCAAACCACTTGTTCAAAACAGATGATGTGAGTAGGGTTTTCTATGAGTTGCAATCCAAGTTAACATCATCCCCAGAAATAAGCTTCCTCAAAATCAGCAGGTGTAAATCATTGACATGATAGAAACTATTATGGGAAACACAGTGAAGATGAAAATTTTGATGGTAAGGATGGTTATTTGTAGAGTGTTGATTTTGCAGTGTAAGTAATGCACTGACATTATAGTGGATGACACTATGGGAAAAGAAATTCCCTTTGGTTCTTTAGGCTAGGAAAAGAGGGGTAGTCGAGAGTTACAGAATTTGAAGTCCATTGTTGACTATGATGGGTGTGGATTGAATGGAAGGCTTTATGAATAAGCATATTCTTTTAGGTTTGGCTTGTTTTGGGTAGCTCCTCTCCTTTACGACGATCCTCCTCTTGTATTCTTTCCCTTAATAAAATTCATTTTCTTCCCAAAAAATAAAAACAACATTGTAGGGGAAACAAAAGACCTTTATGTGGGCATGCAGACGGATGATCGTTGTGTTGTTGTTAGACTTCCACTCTATATTAATGCACAATTATGTTAATCGAGGATAGTTTATGACAACTTCGAGTTGTGAATTTGATATATATCGCTTTATTTTGTATGGCAGGACCGAGCAGTCAGAACCAAAGATACTTGACATGATGTACTTGGAATTGGGATATGCGAGATGCATACCATGTCCATTGATCTGTATGTCAACATGATTTGTAAGTACAGTGATGGAATCAAACTTAGGTTTGAAAAGGTTCAAGATCATACAATTTTGGTTACTATACTGATTATTCTCTCATCAATAAAAGCATCTGGGTAGTTCAGGAGGAACCCCAGAAGAAGAGATGGGTGGGACCAGCTGTGCTTTTCGTTCAGAATGGTATTTGCTTATTGGGTTCTCTCGTAATTTGGGCACGACTAACTTCTTTCTGTAACCTCATCAAAATCTGGGTGCAGCTATAGTTCTGTAATCTCACATCAGAAGTGGGTTCTGTGTTGTTTTCCTGCTGTAATCAGCAACAGGGAAAAAGAACCCCTTGCATTTTGCATGTCATTTCTTGACATATTTGGATTTCACGCGATGTATAAATTGGCTCGGTCACCCAGTCCACCCATCTTTTCTGTTCGAGTACAGGTTGCCTTAAGAGATGATGAAGTTGAACTGAGATAATTCGTTGCTTATCATGACTAATTATGGATTACTACCTATGTGGTGTGGAGGGTACTTATTTATTTTCCCTGGTGATTGATTGCACAAGAGGTTGTAACATAAATTTTATCCTCGCAAGTGAATTCCTGATAGTACAATGTTAGCAACCTCTATTTGATTGGATTTTTTTTGCACATTTGCCTGCTATAATACTGATTACTGACTGAGCAGCACTGATGACTTACCTTTCAATACCACCCCATACATTGTTAGTATACTTTTGAATCCTGAAGTACTACTTTTCATGTACGATGGTATCACTATTTTGCACAGCGAAGGAGAAAGTGCGAGGCACCAAAATTTTCATTGCCTTGAGAAGTTCTGACAAGGAAGCTGTCTTGGCATTCCCTAATTGTGAGAGATCCCCCCCTTTCAATCAATTAAAAGAAGCATTCCACTCTTATCTTAAAGAAGAAAGAAGAAGTAGCTAATCCTAGACCGTCTTTATAGTGTCATGTTTCATGCGTGAAGCTATCTTATACGAGTTTTTGTAATGTTAATATAAGTTATTTCCGAGGACTAATGGGAATTGTCATGAAACTTGAAATTGGTGTTTTGCTCATTAAAAATAAGGTGAAAGTGAATGACGATCGAGACACCTTTCGCTCTCATTACCTCATATTCGGACTCTCGTTGTCTGAAACTTGAAATTGTTTAAGTTGATACTCATATGCCAATATTCAAATTCCAGCTAATCCTATCATTATTACTCATGGCGAAAATTCCACCAGTAAGTCCGAACACTCGTCATCCCATAACTGAATGCTGACTGCCTGTCCTAGCAAGCAAAATGAAAGTACTTTGTTCTTGTTGGGTGATTCTGATTTCTGAAGAATAAAAAACAAAAAAAAAAAAAAAAAAACTACAAAAATGAAAAGAGCATCAGATACCACAAAACATTGTTGACGCAGCCACATACTGGCCATTAGCATTAGTCATATTCAAACTCCTTTTTGACGTTTCTTGTACTTATTAGATTACAAATACATTTTAGAAGATTTATGGGGTTTCTTTATTAAGTGCTACATCATACTAGTGACATCAAAGTGACATCAAAGGTACTTTTAGACGAATAAAACTTGGGACCTACTACAGAAAATGTCAAGAATGGGTTGCTGGCACGTGACAAAACAAATTAGTGAATTAGGAGTACTACACATTTTTGTGCAAGTAGCCTACAATACATAGCCCAATAATTTCAGTCCTTGCCCTTTGAATCTCTATAACTAGTATACACATTAAGGTTATTAATTGCATTTATTTTATTTTATTTTTTTTTTAGTTTTGCTCTGTTTGAACTCGTTCACGAGCTTGTCAGTCGACCTTGAGCTCAAACTCGAACAAGTTTTAGTAACGAGCTTGAACAAGCTTTGATAATCATCAAGATCAAGGTCGACGAAATTTTGTGAGCTCGAGCTCAACTTGATCCAGTTTGATTTGATTAATTACACTTGAGCAAACCCCCTCATCTTCTGCTTTTTACAGAATAGGATACGATTCATTTCATGGTGTACGTCTGCGACATTACATCATTGAACTCTAGGATAAATGGTCTCACTGCTCCAAGAAGTTCTTAACTTTCTTTTGTCTCTTCGACCGTCACTCTGGGTCAAGAAACTCCAAATGCTTCTAATTAATGTTGAACGAAATATCAAATCTGTGAAGGAACCAATTTAACCAAAAATTTACTTGATAGTTGAAAGTCCAATTAATATTTTATATCCTATTATACTTCCACACGTAAATGCCCATCGATAGTGGAGAAGACATTTCTCCCCAACCAAGTTCAATTTCAACTAGAAGTATTCGAAGGAAGGATTCCCTTTCCTCTACCCCATCTCATTTGAAATGTCTTCCCTATAGAACAAGGATTTTGTTTGGATATGACATTGATAAAACTTCCGATCAAAAGTGTTGAGTGATGATCTTCTCCTAGGCAAGATTTACTGTAGTATATCAAGGTAATTTAAGTCTAAGTATGAGGGATATTATCTTCTAACTTAGTCAATATTGTTAGTATTGGCGTGTACATCTCTTAGTTATATAATAATCAAAAATTAATAAAGGAATTCTTCGTCCAAATTTGTCCAAGGCTTCACAGAAATTTTTCTGAGACCATAACCCACAAACACAATCTAAACCACCACAACAATGACCAAAGACGATGATAGCAAAGAAGAACAAATGAGGAATATCACAAACCCTTCATCTCCATATTTTTTTCCCAATAATGATATCCCTAGATTAAACATATATGGTGTTTTGCTTCAAGAAGAATTGAATTACCGAGAATGGGCTACTGCCTTAAAGAATATCTTTCGCGCTAAGCAAAAAAGTTAGGTTCTTGATGGAACAATAACCATGCCAAAGAAGAAAGGAGAGGATCTAAAGGAATGGAGCGTTAATTCGATGCTTGTTGGATGGGTCATGAATTCAATAGAGGGTAACCTGCGCTCTAACCTGACCTAGATATGTAGATTCTTTGAAAGACATATGGGTTGACATAGCATATGGCTTCAATACACTTGATGTTATGCATTTCTATGAGTTAAAGGATGTCATAAACAACTTCAAGCAAAAGCGAAAACCAGCAACAAAATACTATGGACGTTTGAAAACGCTATAAGAATTTGTTGGGTACGGAATCATGCCTATATGCAAGTTCGATAAGTGTACTTGTGAGATAGCCAAACAATATCTCGATGTTGAAATCGAGAATACACATGAATTTCTAAAGGGCTTGGATGGCATGTACAACAACTTCCGTAGTCATGTTCTCAACATGGATACGCTACCGTCTCTTGGCAAGGCATATCAAATAGGGATGAAGGAAAAACGACACAAGAGCATCGTACGAGGCATGAGCGAGATGATGTTGTAGCTTTTGCTATGCCTTCTGGGAGAAGCAAAGTAGTGGTATAATAAGAAGATATGCATTTTTGCACCCATTGTAATAGGGAAGGACCTGATAAATCTGGGTGTTTCCAAGTCATATGGAACTACCCAAGCCAGATTAGTGGTTCATGCGTGGCAAAGGCACAAATCGAGCGGCGCGGAATGCATAGAGCAGGGGCTAACGTCGCCTACTTATCCGCGGCCAATTCAGGAACAACTTTCGCTCATACTGACTGACCCCATTCAGCGGCCACAACTCACAGTGGAACAATGGAGTACCATCTTCACGACCCTCGGGTCCAATAAGCCAACCCCTTTCGTTATTGAAAAACTAGCTGGTAAGAGCTATAGTGTTGAGTGGCTTCTCAACAGTGGCGCATCTTATTATATGACCTGAAATAAGTTTTGAACAAAAATTATAGAAATCATTTTTACGTTTCAAAACTATTAATAACTGTAAGAAGGGTGCTCTAACTATTTATGGCTTATTTAAAAAGACAAAATTCCTTAATATTTCCTTTCTCTATTTTCCCGTGATATCGTTGTAATAACAATTATAACTCATAACTTCTCGACAAACCAACTATATGAACTTCCTTGTTGTTTATTGTCACTTGACCATGTATTAAAAACTTGGTTATCTCGATATGTATGTTTGGTTGATTGGAAATTAAATTCATACATTTTTTAATAAAAGATTTAACAATTATTTAGTTCGAAAAGCATATTCTAATAAAGAAAATGAGATGAGGGTATTGGGTATATATACGTATTCTTACCAGAAATTTTCAAAGAAAAAGCTAAACCTAAAGGTGATCACTCTAACTGCTACTTGTCCTCTATTGCTGTAAAACCTAGTGTAAAGTTTGTCTAAGTCCTAACTAAAACATTATGTTTAGCTAACAAGTTTGGTCCGGTGAGTTTATTATCAAGTTTAACAAAATGTTGATCAGTTAGGATTTTTGTCTCATTCTATATACCACTTATTATCCTAACCATAATTTCATCGTCATAATTTTATTATGCATTTCAATCCAAAAATAAAATTAATTTAAAAATTTTATGTCAAATGTATAAGAAAAGTGGATATAAGATAACACATCAAATAAGACGGAAGATCCTCACAAAATGGAGACGTATACAAATGTGTGACACAAGCATTTTGCAATTTTTTTCTTCGTCATAAATCTTGGGAATAATTTATTAAAACCTATGGAATCCTTGCCAACTTTATTAAAAAAAAATCTACAAATGGATACCACTAGCGTTGGCGACCCATTCCCATGTCTTTAGCAACTTTTGTCTCCTTGTACAGCATATATACAATTAGCACCATCATTACACTACTTAATATAATATTGTTTAATTAAGACATTATTATTGTATCCTAATCTTCCATTAGCCCATCTAACTTTGTCACCAATAAGGGTATCTTCTTTAACAAAAGAACCGAATATACTCCACTCGGATCAAAACTCAACTAAGTCAATAAAAGTATAAACTCGGTAATGAGAGAGGGGAAAATAGAATCACTCAACCGTGTGAAAAGCTCACTAAGAGCCAATGAAATAGATACCCCCTTTAAATTACTTGGAAATTCAATGGAAAGGAATCACCTAGCTTTTAATTGATTATATATTTTTCCATTGAATGGAATCTGAGTTTATGTTTATTTTGATTACATCATATATTCCTTCTAATGTATAATTGACTTTTTGAAATTGACTTCCAATAAATATGTAGGCTTAAAATTATATAACAAAAAAAGCCACATCTTAAAAAGATGAATATATTTTCATTAAAATTTCTTGGTGACCAATAAAGAAGGATCTTCAACGAACCTAAGTAAAACAAATTTATTATAATATTTTCAAAAAATTTGTTACGAATTTAAAGGACATATTAATACATTCGATCATAATATTACATATTAGTATAATGTGAAATATAGGAAGTATCTGACGCTATCATCTAAGAAAAGGACAAATACTTCGTTTAGTTCACCTAATAAATTTGTTAAAAATTACATATATCTAAAATTCTTTTCTATTGATATGTGTGTCTTTATATGGAAAAAAAGGGCATGTTGAATGACTTGAATTGCTGACCTAATACACAAATAAAACACAATAGTTAGATTAAAACATAAGGCAAAAACAGTAATCAAAGATGACAATGACTAGCCAATGTCTTTATATAACAACATATTCAAACAAACAAATGAACCAGCTAATACACAAACCGACAAAACTTCACAAGGGGACATGAGCAAGCCAAACAAGAAAAGAAAAGTAGTATAGTAAATAAATCCAAAAAACAATTAATATAATATATAATAATAACAAAATAAAAATAAAAAGGCCCACCATACCATACCACCAAAGATGGTGAATATTTTTTGGATTTTAAACCTGACAGGTGTTAACCTAAAAGCATATTAGCATGTAGTTTAAGCAAAGTTTTAGGCCAACAAAGTCAATTAAAGGCAACAATGTTAGTGGCCACTAATTATCATTTTTAGACCAATCCCCACTAGTAAGACTCTCCTTTGTTACATAGCCCAAGGGTACCTTCCTACCGTCCACATGAGAGAGAAAATTTTGGTGGTCCCTTATAATACATCCAAAATCTCCCAACAACTGTAAGATGTTTTTTTTTTTTTTTTCCGGTTTTGGAAAAAAAAACATAAAAATTTGTATAAGACGGTTTTTTCGTAACTTTTAGTGAAATGGGAGTCACTTATTAATAAAGCAAGGGTTACTGTTATCATAAGTGACCCTTAGAGTTCTAAATATTAACCCTATTTTTCTATAAATTAATCTCACACAAGACTTGTTAAAAAAAATCGCTACCCATCAAGTCAAGAAAACAAATGGCATGCCAAACTCCTGAAATTGATACCATTCCAAATTCCAAGCAACCCAACCTAAAATGGGCAATGAGGTAATGACAAGGATTAATCAAATGTTTGATGTGGATAGATGGTTGAAGTTGATGGCTCTTTGTGGCCTTTGTGTGTAAGGAGTGCAGCCCCCTCCCCCCCCCCCCCCCCAATCATTTTTATGGCCAATTTCTGGGGCTCCCTTCTTCACTTGTGGATAGGGTTTAGTTTTGGCTTTTGGAAGAATTTTATTTTTGAGAGGGAAAAGAACAGAAAATCAAATAATAACAACATTCCGTGTGGATCCTTCTCACATATTGGATAGGTAATAGGTTATCCGGCTAAAAAAAAACGTTTCATGAGAGTATCAGAAATAAACCGAATTTTCCATCTTCTAAGAAGGGTTGAAGTTAGCTGCTCTACGTAAATATGATAAAAAAACCAAGAAAGATATAACTAGAGTGTGAAAATTTCATTTAAAATATCTAAAAAAGAAAGAAGGCAAATCATGAAGTTAAATCTTTCTTATAGTTACGTTGAAGCTTGAGTTGTAAGCAGAATAGGGAAAGCATTAAGCATCTCTTGTTTCAAGTAACCCAACACCAACTCACCAAGCACCAACCAAAAAGGAAGATGATATAAGATCTATTTTATTTTATTTTATTTTATTTTATTTTATTTTATTTTATTTTATTTCTATTAATCTACTTCTTTTATTTTTTGAGAAGGGAATTAAGTTAACATTTACTTCTACGGAGGAATAATAAGTGTGACAAGTAGTACCACTATTGTACGTAGTTGCAAAATGTACTTTCTCTGTCATACAAAATTGGGAAAAAATTACATCCTCATTTTGACGATTTGATCAAGGACACAATAAGTTGAGAACCATCATCAAACGTACATATAATGTGTATAAGTCTTCAACCAAAACAAAACAAAGGCAAAAAAAAAATTGGAAAGTGAGAGAAAAATCAGAAAAAAGTTCCTTTTATATTTATGCCTAGAAACACTTGTATAACATACATTAATGGTTCACAAGATCATGGATTTTATTCCCACAAAAATCCATGTTCTCTAAAATTAGCACCTTACAAACAACAACAAAAATACCCAATTACAAAAGATTTTACCCCACAAAAACACCAAATTTCCTAATTTGTCTAATTTGAGAGGTAAAATCTTGTAGATTTTTAGGTGGGGT
The DNA here is from genome assembly GCA_038025085.1 of Tetragonia tetragonoides. Taxonomy (NCBI): domain Eukaryota; kingdom Viridiplantae; phylum Streptophyta; class Magnoliopsida; order Caryophyllales; family Aizoaceae; genus Tetragonia; species Tetragonia tetragonoides. The sequence continues at coordinate 16,373,691 of CM076142.1, read as the reverse complement.
TGTGTCAAATCTGATGATGAAACAAGCCACAGGTCCATCTCTAATCATTGAGAACTGACCATTCACAAAACCAGGCCACCTAACCAATTAACCCAAAACCATGACTAGGAATATATAATGTCTCCATATCAAAGCATAAACAAACCAGTTCCAACATCACAGGAACACTTGAATCACCAACTTAAATGATATACTTAACTTTCATTTCACTAATAGTATTAAAAAAAAAAAAAAAAAAAAAAAAAAAAAAAAAAAAAACACCTAATTTTAGCTACACACCAAAGGGATGATGGGAGGGGAACCAAAAAAAACAAGACCCAAAGTGAAAATGTCAAAGCTGTTTTTGTCAAAGTATAAGGATGATGAAGATAAAGGGATTAAAGGGGTGATTTGGTTTGTGGGCAAATCTTTCTATTAACAGTTAGGGATTCACAAAGGTTTTTATTTGCTCCATAAGGGTATAGAAGTTGTCATTATTTGGCAAGAAATAGAACCCAATTGTTGCTTGCTTTAGGTACAGAAGGTTCACCTCATGCCCTGAATCTCTAAGACCTTCAACATAAGCCAATTGCCAATCTTGAACAAGGTCTAAACCAGCAACAACAACTAAGCTCCTAGGGAATTTTAGCCCCGCGAGGGGCTTCCCTCTTGGTCCGAATATGTTACACGCCGGATGATCCCTATCTTCTCCTTCCGGAAGATAGGCTCGCCAATACCAATCGCGATCTTGGACTGTAACGAAGTACTTCCCGTCTAATCTCGTTTCTGATTCCGTCCTTGATTCACCACCAAACATCGGGTGTAGGAGGATATTGCCTAATACTTCAACCCCTTCCTCGGCTGCCTTAACCGCAACATGATGAGCAATGTTGCCACCAGAACTATCTCCTGCTAAATACACATGAACCTTTGAGTCCCTCCCACTTTGAAGCCAAGTTCTTGAACTAACCCATTTAACTGCTGACCAACCATCATCATAGGCAGCCGGGTATCTATGCTCAGGGGATCTCCTATAGTTCACTGAAACCACAACCGCCTTACAAAGACTCACAAATCGTCGACAAAGGGTGTCGTAAATGGCACTATTTGCAGACGAATGTGTAAAGCTTCCACCATGAAAGAACACAATGACAGGCACATTCACCTCAGTGCTCAAGGGTTTGTCTGAAAGCTCTACAATCCCACATTGAGCCTCGTTTTCGAGCGCAGGCATGTAAACCCGGTTAAGGAGATTACTAGCCTTGTCAAATATATCAAATGAGAAAACACCATCAACTGGGATTGTATTAGCCTGAACTTTCCTGTCAAGGAATTCATTTAGCTCCCTGTTGAATGTCCCATCAGGGCGACGAAGTAGGTTGTATGCAAGCTTGAAATTTGATATAAGGATCCATGTGTTTAATGGAACAACTTTCTGCAATAAGAATAATTTCTCCAGATTATTCAATGTGCTCTAATTATAAAACTTCAAATCAAACAGAAACCCTACAACAAGCATATTTCCCCTGGATAATTAAAGCTAAAATCACACAAACAGGCATAATATTTGAGCTGGCCCAGCAAAAATCAGTGTCAAATGTCAATAACTGGAACATAAAGAGGGTTAGCCTAAAGAATGCTAAGAAACAAACCAAGATCAGTCATGATAAAGAGAGGAAAGTTGGTAACTGAATGAAAAAAATCAGAGATATAACAGAAAAATAAAAATCCCAAACAGATTTTTAATTTTTATTTTTTCCCCTGTTTCAGATTATGGAGTTCCTGTTTTCTCAATCTAGACAATCTTTCCACACCAAGAAAGTGGAACCAAAAATGGAAATTTCACAACACAAACAAACAATTTCAGAACACCCAAAAAAAATAAAGATCAAAATGAACAGTCTTTGACAAAGTTGGCAACTTAAAAATTCAAACTTTCTCCCTTAAACCGACACAAAATTGCTGATCAAATGTCAAAATCCATAGCCCAGCACAAAAAAGTAAAACAAACCCAGAAGACAAAATTGAGAAATCAGAAAAACCCATCAAGGAATTCTTGAAAAAATGAGAAAAAATTGACCAAACCCATCACAGAAAATGGTAGTAGAAAATACCAAGAAACAAACAAATGTATTTACCTTGCATTCATTGACGTTGATTTCATTACTCCCAGCCATCAAAACCTCTCTGTCTTCACTCTATCTCTCTCTGTAATCTTGAGAGTAGAGAGAAGAAGGGGAAAAATCCCCAAAAGGGGTCACACTCCTAGAAACGTTTCGTTTTGTGATCAAGCAAATCCCCAAAAGAAACGAGAGAATCAATGATCTTGTAAATCTTCTAGTAATCTTCTTCAATCTTCAATACAAAACAATACCCAAGAAAGATAGGAAGACAAAAGAAAAAAAAAAGCTAAAGATTTGATCTTTTTCTTCTTTTTTTTTTTTGTTGGGTATTGTTTTTCCTTGTTTGTTTTTCTTCAAAGCAACCAAATGAGCATAGAGAAATTGAAGCGTAAAAAACCCATATAGTCCATGTTTGATTTGATGTATAAACTCTGCAAGAGAAAGCCTTAGGCTTTAGCCTTTTTTTGGTGGGTTTTTTTTTCTGATTTGATTCCTCTTTTTGAGTATCTCTCTGAGCACAAAAAAGACACAGACAGAGAGAAATAGATAGATAGAGAGTAGATAGTTATAGTTATAGAGAGAGAGAATGAGAGAGAGAATTTGGTGTTTTTGGGTTTTTAAGAGAGAGAAGAGAGAAGAGAGAATGGAAGAAATAGATGTTGGGGGGATTTTAAGAAGAGAAGAGAGAAGGAAGGAAGAGGGGAGGATAAGAGGAGAGAGAAATTAAGAAAAACGGGGAAGCGTGGGGAGTCAAACGAAAAAAGAGAGAGCGACGGTGGTGAACGGAGATGAGAGAGACGACAAAGCGGGGCGGCCGAAATAAACTGTTTATGTGGGGTCATGAAGTTTTAATTAAATTCATTAAAATTTGTAACTTTATATAAGTGGTGTTATTATTGTGCTATTTACATAAGAATAAGAATATGAGATTTTGTTTTTCCTTTTGTTTGTTTAATATATGCTGCGAAATTCCGTTACTTTTTATTTTTAAGGGGACAAAATTCGGTTTCTAGTTACTCTAGTTTCATATTTGTTCCAAGTCATTTCAAGTAGCTCTTCTAGATCAGTAGTACAATACATCATCTAGTTTAGGTACATCCTTTTCCACTTATTCAATAGTTAGTTCAATTCGGTAATTAGGGTGTGATCTTTTTACTTATTGGGTCTTACTTAATCAGTGAAAATCAGTGGCAAGATCTTACCCAATTAGTTGAAATCAGAGACAATACATTACTGAATCAGTAGCAAGATCATACCCAATTATTGAAAATCAGTAGCAGGACCCACATTCCTACTCACAGAATCAGTGTCAGGACCTTATTGAATCAGTGAAAATCAGTGGGAAAACCTTATCGAATCAGTGAAATAAGGGTGTGTTCTTTTCCACTTATTGAACCTTACCCAATCAGTGGAAACTAGTGACAAGACCTTAGCCGATCAGTGGGAACACCTTAGTGAATCAGTGAGAATCAGTGGCATAACCTTACCCAATTAGTAGAAAACAGTGGCAGTCCTACTCATAGAATCAGTGGCAGAATCTTACTGAATCAGTCGGAATCAGTGGAAAGACCTTACCAAATCAGTGGAAATCGGTGGCAAGACCTTATCCAATCAGTGGGAGCGACGAGCGAGGACCTTACCCAATCAGTGAGAATCATTGGAAATAAGTGGAAAAGAACTCATCCTAAGTGATAAGACCTTACTTAATCAGTGGGAATCAATGGTAATACATTACCCAATCAGTGGGAATAAGTGGAAAAGAACGCACCCTTAGTTTAATTCAGGGAGCTACTTTTTTTTCGTACATATTACTATTCAGTTCAACTCAGGGAAGTTCATATCAATTTAGCTCGGTAGATTTCGTTTCAACAGTTCAATGCAATTCAGTCCATCTCGATTCAATGTAAAAGAACACACCGTATGATCTTTTGAGTTTTTTCGCTCATTTTATTTTTGGGGGTCTCAATTCACCACACAAGAGGTGTTAAGTTGATATCATGCAAGTACATTGGTGGAAAGACACACAATTTAAATAGTACTTGTTTGATTGACACACAATAAAAACATAAACAATAACTTTTTCAGTAAATGTACATTCTATTGTTGTTTTAATTGACAAAAGGACATAGGAATTAACTTTCTTCACCAAGTGGCTTGCTTCCAAAATAGAGGAAGTTATCTCCTAAACGTCCTTTCTTCCCCCCAAATAAGTACTATTTTCCACATCGCTTCGTTTAAAATCAAAGTTCACTTGTACAATCAAATAGATTTGAATACTTCTAATGATTTCTATAACCCCTTTCCAAAAAAAAAATTCCTATTTCTCATAAATTGGTTGCCATGGTCAACCCAAGAAGCTTTAAATTTTTTCTCTTATTGTACCTAGGACATTCGTCTTTAGTGTTATATAACGTGAAAAGATTAAAAAGTAAAATGCTATGATTTTTCATTAACAATAAATAAATTTTTATTAGGTACAATACTACTCCCTCCGTTTCTGTCAAACGCTACCAATTGCTTTTGGCACAAAGACTAAGAAAAGTTTATTTTGCCATGTGCTTTCCCCTTTCACCCTCAACATTAGTCACATTTAGATGAGTGGATAGGGACTTGAGGAGAGAGAAAGAAGAGGGTGAGGGCTTGGGGGGTAATATTGTAAATGACTAGTAAATTGTTTACCAGGTAAAGAAATGGGAGTGTTTGTATGAAACATCCATTTTAGGCAAATAGTAGCGTTTGACAGGAACGGAGGGAGTAATTACCAAAAATATCTACAACACTCCCTCCTCTCTATAACCATAACCTTTATTAGAGTATATTTACAAGTTAAAAGGGCTGATCATTTTGGTCATTTCTGGCATGTAACTTGTCTTGTATAGACTTAATCCACAGTGGGTCAAACATACTAGTTCAAATATTTTGGGACGTGGATAGTATTTAAAAAAGATTTACTTCTTTGTGATCTACCATGGATCATGTCCACACAAGTTATTTTCATCATCTCCATGTTGCTCACAAAGCAGGACACATGTCCATACAATAAACAATTTTCACTTTGTGTATAAGGATGTGTTATTTTCCACTTATTGGACCTTACCCAATCAATGGAATTCAGTGGCAAAACCTTACCAAATCAGTGGGAATCAGTGGCAAGACCTTACTGAATCAATGAGAATTAGTGGCAAAACCTTACCCAATCAGTGGCAAGACCCACATTCCTACTCACAGAATCAGTTGCAGGACCTTGCTGAATCAGTGAGAATCGATGGAAGGACCTTACCGAATCAGTGGAAATTAGTGATAGCTTCTTACCCAATCAGTAGCATTAATGTCATGACTTTACCCAATTAGTGAGAATTAGTGGAAATAAGTGGAAAAAAAAAAAAAAAAAAAAAAGCACCCTAACTCCTGTCTCACTCACGTGGTAAGTGCTCTGCCCTCACAAGTCACAACTCAGTGGTCAAGATTTCAAATCCTTATCTATGTAGGGAGAATGAAAATCTCATCTACCTTTCTTTGTATGGAAGGTCTTCTCCTCTACTTGAGCCCATCGGCCCATCAAAAATGAGTTAGCTTGTCCAATATGTATAATTTGCTGGCTATTATATGCGCCATTATAAAAGGAAAAAAAAAAAAACCGTCTCACTCCTTTTACTCCCAAAAAAACACAAGCTATGTGCATTTAAACGAAAATTAAAGGCTACTTTTTTTTTATTTGAGGTGCTTATGTAATGACTTGAATCACGGTGAAGAGAGAGATATAGGGGGAGTGTATGTCCAGATCTATTTTGACTGTCGAGAAGGTGTATGTATGCAAAGGAAATAAAAGAAAGATAGGCAAATATGCACCAAAAAAAAAAAAGATAGGCAAATGGAAGGAGCGTAAAAAAGTTTGTGTAGGTGCAAAGGCTTTTGGAGTTTAGTAAAAGACTATTTATGTTGTGACAGGAAAGAGTTGCGTGATGGGGAATGTGAAAGCAGACAGGCGAGAAGCTTGTGAAAGATTACTAATAAGGCCAAGTGTTATTAGTATTAGGAAAAAGCCTTTTTAGGACTTTCAAAGATGCTTTTAAGTGCCTAGATAGAGTATCATAATTGGTTATGGTTTCCATTTTATTGTAAAGGTTATGAATTCATCTTTCATTACTTATTTTAGGTGCATTCTTCTCCACTTATTTCTATTGATTGGGTAAAGTTGTGCCACTGATTTCCACTGATTCGATAAGGTCCTTTAACTGATAACCACTGATTCGGTAAGCTCTTTTCATTGATTCTCACTGATTCAGTAAGGTATTTTCACTGATAATGTGAGTAGTTAGGAATGTGGATCCTGCCACTGATTTTCACTAATTGGATAAGGTCCTGCTAATGGTTCTCACTGATTCAGTAAGGTCTTGCCTCTGATTCTCAGTACTTGGGTAATGTCTCACCACTGATTTCCACTGATTGGGTAAGGTCCAATAAACGAAAACGAACACACCCTTAGTTTAGTTTGTTTGCAAAAAAATTATTTTGTTAACTTGCATGATCTATGTGATTTTCGATTATTAAATACATATGAGGTTTACACAGTGCACATTTAAAAAATAATAATGATTGCGGGTTATTAGCATCAAAAAAAGAAAAGAAAAGGTGCATTAACTTGTTTTCCTTTGTAATCAAAAGATGGTAGGCTCACTGATAAAACAAGTTACTACATATACACCAGATTATGAGTTAAAACCTCTTGGGAAGCATCCACATATTATTTCGTGGAATCCCCGATTTTGTGCGTTAGGAAATTCCTATTTAGCCACGGCCAATTCCTCTTTGCCAAAAAAAAAAAATTATTTCCGCTTGTTTTGTTGTGACGCAAAGTGTTCGAAGGTCATATTCTCTTCGACTTTTTTTTTTACGGAACTGATCTACACAAAACTACTCTAAATTTTACTGAACTTAACTTCTTTTATCTGAAGTGAACTGAAATTTATTTAACTAATATTTCTTTTACTAAATTTGCAATGAGAAGAAGTACAACTGCGCTTCGATTTACGAATTGAACTAAATAATTGTGAATTGAACTTTTTTTCTTTACTAATGAACTGAATTTTACTCGATTAAACTTACAGAAAATTTAGGAATAAGTTGAAAAGAGACAAATTAAAGAAGGAAGGATAAAAATTATGGAGTAATAATAATAATAATAATAATAATAATAATAATAATAATAATAATAATAATAATAATAATAATGGTATTCTTAAACAATTCAATAGATTTAGAGTTTTGATATCAATTTTCTTTTGAAAGGGGATAGTGATCTAATTATTATGTTCATTGACAATGCCATGAAGGCATGAACATACCAGCTAGTAAAGTTAATCAAATGAGATAGAGTGAGAATGTACCTTAAAATTAAGAGTTAAGATTATATTTGTTTTTTGGTGTAAAGAGTTAATATTATATTTGATAATAAGCTTTAGAGAGTTTTTGGAGGAATTTAAGTTTTTTGTGGTCAAAGTCTGATTTTGTGAAAGCTACATATAGTAAATTTCAACCAAAAGACGAAGCTACTTGCAGGTTACAACTACAAGTCTGTAACGATAAATTATAACTTGTAGCTATAACTCAAGTTATAATTAGTGTTGTCAAACATAATTCGAGACTAACGCCATAATAACTGAGTAATATATTATGACGCCATAATGACGTCTCGACATTAATTACGACCCTAAATATTTACAGATGGGGCGCACGTGAGTGCCACGCTTATCGTCCCACCATCACATACTTAAAACGAGCTTTATTTTGTTTTTTAGCTTTAGTTAGCCACTGGCCCACTCACAAACTTAAAATCCAAGATGTACTTTGGTTTTTAATGATCAAAACCGGGGGTTTTCTGAGAGAAGGACAAGCTTATTGTACATTTGACACGTGTCACTTTGTTTGCATGCCAAAACGCTTGATTGATTAGATCTTTCTTGGGACCTCTTTGGTGTGGGTCCTCACAATGCAAAAGAAGTGGAAGTGCCATTGATTGGCCAATCAAAAATCAATAAATAAAATTACAATGGAAAAATTTGGATGGCAAGACGGTGCGTTCTTTATAACTGAAAGGTAATTGGAAAATTTTAGGACAAATTGGTAAAAATTGGGAGAAATTTAAGAGTAATTGGATTAAATTGAGAGAAACTGGAACATGTTCTATTACTAATATGATTTGATACCAATAATAATAATAACAACTTATAATAGTCTTTATTATATATGTTCTCCCAATCGGACCACTGGTTATGCCATTTTTTTAGGTACTAATTTAATTTCCCGGAGCAGTAAGAAACAATTTACTATTAGTTCCTTAACCGAGTTGGTGTCCTTCATTGTCAGCATATTCGTGTCACGACTGTTATATGTGATAATGTTAGTGCCACGTATCTCGTGATGAATCCTATTTTTCATGCCCGCAGCAACCATTTCAGAATGGATTCTCATTTTGTTCGTGAGCGTGTTACTTATGGTGATTTGGTTGTTCATCATCTTCTCACTACATTACAGCTTGCGATTTTTTTTTACTAAAACTTTGTCTCCGTAACAGTTGTTAGTACAAAATATTGGATATGAATAAACAAAAGGAACTTGGATATGACTTCTAGGCATGTACAAGTACACTTTCCTCAAAGTTTAGTTTCGACCCTTTAGGAAGCGACCGGGTTACACGAAACAACTTTCGAGATACAAAGAAGTCCAGAGTATATTGTTCGCCCCACAATTATACTCCACTAATATGTTTGTGTTGTTCATATTTGTCTTAAACAAGATGATAAACCACCATCTTTTGTGTCCATGGTACATTATCTATGATCCTATATCATATAATAACATGGTTTAACTATTCAAGAAGATTATCTCATCTTCTAATTAAACCACTGAACTTGTACCATTCAAGGAGATCATCTTCACCTTGTCCAAGGAGAAAGTTCATTCTCCTTGTCTTCATCTCTCACAATGTCTCTCTATTTATAGAGATCAAGTTGGTTACTAGAAGTTGGTGGTGGTTACATATGTAGATATTTGAGACAAGTGTCTCTCCTTTAGACATATCCACATAATAACCAACGCCACATGTCACCCTATAAGAGATATCAACACTTACTCTAAAAATGTTCCAACAACAGTTTCATTGTAACTAACATTAGGAATTAGGAATCTTGAGAGGGCATACCAATGCAATTAGGGCTCAAACCATAAATATATACTATATTCTACAATATATGTGTAAGGGCTCCCAATTGATGAGAGCCATTCACTGCCAATACTCTCATAAATTCTATTGCATATGATAATACTAAGGCCCTATTCTCTTCAACGGAATGGTGCGGGACGGTGAGGAACGGAATGGCGCGGCGCGGATAATTCAAAAATATGTGAGACAAAATAAAGTACAGAATGCGGCGCGGAACGGAACGGAATGCAGCGTGCAATCGACGAAAAGATTAGGGCTAATATGCAATAGAGGCTTAGTTACATATATTCTTATCCTCATATTCTTATATATTATTTTCTAGAAACAACACAACTTATTTTCTTTCTTTTTTGCATTTTTGTTTGTTTTCCTTTTAATAGATGGTTCACATTGATTAGATTACATCTTATCTTATAATACAATAACTCCTAGTTTGATAATGTACATTAATATGATTGGCACTCCTACATGATCATGGTTCATATACTCAACCAAAAAAAAAAACGGGAGACAAAACTTAGGATTAGCTAGCTAGGACAATTCATGCATGACATTTTGTTTACCATTTCATGACAAGCAATATTCAAGGGTAAAAAACAGAGAAAAAGATCATGTCAGCCTGTTTTTTTTTTTTTTTTGGGTGTCAAATGGGATTGATGTGTTAGAATAGCATGTGAGTAATTTCTTAATTCTTTTATTTCTTTGACAAAAATGTCAACGGAGGGCAAAACAAATAAAAGTAATTAGACAGTTATATCTGGATAATTTGTCGACAATGTTGGCATTGATTAACATGACATAACAAAATAAAAAATAAAAAAAGTGTAACTGTACAGATATCGAGACTTAATAATAATTAATTTAGGGTGGTTTAAGACATTGAACAACCGTTTGCCAAGTACTATTGGCCAAATATGGATTTAGTATCCCTAGACCATTGTGTTAGTTGTATAATGGCTGGTATTTAGGTTGATCCAACATTTTGAGTTTTCTAAGAAATGGATTATTAACCAACCTCACATGTTCTCTCTCTCTCTCTCTCTCTCCCTCTTTCTCCTCCCCTCCCTATTTTTAATTTGTTTTGTTGGGTGAAGTTATGGAAGGGGGCAAAAAGACTTGTCTCTAAATGTATAATGATCATACCTACTATCTAGTGAGCAACTAGGTAATGTGGCATCATGATTAATGAGTATATTGTATCAATTAGTTTGATTATTAATCTTTAATTGAGAGCTTGTAGAAAGAGTTGGATATGCAAAATCAAGTTAGAGTGTAATGGTTCATCCTCCACTATCGATTTCTAGTAAAGATAAGGATTTAATTCTGATAAAAGATAAATTAAATTACACAAATTAAAAATTAATGCAGAAAAATGATAAGAGAACATTGACCTCAAATTAGTAATCTGCCTCTCTATGTATTATTACGAAATGCTAATCAACGATTTCAATGTACAATCCTAATGGCTCATAGCGATACTCATGGTTCCAGTTCTAGGCCCTATCAAAATGGGGCTAGATAGGTTAATTTCCTAATACAACAAAGAACATATCATCTCTCACTTGTAATTTATTTCTCAAAAACACACTCAAGCATAGTTTTAATTTTCGGAGAGTTGATCAGTTTATCTTATCCTCCATGTGAACACGCACACGCATAGAGGAAACTATAGCTGCGAGTTTTGGTGTTGTATTATCTTGGGTTATTGGTTAGTCGTTTGAACTTTTGCGTACCGCGTCACAACAATTTGAGGACAACATTCTAAATGTGCTTCATTAAGGTCAACGATCTCTTACCCTTTCTCTATTTTGATATCCATTTTGTGTAATTTAATTTATTATTATATATATGGTGCCTATTCTTCTAGCAATGACTTCTTCTTTTTTTTTTTTTTTGTAAAGGAGATGTATTTTCCCTTGTCTTATATCATTTCATCCTCGTCGTCTAAGAACATGATTGCAATACTTTACCCAATCCCTCTTAAAGGGTGTAGGTTGTGGTTTTAAACGATGCTAATATAGATGAGAGATTTTGGGCTTTTTTTGTCCAGCAATCTATGTTGTAAAATAATTCCTTTCATTAATACAATAATACTGATAACCAAACACCAAATTTGCAGGTGTGACTAGAGTGAGTATATTTACCAATATTGGAATCGATTTATAGTTGGTGGTTCCGTAACTGATTGAAACAAAGCAAAGTGGTCCATTTCTGGTTTCCTAAAACAAGAGGCAACACCAACCAATTACAATTCCAATTCATGACTTTTTTTTGGACTCAAAAACCGATTGGGTGACCAATATAAGACAGTTACAAGACTTTTCTCATTGTTAGAAATAAAGGATATGCTAATTTTCTAATAATATTAGTGACTTAAAAATTGTGTATATAATTGTAGTGATTTAATCATTGTATTTGTGAGTTTTGATTTAGGGCCTATTTTCTATGTTGGTTTTCAATAAGCTTTAATTTTCTCCAAAAAAAGTTCAGTGTTTACCAATTTTCTTCAATTTATTCCAATTTCTTTCATTTTGTTCTAGTGCTAGTCAATGTGTTCTAGTTTTCTTAAGTTAATTTTATTTTTATATCATGACATAATAAATATATTAATTAAGTATGTTATATAAAAATAAAATATACTTTTACTTTTGATGTTATATGAGCTTAGAACATATTATATAGAATATACCCAATATTAACATCATTAATAAAATATTTATTTTTAAAATTTTTGTTAAGCAATCTAAAGTGTACATAATAATAATAATAATAATAATAATAATAATAATAATAATAATAATAATAATAATAATAATAATAATAATAATAATAATAATAATAATAATAATAATAATAATTAACTTATTATTATTATCATTATTATTATTATAATTGTTGTTATTATAATAATATTCCAAATATCAAAAACACATAAATTTAAAATTTTTCTAATAAGATTTTTTTTTCCATTTTTATATTATTAAAAAAATAATTATCTGATTGTAAAGATTAATAATTTTAAATTTTAAAAAAAATAATATAATAATTTAAAATGAACCTGAGTATCCATGATCCAATTTCAATTGTTAAAAATAGAATCAGATAGCAAATAATTTTAATTTTGAAGAATTAGTATTAGTAAGTCTTGTGTGATACCAACTCACAGAAAAATTAGGATCACTAACTCAATATTTAGAATTATAGGGGTCACTTATAGTGGGTAGTGATTATTGTATCATTGAAAAATAACCATTGTCTCACCAAAATTACGAAAAGATCATCTCATAGAAATTTTTGTAAATTAAGAATCAGTTATTCTAATTTTAATTTCAGATAATTCAATATGCAGTAGGTATACGATTGTGCTCACCCATAGGTGAGGAATTCCTTTTTCTTTTCAATAAGTCTCTTGTAAGACGGACCTATACTATAGGGCGGCTACCTAAATACACGAGACCGTGAGAAAGCCCCAGCGTCCCTAGCCCATCCGTTTTTAGTAAAAAAACAAATAAAAAATAGAAATGTGAAATATGAAACAAATCAAGCACAAAGCTGTCAAACACTCCCCCTCTCTCTCTCCTCACTTTCTCTCTCCACCTCTCTCGCACAAATATGAGGAAATCAAAACAGCGGCGTCGACAAATTCGAACAAAGAATCAAGCCAAATCATGAATAACAAGCAACAACAACATAAAAGCACTGCAACTCAAAGATAGGCGTTGCAAAACAAAGCAAAACACTTCAATCCAACGACATGCCGGTACAGAGATGAACAACTAAGCCTAAAATAGGTATTCTCTTACCTAAAATCTCAAAATTGGCAATAAATTTCATAAATCTGTTGTTTTGAACAATAATAATACTTCAGAATGTACTTTTCATATTATATGATGGTGAGGTGTTATTATTTAACAATTTAGTATCAATTTGGGATTGTAGAGTATTAGATAGTTCAATATTATTTGAGATGTTTATGGTGTGAAATAAATGTGTTTGTTTATGGTTATCTAGTGTTATTTTTCGTCGATCAAGTGTTCCTTTTGTCTCTAATTGTTATTTGATTTTTTTTTTTTTTTTCAAAATTTGGTTGTGTGACCTAACTTTTTGGTGAAAACAGATGCAAAAAGAATTCTGATAAAAAATGATTGTGTTTACAAAGACTTAATGAGCAAATATGATTAATAGATATTAGTTTTAATTGTAGTGCCAACACTTTGATATACGGTGACATTTGTATCATGAGTGGTAATTGTGCTGGTAAGATTGTGTATATTTTGCTCAATAATTTGGTTGGTGACTGTATTTGTACCCCTGGTGTTACTAATTTTGAATGTGGTGATAGTATTTGTCAAACAAGTGCTAGTTTTACTTGAACTGTTATAAAATTACCAAAAGAATGCTCGTGTGTCAATATTTCTACTTATGGTGTTATTAATTTTGAATGTGGTGATAGTATTTTGAAATATGTTGTTATGTAGTTGTGCTAGATATTTGCTCAATTACTTGTTCTTAATTTCTTTAGTGTATGTGTTTGTACTTCTGGTGTTATTAATTTTGAATTTGGTAACAATTTTTGTCATGGTTGTTCCTCTAAAAAAACTACAAAAGTGTGAATCAAGTAACAACATTCCTACTTCTAGTGTCATTAAATTTGAATATGGTAGTAGTCTTTTCATAAGTTGTTGTTTAAACTGTTCTGAATGTTTCTCAAGAACTTATTCTTAATTTCCTTGATTTTTTATTTGTACTTTCTGCTGATATCAAATCCAAATTGCCATGTCTTGTAATTTTACATGAACTTTTCTACATATGACCAAAGTGTGCTTCAGTGACATCATTCCTATTTCTGGTGTCATTAAATTTGAATGTGATGATAGTTTTTTCCATATAAATTGTTATGTAAATTGTTCTGTCCATTTTCTCAATAACTTGCTCTTAATTTCCTTGGTGTCTCTATTTGCATTTCTGGAGTTCTAGTGATATTAAATCTAAATTTAGTGACATGTTTTGTCAAACCGATTGTAAACCAACATCTGGTAATATAAGAAAGTACGATCTTGATTGTGGTGTGTTCATGTTGTTACACATTCAACATTTGATGGGGATATCGTCACTAAACCAAAGCTTAACATGATAAATGATCGATCGATATTTTCTATTGAATTTCATCTGATTTATAAAAACTTGTAAATATTTGACATTTTGCTTTTTTCCTCTTTTTAAGGTTCTTGAGGTTGGCTGATAATTGAGATCCCGGCGTATTCACAGCCATAGTGCTTAGTGAGCTCAACGAAGAAAGGGAGGAAGTATTTGAAACAATCAGCAAATTTGAATGCCAAAAAGCCATTGCCCAAGAAGACAATTGCTGATGAAAAGAAGCTCGAACGAATTGAAGCAGCAAAGAATAAGAAGCAAAATATGTAGCGGTTGAAAAATAATTTTATGAGTATTTTTTTGAGAAATCAAAAACATGTAAATAGTTTCATATTCTGCACAATATTTGTTTCAAAATATTCCTTACTAGTCTAATGATGTTAAATTATAATCTCTCTAGTGACACTATTTTCATATGGGGTGACAATATAATGACAGACTTCTACTGATAGAAAAAAGAGAGTTCACATAATCACATGTGTCCATTATTTGAACTCTAGAGTCAGTTTAAATAGAATGTGATATAGACACTGTTTGCTACATTTGTAACTTTCATTTACCGTTAAAAGTGACTAAACATATGCAATGCAAAAGCTTGTCACTTTTTTCAACTGTAGTATCACTTTTTCTATCTACAGTATCACTTTATTGACAAACTTTAAATATAAACAAAAAAAAAAATTCTCTTTGACAAGTCCACTACTAGACTTGAAGTCTAGTTCATACTCAAAATCCACTTAATCACATTTAAAGTATAGTTCACGTTATCAAAAATGAAAAGTTTATATAACACAATGAGCACTATTTGTTTTCAAGTATTAATTTTCTATGGTGTTATTATTTATGTATGTAGTGTTAGAATTATGATTTATGGTGTCAATATTTTCAAAGAATTGATTTCTAGAGTCAACTTACAAAACCAGTGTCAACTTATTAAACCGGTGTCACTTTGTTGTTTTCTAGTGTCACTTTATAATGTGTTGCGTCATTACCATCAGAGTATCATGGCTCTTCACCATCAAAGTATCATGGCTCATCATCATTACCTCTAACACACTTTCTCTCTCTTCCACAGAAATTAACTAAACAGTGTACTCCTTTACATCATCTACATGGCTCCATCAATGCAATATTAAACCACAATATACGAACAACTAAAATGGTCAAACCTCTCTAATTCAACCAAAAAGCAAAAACAATAAATTCTCTCTAATTCAACTAGAATTCAAACAAAATCCCCAGTTACAAACCTATTCATAGTCCATTCTCCCTTATCCATTTCAGCACTGCATCGAACACCGGTCGTACCAAAGATGGCGATCTTCCTCCAAACTTCAAAAGTTAAAGAAATTCGTTAGCTCCTTCTGGTCGTCGGAAAAAAGTCACCGGTAGTTTACTCCAGTAGTGACTCAAAGCCAAAGACTAAAAGTGGGGGATAGGGGTTAGAAGAGAGAAAGTGGTTGTGGGCTGTTACGTCCATGTGCAATGAGGGAAGAGGAGGAGAGAGAAAGTAAGTTTGATATTTGTAAAGTAAGTGGAAGGGGATAGAGAATGGGAGGAGGAGAGAGTAGGTAGTGGAGACCGGAGAGTGATGCAATGATGGGGGATGACAGTATAATTGAAGCAGGGGCAAAAATAAGGGAAGAGAAAGAAAAAGAGGGGAGGGGACCACGCGCCTATATTGCTAATGTGGGAAAACACGCCCTATACAATAGGGCTGCCTTTTCTAAGTTTTTGCATTTTCTTTTTCTGAGGGGGCCAGATATGAGAAACTACATAAGGTGGCGGCATGTATTACGCAATAATAATACTCGTACAAAAAAGGATTACTTTGTAATTGTTCAAAGAAAATAAGCAGAAAAATCAATGAAGGACATGCGCATGTTTTAGAATTTGTCTTATATGCCAAGGGAATGAAGTAATAATAATGGTCGGTCTAATTTCCCCCCCCCCCCCCCCCCCCTCCTTTTCCTACTTTCAAAATTTACACAAGAAAGGAAGTAAGAGTACACCACCAAAAGTTAACTCTTATTGCTGCATTATTCCTTTTTGTGGCAATTTTTTTTCTTTTCCAAAATAGTACTAAGATGGACAAGTCTTTTTTGGACAAACTGAATTGCTTCATTCACATATATAATAATCACATTTCTCACTTGTACAATGTGACAAAAAATTAGAGAAAGTAATGGCTTATCAATTGGAGTATGTGTTAAGCCCTTGTATGTTTTGACAGTTTGGGTATATTATTACGGAATTTTTAGGACCTTTACATCAAAAGCTCCTAGAGGCACACTCCTATAATACCATCATCTATCGAGAAACTTGCACCTTATTGAGGTCCAAACACCTAAATAATCTAAACAACTCCTAAAATAATGCCTAAAAAGACAAAGAAGGAAAGATCTCATAGAGTCATATGGATTTTTAGTTTCTCACCTTATCGATGTTTTAGGGTGCGTTCTTTTTCACTTATTTCTACTGATTTTTACTGATTGAGTAAGGTCCTCTCATTGATTCCCATTGATTGAGTAAGGTCTTGCCACTGATTCCCACTGTTTGAGTAAGGTCCTGCCACTGATTCTCACTGATTTAATAAGGTCCTGCCACTGATTCTGTGAGTAGAAATGTGGGTCCTGCAACTAATTTTCACTGATTGATTAAGGTCTTGCCACTGATTCTCACTGATTGAGTAAGGTCTTGCCACTGCTTCCCACTGATTGAGTAAGGTCTTGCCACTGATTTCCACTGATTGAGTAAGGTCCAATAAGTGGAAAAGAACACACCCTTATTTCCCAAGGATGTGTTCTTTAGTGTTTAATCCGTCAGTTCAGTTTGATCTGTTCAGTTTAGGAGTGGTATTGTGCCAGTTCAATAGTTTACAGTTAAGTCAGTGATATTCAATTCAAAAAAAATGCTTTTTATCTCACATATCAACCGTCAATCGTACTGTTAAGTAGATCAGTTCAGTGATGTTTATTTCAGTTTAATATTGTTTAATTCAATTTAAATCAATCCAGTTCAGTTCATCTTAATTAAGCATAACCCTAAAAAAACACACCTTAAATTTAGCTCACCATTTCACTCCTCAATTTTGAACGTTAGATATAATAGCATGGTGGAAAAAAGAATCATCATCTTATCTTCCAAGTGCATGGACGAGCGTAACCTTGGCTTTTTTTTTTCTTTTTTTTTTTGGGTATTGGAGGAGGGAAAAAGTCAAGATAAACACCAAATCCTCAAACTCACAATTAGAGGATGAAATGTTTGTAGTTACTGGAGCATCTATAGATCCGTAACCTTGACTTTTTAAGTTCTTACAATTTTGACCAATGTTTGACCGATTGTGTGTATGTATGTTTGCCAGCAAGTGAGTATGCATGTATCCGAGCAGCTTGCGAATGTACTAGCAGTTTAAAAAATATTATAACTCATAATAATATTGATTTTTTGAGTATTAAGGTGCTTTTACTCAACTTATTTAGTAAAGATGCTGATTATTTAATTAGTACTTATGTTCGACTTATGTATCATCAAGCGAGTTTTGAACAAACTTTAACCACGTACGTTCGCAAGAAGTCGCCGAGTGCATTTCCCGTTTACAACCTAGTTATTACAATATAGACCATGCAAAGTGAAAAAGGGTAGACAAGTAACAAACGCAAGAAGACGTAACACATAAAACAAAACTATATAATAAGCAATAATTAAAGTGGGAAATAATTAATTTCCAAAAAAGCTTGGTGTATTGTAGTAGTGGTAGGAAATTTGGACGCATCTGTTGTCAGTATATGAGAGGTGGCTAAGCATGTGCCACCTCTCCCACACGCACTTTCTCTCTCCTCTCTTTCTCTTTAAAATTTTGTTTGTCTCTGTCTCTCTTTCTCTCTCTCACTAAAAGTCTTTAAATGGGGAGGTTTCTCGGTTCTCTCTTCTTTTGGATTCACTCTTTTCACGTAGTAACGTGCGGCCCACATTGTGTTTTGGCAGCTTCTACGTTAGGTCAACAACTAAGACCACATCCTTTGGCTTCTTCTGCAATTTGGGTCAATATCCCCCATCCAACTGGAAATTACCCCTAACAAAAAGGCCACACCACCTTCACATTTCACAACGTAACAAAACATTAGATAATGTTATTACCCTTTTTCTTTTTCTTTTTCTTTTTCATTTCGACAGGCCTCCTGTGAGGCCGCCTCAATTCAATATGAAATCACCTATATAGTCAAGTATGACGTCATGCTTGTTTGAGGCGGCTTATGTTGAGGCCGTTTTATATAAAAATTTGTATTTTCCTTTTGTTATCGTCTATTTTTTTAAAAGGATTACGTTTCCTCAGGACAACCCTATAAACTCAACAATAGGCTTTTATGAAGGAGTCAATAGCAAAATGACGACGTAACAACCAGAAATCGAACGTTAAATCTTTATTTTATCGATGATTCTCAATATTTTTATAGATCCGTCATTTGACACTGCTTGAAGGCTTTTTAACCTTTTCTCTCTCTCAGTTTCTCCCCACTTGTCTTAGTTCTCTTACCATTTGGTCTTTCCTCGAAAAGGGTTTTTTACATTGATGAAATGAAGAAGAAATAGGTTGTTGAGGAGCTAAGGTTGTCGGTCTACTTGGGGCAACATTATATTTCAAAACTTCCACATCCTATACTATATAATTCCATGTAGCTTTCTTTCACATTTGATATATGAGATTCATTTAGAGTATAAGTAGATAGTATCTTTTCCCCTAAAAATGGTTATAATAGAGTGAAATTGGTAAAGTTTATAATGTGTCCAAGGTTTGAATATAATATAGTATCCATCTATACATCACAATCAAATAGTATATAGACACCTTTCTAGTTTTTTTTTATACAAAAAAACACATATGTTAATTAGTACAATGCAATTACTTACTAGTAAGAAATGAAATAGTAGACCGAGATAGAGAGAAAATTCACTAAGAGTTCAAACATGTTATTAATTGGGTATAAATAAATATAATGAATATATAGGAAGTTTTAGTTTCACAGTTAAGTTACAAAATAATGTATTATTAGCCAATTGCAATTTAAACTTAATGTATGCTTCATAAATAATATAAAACTATTTAATAGCTGATCAAATGAGGTGATCTCATATATTAAGGCGACTTGAAAATTGATACTTGTAAGTGTACACACTCTGATATGTTATATAATAACATGAGGAGGAGATTGATGGGTCACCCACCTTCTTCTTTTTATTTGTATGTATAATGAAGGTTCTCGAGATTCATACTCAAAATGTTTTAGTGTTAAGATACCATATAAAACAATCAACTCACCAAAAACTAATTATAAGTGGATTATTATCTGCCAAATAAATGCTTTCTATTCTTTATTACTTACACACAAAAAGGGTTGTGCTTTTAAATTTTATTATAGAAAATTTATTTGAATTTCGGTGTTAATTCATAAATGAAGCCATATGAGTCAATATGGAGTACTATTAAGTTTTCTAGATGGAATCATATTGCAAACCTACTAGACAAAATTTATTGGTCAATGAGCCACTTTATTTGTAGTTCAACTGAACAATTGGGTTATTAATGACACCTAGCTAGGATTCTTAAATCCTTATATGAATTTTTTTCTTTTGGAGTTTAATAATGTTGTTTAGGATATCATTTAGTCCTTCGATTAAATCTCCAAAATGAATTTTATTATTTGTCCAACAATTATAGTTTAAAGGTACATACTTTTTGGGTTCTACCTAAGTTCAGCAGTGGATTAGAGTTTAGTTCTGTTATATCCCGTGATCTACTTTTTCACTTATATATTATTATTTATTTTAATTTAGTTTAGTTTAGTTGAAATCAATAGAAAAAAACATCCGATTCGTCAAACTATATACAGTTTTAATGTCCGTAGGGGAGGGGATATGTAACACAATGCAACAAGCTAAGCATTGAAAATTGTAAATACAGATGACATACACTAACTAATAAATTGTAGTCATGATGAACATATGGACTTAAGAACCAGACTCACTAGATAGCTATATTTCAAATTATTATTTTCTCTTATTAAACGTAGTCATCATCTATTTTAGCTAGGGTCAAATGTTTACATTTCATTATAATGCTCTTGCTAGGTCAATATAGTCATACTACATTACTTATATGTACTCTAGATACATTTAATTACTCTCCATTAAGAGATAAAGACAACCTGCTGCTTCGTGGAGCACCCAAACTTGTTTAAGATAGTTTTTCAGTAATATCTGGTATGATAAGGGTCATTTTTAAATAGAATAAAACCAGAGCCACTACTCATAATAAGTGATTTCTACATTTTTTAATAGTGATCTCATTTTTCTGCAAGTTGGTTTCCCATAATACTTATTGTTTAATCATGAAGTTAAGTATGAATCAACTAATAAGAGGTCAGTGTGAGTGGTTCGGCACTCTCATCCCGTAAAAAAGGTTGAGGATTCGAACCTTGTAAATGGAGAAACTATCTAATATGAATACTTTACCCATTCGTAAATCAACTTTGTGTTAACGAAATTAATATTGGTCCAAAGAATTTAGGTGAATATGTGATTAAAAAAAAAAAAATGAATCAGTGGTCCGTGTTCACACAAAAAACACTTCCAAATTCCAATCAATATGAAATCCTTTATCCACTGACTAACCACATAGCTAGCTAGATTCACAGTATTATTACATGCGCCAACTAGGATTTTGTCGTTGTTTGCTATAGATATTTTGTTTTTTTGCAATATGACGATCACAAAAATATGCCACGTAAATTAGCACCATTATGACCCCATTGCGTTAGCAAAGTTTGGAAATTATTGTAAATAATTAACCAACAATCCAAGGTAACTCAAGTAATCTTCAATCAAATACATCATAATAAGTTGATGCTTTAATTTATTACTCTCTCTTTTTCTCAAAAAAACCTGAATTTTTGCTTTTTCACGGTCTCCAAAACACCATTTTGACCGTAAACAATTATAATTATATGAATATAAAGATTATAACAATACGATTTTTTGAAAGTACTTTTAAAAATGAATCTAACAAAAGTATTTTCATAATGTGAATCTTTATATATCTTCATAAAGTAATGGTCAAAGTTTGTTAAATTTGACCTTCAAAAAACAAAAGTTCAGATTTTTTTGAGACCGAGGGAGTACTAGTTTGATTTGAAGACTTTATTTATCTTATTCATTTACGGTTTGATATTATATGGTGTCAGCTAATTTGCATCCATTATCTTTTAAAGGTGAAAAGCTAGCTACCTCCAAATTAATTGTAATTTTTTTTTTTTAATATATTAGTTTGTTTAATATATTAGTTTGTTTATCTTATAAATAAATGAGAATCGCATGGTATTTAAAGTGGTGAAGATGATAATGATGATGCTGATGGGTGGTGATGACGAATGTCATGACAGCAAGTTTACGAAAGCCAAAAGAAAAAGTTGGCCAAAAATGAGACACATGCGTACACATTGAAACTGGTTTCCTTTGCCAAGAGCAAAAAGGTTGTTGGTTCTTGTTGATCAATTTATCATGCATGTATGTTTAATGTTTCTTGGGAAAATAGCTCTTTCTTTGTGTTTCTTGAGAAAAATGTTTTTTTTTCCTAAGTAAAAAGAGGGCGTAGGTGAAAATAGCTGTTAATTCATGTTCGGATTCGTATGTTAAACATCAAACATATCAGACTAACTGAACAATCAGTGCACATAAGCACTGACCCCGTCAAAATAACACCAATAAGGGGCTAGTATAGTTCCTAGAAGCCAATAGACACAAGGCATTTGGGGGAGAGGGGTGGGAAGGGGGATGGAGATTCGAACTAATGGCATTGCCTTATCAAACCACTTGAAAGTAAGCTTGAAACCACTAGACCGACCACCACCCTTGTTGATAGTCGTTTCTTTGTGTTTCTTTACTTTATCTATCACATATTACTATTCAGCTCGTATTCAGTGAAATTTATCTCAATGAAGAAAAACACTCCAAAGCTAAGGTTATGAACTTTTGTTAATAAATTTAATGCATGATTAAGTTCATTCTATATATGGTTATAAGTTTCTTTCATAATATTGTCCAACTAAATATTTATAAATTTATTTTTGAACATGAAATTAGTAACCTCTTACTTTTTGGTTCACAACCAAAGGTATTCACCGTCAACCATAGTGACTATTTTCCCGTTGATTTGTAGGCAATTCAAAGGGTAGGATAGCTGGCAAAGGAGTAGCCTCTTACGTTGATGGAAATAAGATTTGAACTCATATAATTTTTAAAAATAAGCGAGAGTGCGCCACTACACTACTCACCCAAAACTCATTTATTGATTGACCCACCTATATTAATAACTCATTTTGGATTTAAAATCGTCAATCTATAATTCAAAATAAGTGAATGAAAGAGATTTCATGTGAAATGGGTAAGTACAAAAAGAGGATGAAAGGGCACTTGTCAACAAATACATTGTCTAGGTGATTGGCTACTGATAGCTATTTCTATTAACAAATTAATTACAATATTCATAATTGTTTAATTGTTGCTTGTTGCTAGTCATCAAGACAAACAAATAGAAATTGGCAATGGATATTTGGGTAAAGATGGGTTGCTTTCCTAAATGGATATTTGCTCCCACTATGAGGACAATTCTAGTTGTGCTGGGATACAAACGTTCCACACCACAAATTCCGGCAATAATGCCTATGCCCTGTTTGGTAATTGGCTGGTGTCATTAGTTATTGGCTGATGGTCGATGGCTGATATTGTTAGCTGATTTGACCGACTGGTAACATTGGATGTCTGGAAAGAGATGTTTGGTAACAATGGCTGGTAACATTAGCTAATTATATGTAAAATGACCTATAAGGACATTCATATGATTGAGGAATTTGATGATATAGAAGTAAATAATTATAAGGACCTCATTGGCTTTTCAAAATAAAGTCGGCTTATGGGAACCCAAAAGCCAATCTCACAAGCTAACATCTAAACATCAATATCGAATGATACACTGGTCAAACATCTAATTTTGCCAAAAATCAACCCACAAGCAACATCCAAACATCCCCAATGTATAAATTATGATCATTTGTCTTATGTTTGAGTTACTCTATCTATCTACGAAAATGTGTTTCTGTAGACATTAGAATCCTTTATTGATCCCTCAAGTCTTTACATATGTGCAATTTTAACGGCCAAGCTCAATCTAGCGAAGGCAAATCGCGTCTTTAATGTCCTTTTTTGCTTATTTTAGAATTAATTTTGGGATTTTTTTTTGAAAACTATCTTCGTTTTTACACTTTGTGGAAAATTACCTTACTTTCTTTAATTTGTGGGGAACTACCTACATTCAAATTATTTTTGTCAAAGACTACCATTTGATAGAATTTCATGTAACGCGATTAACTTTGTTAGTAAAAGACCTTATTACCCCTGACTTAAGTATGTTGACTGAACTAAAATTCATTTCCCTCTCTTTGACCCCCTTTTATTTTCCCCTTTTTATTTTCCTTCCCTTTTTTTTCTTATCTCACTTTCTTTCTCTTCTTAGCTCTCTCTTTCTCTCTGCTCTCCCCTCACTTAAGTAGAATTTTGAACACAGTAAAGGGTAAGCACCTGTTTCTGCAATGATTGAGTGTCAACTGAGAGAGATGAGAGAGAATCAAGGGAGTATGATTGACGTTCGGAATTTGGGTTTGGGTAGCCAGAGAATTGGTGCATAGTTTTGATTGTTGGGTCTTCATCTCCCTTGCTATAAGCTGTTGGTGATGATAGAATAGAGTGAGAGAGGATAAGCAACAGATTAGCAGAAGATATAGATGGATTGGGTATTGAGTTTGTGACAATTTTGTTTTACGAAGTGAGCTAAGAGGAGAGAGAAAGAGAGAGCTAAGAGGAGAGAGAAAGTGAGATAAGAAAATACAAGGGAGAGGAAATAAAAAGGGGGAAATAAAAAGGGGTCACAGATAGGGAAATGAATATTAGTTCAGTCAACATACTTAAGTGAGGGGTAATAAGGTCTTTTATTAGCAAAGTTAACCCCGTTACATAAAATTCTGTCAAATGGTAGTCTTTGAAAAAAAAAAAATTGAATGTAGGTAGTTCCCCACAAATTTAAGAAAGTAAGGTAGTTTCCCACAAAAAGTGTAAAAACGAAGATAGTTTTCAATAAAAATCCCTTAGTTTTGTTTTGTTCAGTTCACTTAAATTAAGTGAAAAAAACGCATTCTTAATTTTAGTTTTTGATGAAAATGATACCCTTACCCATATCAAT
The DNA here is from genome assembly GCA_038025085.1 of Tetragonia tetragonoides. Lineage (NCBI taxonomy): Eukaryota > Viridiplantae > Streptophyta > Magnoliopsida > Caryophyllales > Aizoaceae > Tetragonia > Tetragonia tetragonoides. The sequence continues at coordinate 16,348,922 of CM076142.1, read as the reverse complement.
TAAAACCTTTTCTTTTTATATTTTTACAAGTTTTTTTTTTTTTTTTGATTAGACCCTTACTAATATCAGCAGTGGTGCTAGTAGGGTTGTTTATGATTGGATATCCGAAAATTCGAATATCCGATTTTTGGTCTCTAAAATTCCGGATAGTGAATTATGATATCTGAATCCGTATCCAAAATTTCGGATATTCGACGGATTCGGAATATTCGAAAAAGTTATTTTTTTTTCTATTTTAATTGACTTCAATTTGGTTACTTTTTCGGATATTTTTGAATATTTTGGATATCCGAAATCGAAATTTATACATAAAATTCAAAAATTTTGGATATTTTTCTGATATTTCGGATACATGTATCCGAAAATATCCAAAATTTTCAAAGTTGATATCCGAATACGTATCCGAAATTCCGGATATCCTCTTTTATGATATCCGTTTTTTCGGATATTTTCGAATCTGATTTTCAGATTGAATGTTCGGATACATATTCTTTTAAACAACACTAAATGCTAGTTGATTGGTCCACCATGGTCTAAGTCCACACAAGTTTTTGTATGAACAAAAACTTGTGTGGACTTAGTCCATGGTGGACCAATACTTGGAGTCACCCCCTACTTTACCTGGAGCCAGCCCCCTCTAAAAGTGGAGTCACCCCTACTTCACCTAGAGCCACCCTTCAAATTTATACTTGGCACCATCTCTACTTTACCTGGATCCACCCCCTACTTTACCTGGAGCCACCCCTTACTTCACTTGGAGCCACCCCTCAAAATTATTTCACCTGGAGCAAATCCCCTACTTTATCTGGAGCCACACCCTACTTTATCTGAAGCCACCTATCAAAATTACTTGGTACACGGTGGACTAAGTCCACACAAAACATGGTGTTTTGTACATGACACTACTGCTGCTTATAAAAGAAAATCACACTACTGCTTATACGGGCCTAGCCCATATCAAACTCAAGCCCCACAGTTAATAACGAGCCCCACAAGGCTACAAGGTACAACCCAACGTCAGCCCAACCAGTTTGCCACCCCATTAGTACACAGTACAATGTGCAGAGACCCGTCCAACGAGCCCTAGACCTCAATTATGAGACAAATGAGCCAAACACTCATTGTAAATGTGATTTTAGAAATAAAATAAAATACAAGGACCAATAAGATAGTAATATCCTGTAAATTATATGTGCATTGCGTTGGACAAGCCAACCTATTTTTGATGGATTGACGGTAGGCTTGGGCAATGAGTCGGGCCGTAGGTTGGTCACGGGTTGAGCCGACCCATCTGTGGGTTGGCTCATTTTGACCCGTCCATTTGCAATCGTAAACGGGTTATGACTCGCGGGGCAGTGGGTTGGGACATGTCGGTTGTACGAGCCCCTCCCATTTTTCCCGGTCTAGCTGACAGACTCATGTAGAGAAGGGGTCCCTCCTCGTAAAGAAAGGTAAAGAAGGTTCTAAACTCACTACAGAGATAGATTTGAAACCCTGACCATTAAATTGCGAAAATAAGACACTTATCACTTGTACTCTCATCCCATCCTCAACCCTCATTGTGAAATTTGGCCAACTTATATCATGGATAAGAACAATTATGAGTCTATGTCAATTAAGCTAACTATTTGTTCAAATGGTTGAGTAAAAGAAGATGCTTATCCACATGCACATTCTAACAAGAAGTTTAACTAACATTTGGATAATAGGTTTTCGTTGAGCCTAACTTCCGGTAGTGTTAACTTGAAGTTCTCTCAATCTAGGAGAAACTAACCAATTTGTCACCTAGTTGGTGGGAATTTTAGTTTACCAAAACACAAAGTATAATTCTAATGGCAACTTGTACGGTTGAGGATAAATTTTCTCCATACTCAAAAAGTGCATGGTCTTCAGCAAACACAACAGTTATTTGCAACAAAATGTATGTGACTTCAAAAGTTGCGTTCATATCTTGAAAATTGTCAAATTTGCAACAAAATGTCACGATCTTAGAATACATCCTAAGACAACTGAATAATAGAAAATCTTTCATTTGAATTCGCTGATGGAGGCTTGAATCTCTTCTAGAGTTTTGCCTTTGGTTTCAGGTACTAACTTTGCCACAAACAGGACAGTCAGACCACAAATAGTGGCATAGAAATAAAAAGTGCCTGAAAAACGAAGAAGCAGTTTGTAAGCTATAGGCCTATTGCATATAATGCAAGCCCACAAGTTATAAACGTTGAGTAAGGGTGGGTTCTTTTTCACATATTTTAGAATCGGTTCAGTTCAGTGTGTTTAGTTCATTTCAGTTCAGTGGAAAATAACAAGCTAAATTTGATTAGAACGAGCCCATAAATAGTGAGTATAGTCTACTCACCTGCAGCACTCCACTCAAATAAGAAATTGAATGTGTAGGAAACTGCCCATGCACAAAACCAGTGCACCAAATTCACCAAACCGCCTGCTGCTCCCTTCCCATTTATTGGGAAAATCTGTAGCAAACAATAAATGAAAACATGAGGGGGGCATTAATAAGAACAATAATTCAAGAATAATAGTTGTAAAGGACTTAAAATAACCTTAATGATCGATAACAAAATCTACACAAGAGTTGCATATGAATATTTATTTTAGATATTGCTGCTTCATGTTAATAACGGTGATTTGAGGTGAGGTCCTCACAAGGTTGCACGAGCACGGAAACGCAGAAATGAAAATTGCGGAAACGAGAAACGCATGTTTTTGTGTCAATTATCCCTTAATATGATAGGAAACACGTTCTTGGAAGTGTCCGTGCAATCATAGGGTCCTCGTAAAGTTCATTCGTCGTATTTGTTTTTGGGTATGTGTGTGCATGTACAAGCTAAGGAAACGACGTACATGACACAATAAGTTAGCTCAACTGACTCAAAAGTTAAACTTGACATATATTCATAACATATTGACAACAAAGTGCATTTTTTTCTTCCCAAATCGAGAAAATCTGATTTTACAGGGCACCTTACCAAATCGAAAGATAGATTTAAGTGTCATACCTCTGACATTATAACCCATGGAATTGCGCCCACTCCAATCGAGAATGACCCTATGTAAAGCTGAGGCCGAATAGTCGATGAGAAACCACAAACATGAAAGTTAAACCATATAACATATGATTTGTTTGCAGAATCCTTGATTGGATTTATTAGATTAGATGTATTACCAGTGTCCCAGCTAGGACGAGGTATGGAGCCTGTTTCTCCAAAAATCCTAGGTCCTGTAGCAAAAACTTATATCTATAAGAACTTGCGACGAAATCAACAGAAAAACAATTTCAGCAGATATGAAATGAGGTGGAAAAAATTACCTTGATTAAGAAAGTTGTCCCTGCTAAAAAGCATCCTAAGAATGTTCCTATGGATGAGACCTGCAACTCAAGTTAAATTTGTTTTTCCGGCCATAACATCGATGGGGATGGGGTGCTTAATTCTTGCAGAGATAATATGAAAAACGTTGCGCATAGTATACTCACTAGCAACAGAGGTTTTCTTCCACTTCTATCCATTAATATTGCACCCAATGCTGTTATAGGTATCTGCAGATATCATTGTACTAGCTTGTTTTAATGTACTAACACTTGATCATTGAAAAATTTGGGAAATATATAATTTAATCTATACCTGTATGCTTGCATAAGCTATGGTTCCGAATTTGCCCGAAGGGAAACCTGACATTGAATAGTGTGACAAGAACATTATAATGGTGAAACGCCCTCTAAAGAAACATGAATCACAAGTCATTCGGTGAGATTCATTAACCCTGTATAGAAGGCTCTCTGAATAGCTAACTATTAGTATATTTTAGTCTGCTATATTGAACCACACAAATAGTGAAAATAAAGGAGTATCAAGAAACACACAAAAAAAAGAAGATATTTTATTGTGTTTTTCCACAAACATTTCTATGTTGCTAACCAAATTGCCAATGTACATAGTCATACTGGAGAGTGTATTATTGTGTTTTTCCACATTACATTTGGATAGAACAGTTTACTTCTTATATATGAAAACCTAGGAACAAGAAATAGAACCTCCCTAGAAGAGAAGTTGAGCTTGTTTTTCAGTCCAATAAGCCTCCATACTCGAATATAACTACACATACCAGTTCCTAAAACCACTTTACCTGCAGCGACAAAGGTTTGGCTTGCATAGAATTCCAATCCCATTGGCCCCTCCAAGTTGTTGCAAAAACATGAGTCCAACACCAAGCTGTACACCAAAGAAGTTGCCATACATTCAAATATATAACTTTCCATCGATACACACATTGGATCATCTCCATTTCAAGTTAAAAATAGCTCGAGGAGAGAAAAAAAGATCTCACAATGACTGAATGCAAGTATCTTCTTTGGAACAGATCCAGCATTGTGGCTTTTGGCATGTGTTGAAAAGTTTCTATGTATGCCTATCATGAAAGGCATTTACTCGGTCAGTTTCTTGGTCACGTAGCATATATAATATACTTCATGTTTGTAGAAAGTTGGAATGTCCTTTGCATTCGATTGCCAAAACGACCTGAATTTCAGCTGCTTCAGCAGATATATCTGTGTCTTTCCCTCGAAGCATTCTCAATGCGCTTTCAAACTCTTTCTCCTTCCCAGCTTTTGCCTACATTTTTCCTCCACGTGTTGGTAAATTCATGTTAATATATATTCAAAAGCAAACTCCTGTTCAACTAGTAGAGTGAGTGGCTTCAAATTCTTACCAGCCATCTAGGTGACTCTGGTATGAAAATGAGACCCACCAGGAGAACAATACATGGCATGACCCCTTCAAGAGAAAATAAATAACAATTTAGTGAGATTATTGATCTAGCATCAGCAATATTGTTCATACTACTACACATAAGTTTATCGACGCTTAGATCTTACCAGTCAGTGCTAGCACTCTCCATGTTACAACTGTTCCAACAAAACAGGCAGTTGATGCTCCAATCACAATCATAAGCTGCAAGATATGGAATGACTTAAATGTAGAGCTTTGATTCTTGATGATCCCATGACATAGGTCAAGTTTAATGAAACCAATGATTACCTGATTTAATGTAGCTAAACCCCCACGAAGATTTTTTGGTGCAATTTCAGCTATGTATGTCGGTACCTATAGCCATAATAACATCAATTTAACATCAGTATAAATTCTGTTCGTCTTTCATTTGGTGATTTTGATATAAACATTAGTAGGGTCAAGAATGAAACAAGAAAGATTAGTGCAAAAGGAACCACATAAGAGGAAACGCCAATTCCGAATCCAGTGAGAAATCTTCCTATGTCAAGCAAGAGAGCCCCCTTAACATTCAATCTAGTAGAATTACAGAAAACAGTAAGCAGAGATTATCAGCGAATGATATTTGATAAAACTATACTGCTATTAGCTTGGTTGCACGATAGATTATATTTGTAGGAAACATATGATATGAAGTACACACACACACCTGAGAGAAGTAAATTGCAATCCATCCTACAGTACATGAAATAGTTGTCATAGCCAGTGCCTGTTTCATTCAGATACCAAATTATTCGACATAGACTTCTTAAAAGTAGAAGAAACCATTAACTGGATCTCTCATGAGTTCAGTAGTAAAAAATGTGACAACCGTAACATGTTTACCCATTTACGACCAACATTATCTGCAAAGCGCCCACTTGTTGTTGCACCAATCACCGCTCCGATGCTCAAAATTGAACCAAATAGTGAGAACTGATAGAGTGCAAACAATTTGGAAGAATTAGTCATCACCATAAGTGACAAAAAGTTTCTTTTACATCTTTGGTTGCTCTTCAAAATAAAAACATAGGGTGCTTCAGTTATAGCAGTTGTCAAGCTAGAAGCATAACCAATTCCTTTCAAGGGAGGTGCATGGCATGTGGTCTCAACTTTGGAAGCTGTATGCTCAACATCAAGCTGAATCTTGCCTTTCGCGAAAGGTATATATTTTGGAGTTCAATTATTTTGTCTAAATGAGCTTCAAACTAGAATATGAGTTATCTCAGGCTGTTTGTTCTTATGTGCAGTTATGTTCAGAAATAAGTTTAAGGCCAAATGTGGCAAGTATTCAGCTCGTTTGAAAGATAGGGCAAGGTTTCTGATGACAACTTTAACAACCGGTACACATTGCTTTGCAGAAAAGCTAGAGAGAGTTAATTTTGGGACAAAATTGATCATAATTCCTAAGTTTTTGAGGACTGAACTAACTTTATGCTTCTGAGGTTCAGGACAATGATTCTGCAAAACATTTGAGACTATGATAAGCAGGAAAATTAAGTGGAAATGACACAAAACACAACAGCTCAGTCACACTCTCAACCTACAGTGATTTGATGGTGTTAAGCATAATGTTTCATGTAAGATGAGAGCAATATTGAAGGCACAAGAATTCAAATTCACTCCTCCATTTTGAAGTTAAGTTGAAGAGGAATCAAGGCCAAATTACCTCATAAAGCCTGGTTGACTGAGAGGATTTCAGAAAATAATCGACTTTGGATTTATTTTTTTTTCACTTCCAAGTTTTATTTTGTATTTTTATTGGCTTAAATCAATATCGGATGTTGCGCAAGGTTGGAATGGACTTATAAGAGCCTAAGGATAAAGATTGACAGATCTGCACACTCATTTGACGCCTTACAAGTTACAACTGATCACTTTGTACAGTCTAGCTAGAACAATCATAATTTGGCATGGGAAATGAAGGGTAAAGCTAGCAGATGACAACCCAGGGCATGATAGTTATTTTCCTACAAGAGTGAGTTGTTTAGTTTAAATGATTCACCTCCTCCGGATGTCATTAGTTCTCATAGCCTCAAAAGTATATACTGTGCTCCAAAGTGATATACTTGAGCTATTCTGACTCCTTGTTCTAGGTCCATCCTGATAATTTCCGAACTAATCCTTCATCATATATCCCTTTAAAGTTCTAGAAAACTTTTACAAAATTGCTCCTTAGAGTATTTTAAGGCCAACTGTGTCAGCTGTTTCTGCCATAATTCAGCAGAACACTGTGTGGTAGAATCTGAATATTCTTACAGATTTTTTTCCAACATTTTCTGGATATTTAGGCTGTAAAATTCAAGAGAAAAATCTATGCAATCAGTTTTCTAAGGAAAATAAGCTTGCTGCACCTCACACTGACTTCCAAGCATTGTGAGAGATACTATGACAATGTTATTGTATTACATGGTTTAGAACAACAATGAGGATGCAAACATATACATAACATACAGACCTGTCATAGAGTTTTCCATTTTACAATATGCATATGCCTGTGATCGTCATTCTATAACTGGTTCATTGTTCTTCATCCTCCGTTCCAAATCCTTCTTTCCATTTGACTTTTTGAGGTCCAGTTTGTAATTTAAGAAAAGGTATAAAAATTTATAAACTAAAAATACTATCATTTTTAATTTTAGTTTCAAAATCTCACATTTTTATAACTTTTATAGTTGCACACGAAAAGTCAAATGAAAAGAAGATTTAGGAACGGAGGAGTAATATAATTTCAGACATATACACCATCTCCCCCCCCCCCACCCCACAAAGCTGATGCAGTAGGATCATTAAGTATACAAATATAGAAAACAGAAAAGATTGATTTCGTCTGGTTCTGTCTATTGGTAAATAAAGACAAGAAACATGTTATATGGAATAATTTAACATAATGTGAATTTCTCTGCTGGAAGTAAATCTTGTGTCTATTGGACATAAATTTTTGGGGACAACCTGCTCAATGCTTTAGTTTTAGAGATAAATACAAGATCTCAATTTTTGTCTCATCCATCTTCTTTATATTGGTGTATTAGTTATCCCCTTATTTTCTAGCATTTTGTTTGTACATTTTACATGCATTGTTGTGAATAAGGTAAAAGAAGAAATTGTTAGGTGAAAATGGCTTCATCTTCTGTTATGAAAGGCAAAAGAAGTTGTCACATATATCCTACATTTCAATTGCATATATAGGCTAAAAGCCGAAACTCGATCTATTCAAATATTTTGATAAACAAAATTCTTTCTAGGAGGAAGATGACTTCCCTCCAACATGTTGAAGCTTTCAGAATGTATAATTAGTTGCTCTCACCTCTGCCACTGATAAGTTGAGATCCTCAACAATTGAAGACTGAACGGGAGCTGTATATCCAACCTGCAACAGGGAGAGGAAAATAACTATGTTTGAGCACAGGAAACTTGAAGATACAAATTTCAATTGATCAGAGAAACTCATAGAAGTTAGATGCACTTACGCAAGAACCGAACTCGTACGAGCCCATAACAGCAACAAGAGTGCTAAGAAAAACAACCAAAACTGATCCTTTTTCATCATTACTCTTGAGGAGAATCATGTTCTTCTTGTCCTTTGATGTTTTGATGCTTTATGAATGGCTCTTGAACATCATGTAATGCTTCTCTTCCACCATTTTCTACATCTTGCTCAATAGCCATTTTGCTGATAAGCAAGACAAACTACTAAGTAACTTGCCAGTAGTGAAGCAAAAGGAGTCTCCTGGAAGGATTATATGCCATGCAGCTACCAGTCTGCAACTATATAACAAGTATTAGTTACTGTAATTTTTATCAGTGATCTGTCAAACATGTCTTTATGTGAGTCTTCAAGCTGTCAATGGCTGACAGAAACAGAAACAGATCCCATCAGCAGAATATCCAATATATATAACTTGTTCTAAAAGTTTTACCTACCCTTCTAGGATTCTCTTCCAATAAAATTTTACACAAGAACAACCTTACTGTTCTGTGCACACACACCTGGTTTACCACATACTCCACGTATACCCAGGAAGTCCTTCCTGATACGCTTCATTATGTAGCGCGCATGCTTGCAGTGGTACAGAGATCAATTAAAGCTCTGATCTCTTGAATCTTTAAAAAATATTATTGATGCAGTTATATTCAAACAAGAAGTTAGAGTGAAGAAAACTGGTCTGAAATTTTACCTGTTGAGACCCAAATTATGTGGTATATTTGAGATTGAAAATTTCCAATGATAAAGGAGAAGAAAAGAGAGGTAATACTAAAAGAGCCATGAACTATTTTCATGACACACGGTAGTGTGAATTAAACTTGCAACCATGAAGCTGATCAAGCTAACACAGGGCATATTCAACTACTCGCATAAATGTTTTTGGTTTTGATCAGATATATTTGACAAAGAATACTGACCATGATTATTTCCGTCATACTCCTCGTCTATTAAAACTTCATCGTCTCAGATAATTTGAAACCCATGCTACTAGCACAAATTTTGGTGCTAAATTGTTGCTGCTTTGTATCGTGTTCAACTGTGACTGCTAGATTTCAGACTAGAATTGACAAATAGTTGGAACTTCTGATTCTGATGTAACAGGTGTTTACACGAGAAAAATCTAAATACTGTACTTATTTTGAAAGTTGCTTGTCGCGCGAGGGCGAGTGACGCTGACTCTATCCTTAATCAAGAACGATGTCATGGTAAAAACAAGAGAAGCTAAATCACGACAAACATTTTAGTATCGAATAAAGAACTATGAAAAATAGATGTAGAAAAACTTCGATTTATCGCGAGGGCGAGTGACGCTGACTCTATCCTTAATCAAGAACGATGTCATGGTAAAAACAAGAGAAGCTAAATCACGACAAACATTTTAGTATCGAATAAAGAACTATGAAAAATAGATGTAGAAAAACTTCGATTTATCGCGAGGGCGAGTGACGCTGACTCTATCCTTAATCAAGAACGATGTCATGGTAAAAACAAGAGAAGCTAAATCACGATAAACATTTTAATATCGAATAAAGAACTATGAAAAATAGATGTAGAAAAACTTCGATTTATCATAATTGAGATATGTTCTGTGTTTACATTTCTGTAGATAGTAAAAAAACAGCTATTTTTTCACATAGCAGAGCAACCTGACAATCCTGATGCCAGAGTTCCTATGTCTTGGAACATGATTTGCGTGTTTTACTTGATTGATTATGTCAAAATGATGTCTACATGGACGCTTGTATCTCTTCGAGAGTTTTTCCCTTTGTCTCAGGCATTAACATTATGATGAAGAAGATACAAGAGGCATTAAATGCTCCATAGACATAGAAGGTGCCTGAAAAAAAAAAAAAACAGCATTGACAATATATTCTTACTCTTTTCTCTTCTTTCCTTTTACAGTTTTGTAAGACCCCCCCCCCCCCCCCAAACACCCACACCTAAAGAAGAGACGAGCAAAAGAGCGAGAGAGCGCGAGATTTACCTGCAGGACTCCACTTAAACAAGAAGTTGAACGTATATGTAATTAGCCATGCAAGAATCCAGTGAACAAGATTCACCAAACTTCCTGCCACTCCCTTAACATGAAGTGGGAATATCTGCCAGTAAAAAGATCTATAAGAAAAGAGAGGAAGTTTCTCTGTTGAAGGAACATTGGTTTCAAGGCTAATCTTATGTCTTGATACAGTATACTTCCTGTGTCACAAAATGTACATCACTTTATCTAAGGGAGTATTTCATAATTCAAAGAATCTTTGAAACGAGATGCCGTGACAAGTAAAAAAAATTAAGATTGAAGTTTATGAAAGGTGAAGTACTTTCCTTAAAGATCAGAATTGAAACTAAATAGTGACAATTTTTTTCTGGATGTATATAGACTACGGAGTATATGGTTTTACGTACCTCTGACATTGTGACCCAAGGAACTGCTCCGTAACCAGATGAAAATGAGCTTATAAACATCTGATGACAGCAAGGCAATCACAACAAACATAAGAAATCAACTAAATAATTCAAACAAAGTGCTGATATTAACCCTTACCAATACTCCAAATACTACAAGGGATGGAACCCATTCTAGCAGCAAATCACGTTCCTGCACAAAAATAGACAGTTTATGGTATTAAATGGTCAAGAACGATGGGGTCAAGTTCTATTATCTATAACTCGTACTATGTAGTCCTTAAGCAATATGGTGGGTATTTTGCCAGACAGTTGCAACTTATTATCATACATGCAGAAATATGTTCACTACTTCTCCTCACTTTCTTACATTTTATTAGGACATAAGTTGAGAGATATGTTTATAAATTCAATTACCGCTTCGTTCAGAAAAATGAAAAAATAAAAAGCAGAGTCAATTACCACTTAAGGTTTTTATCCATTTACAGTTGGCGCTCCATAGCAAAATATTTTGATTACAGGCAAAGCTAGGTCTAAATTCAGAAGATCCAGCTTACCTTCAGGTAGAAACATGTTCCAGTGAGAATACATGCCAAGGTTGTGCCTGATGTTGCAAACTGAAATAAAAACTGCCTGCTCAATTCCTTGTCTTGATTTTTGCTATATTCAAGGAAGTTATCTTTAAAGGAAATACTTAATAGTATGAGAGGTTTTCTCCCAGTCCTGTCTATTAATATTGAAGTCATTATGTTAATTGGAACCTGCAGTTAGATCTGTGAGCAACTGTGCAATAATCTGCACCGGTATACTTTATGGGAAACCTGAAACTATATGGACCTGTATGAAGGCATAGAGTGCGATTCCAAGCTTTGCCGAAGAATTACCTGACATTGAATGTTTTGATTTGTGATAGTGCCTTGGTAAACATTATAACTTAACCACAAGCCGCGATGCTGATTATAATAAAATATATATATATATATATATATATATATATATATATATATATATATATATATATATATATATATATATATATATATATATATACTGTAATAAAAAGAAGGGGAGGGAGGATTCATGTAACAGGATTACCAGCTGCAAGAAATATTTCACTCGCATAAAATCCAATCCCATTCACCCCTCCGAACTGTTGGAATGCCATAAGCCCAACGGCAACCTGAAGCATGAGGCATCAGTCAAAGGCGAGCAGAAAACTACTGAGGATTTCTGTTTGGCTGCTTCTACTTTTGTTTTTTCTGGTGGAGTAATGGTGACTAAACAAGTTCTTTCTGTTTAAACTCTCACAATTACAGAACGTATGTATCTCCCTTGGAACAAATCCAGTATTCCAGCTTGAGGCATATGTTGCACAATATCCAAACTTTCCTGGCATACGAAAATATACAATTAACTTAGTTAGCTACTGAACTAAATCTTGAACTCTTTTTTTTTTTAGTTGTCTATAGTTTGGTCTTAAGAGTTCATAGAACAAACTTGAATTTGGGCAGCTTCATATGATATGTCAGCATCTTTTCCACGAAGTTTTCTCAAAGCATTTTCACAATCCGCTTTTTTCCCAACTTTTGCCTGCAACCACAGGCATATGTTAGCACTCGTCAACCAGCAGAAAAGAAAGTGGACAAGTAAAGAGTTAGATGGAAACTTACAAGCCATCTTGGAGACTCAGGGATGATGAAAAGCCCAAGCAGCATAATGGCACATGGAAGAATTCCTTCAAAAAAGAAATCGATAGATAAACTTAGATTCTTTGCAAAAGATTAATAAAGAAAAAAAATACAACTGAAATTAACTTATTACTGGCTCAAAGGTTATACCATGAAGAGCAAGGGCCCTCCACGAAACTACTATGCCTAGCAGCATGGTGAGTGATACCCCAACAACAATCATGAGCTGCAGAATAAGAATGTAAGCAAACGGGATCTTATTGTTTGGTAAAATGCTACTCTCTCCACACTCTAAATATCTCAAAACTTTGTAAGTGAATATTTCTGAGACTCTGGAGTAAAGCACAGGATGAGAAGTTTCGAAATAATAAATACTAACGGAAATTGGACAATCGCGTTGAAACACAAGCATGAGAAACTAGAACAAGTTGAAGGAGGAGAGGGCATTTCCCTATTACTGACAGGAAAAAAGTAAACAAAAAATAAAGACATAGATACAGGGGGAAAATAAAACTTATTCATCCATTTTGATCAAACATTTACCTGGTTTAAAGCAGTTAAGCCACCTCGAATGCTGGTTGGTGCATTCTCAGATACATATACAGGCACCTATTTGTTTATTTCATTGTTAGTCCCCTCTTTTATAATTATGGATCATTAAGTAAAAGAGGTTGAGCTAACCAGAACAGACCACATAGGAGAAGATCCCAATGCCCCAGCCAGTAAGAAACCTCCCAGCATCAAGTGAAATAGGCCCCTTTATCGAATGTGTGACACATGAACAAAGACAAGGCAAGCTACTTTACAAATAAAGATTCGCATAAAAAGATTTGAATTCAATTGCTACAGTCTCCATCAATAAGATTCGAGGCAAAACCTTTGAGAAGTATATTGCAATCCATCCTGCAAGACTGATAAGACTGGACATCCGCATTGCCTGCAGTTTGTATGAACATAATTTAGCAGGTTTCATGATAAAAATGTTTAGCATTGGACTAATAAGAAACATTTTACCCCTTTTCGACCAAGGAGATCTGTCACATGCCCACTTGTGATTGCACCAAGTGTTGCTCCAATGCTTAGGATCGAACCAAATAACGAAAACTGCATAATAAAAAATTTTCGTTAAACCTCCCTATAGGGTAATCAAACCTAAGACAGTGCAGCGATGTGATTGCATAATCACAAACAGAGAAAGTTGTCAGTCTCTCGAGTAACTTGGTGTGATTAGTAAATAGTAACAGACAATCACATTATTGGTTGATAAGAAAATTGTTCGAGACCTTAGAGAAGATCAATTTGGTAATATTTATTGAATAGTGATGAGTGATCTATTCTTCTATACTCATTGGAAATTTTTTCTTTTTGATAAATAATGAGATCTTTTAATACTTCAAAAGATCAAGCACGATGCAGTACAACTGTACAAGGTGAAGTACATCAAAGGATAAACCATCATGCAAAATCTCATCCCGCCACCTTTTAGGAAAGTTGAGTGGGATGACGCAATCATGTGCTCGAGTCGACCAAATTAAGATATGATCTGGTTTACAGTTAAAGGTTGATGACACAAGCTGATTCCCCAGCTCCATGGGAACTCCTGCAGCTAAAGCTTACGTATTCAGGTACATCCTCCTTCACATATCCACTTTCCCTTTATAGTATTTTACACAGAAGTTTCGCAAAAGGCATCTTCTAAGTGTTACTCTTTATACTATAGCAGTGAGACATTTAAATGAATTGATATGAAGCCTATGTGCAGAGTTGTTAAGTGGAAAGTTGCAGACTTGCAGTTCCATGCCTCAATGCTTCGCATCACAAAATTTGATGCTTAGAATAAGACTTATAACACATGGGATTTTATCATTTTGCACATGTTTTTCCTTTATTAATGAGACTTGGCACACAAGGAAAAATCTTACAAAAATGTGGAGAGTTCACAGGAATAGTCTTAGAATTAAGATCTTAAATACACAGGAATTTCCCTTCCCACTCCCCCATAGTCGGTATTCTAATCCTTCAGCGCAGACCATCGTTTAGAGTCGAACATAGTTCCATAGGTATATTGGTTAAGAATATATAACATGTAAGCCACATATAACCAAACAAACCATCAAGTCATAGACTGAGGAATTTGACAATTTCTCTAAACTAGCTTGATGGGGGATTGGTGCGGTTGAGTTGTTCAACAAAAACATACCAGCAACTAGAACTTAGGATGATGAATTTTTGTGTTGCCGACACATATTGGGATACCAGCAAGCAAGTTGAGCTAGAAACCTCATCCATCTGGACTACTCAGAATGAAATTTTGTTTCCATCACTCCATAGCCAAACTACATGGAAAACATCTACTATAGAGTGTCGCATTCAACAATCAAAATATACATCTATCACGTTATGCAGAAGACATACTGTTATTCAAAAATGGTGCACTGACCTCTGCTACAGATAAGTTCAGGTCCTCTATAATGGCTTCTTGATTAGGTGCCGTGAACCCTATCTGGATAAAGAAGAAATAGCTAAATAGAACACAAAAGGATCTTTTTGACCACAATGGGTCCACAAACATCAAATTTGCCACACGAGTTTGCAACTTCTCAGAAGATCGAAGACAAATATATCAAAGTGATTGGAGCAGTAATTGTCCAAATGCCAGAAATGGCTTTAAAGTATGGGATCAAACATTCTTTGTATTCCGAATGAAAGAAGCCATAGATACATTACTTACACAAGTGCCGAATGAGTAAGAGCCAGAAAGTGCTATAAAGCAGCTCAGTAACACAATCTTAATTGAACCCTCATCAATTGTCTTATGTTGGAGCAGTGGAACATTGGCATCGCCATTAGCAGCATGAGGAGAAGTTTCTACATCCTTCTTAGTCGCCATACTTACGAATTATGACACTGCATGGTAAAATCCAATAAAACAAGGAATTTCAGGTTTGAAGGAAGTTAAATGCTCAGCAAGTGCCAGAAGTGTTCCACCACTTCAGAGTAAGAAATGTATAGTGTATGCAGAAGCCCTTGTTTTGATTAATATGTACTCTTCCATCAGTCTGGTATACAGAGGTACTTTCAAATAACTATCAGAACTGCATTTTATTTTCTCTAACAAACAAACATCAGGACTGCAAATTTCCTTTCTCTTCCAAACTAAATGTTTCATATCGCAATGTGGCTTCGTACAACATCAAAGTTAACCTTGTTTGATAAGTATAGGATGCTAAAGGCTAATTTCATCCAACCTTTTTATCTATCAACTGAACACTATCTGTTACACACATTGACTCCGTTCTTACTCCTGTTTTGATATTAAATTCATCAAATATCTCCCAAATTCACGGGAATGTTGTAATATTGATGGAAAACTCTCTTAAAATGCTTAGATTATTAGAACTCCCATAATGTTTTCTGAAGAGATGGATTGATACTCATAATGTACCGGAAAGAATTGCATGATTACTACAAAGGCAGTACCGGAGTACTTAAGATTATGTTTTGAATAAGGTCTAGACTCAACTAGGAAGTTCTCATGAAACACAATAAGAATTTGGACGATAGAGACCACCTAAGACACTACCACTTCCCATTAAATTGGAGACTATCCATTACCTGCTCTTCATGAAAGGGAGGGATACTGAAGGCCCCATATTTGTATATATAGTGATAGAAGCAAAGAAGAAGAAATTCCCAACAATTATCAGATATCAACTCACCTTTTCATATCTTCATTCATAGATTAGCACTAGCCTATTAAAAATAGGTATAACGTGGCTATTTTAGAAGTAGTTCCTCTAACCATTGTGTTGGAATACAGCCTCAGCTCAACCTATCTTGCAGAGATTACCCCATTGTAACATAGGTGCATGCCTCTCTTTATTTGTGAAGAATAGGGGCATGCCTCTTAATTAAGAGCATTCGCTTTGATTTTGTTTTTCCCTCCCATTTCTTTATTGTTTCCATTGACATGTTACCATATCTTTCTCTTGATTTCGATTTCAGATAGTTGGTCCTCTTCCAATGTTTTGCTAATTTTCATTGACACTCACACATTTAGTCTTTATGAGCCCTTAAAGAGAGGTACTTACATTCGAGATTCGACCAACTACTCTTAGCATAAAAGGGGATCATGTAATATGTTTTCCATTTCTTAGAAATTGGAGTTATTGGAAAAATATGCCCTATCATAGAGTTTAGAGATAAATATTGGTCATATAAACATTCATGTTAAGTGACTTTCCAGACTATTTGGGAGTTGGAGAATGGAGGGAATCGAGGGGAATGAGAAGGAAATAAAAATCTCCCTAATTTGTAATAATGTTTTTAGGGGGGACGGGGGGGGGGGGGAGGTGAATGGAGCCGTACAATTCCACTCCATTAAATCACAGTAATCTAAAAGAAAGGAAATGAATCGATAGGAAAATCTCCTTAATAAAATTTCTATATCATTTTCGTACCAATCATCCGAATTCCGAAGAAGATGAAAGTTAAGAAGTTGCAAGAAAAATTGTTTGTTCCTTTGTGATCTTTCTTTGTTAAGTAATCCATACAAAGGTAAATGAGTTGTTTCATCTCTTTTCTCTCTCTTTTTTTCGAAGGAAAGTCGGGAAAAATCCAAAAAGGTTATCCTACTAAGTCCCTTATCATTAAAATGGTATATGCTAAATAATCGGCTATCGAATTTGCTTCCCAAAAGCAATAGAGAACTTCTATTAAGAAATGCCAACTCCTATCATTTATCTTCCTTTCTTTCTCCTCCTTTCTCAACATCTTAGACAACCAAACAAGCTGGTGAAGAATCAGCAAATCCTTTAACCAAAAAAAAAATTAATAAATCAGCCACTCACCTTCAGAAACAGGAGATTTTTGAATTTTTAGTTGCACAGCCTCAACTCGAACTGAAATTCTTTTAATGCAAATCATTCCATTGGACCTAGTTCAAATGGAAAGTAAAACTTCTTATAAGAAGGTAAAACTAACACAATCTTTGAAAGAGCTCATTAACTTAATAACAACATTGCGAAATCACATTACAATTAGCAAACTGAACAAAATTATTGTGCAGAACTGGAGAGAGAGAGAGAGAATTGTAACCAACCCTTTAGACCCATTTGCTAATTTTGTGGAATATAATCTAAATCATCCTCAATTTGTGCTTTTCTACTTCTTATATTAATTTCCAACTTCCAAAATGTCCCTTAGAAATAGCAAGATACCCCATTTATTGATGGGTGAAAATGAACTTGACCTAAAAATTGAATTGAGTCCTGAAAATAGAAAATTGATCATGGTAATGAAACGACATTTTAGAGGAAGTTGGGTTTTTGAGCAAAACCAGAACATGGTCACAAATACCCCGAATGAAAACTGCTCAATAAGATGAAGCATAAAATTTGTACTTGTGATCAAAAAAATAATAATAATAAAATTTGTACTCGTATGAAACTGACATTTTAGGTAACCATCTCATCTGTTTTATATGGTTATGTATTTATGCAATCAAAACTTGTCAATTTGAATACTAATTTATTTAATTGCTAACAATAGGCAGGGGAAGATGGGATTTATCAAAGGATAGACAAAGCTCTGTGTTCCACTAGTTGGCTTTCACTCTTCCCTGAATCATTTGTAAATAATCTTGCTATTCAATGTCCTGACCAATGCTCCCATAGTGCTAAACCTTAGTAACCAAAAAGGAATGAATAAAAGTAATTATAAATTAGAGGCTTGGTGTCTCAGCTTTGAGGAATGTATGGATAATATTGATGTTGCTTGGAATAAAAGGGTTAAGGGCTCACCTATGTTTAAGGTTGCGCGAAAGATTTCAGCAGCTAGATATTCAACAAAACATTGGGCACTTGATAAGAAAAGTAATTGGAAAAAACAATGGGATGATTTTCAGGAGAATTTACGTCAAGCGCAAATTCAGGCTGAAGATCAAGAGGATTTTACGATCAGTTCGCAGTCTAGATCCCAGTTTAATGATTTCCTAGCCTCTTCAAATTTGTTTTGGAGGCAGCATGCGAAGGTTAAGTGGATCATGGAAGGTGATACATATTCCAAATTTTTTTTAAACTAGGCCAAAGCTAGGAAAGGGCGAAATATGATACGTGAGCTGTATAATGAAAAAGGGGTCTAGTGTACTCATGATTTGGATATTAGCCCTATTATAGAAAAATATTTTGTGAACCTATTTTCCCCTAGGACTCTTAGTAATCTACCTAATATACGGCCTGATTCGAGCCTTTTCAATAAATCTATTGATGCTATTTCTAAGCATCTCAGTGAGGATGATAGTAATTATCTCATGAAATTCTTTTCACATAGGGAAGTTTGCAAGGCAGTTTTTCAACTTGGTCCCTTAAAGTCTCCGAGTCCGGATGGAATTTCTGCTATTTTCTTTCAAAAATGTTGGAGGTTTATAAAAGAAGACATTATCTCTACCTCCTTGGATGCTCTCTCTTCAGGCTTTATTTTAAGAGAATTTAATATCATGCATATCTCTTTAATTCCCAAGAGAGATAATCCTGAGTCGATGGATCACTTTCGACCTATTAGCTTATGCAATGTTATTTATAAGATTATCTCGAAGTGTATTACTAATCGGTTGCGGAGAGTGATGCCTAATATTGTGGGTATTTTTCAAAATGCCTTTGTTCCCGAGAGAAATATTGGTGATAGCATTCTTATTGTGCATGAAAACTTGGAAAAAATCCGACATACTAGTAAAGGGAAACTCTTCTTTGTAGCTATTAAGGCAGACATGAGTAAAGTCTATGATAGGTTACGATCGGATTTCCTTCGAGCTGTTCTTTCTAAATTTGGATTTTCGGATTTCTGGATTAAATTAATTATGAACTGTGTCACTACAGTTAGCTATCATGTATTATTAAATGGTCATCCTTTACCCCAAATTAAACCAACGTGTGGTTTAAGACAAGGTGACCCTCTTTCTCCTTATCTGTTTATTCTATGTGCAGAGGTGTTATCAACAATGATGATCAAAGCAGAAAATAACTCAAAGATACAAGGAATTAAAATTTGTAGAGAGGCGCCAAGTATCAATCATCTTCTGTTTGCAGATGACTCTTCTTTCTTCTTTAAAGGCACTTTGGATTCCTGTCATGCTATGAAAAACATTCTACAAGATTATTGTGAAGCTTCGGGACAACTTATTAATTCCCAAAAATCTCTTCTCATCGCCCAAATACTCCTCCTAAGTTCCAAAGAATATTCAAGAGTATATTAAAAATGCGTTTACATCGCAAATTTGGAATTTATCTCGGTATTTCTGCAGACTTTGGTAATACAAAAAAGGAGATCTTTGCATCTTTAATTGAGAATATGGAACGGAGACTACAAGGTTGGCAAGGGCTTTATCTTCCACCAGCAGGAAGATTAACTATGATTTCTGCAATTCTATCCTCACTGGCTACATACGTGCTATCTGTTTTCAGAATTCCATGTTCTATTACTTCAAAAATGAACTCATTGATGGCGAAATTCTTCTGGGGAGGGACTAACCAACGCAAAACTTCACATTGACGAAGTTGAAAAGTTCTTTCAAAGCCAAGAGGAATTGGAGGCTTGGGTATTCGTGATATTGTGTTCTTCAATCAAGCCTTACTGGCTAAACAATGTTGGAGATTAATCAATAATCCACAACTTCTCATTGCAAGGACTATTGCAGTTAAATACAATCTCAATGCAAAATCGTATATGAATGGGGCTGTCAAGAATATATCTGCCTGCTTTTGGGGATGGAGAAGCTTGTTTTGGGGTCTTCAAGTTCTTGCAGGAAATGTCTCTTGGAAGTTTGGCAATGGGAAGCAAATTAGTATATGGACTCATCCCTGGGTTCTAGGTGAAATCCCCCCTTCACCTAATTCCTTGTTAGTTGGATTTCAAGCAAGCCCCCAGTCTCTGTGCACTGTCAGCGACCTTATTGACAACAACAATTGGAATGAAAATATTATCTCTACATTCTTCAATCGCGATTGGGCAATGAAAATCCTCACTATTTTCATTCCAACAAGTCAACAGAAAGACTCTCTTATTTGGCACAAACACGCTTCGGGGAAATACAAGGTTAAAAATGGTTATATGTCAGCTATCTCTAAAAGCTTCCCTACAGGGAGTTTCAGATATCATAGGGATTCAATCAACTGGAAGAGATTCTGGGGAATGGAAAATCTTCCTATGGAAAATCCATAATGACGCCCTCCCGATTGGTGAGGAGTTCTCGAGAAGACAGATGAAAAGACACAACAATTGTCTTCTCTGTAATTCAGCCCCGGAACAGAGTGAATCTCTTGATCACATTTTTAAAGATTGTGACTTTGCAAAGCGTGTATGGGCAATAAGTCGTATTGGTATTTTAGTCCATGGCAGTTGGTGTATCCCTATTTCACAATGGATTGAAAACTGGATTGCTTTTCTCCTTAATAAGCAAGATAAAGAGTTTAATGGCCCGATCTATTTTATTACTGTATTATGGACTTTGTGACTTACCAGAAATGATGTTGTTTTTCGCAATTATCACCATTCCATTGATGATGTCATTAAGCTTATCAACATCTTATTTACAAAGATGGGTCAAGTAGAATTCTATAAACAACATGATCTCTCAAGAGCGGCTACAGTAAGGTGTTAAGATGTTGAAAACGATGAAGATCATAATCCTCCTTGTACCAGGTTGCATTCTCTTATTTATACGGATGGTGCATGGAAAAAAGATGTTGCATGGGGAGCATATGGATGGATTGTTACTGATGAATACAGTGGTATTATCACTAACAAAGGCGCTGAGAGATGCATCTCCAACTCTGCAGAAATTTTTGAGGCACAAGGGATAATTGCTGCACTTTCTATGGCTAAGAACAGTAATTTTAGATACGTGAAAATCCTTTCTGATGCAAAGGGACTAGTTGATGCTATAAATGGAATTATTGAACCTTCCTTTAGTATAGAATCTAGAGTTTCTCATATTAGATCTTTATGTAATAGTTTTAGTTGTTGTCATGTAAGCTTTATTCTGCGTAGTCTAAATTGTATTGCTCATTCGTTAGCAAAACAAGCTAACTCTAATGTATTCGTAATTAATATATGAATGTATATATTTTCAGTTGCCAAAAAAAAAAATTATTTAATTGAAAGAAATATTGATTTATTGCCTACCTCCTTCTTAGAGTTTGTTCGGTAAGCATTGAGCATGTGTTTGTGCATTATCCGGAGAATCTATCTCCTCTTGTAACCATTGATTTATTAACTATAACACAAACTCACCACGTTTCCCTCGAAAAAGTACTTATTGTTATGAGATATATTATATGTGGATGTACAATATATTGTAGAGATACTGTACATAGATACTTACCATATGATATATTGTACTAGGGTTCTTGCTCTTCATGCAAAATCCTAGCCCCTCTTGTACTATATATATCCCTCTTATGAATAATACAGATACCTCTTACTCCCCTTTACTTTCTATCTCTTTAATTGTTTCACAATACGTTATCAGTACCAGTGTCTAACCCTAACTAATTGTTTAAGATCTCGATTGATAGAGTACCTATAATAATATTGATGACTCGTCGTAGCATCGTTCTACTACTCATGAGGTTAATACTACGTGCTTGGTGTTTAATCATGGTTAATATGTGTTTTTGGTTGCTGGGACTACTCGTAATTAGTGCAACCACCGATCGTTATTTTATCTAAGATTACATCAATTAATGCTCTACGGTTTGTTTTCTACTCAACTCTCGTAGTAATGTGTCGGCTTCCTTAATTTGGGACCATGATAAACATACACTAAGTGTATGTTGCAAAATATATACAAATAATCTTAGTTCTCCACTTGTCCCTAATTAAAAATCTTCCTTTAAAGCTTGTGGAGGAAAACTAGGAGGTTTTGAAGGGAAAATAAGAGGCCAGAGGAGGGAAAAAAATATGAGGTTTGGAGCAAAAAAAAAAAGGATGAGAGAGAGAACAGAAAGGAAATAAATAAATAAAAAAAAATGAGCTCCATTGTTTCCGGTCATCTCCAACTTCTCCGATTACTCTCCGGCGACATCCCGGCGAAAAACGAATTTTCCGGCGAAAGAGGAGCCCAGTTGTTATCGCCTTATTCATACGATAATACTTTTCTACCCATATTTCCGGCAAAACTTTACACCATTTTTTGATTAATTTTCCGGCTAAGAGTGTCCGTTCGTTCTTTGTTGTGGTTGTTTTTCTTCTCGTGTTTATCGAAGAGTTTTATTTTGTATGACAATCAAAACAGGTGGTTAATGTACATATTGGTAGCAAAATAATTTTTATTTGCGAACTTATAAATGTCGTAGATGGTAGCAAATTTAGTTTGTACTTGGTATATAGATTAGTGAAATCCATTGTAGCAAAATGCTTCCTTGATTGCAAAATTAGTCAGTACTTGGATTTTTCGTTAGTGAATACTTTTGTAGCAAAATTACATGTTTTCAAGTTAATACATGACCGCAAGTCCGCAAGCTCGCCGGAAGAAATGGCTACCCAGGAAAAAAAAAAGTTTATTGGTTCTATCTGGACACATTGAAACATGAATACTTATGGGTGTCTAATTAACTAGGAAATTCTATTCACTGGTTTAAAAAATTTCTAATATTCGCCGGAAAATAAGTTCGACATTTTAATGTCACCGGAAAAATAATTGAAGGGGTTGTACCGGTTGGGGAGAGAGAGAGGGGGGCGGGTGAGTACCGTTGCAAAGTCGCCGAAAAATTGTAAGGGGAGGGGGAGAGTAATCTGATTTTCTAATTTCTAAAAAAATATTAATTAAATTTGTTAGTATTAAATGCTTGTTTAATTTTCCATTTGAATTTCAAATTAAAATTTTTCATTTGAAAAAGATTCTTCATCACATTTAATAAGATGCACTCAATGATCAAAGAATTTTCCAAGTGTAAGGTTAGGATGATTTGTGTATATCTCACTTTATACACTTAGTGTATATATAGCATTTTCCCTTAATTTGGGTTTGGTAGATGCACCCTGATTTTCGTGCAAAAAGCTATTATGTTATAGCTATATTTGACTATCCGTGAATGTTAGGCAAATGTTTTTATCATTAACAAGTTTACAGTATTTAGATCCGCTACTACCATGTACGAGTATCAGAGCATGTAAAGAAATTTGACTCATGGATGGAGGGTCAATCAAACTCATGTCTCGAAGGTTAGATATATGTATTCATCCAAAGCTGTTAATTCCACATTGCTTTATTACAATATGAAATTTTGGCTTCCCTCCTTTATCAATCATGCTCAGTAGTGAATTAGATAGACTACCATTGAATGGTCCAGAATATATATGTATGTATGAGAAATAAGATTAAAGTTGTGCATTGTTCATGATTTATGACTTTCGTAAGTATGATTATAAATTTTATAGAAGGAACCCATATATGTTGATTTGCGTATATGATCATGCATATATTTGTGTTGTACATAAATCATATATTTACCAGGTCTGGGGCATATGTTGTATTTATGTCCCCGAATTCTCAAATATATGTTGTTTGATATTAAAGTGTTGATTATGATTGGCAATAAGAAACTTATCTAATATCTTGGCATGCCCCATATTTCCTTGGCATGCCCTTGATGGATTATTTGAGGGAGTTCACTAATTTGTCTTTTAGGTTTTTTTTTTCTTGACCGAGGAATTTTGTTGGCTATGCTTGATTAATTGTGTTCATATCTATAGCTACTAGGATCATTTGGGTTCAGTAAAACTACTTAGAAAGTTTCAATCACTATATATATTGTATCTGTCCAAGTGAATATATGATGGGATATTATGGTATAATTATCCTTTTATGCATAGTTCTGCAAACTAATTATTGTCCAATTCACTTATTCTGAAGATAAGTATATATAAAGCTTGAACGATTGTAAATTTGGAGAATGAGAAAACAATTATGAGCTAGTACAAATCATGTTCTATAAGATTTGTTCATAATTTTAAAACCCCATGCATGAAAGAAATCTATAATACCGATCCCGCAAATCACAAAATGGGGTATCTCCAATGAGATAGAAATTGGATGATGACATATAGTTATGACCACAAACTCATGATTATATTGATATTATATTGAATACTTGAACCAACAGTTCATGAAATTTTGGGCCAGAAGTCCCATAAAAATGTATCAAGTTTAGTAAATATTTACAATAACGAAACAATCATTTGGCTTGAAGTCCAAAGTTGATTTGGAAAATATATGTCTATGGACATCGATATGAACAAATAAATTATTGATAGTGATTCGAAAATCACAAAAGGGGTTTCTCTGATTATGCAAATGAGAAATTATTTGATGGTACAATTATCATGGCCTGAAGTTCATGATTATAGATTTACATTGCATTCACTTGAGTCAACAATTTATATAACTTGGGGCAAGAAGTCCTCTAAAGTTGCAAATTCATTTTGGATAATACAATGATGAAACAAGTATTTGGCCCGAAGTTCAAAGTCAAGTGGAAAAATGCATGTATTATTTATACTTACAAGTCAAAAACTTGTACCCCTATTAATTATAGATGGGATAGTATCTTGATTGTGTGTATTTGAATAAAAAAAAATTTCCTACTACGAATGTATGGAAAATGGGGAGATAAAATGTGAATTATATTCGCATTCAAATATGAGATAAACAATGTCATATGCTTTTTGTAAGAAAGAAAAAGTGTTGATTATATTAATTACCTTGTGCTATGACAATGGAATTATTTAAAGAAAATCTATCCAATAGATAGATATGTCCATGGAGATTTATATGGACAAGTTGAGAACAAGCTTTAGAAGAGCAAGAACTGTATCTACCCTGAAAATGAGATGTCTTGCCATTAGAAAAGAGTCATAAGTTATATTGTTGTTACATCATACATTTGGCCAGAATCACGTGTGAAATATTTTGTTGATGTGACAGTTTAGGTCATCCAGGTATGAAGACACCCGTTCGGAGAACCTGAAGTTTCTCTGAATGAATATATGATAATGTGCTCATACTCCCTCATGTTATATTACTATGATGTTTAAAGGCAAGACTGACGACGAGGTGGAGTATATATAGTTTCGAACGATAAAATTGTCTAATTGGAAAAGAGACAAGAGATATTGATAGCAACTTGTATATATCGATTGAGATTAAGTGGCCAGGAGATCACTTAAAAGATGAGTTGCATTGCATTATGTAAGTTCATTATAAAGTACGTTTTAAGCATTTTTATCAATGTTTTGATCTCTTGTATGGGGCAAATTATATGAGCACAGAGATAACCAACTGCCTATTATATGACTCCCTAAAATTATTATTCTCCACCAGAGAACTAATAAAGTGAAACTCATCAAGAGAAGATGAGAACGTGGTTGATCTAAGTTGAATTTCAATTTAATGAAATGCCTATTTATAGCTGTCCATGAAAGATAGTTTTTTCAGCTTAGGGGGAGATAACAGAGGAAAGCTGAAGAAAACAAAGACATACATTAAAGTATGTATAATGTTGATCCTATCTGAACCAGAAATTCAGAACATGATATAAATTTGAGGTTCATATACGTATACGTATATACCAGCTTTATTTCAAACCTCTATATATTCAAGCATGAAACTTTATGATTTGACTGTCGCACAACTATGACCCTTTGGGAGGCATATCGAGGCACAAATCGGTTGTAGAGATTCATGCTGTGAGAATTGAGATATCTTGCTAGTCATGTTAGAATTGATACACTTGAAGTGTAGAACATTGAGTTTACTTTCATTCAAATTAATTGAATATCTGTTCCTAATGAAAGTCTATTATACAAACATGGCAAGATCGTGCAGTTTGGTTGATACTCATGAAGATTTTTGAAATATAAACAAGCTTTATAGATTATATATATACCCTTGAAGAGGTATGAATATCTGAATCAAAATAGATGGCCTATAAGAAAAAGGAAAAGGTACCTCCTAAGAAAATATTCAGATATCATTTTCCAGTACTGATGATGAATAAATAAAGTTGATTATGAGATTTCAGTGATTAATACTTTGATACCGGTATATGAAGGAACCGATATGCATTCGCAAGATGCGATGGACATATAAATGGGGATCATATTTATAAAGTCCATCTGAATGTCGATATATTATTGATTGGAAATAGAAAATGATTTCATGGACCTGCAGTCCAACTGATTTATGGATTTGATATCCAAACTGTACAGTTTACATTATCGAGTCATACATTGTGTGCATATAGATTATAAGTCATACATCGTACATGTCACTATATTTTATATCTTATTTCTATTTATTAACATTTAGTAATTTATTAATTTCATCTCATGATGCATGCACACATTTTCATTGAAATGTAGTTGTATTCTTTTTCCCTTAGCCATGGTTTTGTCCCATTGGGTTTTCCAGACAAGGTTTTTAATAAGGCAGCATCTCACGCGTATTGAAGAATAATGTAATTTTTTTCCTTCACTAGATTTTCGTCCCACTGGGTTTTCCTAGTAAGGTTTTAACGATGCATGTCCTTTAGTGATGTACATCCAAGGGGGAGTGTTATGAAATATATTATATGTGGATGTACAATATATTGTAGAGATACTGTACATAGATACTTACCATATACTGTACTAGGGTTCTTGCTCTCCAAGCAGGCCCGTTCCTAACATTTTAGAGGCCCCAAGGCAAATTCAAGATAAGGGCCCCAAGACATTAATAAATTTTTACTTGAATTTAAGGTAGCATAGTGCGATGGTACAAATATAAGTTCAATTCATGTATCCCTCAAAGTGGGATATTTCGTTGCTATTAAAATAAAAAAGAGTTGTTACGAAAAAAAAAAAAAAAAATAGAAGTGATGAGACGAAAATAGTAATAGTGGCTTTTATTCGTCTATAGTCTGCATCTACAAGAATATTTTTAATTTCATAAAAATCCCCCCCAAAAAAGTATACTCACACGAAAAGATATTTTTCAAGGTAAACGTTTGATCCGTCTCTTTTATGGCCCATTTTATCTCACTTGTAAAAATACTTATGATTCATATCGAAATTAAAGACGTATGAAATAGAAGACCTTGAAATAAAATTGTTCTTTTACTTAAAAGATCTCTTTTTACTGGATAATTAAAAAACTCCTTTTACTAGTTTTTTTTTTTTTTTTTTGTGAGAACTCTTTTCACTAGAAAAAAAAAACCTCTTTTCAAATAAGTGTGGAATAAGAAATGAACAAAAAAAACTAAAAAGAAAGAGAAAGGGGGCCCTTGGATTCAAACCTGGGATAAACTATAAAGGGTATTAGTTTCACTTTCCTTCCAAGCATAACCACTGAGCCACTGCTATTTTAGTGATTCATAACTTCAGATTTTATTATATAATATATTTTGTATTCGATTTTTGGGCCCGTTTGTGCATTGGGCCATGGGCGGTCGCCCTCGGGGCCTATGCTCTAAAATGGCCCTGTCTCCAAGCAAAATCCTAGCCCCTCTTGTACTATATATATCCCTCTTATAAATAATACATGTTGCTTCCCTTTACCCTCTACTCTCTATCTCTTTAATTGTTTCACAACACTTATTGATTTATAGAATTAAATGATTTGAACGTGGCCAAAAATCACTTCTACAAGATTATATTAGTTATAAAAAAAATTGTAATTGAAATATTTCGATAAAAATTAATGGTAGAAGTGATGCATAGGATACACACACGAAAAAAGAAAAAAAGAAAAAAAGAAAAGAAAAGAGGATTCATAATTCTTTATAGTTGAAATTTCACCATGGTTGTTGGCCATTACCAAGTTAAATGGAAGGTATTGAACACTGGTAAACTTTAACCATTTAAGCATATATATCATGATTCATGAGCGTACACATATCTCTAATTATACAACCACTTCAAGTTAATTATTCATCAGGTGTGGCTTATATTAAAGCAATTTGCTTCCAACCAAAATCACAAGTATCATCTTTTCATTTAATCAGCTATATAGTGTAACCAAATGAGAGTTCAATGATGTTTCCCTGATGTGTTTGGATCCTCTGCAGTTTTATTTCTCTGCTGTCATTTTTTCTCTCTCTCTCTCCTCTACATGTTTAAATTTCCAAAACCAACCCCCTCTATCTAAGGGCCCAAAACCCACCCCCCTCCAATCTAAAGGTGGAGATTTAAAGGACTGTACTCTGCTGTTCAAAGAACAGCAGAGGATCCTTACTCTTCCCTGATCACCAATCCATTTAGATCTCCGGTTAAGGTCAAACTAGTGATGAAAGTTTGCCATTTCTGATATGTTTGTCCTTCATTCATTTAAAAAGGTTATTACTCTCTATAGCCTCTAAGGTCAATACTTTCCACAACTTTAAACTCATTACCATTAATTTGTAACCAACACAAAGATTTAACTGAAACCCTTGAATAAAAGGTAATTTTTGGTCATCTTACCGTAAAACTATCTTAGACAAGAGTCACAAGACCTACTCGATTTGTTACTCATCATCTACAAAGGAGGATGGAAGGCACCGCAATTTTGATCCAAAAGCGGGAAAACAAATGAATAAAAGAATAAGTTGAGCAGGGTTCTGCAAACATCTTTGCAGAGAATCATAAGAGGAAGAAGGCGATAGCCACGCAATGCAAAAGATCATTTAACCTTTTCCAGGTTTTTTTTTTTGCTGGACAACCTTTTCGAGGTTTAATCATATCATATACTAAATTGCATGAGAAGTTACACTCAGTGACATTTTCTTCCCAAGACGCAGAAGGATGAACCCACTAGCATGGTAGATCAATTGTTACAAACAAAGCCCACCCCACCATCCAAAACAAAACCCCCCTGAACCCCCATCTACCAGCGTGAAAGAAGAGTAATAAGTTAACCTCACAACTTTTCGATGAGATTGGCATTGGCGTGGCAGTGAGGCCGAGCAGAACTACTGAACATCACCTAATCTAAACTCTTTCTGACAAGGATCGTGAAACAGCTCCGCGTTCAGCATGAGATGGTCCGAGGCCAAGATCCCCAGTAAGTGACTCAAATACACTTTAATCAAGGGAGAAGAAACTTCAGTGTTGCGGTCTATACTTGCTTGTAGAAAAGAACGTAAGCCTGGTCATGTAAAACCTTGCTTGTTGGCACAGACGTGACAGATGCATCGTCAAATCTTAGCCATTGCCCATTGGGATAACGGGCATCGGCAGTATAATGCCCCTTGGAGGGGTCTCTTCCGTGGTGAGTGATTGTTGCCACGAGTTCATATCTACGACTCTGTAGAAGCAACAGCAGAAAATAAAGTCAGAATCCTCAAACTTATCAAGGCTGCATTTAAGAAAAGTCTTCATGTGCGATAAACTTGCAGGGAAACCTTGTGAAGGAAAAGAATCCATTTTATCTTACTTTACTGGCAAAAGCTACTTTGACCACTTAATATACACCTCAACTTTATGAGTTGGATTGAGTTGGATGACGAGAGCCTAGAAGAACGGCACCTCACAGTGAGCAAGCTGGGTAAGGTAGGGGGGAGAAATATTAAAGAAAATGATCTCCTCCCCTTCCAAACACACCTGAATCTCCTACGCAATTTAGGAAGATTTATCCTGATTGAAATGTAAGAGAGGCATCCATCCTGTTTGTTTGTTAAGAGAACGAGGGGTTCCTGTTTGTTTGTTAAGAGAACGAGGGGGACAGTAGGAGAGAAGCATCTTCCAACAACAACAAAAGAAAACCTATCACAACTAAAACTTATAGAGACATAAATACTGCTTGAAAACCAGAACTGGTTATTTGCATGAATATTTCTCAAGGTGCAGATTGCACTGTGACAGTAGCAGAAATTCAACAGGACAAAAACGGCACACAAAAACCAACGTTTTCCATATAGTTAGTTTATCTTGCCATAATGGTAACCGCATTTGTTGTGAGCAATTAGATTAGGGTTCAAACCTTGGACACCTGTCCTGCCCCCCAAAATCCCTTTCACAAAGTCCCGCTATGAGATAGTAAAAATGAGTGTCCTCATCAAATGGACTACAAAATAGTTTCAAGCTAGGAACGGATCTCAAGGGATGTCAAGAAAGAATTAAAACAAGTCTATGCATACATAAATTTGAGTGATCAGGATCATAAATAATACCTGATTTGTAGGTGAAACAAGAAGCTCACGACCTAACACCAACTCAAGGGGAAAATGGATGGGCTTATGCAATTTGGTGCTTCCTTGACTCCCATAAGTGAAGCGCATCAGGTGCAGTATCATTATCTTGGATAATTTTTGTATCTTCACAGATTTGCTAGCACTCACAACTCCAGCCTGAGATGTGCAATGAATTCAATTAGCAAACTGATGAACAATTGTATCACACTTTCTGATTCTGAGGGGGAAATTGATTTTGAGCATGAGGAAATTGCGAAACACAGATTTTCATCATTATTCGCACAATAGCTACCCTGATAGTAGTCAACGAGAGCAAAGGGAATGAAGTACATTCATTTCACATACATAATTGGAGGCACAACTCCAAACCAAACCCAGCATTTTCAGTCAAATCTCTTGATGTAGGTAATACAACCAAGACAGTAGAAATTAAGTCAAATGTTTCCCTCACTCAGACACTCTGGATGCTCAAGGACAACTTGGCTGAACGAAAACGCACAACGATAATAATATTTTGTAAACACCATCTATACAAAGTGGACAACTTCACTCCATGGGGAGGAAACAAAGTAAAAGAAATAAAGAGTCATGCAACAAATCTATACAGAATAAAATGTTAGTCAACTAAACTTCCTCTCTTACGCTGAGAACTGAGTCCAGTTTTTTGTTTTTGTCTTTTGATAATTAACAACCCGAGAGACCAGTCAATGCACTATGCACCGGTGGTGTTAACTCTTGAATCTTGATAGTTGCTTGTCCTTGATACTTTTTTCTGCCAAGAAACCTTATTCAAGCCACTTGTAGTCGTTGTAGATCATTGTTGTCAAAGACTGCTACAATTAGAAAGAAAGAATCAAATGGGAAGTTAATGTTGCGTAGAACTGCTCTGGCTCCTGAGATTCTTTTTATATGGCAGGAAAGAACTTTTGCGTTCTCTGAGGGTAAATAAGGAAACCCCACAGCCTGATGGTATCCCTCAGATATCAGCAGCGCCATATTGCAAATTGTTTCCAACAATACAATAGAATCTCTACCATGATTGGGCTATTCTGCGGAATAAGTATATGCTGACTATTTGGACTGGAGCTCTGTTGCTAGAATGTTCCTCTAACAGACAAATTAAGCTGGTCAAGTCAATAAAGGTTATATCATGGGAATTCCCCTTTCTACAATATATGCTAATGTTTTGTATGGGGCCGAAGCTCTAAGTAAGAGATTGGTCCAGACTGAGGTCAGATATCTAGCTCCTTTGTTTTGTTGTATGCGGGGAGTGGATACGCCTACGAATTAGCACATGACGTTAGTGAGGAAAAAGTACACGATGCTAGTGATAAGTTTAGCCAGTTCTAGGTTACAACCTGTTTGGTGTCTTGGCTGTTCTCATAATACACCCTCCATGAATACATTATACGTGCCTTTCAATAACATCCAATCCCAAAAAAAAAAAAACAAGAGGCTTAACAACCCCTGTAAAGATCAGAAAGTTTGTTCCAACCAGACACTCCCAAAAGATAGCAAAGAAAGCACACTGCCACAACACCTTATTTTCCTTACCTTCTCCAAACCCACTATACTGAGTTTGCAAAAACTAAGTAATAGTGGAAGGACAGATGAAACACTCCTCCATATACCAAAAAGCCGTACCCAGAGAACCCGTACAAAATCACAATGCAAGAAAAAATGCAAGCACGTGTCACTATTATCCAAGAGTATTACTCATCTTACTGTACTTTTCTAACATTTGCGGCGGCTTATATTTCCAATAATTTACCAAACATTATTTAACAAATAACAAAAGAATATTAACATACATGTCAGTTTAAGCATGATGGTGTAGTTGTTTAGAAATGGAGGGCCATGATTGGATCAAGTCATTAAAGCCTATTGCTAGGACCCAAGATCTGCAATGAGTTTGCAAAGTGAAAAGTAAACTAGCAAACTAAACATACCAATGAAACTGAATCCTAAGCAAATACCACAAGCTAAATCATTCAACAATGGTAATGTTGGCTAGAATAAGACCAACTTCACCACAGCTCCAAAGTATAACACCAAAGTTTAACTAGTTGCAATACTAATATGCCTCATTAGTATAATAGCACAGTCCTCACTGGTGGGCAATAAACTCCAGCAAGACGATATCATGGAAGACAACTTTAATGATGTGCTTGGGTGAGGCACGGATACGAAACTGAATTTATAAGGGAAACTAAATGAATACAAAATTCAAAAAAAAAAAAAACACTTATCAAGGTAATGTAGTTACCATCATCAGGGGTGGAACTAGGGGGGACGGGCAGGAAAGTTGGAGAGCAACACAGTAGCAAAGTTGGTAATTTGCTGCTAAGCTGTGGGCCCCTCAATCGGGAATCCAAGTTCAAGTCCTTCTCCATTTAATTTTCAGCTTTGTCTAACAGTTTCCACTCCCCAACCAGCCTACGTTAGTACTGTATTATTTTGTTTTGTCCTCTCATTTAACTTTTTAAAGTTGCATTTTTTAATTAGTCTTTGCAAGGGAACTTAGGAAAGTTCAACAGTACAACGTCATTTGGCTTTATTTTTCTTAGTTTTTTTTAGATAAGGAAAAATTTTATTAATCAAATCTGTAAATAATACAAAAAGAGGATAAGGCATCCTCAAATGCAATCAAAAGAATCTACAGATCTTGCCAATGGCGCTGTACAAAGGTAAGCGGGATGCCCTTAAAAGCACCCGCCGCCTTAGCCCAAAAGGGAGGCCAAATAGACCACATGGTCCCAAACATAATCTATAGGCTTCCCAACATCACAGAACACCCGAGAATTCCTCTCCAACCAGATACACCACAGGATTGCCATACACATGCACCTCCAAAACAATTTCCCCTCCCTACCTCGTCTCATAGCTGCGAAACGAAGCTGTAAAAAAGCACCCACCGTGGCAGGTTACACAAAACTCTCCCCCTCCAGCAACCTACTCCATAAAGATCTAGCAAAGTCACACATAACAAACAGATGCAGACTATCTTCCCCATCATGGCGGCACATCACACAGAAAACCGGTAGAAGAGACCACCCCGGCCTCTGTCGTTGCACCATATCATAGGTATACCTTACCAAGCACCAAAGTCCACACAAAGGCCCTGACCTTCAACGGAACCTTAGACTTCCAAATAAAAGGCTTTATTTTTCTTAGTGCTCCTAAGAGAACCTTTTTTTCTATTGTCATTTCATTTTAAGTTTTAAGTTCTTTATTTTCTTGTCATATTATTACATAACTTGATTTGAGTATCTTGGATTTTCACTTTGTACACCTACCAAAAACAATTCACATTTTCCATTGTTCTTGTCTTTTTTCCTTATAAATGAATTTATATTATGATCAAAATTGACATCAAAAGTCAAACCCGACAACTAATTTTGGGATGAAAAAGTGCATTAATAATACTAATAATTGGCCTCCCCCCAATGCAAATTTTCTGGTTCCGCCCCTGACCATCATGGCTGTGTAGAAGTTCATATTGAAGTAAAAATAACACATTCAGTGGGAGACCAGCTGAACCAGCAAGCTTTCGATAAGTAAAGTGATATAAGCAGAAACTCATTTACCTTCCCAGTGCTTGGCGCTCGGTACCCTTCAAGTGTTTCTGGTGCAGAAAACAAGCGAAGTGCATCCTCGATTGTGTTGACAGCCTCAGGAAAAATATCCAGATGTAGTAAGAGATATGGTTGAACAGTAGCAGAGGCCCTGTTTCCTGCTCAGCATGCACATGGAAAGCAAAAATAAATGCAAAGCATTCCCAGTCATCGCAAAAAACATCGTCCAGTACAAACACACGACACAAATTTCAATCCTAAAAAATATGCAAGAAGGCTGAATGAAGTCACCAGTATATTATAATGAAATGTTAAACCAACCATAATAATTTCATGATACCTATACTAAGAACAGCTAAATGAAGGAATTATGGAAATGAAACATATTGCAACACTCATGAAAACAAGTAGATTCCCAAAACTCCAAACATAATAAAAATTCGAATGGGGAAAAAGGGGAAAGAAAAAGTTTAGAAAAAATGTTTTTGGATGAAATTCCCCCATCAAGGTTTCTTGGGGTAAGGCAGCTCATGCATTGTGATATAAATTGCTGCAAAGAAGTGTCCATCAATGTTGACAGGGATGAAATGCATTCTTTCCCTACCCCCCCCCCCCCCCCAAAAAAAAAAAAAAACCCTCAGCCCACCAAAAAAAAAAAAAATACCTGCATGACTGCAACTAAAAAAGTAAAGAGGAAAATGCAGCGCAATATAAGGAAAGCCAGATTACAGAATAGTGATAGATACATTAGTTCGGGCAAATTAACAATTTGATGAATCAGTGCCGCTCAAGTTATCTACCTTTTGCCTTCACCACACTCTTCAATTGCCCACCAAATATTGCACTCAGTTCTGATGGAACAAAGCTCTGAGTTCTTGTGACCGCAGATTTGTTCTTGGGACCAACAGTTTCCCATTCATCATCTTCTGATGAAGAAACCAATGACATATTTCTACCATCTGTGCTTGAAAGTTGCCCATCAAGCTTGAGTAACTCATTATGCATTTGGTCCATGACAAAACTTAAGAACTCCTGAGCATCTTCTTGCCTGTAGAAGAGTAGATCATCATTGTGATGCTTCTAGAGAACCAATGAGGAAGCCTAACTGCCAAAATCATTACTATAAAAATTCCAAATTGGAAACACCATATACAAACTAATAGACAATTTTCAAAATTAAACTATTGTTTACACTAGGCTCTCAGACAACTTATGACAAATTTGGATGACTGCATTTAATCAACAAGTTAGACTTAGGGCCCGTTTGGCCTACCTTCTCCCAACCTCTACTTCTCCTCTCACATTTGTTCTTGCCCACCCCATTTTTAACCACCCCATTCTCTAAGAGTTGAAATAGCTAGAATTGGAACAGAAGTAGAAGCATCAATTTGTGACTTCTCCTTCTCTTTCTACTTCTACCTTTATTTCAACTTCTAGAGGTTGAGGTGGAGGTGGGAGTGGGAGTGGATGAAGAAGGGGGAGGACAAGGAGAAATATGGGAGAAGTTGAAATTATGGGAGCTAGGCCAAACGGACCCTCAGATAGCATACACCCAAAAAAGCAGAATTCACATAAACATGTAAAACGTGACATCTAACATTGAATGTGCTATTCATCAATGTTCCATCCAATGAAGCATAACACTAGCAATGGATCAATTTCAAAACATAATGGATTCACATTCTTCCCTTTTCTACCCGCTTTAGTAAAACAATCACAAGTGTATATACAATCAAAACACCTATTGTCAAGGTAGCACGAGTACGGGTACGCGGACACGGGATACGGCAATTCTCAAAATCCCGGATACACGGACACGTCAAAGAAAACACTAAATAAAAAATATATTAAAGAATGATATTCCCACAAGTAGTAATTGTGCCTTGAAAAAGAGTGAACAGTGAAGATAGAGAGAGGAGACCTAGAAGAAGCGTCGGCAGAATCGAGGAACTTTAGGGTTTAGAAAAAAAATTAAGAGAGAGAGAACCGGACGAAGTGTCCAAGGCGTGTCAAAGTGTCCAATACGTTTGGACACGGGACACGACACCCATATGGAGTGTCCGTGCTTCCTTGCCTATTGTAAAGGACCTTTTTCACACAATATCTTCTATTTTTTAAGATAAGAAAAAATATTATTAATAAAAGACAAGAATCATTACAAGATTAGAGGACATGAAGTCCTCAAAAGGAAAGCAACAGCAAATTACAAGTCACCCCACAGACGTTGAACATCTGTGAGGGACACCCCCCTCAAAGACCCTGCCGCTTCATCCCCAAAGAGATGCCAAATAAACCGTATGATCCCAGTCTTAATCAACAGGCTTCCTGGCACTGGCAAATAGCCATATAAAAGCACTGCCACAGCAACTTGCTCTCCTTCTGCTGCTCATATGTACAAAACGCATCTGCAGGCATTGTCCAACAGTAGCAGGGCAAGCAAATTGCCCTCCCCCCCCCCCCCACCCAGAATCCCGCAACAGCCTGGCGAAATCACGCATCACAAACAAATGCAGGCAACTCTCACTCGCCCAGTGACACATCACACACATATCTAGCAATAGCAACCAATACAAAGGGCCTACAAAAGACTCCTCGCTTATTCTGAGGTCTGGCTGCTGCCACCTAGTGCAAGAGTTTGAAAATAGGCAGCTGTATCTAAGTACAGGATAAAATGACGGAAAATTCTATTGGAAGCCCAACTTTAACCGTGTCAAACATTGGAAAATAACAAGGATAACTAAAACATTCCAAAGGGCCATCATATAATAAGTGAAATTTCCAAACACTGAAGTGCAAGGTAGTTAAAATTCTTATGGCAATCAAATTCAATTCACGATTGGGAATAGTTTTGCAAAAGTTGCAACACCAATCTACAGAGGAAGGCATTGACAAGAGCCATTCTAGATAAATTATAGCGCAGACGAGTGTGCAGCTTCCATTGCCAGAATGTGCCCACATGCCCTTTCCACAAACAAAATATGGGATCAAATCAACTGATGGAAAGATAAAAATGTTTCGAACTTGATCCTGTGTGACATTTTTTTCTTTCTTTCATCCAAGCACATTTTCTTTAGTCAAAATGGACCTGAAACTGTAGTTGCCTATTCCGGAGCGCCTCAGGCGTTATGTATTTGTTTAGTATGCAGTCCGCCAACATAGTATATACAACTTTCAAGGCAGTAGAACAAGATCCTATCCAACCCTTGGTTTGCTGTGGGAAAGGAGTCAATGGAAAGTCAAGCTTCTCTTAGGCTCTTTTCACTTTCCAAGTACATGAAATGTTACTTATAGAAGGGGGAAGGTAAGTGCAACTTCCTTAGTGCTATGTAATTCTCAATATCACATGGATAACTTTAGGTATATACTTTCTCCAAATAGCTGTCATTATCCATTTGCTACGAGTGCATCATTGTCCATTTCAAGTCACTTCCCGTGAAATGCATCTTCCCATGAAAAGTTGTCATCACTTGGAACCAAACAAGGCCTAAAAATTCTTCCACCAACAAGCTGTAGCATTTCAATAATAGAAATAACTAGATCAAAACGGAAGCGCCACTCAATTATGGTCATGGCATTCCCTAACTCCCTGTCATAAGCCCTGGTGACAGTGATGTGGAACATAGAAACCTAAGCAAGCAATTACCTGCTAGAAGAAATCTAACTTTTTTTTGCTAAACTGCTAGAAGAAATCTAATTGCCTACAAAAAAAAGTGTCCACCAGGAGAAACAATTCAAAGCAATTGCACTAGAAGGAGAAGAATCAATTGGTATGCATCCACAGACCTCATCCTGCCAGAGAAACCGCTGGGCACGTCTGGAGTAAAATTCTTCACCACAATTTCAAACACAGCGGGACTGAACGGCCTACCAGTATCAATGACAGTTGGATCCTTCTTTTTCAAGCTTGAACTATGAGGCATATCAAACTCTGATAAAAACTCCGCAAATGCAATCAACGTTGGATAGCCAGCCTAAATAAACATAGTGCAAAGCATGAGTAAGAACAAGTAATAAGTTACGAACCAAAGACTGAAATTGATACTGACTGGAATACTTGTGAACACAGCAAAATATACCTTAGGGATGTCCCGAGTTCTCAATTCCTGCAAGAGATGCACAAAGGGAGAGCAGGATAGAAGTGCTTGCAAAGTTGCATTAAGAAAACATAAATTCCCAGCATTGATCAAGCCCCGAGGCAGCAAGTCACTAACAGTAGGAATGCTACCATTTGAAGCTTTCTTCACAACATCTTTAGAAAGCACAAACATTGGTGAATGATCACGAACACCATTTGGATATATCTCCTTTGAGCCTATGGCTTCAGCAACTTGTGGAGGACTTGGAGGTTGCTGTTTAGAAACAGTTCCATCACTCTTTGACAGGGATAAAGAAGCTAGACCAAGATTATCATCTTTGATTTCTTTCACACCATTACTTAGCAGGCTGAAATGGTTGGAATCGTGTATGTTTCCATTTTCCACTGGAACCCCAGCTGATCCGGACAAGAGATCCTTTGGTTGCACTGCACCATCATCTTTCTTAACCGAAATTACAGATTTAGCAGAAGAAGCTGGTTGTTTGCTGGACTCGCCGTTTACACCACTCAACAATGCACCTGAGACCAAAGGCAAAGAACCAAACTGGAGTTCGTTCTTGTTTGCAGGTGCTCCAGAATGCTCAGATGGTTTTCTCTGCA
The DNA here is from genome assembly GCA_038025085.1 of Tetragonia tetragonoides. Taxonomy (NCBI): domain Eukaryota; kingdom Viridiplantae; phylum Streptophyta; class Magnoliopsida; order Caryophyllales; family Aizoaceae; genus Tetragonia; species Tetragonia tetragonoides. Next base: position 16,310,086 of record CM076142.1, on the reverse strand, counting down.
ACGACCTGATTTCATCTTCAGTGAAAGATCCAAAGACTATTACCTGTAAAATACGAAGAAAAATATGACTTATCCAAATAGAGAAGAAAGAATAAAAAGTTAAGAATGGTCATGATGTCCATTTTCTGCTCAACGATATGAGATAATATTCCGAAAAAAAAACAAATGAACACCATAGCAAAACGAGGGGGGACAATAAACACAAGAGCGTAAGACTTTCCCTATATAGTCTCTACAGTTATCTCCGCACGTAATACATCACCATGAGTCACAGAGAGAATACACTATAGTACATAAAGCTTCCCATACACACCAGAACGACTGTCAATATCACGGGCATATGCCATTCCACATATCACATCAAAAAACCAAGACCATCACCACATCTAGATTGGCCGTAACTACAGCGTGAAAGATGCCTCAATAAGCTGCCAAGATAGACGAACCGAGAAAACCAACGATCCCCCCACCCCAAAATTTATGAAAATATTATCAGCCGAATCGACCCAACCTAACCCAGTTCAGCATGATACCGAATAGGCGAATACACACGATATTTGAATTGACTCGAATCCGACGCCACCCAACCCAAAAAAAAACTGAAACAAAAATAAACTCACACTGAATTCCACCCGAAACCAAAATAAATTCAACTGAATATCCAAAATGGCAAAAAAAACCATTAAGCAAACATAAATCAAATCATTCTTATTTACATTTTTCTCAAAGTAACTATAAACTCTGAAGTTACAAGATCTTAATGTACGTTTGAGAAAAACTCAATTGATCTGAAGAAACTGTCCAACCTTCGCACGTTCCCCATGAGAAAACCTGCCCCACAACGAGCCTACAAAATCACACATCATAAACAAATCCAGGCAACTCTCACACGCTCGATGGCACATCGTACAAACATCAGGTGATAAATCCCAACCAGTAGCATGTCATGAGTGTTCAGCCTACCCAATACCATTTTCCAACAAAAGCGCGAACCTTCAAAGGAACCTTGGACTTCCAAATATAATCAGCCTCCAACCCAAACCCAAGATTGTTCACTAGGGACGAGATGAATGGTGTTTAGAGCACTCAAAGGGAAGTAAGTTTCTCTATATCTCTATCATGGAGCTCGCCGTAAATGAAGTTCTAAGAATCATTGGAACCTGAATAGAAGCAGAAATCGTGCATCATGAAGAGTGGACAACCTATAAACCCAAATATACGTGGTGGAGGAAGGGAGGATCTCCCTTCCACACATCCTCCCATAACCCAACCTGACTACCATAGGAAAGATGAAAGATACATGCGATTGAACTTCAATGGGCAAGCAAGGGAAACAGTAGCAGGCATGGGCGTCACATCCATAATGCCAAAGACCATACTTGCTTCTGATAATTCGGTGCCAAAGAGAGTCGGGCTCCAGAGGATAACGCCACAAGCCCACAACCACTTACCCACTATGAAATGTTCTTAGAGGCCGACCAACCAAAACCCAGTTCCTTCTCCATCTGCACACAAGGTTCCAACTAACAAGATGGTCTCTCCTATCCAACACTCTATCCAGAATACCCCAACTAACCCGATCAAATGCTTTCTCAAAATCCAACTTAAACACCACCCCTCTATGATTAGAATCATGACCATCATTTGCCACCTCATTAGCCACAAAAGCAACATCCCATATCTGCCAACCCTCCACAAAAGCACTCTGAGTGGCCGAAATTGTCCCAGACAACACCGCCCCAAGTCTAATTGAATGGACCTTAAATGTTCGTAATCAAATTGATGGGTCTATAGTGACTTCCACTTGCCTTGTAGAAAGCTAAGATATATAACATATAACCTCATTCGTGTATGTAACGTCATTTGTGTTTCTTTTGCAAAAAATGTTCGTACACAAAGGCAGCTAAGCTGGTCTTAGCCCCAAGGAATGCTCAAAAAGCAGTAAATAGAATTAAAAGCTATCTAAATATTACATGGGTATTGAACTGGAAAGTTGCACTCATCAACAACCAGACTCAATTTCTAGATATTCATACATACCACCATATTTCATATCATAGGCATTTGGAACTCAAAGCCATAAATGCACTCACTCAGCAAAAAATCGACTGCCAACTATTTCCAACAAGTTGCAAGGTATGCCAAGCTAAGCCACATGAACGGTCGGTTTTACTTAGAATACCAGTGTCAGATAAAAAACACATTGGGCATTTCAGAAACAGCCATGACTAAACAATCGGACATATGCATGTCAGATCATTGCAACCAAGAAACAACAAAAAGCACATAAACTACTTACTTGAGCAGCACTAGAAGATTGTTCTCCCTTCATGTTCCCCATCTTGGAAAATCTGTACCCAAATCAACAGAAAGCAAATCTCCAAAAATGGAGAGTTGGGTTTATAAGAAATTCACCCCAATGACATAATAATCAAAAGCCCATAAGCATAAACATTTGACACTATCATTATTCCAATGTCTATAGTATACCACCCACAAACCTATCTCTTTTCCAGAAAGCAAATTTGCTCTGTATTGAATGTAAGCTCACTTACCCAAATCAACAGAAAGCCAATCTCCAAAATTGGAAAACTGGGTTTATAAAAATTCATCTCAATGACATAATACTCGAAAACCCACAAGCAAAAACATTTGGCACTATCATTATCTCAATTTCTACAGCAAACCCACAAACCTATTTCTTCTCCATAAAGCAAACTTATTCAGTATTAAAAAAAAACTCACTAACCCAAATCAACAAAAAGCCATAAAAATTCATCCCAATGACATAATACTCAAAACCCAGAAGCAAAAACATTTAGCACTATCATTATCCAAGTGTATAACATACCCACAAGCCTATTTCTTTTCCAAAAACTAAAACTTGTTCTGCAACAAAAAAAAGATTAAAAAAAAAGTCACTTACCCAGTACTAGGTAGCTTGGGAGGGTCGACTTTTTCTCTCATGAGGGAACAAGAGAAGCTAACCAAAATCCAAAGTGAAAGTGTTCAATACAGACCAGAAAGTAGCCGTCTTTCTCTGTGTGTGGCAAAGCCAGGGCGATATTATTTTGTTTTCTGATCTTAATTCATATATGGGTAACCTAGGTAAGGATTAAATTAAGTTGAAGGCTAATAAATGAGAAGTAAAAGATGAAAGATTGGGGCTTTTGATTGCGACGACCGTTCGGGTGCACCGATGGCCGGTCGCTGGTGACCGGAGAGAGAGAGAGAGGAAAGAGAGAGGGGAAGGGAGGGAGAGGGAGAGGGAGAGGGAGAGAGGTGGAGACTCTGGAGAGGGCTTTTCTTTGGTATTATTTTGGAGTTGTAGTAGATTTGGGTTTACTTGTGTTGCAGTTTAAGGGCTTAATGGTATGTTTGGCGGTTGGCTCACCAATGGCCAATGGGCATTGCTAGGCTAGGACTTCGGAGCATTATGTGTTTTTACTCAATTCAGGTCCAGATTGGCTCACAATTTTCCTTCTTTGTAGTAGAATACATAGGGGAGCTCCTAGCTGGCTAGTAATGACAATCCAAATAAAAACCTTAGTAATTAAGGTCGATTAGTTTCTACTCTGATAAATTCGGGTTGAATAAATTTGTTTAGTCATGCAATTATATACGAGTATATTTTTCTCTTAAAGTTTACTCCAATTCATCTCCAACTACAAATTGAGTCATGTTTTGCAAATTCAATTGGCTCGGTTCAACTAAGTTCAGTTAAAGAGAATATGAACTAAATGTACTAGCATATAACAAATAGAAAGTATGTTGTATGGATCAACTATGAGAGTAGTGGAACACGTGCGACTATAGTTTCTTCATTACTCGTCTTTGGTTATTAGTCGATTCCTACATATCTAACTTATCAATGAATTCGACCGAACAAGTAAATTTAGTAACCAGTATATATAGTACAATCATTCACCATACAAGAGTGTACACTTTAATGACTTTTCTATAGGTTACGATTATGCTTTTGCCATTGATTATCGTTTATCTAAATTTAGAGAAATTTGGACTCATGAAAACTCATGTAAAGATAAAAACTTTTACTTTTTTTGACAAACGTAATACGATATTGACGACAGGTCAATTTTTTAGATACGTAAAAAATCAAACTGAGGTTCTCTGAGACGGTTATCCAAACAACTTCTACACGAGAGGTCCCAAATTTAAGACTTGGGGCTCTTGTATTTCTATATTTGAAGAGAATCTGAGGGATATCAACTCTAAGTCTTTAGCCGAATTGGTTTAGGGTGGAAGGGCGTGAGAGTGTAGGGTCATTAGTATACTCAACATAGGCACAAATCCTACATGGGTTCAACTTGCATTCCAATATGAGAGAAGAATAATGTATTCAAAAAGATAAAATTGTTTGAAATTGTGAAATGTCCAAAGACCAATCATTTATTGTGGTCATTAATTGGTGGATTTATTCAAGGTTATGATCCTTTAATAATAATCATGGAGTCATGTATATACATTTTTCTTTCTAAAACGTGAACTCAAAAGGATCATATCTTAAAATGAAGAACCACGCTATTTAAAAGTAAGTTAAGTGGGGAACTACAATTTAAAAAAAATGAGTAACCACTTTTAAGGAGCTCAACTTTAAAGTAAGGTGGGTCGTTGTGTAAGCCGATTCATATTGACATTTGCAAATAAAATCTTATCATTATTAACACATTAATAATATATATTTAGCCAACAAGTCAATCCTTCATCGTTGACACTCCCATATTTGTAGCATGTAGCCAGACCAGTTGATCAAAGTCATTAACTTCTTCAATCATCACCTCTAGCTGAGGATCGTGCATGTTTGCTTCTTGGGTACGAACAAGCATGATACAACATACTTTGACTCGTAAAAGAGTGATAGAGGATAAAACAAATATGAATAAATCTTGAGGCACAAAGCACGACATGGGAGCCGCCCTAGGGGACATTGCACGGAACCCACTAGAGAAGCCCACGGGTATGGCTTAGGTCGTGTCTCCTAGAACCCCAAGCACGAAAATGCACAACATACGACATGACTCATGGCCATCATTAAAGGTACCATATAATCATCGCATGAAGAAGTCAATAACATTAGGCACCATGTAGAACTTCAAAAGAAAAGAAGAAGAAGAAGGTGATGGTCTTCATGTAGACTTTGGGAGTAAAACAAAATCTATAACTGAAGTTGGCCGAAACTCTTTTTCATGAGTTTCTATATCGATGCTCATCTCTCTCTTTCCGAATAAGTGTTAAGTTTCTCGAAATTAAAACCAATATTTCTCTAATTCTCTCTCATCTAACAGTCTCTAGCCTCGTTCTTCCAAGAATCATCTCCAACAACACAAATTTGGGCAACATCGATATGAATACATTGAGGTAGTTGTGGAGCAGATAATCAACATATCCATGTGGAACATGACATTATAATCATTGTTCAATTGCTTAGAAAAATATGAATTCATGTTCACTGAAATATATAAAGCTTAACTATCTACTAGTACAATAGGGGACTTTGGGATTTGTAATCCGTTTGCGGTTGGCCATATTCAAAGGGGAGGAAATCAAGTGACATATTAGTTTGAAGAATTTTTGATATTCCATTATAAGTTCATTGGGATACAATAGTTTTGATCATTAGAATTATCTAAGATTGATTTTACAATATGTTTATTAAGTTACATTTGAAAAGAAGCTCCCTTGACTTTTACTGTCATCTAATTACTATTTAATGGAATAAAAGATTAAGGCTCCGTTTGATTCATCTGGATAAAACTGATCTGAACTGAACTGAACTGAACTGAACTTAATTGATTTTTTGAACTTGGTCGTTAACCATTTAAAATTCGTCCAAACATAGTCAATATCGGACTCATTTGAAAGTATGCTTTGAGATCTTTCCGATGACATAGTTTTCATCATGAAATTATTTTGGAATAAAAAGTTATATGAGTAATAAAGTTACAACTGAACTTAACTGAAATGGACTGGACTGAACTGAATTTAAGTAAAATTAAGGTGAATCAAACAGAGCCTAAGTATTTTTTCGTTGGGGGTAAAATAAAACATTCATTAATAATAGGTCATACGACATTTACAAACAATATCAAATTTAACAAGAAACAGATCTAAAAATAAAATAAAATAAAATAATTCTAATGGGAAAGTTATCAAACACTTGAGATTTGACAATCCCGAACGACTTCATTTTTATTATTATTTTTTTTTCATATCACAACCTATTCGCGAAAACCTCTGTCATAGCCTTGATGAGTGCTCAACTATAACGATATAAATTGGCTCATGGTAAATAAGATTAACAGTACCACGGTACAAACGAACTAAATCCGAAAACCATAAACTTCATGTTCTACCATCAATAATTTCGAACTAATTCATAAACTCAGATGTCTTGTAGTCAGAAAACAAGCGCTATGAGTAGAGGACACCCCTACCAGCCTCCGTGAATCAAAAGTTACCAAAAATCCCTCTAAAGACGAACAAATACTCTTTAGAAAAAGAGTAAAATGAAACTCAAAGATCGAAGGAGTCAAATTAAACTCATAATGCTAGTAATCAAAATGTCATAGAAGGAGAGATTAAACCTCACAATAGAGCAACTTTATTTACCTACTAAATTAAAAAGCCAAATAACAACGAAAATGAGAGAATTTCAAGTAGAAAGAGGGGCTTACCGCAACCCGCGGATAGATGACCAACAACCACCCCGATCTCAGGTTGAACTCTAGTTAGAAAAGGGTGAGAGAAAAGCGCGACTAGTGTTTTCTTAAGCGTTACTACATGCAATGACATGTAAAAGAAAAGAGGACATTATACATAGTGTCATTGTATTTTTTTGGTAAATCATATACCGTAACTTTTTTTTTTCTTCTTTTCGATTATGCATAACGCCTATAATATTTTTAACAAATTTTCATATAGGACTTGTTTTAAACCTTTGTGTCTCAATTACCAAAGTACTTGATATAACATGGTTAAATATATCTAATGATGGATTTCGCACCAAAAAATATGTACTTCATCCGTTCTATGATTACATTGTCATTTATTTTTTGCGGTTTTCAAGATACAATTTTGACTATAAATAACTATTAATCTATGAATATAAAAATTATGTATAAAAGTATGATTTTTCAATAGTATATTAAAAGTGAATCTAATCAAAAAAAAAAACAATAATTTTTTTTATATTATAAATCTTTTATTTTTTTATAAATTATGGTCAAAGTTTTTAAAATTTGATTTCAAAAAAGCAAATAACAACGTAATCACGAGATAGAAGGAGTATTTAATAATGTTTTGAATCTATTATTTTCTTTTGACTCATCAAACTAGCTCGATAAAAAGGAGTATTACTTGACCTTAGAATATTCTTGAAAAAAAGAATAAAATTGTGCCAATGGATTGGACTTTGGAGGTAGAAGGTGAGATTGGTGAAAATTTCTAGAGTGTTCCATGAAGGACAAAAGAAAATGGGAAAAAGACCTAATCCAACGGTCAAGATGAAGCAGAAGGTTCAAGAGGCAAGTAGTAAACCGTTTGCCCAATTTAAACCTAATTGAGATTCAGAGCCCACCCACTCACACACACTTAGCTCATCCATTTCTCTCACTCTCTTCGCGTCTCCTCTCCTTCTTTCTCCCTCTATCTATCTCTTTAGATAGCCAGGGTATTGATAAGGTGATTAAGCTCATCTCTCTCTCTCCTCTAAAGACACCACTAATAGTCAACTCATCAAGGTACCAAAAGCTTCTTTCATCTTTTATCTATCTTATCTTGTTGGGTTTTTTTTTTCTTTATTTTTTGGGTGAATTTGATGTTGGGTTTTCTTAATGCTGCCCAATTTTGTAGTTTTAGTTCATGGGTGTGTGCCATTTCCTTACAATATTGTATTATGTGTTGTGGTTGGTTACCTCTTATCTCCAATTGAATTTGTTGTTGGTTTTCTTGATGTATTTGTAATTGTAGTTGAAATTGTTCATGGGTGTATGCCATTTCTTTACAATAATGTATTATGTTGTGTGGTTGGTTATCTCTCTTATCCCCATTTGGGGGGGGGGGTGTGACTGTGTGTGTTGCATTTGATGTTGGTTTTCTTAATGTATTTCTACTTGTAGTTGAAATTGTTCATGGGTGCATGTCATATCCATACAATAATGTATTATGGTGTGTTGTTGGTTATCTCTCATGTCTCCATTTGGGGGGGGGGGAATTTGATGTTGGTTTTCTTACTGTGGCCCTACTTTGTATTTGTAGTTAATGGGTGTATGAGATTTCGTTACAATAATGCATCTTGTGTGGTTTTGTTTGCAGTAAATTAAATGGCATCCACATTGACAAGCATGTCTTCTGTGGGTTCATTGGCTGCACCCAAGCCTGTGGCTTCTGGTGAAAAGTTATCATCTTTTGCTTCCATTTCTGCTACTGCTCTTGGTAATAGAAGAGGACAAAATGCCCTTTTAAGAAAATCATCGCGGTCCAGTAAGATTAATGCCATGGCAAAGGAGTTGTATTTCAACAAAGATGGCTCTGCTATTAAAAAGCTACAGGTGAGTTAGTTCATTTCTGAGCTTGTTTTAGACCCACTTGGATTGAATAAATATGGTCAACTAATTGTCTGTCACTGTGAAATTTCAGAGTGGGGTGAACAAACTTGCAGATTTGGTTGGGGTTACTCTTGGACCAAAAGGCCGAAATGTAGTTCTTGAAAGCAAATTTGGGTCCCCTAGAATTGTCAATGATGGTGTCACTGTTGCAAAGGAGGTACCTTTAACGTTGACATGCTTCTGGTTTTATTTTGTTTGATTATGTAACTTCTTCCTGTGGAGTATGCACTATGTCTATGCTTTTCTGAAATGTACTAAGGGATTGGATTACGTGACCTTTTTTGCGTGTTGATCGAAACTCCTTTGGTGATGGATTAGTCGGGCAAAGGCCGGATACTTATGTTATCTTAAAAACTCCTTTGGTGAATTTGTAATTGTAAACTTCATTCACAAAGTTGGTTTTCCATTGTGGATGCTTGGTTTTAATGTAGAACATGAAATTGTAAACAATGTTTATCTACTCTATTCTCAAGTTAACAGCTACAATAGATAGGTATAATTTCAATGTCTTATGTTGGAGCTTTGCTTTTGTGAAGGTTGAGTTGGAGGATCCAGTTGAGAATATTGGTGCAAAGTTAGTGAGACAAGCAGCTGCCAAGACTAATGATTTGGCTGGTGATGGGACAACTACATCTGTTGTCCTTGCACAAGGTCTTATTACAGAAGGTGTCAAGGTCTGTTATGAGGAATTTGCTTCATAAGTTCCAAAAATTTAGCATACCTAGAATAATTGTAATTATATGCATTTTCATTTTTGTTAGGTGGTGGCAGCTGGGGCAAACCCTGTTCTGATCACCCGAGGTATCGAGAAGACTACAAAAGCATTAGTAGCAGAGCTCAAGTTGATGTCCAAAGAGGTGATTATATGCCTTTTATTTAGCTTCCTGTCTTGAATATGTAAGCTATTTAAGGGATTGAGTTGTTCAAGGATGAATGGTATGGTATTGCAGGTTGAAGACAGTGAACTAGCTGACGTGGCAGCTGTTAGTGCTGGGAATAACAGCGAAGTTGGTACGATGATAGCTGAAGCAATGAGCAAGGTGGGAAGGAAAGGTGTGGTAACCCTCGAAGAAGGAAAAAGTGCTGAGAACACCCTTTATGTTGTGGAAGGGATGCAATTTGATCGAGGTTATATTTCACCTTACTTTGTAACCGACGCCGAAAAGATGTCAGTTGAGTATGACAACTGCAAGGTATTAGACTCGACCTTTCTTAAACTGCTATGTTAGTGTTCTGCATAATGTATCTTTTGGAGTTGTACTCATGTGTTGTTTCAAAAATTATTTGTGTAGTTGCTTCTAGTTGACAAGAAGATATCAAATGCAAGGGATCTCATAAACATTCTGGAAGATGCTATCAGAGGTGGATACCCTGTACTTATAATAGCAGAAGACATTGAACAGGAAGCTTTGGCTACTCTTGTTGTGAACAGGCTGAGAGGGTCCCTGAAAATTGCCGCGCTTAAGGCTCCTGGGTTTGGTGAACGTAAGAGCCAGTATCTTGATGACATTGCCATACTTACTGGAGGTTAGTTTTTACACTAGTTTCTTTTTATTCGTTGAATGCTACTTGTTTTTAGCTCTTGATTCCTTCACTGTAAACTTACTTCTTCTCTAATTTGTGTCAGGAACCGTAATCAGGGACGAGGTCGGTCTTACCCTGGACAAAGCTGACAAGGAGGTTTTGGGTAATGCTGCTAAAGTGGTTCTTACAAAGGATTCAACCACAATAGTGGGCGATGGGAGCACACAAGAAGCTGTCAATAAACGGGTTTCACAAATAAAGAATCTTATTGAGGTAGAAATTAGAATTTGATTGCCCCCAGGCTCAACTGGGGATTATTTACCCTATTAACTTTGGCAATGCTAGCTCATGCTGTCTCTTCATCTAAAAAGAAAGGTATTTCATGCTGGTTCATTATTGTGCAGGTTGCTGAACAAGATTATGAGAAAGAGAAACTTAATGAGCGAATTGCCAAACTCTCTGGTGGTGTAGCTGTTATCCAGGTACACAATGTTTTTATTACTGTTAAAAGAGGTTTGCAACAAGTGGTGGAAATTCTTCTTTTGCTGATAATTTGATGTTATTTGTCTCTGGAGTAGGTTGGAGCACAAACCGAAACCGAACTTAAAGAAAAGAAGCTGAGAGTAGAAGATGCTCTTAATGCTACAAAGGTATTATTTCCTTAGTTTCTTGAATGACTAATTGTGATGTTATCCACATTGAGCTCCGAAGAATTGGCATTGTATAACAACTATTTGTGTTCTATTTTTCAGGCAGCGGTTGAAGAAGGAATTGTCGTTGGTGGAGGATGTACTTTACTTCGACTTTCATCCAAAGTGGACGCCATCAAGGACAGCCTTGAAAATGTTGAGGAGAAGGTTATTATTTACTCTCTCTTTCTCTCTCCCTTATGCTGGCACAAATTTTTCATAGTTCTACGCCTCACAATCTATGTTTAATTTAATGTGCCAAAATGTTGAAGTGTTCTTATCTCACCTGTCAGTGTTGGCTATGTTATCTGATTAGTATGTGTCCAGCTGTAGGACATGACCATTTTCTGAAAATTCTACATTCAAGTTTTATTAAAATGCACATTCATAATTCTTAATGCTTCCTTAGAACCCTGAGGGGCTAGCTGATCTGGTAAGACCTGAGATCTATTCCAGAGGTCTCAGGTTCGAGTCCCCTCAGGTTCACTAGAGATATTCCTGGTTGTTCACTTCAGGGCCCATGGGATTAGTCAAACAAAGATTGGATACCCAGGTTATCTAAAGAATGCTCCCTGAGGCGCAGAAGCTTAAAAATGATAATATGCTGTGAAGTCATTGATTATATCTCTCATTGGAATGTACCAAAGTACCCTTTGACATCATATCTACCACTAGTGCATACTTAAGAAACATTAAATCATCACTTTAAACAAAACGCAATTTTGCTGGAAAGAAGCCCCTTCTTTAAAAACTGCTGATGACCGTATGCTGCTTCTCTCTTGCTCTGGAGTTATCTTCTGTCGTAGAAGACCCCTCTAGCAAGCACATGGAGCTCCTTGAGGTGTTGAAATGTCTAAGCAGTACCACTTAAGAGGCTTATACCAGTCAGGGATTAGGTAGTTATGATGTACTAAGCTTTACAGAAATCCTTCCGTTCAAGATTACTTAGATAACATCAGTTTCCATATTACTTCAGATCAAAGGGGTAGTGAATTGGGTTTTTATTTATTTTCCTTTATTTTATTATTTTTATTTAGGTCTGTAATTGCATGTGAAGAAACCTTGCAAAATGATTTTCATACTGATATAAAACAAGAAATTATGGACTGTCTCTGCTTGTTTTCTGTAAACTTTATTTGCTTCTGCTTTTGGTTGCAATAATATTAGTAGTTATTCTCGGTCTCCTGAAGTAGTCCTGTGAACTCTGATATACTATTGGATGTTTTCCTCTGAATTAGAGGCACCAGTTTCAGGCTGAAAGCTTTCTGATTATCCAGATTTGTTCCCATTGACTAGTGAGAGGCATTGAAATAATGGCAATTGACAATGCCATTGTTCTTCTAATACTAAAACCTGAGATAAACCCTGAGTGAGCTCAGCTAGCAAGACCTCTGAGATCTATCCAGAAGTCCCAAGTTTGAGCGCCCTTATGGCCACTGAATGTTTTGCTAGTAGTTTTCTCCAGGGTTGATGGGATTAGTCGGACAAAGCCTGGATACTCATGTTATCTAATAAAAAATAGTATAAACTATGCTGAGATACCGATATATCTGTTGGCCTGTTACTCAGTACTAGAATAACCTGTTTGCTACCAATCCTGGTCTTAACTGCTGCTTTTGGTTTGTGTTCATTTCAAAAAGTTATTGTTGCTAAAGTTAGGTTTTTGTTCTTTTCAAAAAGTTACTGTTGCTAAAGTTAGCTTTTATAATATGCAGGTGGGGGCTGATATTGTCAAGAGAGCACTTAGCTACCCCTTGAAGTTAATTGCCAAAAATGCTGGTGTAAATGGAAGTGTTGTCAGTGAGAAGGTATTTGCATGTGATTGTTATTGGTTGCCATGACTCAAAGTATTACTTCTTCCATTGTGTTGGTACTCAGGGTATTGTATTTTTACCTGTAGGTGCTCTCAACTGATGATGTAAGATATGGATTCAATGCTGCCACGGGACAGTATGAGGACTTGATGTCGGCAGGAATTATTGATCCGACTAAGGTAAGTTGCTAACACTGCACACAAATTCAATGTTTCTTGTGAGACGTGCATATACTTATTTGATGTGCAATTCAGGTCGTGAGGTGCTGTTTGGAGCATGCATCTTCAGTGGCGAAAACATTTTTGATGTCAGATTGTGTAGTTGTTGAGATAAAAGAGCCCGAACCAGTCCCTGCAGGAAATCCCATGGACAATTCAGGTAATGAATACTAATTGTTTCAAGTTGCACGATCATGGATCTGTGTCTGCCATATACGGTATAATGGATTCGGGGAATGATGTAAATTCTAACACGTCTCACTATTGCAGGATATGGATACTAGTTTGGCTTCGGAAAGTTGGACGGGATAAAAGAGAGTTTTAAATGTGCCAAGGAGCTAGGCTAGTGCTTTTTTGTAAATTTATTTATTGTAGGCGGTCGAGCTGCGATATGCGAAAATGGTAAGAGTTTAGGTCAAGAATCAGTTATTGAACTTGCAATTCAGTTGTATTCAGGGAACTTTGACAATCTTTACCAAGAGGAATAAACGTTTTTGCCCTGTCTGTGTGCGCTCCTTATCTGTAAGAATTCTCTGTAAGATGAGAGATATTACTAAGAAGTAAGAACTGATGATCATTAAAGGTAGCTGTGAAATACCTACCCGTTTCCCTTCTTGAAGGTGAAATGAATTCTTAAGAAACACTATTCAAATAATTGATCTTTTGACATTCTCAATATTGCTAGTTTGCTCTATCAATATTAGAGTGCACAGTTCACAACTTCACAGTTCTGCAAAACTTCACCTAAACTTACACCATTGAATCAGAATCCTAAAAAGCTTAGCAAAACATTTAAGAAATTGAGTTAAAACCGAATATTTATTTTTAATAAAAATGTTTACCACGTCTGGGCAAGGGAATAAGGTATCGACGCTGGTCCCTTTGCACTAGAAACTTCGATTTTGATTTTTGTTTTCAAAATCAATTGTTCTACTTCTATGATTCCGAATCTAAGACACATACAAGACATCTAGGAAGCCAAACACTTGATCTTTATTTATGTCTTCATACTTCCTTGGTCTTGTCATCATCTAGTCATCCTTTAATATTGTCACTCTTTTGAGTTTCATATGCACATCTTTGAACTCCATGTATATTGAGCTCTACCTCTTTTGGACTACAACACATTGCTCATACAAGACATTAATACATATGTGCATAAGCTCATTGGTTTGTCAATCACCAAAACACATACAATTCAACAGGAGTTGTTGCCTGTTTCATGCTTGCAGTTGCCCTACAGGCTTTAGCAAGCACTCAATCCCCCTCCTCAACTTTGACATCGCCATTATTCTTCACAAGATTAAGTTGTTTTTCGACTGCATTTTCTGTTTACACTGAGGGCTGACATGAGTACATTACCCAATTGATGAATGCATGACTAGTTTGGGACCTATATAGGCCTTGTTTGGCAACTAGCTGGTAGATGGTAGCTGGTTCTATCAGCTGGTTCTTGTTAGATGGTTGTGTTAGCTGGTTTGACTATCTGATTGTAGATAGATGTTTGGTAAACTGATAAGCTGGTTATTGAAAGCTTATTAGAAGTAAAATGACTAATAATCCAACAAGTTGACCTAAAAAGCTACCCCCTCCCAACTTTTTGTAAGTCAGCTTGTTGGGTCCAAAAAGCCAATGAAAAAGCTGGCAACCAAACAACAAATTTTGACTTGTTGGATTGTCAATTTCTCTAACAATTCAGATTGTCCAAAAAACTGGTCAAAAAGCTGCCCTCCAAACAAGGCCATAGTCCACTTTCTGCCGTAATTGTACACCAGAGTCTAGCGCTGTTCCCGGACCGGACCGGAACTTTTTGGTCGAAACTTCTGTTTTCAAGACCGGACCGGTCCCGGGTCGGTCTGGGACCTGCATAAGTCCATCCTTGGACCGGTCAGAGGGAATTTTGAGTGTTGGATTGATTTAAGCAGTCCTACTGTCTGATTGCTACAAGTGTATTTTGAGCGCTGGATTGATTTAAGCAGTCCTACTGGTGACCAGAGTACATCTAGCGATATATAGTATCAAGTAAGCTATAGACTAATGTTCGGTATATTAAAGTGTATACTGTATAGCCATAGGGAGCATGCAACAGTACATCAATTAACTAAAAGTTATGCAGAGGAGAAAAGTTTGTTACCAAAAGATATTGAGAAAACAACAGAAATGATACCATAGGTAGCCTTATCATGATAAGTACACAAAACTACAAAGGCTTCACTCTCCCAATTTCCAAAATGGGTGTCATTTCGATATTAATAAGCACAAAAGATTCAAACAACTATACAGGGTTGTAACATGGATTTATTTAAAATCCTTAGGGTGATGAACCTCCTCGCAAAATCGACAACCATTCGGCCCCATTGTAGCTGCAAAGACAACATGATAAACTGTTAAACATAAAATTCGACTTGAGGAGTTGTTTCACAAGATACACATACTTGTACAAATTGATCAAGATATGATGTCTAGCTATGTATGTGACTGTAGTTTGAGACAATTAACCTCTGAAATAAAGGTCAAATTGTTAATGGTAATACATCATAAAATATGAAAATATGTGACAAATGCTCTAGCATGGGCGAGTGACCAGACGCAAAAGCAAAGTAAGGACCTACGAGAGGAGGAATCAGTATTGAAAATTCCAACTAACAGGGTTTTGTGTATCGCAGAAACAACGCTGAAACTTTTTTTCTCAGAGAGACATTTTAGGGGAGTCTGAAGTCTGAACAGTAGGACGTGAATATATCCTCATAGGTATTGCTTCATACAATTAAGTTACAAACCTACACTCTGCTTCTGTTTTCCCTACAAGAAGCAGCATTGTGAAAATACTGGTTTTGGGTTGTCTAAGTACAAAAAGAAGGAACTTGGTTCTGTAGTCTGTCTGTGGTTGGAATTTCAGCTAGATACTAATAGTCTTTGCCTCTTTGGTCTACTTGAAATCTTGAATGTTTGCAAAGTTTCCATAAACAGATAATAGCCATTGGACTACTGATACGTATACATAGTCATTGAGGGCACATAGCAAATTAGCAAGACGAGAAACAAATAATGAGCACACACACACACACACACACAATCACTGACAAATAATGCAAATAATGAAACACACACACACTGACACAAACAATGGCAAATAATGCAAAAGATGAGTTTTTAAAAAGAAAACAACAAGCAATAATAGATTCAGAGGCTGTAGCACCGAAGCAGCAGCAAGTCAAGACCTTGGCGGGAGGGGACTCTATCTTAAGCTCAGCATAAAACAGCTCGACTTCAGCTTGAGGATCATCTGTACGTTTACCCTCAAAGTTGACATGAAACCAAAATCCTCCTTCACTTAACCCATGAATCAGAATCCTAAAAAGCCTAATGACAGTCATTATGCAATGTTATCTGAAGTTTCAGAATCATGCATCAAAGTATCCCAATGTGCTATTATTCTTTTCCAATAAATAACAATCTGTATTGCCAAAGAAGAATACCCTCTACTTCACCAGTACTAAGTAAAATTAAACCACAGGTTCCTTTCTAAAAGGATATCCTCCCAAGAGATGAAAGCTAGGAGGTTAAGTCCCCTCGAATTCGATTAGCATAATTCTGCTACTGATATTTACCTTGGCAGGACCATAAATTTGAACATTTGCAGCAGTAAAATTACAGCTTGCAGTTTCACTTCCAGGCTCCAGCAACGACACTACCCCCGGCTTAACTGAGACATCACTATTAAGTTCAAAACTGTGTTTCCACTGCAGGTTCTGTTTACACTGAGAGCTAACATGACCCGAAAACTAATTACATTAGGATATTATCAGAAGTATATTATGGCCTAATATTCAGTATATTAGGTGTATAACCAAAGGGAGCCTGCAACAGAACTACAATAAGCTAAAGTATATGTTTGTTTGGTGCAGATCGTATAGTGTTAGCATTATATTAGGGGCATAAACCTCACATTAAACGACCTCCTATTTATCTGTTTCTCAATGATGAACCCTCTTCATTTGGTAAGAAACTACTGATTCTCAGGGTTTGAGCTGGGAAAGTTTTAATAGTAATTGTTTCAAGTTGCACAACCATTTGGTAAGAAAGTGCCCTAGTGAGATTTTGACAGACTTGATGAGACTATAAGAGCGGTTCGTGAATTTGCAGCTCACAGTGGAAAGTTTGTTCATTGGGGCAGATTACTGAGTCTACAAATTTTATGAACCTGGGGCTATAACTTGGAAGCTAAACAGCTCACAATCTTTGGTGAGATTACTTCGGCATAAAAAGGCGCATATGAGTTATAACTTTATGAGTGTATGACCAAGCCAGCAACATTGATGTTCCAGTCTTTTACTAATTATGTGCACAACCCTCCACACATAAATTTCAAAGTTTTTTATGGACCTGAGTTCTAATTTGTGTGATTTGACAAAATAGATAGTACAATTTGAGTTTACAAGCAACAAGCTAAGGACTCAATCTTGCAATGTGAATCAAAGTTTCACAATCAGAATCAAACAAAATTTGGCAAACATAAGCAACACGACCCTAATTTCTGTTAAATTCTTTAACCAATCAACCATTAATTAAGCTACATTTAACAATCTAAACAAGCCAAGCTAAGCCATTTCCAAATCCATGACCCAATTCATTTCTGAAACCCTAATTCCAGCAAACAAAAATTAAGAAAAAAAATATGAGAGAGAGAGAGAGAGAGAGAGAGAGAGAGAGAGAGAGAGAGAGAGAGAGAGAGAGAACAATTGAACACAAAATAGCTGTAATATTTCATTCATTTGAAATCAGATTCTCTCATCAAACCCCTAATCCATTCAAAACCTAATAACATCATATCAACATCAACATACCACTAATATTAAACTTCTATATTCCCCAAAAGTTCAAAACCCTTCACATTCCAACCAAAATACTACCCCCCAAAAGGCCAAAATCAACCCAAACCTAACATCACAAAGAACCCTAAATTGTTTAAAACTCCTGAGAAACAGAGAGTTTCTCACCCTTATCACCTTTCTCACTCTTCCCATTCTTCTTAATCAAAACAGAATGAATATTAGGCAAAACACCCCCATTAGCAATTGTAACAGATCCCAATAACTTGCTCAGCTCTTCATCATTCCTCACAGCCAATTGAATATGCCTTGGGATAATCCTAGTCTTCTTGTTATCTCTTGCCGCATTTCCAGCCAATTCCAACACCTTCAAAAAAAATCAATAAAAACCAATCAAACAAAATTCATGGAAATCAACTGAACAATTCAAATTAGAATTAAAATTGTTGTTGTTATTATTACCTCGGCTGCAAGGTATTCAAGAACGGCGGATAGATAAACAGGGGAACCAGAACCAACACGCTGAGCATAACGACCCTTTTTCAAGTAACGAGCGATTCTACCAACTGGGAATTGAAGACCGGCTTTTGATGAACGTGAGACGGATTTACCGGCGCCTTTTGGTTTTCCTCTACCTGCTGATTTGGTTACTGCTGCCCCATCTTTGCCGGCCATTGTTGAAATTGAGGACAGAGAATTTGAAGAGGAGAGAGAATTTGAAGAGAGAGAATACAGAGAGTGAGATTGTAGATGGTGAAATGAGATGAAGGGTGTTGGGGAGTTTATATAGGGAAGTGAGGCATTATTGTGATTGGTGGGTTTGGGTTCACGAGGATTGCCAGCGTGGATGAAAATGGGTACTTGGCGGGATGTTTTGATTTTGTTTTGTTTTGTTTTGTTTTGGGGTTTTGAAATGTTTGAAAATTTTGGGTTTTTGTGGGGTGGGAATGTGGGATTTGGGAATGAGCGGGTGAGGTTATTTTTTCCCGAAGTTTGAAAAGGTAGTACAAGTACAGCTCACAAAAAATGGAAGATTGAAAAGAAAGAAGAAAGTACTAACTTACTTGTTCGACTCTTTGGAATTTGTGTTACTAATTCAAACGAAAGAAAAAAAATAGAAAAAAAAAGGGGAAGTAAAAAATGATTAAGATCAAAATGTGCACTACTTTGTGACTTTGTTCTAAGATAATTTGTCACTTCAATTTCTCTATGTAGAGTTTGGACCACTAATTTTTCTAGCCAACTAATCATAAAGTCCGTGTATCTCGGATTCTTGTTAATACGCTTGTATATGGTTAATTTTTCTTTTGAGGGAATCACATATAATATTTAATACTATACTAGATACTACTATATACTTTAAACCGTTGTTCATTAGCTTATATAATAGTAAGATTAATGTTAACTTTATTGTTTCTTTTTCTCATTTCGTCCACACCCTATCCAATATTTTTTAGTAGTTAAGATTTATATTATGAAATACATACTACTCCGAAAAATAATTAAATCAAAGCAAAAACTTTAAAAGTAAATTGACTTGATATATAACATTGTTACTGTTTTCTTTTCTTTTTTGCAGGTGAAAATATGCTATGGATATCTTAGGTGGACCTCAATTTTATTCCCTCATGGCCTCTAAAATATCAAAATCGGGCTGAGGTCTAACGTATTATTTTAACACAGGGTCTCCAATAGCTCGGGGACGACAATAAGTCTCCCTAAAGTCAATTGCATTGGTCCTTCTCATCCTCAACATTACATGCATGTTATTAACATAACTTTCATGTTGAATCAGGTATGTTTTCTAGGAACCGATTGACCATAATAAGTAGCTCCGTCATTTTTTGGGTGAATCTGAACAACATTACCTGCCAGCAATATACAATTACAAAGAGTAAACTTGTTCTTTGGTTTATGAAACTCTGTCGAAATTTTCTGAACTAAATTTTGTTTATTGAACTGAACTGAATATTATTGAATACTTTAGAGAGAAGTTGAGGAGAACAGACTCTAAGTGTATATGTTGTGATCTCGTAATAAATTTTTAATATTTTGTTTACGTTAGGTTACAAGTTGTTTAATACGTTGTTGGGTATTATGCTTATTAGCTAGTCATTAACTCATTGCCGCTCAATCAACATTGTTGCATGATTTGTGAGCAACAATAATCATGCAGACAAATCATTCTGCTTTTGGCTTATTTGTTTGCAAAGACTTCCTACTATTGACAGATTACATAGATTTGGTATTGAAAAATGTCACAAATCTTGATTGTGTGTTGTGTGAGGTGCTGGAAATGAAGCCTGTTAAGCTTTAAAGTAAAAGTCGCTCAAAAATGCCTTGTTCATAAAATCTTATTGTCCCACATTGATAGAGAAAAGAAAGAGAAGATACTTTATATATGATTGTGTACTCTTAGGGGCCGTTTGGCCAAACTTATTGAAATCTGTTTCTGTTTTTTGAGTCCGATTTCTAAGAAACAGTTTTTTGAAAACTTGGGAGTGTTTGCAACTTTGTTATAAAAGTGTTTTTTAAAAATAGAAAACATTTGATGAGATTATTGTTTGGCCTAATATATGGATAAAACTATTTCTTTGATATCTCTATTGACAATTCATATTTTTACACACAATAAAACAGAAAGAAAATCAACCCTTCACAAAAAATTCAAAATATGAAGAACCAATCTCCGTATCACACCATATATATATATACAAGGATATTTAATTTGAATATTTTTCTTTAAAATTTTTGAGCCAAACCCTAAGAAATCCCTATACACAATTCATGATCTTGAGAATCACAACTCAAGAGAGACCTTCCACATAAAAAAAAAATTAATTACTCCTTCCATTTCATAAAAAGACTAACATAATTTTTTGGCACAAAGATCAAGACAAATTGAAATTGGCATGTGACTTCCTCAATTGTCCTCTAGTGGCTTTACTTTTTAAAGGGAATATTGGGAGGAGAGAGAAACATTTTAATTTTTTATGGTTGGTTTATGATTTGACTACTTAATTAATTTGGTTTCTTTAGACTTTACGCATTAAATTATATCAGTAATTAAAAATTTAGCTTATTAAAATTAGTTAATACTCCTCAATTATACTCCTTAATATACCACGGGCGGCCAATACGTGCTACTAGGGCTGTTCATATGCGGGTATCCGAAACTCGGGTATTCAAAATTTTGGATACTGGATTTCGGTATCCGAATCCGTTTCGAAACCGTATCCGAAACATCGGATACCCGAAATATCGGGTACCCGAACACGGATATCCGAAATAGTACTTTTGGCTTATTTTTTAAATACTTAAATTCTAAAAAAATTAACACCTAATACTGAGATGCCCAAATATGGCAAAGTCTCACCCAAATGGAACATTAACATTGAATAAAAGAGAGTCAAAAATCCTGGTTCCAAATCTGAAAATTGTAGAGACAAAAAGCTACCACGGAAGCAGATTATTAGTGAAAAAGGAAGCAAGTGATTCAGTGAAGACGCAAACTTAGTTCAATCTGGAAAAGTTCCTTTCGATTGTTGCTCTTTTTCAAAATCAAGTTGTCACTTACAATTTGATTTCTTTGCTGGTTTCTTGTAGCCTTTTGGTTTCTTTCCTTTTTGTTTCAATCGTGTTAATCGTGTTTTAATTTTCTGGTGGTGGGTGTGTTGGTTGGTTTTATGAAGAACAAAAATTGTTGCCATTACTTGAACAAGATCTAGATGACGGTGAGAGAGAAGAGAGAGAAAGTGGAGGGTTGGGTTAGGGTTACTTTTGTGGTGACAGGTAATTAAAGCATTTTCACCAAAAGAAAAACAAAGAAAAAAAACATACCTTGGGCACGATTTGAACGCATGACCTGCTATAGAATTAAAAGGGCTTAATATAAGAGAGAAACGCAACTTAATTTACTTAACTCGGATATTTCGGATATCCGATATATCCGTTTTTTTCCAAATTGCTATCTATACCCGTATCCGAAACTTCGGATACCCGCTTTTCGTATACCCGAAATTTTGAATATCCGAAATTTTGGATACTTCGGGTTCAGATTATCGGATATTTGGATATTCGGATTGGATTCGAAAATTTTTAAACAGCCCTACGTGCCGCCACCACCGTCGCCACCAAACGCCCAAATCAAATAACATGGTTCTCAATCCTCATCACTGTCATTCTCTCTCTCCTTCTGAGCCCAATCACCGCTGCCATCTTCATCGTTTCCAAGCGCACCGCCCTCTTCGCCACCATCGAGATCCACCACAACAATCGGTGGCCTTGGTGGAGCACCCACCTCCTCCAAATCGGTCATTTTGTCCCATTCTCTCTCCTAAGTCAATCCTTTCTCCTCCTTTTGTTTTTTCTATGGCTTGAGTTTTATAAGTGATTTTAAGTGCTGGTTAGATCTATTTTCTTGAAAAGGTAATAATTTTGTTTCACCATGAAAAGAAAAATTAAAAAGTTTGGGGAAGAAAGTAAGAACGGTG
The DNA here is from genome assembly GCA_038025085.1 of Tetragonia tetragonoides. NCBI lineage: Eukaryota > Viridiplantae > Streptophyta > Magnoliopsida > Caryophyllales > Aizoaceae > Tetragonia > Tetragonia tetragonoides. The sequence goes on along the minus strand of CM076142.1, from coordinate 16,287,889 downwards.
ATGGGGGAGTGGGGTTATTGATGAGGTCATTGGGAGGGTGGATGTAGTTTAATGTTAAGAAACACTGATGGGAATCGTATGAAATGGGTAATGTTCCAGAACCTCTAGAGTATGAGAGAGAGTCAGAGAGGGAAATGAGTAATTAGTGATAGGGTTGGTTAGATAATTTGGGTGGGTAAAGTTAATGAGAGGTTTGACTATTTTATGGGGAAGTGGGTTATTGATGAGGGTAAAACTTAAAAGGGAGGATAGATGTATGTTTAATACCTATATTAGTTGAGGGTATAATGGTATTTTACTAGAAATTTTGATACCAAAATAGGCAACATTAGTATTTTTATGAAATATCCCAAAAAGGAAAATGTTAGAGATTTTATGAAATAGAAGGAGTACAAGAGATTGCACATTGAACTACCAGATAATTTTTGCAACAAACATTTCAGTGACAAAATGCCCAATTCGCATTGTCTCCAATCATGGCTTCCTTCTTCATTTTCCTTTTTCTTGTTCTTGATCACTCCCAATTCGTAAATCTTCATCCCCGTTATCTCCAACCAGTGCCACCATCATATCACCAATTTCAGTGACAAAATGGCAAAATGCCCACTAAAGCTGGTTATTCGCATTCAAAAAGACATTCACCCATTGATTTTAACAAAATCAAAGCTTCTCCATCAGTTATACATGGAATCGATCAAAAGCCCAATTTAAATTTGATGCATGCACTCAATTTGAGTCTTTAAACTATTGGAAAAACCCTAGACACGAAAATCAAAGCCAACCAAGATCAAAGAGGGAAGAAAACTAGAAAAATCGATGAGAACAAACACAAAAGTGTTCACATACTTTTGAATTAAGATACCGCAACATGTAAACCCTAATTTCGTGCCCAATTATTGTTTTGACAGAGAGAGGAGTAGGATGAAGGAGAGAGAGAGAGTTGAATGTTTGCCTTCAATTAGACCTTCAATTGTCTTGATTTTGTCAAAATCAAAGCTTCTCCATCAGAAACATGAAATCGATCAAAAGCCCCATACAAACTTGATGAATGTACTCAATTTGAGCTTTACCCTCAGACAAACCCTAGATTTGAAAATTAAAATCCACCCAGAAAAAAGAGGAAAGAAAACAAGAGCAGAAGATGAGAAAATTTCGAAATCTTCAGAAAGTTTCAATGAAGTGGGAGCAAAGCAAAAACCCTAATTTTGTGAGTCATTGACTATTGCTGCTTGATAAAGAGAAGTGAGATGGAGTGAGAAAATAAACGTACGATCGAGGAAGAGAGAGAAAACAAGGGGAACGACGGGACACTACAGGGGACACAGAGGGAAATAAAGAAAAAGATCATTAAAGGAAGCTCAGACCGCGCGAGAAATAGTTCAATAAGCTACAAATTGGGGCTTCTGTTTCTAGGCCCAAAGATATTATTTTTAGTTTCTCAGAAATTAAAATGAGTTTCTCCAAAAGTAATGTTTGGCCCAGTTTCTATTTTTTGAGTCAAGAAACAGTTAAAAAAGGTAGGCCAAACACCCTCTTAGTCTTTGAACTAAGAGTCAAGGTAAGACTCTCTACCCCCACGCGCGCGCGCCACCGCTGCCGTCCGGTTGGACACGGGTTGGGCCCTTTTTATTATTCGTTCTATCTTTTTGACCGTTTAATTCCATCGTCTGATTTGTTTTAACTAAACAGATTATGTAACCGTTACAATATCAATTCCCATTATTTCCTCCCATAAAATCCGCCCCACATTATTGCCTTTTGGTTACAGATTTTCTCCCTCTATAAACTTTGCATCTTCACTTCATTTTGGATACCGTAGTACATCGGAGTTTTGGTTGTCGTGTATCCCTGGAGGTCGGTTGCCGGAAATTCCCTAGTATACGTGTGGGGGAAAATTCGACTTTAGGGAAGTGATTCATCATGCCACGACTGTTTGTTACAGATAAGTTGTTCCATCTATAAGCTTTGTTTATAACATGAGGCTGCTCCTAAAAATCAATACTTATTTGTTTTTTGAATGCTCATTTTCTAAGGAGCTGCTTGGTGTTATGATGACCTGGATGGTGTTTCACTGCCACCATTCTTCTGGGATCAGTCTGTGTCATGGGCTTTGAATATTGCAGTGGAAAAGGGTGTCATAAAAAGGGTAACAAAAGGTGTTCTTATTGTTGTGGGACATGTTGTATGGGATAGAAGGAATGCAAGGATTTTCAGGAATGACAGGAACATTGTACTGAAGGAGGTTAGCAGGAGAATTGTGAACAAATTGCATGTCAAAGCGCAAGGTTCTTAATGTGTGAAGATGCATAATATTTTTCCAGTGCCATCTTAATTGTTTCGCCTAGTTTCTCTTTGTAATTTGCAGGGAATATGAGGAGGCTTTTGGCGGTTATTCATCTAGTGTTCAATTATTTTTTCTTCTTTTTTTAAATTACCTTGTGTTAAGGTGTTTGAACAAGAGTTGTAACGCCTACATTGATTTTGGAAATAAAATTATTTCTTTTTCCAAAAAACTAAAAAAATATTTTTGCATGATTGCTCTACTACATGGAATTGTGCATTCGCCTTAGTAGAAGAAAAATTGAAAATATCACTAGGTTATGTTTTGAAGATTGGATACTTAACTGATCCCCAAGTTAATCCTAATCCAAAAGCATAAGAACGTGGATAGTGTAAATAATAAAAGTGAACGTACAAATTAAATTAAAGTAACAATAAGTTTTCAAGTAAACAATGAAACTGAAAATCTAAGAGCTACATATGATTATGATCATATTATGTGGCTAAAGGAGTGATTGCTAACTTTAAAATCTAACGATTGATTGATGAAATTTAGGGTTCATTATATGATAATATGATACTAACAACTCGAGTTTGTTTCATATTGCTCACGTCCTAGATCAATTGGATAGGTGGACAAATTGCAATAATGTTTCAATTTTGACTTATTATTTCTTTTGAATCTTCATCTTATTTGTCTTGAAAGCATAATAGTTGATCTCAATCCCTATGAACTTCCTATCAAAAAAAAAAAATCCCTATGAACTTGGCTTCTTTTTTTTATATATATATTTTTTATTTTCTTAAGTAGATTTAGGTTTATATGTTTATGTTTTTTTATGAATATTACGTACTTTTTAAAGGGTGATTAAGAAGACTCTTAGCTAAATATTTATACATTTTGTTTGAAACTTTGGTTTTAAGGGATACATATGATACTACCCTTTTGAAATTTATAATATATAAACAATAAACTTTAGTGTCGCGCGCTCGCTTTGCATGCGAGAGGTACAGGGTTCGATCCCCTGCATCTCCAATTTTCCTTTTTTGTTTCTCTTTACTTTTTTCCTCTTCTATTTTTTTTTTTTCCTGTTCTATCCCTAACGGATAAGCAAATTCCCGCCATGGCTAGGGTTTACCATTTTGCATCAACTGAAGCAAACAAGAGAGAGAGAGAGAGAGAGAGATGGCAGTATCAGTTCCTGTGTTGAATCTCGCCCCTAATCTCACCGTCTCAAGACTATGCTTAGGTAATTAAACTAACCTCCAATTTCGATCAATTCAGTTCCAATTTCAATCAATTCAGTTCCAGTTTCAATCAATTCTCTATAACAATTGCGTTTCAATAACCAATTTTGTTTACAGGAACCATGACGTTTGGCGAGCAAAACTCACTTCTCGAATCCTATCGTCTTCTAGATAAAGCCTTTAATTCTGGCATCAACTTCTTCGATTCTGCTGAAATGTAAATACAAATACAATTTATGTAGTTTTTGTGGCCTCTTTTCTCAGTTTTTCTTAGCAATTTTTATTTATTTATTTGAAGGCTGAAATTTTACTCTCACTCTCTGATTGGGTTTGAATATGGTGGAAATGGTGAAGGTATCCGGTGCCACAGCGTTCAGAGACCCAGGGGAGAAGCGAGGAGTATATCGGTCGTTGGATTAAAGATAGAAAGATTGCTCGAGATCGCATTGTGTTGGCTACTAAGGTTAATTAGAAGTCATTATCTTAATTTACAAGTGTTGTAGTTGATTTTTGTGGGTTGTTTGCTTGAGGTTGAGACTAAAGCATCTATAACTCACCTCCAATAATAGGGAATTCAGAATTCTATGTAGGTATGGTGTCAGTTCTTGACAATGTATAAACCCCACCTTACCGAAATGATGGAAAATAATACAATGAGAGGATAAGAGATTTAGGGAAAGTGAATTTGATTAAGGGTGTTTTAGTGGCAACAAAACTAATGCTCTTTGCACTGTTATGCTAGCATAGGGGATGTTCATATGTTCTAAATGAGAATTGCTCGTAACTGCTTGTTGCATTGTATGAAGTTATGTCCAAGTTGGGACTATCACTTTTGCTCTACTGAACTAATCGTATGATGGCATTTGTAGGGTTCATTAATCTCTTCATATCCTATTAACTATTAAGTATACAAACATGCAATTGTTATGTAACACCTTGAACACAATGTGCTACACTGCTACCTACATAATTTTGTCATGGGATATATTGTGTTTACTAGTATTCCCCCTATTTCAATAAGTTTACATAAGTTCATGCATTGTGTAACCCCATTGTGTAACCCCTTGAACCTTGTGGACTGTTGTTGGCTTGTAAGTGCGATCAATGTTGAGGTCAGTTGTAGTAAATAACTCTATCAAGAATTGATTAATATATTCGGAGCCACCTGTCATCAATCACCTTATAATTGAAATACCGAGATTGTTGTTCGCAAAGACACGCTGTTGTATTCAAGTAATTGCCAAACAGAGAAAAAAATCAAGTGTGACCCCAACTCAAATCCCATTCTCCCATCTTCCTGGAAGTAAATGAATTATTTGTATTTAAGTTTTTAAGTGGGAGAATTTAGACTGAGGTTCTTCAAATCATTGTCATTTATTTTCCATGGGCCTCTTGGTCAGATTTAGCTACTTGCTTTTCTATAGGTTGCTGGCCCTTCTGGGCAGATGACTTGGATTCGAGGTGGACCAGAGTGCTTGGATGCTAGGAATATTGCAGAAGCTATAGACAGCAGGTTAGGTTTCTGTGCATGTCCCTTGTTTTCCCTTCCCTGTGATGGGTGGTAGAACTAAAGTCTAGACAAATCGTACATTCTCAAAAGGAGGTGTGATCCATTTTGCTGGTTATATATGTTTGACATATCAATCTGTTTTTGGAATCATATTCTTCCTTTCCTCTTTCATAACCTATGTTCTCTGTTCTCACAGATGTTTTTATTGACATTGCACAGCTTATTACGCCTGCAAACTGATTACATTGACCTGTATCAGATTCATTGGCCTGATCGGTTTGTACGTTGGTCTTCTTAATTCTTAAATATAAACAATGATCTGATGTATTGTTTGAATATCTTACTACTTCCTCCAGTAACTAACCATGGTAACATGGTCATGTATTTTATTTCTTTCCTGTATGGTTTCTTTTAAAGGTATGTTCCCATGTTTGGAGAAACTGAGTATGATCCAACAAAACAGTACAATTCTACCCCTGTAGAGGAGCAGCTTGATGCCCTCAGTCGAGCCGTTAATGCTGGTAAGGTAAATGTTGTTGGCTAAGGTCTTGGTCATACTCATAGCAAGATGACATGCATAACTTCTAAGTTCTAGTTACTAAATGGCATTCTTGTTTGTAGATCAGATATATCGGACTCAGTAATGAAACACCATATGGTGTGATGAAGTTTTCACAAGTTGCTGATAGGGTTGCTGGCCATCCAAAGATAGTCTCTTTGCAGGTTGATCCCCTAAAGCCCCTGTTGGCTTATTGCTGCTGTCATCTTAATTATTTTTGTTTTCCAGATATGTAGGTTGCACATTTCATGCTTGACATTATTATTTAGATTGCAAAAACGAATATAGAAGTCAACGTAGGTAAAATTTAGCAGTTCTTATTCTTTCCCTCTATGAAGTTGTGTATATATATGTACACTAACAGACTGAATGGGTTCTGATAGAACTCATACAGCTTGCTCTGCCGCACTTTTGATTCTGCATTAGCTGAGTGCTGTCATCATGAGAGGTATGTTATGTCACTAATTGGTGTGCTTATGAACTACATACTAGAGTACTGTTGATTCAAGAAGTTAGAATTTGCTATCCCTGCATCTGAAAGTTGTCTCATTTCGAGGTGAGTTTTAACCACATCAACAATTACCCTTGAAAGAAATTTGAAACACTGTGAGAAAGTGAAAGTTGCTTCTTTATTATGATCATGAAATACACTTTTGGGTATTTGTTGATCATTAATTGTTGCGACTGAAGTTGAAACCAAGTTCTTGATTGTTCATTTGAGCAAGTGCTGCTTCTCCACCCCCCTCTTTCTATTCCTATGTGTATTTTCTATGTTTTATACTGTGTTTTCTATTTTATTTTCTCACTGGGGGATTAACCTCATATGACCTTGCTGATTTGCTTTTCACCTTGATGGTGAAGCCATATTTGCCATTTACTTTAGCTACCCTCGTATTTATTAGCTATTACATAGTAGCTATTTGAACAAACTTCAGTACATATATTCATTGCTATATGCTCATTCAACTTTTGGCAGCATCTTCTTGTTAGCATATAGTCCTTTGGCCATGGGCATACTATCTGGGAAGTACTTTGCAGGTGATGGAGGTCCTGCAGATGCTCGATTAAATCTTTTCAGAGGTTGCCTCTTCTACTTCTTTACACGATTGCATGCAAATTCGCTACGTTATTCTCCCTATATTGACTATTTATAATTTCTCCAAGCAGGAAGATATTTGGAAGGGGAATCCAGATACAGTCTGTCCAAGGATTCTATTGAAGTAGCAACGAGGGTATGATGTCTTTGCCAGATTATGTAGGACTTTGCAAGTCCTGTTAATGACTTGCTCTGTTGTTCATGCTCATTGCTAATCAGCATTGCAAATGCATGATGTCAACATTCTAGTTTGGTATCAGCATAGCATACAATCTCAACTGCTGCTTGGTATCTCGCTATCATTGATGCAACTATTGAAGTGTTGAATTCATATTCATTTCTGGATCTTGGTCTTCTTTTTTTTCCCATCAAGATATACATTTATTTTCTTTTCATTCTACTTTGACCCTGGCTTTTTATTTTGGGCATTTCTTTTGGGGTAGGTGGGTGGGTGGGTTTGCATTTGGGGGTTGCAGCTCATCTGTTGTTTTACTGTTATGTGCTGTGCAGAATATGTATGCAAACTTCAGATCTTAAAGATGCTTCTCTTTTACTGCAGGGATACCTTCATATTGCAAAGAAGTATGGGCTTCACCCGGTATCTCTAGCAATTGGTATGCCATATCTTCCTCTTATCTCTCTCTCTCTTGGCCCTCCTTCCTCAATGTGGTTGGATTATTGCGCGAGTCTGCATGTACAAACTTCCAAACTTTGAAACATATAACCTGCATTGTACCTGGGGCATCGGGCATCCCTGTCGGTAGCAGGTAAAGTGGTAAACGCCTTGGCCTGCCTCACTGATTGGATCCATCAGTGAAGGATTGATCTAATTTAGAAAACTAGTCCTTGTACTTTGCCAAACAGCAGATTGTGAAATGTCAAGTGAACGCAAGAATACTGTTCAAGGGAGCCTAGTTTCAGACTAGATATTTTGGAGTTTACTGGAAACTGGAAGATAGATGGATGATCTTCAATTTCTCTGCTATAGTTATTGCTGCCTTGGCTCTCAGAAATTGGCATGTCTTTTTTCATGCATCTAATTGGTTATTGGTGGCAAAATCCTCAAAAAAGAACTTATGGCTAACCTAGTATCTGACTTTTCCAAAAACTGTGAAATTAATTGTGGTTTGTCTTCATAATATTTTCGTTTTCTTAGATCATGCCACATGCTAGGTTTCATGTGGACATTAGACATGGACTTGTAGAATTACAAGTCTACGATTAAGATCAGAATAAACATGAAGATGAAAGTCCAAATTAATACCAATAGCATACAATCATTATTCCTCGATCAATTGAACATTGTATGCAAAAGTTGAGGGATGTTGACTGCTTTCCAACGTCCATCATGAAGCTTAATATCATCATTCTCCCTTTCCGAGCTCTGGCCATCCACTGTAGCGTGTATATATCCTTGTCCCCAGCTCCTTCAAACCTCCTGCTCACACTATTCTCCCTCTTCACCTTGTTTAATGGCTCAAGAATCGCTGTTCCTGAGATGCCTATGCAATAATTTCCATTGCTTTTTATGGCCATGTTTCAGGAGGTGGATAATGGTGATGAGGGGAGAACTCTTTGCAATTTTGATAAAAGAGAGAATCAACCAAGCGGTTTGATGATTTTCTGCTGCTGCAAAGGGAGATAATCTTAACATTGATATATGCTTCTGGTGGCATGGGAGGGACATTATAGCAGTCATGGTGGCTGTCAAGGGAGGAGATGAACGTGGTTGAGCTGGTGGGGTGTAGAGACAGGCAGCCATAAATCATGTTGTATTGACGACTTTGTAACTTGGCTACCAAGCCCAGATAGAAAATAGACAATCACAGAAAGGGAGATTTTGGGGATTGCATGCATAAACCTGTAGGCAGTAAAACTATTACTTAGGCATCTGCTGATCCGCATCTGCATTGAAGTGTCATTAGTGTATGTAAAGCCCTCAAGATTGTGTCACATGATTTGAATTGTTTATGTTGAGAGATAATAAGAAAAAGCTGATATAGAAAAACCTATGCATATACATTGTGGTTTTTTTTTTTTTTTTTGGGGGGGGGGGGGGGGGGGAGGCAAGAAGCAGGCTCCTATTACTCATTCACTTGGGGGAAAAAAAGAGTCCAAGTATAGTATGTACAATCTTGCAGGGATTGCCTGCTAAAACCCCAAGGGCAGAAACAAGCACCTCTCAACCCAATCAAAAAGCCAAATGAAAAGCCCCTCACACAAGCTAAATGAAGCTAACTTTATCAATATCCTTATAGACAGAAAAGACCCTACAATATTGGAATTTGATTACCTTGCTGATTTGAGTAACTAATCTGGAGTTGTTGAAGAAACTCCAATTCTGCTTTCTCCAGATTTCTTGAATTGCTGCTGAAAAGGCAGCCCTTCTAGCTCTATGCAGCATGTTCTGCAGTTTTGCTTACTACAGTACCTCTGGAGCCACTTGAGATACTGCCTAACCATGGGTCTACGATTAATGCCCATTAGACCAGGTTTCTGCAGATAGTGTACAACAAAAGAAAAGATGCCTTCAGATTCCATCCATTCAGATGCTTTATGACAGATACAACAGAAAAGTTCCAAGTTCATGCCTCTAGTTTAGCACATCAAAGTTGCTAACTTTTATGCGCAGCCAGATGAGCATTCAATCTGTGTCTAGAAAGAGATAAGGACTTAAAGACATTCTTGTGTCATAAGGTTAACCCCCCCCACCCCCCCCCCCTTCAAACTATAGCAGAACCCTGCAATATAGGGCTATTCTCATGCTGAAGCGGCAATTAGGGAGTCTTTTTCATGTGTTTGGAAGGATTGGATGGGTGGGCAGGGAGTAACCTCAATGACCTGAGATTAGGTATAATTGTTCAGAGTCCTGTTTCACTTTCTACTCAAAGTATAATAGAGAGTTTGAAAATGTCTATCGTATCATTGTGCAGTGCCCCTCGTGACTTTATATTTGAGAGCCTGCATAAAATGTATTAGGGCTGGAAGTGGAAAAGAGAGTAAAAGATAATGTATTTGTATACTGAATATGTCTTCTTTGCTGGAAGGGGGAAAGAGAGTAAAAGATGTTAATGTTTTTGTATACTGAATACGTCTTCTTTGGGCTTTTCAGCTTTCGTTTTGAGGCACCCTCTCGTAGCAAGTGTTGTTTTCGGAGCAACCAAGTTATGGCAGCTTCAGGAGGTACTCGATGCATGCAAAGTTGAGCTGGGTGCTGAGATAATTGCTGAGATAAACAAGCTTCACTCGATGCTTCCAAATCCATGCCCATGAAGCTTGAAATTGTTCCTTGAAAGCAAATTTTGTTGTTTCTTTTTCCCGTCTGATTAACGACGCCATTGCCATGTAAAGTACTCAATGTGCTGGGATGATGTGACTGAAAACCAGAAGACACAAACACCAAGGTTCTGAATTATTGAGAGTAGGATTTTATAATATGTGATGTTACATTGTTTCCCCAAAAGAAAGGAGAGAAGAAAGATGTTATCCTTCACTGGAAGTGGGTTCTGCAGCTGCTTTAGGCCAATTTTCAATACTTTCATGAATATTTGTTTTTGGCTTTTCTTCTTCAGTATCCAAGGATTATATACATTAAATGGTCAATTTTGCTCTAATAAACCATTGTTATTTAACAAATATGCTTAAAAATCACCAATTGGTTTATCGCCACTCTCTGTTGCTGGCTTCACCTTTCACACAGACCCTGAATTAGCTCTAAGAACTTGCCTTTTGTATGTTCAAAGAAAAGATACACAAAATGTTAAGTATCATATTCAGTAGTCTGCACCCGAAGACTGAAGGTAGAACGAAAGAGTTACGGATATGGTAGTGTGAAGAGTGGCCATTTCTCCCTACAATTGACCTTAGTAGTATTATTCCACAAATTCTAGGGCCAATTCAAGAAGAAACATTGTCGGTTAGTAAATGTTCACTCCTATCAAACACAGATGTTATGATTAGATACCTAGGAGTTGATTTAAGCAAATGTTGATCTTGGGAGTATTTCACAAAGTTACTCTAGAAGAAAAAACAATCAGGGCAATGGTATAATCCTTCATTTCATTCGTACTGGTATAAATGTTATACAATTTGGTACCTTAGACAAAAGGGACTTCCCTCATCGTAGCCACATCTCTTAATGAATACTAGTCTCTACTGAAATCCGGAAAGAGGTGCCTCACTATGAACAGGGAAAGATTATGGCGGTACAGTCTCAGAAGAGGAAAACTTACAATGGTACAACTTAGGCTACAACACTATGATTAGATAAAGCGATAAATACAAATAGACAGCTATGAACTTCAGATATACAAGTGACACCACTACTGACGCCACAAAGGGAATACACATTTACTCCTCCAATCAAAGGGATTCGCCATTTCTGGCCTTTGGCTTTTGTCTCATATCTTAGTTTCGCTTCTGAGTTATGGTCTGAAGTAGAAACCATACTTCAGGGGAAGACTTCCTTTCAAGACAACCCATGAGAGGAACTTTAATCTGTTTTCTGTAGCCACCCTAACTGTGAAATGGAAAGGTTATTGGTAACAGATACATTGAAGCTAGAAAACTGAAGAAATGAACTGGATGAGACATACCTTCCAAGCATACATGGCAAAGAAGGCCACAGTATCTGCAGACCAAACAACAGCGAACGACTTCCAAAAGAACGGGATTATGACATTGAGCAATGGGACAAGGATAAAGAGGTAATTGAGCGCTTCTTTTTCTTTGTTTGAGCAGTCTCGAGCACGCAGAGAAGGAATTGCTGCAGGAACACAAAATTATATTCTAATGATGCACTTGCCACCAAAAATTATAATAAAGTAACTAAGCTATTCAACAAATCCTTAAGTAGTTTTTCTGGCAACCATGGAAAACAAGAAAACTGATATCATAGACATGTAAATGTTACTTATGGATTTGTGACTTACTGAACATCCAAATGGACCACATGCCCATTAACCGCCACAAGTCCGGCTCATTTGATGGGAATAAAAGATTGAAAGAGAGAACTCCACCCAGCAACATGGAGGCATATCCCTGGATCTCAAAAATTGAGTATAGAGTAGATCCTGGCACAGCAGGATTTTTTGAAGCAGTTGATGCTCTTGGAGCAAAGGTAGCAGCTGTCTTATTAACCACCTGATCAAAAGTGTATGTCAGAATGAAAACAGGTTTTTACCGAGTAACTAAATTTGATAAGTACACTAAAGGAGAATTGACAGCGTTTCTAACAACAAGATGAATGATAGCATTTATATCAGATAAAAGAGCTAAGCAATTGGCAAATCTACGTCCTGACTATCAATTGTTCATCTGAACTTCTGAGCCATCATTGACGAACAATATGCAACTGCCTCATTAGATAAAAAACAGAAAGACGGTCTTTAGACTAGGACTTTCTCCTCCAACATTGATCAGGTTCAGCATCATTAAACGATGCAATCATGCAAACAACCAACTCAGCAACATTTGTTAACCTGGCGCATCACAAGTTCACAACCACCAGCAAGAGTATAACAAGCAACTATTATAAGCTAGTGAGATCGAAGAGGAACAGGCTAGACTAAGGGAAGTTCCCCATATGGACGTGTCAATCAAAATGGTAGCATGTTGGGTTCCTTTGGGGCAACACAAGTGGTTAAGAATTTTTAGATTTCTGCAATCACATAACCTTACCAAAAATCTGCAAAAATATATGTTATAGTCTACATGCTCCTCGCCCATCAAAACATTGCCACTTTTGTTATGCTTGCTGGAAAGAGGTTGTTATCTTATCTTCAAACTATTCCGAGTACTAATCTATAGAGTCGGAAAAAAGTAAAAAAAAACTAATGAATACAATCCCTTCCCAGATTTGAGTAATCAGAAACTTTCACTGTGCCCCTGATTTCAAGCACAATATCTGTTTTCTCTTTTGGTGAGTATCTCCATACACAACTTGGGTGTATTGAATCCTAGACTTTCTTTCTTTTTGATTTTTTAAGAACGGAAAAACAAAGAGAATATTCATTGATTTCAAAGACTCAAAATCAATAGACTCAAAATTAATATATACAGGATCGATATTCTTTTTCCAAAATTAAAAGGGTCCTGTATTGATTGAATTTGACATTAATGAAAATTCACTTTTGATACAGGCATTTTCCTAGTGCACATATTTGGAGCTTCTAGAAGATGATGACTCAGCTAATATTCAGCCAGGTTCAAGGCCCATGGGAAGTTTGTTACACTGAATTGTTAGAGTATGCTTTTAGCTATTTCATTTCCCTTTTTAATTAATTCCATTATGTTGTCTTTAAATACTGAGCTTGGTTGTAGTAGAAAGCTATCCAAAGTATAGCCAAAAACTTCTCTCTATCCTTTAACTCTCTCTGTAATCTCAATGGGCATGCTTTTGCCATTGTTATCTTTGATGAAAGCTCAACAATTCTTCTAAAGTCACGGTTGTTCTGCTTCATTATATTGAATTTTTCGAGTTCCTATACCTCTGAAAATAGAAATTTCTTCTGTTTTTTCCCTTTTTTTGGGGGGGTTTCGGTACAACATTACACTGATCTCTTTTTTTATAATAAGATCATTATCCTAATTTCTGTCGTGAGACTGCCTCCTCGGAGACATGGAGGGTGTCAATGTATGCACGCGCACTTTGATAATTGCTTGTGATTGAAAATGCATTGACTGTCCTCCAAGTCACACCAAATAACGACAGAGCAACAATTTCCCTAATTTTTCCTACTAGAGCATCTAAAATTATTGACAAATAGCTCAACATTATAATTGATATCAAACAAAAGTTTCATTTACACTCCTTGCTTCCTAAGCAAACCCCCCTAAGACAACAAAAACTGGCAAAGGGTTTTTGCAGAATTTCCAATTCTAATTAGGGTTCTAATCTTTGAGCTCGATGACTAATTAAAGCTTCCATAAAAAGTTAAAGCACCTTGGAGGCACCTTGGATCTGTTTAGTTCTCTCTCTCATCACCATGTCTCGCATGATGGTGAAAAACCTGTTTGCTTTTCTTGATGGAGAAGAGGAAGATTTTGATGTAAAGAATGTTGTTGCATATCTTCAAGAAGGTTGAACGTGTAGCCGAAGAGCAGGCCAAGAAGGAGAAAGAGGAGAGAGAATTGAAGGAGGCTGAGTTTTGCGAATTTGAGAGAGGCCAAGACAGAAGTGGTCAAGGCCGTGGTAATAGAAGAGTTGGATCAATTGGAGTGGTGATGTTCAGTATACCAATGATACAGAAAATGGTCAAAGAAGAAACTATAGTAGAGATTTCGATGGAAACGGGGAAATCATCAATGATGACATTGGGAGTCAGAATATAAGCGAGGCTAATGGAAGTGATGAACATCAAGCAGGACATGATTGATGGTTGTTGGCAGGGAGTTCCAATAAAAACTAAAGGGAAAGGATCGTGAACCAAGGACATTTATTTGGGGATAAACAGAGGTGTTACAGAAATGGGAACTCGAATTCTGGTGGTGAGATGAGATTTCATTGTAATTCTGAAGTTCAACGTGATGATGCTGGTTAGAAACAGCCTAATTGGAAAAGAAATGAAACTGAAGACCCAAATTTGGAGATGAAGAGAGAAAATACAGAAATGGGAACTCAAATTATGTTTATGAGAGAAGGGTAATGGTAGAAACCTTGGAAGAGGTAGAGGTGAGTGCAGAAGGACTGATAATGGTTGAGAGAGGCAGACTGGCAATACCAGTGATAGAAACAATGGAGATGCTAACCAAATTAACTCCGGATTTGGAGATGAAGAGAGACCATACAGAAATGGAAACTTGAATTTTGGTTATGAGAAACAACGTTAAGTGGAAGGCGGGCGCAGCAAAGGTGAGTACCGAAGGACTGATAAGGGTGAAGTGAGGCAGAATATGGGAACAATTTTGAAGCTGACCACCTTAATGATAATTCTAGAAATGATGCTGCTGCGGTCTTTGATGTGTAAAAAGATGTAGAGACTGAATGGGGAAATTGCAGAGCCATAGTGGAAGGTAATAAAGGAAGAAGAGCAAAGAAGAAAGAGCAGGAGGAATGTAGGCAAAAGAAGAAAGAGGAAGCAGAGAAATATGCTTCCCTCGTGACTCTAACCCAATATGAGAAAATGCGTTCAGAAAATAGAAAGGCTTTAGAGTCCCAGAAGGCAATAGAGAAGATAGCGAACATTGAGAATAAATTGGAGGGCATACGACTGTTGAGGAAAAGCAAAATGATACCTTTATCCAGCTGAAATCTGAGGAGAAGCTGACAAAGAAACATAGTACTGAGGTGCAGGAATGCAGTAAGAAATCTGAGGAGGAGCTGAAGAAAGATCTCCCTAAGAAAAATAAGGATCCTAACTCCTAAGGCAATGAAGTCAAGGAGAAGCCTAAGGAGATGAAGAATGATAGCCGTAATAAGGAGAAGAACCATAAGGCAGTGGTTGTCGATCGTGGTGGTGGAATGGGCCGGATGCAAGGAAGTGATGGAGGTGGTGAGTGGTGGCCGAGATGGATTCAGATGTTTATGGGTCAGATAAACCATGGTACGGTGTTGTACAACCGATCTATGCTGCTACTGTTGCTGCTCCGTTTAGCATCCCTGAAGAGAAAGATTTTCCTGTCCTAACGGCTGATTCTGCTGCTCCTGCTACTCCCTCTCCTGTAAAGGCTTGATTTTGTCGAATTAGATTAGTGCTAGAGATTAGTAACAAATGTGTTGGATTGTTAGGTATTGGTGCTTAAATTTTTGTGGGGTTTGATCACTTTTCGGCTGCTTGATTGTTTTGAAACTACTAGTAAAGCTTCACTTTTCTATAATCCAACTATTGTTTTTTAACAGCAAATAATCCAACTATTGTTAGTTTGTTACCCGTGCTAAAAAGGACAAATTTAATTTCCTTTATTCTACACAAATGAACTTGCTCCCAAAGATCTTCAATTCAATTAACAGAATCTTGCACCCTGTAACATCAAGTGCATGTTCCAAGTTTTAAATTTTACAGTAAATGAGACGCATATTAATTGAGAAATACAAGCCAAGGAAAGCATCATTCAAAACCAATTGGCATTAACTGGAAGCCAAAGGCATAGTTAGTTATATGCACACTAAAGGCAGTATACATTTTCACCAAGTTCAAACAGTACTAACTGAATCCAAATTGATCACAAATCTCCATATTTTCCAAATTCAATCAAATACCAAACAAAACCAGTAATTACAAAATAACCCATCATCACAAAAAGCAAATACTATAATAAGTTCCATTAAACACAAACAAGTTAGTAAAAGTTTTCAAATACTTGCCTTTTTGAGGTCTTTCTCAATAGCAGAACCAGAACTAGAGACCTTACTTTGAGTTTCTTCATCTGGGTTCCCTTCAATTTCACTAGTTTGCAAAAATTCATCAACTTTATCTTCAACAATTGAAGGTGTGTCTAGTTTCTCTGAATTTGCCCGAATTTTGACAGTTAAAAAACCAATCTTTTTTGTCTTGTGGGTAAATTTGGGTAAGGAATAATAATAACTTGTGGAAGGATAAGGTTGCATGGCCAATGTCGATATTGATAACAAGGCCCTCATTCTCTCTCTCTCTCTGATTTCTCGAACCCCAAATGGACAAATGGGTTCTCAAATTTGGAGAGAAAAAATGAAATTAAGTTCAGAAATTTAGTGGAAGGAAGTGGTGGAGCTTGGGTGTTGAGCAACGGCGGGCTGGAAGTCGTCGCCGTGAAGCGTCAGTAAACATCCAAGGGGAGATTAACTGACGTTTGGGGTTTGGCCTAGGCTATTCTGCCCTGTTATCTTTATTTTATATTATTTTTCTGTGTGCTCCTTTTCTATTTTCTTCCAAAATCTCCTCTTTTTTATGTGGTTGACTCACTTGAGTGGGGTTGACTCATTGAGAATGAGTAGTAAACTAGAAAATTATGAGTGTGTTCTTTTTTTACCATTTGGTAATATATTCTATCACTAATTTCAACTGATATTTATTAATAGGATAAAGTTTTGCAAATGATTTTCTTTGATTTAGGTTATGTTTTTTTCCACTAATTTTCATTGATTCTCATTGATTGGGTAAGGTCCTGCCACTAATTTCCACTGATTGAGTTAGGTCCTATTATTGATTCTCACTGATTGGGTAATGTCATGGCACTGATTTTCACTGATTCAGTAAGGTACTATCACTGATTATGTGAGTAGGATTTTTTATTCTCCATTGTTTTCACTGATGGAATAAGATAATGCCCTTGATTTTCATTGATTGGGTAAAGTCCTGTCACTGATTCTCATTAATTTAATAAGATTCCTACAATAATTCCCGCGGATTAGGTAAGATCCAGTAATGAAAAAGTGATGCATGAGCATGAGGGGCTAGCTTGATTATCCGGTTTCCTATTCTATTAGGATTCTCATTTTTATGTTTTAGGAATATTTAATTTTTCAGAATTAGATAATTAGGAGTTTTAAGTAGATTATGTTGATGAGTGATTGAGTTATTCAATTAAAATTTCAGAAGTGAGCTTCTTTGAGGGGACTTGCGAGTTTTCTTTGTTTCTTTGATCTTGCGAGGTTAGAGAGACGTCCAAGATTAATTTCTCTTGGTGTTGCGACGTTAGAGAGGAGTTGTCTTGTTTATCTTTATTGCTTTTGTTCATAAATTGAAAATCCAAAAAAATACGCATCAACTTGGTATCAAAGCCAGTTCCGCATACAATACTGTTCGTCAGAATTTTCGTTGTCAGATATGGTCAAGTGAGTACTTGTTTTCGAAGGTAAACAACGTTCTGAACAAGACTAGTTAAGCTTTAGCTTACTAGCCTCACCCTATTTTCGCAAAAAAAAGATCGTTTACTACTGTTTACAGGAGGTTTTGTATTTTCTAACGAGATTATTTTAAACCGATTCGAATTATTAACCATGCTTTGAAGAAGAGATGAGGCAAGATTGGAGTATGTCCCGCCAGCTATCATTAAAAGTTAGTAAGCAAGTAATGAAAGCTTTCGAGCCAAGGTTACAAGATTATTTCGCCGGACTTCGTACCGATCTAATACCATTATTAAGGGATGAACTTGAAAAAAGAAAACAAGAAACTCAACCACATGAAGAGATAGAAAAAGAAGAGATCTTGATTCCCAAAGAAAATGCAAAGTTTGATCTTGGTGTATTATGTGAAAATCTTCATGTTGAAAGTTTACAAGAGAAGGAACAACAAGATCTAGAGCAACTTGATTTGAATCTTGATCCAAATCAACCTCCAATATTCGATGAGTATATTGATGATGATGAAATTTTTGAAGATGAGAGGAGGGATGCCCAAGATTAATTTCTCTTGGTGTTGCGACTTTAGAGAGGAGTTGTCTTGTTTATCTTTTATTGTTTTGTTCATAAAATCGAAAATCCCAAAAAAATACGCATCAACTTGGTATCAGCTAGTTCCGCATACAATACTGTTCGTTAGAATTTCTGTTGTCAGATCTGGTCAAGTGAGTACTTGTTTTCGAAGGTAAACGACGTTCTGAGCAAGACTAGTTAAGCTTTAGCTTACTAGCCTCACCCTATTTTCACAAAAGAAAAATCGTTTACTACTATTTACAGGAGGTTTTGTATTTTCTAACGAGATTATTTTAAGCCTATTCGAATTATTAGCCATGTCTGGGGATGAGAACGATATGTTAAAGAAATTTGAAGAAATTATAGCCAAGCGTGAGGCTAATCTAGCCGAAACCTTTAGACAACAAGTGCAAGAAAAAGTTATATCTGCACTCAGATCTGTTGGTATTGGTGATGAAGAAGATATCGAGAGGCGCCGATCACGACAATTGCAAGGTCGGTTCACACATGATCGAGATGATGATCGTGGGTTGAAGTTTGAAATTCCAGAATTTGATGGTGATTTTGATCCGGAAACATATATTGAATGGGTACGAACTGTAGACAATCTCTTTGAATATAAAGAGTTTGATGATCACAAGAAATTCAAGATAGCGGTTTTAAAACTCACCAAATTTGTTGGAACTTGGTATGATAATTTGAAGAGGCAAAGGGTACGAGATTGCAAGTCCAAGATCAAGTCATGGGAGAAGTTGAAAAAGCATATGAGGAAGAAGTTTGTGCCACGAGAGTACGAGCAACAAAACTACATCTGCATGACTACCCTTAAGCAAGATAACAAGCTTATTGCAACGTATATCCGTGAATTTGAGCGTCTATCTTTATTATGTGATGTTCAAGAACGTGAGGAACAACGCATAGCACGATTCATAGGAGGGTTAGACAGTAATTTGCGTGAGAATGTGGATGTACAAAATTATCAAACTTTTGATGAAGTTTGTAGACTTGCTCTTAAGTTTGAGAAGATCAGTAAACAATCCACAAGTCACACTATGGTGAAAGGCTTTACCAACTTTCAAGGTAAACATCATTCAAATCCTAGTCCTAGTGGTATGACCAAAGAAAAGGATGGTGTTGCTCCATAAGAGAAGGTTAAGAGAAAGTGCTTTAAGTGTGGTGGGTTTGGTCATTACCAACATGAATGTCCTACCAAACATACCTTAACCTTACAAGAGATTGCGGAGGTTGAAGAGGAAATCTCAAGAGATCAACAAGCGACAATGCAACAACAAGAAGAGGAAGAAGCCATGCCCGTAAAGGAAGGACCACTATTGTGTCGAGTTATATTGGAAGAAGAGGTGGATCATGAGGCATTGAACTTTGCATTAACACAAAGTAAAGTACTCTACAGGCCTTTACAAATCAAGGAAGATTCACCATTGGATAAGGGACAACTTGAGCCATATGTGTTTGATCAACTAGCTTGGAAGACACGTCAAGAGGGAGGAGAGGGTGGTAGGCGTGGAACTCCAATAACATGTCACATATTCATCATAATTTGGGGTCCTAATACACTTCTATTGATCGAAGTTAAATTTGGGCATAATGAATTAAATGCGGGTTTCACTTCGTCCTATTGGATTCGAGGTCGAATCTTTTTAAGAGGGAGGGATTGATGCATGAGCATGAGGGGCTAGCTTGATTATCCGGTTTTCTATTCTCTTAGGATTCTCATTTTTATGTTTTAGGAATATTTAATCTTTCAGAATTAGATAATTAGGAGTTTTAAGTAGATTATGTTGATGAGTGATTGAGTTATTCAATTAAAATTTCAGAAGTGAGCTTCTTTAAGGGGACTTGCGAGTTTTCTTTGTTTCTTTGATCTTGCGAGGTTGGAGAGACGTCCAAGATTAATTTCTCTTGGTGTTGCGACTTTAGAGAGGAGTTGTCTTGTTTATCTTTATTGCGTTTGTTCATAAATTGAAAATCCAAAAAAAATACGCATCAAAAAGAACACAACCTTAGTAAGGTCATGTCACTGATTCAGTAAGGTTTTGCCATTGATTATATGACTAGGGATGCGTTCTTTTCCACCGACTCCATTGATTGGGTAAGGTCATGGCAATTCACTGATTTGGTAAAGTCCTTTCAGTGATTTCTACTAATTGGGTAAGATCCAATAAGTGGAAAAGAACATACCCTACTGTTGGGACCCGAAATAGTCATTTCAAACCACCCTTGACCGCCACGTCATCAAGGGAAGTCAACAAGTCAAACGGCCAATCGAAAGCCGACACGTGGCAATCAAGGAGTCAAATCAAGTAGTAGTTGCTTAATTTTTACTCTCAAAGTATCATGTGTTAGATCGTATACCAATATGCTTACTTTTGGATGAGGGCGTACTCACTCGGCAAAACTTTTTCAAGTCTAACTCTTTTGGACTCAAAATAAAGAATCCATAGAAGTTAATAAAGAGAATTGGACAAAAATAATTCGAAAAGTCACATATGTATAGAGTTTATACTAAACTTAAATCTGTAAAATTAAAATTAAAATCGCCGAGTAAAAGCAGTTAAGGACATTTCCAGAAAAAACTGGAAGAATATCAGGACAAATGTAGATTAGAATATAAGAAAATTTTCACTTTCACGAACAATGACTTTGAATCTAGCCAATTCAGTGATGACATTCCTTGTTTCATTAATGTATCTACAAACGCATCGCTTATTAAACCAATTACAAACGAGGAATCAAATGAATTCAGAATTCTCATTAAATCCTTGGACCATATGAAATTGGTGTTGGATTGTACCTACATTATTGGTACATTATCGGTAAACAGGTATATGAAGCTATTAAAGCATTTTTCCAGTACAAGAAACCATCGAAGGAAAAAAAAAATCATTTGTTCATTTCGTTGACACCTAAAACAGGGTGCTCGAATACTATTAATCATTTTAGACTAATGAGCTTGTGTTTTACTTTGATTAAATTGAAAGTTTCCACCCAAATCTTGTGTCTTTTTATTGTTATTTGTCTAATTCATGCATCCATATATCAACTCGGTTGTAATCCATCAACCTAAATCAACAATAATCTTTAATATACGTACCAAAATGCATCAATAATTTCTTAAAAGGGAAAGTAGTCAACTAGGGTCAAAAAGCACACCATCTAGATATCTAAAGAGCACATCTGCTTCATAAAAAACAAAAGATTTTTTTTTATCACATCATTCAAGTATTCCCAGTCTGACAGCCAATTTTTGTAGACCTTCCCATTATTTTCTCCATTCAATTCTACTATCTTTGTCTCTCTTAATTCTCTCACAGTAAAAATTGCCCCTTCACAATATTTAACAACATGGCTATCAAAAACATTTAACAACATTAGTTGATTTGCTAAAAAAAAAAAACAAAACAACAACAACAACAGAAGATGACTATTGCCATTTTTAATTTTTGCCACCCATCAACCACAAAATCAAATCTCACTTCAATTTCCATTTCCTCAAACCCCTATAAGAAACACACTAAATAATCCTCTGAATATATAAAAATAACAAACAAACAAAATAACAATCTAGGTAAATTCAACTAATAAACCCAATCTGATAAAAAAAAACTAATAAACCCAATAAAATGATTTCTCTTCCACTGATCCAAATCCGCCTTGTCCGAAGGTCTTCCCGCCCGAGCTTAAATTTCCCAAAAAAGCTTCCTTCTTGTCTCTAAGCACAATAGCATGCCCAAGCTCCTCCTTCTTACTCTTCCCGTTTACCTTGGTAATTTCACGATAACAATGTCTTCTGATTTGGTATAGGTTCCTTGCCGAGATAACTGTAGCTTCCCGTGATTTGAAGTTCTCGAGATTACAAAATCACAGAACACCCCTTTAACAAGGTTAACTTTGATTTGAAAGTATAACATATTTTTGGAAAATTAATTGATTTCCTTTCCAAAGCTTGATAGGAACATTACAACACTGTTACTCTTATTCTACAACCCAGAATAAAGAGTATGCCAAACACCCTGGCTAAAAGTCCACGCAGGGACATTAAACTTAGAACCAAATCAACTTATAAAGAGATACAGAATTAAACAGGGAAATTATTCAAAGAATTCTGAAACAAGTCTCTCATCTTCTCATTCCCTGAGCTGTGCGTACGAGCATGTAGTTGATTTACCAACTTCCTTGCAACCTCTCCAACAGTACATCTTTCCTGCTTGAAGATAAGGCTGTTTATTGCTTCCCAAACAGCATGGCCAACAAAATTCAACACTGCCTTAAACACCAATTCCTGGGTTGTCGTCCTACTGCAACACTGTATGCCTAGTCAGTGACCTGACTCCAAGAATAGCCTAGAAAAAATCCCCCTGCCCACTTCACCATGGTCTTTAGTAGTTCAGCTGAAAAGGAACACTCAAAGAAGCTAAGAGGTGCTTGTGAGTTTCTACTGCTGACTGACACAGTACACACTGATCATTAGTGATATTCCCAATACCCAACTTCAACAATCTGTCTTTAGTAGGCAATCTACTCATACAAATGAGCCAAAAACAGAAAGTCTGTTTTGGCAGGCTAGCTTAGACCAACAGAGCTTGGTCCATCTAGCAGCAGGCAGCACAGACAACATGTTCCTATATGCCCTGCTAATAGTATACAGATCTGCAGCACAAACAACATCCTTCACACACTCCTTGTCATCAAACACTCTTTTGATCATCCAGGAATTCTGAGCAGGACTAGGCATAGCCCAAAAATCATGTTGCTCAATATAGTATGATCCCACCCATTGAATCCACAACTTCTCCTTCATATTGTTGATATCCCAAACGAGCTTCCCTATAGCTGCAACAATATATACTAGTTTTATGTCCGTGCTTCGCACGGATTCTTAAATATCTCTCGGAAATGTACATAATCTTCTACTTGATATCTCATGTCTGTTGTATTCCGCACAACTAATTCTATATTTGACTACTTTAATATGTTTGTATGAAATACCCTTTTAATTGATCTACTTCTAAAATAAAATGAATGTAAAAAGATTAATTTATGAATATAATTTGAGGATACTTCAAACTTCACAAAAGAATAAGAAAAGATAATTTAATGAAGTAAGATTTTTATATTTTCGAGTTACGTAACTTAAAATATTTTATTTTATAGTTTGAAATAATAGGCAAATAAATCATATAATAAAATCTAGTGATATTGATCATTTGACACTTGGATCATGATTTGTTAAGATATGTGATAGAGTTTTACATGTGACGTCAACGTGTTATCTTTCCATGAACACTCCCTCTTTTGTGACGTTTACATGTTATCACTGCATGGTAAGGACCCAACTTGTAAATGTTACATATATCTCAATTGAAAGAACTAAAATTATTTTTATTTTTTAATATAAAAATATGCTAATAAATATGTAATAATGTTAACTAATTTTGAGGCATTAAGGGAAAACACTTGGATGATGAGTTGTTAGACTATGTGGCAAGCTTTGCTAATATGGCAACTTCGGTGTCATTGTTAGTTGACTTAATTACATATTTATTAGCATATTTCTAAATTACAAAATAAAATAACTTTAGTTACGTAAGTCAAAATATTATAAATCTGATTCCGTTGGATTGGATTGGAAAAATGCTTCAAAATGAGATATATATGTATATGTCCTATAAAAGTTGGTTTCTTTCCGTGTGGTCATGACACGTAGAATGTCACATAAGAGAAAATGTTCGTGTGAAGATGACACGCACAGGCCACATGTGCTCAACTTTGTCACATAATTTTAGTTGTGCGGAATAAAACGAGCATGTGCTATCAACTTTTAGTGCACATATATCGTTAATGCAGAATGAGTTTATTCATTATTTTCATTAATTGAATTACTTATTGAAATCAGTGTACATATACTGCTTTTTATTATCTATCTAAACTTAGTCCAATCTCATTACAAATGAAGGTCGCATGAAAATATCATTTTCAAGAATTAACATGCTGCATCCTATGGATAGAAATCTTTGCAAAATAAAAAAAAAAATTATTTTACTAATAAAATTAATAATTTCACATCAAATATAACATTATATTATTATATATATTCATAAATAATTATTTTACGAGCCCGTGCGAAGCACGGGGATAAAACCTAGTATATATATATATATATATATATATATATATATATATATATATATATATATATATATATATATATATATATATATATATATATATATATATATATATATATATATATATATATATATATATATATATATATATATATATATATATATATATATATATATATAGATTTTTGGGTATAAGCGCTGGTGAGATGACAAGTGTTACTCTTCGGTTGGCTTATATCCAAACCATTAATTAAAAATTATTTTTCATTTTCTTAAAGGGGTTATGGTTAGATTATTACTCTATCCGTCCCAATTTAATTGTCCACTTTGAAATTCGTGACTCACAATATTGTGAGTCACGAATTTCAAAGTGGACAATTAAAGTGGAACGGAGGGAGTAATATAATTAATGCAAATTAATAGGGAGTATCAATTGTTTGTATTGAAGTTTTGACATAATTTATGCAGTTAATGATATAAATAATAAAAATTAAAAATTAATTTAATCAAATTAATTGGTAGGAACGATAATGATAAAATTTATTAATTTATCAAGAATGAATTTGATTTTTTGCATTTCAACTTTCATTTGTTGACGATGCACATGTTAAATAAAAGTTTGAGCAAACTATCTACAATTTGTTTATTTTTGGGTTAAAGTGGCGATTATGTGACAAGTGACCAATTGACATACGACTAATATTTGTAAGGGTAAGCGCAAGTAATGTGACAAGAGTTACATTTTAATTAAGTTACCGTTCTTAGCCTTTTTTGTATTATAATTCGTGTCACCATTTTTTATATTATATTCATGGGTATCCAAGTGATATCTAACAACTATTTATAGGTATACATGCAGGTAATGTGACAACAATTGCATTTTATGTCACCATCTTTATTGAGATTGATAATTGTGATTTGTGGGTATAAAAATAATAGTCTATGACATTGCAACTGTTACATGTCTAATACTAGGGGGATATAAGCATAGGTAATGTGACAAGAGTCATGAATAGAGTCATAATTTTTTTTATTAACTTTTATATATCAAGGTTTAATAGCAGCTAACCTTTCAAGTGATCTTTGACCGGTTGTAAAAATAAATGCAGACTAAGTGACAAGTAACATGTGAGTATGTGACTAATATTTATTTAATGATACCCTATAAAACAAACCGTGGAATAATTGTATATATATATATATATATATATATATATATATATATATATATATATATATATAAGTGGATGTTGCACGTTGCTAGATGGACACATAGGCGTCCATATAAGCAACGCATACATTCCTTGCTTGACACATCATTATAATATAAGATGCAAGAACCTACATTAATGCATGAATTTACATTAATATTTGCTCTCCAAAGGCAATATGCATGTATCTTGCAAATACATTTTCTTTAAATTTCTATAATAATATATGCATATAATAATAAAAACAAATTTATTTTGCTATAAATACTCATCTTTTTCCGTTTTAATTTTTTTGTGTGCGGATTCATGCATGTTTTAACAATAAAGCTCGCTATATTCGATCAAGTCAAAGTGTACATCGTTACTATTACAAGTCTTGCATTATTTTTTTTAATGGTAGGTAGAAATGATGAGTGTATTAGTTTTCAATGACGGGTATACTATATACATTGTTATTAACTAATTAGACATAATTTAAATGCATCCATGTGATAATTAGGGTTTTTTTTGGATTGTATTTTGGAGTAGTAGTAGTAGTGGAGGTGATGATCTTTTAGACTGGATATGAAACACTAGAAAAAGGTATAAATTGCAACAAAAATAATAAACAAGTTTGAGGTTTGACTATACAAATAAGGTTTATATCATGATTAACAATGAATAAAATATTGTATGTTTTGGTATTCTACACTACGATTGATGCAATATTGTAGGTTTGACCTGTACAATATCAAAGGAGAGGTCTTAGAATAGGATTTTATATCCTGAAATGACATATGCAAAAAATTATTTCTGAAAAATGTACGACTGAAACTATTTTATTTTAATATTGACACACAAACCGTGCATTGCACGGGAATATAACTAGTATATACATATAACTAGGTCCTTCTTCGTGTGGTGACGGCACGTGGGACGACACCTAAGCATCTACATGGGCGTAGTGATGACACCTAAGCATCCACATTGGCGTAGTGATGACACCTAAGCGCCATGTAAGTAAGCAAGTGTCACCAATTATTGCTCACCATTATTAGTCTTTATTAGTATGACAATTACAATCATTTGTAAAATTATTCAAATTATAATACAATATAACTCCGGTTACACAATCATGAAAATTATAATTTTTACTTCATTGGATAGGGATTGAAATGTACTTCAAAATGAGATATATATATATGTCCTATATTTGATCCAATGAAATTCGTGGAAGTTCTTAGCTTCTTCATTTTTTTAGGGAATTTTGGGTAGAAAAATAAGAAACTTTTAAGCATTAATTTTGTACTCAACAAAGACTAATAATCAACCAAGACCGGAATTTATTATTAAAGTGCTTTATGTAAACCTCTTACAAGCACGTGCTTTTTGCGTGGTGAGTAGTGACTTCAGGGGGGGGGGGGGACATATAAGAGGATCATAATTGTATTTAAGGGACAGTAGAACGTCAACTATGTTTTTTACCACTTGGACAATGCATATAAATTAATTTTTATGCATTTTATGATTTTGAATAGTTTTAATTTATTTTGTTTATTTGTTAGATACTAAAAATCTATCCATTAGATGGTTAAATAACAATTAATATCCAAAATAATTTTTGTGCAAGCTGACACCCCTTGACCATGGAGAATTTTATCCATTTTTAAAAAATGAGATTTAGTGTTGGGGATAATATTTCGATATCGATTCCTATATCGCCAAACCATGTCAACTTTCAACATAAATGTGCAGTTAATGTATAACTAACCCAGAAGTTTGATTATTGTCTTTTTCGATTAAGAAATTTATTAAAAATAAATTAATATATTAAGGGACACATAACAACTTAATAGAAAACATGATATAATAAAGTAGTATTTACGTTATGTAATAAAAATTACGAGATAGATAATTTTAAATTTTATTGCGTACATATCTTTTTAAATCGTGGAACTAAATTTAGTCCAATCTCATTATGAATGATGATAGTATGGAATTATATATTTTCAAAAATTGACATATACCTTATGTATATACCTTTCTTTCAAACAATCTATCTACTTATAAAGTTAATATTACTTTGAAAAATTGACATATACCTTATGAAAACTAGTGTAAATAGTGTTTGCATTTAGTCATTTTTTTCTTTTTTTTGGTAATTAACAAACTTTTTATTAATCACCATGGTCAACGTTTACAGAACAAACCTTTATCCAAGGTCTCTCATACAAACAACTCAACACCTAAACTGTCTTACCAACAAAAGCATCAGCAAGAGGAGGAGCTCACCTTCTATGAAGCACCGCTCTAAAACTTCATGTGCTATTGGTAAGAGAACACAAATAGCCATACAACTCCCTAGGACAAACATCAGGTCCAGGTATGCACATAAAAGCAAAGAAATACACAAAGATATCTCACAAAGACTCAAAGAAATCCTGCAGTTTTACTTGTTGGTGGCTCCTGATGCACATTTGTGCTTTGATCTGCTGGATAATTCTACCTGTTGTTGCTTGTCTCCCATGGAACACACGAGTCTTCCTCTCAATCCATATGCTATGCACAGTTATAGCAAAGGCCATTTTGATTGCACATCAACAGGGGCTCTCCCTTTTGATCTTTGAATCACCCACTTACATTCAGTATCCCAATCAGCAACCTGTCTAAAAATTTTAAGCTAATGCAAGATAGTTTGCCAAATTTCCTGTGAGTAATCACACTCAAAAAACAAATGTGTATGGCTCTCATCATGAGCTGTACACAATACACATGTAGATCATATTGTAACCCCCAAGCTATTAGTCTGTCCTTGCATTGGTTCTCAACCTCCCTTGTACTGCTAGCCACAGGATAAATACAGTTTTTGGGGTAGCCATGTTTGAGCAGATAAGATTTTTCCAGCTCACATTAGTAGCAGGTCCCGTTAGCAGTTTATAGGCTTGTTTGATGGAAAAACCATCTGCTTTTACAACACTATTCCAATCACCTATAGCACTCATATATTTCCTCATGTGAAATATTTTCATGATCATCCACGAGGCTTGAGTAGGTGTGTCCATAATCATAAGGTTATTCAGCTTCACATAATATATATGGACCCATCTAATCCATAATGTATCCTTCTTTGAACTGAGAGCCCATAATAATTTGCAAATTGCAGCTTGATTCCACCATTTCAAATTCATCAAGTTAAACCCACCAGCAGCTTTGGTTAAACAGATTTTGTCCCAGGCAATCAGAGCTCTTTTCGTGATGGTTGCTTCACCACTCCACAGAAAACTCCTACATGCAGCTGCAATTAGTTTCATAATTTTATGTGGGAGTACAAACAGCTGGGCCCAATAAGATTGCAGCCCAAATAAGACAGCTTTAATCAATTGGATCCTCCCTGCATATGACAAGATCCTGGAAGTTCAAGATCTGATTTGGCCCAACATTTTGTCAACAAGTGGTCTACATTGAGAAACAGTAAGCTTCTTGGCTGATAGTGGGACACCAAGGTATCTCACAGGAAGCACATCCTCAGAATAACCCAAGAAACTCAGAATTTGCTGTTTAGTATTATTGGTAACTCCCCCAAAATACACTTGAGTCTTATCCATGTTGGCTTTCAGTCCTGAAGCCGCCAAGAAGTGACAAAATTTTTCATGTAGACTTCTAACTGATTCAAGATCCCCTCTACTGAACAACAACAAATCATCTGCAAAGCACAAATGTTTAATACCAAGCTTTTTGCATCTAGGGTGATAATGGAACCCTGTTTATTTCTGCAGTGAGTGGAGAACTCTATGCAAATATTCCATGACAATGGTGAAGAGGAAGGGGGAGATAGGATCCCCCTGTTTGAGACCTTTCTTGGCAAGGAAAGTTTCTGTGTATACACCATTTAAAATAATGGAATAGCTAACAGTGGTAATACAAGACATAATCCACTGGATAAACATGGCAGGAAATCCCAGCTCCCTCAAAATCTGTTCAATGAAACCCCATTTCACTGAATCATAAGCCTTCTGTAAATCTATCTTCATCATAAACCTTGGAGAAATATTCTTCCTTGAGTATCCTTTTACTAATTCATGACTTAGCAAGATATTGTCTCCTATTAGCCTCCCAGGGATGAATGCAGACTGACTATTACTTAAAATACTACCAATGACAGATTGAAATCTATGAGTAAGGATCTTTTAAATGATTTTATACAGCAAAGTGCAGCATGCTATAGGTCTATATTCCTTTACAGAAGAAGGTTGTTTTACCTTAGGAACCAAAGTAATCAGTGCTACATTAATGTCAGGTAACATATGTCCAGGGACAAAAAAAAAAAATCATGAATAGCCTGGCTTACCTCATCTCCAATGATATGCCATGCTTTTTTGAAGAGGTGAGCATTGAAGCCATCAATTCCAGGTGCTTTATTATCATCAATAGAAAAAACTGCTTTCTTGATTTCTTCTTTTGTAACTGCACCACACAGATAATGTTGTTGTTCCCAGGTAAGAGTAGCACCCTGTCTCATAATCTGCAGGTCAATGCTAGGTAAACAGGTTGCTGTAGACCCCATTAACCCTTATAGAAAGATAACACTTCCTGCTTAATTGCATCAGCTTTGACAATTCTGTCTCCAGATGCATTTACAAGGGTTGAGATAGAACTTCTCCCATGTCTGTCAGTCATCACAGAGAAAAAATATCTTGAGTTTGAATCCCCCTCCTTAATCCAATGAGCTTTGGATTTCTGTTTATACACACTCTCCAATATGCCACTCCATTTCTCAAGCTCAAACAGACAAGCTTTCTCTCTAATAAGCAGATCACAGTCAACAATATTATGCTGCATTTGTTGCTGAATAGAAGTGAGGCTATCCCTAGCCTTATCAACTCTATCCTCAAGGTTACCAAATTCCTTAGAGAATAAATTCTTCAGAGGGTATTTGCAGGCCTTAAGTTTTTTCCAAACTTGAGGCATTCTGGACCCTGATGCATATGAATTCCAGTCAGTAGACACACTTTCCTCAAATTTGTCATGGGAGGACATCACATTCAAAAATCTAAATGGCCTTTTCTGAACCTGTGTCTTATTCTCAAAATGTAAAATAATGGGAGAATGATCAGAGAATAATGGCTCACTAAAATCAGCTTTAACATGCCCATATTGAAGGTGCCAGTGGGAATTTCCCATAGCCCTATCTATCTTACTACAAACATGCCCATTGGACCAAGTATGTATCCTGCCTATAGCATTCAATTCATCCAAGTAACAGTCATCCATAAAACTTTGCAAGTCAACAGTTTCATGAAGTGATACCTGAGTTCCATGCAATCTATCAGCAGCATATAAAAGTGCATTAAAATCTTCAGTGAGAAGCCATGGCTCATGAATGCCCAAAGCCAAAGTCCTTAAACCTGTCCATAGAGACTTCCTTTCTTCAACACTATTCAACCCATATATAACAGTTACCAGGCACTTGAAATCTGAAGTTCTACTTTCAATCGAGCAGTGAAAAAACTGGGAGTTAGTAGCAATGATATTAACATCCATCATATCAGTCAACCAGATCACCCAGATTCTGCCATTTGTTGCCTCATTGTAGTTGTGAGCAGATTCCCAATCTCGAGCAATTTTTGTACAGATTTTTGAAGCATTCTATTTTTTCACTCTAGTTTCAATAATCCCTGCAAAACTAATTTTATTCTTTTTAAGAAAAATTCTCAGTTCCTTATGCCTGAAAGGTTTATTCAAGCCCCTCACATTCCATGTTGCTATCTTCATTGAGGGATGAAAGGGTTAGACCCATCACTCACATCAGGAAGGTCTGGAAGTTCAATTTGTTCCAACACAGGATCCAGAGTGGCAAATGGATTATGTGATACAGGATTATGTGATACAGGAATAGTCACTATATTCTTGATTAATCCCACAGATGCAGTATAAGCAGTGCCTTGTCTGTTAATAATAGGTCCCATAGTGCTTGAAGCAGCTCCTGGATCCTTCCCATGAGGTCTATGACTTGATCTATTAACTTCCTTCCACTTAGCCTCAGCTGGTGTTGGTTGGACAGTAGGCACATTAGTAGTAGCAGCAGCTTCAACAGGAGGCCCATGTTCTTTATTCTTTGCTTTTTCAACCCATATCTGTTGTGGTTGTTGTGGTCTTCTCCTTCTACGTCTATTTCTAATCTGATTCTGCTGTGGAGGGAGTTGGAAATTCCCATGTCTCCTATTATTATTCTCACAGTTATGCCCAACCTTAAGACACTTTTGACAGTATTTAGGCTGCCATTCAAGTGTAGCCTTTTGCATAAAAGATTTACCCTTTGGGTCCTCAACCTCAATTTCAGCAAGGATTGGTTGAGTGACATCAATCTCTATTAACACCCTGGCATAAGAGACACGGAGTTGCTTGGATGTACATACATTCATCAGCAAAAATTGGCACCCCCAATCCACTAGCAATACGGCTTAGAGAATCAACACCCCAGCAATTGAGAGGCAGATTGGGAAATTTGACCCATAAAGATAAAATACGCAGGAATTCATTCTGAAAATTAAATTCAGGGGACCAAGCTTTCATGATGATAGGCTTATTATTCAAGGAAAAGGGTCCTGAAAACAGTACATCCTCCATGTCTTTTAAGGTTTTAAACCTAGCAATGAAAAATCCCTCTTCATGATAGTATATTTCAGGTTGAGAAACAAAATTCCATAGTTTAGCTAGGTATTGAACCATGAAATTGTAAGTAGGAGTATCACCAACCACATAGAACACAATAGAGTGCGCCCATTTCTCATTTTGTTCGCTAACATCAGTTTTATCTAACGGAACAACCTTCTTTCCATCCTTAATCTGAGGTGGGATGAAAGAGAGAGACATACCATTGGTTGCTGTTCGATTTTGCGCGAATTTATCCACCCATGTATCCTCCTCTTCCACTGTCTTAGCCACAGGGATAGGTGTCTCAAGCCCAGCTTCACTGGAAAGATCCAACCGACGAGCTGCTCCTGGTCCAGTAGGTACCGGCGTCGGAGTCGATGTCACAATACCCTGACTCAACGAGCTGCCTGCCATCTCAAACGGAGAAGAAACCCTCGATGAAGACGAGCCTTCGATTTCACAGGTCAAATTCTCAGGTGAAACCCTAGCACTAATTGAACTACCGGTCGAGTAAAGAATAACATCACGTCCCCGACCTCGGCCACCGCGACGACCTCGTCCAGGCGGTCGCCCTCTTCCACGGCCGCGAAAGCCAACCCTTTCAATCATCAAAATTGTCACTGGCGCACGTTAGCACAAGCTTTGCTAACGTGAGCTGAGAGCTCATTTTTTTCTTTTATTAATTCTGTATTTGTAGGTACAAGCACTGATTACGTGAGAATTGACATCAAACGAACATTTGTAGGAAATATTTAAACGTTAAGTCGCCAAATTATTATTATTTGATTATCTTTTCAAAGTTATGTATATTTTATAATAAAAAAATCACGAAAGAATATAGAGACAGTTATGCGTAAGACATGTTTGCCCATTTAGCAGCACAATATTAGTGGTTAATCATTTAATATACAAATATATTTCTGAGTCACTTTGGTGAAATGCATAAATTGTTTTTAAAAATAATTATGATTTTTATTTATAATTTTTTTTTTGGGTAAAAAAGAAGCAACTTTATTACCAAAGATCAAACCAACAAACAACTCATACACAGCAACAGGGGAGTTAAAATCACCTCAAGGCACCTTCTAGGAAGGGTACTTGAAAGTTGATCAACAAGCCTTGATGCTACAGACCTAAGCAATTAAATAAGCTCATATCACATTGTTTGATATTATCAAGTTTCATACAACCAATTCTGAGCTTAATGACATTCCTAATCTGATTAAACATGACCTTGCAATCATAAGAACTAGCTGAGAACACAACTCCATTTCTTGTCAGCCATAGTTGATATATAGTGGCAGCAACATATACACCTGATAAGTGACATGTGATTAATATTTTTGAGATATTGGTTGATAAGGGAGAAGGGACCCTTTTGGAGTCACAATTTCTAAAGTAATATATCTGGGTTACAATATCATATTAGGTGGCAAATGATATATATATATATATATATATATATATATATATATATATATATATATATATATATATATATATATATATATATATATATATATATATATATATATATATAAAGCATAAGTAATATGACATGTGTAATATTTTGATCGGTGACTATAAATTTGTTGGTATATTTGTTTGTTTATTTTATTTATAAATGTAACTTAAGAAAAAAAAAGTAGTGACAAGTGATGTGTAGCATAAGTTGCCTCTATAAGTGGCACGAAATAAAGTATACAGCCGCCCCCCTCCCTCCTCTCTTCTCTCTCTAAAAAAATCCTAACCCTATTTTTGTGATCTAGGGGCTGCCATCAGTGAATAGTTGATGGTAAGCGATCCTTCTAGTTTCTTCATCTTGTTTAGTTTTTCAGTTTTGTGTTTGAGAATAAAATCAGTCTCTCCTCCTGTGAGAGTTAGTTTGTCCCAATTTTTGGGTATAATTGTCTCTCCTTTTGTGAGAGTACTGGTTATTTTCTATTTCGTTATTCATATGGCGGTACTTCAAATCATCTTCTTCAAGAGGCTTTCTACGATATCAGATTTGTACGTTCAACAAAGTTATGGCGACAGGGCCCTCCGCGAAAAGGCTGTAATATGGAAAACAGCGATTGAAAGGAGACTGTTCGGACTCGTTGAATCTACCATGCTAAATAGCTTTATCACTCGAATGTTATTTGATGTTTTAGAACGGCATCTTGTTGTTTCTGATTTTGTTTGTAGATGCCGTATGGCTTATTATTATGAATGAATTTAATTTTCCCCTCAAAAAAAAATAAAAATAAGTGGCACGGTCAATCGCTTCTATAATTGAACTTTTTTTTTGGGGTCAGTGTTTTAAAATGCATAATTTAATATAATAAAAGATACAAATATTTATTTATAGATTGTAAATAACTTTTGTGGTGAGATTGTTTAATGTACTATCTTAACTAAGCTTGCTTTCATGTTGCAAGTCTTAGTAGTCTTTTAACTTTCAAATTCTAATTAGGAAATTACACATTAACAAATAGTATGATCAAACTGGTTATTGTTCAACAATAGGAAAATTATATTAATTTCCCTGCGATTAGTTGTCTATGATTAATCCTATTTGCATTCAATAAAATATTAATAAAAACTTTAAATTGGGTGTAGATGATGAATATTTGTGAGAATAGATACACATAATATATTAAGTGTTTTATAGTTTTGGGTATAAGCACAAGTAATTAAAAGTATTACATCTTGATCCTTTTTTTAGACGGTGATTCCTCGCATTTTTTTCTTTAAATTCGAACAAATGTTAGACCTTCAACTTTCAAATTCTAATTAGCGAAACACGCATTAAGGGACAATCAGACTGGATCAAACTAGCTGAAGGTATAATTACCAGTTTGACCCGTGAATAAAATTTTCAAGGATATGACCAATCAAATAAAGTGACAAGTAGAGTTCCATTTAGGGTGACAATTTGTCAAGTTTTATATTTGAGGTACAATGGCAAGTTAGGTGTTGATATTTTTATTTTATTATTGTGAAAGGCTAGTGATAGATATTTGGAGGTAAGCAAATTACTTTGGACACGTATTACATTTTGAACCTTTACCATTTTCATTCAACAATATATTAGAACTAGATATGAAGCCCGTGCGATGCACGGGTTGAATTTTAATACTATTTTTTTAAAAAAAAGTGTTTAACCACACGTTAAAAAAATTAAAAAAAACTCATTTGCACCAAAAAAAGAATATATGTTAGCAATTTCAATTCCTTGTTTCTTTTATTCAGAATTGATGAAGTTTTGCGCTGATCATTGTTATGAACTTGTTGTAGCTAGAATCGTCATCCCTTGATAAATCCTTATGAGTTTGTCCTAATTATTAAAATATAAATCCACTCAACATTTTTTTAAAAAAATGTGTATTTATTTTTTTTATTATTAATAATCACTTACATGACCGCCTAGATGGGTATCAATTTCGACTAATTCCCGTTTTGAAAAAAATATAAATGAATTTTTACTCTAATTTTCTTTAAACTCTATGCACTTATCCTAATTTCTTTTATCTTTTGTTTAATATAATAAAAAAAATCTAATTCTACTACTAACAATATATGTCTAATTATTCAAGGAATTTACTTCTTAGATAATGTACAAATAAACATTTAAAAAAGACTCATGAATAGTGCTTATGTGACTTCTTTGCAGCCTAGGTTTAAAATCTATCGATGCAATGTTCAGTCTTATTGTATTAGTTTTTGTGTTTATTCTTATATATATTGAGACTTTAATATTTAGTTGGAGTAAACTTTATGATCTTATATGTTTCTTACACGACAAACTTATTATATATGCATCTTTGACAATTATTTTTCTAAGTAGTGGCGGAGCTACATATAACGCTATGAAGTTAGAAAAAATCACAACACTTGTTAAAATACTTTAATTTCATGTTAAAATGTCCTAAAATATACTTTTTATTTTATTTTAATTTAAGGTTTTTTTGGTGCAAATTCAATTCTAAGATTTAGGACCCATACTTGAGGAATTTATAAGGAACATTAAGAAAATTGAACTTATACTTAGAAGTTTTCGGCCACGCCACTATTTTTAAGTCAATCTCATTTTCCTTTATCCTGTTTTCTTTTAATGATTTCTTATGTGTGGCCATTTTTGTTTCCTTTTTCTTATTTCATTTTGCGATGCTTTTGTTTTGTAAGGATAGAATATAATTCTCACAAAGTTAGAAAATCAAAGCACTGAATAAATCAACTACACATATAGGGTGTGTTTGTTAGAATTTATCCGGTTTGTTCAGTTCAGCAGTGGTCGTGTCAATTCAGCAATGTTCAAACCAGTTAAGTAGTGCTCAGTTCAGTTCAGTGGTGTTTAGTTCATAAACATGCATACATTTTGTCTCACATAGAAACTGGGGTTCAATTTAGTTCGATGTTGCTCAATTCAGTTCAGTGGTGCTCATTTCAATTCAGTGGTATGGAATTCAATTCAATTCAATTCAATTCAATTCATCCCTAAAGAACACACCCATACTCATCTACCAAAATTTTTCCCAATAAAATGGTATCGGTGTGCGTTCTTTAGAGCTGAATTTACCTGAACTGAATTGAACTGAAATGAATTCAACACTACTGAACTGGACACCTCTGAATTGAATTTAGCACAACTTGATATGCGAGACAAAAAGTATATTTTCCAACTCAGCACCACTGAATTGAACTAAACATCACTTAATTGAAAATCACTGAAGTAACACCTGAACTGAACTGATCGTGTAAATTGTAGAAAACACACCCTCATTCTTGCTAACAATCATGCATAATTTTAAAAAAAAAGAAAAAGAAAATGAGATTAACTAAGCTATAAAATATAGATAGACGTATAAGCTTAATATGTTCTCACTTACAATGGTAGTGTATCTCTTCCTTCAAAATGAAACTCCTACTAAATAATCCTTGTAGACTATAGTAATTTACAAAAATTTCTACGGTAGTAATTATTAAATTATTTAGGGTGCGTTTGTTAGAGCTGAACTTACCAGAACTGAACTGAATTTAACATCATTAAACTGGACACTATTGAACTGAACTGGACACAACTGTACTGAATTGAGCACAACTTGATATGTGAGACAAAAACACATGTTTCTGAACTCAGCACCGCTGAAGTGAACTGAACATCATTTAACTCAATTTGAAATCTATGAATCGACACCTGAACTAAACGGATCGTGTAAACTCTAACAAACGCACCCTTAATGACACCAATGCATCTTAATTACTAAAATGACCTTCGCGTTAGCTATGGCGCAGTACAAAGATAAATGTTGAAGGATCATTTCCTTATGTTTAAGGGAACATAGTGACTGTGGCCATGTGGGTCATATCGGTTTACTCAAAACATGTAATAGTTAGATTAAGAACAACAGTCTGTTAACACAATCAAATATATATGATAAAAAGGGTGTCTTGCATTCTTTAAAGCTGATTTATCTGAATTGAACTGAATATGAAATGAATACGTACAACTAAAGTAAACTGGACTTCACTGAATTGAATTGGACACTTTATTTTTTTAATCAATAAAACATACTACAATTGATTTTCATGTTAAAGGATATTTCGTACTCTTTCCAATGGTGGAAGATATTTAATTTTTTAAGCGGTAGAAGTAAAGTTATATGCTAGAATAGCCACAGTGAAGTTATATGAAGTAAATTTAATTTCCATATAATAAATTATCATGACTTATAAGGGTACTTGTACAACTTTAATTCTTAACACAAATCTAATTAGTATTTAATTTTTTCTAGTTTATTCATTGTTTAGGGTTTATGGGTGGTTGCTAGTGGGTGGCAGGTTGGCGGTCGGCTGGGGGGCAGATGGTGGTTGTCTATGGAGTCGAACATAGGGAGAAACAGAGAAGCGCAAGTCATGGAGGGGAGGAGGAGAGTGAGGGAGTCGTGCAAGTCATGGAGGGGCGGACGACGCCGATGACAGGTGCCGGGTGGGGATGTGAGCAGCAACATGTCGAGTGGTTGAGGTGACGGGTGAGATCGGGGGTTGGCGGCGATAACCACCACTCCCTCAAACCGCCACCGAACCCGAGCATTGCCCACCCAAACCCGACGCCCTAACCTTCTGCGGCTGTGAATAACTTGGTCGATGTTGATGATGATGATGAATTGACGTTGATGATGATTATGATAAAGAATTGATGATGATGATGATAAAGAATTGACGATGATGATGATGATTAAGGAAAGTTAGGTTTGTGTTATGTGAGGGGCAATTTAGTCAAAGGAGATTTGCGTTTAGTAATTTAGCATTTACGTTTAGCAACCCCCTTTATATTGTTGTGGTAATTGTTTAGCAGTGTAAAGTTTACTTATCATCTATTTTTCTAAGCCCCAATGGAGTAAGAGAAATCTTTTGCTAAACTTTTCTAACAAAATTACCAATGCATAATCGTGCAAACTTATTCTCGAATCCAAAAAGGAGTGTCACTTTATATTATTGAGATTATTGAGTGAGTATGTATAAATCTCAAAACTTGTAATTTACGACTCGCTCTATGCTCTCGTAAAATGTTTGTTGTGTAATGATACAGTACTAAGACTGGTATTATTTTAAAGTACGCTTTTTGCTTTTTCTTTTGGTAGAAGAAGTTTGAATTTTTGAAGCGTGGAATAAAAATTATACATCGCTTAATATTTCGTTATGTCCAATGATTTACTTCTATAACTTTAATATTCTCTCTTTCCTAACTTCTATTTATAATTTATTATTGTTATTAAAGTATATTTTGAATTTTAAAAAGCTTGCTTAGGAGGCAAAAGACTAGCTTAGGTGAACGTCTCCAATAATGTCAGAAAATGTCTCTAATTCCATATGCTCCCGTAATAAAATACCAATGCATAAGATATATGACAAAATGGGTATTGTTTTAAAGTGTGTTTCACGCTTTTTTCATTGGTGTAAGATATTTGATTTTTTGAATCACGAAATAAAAGTTATACTGCTTTTGATGTTTCATTATATCCAATGATTTACTGCCATAACAGTTATACTGCTTTTAATGTTTCATTATACCCAATGATTTACTGCCATAACTCTAATATTCTCTCTTTCCTAAATTATATTTATGATTTTTTGTTGTTATTTTTTTTTATAAAAAAGTTCACTTAGGTGGACGCGTCCAATGCTGTCAGAAAATGCCTCTAATATATAGATATTATGATTTATTAAAAAACCAAAAAAAAAAAAAAATAATATCTGAGCATACATTTTAAAATAGTAATACTCCCTCAGTTCCTCCGTTTTGGAGAAACCTTAACATTTGTTTTTTGAAGTTTAAAATTTACAAATTTTGACCATTAATTTATGAAAAAATATAAGGATTTACAATGTAAAAGTACTACTATTAGATTCATTTTAAATCACATTTTTTTTTTTATAATTTATATATGCATATAAATACAACTATTTAGGATCAAAGGGGTGTATTGGAGACCGTGAATAAATAAATGTTAAGGTTTTTTCTAAAACGGATGGAGTAGAAGGATAGTCCGTGCGTAGCACAGTTCACCTCCTAGTATATAACTATACTTGGGCCCTTCTTCGTATGGTGCTGACACGTGGGATGCTACATAGGCAAGCCATGTCGTCTGGACATGACACGTAAGCCGACATGTAAGCACAAACTTGCCACATAGCATGACACATCATCCACTATTAATGTCTCATCATTAGTTGACTTAATTACATATTTATTAGCATAGTTCTAAATTACAAAATATATTAACTTTAGTTACATAAGTCAAAAAATGATAAATCTGCCTGTGGGATTGGATTTGAAAAACGCTTCAAAACAAGATATATATGTATATGTCCTACAAAAGTTGGTTATCTCCGTTTGGTGATGGCACGTAGGACGCCACATAAGAAGAAATGTTCGTGTGAAGATGACCCGTAGACGCTACATGTATCAACTTTGTCACAGTTTTACTTGTGCGGTATAAAACGAGCATGTGCTATCAACTATTAGTGCACATATATATACTGTTAATGCAAAATGAGTTTATTCATTATTTTCATTAATTGAATTACTTATTTAAATTAGTGTGCATATACTCTTTTTACTATCTATCTAAACTTAGTCCAATCTCACTACAAATGAAGCTGGCATGAAAATATCATTTTCAAAAATTAGCATGTTGTATCCTATGGATAGAAATCTTGGCAAAAATAAAATAAAATAAAATTTACTAAGAATTTCACATCAAACATTTTAAGCATTATATTATTAAATATATTCAAAATATTATTTTACGAGCCCGTGCAAAGCACGAGGATAAAATCTAGTATTCTCTATAAGTAAAGTGATCATTCTTTTGTGATTCAAGAAATAAAAGGAGTCTTTTAAATTTAGAAACTATAAAGTTACTAGTTTTTTTTTTTTTTTTTTGAGGCAATAAAGTTACACATTGTATAGGTTAGATTGTCAATAATAGTAATAATAATAATAATAATAATAATAATAATAATTTTAAATAAAAAATAAAATAATAATAATAATAATAATAATAATAATAATAATAATAATAATAATAATAATAATAATAATATTATTATTATTATTATTATTATTATTATTATTATTATTATTATTTAAATACAAGAAACAACAACCACCTTTAAAACTATCTTTAGTTGTAACTTAAAGGTATCACAATAAAGTTATAATGTACAAAGCTACAAGCGTCAGATGTCGTCTTTCTGATGTCTTCTTCTTTAGTCCATAGCTGATGGTATCTCGACCTAAGATCAGGAGTGGTGTTACATAGGGCTATTCAAAAATATTCGAATTCGAGCATTCGATTCGAAAACCCGAATATCCGAACTGAAACTATCTGAAAGAGCAGATATCTAAAAATTCGGATATTTGAAAACTCAAAATTATCCGAAAATTATCTGAAACTATCCGAAATTTTTAGCTCACATCTTCAAAATATTAGGCATAAAATAAGATAAAAAATAAAAATATATAAATATCTTTCGGATAGCGGATATCCGACTATGCGAAATTTCAGATATCCGAAAGTTAGATATCCGAAATTTCGGATACGGAATTCGAATATCAAACTTCGGTATTCGTAATTTCGGATATCCAATTTCAGAGACCCGCATATGAACACCCTGAAACTGCTACATCCTACACAGTGTGGTAGCACAGTTGCTACCACACATGTGGGTCCATTACAATAAAAAACGGGAACCGGGCATTGGCAGTTAAAGCTGTGAGACTGAGTGAATGTGGGAAAATGCTATACTTACATATGGTGTAATATACACCTATATGTTTTGAGTCTATCTCTCTTCTCTACCCCACATCCCAATCACTCCCATAAAATCTAAAGGAGCTTATGGAGGAAGAGAGAGATAGAGATATAAACACATTACTGTATATTACACCATGTGTAAACCAATCATGGTCCGTGAATGTGAGTTAAGGCAGTGACAGAAATTGCTCTGGTCCCGCATAACAAAAGGCAGAGAGGGGAGAGCACGTCTAGTGTAAGAAATATTTTATTTTATTTTTATCCACTTTTATTGGTTATTGTACTTATTGGCATTTGTCTCTTGTGGAAATGTATATACTCTTTTCAAAAAAAAAAAAAAAAGGAAATGTATATACAATGGGTCTATTCTTGTGTAATGTATGGGAGTAACTTTGTTTATGATCAGCTTTATATTTTGGTCCTTCTTTTTTGTTGGTTAGAAATGTTAATAACCGATCTAATTGATGGAACTTGCTCCTTAATAAACATACATGATAAATGACAGTAATTTATATTTTTTTTTGTCCACTACTAATAATCACAAGACTGTTATTACTATTATTATTGTTGTTCTTGTTTCCTTTGTGGTCTTAGATTATTTATTCATTTTATTAGAAAAATGTAAATAATAAATTATTCACAGTGGGTAGTTCAAATGGTAAGACATTTAATATTTATAAATGTCTAAGATTCGATCCACCTCAATGTCTTGAAGATTTCTGGATCATTAACTTCATGCTATATAATATTAGTCGAGCAAAACCCTAATACCCATGTCATCTAGAAATTCATCAAATAGTTAACTAGTAATTCATCAACTATAAAGTTATAAGAAAAGAAGTTAAATTGTTTATATTTATTGCTATAATAATATTTATATCGTTATATATACTTAAGGTATTGAAGCACATATATATTATCGGAATAGCTTAACGTAAATACAAAATTACTAAACGCAAATGTTTTTGTCATAAAATTTCCTGAAACACCCTTTTTCATTAGATACCTAACTCTCTCCGATCTTCTCCTCACTCCTCTTTTTCTCTCATCTCTCGCTTATCAATCCTTGTGTTTAAAGATTAAAAAATAAATCATCATCACTATTATTATTTTCATCAATTTGTGGTTAGATTTAACCCAGTCCAACATTTATCAGTGAGTCTGGTAGACAGAAGTCGCTTTAAGGAGCGGGAACCATAGGACGTCGGTTACGCGTTGTCGGCTTGTCGATGGTGGAGGGATGCCGGTGAAGGGTGGCTCCCAGTCCACTCACTGCCACCCACTCGCCCACTGCCTGATAATCAGAGCCACCGCCCCTCTCTCCTCAACCGGAGCGGCGCCGTAATGATTCACCGATGCCCGTCCCTTCCTAATCTCAATGAATATTATAAATAAAGAAAAAGTTCAAATTCAAATCATATTGTACCTTAAATCATTTGTAGTTGCATCGAAAGTATTCTGGAATAAAAGTATCAATCATTGTGAGTTGAAGCCAATAGAAAACTAAGCTATAACAGCACATGCAGAGGTAGTGAGGGAGGAGGAGGGAGAGAGAGGAAGAGTGGGAAATTAGGTTTGGGACTTTGGGTTATGAAAGGGGTATTTTGGGAAAAATAATTTGCATTTAGTAATTTGAATATTTACGTTTAGCAATCCCCATTATTATCCATTCATTCTCAAAGTTCATTGGCCCACTTTTCTCAACAAAAAAAAAAAAAAAATTTATTTTTCTCATTTTAGTTAACCCATAACCCATTTGCAAAGTTATGCATTTTGTGGCACTAACATCACATTACATTATACGTCAAATGCAAACAACACGGCAACACTTACTACTATGGTAATATTTATACCGCTATAAATATAATTTATACTGTTATGCATATTAAAATGATAATATTTATACAAATCGTTGCCTTATATAACTTTATGTGCGGGTTGCCTTACACTTTGAAAATTAGTAAATCAAATTATTGTAACATAAAAGACAAAACTTAGTTTTTACATCAGTCCCTGTATAAGTATACATATTAGTATAATAATATTTATACTGTTATATGTATTAATATGATAATATTTATATCGTTATATATATATTTAAAGTGAGAGCATGAGAGCACCTGTCAGATTCAGCCCTTCATTCTTAGAATCCATTCCCCCAAAATTAACCCTAATCAACATTAACTTTTTTGATTTTTCGTTAAATATCCCCCAACGCCAAGCCTTCACCCTAAACCCCTGAAACCCTATAATATAAACCCTAAACCCTAAATCCTAAACCCTAAAATCCTTCCCTAAACCCTAAACCCTAAACCCTAACACCCTAAACCCTATTTTATAAAGTATTAACCCTAAACCCTAAATCCTAAATCCTAAACCCTAAAACTATTCCCTAAACCCTAAACCCTAAACCCCTGAAACCCTACCCTAAATCCTATACTATAAAGTATAAACCCTAAGACTTTCCAGTCTAACAAAGATATTTTAGTAATAGATTACAATAAGGAAACATCCTGAAAGATCATATGCCGTAACATAACATAACGTATAGTAACATAACCTATCACAACCAGAAGACCTACCCTTATCTATTCTTAGTCTCCATTGCACCCACATGTATCCGTGTCATCCCGGGTCACCCCGAGGCTTTCCCATGTCGAGCTCGATAGGTCCAACAGTTTGCTTATACCTTGTTACAGATCCAGATGAAATCTTGTGGGAATTTCAGCTCAGAGACCAGGGGTTTATCGGTATCTCATGAGACCAATTTCACTCCTCGTTGAATACAGACAAAATTACCGCGGTAACAATAATTCGAATAAGAGACTTTACTAATGGATATTTAGATTAAGATGCTGAAATTGCTAATAGACTTTCTATAATACTGTCGGTTAGAACTGGGTGCTATGTTTGTATTGTCCTATCACTGATAACGGATTACCTTAATGTTTAATCATGTAGCTATTTAGTGGTTTAATATGTCTGGCAACCTTACTGTATGTTATAACTGGGTGCTATGTTTGTATGTCCCTATCACCGATGAGCGATTTGTACGAATTTACCTTAATATGCTTAATCATGAACATATGTAGTGGTTTAAGGTCTTGACAAGTGTTTGTTTACAGCAAAGCTGTATGTTCACATCTTTTTCCCCTTTTGTTGATGGGGTATCTCTTTGCTTTGCTAATGGACGTAAGAGTTATAAATGGGTCAAGGGATCA
This sequence comes from Tetragonia tetragonoides, assembly GCA_038025085.1. Lineage (NCBI taxonomy): Eukaryota > Viridiplantae > Streptophyta > Magnoliopsida > Caryophyllales > Aizoaceae > Tetragonia > Tetragonia tetragonoides. The sequence continues at coordinate 16,243,348 of CM076142.1, read as the reverse complement.
GAACTAACAGATTCGGGTAGTAAATGAAGTGCAAGATTGGGTCCAAAATGAAGATGCAATACAAAAGAGGGGCAAAAACGTCAGCAAAAAGAGAACAAAAGTGTTAGCTCAAGGAGGTGAGGATAGAGAGAAGTAGAATGCAGCAATGTCGACTAAGATGCAGAAGCCGCACAAGAAGTTAGGCCGGTGTGGAGATTAGGTGGTTTATTGTGTTTGGAAACAAATAATACAATAATGACATAGTAATTTCAAGAAATTTCTAAGGACAAGAATCAATGCAGGATTGGGAAAAAAAAAGGGGAGCTAAGCATATTAGTAATATAATGAGCTGCATAGTGTGAGAATTAAGAGGGAGTTGTGGCTATATTGAAAATTAGGAGAATAGGAAGCTAGTTTGATTCAATTCAGCATCACTAAATGCGAAACACTGACCAAGTGGAAGTTAATCCAACAACCAAAGCACTAATTGGCTTGTTGTTGGGCAATCTAGTAGTAAAGAATGCAGCACTTTCATTCAAATGGTTTAAAGATTTTCGGATGTAGGTACCCTTCATTGGAAGAAACTGCATATATACATATACATTGCATTTAGCAAGACAAATTGGTGAACCGGAACCTAGGTAATGGGCAATGGATGCAGGACTATGGGTATTTGGAAGCTGATTATTTGAACCCACATATCTCTGACCATACACCTATCTCAATCACCACTGATAATGTTATGATAAGCTCTCCTAAACCTTTTAGACTCCTCAAGGTCCTCCTGCAGCAACAAGATTTCTCTGACATAGTCAAGCTCTGGCTAGAAGACATTGAAGGAGTCAAGATGTATCAAGTTTGGCAAAAATTGAAAAAAATTGCTAAGCTTGCTGGAGGTCTTCAGAAGGACATGAATAGTGCTGAAACCAAGCTGTTAGCTGCAAAACATGACCTTGAAAATGTTCAAACAGAATTACAGCAAGATTTTCTCAACCCATAACTGATTGATCTTGAGAAGCAGCACTGCATTGATGTAGAAAAATGGGCTACATTGAATGAAAAAATCTTGAGACAAAAATCCAGAGCTACATGGATCAAAGAGGGGGATCAGAATTCCAAATTTTTCCATGCTCACTTGAAAGCTAGAAGAGCTATAAATAAAATTACCTCCATCTATGATGAGCAGAATAACAAAATCAGTTCTCCTGATGGTATTCAACAAGAATTCTTGCAATTTTTTGTGAAGTTGATGGGTACTGCAGCTGACCAGATACCTGCTATAAACCTGGATATTGCAAGAGATGGCCCTTCTCTCACTCTTGATCAGCAGAAACAGCTAGTGACAGATTTCAGTGAGTCAGAGATCAAGCAAGCTCTATATGACTTACCAGATGACAAAGCTCCAGGTAAAGATGGCTTCCCATCTGAATTCTTTAAACAATATTGGCCTGTGATTGGTAATGATATTGGTGAAGCTATCAAGCAATTTTTTTTGAATGGTAAAATGCTTAAGGCTGTAAATTGCACAACTGTGACTCTAGTGCCAAAGGTGTCTAAACCTACTTTTGTTAAGGATTTTAGGCCCATTGCATGTTGCTCTACTCTGTATAAGCTCATAGCTAAAATGCTCACAAATAGATTAAAAATGGTGGTTGATTCTCTGGTTGGTCATGCTCAGTCAGCTTTTATTGAAGGGCGACATATCATTGATAATGTTATATTAAGCCATGAATTAATAAAGGGATATACTAGGAAGGGTATTTCTCCTAGGTGTATGCTCAATGTTGATCTCCGGAAAGCTTATGATTCACTTGAGTGGGGGTTTTTGAGAATGGTCTTGTTGGAATTTGGCATCCCTTTCAAGTTTGTCAATTGGATTACGAGTTGTGTGACATCTGTGAGTTATACTCTGCTGTTGAATGGTGGTCTTACACCCATTTTTGAAGCAAAAAAGGGATTGAGACAAGGAGACCCAATGTCTCCCTTATTATTTGTGCTTGTAATGGAATATTTGAACAGATCACTGAAGCAACTGAGCAAGAATCCTGATTTCAACTCGCACCCTAGATGTGGGAAACTTGGCATTACTCATGTCTGTTTTGCAGATGATCTGCTGTTATTCTGCAGGGGGGATATTATTTCAGTTCAGCTTCTTTACCAGTCCTTTGCTCACTTTTCTCAAGTTTCTGGTCTAACTGCAAATCTTGACAAGAGCTCTGTATATACTGCTGGGATCTCTGTTATTGATAGAGAACTTATCTCCCAAAGTATAGGTTTCTCTGTTGGGACCCTGCCCTTCAACTATCTGGGAGTCCCACTGTCTTCAAAGAAACTTACACTCATGCAATGCAAACCCTTGGTTGATAAGATAGTCTCAAGAATCAACTGCTGGACCTCAAAGTTCCTCTCTTATGGTGGTAGACTGCAACTTATAAAGAGTGTACTTTTTGGTATTCAAACTTACTGGTCCCAGATCTTCTTGCTTCCAAAAAAAGTTGTCAAATTGGTAATTGCAGCTTGCAGGACCTTTCTATGGACAGGACAAGCATCCACTTCAAAACAATCTCTTGTTGCATGGGATAGATTATGTGCTCCTTCAAAGGATGGAGGTCTGAACATCATCCATATTGAACACTGGAATAGAGCTGCTTTATGTAAGCTACTTTGGGCAATTACTCAGAAGAAAGATAAGTTGTGGGTGCAATGGATGCATACTTATTATTTGAAGAATAAATCAGTGCACAGCACTGATATCCCAGTTCAAGCAAGCTGGCTCTTGAGGAAGATTATTGACAGTAGGAAATGGATTGATAATGGGCAGAATATGCAAAAGGAGCTCCAGGAATTCACTGCACAGGGGAGGTTATCATTCAGAAAGCTTACCAGTTCCTCCGACCAACCACTACCCCTGTCCCATGGAAAAGAATTATCCTAATCCCTGGCCTGATTCCAAGACACAGATTTATCCTTTGGGTTGCTCTTCATGGTAGACTGAACACTGCAGACAGATGCGTCAAATGGGGTCTTCAGGTGCCTCTAGCTTGTTCCCTGTGTGATTCAGGAAGTGATGAGACCATGACACATTTATTCTTTGAATGTGCTTTTTCAAGGAAAATATGGAAAGCATTATTAAACTGGTTTGGAATAACTAGACAGCCTCTTGCTTGGGAAGATTCTTTGGTTACAAAGAAGCGTGAGAAACAGCAAGCCTCACTTTTGTGTGCTTGTTTTTCTATTTGCTGCAGCTGTTTATCACATATGGGCTGCAAGAAACAGACTGAGGTTCATGCAGGAACCTCCCTTTGCTGATGTTGTCCTTCATGACATCACTAGGGAGCTGCACACCAGGGGAGCAAACATTCAGCAATGGAAGAAAGTTTTATCTCAGCTTAATAGTTTTCCAACTGTGTAAAACCCTGTATGCTGCTAGATGATGAAGGATAATTTTTTGTACCCTTCCTAGAAGGTGCCAAAATTTATATCCACTGATAGCTTATGCAATGGGTTCGTTTAAAAGGCAAATCTGTATGGGTCTGGTTGGGAGAGTCAAACCACCAGCTGTATTGTCTTGTTATTGGTTTTAATAAAATGAGTTTATTTTGACCACAAAAAAAAAAAAAAAAAAAAGCTGAAGAGGTCGAGTCTATGCAATCTATTATTCCAATCGAAGAGGAGTTCAAATAACTTTTCAGAGAAGGTCAATGTTACCAGAACTAGGTGCAATATGACTTACCATATTGCCAAGAAGAGTTTGTATCTCATATATATTGATGTGGTGAAATGGTTTAGACTTTAAACCAAGAAGTGGAGACTGAGCAGTGGGTGCCCCCTCCCCTCTTGTCAGAGCATTGAAATTAATTACAACTACCCAATGTAATCACAAATTGTTCAACTTTTAGCCAATGAAAACATGACTACGTTGGTTAGTGTAATGAATTACCCTTTTCCCATCTCTCTTATTTCCCTCCTTTCTTTTCCACCTCTACATCTATTGAATAGAATGATGTATTACATTGTAATCACCATTCCTCCCAAGTAAACGAGGTCTAAGTTCTAGTGTAATATGTAGAAGTACAACTGATCAGTAACTTATACAGTCTGCCTTACCTTTCCTTCAAAGGCATCAAATTTCTTCCCAACTTCAGATTCATTGACATAAACTGTAGCTTTTGTGCTACCTCAAAAGGTTGTAAGCTCATTGAACGACCTACAGAAGTTATCTTTGGTCAGGAGATGCTACTATCACCAGGAGAGCTCTTATTGCATGGTAAAAGCTCTGCCTGCCTAAGGTAGCTCGTATGAGCCTTGCAAAGTTGCAAACATCAGGATATGGAACCATGTTGCTATATGGAAGTTCCTAAGGGCTTTTCCTGAAAAAAGGGATAAATTGTGGGTTCACAACTCCTATTTTAAAGGAGCTGTCATTTGGAATATGGATATTCCCTCTAATGATGAGAAAGCATATTGGCTGCATTCGAGACTGGAATTGTTTCATAAAACGAGGTTTACATGCTGATTAGAGGACCTGTAGTTAATGTACTTGGAAAAATCTTGTGGCTTATTCTGCAGGGGAGACTCAGAACAAAGGATATGTTGATGTCCTAGGGACCCAACTGTGACCCAACTTGTGTGCTTTGGGATGATGATGACGATGAGACCAAGTAATAAGCATCAGAAGCCTGTAAATCAACCAATCCAGCAGTGCCAAGAAAATCACTGAACTCTTGTATCGCTCTCAAAACAGGAGCAACTGAACTTAACCTCTCAGACGACTCCAAGACTACATTTTAGTCTCTTATAATGAGCCTTGGGTTTGCTTGGGAAACTATAATGTAGTCTTGGAGTCGTCTTAGAGGGCAAGTTCAGTTGCTCCTGTTCTGGGGCCGATACAAGAGTTCAGTGATTTTCTTGGCACTGCTAGATTGGTTGATTTACAGGCTTCTGGAAGTTTTTACACTTGGAGCAATATGCAAGATGCTACTGATAGAGTTTGGGCAAAAGTGGATAGAATCACGGGAAATGCACATTGGTTTTTGCAGTAGATTTCAGGCATGTTGAATTTTTAGCATTTGGTGTTTCAGATCATTCCCCTGGGTTATTGACAGTTTGTGAGAATGGTATTGCAGAGCCTCGGCCGTTATGTTTTTGAACCAGTGGACGGAGGATGAGGATTTCTTACCTTTGGTTGATGATGTTTGGAGCATTCCAGTAAGGGGGTGTGCAATGTTTAAACTGTAACACATCTCAAGATGCTGAATAAAATAACTGAAACTTTTGCATAAACAGAAATACTCTACTATCTCCTTCAAAAAAAAAAAAAGAAATACTCTACTATCACTGTTGGAGTACAGAAGAAGCAGTTAGAGTGGGCTGCTGTACAGATGCAATTACAGCAAGGTCCTTATAATTCAGTTTTGCAGCAAACTGATAAAAATCCAAGGGAGGATTCTCTTAAGATGAAGAAGGCAGAACTCAGCTATTATTTCCAGAAAGCTAAAATTCCTTCACATCCAAAAGTCTGATGAGACCACAAAGTATTTTCAAGCAAAAGTTGCGGAGACTAGGAGTTAGAAGCAGAGTTGGAGCAATTAAGGACTGCAATGGGATCTTACATTCTGAACCCCAAAAGGTTATTGATGCTTTTGTGGATTTTTTCAAACAACTCATTGGCTCTGATTCAACAATTGACGAGTTTGATGGTTCTGTTCTTGGTACTGGTCCTATCCTCAGTTCAGATATGGGTGCTGAACTGATTCACTCAGTTTCTGATCAGGAAATTAAAGAAGCAATGTGGTCCATACATGAAGACAAGAGTCCAGGGCAGGATGGGTTTACATCTGGTTTTTTCAAGAAGGGTTGGTCTATAGTGGCGAAGAAAGTGTGTTCAGCTGTGTCGGACTTTTTTGCTACTGGCAGGTTACACTTTTCTCATTCTTGTGCCTAAGTGTGATATGCCTGAGAGTGTTGCTGACTTTAGGCCTATCGCTTGTTACTCCGTTATTTACAAAACTATAACTAAAATCATGCCAAATAGACTACAAGAGTGTATGGGGTTTCTTGTGGGAAAAGAGCAGGCTGCCTTTACCAAAGGGAGATCTTTGTTTGACAATGTGTTGCTTAGTCACTGAACTGGCTAAGCATTATGGCCGGAAAATGATTTCCCCTGGAGGCATTATGAAGATTGATATTAGAAAGGCTTATGACACATTAAACTGGGTTTTTTTGGCTCATGTGTTAAGGAAGTTTGGTGTGCCTAATTTGTTTATTCATTGCATTCTAACATGTATTGGTTCTGCAAGATTCTCAGTGTGTTAATGGTAGTCCTACAGGATTATATGAAGGCAAGAGAGGGCTCAGGCGGGGGGGGGGGGGGGGGGGGGGGGGGGGCTCTCTCCCTATCTCTTTGTGCTTAGTATGCAGGCTTTATCTAGGATGTACCAAAAAGCAGGTGACGAGAAATAGTTTGCTCCCCACCGTAAGTGTTCTAGGCTGGGGATAAATCATTTGACATTCGCTGATGATCTACTTGTCTCTACAAAAGGTGATGTCTCTTCCGTTTGTGCTGCTGTTAAGTGTTTGACACGGTTTGCTGCAATGTCTGGCCTTGTTGCAAACCCTCAAAAGACAAACATTTTTCTGGGTGGTGTGTCTGGTAGAGTCAGAAATGATATTTTACAGCATATGGGTTTTATCGAGGGGGCACTTCCATCAGGTATTTGAGGATTCCCTTAAATTCCTCAAGAATATCGGTTGCTACGTGTCAGGGGTTGATTGAGAAGATTACTCGAAACTTGTAACATTGGAGTACTCAACTATTGTCTTATCCAGGGAAGATGGGCTAATTCTGTGATATTTGGCATTCAAAAATTTTGGGGTTCTGCTTTTTTGTTGCCAACTGAAATTCTAAAAAAGATTGATAAACTCTGTCAAGATTTTACATGGGGTTGTTCTGGTGAGAAAAGAAGAATGATTTAATGGGATGGGAAAGAATGTGTAAGAAAAAAAAGGTAGGTTTAGCATCAAGGAGGCACTAAGCTGGAATAGGGCGTTGACCCTCAAATGGCTGGTTAAATTACATATGCAGCAAGACTCTATTTGGGTGAATTAGATATCTCAGTACTATCTAGAGAATCAGAACATGTGGGATGTGGCTGCAAGACAAATAGATTCATGGGGTTGGAAAAGGTTACTGCGTTTAAGAGATTTGTTCATCTCACAGGCAGGAGGTGTGACTCAAGCTCAGAATGTGATTGTTTCATGGCATTTCAAGTATCTCTAGCCTATGGGTGGATGTATCATTCGCCTTATTTTTATTATGGAACTTATGACCCCTGCTACTGGTATAGAACAGTGTGAGAGACTGAAGCTGTCCCTAAGCATAGGGTTGTGGCATTTATGGTTTTGAGTGATGCACTGGCCACTGTTGATAACATCTGCAAGCAAGGTTTGATGTTGGTGAATAGATGTATCCTCTGTACAGCTGAATCTTGCAAGCACCTATTTTTCGAGTGCGTATACAGTAAGCAGGTATGGCAGAAGGTTTTAAGCTGGATGGGAGTAAAGAGAGGAGTATACAGTTTGAACCATGTGATAAGATGGCTCCAAAAAAATAACAGAGGAAAGAGTTGGGAGAAAGAAAGGCATGGATGTGCTATCTAAGCTACTATCTATGAACTCTGGCTGGAACAGACTACTAGAGTCTTCAGCGACAGGAAAAGAGATTTCGAGCAAATTGAGCAGAATATAAAATTTACAGTTAGTGTGCGAATGATAGTGTATGTATAGCTGCAGGTATAGATGAACAAACTATTACGAATAGGCTGCTAGTTTGATTATGAAATTCCAGTTGGCTGTTTTCTATCGTGATTAGTGGTTCTAAGGGTGTCTCTATGGTATGCCTTTTAGGTGTAATTATCCGAGGGTTTTATTCCAACATCCCTTTGGCAATAGGATATATAGTAACCATGTCCCCCCCCCCCCCCCCCCCAAAAAAAAAATATCACCATTCATGAAACAGGTTTGATGAAAATGGGTTGTTGTAATAGCAGGAAAACAAAATCCCAAAATCATCACAAGGCTTCCGTCAATATAGATACTGCAAATTTATCCAAGTAATATTGATTCAAAACAAAATTTCACATTCGATGTAGTTCCAGATACAAAGAGCATTCTAGAGACAAACATATGATTAATCAGGAAAGGGGAGAATGGCCCTCAAAATACTATCCTCATTAAAGAGTGGTGGTTGGTAAAGACATACACAAATGCCAAGGACACCGATACTATCTTCTTCCAGCAATCCTCATCAAGGGAGAGATTATCCCTTGTATCTCTAGCAATGACTGTTGTATCCGCAGCTCTTCCAGAATAGATCGCTTCAAATTCCTCAAGGGACCCTTAAGGGCATCAGAAGAACGAAGATCCTCGGCTCGCATTTGAATAACCTTGTTAGCAAACGGCATCAACAAACCAGCATACCTTGGCAAAGTAGTGTTCTTTTGTAAGAACATCAACAACAACTCGAGCTCCTCTAAATCCAAATTTGAAACACACTTGAACAACTTCCTCCTAGCCACTAATTCTTCCATCACTGCAACCACATTTTCTGGACTCTTCTTCCCAAGGGCAGCCACAAGAGCTTCTTTGTGCCTAAACTTCTTCAACAGTTTATCATGCTCTGCCAACTTCACCCTCTTGGGTTTCAAAATCAAATAATCCCCTTCTCTAGGTTTCTCACTTTGCCCTCTATGGAAGTACCTAAAAAACGACGGTTTCAACACCCTTTTCTGCAGTTGCTCCCTGTAGTGAAGTCCCACAACTTCTCCTCCACTCGGTCCCTCCACCTTCTCCTTCTTCCTTTTCCCCATATAAATAATCCCATTTGACGTCCCAATAACTCTTGTTGATCCATCAGGGGAGAATCCAACCGACATCAAAGGAGCAGGAAACCTCATCGAAAATGTAATCTTCAACTTCGAGTAATCAAAAACCTTCATATACCCATCCAAGGAAACACTCAAAAGACGATACTGGTCCGATTCCTCCCCACTACCCTTCCCTACACGACCAACGCAAATGGAAGTTACAGTCTTATTATGACTCTCCATTGTACCAACACATTTCCCACCCCCAATCAAATCCCAAATCTTTACAACATTCCCACCAGCAGTAGCCACTAATCCCCCAGATGGCAAAAACAAAACATCCTCAACAGGCTTCCCATGATTAACCACCATAGCCGACTTCGAACCCGCCCTAACATCCCAAACTCTAACAGTATGATCATAACTCCCAGTTGCAAACAAACTATCATCAACAGGTGAAACAGACCCACATCTTACATAATCTTTATGACCCAAAAAATCACATAATCTATTCTCAGTTGCAACATCCCAATACTTAACAATAGAATCATCACCACCAGAAAACAAATGTAACCTATCAATAACTGGGTATTTTACTAACCTTACAGGCCTTGAATGACCCTTCAATTGCCGAAGCCTAGTTCGGGTTTTCGCCTCAAAAACCTGAACAATACCAGATTCACCACCAGCTGCAATAAGCTTACCATCAGACCTATATGAAGCTGAATAAGCAATGTCTTTAAAGGCAGAAATGGTGGATTGAGGCTCATTAGAAGTGTAAGGGTGATGTGGGTTGAAGAAAGAGAGAGAAGCTGAGTGTGTAGCAGCAAATAAGTGAGGGGGTTGTGAGGAGAAATCAATGGAGGTTATTGATGAAATTAGGCCAGAAATTTGTTCGGTTTTGAACGATTTCCAGAATTTGGATTCTGGGGTTTTGTTGGGTTTTTTTGAGGCTGGTTTTAGACGAGGTTTTGTGGGGAACGTTTCCGTTATATGGGTGTTCTCTGCCATGGTAGGAGAGAGGGGAGAGGGGAGAGGGGAGAGGGGAGAGGTAGGAGAGAGAGAGAGAGGAGGTTTGGGGGTTTGAGAGGGTTTTGTGTGTTGAGTGAGTTTAGGGTTTAAGAACATTTGTGCTTGCCATAGTCCTCAACTCCTCCTCGTTCTTCCTTTTTCCTTTTCCCTTTTTCTTCAATTTATTTTTTGGGGTTTTTTGCCCTAAGAAATAATAATAGACAAAAACTTCTATAAAGACAGTCTTTTCATAATTTTTGGTGAAATAGTTAAATAATACTCGTAATGGACAAGGATGAAAAATAAAAAAATAGTTGAATCGGCTTATCAACAAAACAAAACAAAAATATTTGAATCGGAGAAGAGAATTTCTTTTTAGCTTGTGGTAAACATGAGGGCATATTTTGTGATTAACATAAGAAAAATTAAGGTGAAAGTTTAATGAGGAACTAATATTGTTTTATTACTCGAAAAGTGAACCATAGTTTTATGGTTTAGAGCAAATAATAATAGTGATGCAAGGTTTTAATTACTTACCAAACAAAAAAAATAAAAATAAAATAATAATAATAATAATTTCTTTGCAAAAAGTGATATTATAGGTGATTTTTCAAAAAAATTCTTCAATATAATATTAAATTGATACACAATTCATGGTTGATAACCAACTCACAAAAAAAAAAAAAAGTTGATCACTATTTAAAAATGTAGGGGTCACTTATTATGTGTAGTGACCCTTGTTTCATTGAAAAGTGACCCCGTCTTACTAAAATTTATAGAAAGACCGTCTTATATAAGTTTTTGTGAAAAATGAAAGGCTTTTCTTCTATTTAATAAAAATAACTAGCCTAACAAAAAAAGGGAATCGACTTCATAAAATAAAACAAAATAATCATATGTCATTCATGTCATTTTACAAATTAACAGCTAACCAAACAATTAGTTTTATTGGACATTTTTTTCCATCGGCTACCTAAACAAGCTAACTGATATTCTCCAACAGCTAACCTCTAAACAAAACCGTTGGTAGCTAGCCAGCTACGACAACCGTCAACAGCTAATAACACGGCTAGTTTTACCGAACAGAGACTTGATTGCAAGACAAGTGGTTCATAAATTAGTTGCTAAAATCAGGTGTTAATTAGGGGTGAGCGCAAGCAGGTACCCACTTGAAATCTTAGGATTTGGTATTGGAATTGGTTAAAGCAGTTTCTTAAATTTGGGACCAGAATTGGAATTGGTTAGAGCAGTTCTTCAAAACTAATACCCAAACTAGGAATTGGCAGATCCAATTCCAATACCAGGTACCCAGTTCCCGTCATCCCTAACTGAAAAAAATTGTTTGACATCTTGTCTCGTAGAATTTTAATGGGAATAGTGGAATATTATCCAAATACTATGGAGTTACGATTGTGCGATAATTCCAAAAAAAAAATATTAGAGCACGAAAAGATCAAAATTGTAACATATGCAATAGAAAAACTAAAGTAATAGTAGTATTGGTAGGCATTGTAAATTGTACCCACCAGGTTCTTGGAATTGGTCCCACCAGGTATCCACTGGGTCCTGGGTCCAGAAAAATGATACCCAGAATTAGAATTGCTTCCAAGCAAGTCTGAATTTTTGGACCCTGAATTGGAATTGGCGGGACTAATTTCAGGTCTGGACCCGCCAGATCCAAACCAATTCCACAACCAGGTACCCAGAACTCGTGCTCACCCCTTACTGTTAATACAAAAATTACTTGCTTCTCATGGTCAAGTGGTTATACACTTGCAGATTATCTCCGTCCTAATGCCTTGTGCTATATATTTAATTAAAAGCATTACTGGTTCAAAATATTTACACGATTTCCAAACGATGATGGCATAACAATATCTGCTGAACGTTCTTGGCAATTGATGAAGATCAAAATACTTGCTTGCTCAGGTGAAAAATACGACTTCTTGAAGATTGTTGGGCATAATCATCTTAAATGAATATGATCATGTTAAAATTTACCATATAAACAAAGATACTATACAAGAAGAGGCCCTCCATTTTTTGAAAATGGTGGCCACTAAAGCAACCACAAACTACATCTATGACTACAACTGTGTTGCACCTATTTTGTTCCTCTAATTTTGCCGTGCATAAGAGAATGAGTTTCACTTGAGCAAAACAATCTTCAAGCATCAGCAGATCTCTTTGCTATCAGAAAACCTTCAAGGGTCTATTTTCGATTTATCACCCGGCCAGTATCCCATATTACTCTCATATTTCCAACCTTGATTGGAGCATCTTCAAATATAGCACCTACTCCTGAGGCTGGATGGGGTAGCCTCACAATTCTCTCGGGCTTAAGCTCTGTAATATCTACAACACAAGTTCCAGTATCCACCAAATCACAACCACGCCATTCACCTTCAACCTGAGACACCGTTCCCTTGGCAACCTCCTTCCCGTTGGGGTCTGTAAGTATCACGGCCTGACCAGCCTCCACACTCCCAATACGTGAATTAGAAGTTGAACAGCCACTACACTTGTTTAATGAGGGTGTCAAATCTAGGCGTACTCCGTTTGTACTCGGCCCCCAAAAGGGTTTACTAACTTGGGGCACGTGGACGTGACTCCTGGGGAGAGGCGAGACATCAGTGAGACTTGCGGATGAATCGAGGGAAGGTGGCACAACGAAGCCATCTTCCTTTCCATGAACAGCATTCTCCTCTGGTAATGGACGACCATCCTTAGCTGCACGTGCGAGCCTTGCCTTTCTGTTATTCAACCTGTGTACCAAGGGAAAAACATAATTTCACACTACTTAGAAGGGAAATGCAACTCAAGGAGAGTTTTGATGAAGAGGAAAAAAGAGAAAAGAACAAGATCCTTACTTTCATTACAAAAAACACAGTGCGAACAAAATAATAATAATAAAGAAATCAAAGTAAGTTCCAATAAGCCTGCCCATTGTAGCAATTATCACCAAAAAACAGCATGCCCATTTTGTATCTAAATTAAATTGTAGGTGATTAAACAGCCTGAAGAACAAAGGATCAGAGGAACATTGAGAACAACAGAGCACGCACACTAATTAGAGTGGTCAGACTTCAGACCGCCCTCAAATATTCACAGTTGGGACAAGCACACTCATCTCCATGAGTGCTACAACAGGTAACCCACAACCAAAGCCACCTACTTTGAGAGAAAATATAGTCATCACTAATTAGAGTGGCTCTCCCCAGAACCGCATCTTCTGGCTCAAAATGTCTGTGCATCATCAAGTGAAGCAAAGAAACAGAGCAGAATGACACCAATTAACCACTTTCTGCATCATTGATGCCCGTTAGCCAACAGGCACATGCTAATATTTCCAATTAACTAAAGCCAGCAATCAAATACACAGTTGACGATCACGAAAATAAGTAAATGGTATACAATCCAAGGTGGATAACAGCCAGTGTGGTAATAACTTAAATCCATTCAGCCGCACCAAACGGAACCATCTTACTCTTTCAAGTTAGTGTCAAGATAATGCTAGGGAGTGCTCTTTGTGGGCTTTTAGTAAAATCTCGATCAAAAAATCCAAAAATGTACTAGACAGCAGGAACTCCCTCAAAAATCAGAAGCACATGTCATTCACAGGAACAATCTAATAAACCCCGAGAGGGAAGGTTTCTCCACTAATGATAATGCATTGCTATATTGATATACCCAATCTTTAGAGTGTGAACAGATAGAAGATCTTCATTTTATTTTCCAAGGTATAAACACCAACTTAGCCATTTGTTTTTTTGTTTTTGTAAGTAAAAAATTTTGATACTTGAAGTGTAAAATATGAAAAACACCCCACAAAAAACTGCTACAAAAGAAATGTATAAGATGGAGTCAGAAGGTTAGTCTGGGAAAAGCAGGGACCATGGCATAAAGAAGCGGACATCCTATACTCAATAAGCATCACAAACAACACAAAGTGATGTCTCCACCCAACAGGCCACCACTGAGCAATATATACACAAAAAAAGAAAGCTGGCTTACCAGTTTTTCAGCTGTGAAGATGTGACTTCAGAACCCTGGAAGAATAAATAAACAAATTTTTATAAGGAAGCTATAATCTATTTATGTGTAGAAGCTTTGTTAACTGAAAACCAACTTTAACAGAATGGTCACTGGGTGCTTGATTGCTTCTTGTTCTACGAAGTATTAATGCAAAGTAACTTACATGAAAACTTAATTTCTCAGCCCATGATTGTAAAGAAGCTGCATTTTTCTGCATATCAGGTTCCTCCTGGAGAGCCCTTTCAATAACTGAGATCTGTTTGTCATTCATTATAGGTCGTTTACGTTTCCTTAGATGCTTCTCTTCGCCATTTGCACTTTCAACTTTTCCATCTTCTTTAACACCTCCATCAACAGTTTTGCGTGAGCGCTCACTTGAATCAGTATTTTCATCGTTACCCACTTGAAGAGCGGCATTCTTTCCTCTTGTAGAGCTTGAATCTGATCCGCTTGTCTCAGCAACTTGAACATCTTTTTCGTTTTCAGCCAAAACCTCAGATGAAGCTTTAGTAGATTTTCCTTCATTTATCCTCCTATCTTGCCTTGAACCATCAGCTTCATCAATAGGATCGCCTTGATCGTGAGAAATATCCAATCCTGGGAAAGCTGAATTCTCCGACATACCTTCTCTCAGGTTAGAATTTCTACTCTTGTGATCAAGATCCTCATTTCCTTGTAGAGGAGATGAACAGCCCCTTGCATTTTGAACTTCCTATAGACATGTAATCCCTCTCAAAATAATTAGCAAATTAAGAAGGAAAGAAAGAAGCAGCCAGAGATTAGTGGAGCAAGTTAGTTTACACTTTTGTGATATGTTGAGGACGCATATTTACCAGAGCTCTATTTACTTCATAGTCAACCGGACCAATGAGTGACTGCAACTGTGTAAAGAAAACCCTGCAACACAAACAATGATTTTGTTTAAATTCCCTAAATTCCCTCTCTTTTCATTATGGTTATCCATTCATGTTTCACTTCAACTAGCATTCAAATATACTTAGTACCACCAAATATCTGACTGAATAGATCGAAGACATGTAAGCATGATAATAAAGGTAAATGTGGAGCATACCAAAGAAAAGTATTTAAAAGTACAAAGTGCAATTAGTGTCATGGTGTGTAGTACGGTAAAACTGCAGCACTGACCAAAGAAGTTATTAAGCCTTTGTTCAATTTGCAACATGAAAGGTTTTAGGTCCAGCGTCCAGGTTATAGCTTATTTGCAGTCAAAACAATCACCATACAATAAGTTAGAAGCTTGTACACTTCATATGGAAACTAGAGGAGATCAGTACATACTACGTTACTGACTATCTTAAGGATATAGGCTATGAACATGGATGCCTTTCTTGACATAGGAAACAGCTCCGAATTGAGGGTAAAAGAACGCTATCCAAAACATAGCATTCACGCACTTGCTCCATGTTCTGGAAGGGATGTGGAGATGAGGTTGCTGGGTGGTGCTTTTTTTGGCAATTTGGGTTATGTTAGTTTTTCTTCCCCTTACAGAAACGCATCATAACCAGGCAAATCAGTAATAAAAAAAATTGTTTTCCTGTTTTGGGGGCTTTTATGTCGTATGACTATGTTACCTGGACTCTTCATTCCACTCACCTGTATCGGACACTCAAAAGTTTGACATGGATGGACACTTAATGCCAAAAACATGCTAAATTTTCAAAATATTGCGGAGTCCGACACTTGGACACATCCACACATATCCATGTTGGACACTTCCAGCTGAGTACTCGTACACCTTGGATAAAAACTTTCTCGTATTCAAAAATATTCTGCCCATCTAGAAGGCTTGTCTTTCCATTTTTCTTCATAACTTATTCCTCCTTTAATACATAAGAAGTACTAAATGGCCAGGATACAAAATTTAATAATGAAGATAAATGATCCAAGAAAAGGTACATTGTGCGTATAAGTGCTCAAGATTACCTTAAAAGCTGAACATCTTCTTCATTAACAAAAGTGGGAATTAAGGATTCTGCATGACCCAACAATGCACCTACAAATGCAAAATACTCATAGGTTACGCAAAATACTCCAGTAACATACTCTAAATGATCACCGGAAAGTCACACTTACGAAGATTCTTGCAAACAGTAGCAGCTTTTTGAGGTGCAGAACTGAACGAAAACTCAGCCCTTGGTTGAGAAGGGCATGCAAACCCACCCTGTGGATCATGCCATTCCGTTTTCAGACGTTCAAGAAACTTGTGAAGAAAAAGGTTCCTCTCCTGCTCTGTGGTTTAGGAGGAAGGCTAAATCGTTAAATAAACTAAGCAACTAATAGCTGACTTGACTATTTGTGCACTTACTACAAGATTTTGGAATAATATTTAACCTTTGCAGATCTTTGGCACAAAACAATGTAGATTCGCAATCACTTTAACCAACAGTGATGTTCGTTGATGGGCATAGGAAGCATGGCCGATGTTGGTTGGAATGAAGTTGCAATCAAAGTTTTCAGCATTGATCATGTCCACTTGGGAAGATAAATGCAAAAGCCATCCAGCCGCTGCAAAGGGCTCATACTCCAATGACACATCCTCTTCCTTCAGAGGTAAATCAGATGAGCACCAACTAGACAAGAATTGCTGATAAGGGCAGGACAAGATAGCTCCCAACACTTCAGTCTGAACAGCAGTATGGCAAAGCTGACATGTAAGGCTCATGGTAATACATGAAATACAAAGGTAATGAAACATAAGCATGAGATTAAACTCATATTCCCTCCGTCCCAAATTAAATTACCCACTTTACTTTTTGTTTGTACCAAATTGAAGTAACCACTACTTTTAGAGACATAAAATTTTGGTGAAGTGTTCCTTATACCCTCATGTCAGCCTGCTTTAAACATCTCCCCTATTGAATAAAAGTGAGGGGTATAAAGGGAAATCATCCACCAATTTCACCTTGTCTGGGCTCCGTTTGATTCACCTGGATAAAACTTATCTGAACTGAACTGAACTAAAATATACTGAACTGAACTGAATTGATTTTTTTAACTTGATCGTCAAACCATTTAAAATTCGTCCAAACATAGTAAATATTTTGCTCACTTAAAAATATGCTTTAAGATCTTTCCGATGACATAGTTATCATCATGAAATTACCTCGGAATAAAAAGTTATATATGAGTGATAAAGTTACAAATGAACTGAACTGGACTGAACTGAATTAAAGTGAAATTAAGTTGAATCAAACAGAGCCTTAATCTACATGCCGACGGAGGGAGCATCATATTCATATATACTGATTCACAAACCAAGTTGAAATATGAGGAAATTATGTAAAACATGACTCTATATATTATTGAGAAAATCATACTACGTGAACAACACAGCATATTTCAATAGTAGCGTCAGTAGAGGTTGAGAAGCTTACGAAATATATGGTAATGTAGGATCTAAAATTAGAATCATCAGAGAAGATGTCCGCTAGACGCAGTGTGTTGAGTTGCAAAAGCCCCATTGGGTATGTTTTTCCTGAGGGGTTCCTAAGCTTAGGACATCTGCTCAGCATCGTCTTCAACAAAGCAATAACCTAAAGATCAAATGTTCCATTAATACAAGTACTTCCAAAGTGGAGCATGGTAAGAATCATGAAGTGAAAACTGTATTCATGTGCCCCAGCCATTCACACGGATTTACAAGCTTCAATCGTATACTCTTATCAACAACAGCCCAAGAAGTATCCTGCCGAGGGCGGGGTCTTGGGAGGTCCAAATGTACGCAGCCTTCCCCCTAGCTAGTCGCCTAGTAAAGAGGCTCTTAATCCATTTTGAAAACATTGAAAACCATTGGAAGATAGTTGGACGAAAAAGTGAACAAATGAATGGATGCATGAAAGAGCGAAATACATGTATGAATGAATGAGCATAAGAATGATAAAAAACCAGATGCATGCAAAGAAAAACAAATACATAAAATAAAATATTGACGAAGAAGGGGTGAGGTACAACAACTGATAAATCGGGGGGGGGGGGGGTATCAGAGTAACTCTGAAAACAGAATAAGCTCCTAAGAAATGCAACACAGCCCTCTAACTAGGATACCATTGCATCCTACTACCGTACCCAAAGCCAAAGTTTCTTATTGAGGGCCAGATCCTCTGAGAGGCCAGATCCTATGGGATCACCTCTCCCCAATTCTTCTTCCCGTCTCCCTCTTCTTCTTTTACAGTCTCTAAGTATAATCGTATAGAAATCTCGCACCTCCTCACTATGACCAAACCACCTAACTCTCATCTCACGCATGTTGCTCTCAATGTCGGCCACTCTCACCTTGTCTCTTACCACTTCATTCATGACATTATCTTTTCTGGTAAGATCGCCCATCCAACAAAGCATTTTCATCTCGGCCTTGGTTTTAAAAAGCGCGAGGCGCATCGAGGCGCAAGGGGGTTGAAGCGCCGAGGCGAGAGGCGTGAGGCGAAAGCGCACGCCTCACGTAGGCGAGGCGCATATTTTTTAAGAAATATAATTATTAATAAAATAAATTTTACACTAATTCTTTACTGAAAATGCATTCTAAAAGCTTTTATTTTATTTTTTTTTCAGATTTATTCTTAAGGATTAATCCAAGAAATGGATATAAAATTAAAAAAGAAAAAAATGTGAGTCATCTCATGGTGTAGGACTGTAGTAGGCGAATAAGGAGTAGTAGGCGTAATAGGTTAATGACGGTTAAAATTTAAAAACAAAAAAGAAGTGAAGTTTGAAGGGCCACTTTTATAGCCTGGTATAAAAAGTTAAGAAAAGCAAACAGCTGTAGACAGCTGTAAAGAAGAGAGAGTCAGTAGAAAAGGACTCAGTAAAGTGAAAAGTCAAAAAGACTTCTGAAAAAGTAGCTTTAATAATAACGTAATAAAGGAAAGAGAAGGACACAGCCATAAAGCAGCTCACTCTCCCATAAAAATAGAAACAGAGAAGGCAAACAGAGGAGAGAGAATGCGAAGAAAGAGAACATGAAAATTGGGCATCAGAGGAAAGAAGAAGATCGGAAAGGAGTCAGATTGAAAGAGGATATACAAGATCGACCATGACCGGCGAGAAATCGACCATCTCCGGCGAGAAATCGACCATCTCCGGCCCTTTTTCTTCTTTCTCCTCCACTTTTCTTTTCTTTTTTTCTATCTTGTGCCTATTTCAGGCCGAAATCACGCGTCAGCCCATGAGGCGGCCGCCTCAGGCCGCTTCGCGCTTTACTCTGAGGCGGCTTGAGGCGCGCGCTTTTGCTCGCCTCATGGAAAACGCTTCGCTTTGGCCATCTGAGGCGATGACACCTGCGCCTTGGGTCGCCTCGCGCTTAAGCGCGCTTGAGGCGCGCTTTTTAAAACCAAGATCTCGGCCACCATCATCTTTTGAACATGTGCTTGTTGAATCAACTAACACTATGCCTCATAGAGCACAGCTGGCCTTACGGTTGCGGGATAAAAACTTATCTTTTCATTTGAGCAATATTTTTCTTGTAGTAGCTTCGATTTGGTGAGCTACATCCCCATCAATCTCTCCTTTACTTTGAATAATAGACCCCAAATACTTGATAGATGTCTTAGGTACATTTTCAGTGCTAATCATGATCTCTAACTCAGATGCAACCACGCTCCTAGTGAAATCACATTCCTAGTGCTCAGTCCTCGTTCTTTTTGTCCTGCTTGATTTAGAGCCAATAACTTCATGGTGTGGCTAAGTACTTTACTTCTATTGTTGCTACAACTGTGTATGTCCCCTCTATTCTTGTATAAATGGGCAAACAGACATAGGTCACTACACTTGCATTGCCTTTATCACTATTTAGTTGTCTAATGACAAACTCCAACCCCGACTTAACCTTAAAGATATATTAACAGGTTGGAGGTTGGATACCATACAGCTGGTGTCCATGGATAGTGAACAAATAAGGAGCATCAATCTCAAATTAACTGATTATTAATTTTTTTTAAGGTCGGCTGGGCGGAGGCCAGACTAGGAACTCATGGGAAAATGCCGTTGGCAAAGTTGAGAAGATCGAACCATTATTATTATATACACCAGCCAGGCAGCCCACAGAATTATACCTCCATCTCCATGCCTAGTGTCAAGTGGATAGCAATGTAAAGTAGTAATTCATAAAAAATGTGCTTTGAATATTTAAAACCCCACAAAATTCATCAGTCAACACTAACCTCCACTGCAACAGACTTCGCCAAATCCAGGCTTTCTGGTATACTAGCGACCTCGTCCAAATAAGACACACTTTCTGCTTCACATAGATGTAAGAGCTGCAAAGAAGCAACACTGCACAGTCAAAAACTAAAAGCTGTAGGTTTTCAAGTTTGGTGGGATGGCAGTTAACTCGTACCCCCCACCCAACAAACATACTGAAGGGAACAAAAAAATGGAAAACGGTTTTAGGGATAAACATGACTGAATACTTCTGAAGTTCACTGGGTAACCTTTTCAACTAATCTTGAATTTTTTTCTCAGTTAAGCCTTCAGGGTACCATCAAGTTACTCAGTCAAAACATGTATCGAAGTGTAACAAGTAGCCAAAATCTGAACATCTTGGGAACTAATGCAATGTTTCAGGCTTACAATTGATAGTACTCGCGATTTCAGCCTAGAAACAGCAGCAGTAATTGCAAGAGACTCTTTCAAAATGGGTGAGATGTCCAACTTCAAGGTACTTTGAGCAAGCCGAAGGATTCCACCTTTCCCACACAATTCCTACATTAATGAGAAAAGCAAAGTTAGGGAAAAATAACAGGTCAGTTATTTTCTGCAAGATAAAAATATACAAATAAGTGAAATAACCATAAATGCAAGATATAGTTAAGACACAAGAGTAAAAACTCATTCCTTTTGACTTCCATGGCTGCCACTGTCCCTCCTATTATCCACATTTATTTATTTTTTTAGATAAAAGAAAATTTATATTAATATAGCTGTGAAAACAGCACCAGAGGACAAATTGTCCTCCTTAAGAAATTACAACAAATTATGCCCCTTTCTCTGAAGCTCAATAATGGAGTAACTCCTAAAAGCCCCTCCAGCCTTAGCCCACATAGAAGCTACATAAGTCACTCTATCCCAAAGTGCCTCAGGTGGTAGGGACCCTCTACAGAAAATTCGGGAATTTCTCTCTAGCCAGCAACACCAAAGGATAGCAAAAACAGCATTGCTCTATAGTAGCTTCATCTCCTTATCCCTCCCAAAAGCCCGAAAGAGCACCTGTAGCATCTCTGAAACTGTTACAGGAAACACCTATTATCCGCATTTATATTTCTCAAAAGCAAAGAATCCATCAGCCATTCTATAACACAAGAATGTGTGCCTAATAAGTTAATACCCCAGATGCCTTGAGGTCCTTGACTTACCATTCCAGTCACTCAATGGTAAATCTTCTAGATCTGCAAGTTCCATGATATGACTATTACTGGCAAGCATGAAATGTTTTCCCAATACATTTTTTTGGTATTATATTTTATTCCTTCCCATCAAAAGCAACAGCAAATCCTAAATAAGAAAGTAGAGATAGCTGCCAGCCTGTCGAGGCTATTATTCAACAAACATTCACTCTACAAATTTAGGGGTACATCTAGCCTTCCCGACCACCAACATAGGTGGGACCCTGATGAAGTTGATAATCTGGTGACAGGTAAGTGCAGGACTGTCGGGCACTTAGCACATCAACCACCAAGGTCAAGTTCTTTCAACCCCTCCCACCCACTCTCCACCTTCAAAAAAATCACCACTCGTACAACTGAGGATCGGAGACAAGAACAGGTAATGTCTCTGCTTACACAAAGAATAATTTACTTAAGTTGCACGCAATTGAGTCGCTCCCCTATATCATGCCAGTATGCCACACTCTTAATTGACGTAGCAGCAAGAACCAAAAGAATTAACACACTGCCATTAGGGACAAAGAATACATGAAGCACATTATTTCTAATAGGGAGAAGAATCCTTTCGCTTTCCTTTTGTTAATAAAAAAGGAAACTTGTGTTAATAAATTTCTGAAGTACATCCTAAGAGGAAGGAGTCCTCAAGCTATGATGCTCTTACTCGAGTACGGGTGTTGGACTTGGGTATGGATCGAAGAGTTTGACGCGGGGAAATCTCAAATTGAAGAACAGGGATACCTTTTGCAAGTGTCCAAATTTAGAATTTTGGATATAGGGATATGAACAAATATTTGATTTTTTTTGTTGGATACTACCTTTTAGCAACCACGCTTTGTGACATAGTACCTTATAAGACTTCTCTTTTGACGAACTACCTAATAAGACCACTTTTTTTTGTGACATAGTACCTTATAAAACTTCTATGAGATGAACTACCTAATAAGACCAACTTTCTTGTTGACCACTACCCTTGACCACTTTTTGGTGGACTTTTAGCAATAAAACCCAAAATGCTCTCATGTGTATTCTTAAACCTCTGCCCTCGCCCTAATTTTTTTGCTATCAAACCTGCTGACCTTTCTTCAAAGGACAACCTGAGCTCGCTCTTCCTGATGGAACCTACAATCCTCTCCTAATTCTGACCGTCGAAACTTCATCAACAGCGTAATCCATGGAATCATCATCACCATCTGGTTCGCCGGAGTATCCGTCACTAACAGAAACTCGCCATTGCACGATCGTGATTATGAAGGCCTCGGATTTTCCATCGTCATTAGCATTGCTTTAACATCAATGAAAGGACATGTAAATTGAAATTTAAGAAGGTCAATTACATTTGTGAAAATTGAGAAGATAGAGATGATGAATTTCCCTTTTTCTCAACTAAACGAGCTGTTGAATCAAACTGAAGTGAAATTTCAAGCTTATTGAATTAATTGAATTGGTTATTAGATAATTAGGCCACGAAAATGGGATTTTTGCCCTTGAAAATGGAAAATGTCTCTCTTGGAATCCTGGCTCTATCGAAAATGGCAGAATTTTCAGGTAGCGACAAAAAATAATTAGGGGGAGTGGGGGACGGCAGAGATTTTAACTTTTGTGTGTACACGTGAGGGCATTTTGGGCATTTTCGCAAAAGCCTGCCGGAAAGTGGTCAAGTGTAGTGGTAAACAAGAAAAGTGGTCTTATAAATAGTTGCCCACAAAAACAAAATACTCGTATAAGGTACTATCTCAGAAAGTATGTTTGTTAAAAGATAGTATCCAACATAAATTCCAATAATATTATTATTTTTTAAGAACTTTGAAAAGTTCTTTATTTCTAGAAAACGTATTCTGAACTAGTGGAATCAAATAGTCAATAGATGGGCTTGGTCTGGTGAATGAAGAGAACAAAAATCATTAATTATGATCCTTGACAGCTGATTTGCTGAGAGCATCTCTCTCCCTTCACCTCCCGCTGTTAGTCTGCCCCTCATCGTCAACTGGAGTGCTTTCAATCTCAGGCGAATAACACTGCTGTGTCCAAATTGTTCAAGCCTCGTCGGACCCATATCCAATGTCCGTACCCGCTTCAGGTACGGCAGGGATGGATGCCGAGTCTGAGCATCATAGGCCTCAAGAGAAATCTCTTTACAAGTCAGCCCAGTGAAACACAAATCTGTGTAACAGAATAACTCCAAAAACACCTCAGCAGAATCTTTCATTCATACCGAGATAAAGCTATCTGCCCAGTATATTTCAAAATTCAGAGGAAAGATAATTTCAAGTTCCCAAATCATACCCCATAAACATGATTTAGCAGACACTTGAATGAGATTTCAAAAGGAAGAAGAACAACTTCAGGAGCCCCATTATGCAAGAGAATAAACCAATAGCCCTTCTGTATGGCAGGCACAAAAAAGTAACACGGTCCCCTTGCCTCTCGATTAAACATGCCTAGTCCTACCAAAAACCAAGATAAAAACCATCATGCTAATGTGGCTCCACTTTTTTCTAGGTAGATTTATCATTTACAATTGTAAAAATTAAATGAAAAAAAATTTTGGATCTGATTTTCTGAGGTGTACTTTAATTTTTGGGAAATTCCAATTGGTACCCTTGTACTTTAAATTTTCCAAATGGTGGCCAATGTTTTTTCGAAATCAATTGGTACCTCTATGTTTATTTCCAAAGTTCGCTTTCTAATCACTCTTGGTAATTGTGGTTAAATCCACCCTTAAAATGGTATTCTAGCGTTGATATTTCGTTTTATCTTTCTTCTTAAAATGTTTTCCTTTCATTTTGGCTGAATCTTTCCCCTAGTAAATGCTCAAAGTTGCCGCTTTTATTGTTGTATTTATAAATCTCAAACTACCCTTAAATGAAAATTACTATAAAATAAAGCCTTTTCCATCTTCATCTTCCCCTATTTGCCTATATTAAAATGAGGAAAATCAATATACTAATACCACATTGTCATTTTGGTAGCATTATTACCAACAACCATTTACCCCACATTGTCATTTTGGTCATTGAGTAAGCATTTGAGATAAATACAAGGGTACCACTGTACCAACTGCAATTCAAAATAACATTGTCCACCATTTGAAAAAATCATAACTATAGGGGTACGAGGTACCTACTGGAATTTCCCTTTAATTTTACTGTTAATTTAAAAGTCATTTGAATTCAAGTAACAAATTATGACAGTAGAGTGCGGGGAGGAAACCTTGTTCCTAAGTAGGCGATCTCGAAAAGATTTATGCTGGCACAATGACTGAAGAAACTGCAAAGAAGCCTCACATTGCAGGCAAAAGAAGTAAACAGGTTTTTCAGCAGCAAGGCTTGGTTTTGAGCAAAGCTCCTTTTCCTGAGCTGACAGCTTGATCTGAAGAAAGCTAATGTTCCTGCGAACAGCTCCAAAGGCTGCATCTATAAATATATCAACCTGTCAAAGAAAGATCGACACAGTCAGGCAGCCAAGGGATATCAAAAGTGATAACCACAAGGAATTATGATTTTAAAAATGATGATGATGATTTCGACACTGATCAGCATTCATCACTATTAGCTTACCATGTGACCATTGTCAGGGATAGTTTCCTCATCCACATAACAGGGGATGGGGAGGGTGTAAGGGATGGTAGAGATGATTAAGCAGTTCTGAGTATTGACAATTGAGATGAACAAAACAGAGAAACAAGAAATGATGCCCGGATGTGTGAATCAATGTAAAAGCAGGAGAGACCAGTAGATCAACTAACAGCTTTTGGAGAGAAAGGTATTCACAGTTAACAGAGTCCTCCAGAATATATACCTTAGGGTGTGCTTGTAAAACATAAGCAAGTTCATGCCACTGTGATGAAATGCATGCTGTCAATAGATACAAACTGCAAGCTACAAGAGCCGAGTAAAGAAGTGGCACAGGACCAGACAAACGGTGTCCCTAAATCCAAAGGACATGTGTCAATGTTATTGCAGGACCAAAGTACTTCTAGCTAATCATAATTTGCAAATTTAAAATAAAAGACAAAAAAAAAATGTCTCTGAAAAAATAGTGTCAACAAATAAATAAATCGAGTATGATAAAATGACAAACCTGTCCACATGCACTAGAAACAATAAGTAAATAAAAGACGAAATCAAGCAGCTGTTCCGACACCTTCAGATCATCAAGCAGAATCTGTAAAAGCAATCATAAATGAACAGAATAGCAGATGGATATCCACAAAGAAAGATGGTATACCTCCATACATATGTCACTTGCAGAAACAAGCTAAAGTAGAACTTGGACCATAGTCAAAAGAGATTTCAAACAGAAAATAAAAACAGAGAATGAAGGAAAAGCTACAGAAAAGCAATACTCCCTCCGTCCCTAAAAGAACTTCTCACCAAAAAATGGCATGCATATTAAGAAACTGTAAAATAACCCAACACTTTCCTCAGTTGCCCCTTATTTTATTTAGTGAGGAACATCATTTAGATAAGAGAGAGAGAAATTTGGGACGGTGACAGCAACTACTAGTGAAATTGGGCATGTTTAATTAGAGTTCAACTCAAAAAAAGACAGAAACAAACAGATGGAGGAGAGAGAGTGAAGTGGGTCATGTAATGGTGGTGGTGGGGTGGGTTCTTGGTGGTGGTGGTCGATTTGGTGTTGGTGGTCGTTTTGGTGGTGGGGTCGGGTGGAAGTTGTCGATTTGGTGGTGGTCGATCTGGTGGTTTCGTGGGTTTGTGTTGGTGTCATGGGTTTGTGGTGGTGGTCTTGGGTTTGTGGTGGTGGTGTGGTTCTCGATCTGGTTGTTTTGGGGTGCGATCGGGTGGTAGCGGTGGTGGTGCGGTGGGGTGGTCTGTTGTGGTGCGGTGGTGGTGTAGCATGTGGCAGTGGTGACTGTTGTGGGTTTGTGCTTTTGTGGGGAAGATGGAGATGGTGAGTTTGAGTGATGAGAGAGAGAGAGGGGGGTCAGTAGATAAATGAAGGTGGGGGAATTTAGGGGGTAAATAGATGATTTAATGTTGATGAGTTTATTGTTGGGTAGATGAATGTTTTAATGTTGATGAGTTATAGTTAGTGATAAATGTGGAGTGATTTGGGGTAGGTTTATGTGAGTTAATGAAGGGTAATTTTAAAATTTTACATTTATTTTCTTACTAAATAAGAAAGTGGACGGACTAAAAAGGAAAGTGAGAAGTTGTTTTAGGGACGGAGGGAGTATATATGAACAACTAATTACATATTTTCCAGCAACCTCGGCCATGCCAAACATGCATCAGAACTACACTAGGCTATCTTGTTCTCCAGAACGTTGGGATCATTTTCGCTTTTCAATATAAGAGGAGAAGTATGCCCTAACGAATGGTCCAACAATTACACATTGAGAGTTGTGTAAACATCTTAATTCCCTCGACCTTTATGATGTAAGAACTAGGAAAAATTTTCAAATCACAAACTCGAGAGAATTATAAGTCCTTCCACTTACCCTCTCCCCCCCCCCCCCCCACACACACACAGTTTCACCCCAGAATACACCATTTTCACTTCATCTACACCATAGATTTCATCACCCAAAGTCTTATAGTGCATAGTCAAGAAGAAATGAACCTCTGCTCCATTTCCCCTCGATAATTAATTGGAAAGGAAGTTTCCAGCAACAGATTCATAGCAAATAGAAACGTTGGAGTGTTTCACTTTGGGAAACAAGGCTGTCTTCCGAAAAAAAACCCATAAAAACAGAACTTAACTATCATAGAATTGTAAAGTTCATTTAGAGAACATGACTAGAAAATAACACTTTTCCAGAATGGAAAGGCAATGGAGGACTTCCTCCGGGTAATCTCCATATTTTCCAATTTTCCTTCTTCAAATATAAGTCGGGTCCCTTCTGACTTCGTGCTTGGTTCCGGTACAAATTACTTTGGGACCCTATTATTGAGACATTCCAAAACAGACTTACTAGGTGAAAATCTGAGCTATTATTTAGATGGTTGCCAGTTTTCTGAGAGCACATTGTCGAGCCTTACAATTTACATTGTGTCACTGTTATGCATTCTTCTGGCTATTGTATCAAGTCAACTGGAGAAACTTAAGAGACATTACTTGTGAGCTAAGGAAGGAGGGTCACTGTTGGTCAATTGGAAACAGATTTGTCATCTGAACATGATCAGAGATTCAGAGTCTTGGCCATAGATCCCTTCGCACTATAAAAGAAGCTCCCCAGATGCAGGTTGGCTTTGGAAATTTGCTTATGAGGCAACAATATGGAAGAAAGTCGTCAAGATGAAATACAATGTTGAGAAACTTGGCTGGTCGAGCAGAAGGGTTACTTCTCAAGGATTGGAGATTTAATCATGCTTATCAGTTCAGGTATCACTATCTCTCAATGACTTCTTCTTTCCCTTGTGCATCTGAAACTAACTGTACTAGAAAATTTGTTTGGCTCATTCATCTATCTCTTACTCTCCTCTCCCTATTTGACATGGCTTTTCGGCTTTGCATATAAGTAATTCTACTATTGGTCTTCATCTCTATTGAATAAGGGAGAGGACACAATAACATGGTTAAGTAAAAGTGAGCCAATAGCTACAAAGATGATAGAGGTATCTTAGATCATAATGCAGAGCAAAATCATCTAACATCACAATGACATACACAAGCTGAACCACAACAGGATCACAACTCCTAGTTGTTTTAATTTGAGTAAGAAATTAGTCACTTATACCAGGTTTATGTGTGATGTGCCGGCATGATAGTCTGCATTTGTTTGTTATGTGTGACTTTGCTAGGTCATTATGGAGCAGATTGTTGGAGGGGGAGAGCTTTGTGTGTCCTGCCACGGTGGAGGATTTACTACAACTACGTTGCGCAGCGATGAGGCGAGGTAGGGAGGGAAGGTTGTTCTGAAGATGTATGTGTATGGTCCAATCTGTGGTGTATCTGGTTGGAGAGGAACTCAAGGGTGTTCTGTGACGTTGGGAAGACTAAAGACTATGTTTGGGACCATATGGTTTATTTGGCCTCCCTTTGGTCTAAGGCGGTAGGAGCTTTTAAGGGCGTTCCGCTTACTTTTGTACAGCGCCATTGGCGAGATTTGTAACTTTTTGATTGCTTATGAGGTAACCTTAACCTTATCCTCCTTTTTGTATTCTTTAAAGATTTGATTAATAAAAAATTCCTTATCTAAAATAAAATTTGAGTAAGAAATTGGCACCGTTGAGCATTTAATCATTTCAAACAATTCAAGAGAAATCAGTTTGTTGCAAACTGCTACTTAAGTGTAACAAGCATGTCAAACAAATTGTTAGATAGGAATTATTTCTTGTTAAGAAAATCCTGTGTATTTCATTACAATAAACTGGAGTTTTTGTTACAGTATGGAGGGACAAGGGAATGATAAATAGATGACTTTCACAACTCCATTTATCAACACCATTTTGATTCTCATTCCTCAATCCTAAGCATAATGTTAGTCAGAAAATTGACAAAAACTGACATTAACTGCAATATTCGCTCAACTGATTAAACCACGTTACATCAAATTAAATTAGCAGAGATATTCAAAATTACATACCTGTTCAAGCTTAGGGTGTCGAGAAGATATTTCACATAAAGAATATAAAAGCCGGAGTCCAGACAACAAATATCTCAATGAGGCTTCATCTCTTTGGGAGGATAAAAGCACAGCAGTCAGGTGTCCAGGAAGGAACCGTGTAAGTTTGTCCATATCAATCTGAAAAGTAATTACTATTTCCATCTTATTATCAAGAAAGCCACTCCAACTGAAGCAAAGATAGTGAATTATGAAAGAAAATGAAGATAATATTGTACACACGAATTTCGAGAATACTTTTGGGTCTTGTATTTTATAGTCAACCGACCTGCAAGGCTGCACCATTTTCTGTAATATGTAAGAACGAAAAGTTTTCCGAGTCCTTCAACAGCTTACTAAGCTCCTGAGAGTTAAGCTGCTGCAACTCTCTCACTTCCGATATCAAGTCAATAGCCTGTCACAAAACGAAAGCATGATGGATATCATAGCACGTAAAAGAAAGGCAACTTGAATTGGAGACAAGGGGCTAATACAATCAAGTCCCACAACTCCAGTAAGAAACACAGATGACCTTCTATGTTACATGTCAGAGAGACGGAGAGGTAAGATATTCTAAATAGAGTTTAAAGAAAAATTAGAAAAGCCTTCCTATCAAAGATGGACAACCACAAAGTATAAGCGGAAACAAAAGTTTAGTCGCTTTGTAATCCTTCATTAAGAATATTTTCTGAAAGACCTAATTATTCCTCTCCCATTCATACACACCAAACCACATCAAATATTCCACACATCTAGTCTTCTAAAGAAGTAACACAACCTTCCCCTCCCTTTTAGGCCAAAGCCTTTGCAGCTGATCTGCCAGCAAGCTCCAGAGAAATCCATATGGTTTTTGGTCTTATACATTTGTTGTCGAACCACAAGTTGAGTGAATATGGACCTTTTGTAGACCCCTTTTGTGGGCTTTGGGAAGGGGAAGGAGAGAAACTTTTCTGGTGTAATGCTCTTTTCAATGTACTTTGGAGTATTTAGTTGGAGAGGAACACACAGATATTCAATTGGCACATCTATCTCTCCTGGCGTGGTTTGAGATGAGTGACTTGTTTAGCTTCTTTGTGGTCCATAGAAGCTGGGACCTTTAGAAGCTACTCTGTTCAGGAGGTCCAGCGAAATTGGGCCAATTGTAATTAACTACTTTGCAGAGGACACCTTGTTACTTTCTCTACCCAAAAAGAAATTAACAAATTATGTGCCTCGTGAGTGAGAACTACATTACTCCAACAAGAGAAGCTGTCAATGTTAAAAGGTTATCACAAACACTTAAAGATACACGGCCAGAAAATGGAATGACAATTGTGTCTGATGAATGGAGTGGCCCAAAAGGAAACCATTAGTTAACTTTATGGCTACTTCTGGGAATGGCCTCGTGTTTCTTAAATTTGAGAATTTCTTTCCAAGGTGTTACCCATAGATTTTATCCAGGCATCTAATTATACAGCATCTATTGTCACCTTTGTGGTGCAAAGAATGTAGAGACCAGTGCAGAAACATTTGAAGTATGCCCATGGACCATTAAATTATTTTAGAGTGAACCACCCTGAGATTGACCATAAATTCACTAATCTTCTAAAATTGCTTTATGTTGCAGTTGCACATTCAGCTTATTAGACATACCCCGCAGGCACCAGTCGTAAGTGAGGAATGGGGATAAGATGACCAAGGCAAAGATAGGCTAGAAGAAAGAAGGTGTTTATTTTATTTATTATTTTGAAAGAAAGAAGTTGTTAAATGGACAACAACAGAGTCAAATTACGTTGTATTCTTTTCTTTTTTTTTTCTTTTTTTGATAACGCGGGTGTTCGGGCTTTGTACTTTTAATTCACAAGCACCTATCATTTTATGATATGAGTTTGTAAAATAGTCATGCCTTCGTCAGGTGCATAAGATGTGGGATTCCACTAACAAATTCATAAGCAAAAGGCCAAATTCGTTTATAAGTTTGTAACTAGCTCAGTCATTGAACTTGAGAGTATTTTATTCTTTGATATTACTTTTCTTTTCATTATCTAGTTTAGTTGTATTTGTATGCTCTGTAGTACTAGCAATGACTCCTCTTCACATGTCTTCATGAGTTGTGACTTGTGAGGTTAGATAGGCCCTTTGGAGCAGGTTATCTAGTCTCATTGGTGAGGTTTTGGAGTAGCAGGAGACTATTATGGAGTTCTTGCAAGTGAGGCGTTTAGGGCTTAGGTGGAGAAAGGAGAAGAAAATGTTGTGGAAGAGTGCTATTTTTGCAGTACTGGTGCATCTGGCATTCTGGCTAGAGAGGAATGCTAGGGTCCTTTCTGGTAATTCTATGACAGTTGGTGTGTTGGTGGGATAGGGTAGTCTACTTAGCCTCCTTGTGGGCTAAGGCTGCTCGATGATCGCGTAGCAATTATGTCATACAAGTGATGCTTATGCTTTATTAGGCTGACTTGTATATAGACTCTCGAGGACTCCATGTACTCTTAGGGTGTAATACTTTTTATCACTATTAATAACACTTTCTCTTTATCAAAAAAGGCATTTTAGAGTGCTTCAAAGCCTACTTCCTCCTCTTGTTGTGAGCATAACTGGGGTACATATTCCTCTGTTCACTCACTTAGGAGGGATATGTTGACTCCAAAGCATGCCGAATAATTGGTTTTCATCAGCAATCACATTCATCCTTTATAAAAGGCAACCGATCAGTTGCATGACAACAAGACTAGAATGTGGGGTATTAGTGGAAATGAATAATGAACTAAGGTGGATATGGGATAATTGGAGTTTGTTGAGCTCTCCCTTGAAGAGCCTACACTGGAGAGTGTACTTCTTTCCAACATGAAGACAACCAAAGGCATTGTGGTTTTTTTCCCAAGGATGTAGTGCCATTTGTATTAATTTGGACATTGATTGTTAACTTAAGGTTTGTACTACTACTACCTCCATTCTCTCGCAAGTGTCCCTTTAGACATTGGAACACTAATTTGCAAAAATTATGAGAAGATAAAGTGGACTAGTTTATCCCTAATTAATATCACTAACCTCTTTTTACTGCAATATTGAACTTTTTGGCAAACGAAAGAGTCATTCCACTCTTTGTATTGAAACTTTCACCATTCTAAGGTTATAAATGAAAGAATCATTCCATCTTTGTGACATTGAAGAATAACTCAACACAATTGGATTTGGGGAAAAATTAAAATTAATGGCATAACTGGAACTTGCTAATTTTTTTGAAGTGATCAAGAATTCAAGATGAAACCAAGGAGATCTTGATCCCTCTCCAAGTTTTGGTTTTTAGATAGATGATCTTTGTCTTCATCTTCTCTTTTTTATTCTAAAAGAGTACTGATATTGTAAGGACACTTATTACAAATTTTTCTACATTATGCTAAAGGAACACTTTGAGAGAATAGAGAGCCTAGCCTATAGAACACTCGAAAACTTTTATTCTTATATTCAACACCTTAATGTTCTATACATTATGCTTACAATTGCTTATCTTGATAATATTTGGACTCGTGAAATGATTATTTGTTTTGTTTTATCGTGAAATTTCCTAAAACAGTGTCCACAAATTTTCATTCCACTAAAACTTCAAGGCAAATTCTATTGTACAGCCATCAGGCCAGCTATGTTATATGGGGCGGAGTGTTGGCCGGTGAGGCAGGTGCATGTGCAGAAGATGCAGGTGACCGAGATGAGGATGCTTCGTTGGATGTGCAACTCTACAAGAAGAGATAAAATTAGGAACAAAGTGTTTAGAGGCAAGGTGGGAGTGACCGATATTGACAACAAGATGCGAGAAACGAGGCTTAGGTGGCTTGGGCATGTGAGGAGGAGACATCGAGATGCCCCGTTGAGAAGGTGTGAGAGAATTATACTTAGAGACTGTAAACGAAGAAGAGGACGCCCGAAGAAGACTTGGGGAGAGGTAATCAAGCAGGATTTGACCCTTCTAGAACTTACCGAGGACTTGGCCCTAGATAGGAAATTATGGCGTAATAGGATTCGTGTTCAGGATCCTCGATAGATTATGGTTTTTGCATTGGCTAGTACTAGAGGTTGATTCATTTTGTTTATAGCATGTAGTGTCTTCTTCACTTTATCTTGTTCATTTAGTGATCTTTTGTGTTAGTATGTTTACTGCTTTACTTCTCTTGCCCTTTTGATCATTCTTTATTGCTTTATTTATTACCCAAAAAAAAAAAAACTTTTTGCAAATGTATTTAAAAAAAAAAAAAAAAAAAACGTTTTTGTGGGTCTTTCGGAAACAGTCTCTCTTCTAGGCGACTAGTTAGGGGTAAGACTGCGTACATCAGGGCCTCCCCAGACCCCACCCTAGGCGGGATACTTACTGGGTTGTTGTTGTTGTAGTGTCCACAAATTTTCTTGGCACATTTTATAACATACCGAATTCATTTCAGACCTTTCTATGTAGTTTTTTGGGCACCTGTGCACGAACTCATTTGCATTCCACTCCCTTCTCATCTCCCTTTCAATGGATATCAATAAGATTAAGACTCATAAGCCCTTCGAAGGCCCCTACATCCTATCCCAAATACAACTACTGCAAAAGGCACGAAAACTTGGGCACTCCTATCTAACTAAATGCATTAGAGAGTTGCCATTAAAGCGCATAGTCATATCATCTTGCATTCCTAATGTCTGCCAAATCCTCCTTAATGAGCTCTCATAAAATCAACAAAAATTGTGTCATGTCAGAAGGCTAAATTATAGAAGTCTAAAATTCTTTCTAGGTTATTCTATTAATGGAGCACATTTATTTTGAATTTGTAATAGAATCGTACAAAAAACCCTGAGGGCGTGAAGTGTTTTGTTATTAGCCCTTTCGTTTACATGTGTGACAGTGCGACACCAAAAATGTACATGCCAATTTAGCAATTCCAGCAGCAGCAAAATCCAGCAACAGCTAGGGCTTCTTTTCTTTTCCTTTTCTTGGTTCTATTCAGTACCAATGTATACGCCACTTGTTCAGTCGAATCAAGTCCTCGAACACAGAAACAGCTGAGTTATCCAGCCCCAACAAATTATTAGATAACATGGAAATCTAGCCCCGACTAATGACTTAACAAACACTAAGTAGGATTTGAAAGGCCCCTCCCTTTATATCTAAGTAACGATATTGAACTGCAAATTTGCAACCATCAACTGAACTCATAATTTCTAGATATCGGTAATTCTACCCTATACTACAGAGGACAGATCATAGATATTGGAATTCTAATTCACTCACTCACTCACTCACTCACTCACTCAGATATCCATAGCCAACTAAATACTACCACAAGATTGCAATGCATTGAATCCCAATTTCTGTTTTACATGAACTATTCCTTTCATTTTAAGCAAACCACTCTTCATTTTACTTAAACCTGTGTCTGACATTGCAATGCATTGAATCCCAAGTTCTGTTTTACATGAACTATTCCTTTCATTTTAAGCAAACCACTCTTCGTTTTACTTAAACCTGTGTCTGACATTGCAATGCATTGAATCCCAAATTCTATTTTACATGAACTATTCCTTTCATTTTATGCAAACCGCTCTTCGATTTACTTAAACCTGTGTCTGACACTTTGGGTATATATATATTATGTATAACTTCACTACTTCAGACCCATGGACACTATCTAGACAAAAATCATCATGCATAATATTCCAGAAATTACAATTGTACCCAACATGTGAAACATAATTGTAGCCAATTTCGTGTAACATAGATGCTAAGAGTAGTAGATAAACAATTGCATAAAAGCTTACTTACTTGTACTGTACCACTAGAAGACGATTCTTCCTTGAAATTTCTCATCTTTGAATATCTATAACCAAATTAACAACAAAAAGACACAATGAGCTCATAATTATACCCTTCATCAACCTTCAAATTGACAATGCACCAACAAAAAAACGCGTGGCAAAAATGGCAATGGTCACTGTATCAATAATATCCCAAAAGGTCGATTTCTTTGCCAGGAAGTAAAATTAATTAATTTACATGCAAGATCTACAACACCGTCACTTACCCAGTAGTACAGGTGTGATTATGTGGCTCAAATTTTTCTCTCACTGGTTGGTGGAGAGAGAAAATCACCGGTCACCGGAAGTTCCAAGTTGTCGTCGTAATTCTCCGGTGAAGTTAGACAGAGAATTCGCAGGCGAATTTGAGTCTGATTTTGATGGAAAAGAAGGAAGTGAATAAATTAGGGTTTATAATCGTGACGAGTTGTTGTTAGGGGATAACGGTAATGGCCGGTGATGGTGGCCGGTGATGGTGGCCGGAGAGAGAGGAGAGAGAGAGAGAGAAGGGTGCGGTTTGCGGAGTGGGGTGAAGGGGGAAAGAGATTTGTTTGTTTTTTAATTATTTTGGAGTTTTTTTTACTGTAGACTACTTGTAGTAGTAAGTCTGTATGTGTCTAGGTGATGTGTATTAGCAGATTCGGTTGGAGCGTTTGGGGATGTTAAAAGAGGAAGGAAATAATAATAATAATAATAATAATAATAATAATAATAATAATAATAATAATAATAATAATAATAATAATAATAATAATAATAATAATAATAATAATAATAATAATAATAATAATAATAATAATAATCAATCAATCAATCATCAATGTATATATATAAAGCTGGTATTTTTCGAGACCATTAAGATATGCCACATAGACATAAACAATTAATATATCAAAATAAATTTGTGACAAAAAAACAATGTATATATATAAAGCTGGCATTTTTCGAGACCATTGAAGCATGCCACATAGGCATAAACAATTAATATGTCAAAATAAATTTGTGACAAAAAAAAAAATATAGGAGTTTGAATTCCAATAAAGAATAGAAGAGTTTGGATAAGAAATAATGCTACCTAAGATATCCTGATTTACACCTTGCATTGAACAAACGTAACAAAATTAAAGAACTCACTAACAAAAAAAAATAATACTAAAAGATAGTTGATGAATGATGATACACGTAATAGACAAAGGGAACCCTTGAGAAAAATAAAAATAATACAATCCAAATAGTAATAGGAAACTTGATTACATTAGATTCATTAGAGTATATTAGGCCAGTCAAACCCTCATAATTCACGTCTTTGCTTTTCTTTGGTTCCCCTCTCCCTCTCCCTCTCCCTCTCCTTTATCCATGCTTGTGTTTCTGTATTTATCGATTCTACTCTAACTAATAATTAATCATCTACATGTATGCAGGTTGAGATCATTGTGTCAATTATTTTGAAGAAAGTTTCGTCTTTTTATGTTAGTTGTATATTTAGATCTTATGTGCTTTAGTTAAGTATCCACAAATTTCGGTTATATAGATTTGAGCAATAATTAGCATGGTACAGACTGATCTGGCATATTGGTTGAAGCTCTAAAATCCCATGTTCTAGGTACAAGAGTTTGAATCTTGGCCCTTCGATTTATTTTTTTTGGCCAAGTTCCGCCTCTACTGCCAGTAGTGAATTGGTGACAACACATGGCTGGTGATTACGTACATGGTGCTATGGAGTGATGCGTAACCAACGTAAGTTATTAACTTTGATCTTGCTGATCTGATAATGATGATGAATTCATAGGGAAAGTATGGACCAATGGGCTTTTGAGCCTTGGTTCAACGTGAAGTGGAGTAGTAGTGTGGTGTTAATAGGTAGTAGAATGTAATTTATTTTATTTTTATTTTTTGTGTCTTTTGAATTAAATGCTAAGTTATGGGTTCTTGCTATTAGTAAATTTGAAACCAATTTTTACGTGGACTATGAGTTTTTGCTCGGAGTAATGAGGTTTGCAACTATATGTCATATCTGTATAATCGTATTCAACTTCAAGTGAGGATATAGTCACTAGGGCTGCACATAGGTCCAGAACCTAACCGAACCGGACCGAACCTGAATTGGACCAAACCTGAATTTAGTTAATTGGTGGACCGAGGACCTAACCTAAATATAATAGGTCTTAGACCTAACCGAACCTAAAAACCTGGACCGAACCTGAATGGACCTAATGGACCTGAATTGTTTTGAGCTCTAATACGATTTTTAATATTATTCATAAAAAAATTGCCCAAATAATATTCAATTCCAAGCAAGTAAACAACAACAAAAAAAACACTATAAAGTCCAAGCAAGCCTTAATATGTTTAAGCAACGCAAGAAGAATTAAAAAAAAAATCAAAATTTCAAAGGTTTTCGGCTCACAAAACCACTTTTTTATATTATGTTTCATAATTCAGAAAGTTTTCGGACCATCAAACCCCACAAAGTCATTTTTATATATATATTTTTTATAATTTAAAGGTTTTCGATCCAACCAGGTCCAATTAGGTCCAATCAGGTCCAAACCGGAAAAAAGACCGAACCGGACCTAAACCTAAATTTTATAAAAGCTGGACCGTGGACCTAACCGAATACATTAGGTTCGGTTCAGGTCCAACTCGATTAGGTTAAGTCCGGTCTAAATATCAGGTCTGGACCTATTCTTGTGCAGCCCTAATAGTCACAATAGAAGACTCCTTTGAATACATTTTTGTCTTTTATTTATTTTTATTGAGGATCTAAATATTTTTATCTAAAGTTGTTTTTTTTTTCTCTCCAACTAATAATTCAAACTTTGTCTTTTTAATATTGTGCGATTTTAAACTTATGGAATGTTTTTTTTTCTTTTTTCTTTTCAACTTCAGTTTGCAGTCTTAAAAATAAGATTTGTTACTCTCTCTCTACATACTGCCGAACAAAAGGGGAAAAACCGACCAAGAATATAAAGAGCTAGCTTTTAGGGGAGTGATATTTATGAGTTTTTTTCTCTGAATTGTAAGTTGTAGTTGTAAAAAATAGTATAACTAATTCCGTCTCCCGTCCTCTTCCTTCTTCAGGTGCACAGTAACTAGAGTATAACTTTTGCTTAATAACTATATTCCAATTTGGATTAAATGTTTTCTTGATGGTCTAATTGTTTTATTCATTTGCAGCATCAACTTCAACTTTCGTGGTCTCCTAATTGTTTGTTCAAGGCTATTGCATACGTCCAAAAAAACAAAGATCGAGTTGACCCATACAAGTGAGTAGTAGTACTATAGGACTAGGATTATAATTTTGGAGTATATAACTCCATGTATTGGCATTACTAATGCACAAAGGCGAGGGATATAGTAGTAGTGGCCTTATTAGAGAGATGTATATACTGATGCATTTGGCATATTGTAAAATCTAATAAAGTTTCGGATAATAAAATTGAACGGATACCAATTACCCAAGTCTACCTCATATAAGACAGTACAAGCACATAAGAGTGTTAGTGTGATAGTAAAATTCTATTACCTAAGGACTGAGGTAAATGAAAATGACCACATAAAATGATAAAATTGTAAAAAAATTACACTAATCTTTCAAAGAATACAATTGTATGTTGATATGAAGTTGACATTTTTCAAGAATTTTAAGACATGCCATATAGGCAAGTGAATTTATTTTTTTTTCTATTTATATAATCATTTCACGTAAAAGATAATATGAAAATGACAAATTGAACTTCATCAAAACAAAAAAAAAAAAAAAAAAGAAATTGACAAATTGAATATCATAAGAATCGGTCATCATCCGAACAACCGAAAACTTTATCGTACTTTATAAGCAATACTAATAGTTTTTATAATTATTTTGTGCATTTTAATAGTTCAAAAAAATGTTATAGAATAAACATTACGAGAGGTTGAGTTACTCTAAACGGTTAGGGATTCATGAAATTTTGGTTATGAAAGCTTGATAAGATAAACCCACAACAAACGAATCATTTCTATCACAAAGTTATGTATTTTATGATGTGCAACACTGCTATCCCATCGGCCATCACCTAAATCATCTAGGATTGTTGATTTTGTTGGACAAACCAGCCATATAATTATATAACCCCCTTGCTCACGTTAGCAATTGTTGTTTTTATACCAAATATATATAAAGTAGAATTTATAAATAAATCTTTCTATCTCTTCATTATGACATAAAAATATATCACTAACCCGTGCATCGCACGGGCTTGATAACTAGATATATAATCAATCATGTCTATATATAAAGCTGGCATTGTCTATATATAAAGTTGACATTTTTCAAGAGTTTTGAGGCATGCCACATTATCAAAAAAAATTATTTTTCCAATTATTTTATGATTTTAGATAAAACAAAAAGGGTGAGAAAAATATTAGATTAGAAGATAACACATATGGAGTAATATAGAAACTTACAAAGTGGACTGCAATTAGAGTTCGCATGTCCATAGAACAACTAAAAAAACGTAAATTACCATTAGAATACCTTTTTTCTTTCTTTTTTTTCTTTTTTAATATAATCTTATCTTTACCTTAGATTTAACATATAATAACAATACTTCTGGCCACAAAATAGCCTCACGTACATATATACATCTCATTTTCTAATATCTCTGTAATTGCAAATTATGCATGGATAATTAATTTTTGTATGCAATTATTGATTTTAAGGTGGTGAACACTAAACATGAAGTTGATGTTGATGAGTAATCATTGGAGTGTACGGGGTAATATAATGGAGTGTACATATTCTTTGTACAAAAAGTACAGGTGTAGTATAGGTGATTAACGGGAAGAGTACTAAAGTATGAAACTATGAATTGATTGCGACCGCTGGCATAAATGAACTGGTATATAGACGCTTCACCATTCATCAACGAACATGTGATGGACTTTATATGATTTTAACTGATTATGTTCACAAAGAAAATTGAATACTAGCCAAACACCTTTAGTCCTTTACTGGAAGATAAAACTGATCTACTAGAAAAAGATAGATAAATCACGCACAATGGATTCATGCCTAATTAACAGTACCATTAGGGTAGAATAAGAGTTTTAAGCCAATAGTGATATGTTTGGTATTGAAGTGTCAGTCTATTAAAAATTTGTAGTGTAAGTGGAGTGTTATCATAATCATAGTTCATTTGTTTTCCCCTATCAATGTACGAAGTATTAGATGGATAAGGAAGAATCCAAAATTGTACAAAGCAGTTTAAGCTCAAACTCTACCATATGGGGTTGTAGGCATGAAGGCATTCCATGATTGTATAAATATCGCATCCAATCAACCAATCTATAATCACCCTACATATCAAATTATATATATGACGAAATGATAGATGAATGATAAATGATATGCAACTTCCCCCAACCCCCCTCACGTTATTTCTTCTTTAATTTGTCACTTTTTTTTTTTCGTTTTCTTTATCCCTATTTGAATTTATTTTGTATATTTTTGTAAGTTCATGTAACTCTTCTCACTACGGCTTATTAAGCATCCTTATGTATACATGCAGGTATTGAGATTGTGTTTAAGATTATATTGGTCATGAATTTCAAAATAAATTTTGTCCTTTATATTCGTTATGTATTTAATTTTATAGTATTTTATACATAAAGATTGTTCAGTTTCAATTTCATAGATTGGGCAATGTAAATATTATACTTTAACTTATAGACGATTACTTTTTTTTTTTTTTTTTGCTGATGGAGTTGGATTACTTTTATTTAGTATTTACATTGTAAAGGCTAGGGATGTTAGATACATTTAGTATTGGGTATGATCAAGATTAATTGGTGTGATAATGGAGTTGAAAAGGAGTTTGAAAACCTTTGACAATTTAGTAGCTACCTTTAACAATGATATAATCTTAGAGTTACAGTAATGAGCTATAGATGTTCATGTAGTTTTATCTAAGTAGGTCATGGTTGTAAGTTTGCTTTTATCTAAAAGACTAAAACACATTAAAATTTAAAGTTTGACATGAATTGGGAAATCAGTAATTTTGCACAATAAAAAGTAAACGACAAAGTTCTAAAACAATGAAAATAAAAGGATCCTTTGTGGAGTAATCCAATGGAGCAAAATTGAATTATATTTTAACCCAACTCTACTTATATAGTTATATCTTTTACACCAACATATTAATTGGAAGTCACATACTACTAACTAGACGAACCTTCTCCTTGACGATTATCCCATTAGGATTGTATCTTGCATGGAAAGGGTCCATCGGATGAACTATATATCTTAACGGATCAACTTCAATCTCTCCCCTCTATGAAAGGTGACCCCATATGCTATTATTGAAAATTTTATTTAGGAATGCATATTTATTAGTCCGTGCATCGCACAGGTTGGATTACTAATGTAAAGTATATAGTATATATTAAATATAATATACGAGGGTATAACATGAACCTGTGCATCGCACGGGCTTGATAACTAGTAATAATAATAATAATTGATAGAAATTGATAATTTTATTGTTATTTTTAATTGATAAGTTGTTTTTTTTAATGAACTGATAAGTTGTTTAAACACGCAACAAAGAAAAAATGCCAAGTGTTGTAATTTTAAATCTCTTTTCTATTTTTTTTAATAGAGGAAATTAATCGTCAACAAAGATCTAACAAATGTCCAACCCCTAGAGCATGAGTATTTAACAAATGTCGGGGGCCCTTAGAGCATGAGTATGGGAACACTTTTTCTTTTTTTAGGAAGAACATGGGTATACATTTTTCTTTATTTATCTTTTAAAAGGATAAACTCTATGAATGGAATGTAAAATTTCTCATTACGACTTGGTGGATGCTTTTGTAAGTTTGTTTGCTAAATCCGGTTCAAGTAGTTCTCTTTGCTAAGACTAGTTTTCTCGAATGGAAAGTACACTAGATACTCTCAAATAAAATGTTTAATTTTGACATTAGGGGTCATTTTCCCTACAAGTTAACTAACGAGATCAAAAGTTAAATAGTTTGCCCTTAACTAAGATTATATTACGGATTTTGTTTTAAGAAATTAAATTGGGGAGACAAAACTATAGGGCCAAGGTTGTGCAAAACTAGTTTTATTTTAATGCCAAAATACAAGCATACGGAAAGGCGTCAAAATAGCAAGAACAAAATGGTATAAAATTACCATTGAGATAACATGACAATTATTAAAGTTGTCAGAAGGGAGTGACATATCACTTGAGATATTGAGACTAGCATTATTGATACAAAGGAGGATTTTCGCTTTTTTGATAGAGGGAAGATTATTCATTGTTTACGAAAAGTTAATGTTGTAACAGACTTCATGGCCAACGACGTCGGCCACATGACTCATAATTGTCCCGAGTTATTTTCTTGGTCAACTTCTTTTGACCAGCTCTTACCGATTTATCGATAAATGAAAATTTAGGTTAAGGTTATTTAGTTATCTTACCTCATTGGTCATCACTATCTCTCCTACTTTCTTATTCATTCACTCAATCATGATCAAGCCCGAAGCACAAGTTTTTTCATATTCCACTTTGCTTTGTTCATCGCTACTATTGGTCACCAACTATGTGTGTGGTGCACCCATTTGGAGTTTAGAGCCAAAGTTTCCAAACGCATCACCCTCAAGTTAAGGCACACATGTCATAACCTTCACAAGGGACCACACACAAAATGAGCAGCACCTTGTTCATCCCAACCCAGAGCCGGAACCAAGTGAGGGCTAGCATTGCCTATACTCCTCCCATAATTCCAGAAATTGCTAAATGCTCTATACTTTAACTAGAATCACATAATAAACGGTAGCTCAGCTGGTAGAAGTTGCAAACCTTAGATTGGGATCTCTGTGATCGGTTGCATGTCGAAAACCATTGAGCTTAGATTTTCATTAGATTTGTCTTTTTATTTACTTTCCAAATGTTTTCCTTCTATACGTTATGTTTCTCCATTCCCCCTCATTTCTTTATGATTTTCAATATTTGTGATATTACTATCTGATTTACTTTCAATTTTTATTTTCAACTGCTAGTGATTTTTTTCATAGTTAAATTTTTTAAGAGAAAATTTCCCATAGTTATTATCATCACCCTTCTTTTGACTCAATATATATTTTTTCTAATATAAGAAACTTAGTTTAGGTATTTTTAAAAACAAAACAAGTTATTCTACGTATTATATTTCATAAAAAAATAGTAAAAATAAAATGAACATATAAATTAATAAAGAATATTTTAGCATTGAAGGTTATAAAACACCTTTAGTCTTAATATTTAAATAAAAATCTATTTAGATCAAAAACATCATAAATGTATTAATATAATAGTGCTTTAAAATATTATTTTTGATTAGTTGAATCACTCGAATCGTGAATCAGTATCGAATTGAGAAATCGAAAAGATATTGGTATGGTTGACCCAATTACTGTAAATCAAAATATAAGTTCGATTAACTGAATTTCAGTGCAATTTTTGATTTTTTTGTTCAATTTTTCGATTTCGATTGTTTAAACACCTCTATTTGAAACTTTGTTATGTCCCTATTTAAAGAGTAATGGATGGTAATTCTATCTAAAAAAAAAATCATGAGAACCTAGTGATTTTAAGTCATAAACTCATAACAATGCATACAAGGAACACTCCAGTTATATATGCATGCATGATTATAAATTATAATCAAATTTACAAAAGCGCGCGCGATCA
The DNA here is from genome assembly GCA_038025085.1 of Tetragonia tetragonoides. NCBI lineage: Eukaryota > Viridiplantae > Streptophyta > Magnoliopsida > Caryophyllales > Aizoaceae > Tetragonia > Tetragonia tetragonoides. The sequence continues at coordinate 16,199,973 of CM076142.1, read as the reverse complement.
AGTTCACTCATCTCAAATGAGAACCCTAATTTTTACAATTATGACTCATTAGAGTTCATTTGTCTCTAAGACATAGAGAAAACCAAGACACACCTGGAATTTTCATCACACTTCGTGAAAACTTTACATGACCTAACTTACGGAATGCTAACCTATGTGTATATAGTTTACTCAAACTTCAGCATGTGCCTTCTGCAAAGTATTTGTATTATCATGTTTCTTGCTACCCTCTGTGGATTATATTCAATTTAACTCAAAAATAAATTAGTTTTCAAATTTATTAGACACAAACTTTTCTTTGACCCACCAGTAAGGGTTGTTCGTTTCAAATTGTAAAGAATGACTGATAAATGGTAGTGTCTAATTGGAAAAAAGGGGTAGCTAATGTAAACTGGGAGAAAATGAGGAAAAACTGGGTAAAACTGGTGAAAGTTGGGAGAAATTGGGAAAAACTAGAGAAAACTGTAAATTTTGTATTTCTACGTGTTTTCTTTAATAATAAGAAGAAGAGTAGTGATAATAACAAGAGTAAAAACAATAAGAGTTTAATAACAAAAATAAAAATAATACTTTTACTATTATTATTGTTATTAAAGTTATAGACTTAATTAATAATCTATAATTATTATTAATAATAATTTAAAAAATGTATCTTTTATGGGATATGTGTATCATTATAATAATAATAATAATAATAATAATAATAATAATAATAATAATAATAATAATAATAATAATAGTTGTTGTTGTTGTTGTTGTTGTTGCTGTTGTTGTTGTTGCTGTTGTTGCTGCTGCTGCTGTTGTTACTACCACTAGTTTAGATTAGCTAATTATTATTATTATCATCGTCAACATTACTGTTGTCATTGTTATTATTTTCTTATTATTAACTAATAATATCAATATTGTTACAAGCATATAGAAAGGTCCTGCCATGATTGGATTAATTTCCATTACAATTACTCGAAGAGCTTAAATAACATTAAAGAAATAGTATTTTTAAACAAATTGGATTAATTGCCATTACACTTAATCATCATTAGACTCGTTACCCGAATGATCCCACTCCCCATCTTCATAGGGCTCACCATCTTGTTCTGTATCACTATCGTAGTCCTCATGGTTGATCTCCAGATCATCAACTTGCACTCCAGTTTGTATTGTGCACGTCCGGATATCGCTAGCAATTTTATCACGCACTTCATCCATTTCGTTTTTCTTTTGCTCATCTCAAATATCCCTATGTCCTTGTCCCCGGACCAAGTCATTCTCCATTGGTAGTCCTAGTGTGTGCATGCGAATAAAATTATGTAGAGTAAAGATTGATACCATAATTTCCCTTTGACACTTTCTACTCATCGGAGGCATATGTTTAAGTATCTTCCATGTTTTCTTAATATGCTGAATGCTCTTTCAATTATGGTCTGTAATGATGAATGCCGATAATTGTAATTCTTATAAATTCCATCAGGTGGGGGTGCTTTGTGAAATGATGGCATATGATATCTGACCCCATCCTTAAATGGAGCCAAATATCCAAGAGTGTTTAGGTATCCTGAATCCGCCAAATAGTGTTTTCCTACACAATGAAATAATATGACATACAACATAAATTTAAAAAAGAGAGGAAGAGAGGTAATAAAGTATGACGTACCAGCAGGTGGATGTGGAAAGCAATACTTTGATTGAGTTATAGAATATGTCCAAACTATGATGTCATGAGCGTTTCCCTCCCATCCAGCATGAACATAAGTGAATAATAATTCAAATGAACAACTAGCTAAAACATTCCATGCCGTTGTTCTCTTACGACCATGAAACGACCTAGCATACTTGTCTTCAACAACCGCTTGTATATGAGTATCATAGATAGCCCCCACACAATCCTACATATATCAGGTCAACAGGGATCAATAACGGTGGGATATGCTAAGAGAAAAGAAACAAAAAAGAGGAAAAAAGTATGGCTAGTAAAGTTCGCGGTTATCTTAAAATATGGCCAGTCAAGTGTGTTGTTAGCAATTTTCTCGGGCACTTCTCTCAAATCAGTATGTGGTCTGATAATATCAAAGGATAATATGTTCAAACACTGTAACACCTCCCTATTGCTGCTTATTGAGGTAGAATGCTTGAACGTATCAGCGGCATCTCGATATGGATCCCCTCTTGGCCAATATATATAGGTCATTCCTATTTGTTGTGCTACTCCTATTCTACCTTCATGTAACAAGTTTCTTTCAATCATTGTAGTATCCCGAAAATCTAAACTTAATTATTAAACTAAAATAGTAATTAATTAGCATAAAATTTTTCGCTTAGTTTATTAAGTAGGATTAACGTGTCTAATGCATGCACTTACGTAAATATTTTCTAAACTAAATGTTAATCTCGTTTAAAATTAAAACCTATTTGATTAATTAACTAAACTATTTGATTTACTTGTTTAATTTATGTTTACGGTTTGATTAGGCATGATTAAGCATTTGTTTGTGTTGATGACCGAATTAGTGGTGATTAAGCTAGGATTAGTAATTTCCACTTTTGCCTAATTAAGTTATTATTCATCCTTGACACCTAAGTTGCCTATTTGTCACCATTTCATACACCTTCTTTCCACTTGTCATTTGTTGGCAAAGACACCATGTTCAAGCATGCTTACTAAGCTAAATGGCAAAGACATGCCATGTTACTATGTTTCCTAAGGCAACCTAACTAAGAAAACTACCAAGTACACTTATATAAGGGAGAAAGAGAGAGTTACGGTTAAGGGGAAAAAGAAGAAGAAAAAGAAGAAAGGCATTAGCCTTTATAAAACTAAACAAAAGCAAAATCAAAGATTAAAAGTTCTTACATATTCTCTTACTCAAGATTTGTACCATATTTGCAAGCAAACCAAAAGCCTTCCAAAAGCTTACAAAGAGCATATTTGTTCATCTTTTTCTCTTCCCAAAACCGAACACAATCACCAACAAATACTCTCATATATTCTCATCATCTTTCCAATCCAATTTCAATTGAATTCTTCTAAGTAAACAAGAACAAAATGAAGTAAAGAAATAAGAAGGGGAAAACCGTAGGAAACAGAAGAGAAAATAGAAGAAGATTTGGTAAGAACACCTAAACTAATCCATGCATAAACTCATTCATATTATTTCCTTTTGTTTCTAATTAATCATTCCTTCTTATTCTAAACTCTAACTTGTTCATCACTTCATTTTTCTTCACCATCGACATCACCATTTTTAGCTTCACCATCACCCGAACGTGAAGCTCCCGGACCCTCAAGAACCTCCAAGAGATATCATCAAGGTTTTATTCTTGTACCATTATTATTTATCTAAAAGCTTAAGTTATTATTATTATCACCTAAAGACTATAACTAACAAAACCCTCACAAGTATAATCATGACTATAATCGACAACATAAAGAAAAATGTTTTTAGAATCTAAGATCTAGTTAATCTTGACTCAAAAACTCGAAAACTATTTTTGCATGTCCATATATCACCTTACGTAAACTTGATCTTGACTTATTATGGCCAAAACCATTTATTTATTATTTTTCTCTAATTTTCCTTAATTTCGAACGTAGCCTTTTCGAAAGTTAAAATAGTAAAATGAAGAGGAATTAACAAGTAAAATGATAATAAATGTTTAGGAATTAAAAGAGTAATTTTTGGTAATAAAAAGGCCCAAGGCCGAAAGGAAATAAAAGAAGAAGACATAAAAAGAGTGATTATTGATCTTTGCAATTGTTTGTTTAATTAAATTAGGGGACTTGTGCTAGTAGTGTGATCAAGGAAGCTAGGAGAGGAAGTGTGTATTTTTGAAACTTGTGAAATGTATGCTCATGTCCATTAAAACCTCCCCTTTTTCGATCTTAATGAATTAAAGAAGATAATCATGGATTTCTTATAATTATATGCTATTTGTACTTATATATATATATATATATATATATATATATATATATATATCTAATCAAACTAAAGTAATAAGCTTTAATCTTTGAATAATAATCGAACCAATATTAACATGCAACTTAATAACCATTCGGCCTTATCACAAAATAGTCACATGCAATCATTTATATAACTCCATATATATATATATATATATATATATATATATATATATATAATCAAACTAAAGTAATAAGCTTTAATCTTTGAATAATAATCGAACCAATATTAACATGCAACTTAATAACCATCCGGCCTTATCACAAAATAGTCACATGCAATCATTTATATAACTCCATAATATATATGACCGAATGGTTTGTGAGTTTGATGTTAAGTTTGTAAATTATTGTTTATAAAAGTATTATAATTATGAATATATGATTGTGATAACCGAATGAGTTTAAGAACGGTTAGTTATATTTACTTGATTGATTGCATGTGAAATCGTGACTATGTTTGAGTATGTTTATGGATCAATTAAGCTAATGACCAAATTGATGTTGAGTGATAATAAGCCTATGGATTTATATATTTGCATATTCGAAGTGTTGCACACAATATAGTGAATTATTGTGAAAAAGGAACAAGTTTGGAAAGTTTATGATTAATATTAGTATAATCGTATTATTAAGATGAATGTGACCTACTTGAGACATTACAAGCATGTCTACTAACTTACTTGTAGTGTGCTCCCAAACTTGGTACCCTTGGAAAATTGAAGAGCATGCCAGTGTGCACACTTTAATAAATATTGTTGGATTAAACCCATTATTGATTAAGCTGTAGGGATTAACTAATCCTGAGTTTCTTGCTTATCTGCCAAAAAGGCCAAGTATATGAATTATTATTTGTAGGGTCATCGATGAACCCGACTGTAGGACTCCCAGAGTTTGAGTTGTGCTATGATCTTCCTCACTACCTAACATAGGTGTCTAAATCTTTGCATGTTATAATCTTCCTAACATAGGAATCTAATTTTACATGTTGTGACTTACGTTACTTTATGGTTTATTAGACCTCAAAGGTCATTTCCTGAGTAATTATGAGTTTGTGAATGATCTTGGTTGCTTATTACTCTTTGCATGTGAATATCGTACATATGCATGGCTTTGTACGTAAGGAATACATTATCTATGATTAAGAACAGACAATCTCTTTAAGATACTATTGTGAGTATTATTATTATTATCTCAAATAATGATTGTTATTGCTAAATGTATTTTTAAGTATAAACAATATATTTTACAAAATGGGTGAGTATTGCTTAGCTTTCGCTAATTTTCTTTTGTTTTTGTGTCATCTCTTCTTGCGTGGATTATTATATCTTTTTAACAGATTTTGGGCAAGGAAGATAGTGAAGATGGAAGGAACCCTTTTGTGCATGCTTACTGCATGTCTTTGCTGTTATTTGACCCCGTGGATTCCGCAAACAGAGGAGAACCCTATATAACTTAGAAGTATAACTAAGGATGTAGTCTTTGAACAATATAACTATGTAATTCCGCTGTTATGATATAATATAAATTCAGTTTGTTGTTGTACTCTTTATCGATCTTCGCCTTGTGCTTGTCTTGTTACAAGTACGGCAGTAATGTCTTGGATTGGATTTAGGGCCCATAAGCATGATTAATTAGTGTTATCCAATCCGGGGCGTTACAATCATTATATTGGCTAGTTGCAAAAACATATTGTTATCAGGCCTAAGTTGCTCTTGGCATAATTAGGATATCCAGATAACATTCGATGTATATACTCAGCACCATTTTCCCCTCCAACTCTCATAGAGATTCTAGACGATCTCGAAGTTAATCTCTCTAACTCTGCCATTGCTATCATCACACATATCCTCACTTCATCATTCATTCCACATAAAAAAAAGAGTCAAATAGATTAGGAAGAACACAACAGATCTTCATAACACAACTAGTTGTTAAAGGTCCAAATAGTTAAAACGTACAACAACAAACTCAAGATATTTCATACATACAGCAACATACTCCAAATAGTTCAACCATGCATACAGCCTAAAAAGTAAGAACTATTCCATAACTTATTCTACAACAGAAGTTGAAATAGTAGACAAACATTCTAAACATAACCTACTCATCTACAACTAAATCTACATTTTCATTGAGAGTAGGGTGATAACAATCAATGGTAAAAGGATATTTATCTTTCAATCCACCTTCTACGTAATACCATCTCTGCAATGGAGTCTTAAGTGCCAAAAATGTTATATCTAGGGGCATAATAATACAAGTAGATTCGTATAAAATAAATTAGATTATGAAAAACCCAATTGAAGAAGCAAATTTATCTGAGCCTAACAAATGTCGCTGTCTCCTTAAGACGTATTTGCTCCCTCTTGATGCCCAATATGTTGAGCAAACGCCTCCCAAGATAGAATGGATTCGTCGATAATGGAAGTGGCACTTCAATCCATTAACACTCCAGCGAATACAACCATGTTCATACTCGGAGACTTTGTAAAATGAAGATAAAATTTTATTCTGAAAACAACGTTATGTTTCAACAGGGCCTTTGTGTTATTTATACTTCTTGGGAAAGGTAGTTACCCAAAATCTCTCAATAACTGACTTGTCAATTATTTTACTCTTAACAAATAAATAAAAAATAAATAAAGATAATTGTTAAAATATTAGCTTAGAAGGGGAAGTTGAAAGTGGAGTGAAAGCTACTGAATGCTTTTGCTTTTCATCTGTTACATTTTTCACTTTACAATGGTGCCTATCTATAGGTAGGTATATAGTATAAACACTATTGATACATAGTGTATTTACTGTTTATGTATTGGGTAAAAATCTTCGGGGAGTAATGTGATCCATTCATTTGTTTGCTATACATATTATAACACTCCCCCTTGAATGAATCACTACAAATAGATTACAAGGGTATTAGCTGCCTCATTGAAAACCTTGTTTTGGAAAACCCGGTGGGATAAAATCAGGACAAGGAAAAGTATACAACATTTGCAGTATACGCGCATTGCCTCGTTAAAAACCTTGTCAGGAAAAATCCAGTGGGATAAAAACCTGATACAAGTTTCTCAAACTTCTTGGGTGACAATGTTTTTGTGAACAAGTCGGCAATATTCTCACATGACTTGATTTGTTGGACACTTATCATCCCATTTGTTTCTAGATCATGGGTGGAGAAAATTTTTGGATCAATATGCTTTGTTCTGTCTCCTTTGATGTATCCATCCTTAATTTGAGCGATGCATGCACTGTTATCTTCATAGATTATAGTTGGGATGCCATTAATTGTTCCTAAACTGCTTTCCTTGAGTATGTGCTGGATCATAAACCTCAACCATATACATTCTCTTCCAGCTTCATAAAGAGCAATTAATTCGGCTTAATTTGATGAAATGGCGGTTAGAGTTTGCTTGGTCGATTTCCATGAGATTTTCGTTCCGCCGTATGTGAATATGTATCCTGTCTGGGATTTAGCCTTGTCGGGGTTTTGACAGGTATCATGCATCTGCATAACCAACAAGAGTAGATTCTGCACCATTGGGATTTAATAATCCCAAGTCGATCGTCCCGCGAAGGTAGCGAAAAAGGTGTTTAATTCCATTCCAATGACTTTTTGTTGGTGCATTACTGTATCTTGATAGGAGATTCACCGAGAATGCAATATCTGGCCTTGTGTTGTTGGCCAAATACATCAGGGCTCCAATGGCACTGAAATATGGCACGTCTGGTCTAAAGACGTCTTCATTCTCCTCTCGTGGTCGAAATGGATCATCTTTAGGGTTTAAAGATCGTATCACCATCGGAGAACTTAATGGATGTGCTTTGTCCATGTATAACTTTTTCAAAGACCCTCTCGGTGTACTTTGATTGATGGATAAAAATTCCATCATTGAGATGGTCAATCTGCAAACCAAGACTAATTATCAAAAAAAATCTGCAAACCAAGACAAAATCTCGTTCTTCCCAAAATCCTTCATATCAAACTATTTCATCAGGTATCGAGTCGTTCTTTTAATCTTATCAGGAGTTCCAATGATATTTAAATCATTAACATAGACCGCTATGATAGTGAGTCCGGATCGAGATCTTTTGATGAAAACACATGGGGAGATTTGATCATTTTTATAACCTTCCTTGAGAAGGTATTCACTAAGACGGTTGTACCACATACGCCCAGACTGCTTTAGGCCATATAATGATTTACTCAATTTTCTTGAGTACAAGTTGGGATTTATTGATTCGTTGGCTTCATGCAGTTTAAACCCGTATGGGATTTTCATATAAATATATGTGTCAAGTGAACCATACAAATATGCAGTCACAACGTCCATTAGACGCATTTGAAGTCCTTGACAATTAGTCAGACTAATTAGAAATCTGAACGTTGTTGCGTCGACAACGGGAGAATATGTTTCATCATAGTCAAGTCCTGACTTTTAAGAAAAACCTTTAGCTACGAGTCTTGCCTTGTATCTCACAACTTTGTTTTTCTCGTTTCTTTTCCGTACGAATACCCAATTGTATCTGACGGGTTTCACCTCCTTTGGGGTTTGGACTAGTTACCCAAAAACTTGTCGTTTTTCAAATGACTTTAATTCTGCTTGGATCGCTTCTTTCCATTTTGGCCAATCCCTTCGTCGACAACATTTATCGACTGATTTTGGTTCAATGTAATCCTCATTAATTACTAACTCTGTGGCAACAGTGTATGCAAACGTGTGGTAAACCTCAATATCTTTTCTATTCCACTTTTCTCCAGTATATACATAGTTTATTGAGATCTCATAATAGTCTATATTTTTTTACTCATTTGTAATTTCAAATGGCATATTATTTTCTTTAGTATTTATATTTCGATTAACGACATTGCCTACGCTTGGTATTTATTCATTCCCTTCATCGGAATGTTGAACATCATTCACATTTTCCAATCTTTTTGATTTTTTTGGTTTCAAATCTTTTGAGCCAATTGGTCGACCGCGCTTTCGCTTAATGATGGAATTCTTTGCAAAGGGTTTATCAGATTTTCCTGTAGGAATTTCAATCCTTGCAGGAGCATTCATTGCTGGGATATGTGACTTTGTCACTTTCTTTATATCAGTAAATGCATCAGGCAATTGGTTTGCAATGTTTTGTAAATGAATTATTTTCTGAACTTCATGTTCACTCATATTTGGATGTGGATCAAGATAAGATAATGTTGTTGCACTCCACGTTATTTTTGTCGTACTTGAGTCCACCTTATCCTTTCCTCCCCTAAGGTTGGGAATACTGACTCGTCAAAATGACAGTCAGTGAACCGTGCTGTGATCAAATCATCAGTCATCGGTTCATGATATTTAATAATTGAGGTTGTTTCAAATCCGGCGTAAATTCCCAACCTTCTTTGTGGACCCATCTTAGTACGATTAGGTGGTTCTATTGGGACGTACACTGCACAACCAAATATTTTCAAATGTGCAATGCTTGGCTCTTGCCTAGTTACCAATTGCATATGGGAGAATTCATAATACGTCGTTGGCCTTAATCGTACTAATTCTATGGCGTGCAATATTGCATGTCCCCAAATAGAGGATGGTAACTTTGATTTCATTAATAATAGCCTAGCGATTAATTGTAATTAATTTATTAATGATTCAGCAAGGCCGTTTTGGGTATGAACATGAGCCACTGGGTGTTCCACCTCGATCCCTATAGACATACAATAGTCATTAAATGTTTGGGATGTAAATTCTCCTGCATTATCCAGCCTGATTTTCTTTATTGAATGATCAAGAAATTGAGTTTTAAATCGAATTATATGTGCCAACAATTTGCCAAATGCCACATTTCTTGTCGATGACAGGCTCACATGTGACAATCATGTTGATGCGTCTATTAATACCATAAAATGTCAAAATGGCTCTCAAGGCGGGTGAATTGGCCCGCAAATATCACCTTGGATCCTTTCCAAGAACGCAGGAGACTCACTTCCAATTTTACTTTTGGAAGGTCTCGTAATTAATTTTCCAAGTGAACATCCAGTGCAATGGAGTTCACCAAATCTTGGTACCAGGACATTGTTTAGGGGGTGTCCCATTCAACTCTTAATTATTTTAATCATCATACTTATGCCAAAATGACCCAAACGGTCATGCCACAGAGAGCATAATTTTTGGTTATCCACCAATTGTTTAGACGCCATATTAATTTCAATGGCATTAATGTACGTGTAGTATAGTCCTGAGGAGTACACTGGCATTTTCTCGTAAACGACTTTCTTGCCAGCTTTAACCAAAGTAAGGCACATGTACTCCTTATAATTTTCAGTCATGGTTTCCATGTGTTAACCATTTTGACGCACATCTTTAAAAATTAACAAGTTTCTTTGAGATTTACTCGAATATAGTGCGTCTTTTATCTCGATTTTTGTCCCATTGGGAGTACAACACACGTTTTTCCCGATCCTTCAATTAACTTTGCAACACCGCCAATGGTGTTAACATTTGCCTTAATTGGTATCAAATGAGTGAAGTAGACTTTATTCCTTAAGATTGTGTGTGTTGCAGCACTGTCAATTAGACATTGTTCTCCAATTCCATTGTGAAAGTCCATATCTTCATTAGAAAATAAATATCAGATTAGAGATTAATTAAACATACTGATTTTATTTAGAGGTAGGAAACTATTACATCTACTAACATTCTATGCTTTTTTAAGCATTTATTTAAGGAAGATACACACACATAGTTAAACATACTTAATACATTTTACTTAAGGCGAGCTTATTTAATGTTTAGTTTGGCAAGGTCTTCCTCAGCATTATCCATGAAATAATCAGAAACATCGAGGGTTGGTGCATTATGTGGCACCTGATCCACAAAGTTGGCTTCAACAGTTTTCCCTTTATTTTTCTGGGCAGCTTGATATAACTCCACCAAATGTTTGGCGGTGCAGCATTCTTTCAAGAAATGACATTTAATGTCGCATTTAAAGCATGTGACCTTTTGCTTCCCAGTTGGTCCAGTTCCTTGGTGGTTTGTTTTTTTGCCCTTTCTTTTAAACTGGCGTCGTTGGCCTTTGTTGAAGCATTTGCCTTGATATTTATTATTTTTATGTTGGCGCCCTTGATTGCCAATTTGGATGGCATTTGCCTCTGGTACTGCACTAGTTACAGCGGGCCTCATGTTATGATTTTGAAAAAGCAGTTGATTACTCTACTCAGCCACCAATAGCACAGATTTCTGATCAGAGTATTTTTTGAAACTTCTTTCTCGATATTGCTGCTGAAGTAGCACGTTAGAGGCATGCATGGTAGAAAATGTCTTTTCAAGCATGTCATACTCAGTGACATTTTGCCCACATAACTTCATTGATGAAGTTATTCGTAACAGAGCATAATTATATTCGCTAACAGACTTATAGTATTGAAACCTCAAATTAGCCAATTGATACCTGTCTTGTGGCAATAAAACTTGTTCTCGGTGCCCATATCTCTCATGGAGATTTTGCCACAATTCTATTGGGTTTTCAACCATGAGGTATTCATTTTTTAAGTACTCATGAAGGTGGTGCTTTGAGAAAATAATGGCCATAGCCTAATAATCTTCTGAGACATTATTAATTTTCTCAATGGTTTTCTTAAGTCCATTAGCCTTCGAGTGTGCAAGGGCATCGACCTTCCATTTGTAGTAGTTCTTCCCAGACACATCGAGGATTTCAAATTTCCTCTTAGTAATGCTTACCATTTTTCTTGTTAGAAACGAATTATTTAAGTTAATAAATTGTTAAGCTGCGTTTGTTGTAAATAAATAATTATGCAGTTATATATCACCACGGGAATGAAGTCATAGTGGTCCGAAACTTCTGACGCTTTAGTCAAAAAAAGGTCAGGGGTTCGAAAACCCGATGGTACAAAAATAGAAATAACAAAAAAAATTATTTCTTGTTTATCAACTAATAAACAATTTTCTTTTTGTACCTTGGTACAACCTGCAACACAAAAGTTAATAACCAAGATGATAATAAAATCATTAAATGAGATTTTGCTTCCAAGTAATGAAATATATAACTACTATAAAATATGGTGTTCAAGAGATCAGATCCATTACACTAGTAGTCCGAGTAGTACCAAAAACTAAACTCTTAGCTAGTTACGTAATGTAGGAAGTATTTAAAGTCTATCAGAGCCTATATAGAGTAGTCCTCTAGGTTGTTTGTCCAAAAGTTCAAGAAATGCCAAAGACTATTTTATTTATCCATTATTTTAATTGCCCATAATTTGTTTGTGTCGGTTACTTTGGTGTGCTCTTCCCAAATCTCAAGTTCCCTTTCTATTATTGCTGACAGTCAACATTAAACATAACCCATTATTTTTATTTTTTTTTGGTAATATAACTCATTATTTTCACTCTCTCTCTCTCTCTCTCTCTGTCTCTTCATCCTTTTCTTTGCTCTACTTATTCCCGTGAACTGTGTCAGTTCATTCATTTATCCATTTATCATAACATTTTATTTGTCTCTATAGTACTGCTTCTACCTCTTTCTTTGGTTGAGTAGTCGGTCATGTTAGCTTACATGAGTCGCCGACCATGGTGATCGGCAGTCCAAGCCTCTGAATTTGGTGAAATTTTGGTCCTTTTTCATGCAATTTTGTGGGCTTTATTTGGATTTTATGGGTCGTTTGGTGGCTCTATTTTGAGCCGATCGGCCATGGAAGCCGTTTAAGGTTTAGGGTGTTTGGGTGAAACCGACGAGGTGACCTCAGCAGAGCCCACCTCACCTTCTTCTCGTTTCCTCTTGAGGTTGAATGGTCCTGGTTCTTGCCGGGGTTCAGGACTCGGCTCATCAGGAGTATCGTTTAAATTTATGAATGTGGGTTTGGGTGGTGGTGGTGGTTGGTTGGCTCGTGAGGCTTCCGCCGATGTCGACGTATTGGTAGACGTGAGGTTCGCTTGTGGTTGAGGTACAACATGTGGGTATGGGATGGTTCCAAAAGGTACGTGGTTTCGCCCAATAATGAGGTAAATATGTGAGTAGTAGATACCGGTTACGATGGTGTTGATCCCATTAATTTGGTGATCCATGTCTAGAACCGTATCAATGAACTACAGACAAAACTCTGGGAGCACAAATTTTATTAATCTAGTTTTGAGTTTCTTATGTAGAGGATACGAAATGTACTTCGCTAACTACAGAGCTGAGAGCATACTCAAAACATAGAGTATTTTGGTATAAGTTTGTATTTTACCTTTTGTATTTGGAGCAAAGTCGTGCTGATAACGTGTTAAAAGATTAGCTCAGGAGGGGAAGTTGAAAGTGGAGTGAAAGCTACTGTTTTTTTTTGACATTTCATCCGTTGCATTTTTCACTTTACAAAGGTGCCTATTTATAGGCAGGTAAATAGTACAAACACTGTTGATTCATAGTATATTTACTATTTATGTATTGGGTAAAAATCTTTGGGAGTAATGATGTGATCCATTCATTTGTTTGCTATACATATTATAACAATAATATATTTTATTTATTTATCAATTTTCTAATTCATACAAATAGGGACATATTTCCAACAACCCTCGGGTTGTGCCATGTAAATGTCCTCATCTAAAACACCATTCAAGACTGCTATTTTTACAGTTATTTGATGTATTTCTAAACCTTTTAACACAACTATTGCTAATAGTACGCGTATCAAAGTAATTCTTGTAACTGGTGAGAAGGTGTCGAAGTAATCAAGGTCTCCTTTTTGGTTGTAGCCCTTGACAACCAACCTTGCCTTATACTTCTTGATTGAACCATATTATTTTCTCTTCTTTTTAAAGATCCACTTGCATCCTAGTGTTTTACTTCCAGGAGACAAGTTTACCACTTCCCATACGTGGTTATGCATAATGGATTCAATTTCACTGTTGATCGCCTCTTTTCAATGAACGGCTTCTGGCGATGCCATGACCTGCTCAAAGGTTTGAGGTTCATCATCAATAAAGTAATCGATATAGTCCGTCCAAAATCTTTGGATTTTCGGACTCTCTTACTTCTTCTTGGTTCATATTCTTCAACCTCTTGCCTATCACCACTAATGGAATCACGAGTACTCTTTTGTAAAGGTAATTTACTCCCCTTCTTAGAAGGAAATACATTCTCAAAGAAGGTAGCACTTCTTTTGATTTTATTATGGTATTTACATGTATATCCGGATGATCGGATTTATTGATAAGAAATCTATATGCACTGTTATTGCTAGCATAACCATTAAATACACAATCTATGGTTTTCGAGCCAAGTTTTGTCCTTTTGGGCTTTGGAATTTCTACTTTAGCCAAGCATCCCCACACTTTCAAATATTTAAAATTGGGCTTACAACCTTTCCATAACTCATATGGAATATTGTGGGTCTTTTTATGAGGCATGTTATTGAGAATATAATTGGCGAAAAGCAAGGCTTCCTCCCACAAATTCTCTGGTGCGCTCGAACTATTAACATGGAGTTAACCATGTCTTTTAACGTTCTATTTTTCCGTTTGGCGATACCGTTAGATTGAGGTGCATAAGGAGCGATAGTTTGGTGAATTATTCCGTGTTCTAAGCAAATGGGCTCAAAAGGAAATTCATATTCACCACCTCTATCACTTCTTACCGCCTTAATCTTTCTACCAAGTTTATTTTCAACCTCAATTTTATAATGCTTAAAAACATTAATAGCCTCATATTTGCTTCGTAGCAAATATACATAGCAATATCGAGTGCAATCATCTATAAAAGTAACAAAATACTTTTTACTACCTCTAGTTTGCACATATTTTAAATCACACAAATCCGTATGAATTAAATTTAGAGGCTCTCTCTCTCTCTCTCTCTCTCTCTCTCTCTCTCTCTCTCTCTCTCTCTCTCTCTCTCTCTCTCTCAATAGAGTGAAACAGTTTTCTTGTCATTTTAGCTTCTACACATATTTCGCATTTATAATTAGGATCAATACGACATTTACGTACTAAATCTAAATGCATTAACCTTCGGAAGGTATCATAATTTACATCTTAAAGAGTCTATCACTAATATTCAACTTTATTATCATTAACAGTTTTAGGTACAACAGTCATTATCCTAAAGAGTTTATCACTAAGATAACCCTTTCCTACATACATGTCATTCTTAGATAATACAAACTTATCAGAAACAAACACTAACTTAAAGCCATTCTTACTAAGCAAAGAATCAGGAACTAAATTCTTGCGAACATCTGGCACATGAAGAACATCATTCAAAGTAAGGTTCTTGCCACTTGTCATATTGAGTACCACCTTTCCACGTCACTCCACTTTAGAAGTTGAAGTATTGCCCATAAATAGTTGTTCTTTGACATCAAATTTATGATAATCAGAGAACATCCATTTATTGGCACAAATGTGACGTGTAGCCCCTGTCTCCATGAACCATTCTTTAAGATTCCCTACAAGATTGCATTCAGACACCACTACACATAGATCCATTTCTCCAACATCATTAGAGAGATTATCTACAACATTTGCTTGGGCCTTATTCTTCTTGGGTTTACGACAGTCTTTGAAAAGATGTTCAGGTTTGCCACAATTATAGCACTTCCCTTTAAACTTCTTTGAAGGAGCACTTGTTCCTTCTCCATAGTGCTTTCTCTTTTTTCCTCTCTTTGATCCAATTTCCATCACATTAGCCTTTGACTCCATGGTGCCACGCATCCTGGTTTCGGACTTGCGGTTGCCTTCTTCAATTCTTAAATGGACTATTAGATCTTCAAGAGTCATATCCTTGCGTTTATGCCTCAAGTAATGTTTAAAATCACTCCAAGAATCTGGCAATTTCTCAATTATTGCTCAAATTTGAAAAGGTTCACAACGAGGCATACCTTCCACATGATGCTCATGAAGAACTAGTTGAAATTCTTCAACTTGGGTTACCACAGATTTGTTGTCATTCATAACAAAGTCCAAGAATCGCTTAACTAGGAATTTTCTAGAGCCACCATCCACTACTTTGTACTTATGTTCCAACATTCCCAAAGTTGCTTTGCGGTTTTGGTTTCTGCATACACATTATACAATGTATCATCAAGTCCATTTAAGATGTAATTTCTACATAAGAAATCGGAATGCTTTCAAGCATCAACCGCAACCACCTTGTCCTTGTCAGTCTCATTCTCATCAAGTGACTGTGGTACTTCAGTGAGATACTTAGTCCAAGTTTAATGTGGTCAAATAAAACAACATCTTTTGTTGCCAACGCTTAGAATTTGACCCATTAAACTTATTAGGTTTCTCACCATGACCGGTGCTAATGGTGGTGTTCACTGGAATAGTAAGATTTGACATTCTGTTACACAAACATAATCAAATCAGTAAACATTTAAACAAATTAAACACGTTTAATGTTGTATACTGACCGACTGACAATTTCACGCATACATACGCTAGATATTCAATTGTAAACATATTACAAATAGTGACAGAATAGAAAAACTACGGAATTGCAACAAGCAGTTAAAAGACAATCATGTTTTAAATTAATTCACACAGTAGAGCCGATTACAAGAAACTCCGAAACAAGACTATAAATTTGAATGCGCACAAATTCCAAGTAAACCAAGTCTTACAAGTATTTAACTGAAAATTGCTAGTGCAATTACGAAAGTCAACTGAACAAGTTTTCCCTAATTAGTTCCTTGTTTTCTAAGAACAAGACAAAACAATAAAGAACACTGAATCAGAATATCTTAAAGAATTAGAACAGAGTATCACTTACATGCCGACATATTGATCTATGATCATGTAGAGCACTTCTAATCAAGCAATATTATATTACTGATCAAAGAACATACGGAACATATTATCACTTTGCCATAACAAATTACCAGACACTTAAATATTTCCACTTAAAATATTATCAATGCTATCTAAGTCTCTATCATGCCCATATACACTGATCACAAGATCATAGATGATGTTACATAGTAACACTAAACTAAAAGCCGCATGGAAATATTAAAAAGGTAATCGGCAAAACGGTCACGGAATATTCTACTCATCAAACAACGGTTGATACACACAAATAAAATATAATGCGTCTAAAAATTACTATCACAATCATCCGCCATCAATTAAGCATCCAATAAACAGGTATGAACCAAAGCGTGATCATATCATACGAACTCAATGCCCACAATTTTTTTTTAAATACGTCTTAAGATTGTTATATCTAGGGCATAATAATACAAGTAGATTCGTATGAAATAAATTAGACTATGAAAAACCTGATTGAAGAATCAAATTAATCTGAGCCCAACAAATGTCGTTGTCTCCTTAAGACGTATTTGCTCCCTCTCGGTGCCCAAGGTGTTGAGCAAACGCCTCCCAAGATAGAACGGATTCGTCGATAATGGAAGTGACACTTCAATCCATTAACGCTCCAGCGAATACAACCATGTTCATACTCAGAGACTTTGTAAGATGAAGAGAAAGTTTATTCTGAAACCAACGTTCTTTTTCAATAGGGCCTTTGTGTTATTTATACCGCTTGGGAAAGACGGTTATCCCAAAACTTTCAAGAACAGACTTGTCAGTTATTTTACTTTTAAAAAATAAATAAAGATGATATCATTTTATTTATTTATCAATTTTGTAATTCATACACATAGGGACATATTTTCAACAAAAAACACTTTACCATTGTTACCCTCACCTAGGTACCTAACAGCAACTACAAAGTATATGTCTACTCGTGACATAACTTCTTCAATGTTTTCTAGAGCCTCAACAACTTTATCCTCGTGACTAGGCCCCTCTATTACCATTTGGTCCATCCTCAATACTTCATAAGCTTTTTGCAGCTTAGTGGTTTGACGTTTAGAAGCTATGGACTTGGTCCCATTACTCTTATGCTTGCTACTGGTGCTCATGGTTTTGTTGGGAGATCTACTTTCAGCAGGTGCCATACTCATATCTTGTTGAGATACAGTAACATTAAGCCCCTCGTTATCGTTGGGGCCCTCTCCATCATCATTGAGATTGGGTAAGGTCTTCTTTGCTTTGCCTTCAATTCACCTTCTCAAATTCAATCCACCTGCATAATTACAGTTCTTCCAGATGTGATACGTCTTTTGAGTTAAACGACATGCTAGTCATATTTCTTAATTCTTTAAAAGCTCTCCATTTGTTTCTCAGATCAGTGTAATGGTTTTTGAATTGTAGTGCACTAAATCCCATCATAGTTCGAAGATTTAAACTCTTCATAATAGTGGACCACTCACAACTTTTGTTTCCTTTTTCTCTTTCCTCCAAAATAATTTCCAACATCTTTCGACTCAATCTGGAGGTCCATTTTGCTGAGCCCTTCGGCATCTTACCCAAATAATTAAGTAGAGGAAACAAAATACAACGTCAACCAACATACTAAAACATTTGACACAACTAATAATTAATCTAATGCCAAGGATCATTGATGAGAAAATAAGAGGAAGCAAAAGATCTTAAATATAGAAAAACAGAGGAAGCACCTTTTTCTAGTGATCTTAATTGAGTTTTGTCTACAATAATTTTGCCAAACATCTTAACGGAATTTGGGAAGCTAAGCATAGGAGAAAGAGATAAAGATGGCTTGTGTACCTGATTAGCTAGCGTCGACAAATAGTGGAGTGGAGGCTGGCGTCTCGCCTGATGTCTGGTGGTCGTGGAAGGGGTGAGAGGGACAAATCAATGCAAGATGCGTTGGTTTGGGAATTTGGGATGCAAATGTAACATTACACAAACCCTATCTCCAAAAGGCAACTATAAAACAAAGAAGGTAATAAATTCAAAGTAGTTGTGGTACCCCACCCCCAACAATCCTCATTAATTTTATATCGTTGTTTTTATTATTTATTTTATTATTATAATGATAACACAACTACAACAATCACTGAATCAATATTAACAAAAATAACATTTATTATTATTATTATTATGTATTGTTGTTGTTATATTATTATTATTATTATTGTTGTTGTTGTTGTTGTTGTTGTTGTTGTTGTTGTTATATTATTATTAATTACTACTACTATTATCACCACTAATCACTTATTGAATTAGTAAAATCACTTACCTAATCAGTGGAAATCAGTGTGAGGACCTTACTCAATCAGTGAAAATCAGTGGGAGGACATTACTCAATCAGTGGAAATCAGTGGCGGTACCTTACTCAATCAGTGGGAATCAGTGGCAGGGCCTTATTGAATCAATGAAAATCACTGGCAGGACCTTACTCGGTCAGTGGAAATCAGTGGGAGAACCTTATTCAATCAGTGAGAATCGGTGGAAATCAGTGGAAAAGAACGCACCCAAACTGTAATTTGTAACTAGTAACGAGTAAAAGTGGGGACAATTCGGCAAAATTGGATAATATTGAAAACTAGTTGAAAAGAACTTGCCCTAATTTTGATTCAATTTAACTCAAAAATCAATTATACACCTTATATTGATATTAAGTATAAAAGATATGGTTCTAATATGGTTTAAAAATAAATTGTAAAACTTCTACCTTTTAGTAGTTCTTTGTAAACTCAATCGAAATACTAAAATCGCAACCCATACAATATTATTTGTAAATTTGTAATGTGTGCATAAGAGTCAGAAAACCCCGCTATTGAAGGTGAACATGGAAATTATATGAGAGAAAGAAAATGATATGGTAAGAATTTTTAGCATCCACTTCTGTCATTCAATATGAGCAATTTTGAATGTCTTAACCCAACAGTTTGACACAGAGCGGATTTGGATTTGACTTATTTATTGTCTGTTAATCAGGGTTGGTCTATTTTATGTTCGGGTTGACATTCTTTACTCAAATCCAAACTTTTAAGTTCATCATGGATTGATTTTCACTTTTGTGAAAAGAATCTTTCTATGCATCTTATCCTTCTTTCTTTCTTTATTTCTTACTTTCTTTTTGAGACAACCATACGTCTTATTTTGACGCGCCTTTTATTTTTTTCGTGGACAAGAAAATGACTACTCAACATACTCCGCATTATTTGTGTACTTATCTTTTTTCCTTTTCCGGGCCTTTTACTTTGCCAATTTCAAAATGGATTTGGGTCAAAGTTTGCCGACTCTAACTAGTAGCTAGCAAACCTTACGAATGCAAGAGTTTTCACCACAGCTCTAGGGAAACGTTGTCTCCACAAGGGATTGCTGGAAAAAAAGATTTTTGTGGGACGAGGAGTTTTATACTCAAGCAAAAGCTCAAAACAACAAAGGACCACCTTAGAAAGTAGAACAAAGAGCATTTTGGGATTGTTCAAAGGCAAATTCGTGATACTAATGAGATTGATGAGTTGCAGCTGCGAGGAAGGACGCAAATCAACAAAGATCATGAATCTAACCTATATGCACGATTGCTAGAATTGTACAAGAGGGAGACAATTATGGCTAAACAAAAATCGAGGGTTCTCTATCTAAAAGAAGGAGATCTTAATACGAAGTTTTTCCATGTGTCAACTATTATTAGTAGAAAGAGAAATGCAGTGGAAGCTCTTAAGCTTGCTGATGGCAACTAGACACAAAGTGACACGGAAATTAATCAGGCTTTTATTGACTATTTCGTGGATCTTTTTGCTGCTGAGGATCCTACCTTCCCTCTGGACCTAGAAAATCTCTTTACGCCCACTGTAAGCATTGATGAGAATTTAATGTTATGTGCGCTGCCTGATACAGAAGAGATAGAAAATGTTGTTTTCAGTATGCATCCCACGAAGGCTCTTGGGCTCGATGGACTGCCTGCCCTTTTTTTTCAGGAGTATTGGCCTATTGTTCAACATGATGTAGTGGCTATGGTTCATGAATTCTTTCGCAGTGGTCAGATGCTTAGAACTCAGAACCATACCCATGTCGCTCTTATCCCAAAGTCTGTTGTTGCCTCCTCAGTAAAGGATTATCGCCCTTTTACTCTTTGCAATGTGATTTACAAAATTCTTTCGAAGTTGTTTGCCAATAGGTTGAAGCTCCTACTTGAAAATCTTATCAGTCCGCTTCAAGCGGCTTTTGTGCCAGGTAGACTCATCACCGACAACACAATCCTGGTGCAAGAAATCCTACACACAATGAAAAAGCAGAAAGGTAAAGGGGGACTCATGGCTTTGAAGGTGGATATGGCAAAGGCATACGATAAGATAGATTGGGGTTTCTTGCTATATGTGATGAAGAATATAGGATTTGATAGCAAGTTTGTGGGAATGATCGAACAATGCATCTCGTCAACTTCTCTGTCTGTTCTTATTAATGGGTCGCCCCATGTTTTCATTCAACCGCAAAGAGGAATCCGTCAAGGAAACCCTCTCTCCCCTTTCCTCTTTGTGATTGCAATGGAAACCCTGTCACGTCTGTTCTTCAAGGCCCAAAACAGCGGCCTGATCAGTAGCATCGCAATAGACAGAAAGTGTGATGGTATTTCACATCTGCTGTTTGCGGACGATTTGGTTGTGTTCTCAAGAGCCAATGAAAATAATGCTGATGCCATCATCAATGCTCTTGATAAAATGGAGAGTTGGAGCGGTTTAGCCGCCAACAAACAAAAATCTGGTGTTTATGAATACCAGTTCTGTCGTAAAGGGAAGATTGAAGTGGCAATTGAACTTGAGTTTAATGGATAAGGATGCGGTGTACTTGGGGATGCCGTTTTTCAGAAACAGTGGAAAAAGAAAACGTTTTCAGTACATTATGGAAAAGCTGAAAGATAAATTGAAACCATGGAAGGCCAAAACTCTTTGCTTTGCTGGCAGGACAACTATGATTCAAGCGGTGGCTACAGCTCTACCTAGTTATGTGATGGCATCAAACTCCGTGAGCATTATGCTGTGTAAAGACATGGATGCAACTATCCGTGATGTTTGATGGGGCAAAGAGGAGAATAAGAGGGGAATTTACTTGAAGTCATGGGCTTCAATCTGCTGACCGAAATTGTTTGGTGGGCTGGGCATTAGGCGAATGAATGACACAAACAAAGCACTCCATTCAAAGTTAGCGTGGCATCTGTTCTCAAATGATAAAAGATTATGGGTACAACAGTTTCTAAAGAAGTACGGGTCTAGACACAGCTTCCTCCATGTTAGTCCTCTCCCATCCGACTCGCAACAATGGAGGGACATCTTGTTGGATAGAGATATTATAAGAATTGGGGGTCTGCTGCTTGGTTGGGAACGGGGAAACCATCAACCCATGGGTGGATCAGTGGGTACCAGAACTTGAGGGATTTGTCCCGAAAGCAAAGGAGGATGTGGATATAACAATTTTCAAGGTTAGTGATTGTATTGAGAATAACCAGTGGGTTTCTAGTCTAATTAGAGAGCAATTTGAGGAACAATCTGCAAATGCTATCCTTGAAATCCCTCTCTCTGCGGCAGGTGAAATGGATTCTTTTTTCTGGATGTTTGAAAGGTTGGGGAATTTTTCTGTAAAAAGTGCATACAAATTGGTGATCGAAGACAGAGTGGTGGCTCATGATGGTTTTAACCCTTCTTTCCGGAAGGAGCTGTGGAAACTAAAAGTACCTCCAAGAGTTCGTATTTTTCTGTGGAGAATCGCGTGGAAAGCTATCCCCTCAAAGGCCACACTTAAAGCTAGAATCCCTGCCATTGACGATTTGTGCTTATTCGGCAATGTTGACAGCGAGAGTGATGTTCATTTGCTTTTCACATGCCCGTTTGCCAGAAGTATTTGGATGCAAATATGTGGTTTGCGTACAGATTTCAACCAGAATTGGAGTATGAACCAGTGGATGCTTGAGATTTTTGCCCCCACTTCGAATCTGAGAGCCTCAATGGGAAGAGTGGAGGTGAAAAATTTGCTAGACAAGCCGCTAATGTCCTTGACTCGCTCTGGTGGACGAGAAGCCAAAAGCTCCACCAAGATCAACCAGCGGTAACCCAACAAGTTATTGGGTTGATCAATAAAAGATGGCGTGAGTACGATGAAGCATTTAGTGATACACCAGCTCAAGTTTCACCTGGCAAAGTTGTGGAATTTTTAGCCACGAATGGTAATGGAGGGAATACAGTCATGGTTGATGCTGCAATACGCCAATCCAAATCCCACCTGTCATGGGTCTTGCAGGATAGCTCGGGGATGATCGTGAAAGCAGGGGCTGTGAGTGCTCATACAAATGACCCTTGTGTAGCGGAGGCTACTGCCATCCTCGAAGCTGCAAAAGTGATTGCGAATGATGGAATCAGAATGCCACTGTCTAAAGCGATACAAAGCAGGTGGTTGACGATTTGAAGAGAGGTAAACCGTTCCCATGAAAAACTAGATGGATTATGGAAGAAATTCATGTTTTTGTGCAGGCTTTCGATTTCTATGTAATATTTATTCCTAGAACGAACAATACTCTAGCTCACTCTTTTGCCGCTTGGGCGGCCTCCTCTAATTTTGAGGGTGTTCTTTATCCCGAGAAATTTTGACCCGAATGTAGACTTTAAATTTATGTTTGTCTTTTTGATAGTATCTTAATACAAACACGAAAAAAAAAAGGTACGAGTGTTGATTGTTACTCACAGTCTCGCAGATACCCATTACCCAGTTTCTAACGAGCCAAAAAAAACAGATACCCAGTGTCTCAAACACACAGATACGGAGTGTCAAAAACACACAGCTGAACAACACACAAATAAAAAGTCAAACTCCCTGAAGAAGCACCAACTAATCAAATCCACTCCTTCCCTCTCAGTTGGTCATTTTGAAGAGTTTGAACCCATCTCTGAATTGTACCTTTCTTTTGGATCATCAATCTCTACGTTTACCTTTAGTTTTGTGTTTTTCCCCCCAATCTCAAACAAATAAGCAAACCTCAGATCATCAAAATGTTAACTATGTTGCTCAGCTTATCATCTCCACCACCATCACACCTCTCTCTCCTTTCCTCTCCACCTTTTCTCTCTCCTCCCCGTCTCTTTCCCTCATCTCTCCCCAAATTCAAGGTACCCATCTCTCTCTATTTCAAGCTTCAAAAATGGCTGTCAAAATCCCATCTTTTTTGTCTCTAACTATGATTTTGTGTATTTATAGAACAATGGAAGAGCTAGATTTTCTGGGTTTCCTGTGAAATGCCTTCAAGGCCCAACCAGTGATACCAAGAAGTCCAAAGATGATGAAGAAGTGCCGGTTTCCAGGATTTCTCAGTCAGACATTTCGTCATACAATTGGTGTGCAGGTCTCGCTGGGTTGGGATTTGTTGAAACAGCCTACTTGACCTATGTCAAACTCTCCAATTCTGAGGCTTTTTGCCCTGTTGGTGGTGGATCTTGCAGCGATGTGCTCAACAGTGACTATGCTGTGGTTTTGGGTAATGATCTCTTAGATTGAATTTTCCCTCTTTTTTGGCTTCCTGATTTTTAGTTGCTGTAGTCTGATGGTTTGCAGTATGTTGACTTTGATTTCAAGTGAATTGAAACTTTGGTAGTGTTGTTTTCAAGTGAAGTGAACTGAACTTATTCCTGAAGTGAAGAGTTGTGGTGAACATACCCTCTGTTTGTGGATAAGTGAGAGTGCCGAGTGCTTTGCATTGAAATGGTATAGTAACTTATCATTGTTGAGTATTGAGTACCTGTTTGCCCGTATAGCCAAACCTGAATTTTGTAGCATTTCGTCTTTCGAAGCCAAAGGGAAAGACAGATATTGCAAGAAAAGGTTGACTTGAAAATTCAAAATTTCATGTATTAGGGAGTTTTGCTGTTTTATAACATTTTTTTTGGGTAACGTTAGTGGGCTTGGATGAATGTTAAGGGTTGGAAACTTGGAATTGATGTTGTCTGCATTTTGATCAGCATCCAGATTGATCATATTACTAATATTAGACTCTCAACGCAAATAAGGTATCTAGATGTATTTGATTCATAAATTTAAACTTGAAAAGCTGCAGGTTCTTTCACAAAAGATTCTTGCCATTCAAACATCCCACTTGAAAAGCTGCAGGTTCTTTCACAAAAGATTCTTGCCATTCAAACATCCCACTTGAAAAGCACAATCTTGGTTTAGGAAGGTTGGTTAACATTATAGTAGATCTAAAATGTACATAGCTACACACTATTGTGAAGTAGTTCCTCTTTGGCATTACATTGTTCTAATGCTAAGGGAAGATGCATGTCGAAATTTTGGTTTCCTCTCATGATTATGCGTTCTAAATGTTATTTTAAATATTCCACTATGTCCTGTATGGAGCAGGCTTGGGTTACCTTCACAATGTATTTAACATTCTAAGTAGCATACAAAGGTTCACTAATGTTCTTTTCTATGGCATCTTTTGAACTCAATTACGAGCTCTGATTGTAATGTGCTTTAGCTTCACTATAAGTGTAAAACCTGATGTATTTGACATTTTGCTCACCTGTCTGGAAAATAAAATAATCCACATATCACCAAAAACAATAGTAAAGAAAGGTGGTCTAGGGAATTATATCTCATAGCTTTCCAAGCCCATGACTGAACCAAAGTAAACAAAATTGGCAGAGAAAGGTTGACTTGGGTATCAGGCTCACACGAATCTTCTGGTGGTATTAATTTGTTAGATTTCCGATGTTTTTTTTTTGGTGGTATAAAGAGCTACTTTTTATTACCAAAAGATCACCAACGATTACAACCTCATACAAAGCAAAAAGGGAATTGAGTATAACAAGCCTTATTGCCAAATCAAGAAAAACAAGCAAAAAACATACTGTCTACTGCCTTGAATTTCTTAGGCTTAACACAACTCATTCTAACTTTGAGTTCACTCTTGACCTGCTCAATCACATGCTGAGGATCAAATTTCTGATAGGCAAAAATTGTCTTGTTCCGGGCAAGCCAAATGTTATAGACCGTAGCTGCAGCAATAGCTTAGAGTCAACTTCTTTGCTTACTGCCCTTTCTTTTCTTCAACATAGCTATCCATCTGTGCATCTCAGTAGGCCAATTACTCTGGCGAACCCAAGTACTCACACCCTGCAGCACCTGCGAAGAAAATATGCAGCTGAAAAATAAGTGATTATTTGTTTCATCCTGTTCCTGACATAGTGGGCAGCTCACATCAGGAACACTGAGCTTCATCTTCAGTAATCTGTCTCTAGTAAGCAACCTGCCTTGCACAGCTAACCAAAGGTACAGTACAGTGCATGCCTGGGGATAGTGTAGCCACCCCATACAGCACTTGCTTCTGCAAACCTGTTCTGCATACCAATTCACATCTCATATTCCTTCCTGACAGTATAATCACCTCTGCTATTGACAAGCCAGACTGGACGATTCTTGACTTCCCCTGTGTCTCCTCTAAGGTTCATTAACTTTCTCCAGTACCAACTGCAATCAGAAGGCACCTTTTACTCATACAAATTCCTGCCTTTTAAGTATATCGCATTGATCCACTTGACCCATAGACTATCCTTTTTACTAGCAATAGCCCAAAGGTGATTTCTGATGTTAATATACTTGAATATTGTTAAGATTGTATTCATTTTTTTTTAGATAAAGAAGATTGTATACACGTATTTAAAATTTTGGTTGGAATTGGTCTCCGCAAATTTCAATATATGTTTCTGTGCCTTGATCTTTCCATCTCATGGAATGGGTTGTTGTTTTTAGGAAATGTCCAACAATGTGTTTGGCTATATTGGACTGAGAATGTATAAGATGATGGCTATAGTTCTTTTGGTGTTACCTTATTATTTATAAGGGAGTTCTTAGCTGTGGCCTGTGGGCCACATGACAAAGCTTCATACCATCAACCATGACAACTTTCGCTTATCTCTCCTTCCATTGCCAATGCCCACACTACACACTATAAGCTTTTCAAAGGTGACATAGTGTTAGATTTTCACCGTAAATCATTGGCTCTGCATAAAGGCTAGAGGACTTCATTTATTGTTATTTCTCCATTGACAAACTGATAATTTGCCAAAAAGGAATAATATAGTAAAGTTGCTTTCTTCTTCTTCTTCTTTTTTTTCTTTTTCGTTCTTGCTATATGTTATTTTCCACTTCCTTCTTTGCAGTACTATTGTTACTCTAACTGTGTCTCATTTATGTCTGAGGGGCATGTTTCATGTTTGTTCCCTTGATAACTGGTTAGCTGGAGTCATTATCACTTGTTCTGAAGAATCGTTGTTTTGACTTAAAAGTTATATCTTAATATTACTGCAGGTTGTTTTGAATGAAGATTCAATGATCATCCTTTTACGTTTGCCAGGTGTCCCTCTTCCACTGATTGGCATGACTGCATATGGGTTTGTTCTTTTCCTTGGTCTGAAGCTAGGAGGGTGGAGCTTGCCCTTTAAAATCAATCAAAGTGACGGGCGTCTGCTTTTGCTTTCTGTCACTGCTTCGATGGCAGCTGCTAGTGCTTTCTTTTTATACATTCTGAGCTCTAGGTTTGCTGGAGCTTCTTGTTCATATTGTTTGGTATCAGCTATATTGTCATTTACCTTGTTCTCCATCATTTTGAAGGTTTTGTCCTCCTCTTGCCTAACTTAATTTTTTTGTTCTTTTGTAAACCACAACAATGACTATGTCTTCTTAATGGATATGTGCTACAGGACCTT
This sequence comes from Tetragonia tetragonoides, assembly GCA_038025085.1. Classification (NCBI taxonomy): domain Eukaryota; kingdom Viridiplantae; phylum Streptophyta; class Magnoliopsida; order Caryophyllales; family Aizoaceae; genus Tetragonia; species Tetragonia tetragonoides. The sequence goes on along the minus strand of CM076142.1, from coordinate 16,172,464 downwards.
ACGCTGCAGGATATACAAAAAGTTATTGCTCTTCCATTATGTACTGCTGGAATTGTGTTAGCAGTTTTAAGCACTTCATATAGTTCTATTCCACCCGCCTCCCCAAACTCAAGGTGATCTATTCATCTTTTGCTCATACCTCATGATATGAACATTTTGGTAGACCTTCATTGCATTCAACGGTTTGACTGAGCTTAAGTCATGTTTGGCAATAGTTTTGCATGGAGAACTGAACATGTATGTACTCCTCTGGTTGAATATCAGATCTCTGTGATAAGAAAGGTAAAAAGCATTGATTTAAGTGAACTTTGTCATTGCCTGTAGTACAATTAGTTTTTGAACACTGAATGTATAAAGAGGCATGTAAAAGACTTTTATTTGATTTGTTCATTAGTTCTGTAGTGCCCTTCCTTAAGATAGATCACCATATATTATAGTCTAAGATACAAAAGTACTAGAAGCTGATTGTGTGTGTTCATTTCAGTATATGCCCAACTCCAAAAGTGTTAAAGTAGAATTCTATAAACATTTACTTTTTATTTGAGAAACTCTTGTTTAGGGGAAAATTTTCGTCTTATTTCTTTCTTTTGGAGCACTGGGGTAATGTTGTTGTTTGGGTGCAAAATTGGAGTTGATGACAAAGCATTAATCATGATTTCCTTGAAATGATTTAGGTATCCAAAACATGTGAATCTGCTTTCCATGGAAGATAGAAAGAATTCAAGAATAGAGTCATTCTTAATGAAAGGAAGCTAACCAAACCACACCAAAGGAAACCTAAATGAAAATGCCTATACAATGATTTTGCTTGGGATCATCTAAATTGTCATTTGCATGCCTTCATTTGTTAGAGCCATTGTCAAGGAAAGGAAAAACCAAACCTAAATACAAAGCATATACTGTGAATATGCGTGCCGTGGGATCAACTAAATTTTGATTTACCTGTTGGCCTTCATTTGTTCTCTTCCTGAGGAGAACAGTAGTGTTATCCTTGATGAGGCCTCGAGGGGACTTGGAGCTGGGATTTTATTTGTTGCCTCTCCTCAATCAAGTGCGCTGCAGCCACAAGATCATGCCAGTGCTTTGTTCATCGATCAATCTTATAGATTTCCCTCCCATTTGCTTTTTTGCTAATTATAGCTACTTTCATGAATGATAATGAACTCGGATAGAATGATATCCTACAATTCTCACCTTTCTGATTCAAGTGATGAGAAACAGCGTGTTTTAAAAGCTGTGAATTTGAAGTTGCTTTTATAAAGTTCGCAATTAGGAGAGCAGCAAAGAACTGGGGGAACTAAGGCAGTAAGGTAATTAGAGAAAGAGAGGAAGTTCCTTAGTGCTCAGAAGATTAGTGCATTGAACTCCTGTTGATGGGGAAGCTTCAACATAGGGAAACCTTCCCAAACTAGACTCAATTCTATTAATATTTTCTGAAAAATAACATAAGTTATAGGTGTATGTATAGCCTAATAAAGGACTTGGGGAGAAATAAGATATGTCCTAGAATAACTATTATACTACTTTCCTGAATATTTTTTTTGGTCTTTGCCAAGGGTATCCCACTGTCGACCACAGTGACTAATCCCCTTGCCCCAACTGTCAGCGCACTAAGCGGTAGGGGGCTGGCCAAGGGATTTTTTCCATTCGCAAGAGTTGGGATTCGAACCCCCAACCACTTGTTTAAGGGATGAAGTGCTGAACCACTACACCAACCCATCTTGGTTACTTTCCTGAATATTAATAAAGCATATATTCTAAAATGAAGATCAAATAACATAAAGAACACAAAAACTTCTATAAGACGGTCTTTTCGTAACTTTTGGTGAGACGAGAGACACATAAAGAATACCCTTACAAATTAAATACGAAAAAAGAATAATATCATAGATGCAAATGTTTCCTAAAATTACCATATCTATACCATGGACCTTTACCTGGGCTAAATCAAATTTGTTGTGATACTGTCCATTAAAGGACGATCAGCAATCTAATAAGCCCTTAACAATTTTATAGTCCAAAGCCATCAACGCTGAGTGGGTAGCTCAGCTGGTAAGACCTCTGAGATGCTATTCCATAGGTCTCACGATCAAGCACTCTCAGTGCCACTGGAGTTTCGTGGCCGTTAACTTCAAGGCCCATGCGGTTAGTCGGGCAAAGCCAGGAAACATGTTATCTAGAGATCTAAAAAATTATAATCCATAGTCAATTGTCAGATAGCATATACAACTAGAAAGATACTAGTTGTTGAGATAGTGGCTTAGCTGATACTATATGCTTTGTGTCTTGTCGTGACTGATATAGATTCTGCTTAGTGCTTACACTTTCCTTCACTCAGATATGGAGGTGTTGTTCAATTGTAATCTGTATCTCTTGACTAATTATTATGTTGTCCTGCTTTATGGATCAGTTCAGGAGAATTAAATTTGCCATATTACAAAACAGAGATTACTACAGAATCAAGTCCTTTAGCTCTTTTACTGGCAAGACATCTCCACTCCATAGGAGCAAAAATGTATGGAGCATTTTGGTGTTCGCATTGTCAAGAACAAAAACAGGTACCTGCTTATAGACTTTGTTGCCTTTTGCCTAATGTGATTTTGCATTACAATTTTTTGTTGTTGTTGTTGTGGGTTTTTCATATTTGTTGTTGTTGTTGTGGGTTTTTCATATTTCATAGTGAGGTTCGTGTAGTGTGGTAATTGGGTACTTTGATTCAATATAACCAAACCTGCTCTTTGTTGATTAACTGTCATTATGGTTTTGCATTAATGTACTCTACTTGAAGTGATAGTCGATGCTTGATCTTCCTTTTTCTCTTTTTTTTTTTTTGGTAAAAATAAAATTTCATTACAACCAAAGAATTTTAATGTACGATTGGAATAGGGATTCAAAGTCCTGATCTCGAATATTCGGAATTCCCTGGTATTGCAACCTCATCATATGACAGCATCTGGCCATTATAAACCACTAGCAAAACTGCTATATCCCAGCTAGCAGAGCTATCAGCTATCTAAGTGGAGATTTCCAGATACTTGTCCAACAAGGCAGGCTTCAAATGATCAAAAGTGTATCATTTGACATTCAAACATACTAGTCTCAGATATCAAACCATGATGCTGTATTGTGCCGTCACCCTAATCTCATGGATAACAGATTAACAGAGCATTTTGTGGCTCGTGTCCTGGTATCTGATTTGTGAGCTGGTGCAGCATGATTCTCATTCTCCAAGGCTCCATTGGGACTAATCCTTGTTAGAATCAAGTTTCGGTACTCAGAAATGGACTGGTGTTACCAGCTGTATGCCACATATTTGTTTTCGTTTAGAGATCTCCTTCAGGGGGTCTCCCTTACGTACAGGAAAAATGCCAGACAAAACTAAATTACCTTTACAGGAGCAGTGTCAACATGCATTCTTGGTCAGGGCAACTTCCACTTAGAATCGACATGCTTCTGCTCAGTATGTGTGTTTTTAGATAAACCATTTTCCTAGTGGATTAGTTGAATTCTTCTTTAATCATTATTTAATTAATTTACTTTTTTTGGTATTTGAAGTTGTTATTTCCTTAAGATCATGCCTTGGTAAAATTTGTGGTACACTCCTTTGACCCTGTCTGTTGATTACACTGCACTTCGTTACCGTTAATATGCTGTCTAGGATAGTCATGAATCATGATACTATCGCATTATTTTGGCTATAATAGATTGACTCGAAATTATCGAATTATGCAGGCTTATGAAGTGATTAACTAATCAATTTTCTATCTAGTGTATTAAATCCCATTATTCTGGACCTTTTGTAGATGTTTGGACGTGAGGCAGCAGAGTTATTAGACTATGTGGAATGCTTCCCAGATGGATATAGGAAAGGAGTTGTGATAGCCTCGGATTGTTTGGTTCCTGGTATTGAGGGATTTCCTACTTGGGTTATTAAGGGCGAGGTGAGTCTAATGTGCTTGATCTGAAATTCACTTGATTTCATTCTTCTCTCGCTCTCTCTCCTTTTGCTTAGGTGTGGGGAGAGACAAGCCGTAAAATCTCATTAGCTTTCCATCCCATCCTTTTATGGAAATGTTCTTTCATTTTTAGTGTATGTTAGTCTGCCATGAACATTGAATAGAGTTTATACACTCTTTTGCAGGTCTTGAGTGGAATAAAAGAGCTTGAAGAGCTGGCACGTCTATCTGGTTTCGACATTGACAAACTTAATATTCAACCTAATTAGACTGATAGGCTCCAACTGATCAGAAATTAGAACTTTGTTTGCCATGCTTGTACAATAGTGGATGTTTTTGGTAGGCTAGTATTTAGGTATATTTTCCGGAAAGTATAAGTATTGTTTCGTGTATTTTTCATTATATATCCGAACACATTATGTTCAAACTGTTGGTAAAAGATATGCCTGTAAGAAGTTGCACGAGTTTCTTCACGGTCAACAATCAACATTACTATACTTTTATTTTTATTTGCGGGAACAAAATTTTCATTTTTGTGTTTGGTGGTTGCCAACCACCGTAAATTAGGGCTAATCACTATAAGTTATTGTAGTTAGGTGACCCTAATGATATGTTATATTTATTGATTGCAAATGACAAATCATTTAGTCATGACTAATATGTACAAATAACTTGTTTTTTTTGTTAAGTAAATTAATTAACGGCTCAGATTATTCTAATTAGTATTAAGGGTTAAAATGTTCACATTGTAATTCGTTAGCCCTATATTATAGTGGTTGGCAATCACCAAATTTTCGGTTCTTTGTAGAATATTTTTGGAATTCTAATTGCACGATTTTGTTGGTTTTGTTTTTGTCGCATCATTTATAACATTAAAATGCAGAGCTTAAGCCCTTAAGGATAATTTTTTTCTGAATAATTTCAAGGAAAATATGTTCAGATGGTAATGACTAGATATGTTTAACTTTTAAGGCATGTGATTGGTTGGTGGGGCCTGAGTTCTGATATCTAGACCCGTGCTATGTGTTTAGAAGTTTTGATAGATGCCCAACTCAAATATGAAATGACAAGCAAGTATGAGGGTGGTACTGAATTGAGTTTAGAAACTGACTGAATAAGATGAAGTGAGCACACCCTTAATCAGTTATGTTAATTTAAATTAAAGAAAATACAAAGCTAAGAACATACTCTAGTGACATGTAGGCGTGGGGTCTTCAACAACTTATGCAAGTGTTATGTGAAAACTTGTCAATTATAATTATAATAGATTTATAAACCTAATGCATTAAAATCTGGTCATTTCAAATGCAGGATTACAGATAAGAGAAAGAGTACTAATTAAAATAAAGAAAATCAAATTTATATAGTGCGTTGACATAATTTCAAGAACTATTTCCTTATATAAAGCTCTTTTACAAACTATCTACCACCCTATTTTATTTGGATATGACTTTGGCAGTAATTAAAAGTGTTGAAAATAACACAGCCAAAAGTTTATGATGATAATCAGAGCTCCAATTAATATTATACTCCTTAATAAAAAGTAATCTTGGAAGCGTGTATGTATTTTGTAAGTGTTCATCCACCCATCTAATTTTGAACATCCCCAACTTCTTCACCTAAGAAGTTGGCGTGTCAATTACTACCAATCCAAATACCAAAGCACAACTTCTTTTCCTCAAGCAACATGGGAGTAATCAGGGCTGGAGGAGTTTGACATCTCAAGGGGGGTGGGGGATTTTTCGTTCTTGGCTTACATTGATTTGTAACACCCTCATAAGTGAGGATTTGGGTAGTGTGTTAGCTATTCTATTGGACTTGTGGTCTTTTCGCAATCGGAAAATTTTCAAACATCAATTTAAACTGTCAGCACAACTTATCGATCATGCCTCTTCATTTAGTGGACAATATATTCAGGCATCAGAGTCTACACGTGTGCAGAATGATAAGTCTAAACAACCAATACAATTGATTGTCAAATGGCAAGCCCCTCAAGTTGGTATTCTTAAATTGAATTGTGATGCAGCAACTTTTGTGAACTGGGACGTGGGCTTGGGTATGATGGTACATGATGATTACAGAGGTTTATAAGTAGCTTCGGGTGTACGACAACTTGCGGCTCCTTATCGGGTTCAAATTGCACAGGTTCTCACAATAAATTTGGTATGATAATAGATCTTGACAATGGTTTCCTCGACTTGGTGGTCAAAGGTGATTCATTCAAGATGATATCAATTCCAAGCAAGGAAACCTTTATCAAATGATCTAGGGCAGATAACCAGGTAACTCATCACCTTACTAAATTAAATCCTTTAATTTTTATGATAGAACATAAAATCTAAATGGGGGAGGAAACTAGTATTGTGGATGATTTTGTACCGTTGGAACATTATCGTTTAACTCATTAATGAAATTATCCATCTTTCTGTTCAAAAAAGAAAGAAAAAATCCTATTGATATCCCTCAACTTATAACTTGTCCAAGTGCTGCCTAATGTTTTTGAAAACTCCAGTTGGTGCCCTCAAATTATTCATTTTGTATGGCCCATTACCCATTAATGCACTGCCGTTAACAAACTTGTTTCATTCCCATTTAACATTAAATAAAAAAAGAAAAAGAAAAAAAATGTAAAGCAAAACCCCTAAAACTCCAAAACCCAGCTTCCTCCCTCTGATCTCGTCTCTTTCACTTCCCTTTGAGTTCCAGTCACCTTCTGTCATAACTCTCTCACCATAGCCCTAGCCCTAGCCCTCATTTCTTTGTATGTAATTCATGTCTCTCTCTTTTTCTGTTTTATCTTTTGGAGTCTCCATAATTTCGTACAAATTTGACATTAAGAACACATAATCAATCTGAAAAAATCACAAAGGGTAGATACTGGAAATATCAGGTGTTATATTCCCTCAATTATTGGTTTAAAGTTGTACCGAGGTTGCCATTTTTTGCCTTTGAAAAATGCATAATTTTAGGTTGAATATGTTTTATGTCCGATTTGATGGTTATATCATGACAATTTTGCATGTGGGTGGTTTTGAAGCTCTGTTTAAGAAAATTAGGGTTTGTAGGATTTTTCTTTTATGTGATGCGACCTTTTTGTGAATTTGGTTATTTATGCAGAAATCCTAACAGATGTAAACTTATGGGATTATTTATAATTGTATTCATTTTGAGGATTTATTAATACTAAATGACAAGATGTTTGGCTAGCTTTATTGTTTTCTTTAATGAGAGCTATGACAAGTATAAAGAGGGCCAACATAATTTTGACTCCATTACTAACATAAGAATAGATTTCATCATACTTTTTGCTCACTTCTTCAATTTTCTCTTCACTTCATTAATGGCGGCCATTACTGGTGCATGACCAAGCTTTACAAAGGCACAAATGTTGGAGGGAGAATTTTGGTGTAAATGAGGAAAATTTCGAGTTTTTGGGGCAAATTAAAGATACTAACTGTCAAGGCGTCAACTTAACGAACGAGGAAAAAAAAAACAACTTAACACTTTTGTTATTGTTACGGGCCATACAAAATGAATAATTTGAGGGCGTCAGCTAGATTTTTTAAAATTATTGGGTACTATTTGGACAAATTATAAGTTGAGAGGTACCAATAAGATTTTCCGAGAAGTCCTCCACTGTTTTCGAGAAGCGAACTCTGTAGCTGACTATCTAGCTCACTTAGGTCACTCTTTATCTTCGTTCCGTCTTTGGTCAACCTGTTTTGATCAGTCTATTACTAATCTTTTAGTAGTGGACAATTTAGATTAGCCGTCGGGTAACCTGATTTCCTTGCCATTTCAAAAAAGAAAAACAAAAAAAAAAAGATTTTTCTAAAAAAGAGAACACAATTTTTGGAGCAAAATAAAACAGCAGAACAGAACACACACAATCAGACGAACACACAGACATTCTCTCTCTCTCTCTCTCTCCCCGTGTCTCCCTGCTTCTGAGCCAATACAGGTGCATTTGAAGTGACTGCTAAGTGCGTGAATAAGGTAATACTCCTTTGAATTTCTCTCATTATGCCTTAATTTAACCCTTTTTTGTATGTTCATTGCTGTTTTAACTTTCAGCCCTAATTTTGTTATTGTTATTCGAAATAGCTGCCCAAATTCTTGCCAATTTAATTTCCTTAATTCAGCCCTACTTGCTGTCAGATTAATGGGCCTACTTCAGAGTTAATTGTTGTCGATTGAAATTTTTGCGGTTAGAACTGCTAAATTGTCTTAATTGCCATGTTGTTCAGTTCATATATCTGTTTGATTGTTGGAATTGGTAAATTTGATTTTTTTTTTTTTTTTTTTTTTTTTTTTTGTGTTGTTGATGATTGAGCCCGAATTCTTATCCTTTAAATTTATCTGATCAATTGTATGTGTGTGTGGAAGGCTGAAGTTGAATTTGTTTTGGCAATATGTATGTGTATAAGTGCTTAAATAAAATTCAAGTGCCCTAATACAGCACATATGAAGGTATTTGTGTTTATGTTATAAAGTACTTTATTTGAAGATGAAAATATAACCAAAAAGCTGACCAAAATTCTGGCCAAAAAGCTGCTTGCCAAACAAGGCCATATTACTCAAATATTGGGCAAGCTAGTAATTTTACATAATGATCCAATAGTTTGTTCTAGCTCAATTTGTTTGGTCAAAAAGCCAACGACCAAGCTGTAACCAAGCCCTAAATTTTGGATCGTTGGATTGTTAATTGGTCAAACAATCTAGATTTACCAACAAGTTTACCAGAAAACAACCAACCAAACAAAGGCCTTGTTTGGTTGGATTGTTGGCCAGCTTTTAGGGTATTTGGATTGTTTGACCCATTGACAATCTAACTAATAATAATTTGGCGTTTGGTGGTTGGATTGTGGGGCACCCAACAATTTAAGCAAGAAGAAGCTAGCCCCCTCAAGCGTTTTGGTGCAGATTGTCATGAAGTACTGTCTCAACTATCACTTGACAGAACTCACTGTGTATTGATGAAACGGCTAATGTTTAGGTGGAGGTCATATGTTCCCAGTTTATGTTATAATGAAATGGTACAACTACCAGCCGTATAACTAGTGTTCCTTGGGAGAATAAGGTTTTGAATGCTGATATTCGGCCTTATAAAACCTCACCATATATGATGCAAGTGTAGATTGTAATGACTAGCGGTGAGGATAATGATGTATAGTCCTCGGTTGAATGTCGCTGTGTTTCCTTAAAAACATGGGACATCCAACCTGCCTGTATCCCTCTTCAGCATTCTTTTGCTGTTTTGTAGCAAGAAGAAGCTGGGTGTGGCTGTTCAGAGCATCCTAGTTGTAAGGAGGGGAGGGAGATATATGTTGCCTTCTGATTTTCATCTAGTTACAAGAAGCAAGCAGAAAAGGGTATATGAGCTTGGTACTCCACTAGGCGTGGAAAGGTGTACTGCTACTCAGTGCTCTAAACAAGTTTCTACTTCATAGATGAGCAGGTTGAAGCATGTTGGCATGGCTTTGGGGTTGTCAAAGTGTAGTTCTGGTCCTAACACAAAACAATTAAAATTTTAGGGGATGTTGAGCAAGGGTCATGTTTCTGGAAAATGAAGTTGAAAGTTTTAAGTTGGAACTTTAGGGGTTTTAGATATAAGATTATTTGGAAGGCCTGCAGCAATTTCTCTCATGACGTTTTTTGTTCCATCTGGTGTTTACAAGAAACTAAACCTGATCGAGTTGACCAGCTTTTGTTTCTAAAGTATGGGGGGCGGGATGGAGCAGAGGATGGGTCTTCTTCTGGTTAAGTTCACAGTAATGATGTTGGTTGGCAAGCACCTTTGTTGGATGGATTAGCTTGAACACAGATGAGTATTTAGGGGTGTTTGAAATTTTGCGGAGGAGTTTCAAGGTGTGTCTCATACCATCAGTGAGATAAAAACAACAGTAGAGACTTCATTCATTCTTTTTAGGGGTGTCTCGTACTTTATTCATTCCTTTTTCATATTGTCTATACTCATTGGTATTGTACTCATCTGTATATCTGTTCTCTTCGGAGGGATGTGGAAGTGCTGTAAGGGCTTCAACTCTTATCATAGCTTTTTTGGCAGTCAATTGCCGCTATTTCTAATATTCTGTTTTATTGTGTCGTGAGACTGACTGCTCCTTATACAATGAACTTGTCATATGTTGCATGGTATCGTTTGACCAGCCTATTGTGAGCTCTTGAGTGTGTTTGAGAGTTTATTAGATAATGTTATAATATATGGTATAATGAATAAATGAATTAGAATATGATTTGTTGTGAAAATCTGAGATGTTGTCAGACTTGTCACTAATGGTTGTGCATTTTTGAAAGTTTTTCTTTTGTAAGATTTTAGATGCATTGTGTGAGGATATATGTTGTACCCCGAGTATTTATCGTATTTTCCGAGCTATTTATTTAGTTTTGTTGTCATTTGTTTATCACCAAAACTTCTATAAGGCTGTCTTTCCGTAATTTTTGGTGAGACGGGGGTCACTTTTAAATGAAACAGGGGTCACTGCTCACCATAAGTGACCCCTACAATTCTAAACAGTGACCCCATTTTTATGTGAATTGGTATTACACAAGACTTGCTGTTTGTTTATATGTTTCTGTGTGTATTTAGTTGTAGGTTTTAGGTAGGAAAAAAAAAGAAAAGAAAAAAGAGTCGGTTGTAGTAGAAACTCCTTCCACCACCCTTGTCTATATCTTACTCTCTTCTTCAGTCATTTCCCTAACCCTCACTGATTTCTTTGCTCTTCTCCAAAAGACAAACCACGACACACCACCTTCTCCAATCTTCATGATTCACTGCCACTGCCATATCCCATCTCCTTCGCTTATTCTCCAATAATTGCACTGCGTTTGCTACTAGTTTTCTCTTGGGTCGGATTGTTTACTGCCGATTAAAGGAAGGCCGATCCCTCTCTCGTTCTCCTTATTCTCTCTCCCCTGTTTCGTGGGTTGTGCGAAGAGCCCTCACCCATTGTCGCTGCTGCTGTGACCTTCTCTTAGCTGGTTTGTGCGAAGCCCTGATTTGGGTACAATTTCAGTATTTCTGTTTTGGGGTTTTAATTTACGAATTCTGATTTTGTCGTTGTTGCATATGTTCTAAGTGAAGGGCTCTTGATGCTTGATTGATTTGGGTCTTCAATTGAAGTAACTTTCATTCTGTTGGTTGGAAAAGTGTGATTTCAATATGTTTGTATGTCATATTCATATTTGTTTCTAGCTGGATTTTGGAGCATGATTATGTGCTAAGTGGTGATTATTGAGACTTTGAGTGGAGAATTGAGTTAATGAAGTTCTTGTGTGTAGATTATTCTGTTTTAGAACTTTGAATGAACCTGGTTATGTTATATGTGAGTGGCTGTAAAAAAAATAAAGTCCTATGATTATAAGTTTATGGAGGCATGAAACTTGTAAGTTTAGAGTAGTGATTGATAATTGCCCTTGTTGTACGTACTTGTCCTTTAAGGTGATTTTTTATTTATTTTTTTGCTCGTCCCATTAAGGTGATTTAATATTGGGATAGGTTTGCTGCTTGAGTATACTAGTTCCTAGATACTGAAACTTAATTGCTTGTATTATTATAGAACATTGAACCATGTTATTAGTTATTTTCTAATGAAAATTCAGCATGTTTGTACGTTCTTAAGAGGATGAGGTGGGAGCACAAGTGGTAAGTGCCCCACTCTCACAACCCAGTGGTGAGGGGTTCAAATCCTCATCCATGTAGGGACAATAAAAACTCCCCTACCTTTCTTTGCAGGGAGGATCTCCTCCTGTGCTTGAGCCCGTCAGCCCATCTAAGATAGGTTGGCTTGCCCGGCACGTGTGGTTTGCGGGCTATTGCGTGCATCCTTGTAGCAAAAAAAAAAAAAAAAAAAAAGTGGAGTGAAAATAGTAGTTGAAGGTTAATGAAAGTTAAATGGGTAGGTCGTTTAAAAAGTGAACTCTTAGTTGGTATGATTTTCTAGCACATATAACTCCACTAATACTTGCTGGTTTTGTGAGTATACTTGAGTTTAATGAGTCTGATTGGAGTTAAATGGGGACTATGTTAGTTGGAAGTTGATTTGGCATTGCATGGCTATTGTTTGGCACAAAAGTAGAAGCTGTAAATGCTGAAATTGTAATGTTAACTATGCTGAAATTATGACGTGAATGACTTGTTTGGTTTGTCTAGAGAATTATTGGACTTGTGCTTGTGAGTTTATTCGTTTTTATTTATTTATTTGTTAGAAAATCCGGGGTGTTACAATATATGCGTAGTTATTTGGCAGTACTGGTATGTCTTATAAAAGGAGTTCGTGAATCTTTTTCTTCTTCCTTTTCTCCATATCTTAGGTAAGTTGTATTATAAATGTTGTTATGGGGTAGGGTGGGTATACCTTAGCTTAATTTTGAACTTATTGGCGGGCGTCGCTTCTGAGTGAGTAATGACTAATGAGTATGTTTGAAGGTGGTTAGATTAGCTGGCATCCAAAGTTGGCTTCTTAGGGCATTGGTATTTGTATCTGTTCAAAAGTACGATTTGTATTGTTGTTTCAATAATTTAAACTTTGAATTTAGTTTAATAAGTATTTACAACTTAGCATGTATCAGTTAAATAATTTCCGTTTCTCTAGCTTTGTGTTTATTCTCAGAAAAAACGTGGTGATAGCCTGGTAGCTCCCAAAAATAGGTTATTGCTTTCGCATATTCCTAAAGAGAAAAATATCTAATTACCCTTTCAATGTATAGCAGCTTTGTGGTGTTTCATGCCATCCACTTGCTGGAACTAATGTCTGACATCCCTAGGTTATGTTAGAGCTATATTTTTAAGTTCCATGGTTTATATTGATGAATTGATTTTACATAATTGGCGTGATGTGTAGATAGTTTTCTTTTTATAGTTTATACTGAGGATACCTTATCCTCCACATTTTTGTATTCTTTACAAATTGATTAATAAAATTTTCTCTTATCTAATATTTTCATTTGCTGGTAGTCTGAAATTTCTGAAACAAGAATCCTGTCTGCATCCCCACTGGCCACTGTTACTTTTATTCCACTTGAAAGGGAATTGAGATCTTTCACTATTTTCTCCAGCATAATCTTGCCTTTCCTTTTTGCTTCAATTTATGCTGATTTTATCGATCGAGTCGTGGAGAATCTGAAGTCTTTCGTGCTCGAATGGAATGAAAATATCTCACTTTGTACATCTGTTCTTCAGGTACTATATACGTAGTCGTGATGGTGTTTCTGAAGGACATCATTCCAGCTGCACTAAACAACATAGAATGCCAATTCATACTATTGGACAAAGGGAAGATGACAATGGAAGGCCAAAATAAGACTTGTTTGGCACTAGTGGCAGATGAGACCGCTGCTGTGCATTTCCAGTTTTGGGGAGGAGAGTGTGACGTGTTCCAGCCAGGGGATATCATTCAGCTGTCCAGTGGCATATTTTCTTACCAGCGTACCAATCTTGTGCTAAGGGCTGGCAAGAGAGGGAAAATTGAGAAGGTCGGTGAATTTACTTTGTCATATGTTGAAACACCCAACATGAGTGAGATCAGTTGGCTTCCTGATCCCAGCAACCCCAAGAAATATGTACAGGAAAGTGTCATTTCTTCCTTCTCTCGTATCTTTCCACCAATTCGTTAACCTTTGCCCTTCAACTAGCCTTCATGTTGCATATTACCTGCTTAATGCCTTTTTGGCATGGTGACCTTCCTAATATATGATCTTTTGTGTGGAATAGTAACTAGTACTAGTAAGGTGAAAAACCAGCTCCTGTTAACCTTTGCTTATAGTTTCTACAAAGAACCACGGGTTCCTGGTCCTGTACTACAGCATGCTTCTGGAAAATGAAGGGATGAAGTGAAATAATAGCAATGGCGCTAGATTTTGTTCGGGATTGGTTTCGATAAATCTGACTGCGGTGTATATTAGTAGCACAGAAACTCCGCGCAGATCGGGATTTGATTGTGGTTTGGCCTCCAGTAAGAGTTCAGGAATCAGATAACTCTTATAGGTCCCTGTTATTATGTTCATAACCAACACTTTCTGATGGAAACTAATATATGTTAATGCGGTGTATATTAGTAGCACAGAAACTCCGCAGATCGGGATTTGATTGTGGTTTGGCCTCCAGTAAGAGTTCAGGAATCAGATAACTCTTATAGGTCCCTGTTATTATGTTCATAACCAACACTTTCTGATGGAAACTAATATATGTTAATGCAAACAGTTTGAAGTCTTGGTTATGATGTTAAAAGAATCTTTCACACTGTTATTATAACTGTGTGAGTGTACTTGATTCTATTTCCATATCTTAAATACTATTTAGTGTATAATTACAGCTCAAGCTTCACATCCTTAATTGTTGATATGGAAGTTAAACCAAGTTCAAAGATCCGACTCTCTCACAGGTCTCTGTGTGGTTATCATAATATAACTCGTTTACATGATCTTGGCCATCCTTAACAATGCTGATGGAAGCTGTTGCTGGTGCGAAATATGGGCCTTAACTCCAAACTTGTTTCGTATGCATTGCTAGATATGCCCTTTTAAAATCTGCTTCCCAAGATTTCAATGCTTGATGTCACTCTTCCTTTCTATAGATTCATGAATAATGATGTCTTCTACACCTACATGTAACTACGATTACCAAGAAATCAGTTTCATTCGAATCCCTTACATACATATATTGAGACCACATGTGCATAAGCAATCTGTGCGATCATTTCTCAACACCCTTCACCAATTCCTGCTATTCCTATCTTCGCTTGCCAATGCTGACCTGTCTACGCCTATTTCAAAGCTTTGACATATGGCGGCGACCAACTTCCATTCAATATCCACTTCTAAGGTTTATACCACTTTCTAATCACATCAATATGGAATACAAACTCTTCTTGGTTATATGGTATGTGAAATTGCACCAAGACGTAGACGTGGTAAAGAAACCAAGCCTTGGTTGCTCCTCAAACATGTTCCTTCAACCCCCACAAAAGACCTTATGATAACAACAAACAGAGAATACCATATGCTTTGTTGGACACCTCCATCAATTTGTCCAGGCCAATCCAATATCCATAAATCACAAACCCCTCACGGATTGAGTGGAAGCACTGTGATGTGCGGGTGCCCAACCAGTTTTAGCCACAATGTCCCCATACTCTCTTTGAGAACCTGCGATGAGGAAATATTTCGATTATGGGGTATGCATTGAATCATTTCGTTGCAAACTCGCAATATTCTATAAGCTGTATGAGAAGATTCTTGCCAGCAGAACAAAACAATTAAGTAGAACGCACCAACCTTCGCCAGAATGCTGAAACTTTTAACTGTATTAGAAACCATTTCTGCCTGTCCAAGCAGATTCAAGGCTACATTTGTAAGGGACCTAACCGAAAATGAACCTCTTGGATTCCAAACGAAAAAAGGTGTGTAATATGAATTGCCAAATCCATTTTCATTTTATAATTTACCACCTCTGATCATTTTTCTAAACTCCTCTTCGATTGGAATTGTAGACTACCATGGACCTAACATTTTCTTCCCTCTAAAGACAATTCACCAATTTCTGCTTCATTAGTGCAATGTGTATCCACCTTCATCCAGTTGAGTGAAAGTGCTGCATTCTTCACTACTCTACTAGATTGCCCAGGCCTAAGCCAAGTAAGTGGTGGTTGGATTAAGTGGTAGTTAATCCAATCACCACTTAGGGCATGTTCTTTTTAACTGGTTTCCAGTTTTGCCCAGTTTTTTGTCCAATTTTCAACAATTATATAGCTAGAGCTCCAACATTCAAAACGTACTAATTTGGTAAAGTCATACAACTCCCTTGGCAATGAGGGCTGCACATAGGTCCAGAACCTAATCGAACTGGACCGAACCTGAATTGGACCGAACCTGAATCTAGTTAATTGGTGGACCGTGGACCTAACCTAAATACAATAAGTTTTGGACCTAACCGAACCTGGAAACCTGGACCGAACCTGAATTGTTTTACACTCCAATATGGTTTTTAATATTACTCATAAAAAAATTGTCCAAATAATATTCAATTCCAAGCAAGTAAACAACAAAAAAAAACAAACACAATAAAAGTCCAAACAAGCCTTAATATGTTTAAGCAACACAATAATGAAGTAAAAAAAAAAAATCAAAAATTCAAAGATTTTCGACTCACAAAACCACTTTTTTATATATTTTTTTCATAATTCCGAAAGTTTTCGGTCCATCAAACCACACAAAGCCACATTTTTATATATATTTTTTATAATTTAAAGGTTTTCGATCCAACCAGGTCCAATCAGGTCCAAACCGGAAAAAAGACCGAACCGGACCTAAACCAAAATTTTATAAAAACCGGAATACATTAGGTTCGATCTAGGTCCGGCCCGATTAAGTTAGGTCCGGTCTAAATATCAGGTGTGGACCTATTCTTGTGCAGCCCCAGCGATGGCATCCCTTTCACCTCAAAAAGAAAACCCAGTGCATATCATTTCACTGGTAACTGAGATAGATAAACCATAGAAAACAAAGGTGTGTTAATTAGCAACATATACTGACAAGTGAAAAATTAACTAAGGAAAAAAGGAAACTTTCCGAAAACAAAATGAAACTTTTAAGAATTAAGCACCGAGTTTATTTGAGCTGGAATCAGCTTCTTCTACAGCCCGCAGGAGGGTCCTCACATCCCCAGGGCTTAAGACATCGCTCGCATTGTATGTGTATCTCTAAGGAAGGCTTCTGAACTCGTCTTTATATTCTTGTAAAACCACCCCAAATGTACTACTTTCAAGAAGCATACTGTAAACTTCTTTCTCCTGGAAATAATGCAAAATTAGCCTTCTAATTATCGGGTTTTTCAGACATCAAAGAGATTAACCATTAGAATGAATGCCAGTATCAAATTATTAATTAGAATAACAAACAAGGGTGTTTAAGTTAAATAATCAAGATAATCCTGTTTCAAGCTACAACTTTGAAACAAACTATAGAAAGGTTCTTAGGTTACTAATCAAGATAATCATGTTTTAAACTACAAAGTTTAAACAAACTGAATGTTTTTGAGAAATTTTCTTCAGTTAAAAAGAAAAGGCAAGCAAATTGACATCAAGGTTCTTCTCAAAACTAATTATAATTGCCATGAAAACCAGAAATGATCTTCAAGAAAGTTTCAACAGGGCAACTCTGTTAAATCAAGAAGTGATCAAAGAAAGTGATACATATTACATACCAAACTTAAACATGAGCTTTTTCTCATCATCAGATTCAGACCACCATATTATTCTTGGTAAATTTGGATGTAAGATTCATCAGGAACACGTTCAAGAGACTTCACAAGCTGATCCAAATTGATCATGTTGTTCTTATCTATCTGTCAAGGGTTTGGTGCAGTGGAAAAAGAGCAACTCTACCAAGCTAAAATGGGCACGCACGTTGAATTCTTTGTTATGAACCTCAACACTGAAGCCATCTTCCAACACCTCGATCATAGCGATGGGATTGACATGAGGAGTAGCAATGCAGTCATGTAAAGCTCTTAACCCACCTTTCAGTGTACCAGCAGTATAATATACGAACCTAAGGCTAAACTTATATTTGATCTGAGGGTTCATAAGAGGCAGGTTCATCAACAGGTGGTTTATTATTGACAACAATGGCAGGTTCCTTCAAAGGTTCAACAATGGCATGTTCATCAACAGTGGCAGGTTCATCCAAGGGTTCAACAGGAGCAGCAGGTTCATTATTGACATTATCCATGTGAGAGAGGGGCAAAGGCTGAGAGAGAGAGAGAGGAAGTTTGTTATTTTCACTTAAATCAAGACAGACGTGAATTAGTTAGTTAGTTAGTTAGTTTGAAAGGAGGAAAATCATTGAATATGTAAATTTAAGGAATTTTATTAGAGTTGGGATGCTCTATATTTGCTAAAAGAAATGGAGGCCTTAATTTCCTAAATAGAGTGTGAGATCTTGTAACAAATTTTGAATTAAATAAATTTAAAGAGGCAAAATGAGAGAAGGAGATCTAACCCTTCATTAAGGAAATGGAGAGTAAGAAAATGGAAAGGATCCCACCTCTTTTTTTTTTTTTTTTTTGGTTCACGACCAAGAGTATCTACCATCGACCACAGTGACTATCCCCCGCGCTGGCTTGTAGGCACCTCAAAGGGTGGGACAGCTGGCCAAGGAATTTAAACCTGCTGCATGCCCAATGCGAGATTCGAACCCTCGACCTTGGTTAAGGATGGATGAGTCCCTATCACTCAACCACACGACTTTGATTACCTCATTTTATTAATGTATGAGGTTAATGGATTTGTTTTGTTTGTTCACAGATTTCTTGATTATGTTTTTGGTTTTTTTCTTGGTTCTTGGACTTCTTATTTCTTTTTTTGCATTTTGGGAGAATGATACATCCACCTACTGGGTTGGCAACTCACATTCCCTGTGTATCTATCTCTCTCCTTTATTTTTAGATTCTCTCTCTTTTATTTCCAAAAAATGACATTTAAGGTAGGAAAGAGATAGATACAAACACAAAGTGGGTTGCCCACCCGGTAGGTCAACCAAACATTTTCCTGCATTTTGCTATTTTTTCACCCTTTTTTCTTCATTCTAAAAGTTTGGAAACACTTTTGACAATGCCTTAAAAAATGAATAATAAATAATTTTCGTTGGGAAGTGTTTCTAAGATCTATTTTTGGTGAATATGCATCAACAATTTTCAATCCTTACGGTGGGACAAGTCTACACATACACTCAGTGTATATACTAAGATATACACTTTTAATCTCAAACGTCCAAGTGGCAAAAAAACTGAATATTCCCTCAACTAACTTGTGTCATTCTTACATCAGCAAAGTATCTTTTTCACTCAAATTTGAAGAGTGATTTTGAAATATTTCATTCAAATTTCAAATGAAAAGTACGCCTCATTATTACTTTATGTTCCCAATGCAGTGAAACTAAACAATTCACTATCATGTTCCCAATGCATTGAAACTAAACAATTCACTATCAATAATCAAACTCAATTTTGCACCACATTCCCATTATCGGTGGTGACTTACCAACTCCGGCGTGACTTACCAACTCCGGCGTGAATTACCAACTCCGGCAATTCCACTTCGACGTGATTTTCCGGCGGCGATTCCTAAGCAAATTTCACTCCGGCGATTCATAGGCAAATTTCACTACATCGATTTCGTCGATTGCAACGCCACAAAAGACCACGGCAGCCAGCACATGGTTCAGCATACTGGCAACAGTTAATTTAAAAAATTTCATCAAATTTATTTTGCCCAGTTAATTGTTTTCAAAATCAAATTATTAATTCATGATTTACGTGAATTGCTTACAAAATCAATATTACTAATACTGGAAATTTCTCCAATTGGGGAAGCGACTATATGATTTAATGGCAAATTATTGTCATCAAGAACAAAAAATAATGGTAAATAGCAGGTCGGAGAAATGAGTAAAACCCAGTTTCCGGTGAGGTGTAAGTGTTATATCAAATTCATTTTCGATATCAAAATATATGGAATAACTTAATTTGCTACTACAACCAGTTGACATGATACTAATTGGTATGATTGTGGATTGGGAGAGGTTTAAGTTAATTTGCTACTATAACCAGTTGACATGACACTAATTGGTATGATTGTGTATTGGCAGATGTTTAGGTGAAGTTGCTACTATATCTACTTAATATGATACTTACATTATGAAATATTTCATCCCATTATGTATGTTTACATAAATAAATTTGTTAAACCTCAAAAAATCAACATATTTTATACATTGCATGAACTTATTTAATGTTATATCAATAATATATTAATATATATTAAAGCCAAAACTAGAATTAATTCTTATAGTGTTGATGACATTGAAATTTATATAGCGTGATCAAAAGTTTAATGTTTTTTTAATAATATGAAATAATAACGTCTTCTAAGGTCTTATTAATTTGTTTTATATATTAGATTACAAGTGTTATACTGAATGATGCAAACAACTCTATTGGCTAAATGAGTCACATGAATGACATTATTGACAAGAAGGTCGATGATTATCTAACAACATGAAATTATAATATTTGCTAAAGTCAAATTTATAGTTATTTTATGAATAGCGTGAATAAACCAGTATAAATGTAGATAGATATCATGAATAATTAGCATTATATAGTTGGCGAATCAAACTATAACAATAATGTAAAAGACAAATATTTATTGTTATAACATGTGAAATGTTAAGTAGTATAATAGGGGGTATAATGGCATACAATTGGTTTTATGCAATAAAGAACAATAATAAAAAGGCAAATAATATAATGCAAATGGGTAAAGGGTATAAACTTAGACAATAATTTGTAAAACATGTATGTGAAAGGTTGAATAACACTAGTTCTTGTATAGGATATAGGGTATAGGGTATAGGGCATAGGGTATATTGCATAGGGCATAGGGTATAGGATATAGGGTATAGGGTAAAGGGTAAAGGGTAAAGGGTAAAGGGTAAAGGGTAAAGGGTAAAGGGTTTAGGGTTTAGGGTTTAGGGTTTAGGGTTTAGGGTTTAGGGTTTAGGTTAATGTGCCTATAACCATTTTGACATGATACTAATTGGTATGATTGTGGATTGGGAGAGGTTTAGGTTAATTTGCTACTATAACTAGTTGACATGATACTAATTGGTATGATTGTGGATTGGGAGAGGTTTAGGTTAATTTGGTACTATAACCAGTTGACAAGAAACTAATTGGTATGATTGTGCATTCGGAGATGTTTAGGTTAATTTGCTATTATAACCAGTTGACATGATACTAATTGGTATGATTGTGGATTGGGAGAGGTTTAAGTTAATTTGCTACTATAACCAGTTGACATTATACTAATTGATAAGATTGTGTATTGACAGATGTTTAGGAAAAGTTGCTACTGTATCTACTTCACATGATACTATTACATTATGAAGTATTTCATCCCATTATATATGTTTACATATATAAATTTGTTAAACGTCAAAAATTCAATATTTATATATATATATATATATATATATATACAAATAAACATATTTTATACAATGCATGAACATATTTAATGTTATATCAATAATATATATTAATATATATTAAAGTCAAAACTAGAATTAATTCTTATACTATTGATGACGTTAAAATTTATATAGCGTGATCAAAAGTTTAATATTTTTCTAAAAATATGAAATAATAACGTCTTCTAAGGTCTTACTAATTTGTTTTATATATTAGACTACAAGTGTTATACTGAATGATACAAATAGTTTTATTGGTTAAATGAGTCACATGAATGATATTACTGACAAGAAGGTCGATGATTATCTAACAACATGAAATTATACTATAACAATAATGTAAAAGACAAATATTTATTGTTATAACATGTGAAATGTTAAGTAGTATAATAGGGGGTATAATGGCATACAATTGGTTTTATGCAATCAAGAACAATAATAAAAGACAAATATTTAGTGTAATAACAATTGAAATGTTAAATAATATAATGCAAATGGGTAAAAGGTATAAACTTAGACAGTAATTTGTGAAAGATGTATGTGAAATGTTTAATAACACTAGTTCTTGTATAAGGGTATAGGAGATAGGGTATAAGGTATAGGGTATATGGCATAGAGTACAGGGTATAAGGTATAGGGTAAAAGGCATATGGTATAGGGTAAAGGGTTTAGGGTTTAAGGTATAGGGTATAGGGTATAGGGTTTAAGATTTAGGTTAATGTGCTACTATAACCATTTGACATGATACTAATTGGTATGACTGTGGATTGGGAGAGGTGTAGGTTAATTTTTGCTACTATAAAACCATTTGACATGATACTAATTGGTATGATTGTGGATTGGGAGATCGAGATTTAGGTTAATTTACTACTATAACCAGTTGACATGATTCTAATTTGTATGATTGTGGATTGGGAGAGGTTTAGGTCAATTTGCTACTATAACCAGTTGACATGATACTAATTGATATGATTGTGGATTGGGAGAGATTTAAGTTAATTGGCTACTATAACCAGTTGACATGATACTAATTGGTATGATTGTGGATTGGGAGAGGTTTAGGCTAATTTGCTACTATAACCAGTTGACATGATTCTAATTGGTATGATTGTGTATTGGGAGATGTTTAGGTGAAGTTGCTACTATATCTACTTCACATGATAATAATTGCAATGATTGTGGATTGGGAGGGGTTTAATTAGGTGATTGTGCTATTATACATACAACACGTATTGAGTATAGGATGTCTTTCCTACAAAATAATATAGTGGAGTACATGATAAGTGGAGTAATCCAATGACGTGGAGTACATGACAAGTAGAATATGACAAAAACTAAATATGATGGTGTTATCGGGTCCCTGATAGGCTTGTAATGGCGTTTTGACATCAATATAAGTGTCGGAACACCGAATGCATAGGTGATATTGAAGTTTAGGGATCCAGATGACCTTCCCGGGGCACCGAGGGTCCTCTAGACTCATTATAAAACTAAACACTATTACTAGACCCAATATGAAAATGATAAATGACGCCTTCCTCTAATTTGGTCGCAAAGAATATCTACAATGAAAGTTATATTACACTTTGGGTTTTATAAACCTATAATAGTAATAGAATTAAAAACAAACTTAGATATATTACCAATGTGTTTTTACAAAACTATAATAGTAATAGAATTAAAAACAAACTTAGATATATTACCAATGTGTTTTTACAAAACTATAATAGTAATAGAATTAAAAACAAACTTAGATATAACACTTACACCTTAGGCCAGTGTTGGGACTAAGAAAAATTATTATTTTAGAGAGATTATTAATTTATAGAGTATTAATGTATAGATGTTCTACAGTAATTGGTTTTTATAAAACAATAATACTAAGAGAATTAAAAAGAAACTTAGATATATTACCAATTCGTCTTTATAAAACTAACATACTATTATTTTACTTCTCTCTTTCTCTCTCTCTCTCTCTAACTATATTTTTAGGAAGCGTATGTAGGATATAGGGTATAGATATAGGGTATAGGGTATAGGTTTTGGGGTTTCCACATTCTCTTTATTTTGCTACTTAAGGTTAAATTATATGATTTCTTATCCTGCCAAGTAAACTAAATCATGTACGTTATCATTTTGTACAATTTCGCTACAATACATGATGCTTATGCGTATGATTGTTGATTGGTGGAGGTGTATGTGTGACCTACCATGTTTAGTAGCACAATGGGTCATATAGAGCTTGCGACATAGTATAAGATGTGTACCTAGTTACATAGCAAAATTGGCGCCTAATAAAATAGTATAGGATGTGTACCAATAAATACCAAGTGACATAGTAACAACGAATGCAACTTCACCCCCAACAAAACATTGTTTTAGAAAAGCTACCAAAATACGATAGATGACTTCGCGACATTACATAACATTCTAAAACATCATTTTTGCCACATTACGTAACATTAGACATTCTCTAGCATATCCTTTTTTCTACATTATATAACATTAGACATTGCCTAAAATGAAGGTAGTATGAAACCAGAAGACTCCCCTAGCGCAAATGCAAACTGGACAATAAAGATATGTGTCTTCTAATTCAGCATTCTCATAGTCGAATTCATCGAATAAATCTTCAGGGTAATGTATATGTCTCAGGGGACAGGGCAAAGATGGAAACCCAAAACCGGCAAGCTTAATGTACGCCATAGTTTGATAGGGACAACGGCGAGACATAATTCTCCTTCCTGCAGCTACGCCTCTCCCTTAGAACTGCATGTACAGTTTGTCCATCATCTCTATCCCTGCATCTAGGGATGTAAATGGATCGGATTCGGATCGGGTGGAGCATCATCCGCTCCATCCGCGAAATTCATATAATCAATCCGCTCCATCCGTCATCCGCGAACCATCCAATCTATATCCAATTCGTCCGTCATCCGCGGATTAGTGGATGGATCGAGTGCTTAACGGTTTATGGATTAAAAACAATAATTAGACCCAACTATAATAAAATTGTTATTAGTCAAACAAAACTCCAACTCATATACGATTGTTTTACGTTGTAACAATAAAAATAACACAATTTAGTTTTAAATAATAACAATATAAATTAGAGAACAAGTAAAATTAAACTAAGATGTAAATATAACATAGGTTTGATATCTTTTTTATATAATTCTTTTACACTTTTATATCTAAACGGGTGACGGATGGATTCGCGGATCGGGTTAGCGGATGAGAAATCTCATCCATCATCCGCTCCATCCGCCATCCGATCCATCCGTCATCCGCTCCATCATCCATTTAATCCGGTTTTAATCCATATATTCGATTCGGATGGAGCGGGTATCCGCGGATCATGAATCCATTTATATCCCTACGGCTGCATCCCAATTCCCATTTTTATAAATAGTCATAAGTAAGATAAATCTCATTACATACATCCCCTCCATAAGCCTGTAATCTGATGCCTCTGATATGTATCGTTGTTCTTCCTCGAAGCTCCCCTCAGCTAATACATGTGCTACAGAGGACAAAACTAAAATAAGAAAGACAAAAATAATCTTGTGTTACACTTTAATTGATTAGAGTATACCGCCCCAAGTTCAATCCAAGCAGTCGAGTTTTTAAATCGTGCACATGTATATAGAAACGTACGAGCGCTGTTGTTTTGAGGTTTTTTGCTACCAAACATTATAGAAAGTCATGCCAATTTTTTTTTATAGAAAGTCATGCCAAAGCAGCCGGATATGTATCATGGATTTTTTGCTACCAAACATTATAGAAAGTCATGCCAAAACAAAATTAGATGTACGCTGCAACAATGGAGGGACGTCGCCGGCAATGGTCGTCAGAGTTAAATTTGTGCCGAAAATAAAATCAACCCAGATTGAAAATAATTAATCAACAGCTAATCAAATTTAATAATGGTCGACGGAAATAATGGACTCTCTTGCAGGAAAATTAACTCAGCAATTTAAAAACTAGTCGGTCGGAAAATTAATCCACCAATTAAAAAACCAGTGGTCGGAAAATTGACACCGACAAATTTGTAATGAGTCGACGAAAATAATGGAAATCTTAAAGGAAGATTACAACGAAGGCAGCTCCACAATGGAATGCGACATTAATTTAATTTTTTTTTTGTTTGTCGCCGGAAAGTATGAACGCCGACCGGATAATATGAAGAAGTTTTTTTTTTTTTTTTTTTTTAAGTTTGTCGCCGGAAAGTATGAACGCCGGCCGGATAATATGAGGAACTAATATTTAGGATTCTCAATTAGGATAGGTTAATCATCCTAATGGGTCAGCGGCCGGATAATATGAGGAACTAATATTTAGGATTCTCAATTAGGATAGGTTAATCATCCTAATGGGTCGGCGAAAATAATGGAGATCTTGAAGGAAGTATGTCGCCGAAAAGTTTGAACAATAAAATGCGATTTTTTTTTTTTGAAGTATGTCGCCGGAAAGTTTGAACACCGGCCGGATAATATGAAGAACAATATTTAGGATTCTCAATCGACGCCGGCTAATTCATAATGGGTCAGCGAAAATAATGGAGATATTGAAGGAACTATCACCGGAAAGTTTGAACAATGAAATGCCAAATTAATTATTATTTTTTTTAATAAGTCGCCAGAAAGTTTGAATACCGGCCGTCGGATAATATGAACAACAATATTTAATATTCTCATTTAGTTTTCTGAATTAGGTTAGTCATCATTTTCATTCTTTGTTGATAATATCAATGTTAGATTTTTGGTTTTCCAATAACAAGCATTAATGGTAGTAGACTTCTCATATTCTTCCCTCCTATTTCTGTTTTTGGTGGCAAAACTCCCTCCAATAGCCAAAAAAAGAGGCGCCTACTTTCCCTCCCACAAAATAAAAAAGATTTCTCAATTTTTCCACATGCATGCTCAGGATGCAAAGTGTATAAAAAAAATCATACACTGAGTGTATGTGTAGTAGCTTCCCTTACGGTGGCCAGCAATCTTCTAAATATCAATTTGTCATAAGGAGATACATTTAATATACCAATCTAGAAATGCATCGACCCATGCATACCCTCACTTAGGGCTGCACAACGGTCCAAACCCGGACCGGAACGGAGACGGAAAAATGAAAACCGTGGACCGGTGGTCGACCCGAATAACTCCGGTCAATTGACCTGACCGACCCGGCCGGTCCAGGTTTGAACCGGACTTGACCGGTCATCTCTTTCTTTTTTTTTTTTTTTTTCGTTTTTATGCCTTAACTTTATTGCTGTACATAATAAATGGAAACCTCCCTCAACTTTCTCTCTCCTCTTAACCTACAACAGACCCTCCCACCACCTTCCACCTCCCTCATCTTTCTCTCTCTTCTTCTTCTTAAGATGCCAGGGTCATTTGAAGAACAAGGAAGATTTGTTATTTGGTTCATTGCTCTTCTCTAACTTCCACCACATCAAATTCCCCCAAATCGACCTCCAAAAATTAATATTTCATTTCAGGCAAGAACAATTCCAAAAACTAAAGAAAATGAAAATTATTTCAACTCCTTCGTTGCTCTTCTCGAACACCCGCCAACTCAAGCCTTTAAACCCTTTAAGCGCAAGGAGAGAGAAAAGGTGAAAAAAAAATTAGTTGTTGTTTTGTTTGTTAATCAGAATTTGGGTTTTGGGAATTAATTGTGATCTTTGGGAGGAAGAGTAAAACAAAGAGTTTGGAAGATAAAGGAGGAGAGAGGACATGGAGCTGCAGGTGAGAGAAAGGACCCATGGAGGAGGAGAGAGGAGAGAGAAGATGGAGGTTGAGGGAATAAAAGGGATTGCGGCTGGAGAACTCTAAACAAACTGACCTAATGGGCTTTTATATTCATTTTTTTTTTCAAAATTCAGAATATTCACCAACCGGTCCGGTCCAAACCCGGAGACCGAAGGCTTTTGGACCGGTCTGGACAGAGACCCGGCCAACCCAAAAAGTGAACCCGGAGACCGGACCGGTAGCCAACGGTCCGGTCTTGGCCGGTCCGGGTCCGGTCTGGTCCGGTCAAAAAACCGGAATGGACCGGTTTATGTGCAGCCCTACCCTCACTAGTTGAAAAGCCAGTCACACTCCCATGTACGAAATCAAATGTTGAGTTATATTTTATTAATTACAAATAAATATATCAGTTGTATGTTACAAGACAAACGAAAACACGAACAAAGACAAACAAAATCCTTTTCCCGACAGTAGCACGCTCTAAACAGAAACTACATCTACAACTCATAAGATCTCGATTTACAAAATTACAGGGAAAAACAGTGAGGTCCTAAACCACTAAACGCATAGGCTAACAAAAACGGGTTAACTTTTCTACGCTGCTGAAGTTACATGTACAGAGGATGATGCTTACACTATCTAATACCTTTCACATCAAATGTGGCTTACAACATTGCACTATGAATAATGATGACTGGTAAATAATTGCAGGGCTTGACATCTGGGAATCCCAGGCACATATACGCATATATTTGTGGTGAAGCATGGTGAAGGTATAACCAACATCAGATATACGCAAGCGAATTACGGTCATGGTCAGGCTGTGGGCGGCCCCTAGTAGGAGTAGGCGGCCTTTGGATGTTGAGTTCCTGAGCCATCCAGGATATTATCAGTACTCAGCCAGTAGGCGGGGGAAGGGAAAATCAGCGAATCATGTCATATTAAACCACCAGAAAAGAGACTGGTTTCAGGAAAACCACACATACCTGCATCCAAGTGTCATCTACAGCTCGTTCTGGAGATGTCTCAGGTGATTGCATAGGCGGTGGCAAGGGATGGATCAACTTTGGAACCACAACCAAACCTCTACCTATAACCAATATTGCTCCAGCATTGTTTGCAGTTCCTGAGTAATTACACATTCAGGACATGCTTGGTGCAGGACAAGACATGCTTAATTTGATTGATGTTGATAATTGTACATACCACAATAGTTTGTAGCAGAAAAGAGTGTGATCAACTGTCCTTGGGCAAACCGTTCAAAACCATCCATCACGCACTCATGGGCTCTTATGATGAGCTGCAATTTGTTTTTCTTACAAAACTCTGTGACCCGGTCAGGCTGAAACACCAGTTATATGCGGTTAATTCACTGGCAATGAATAAAAATTGAACTTGATAAAAGAAAAGAAACAGCGCTTTGAAAACGAATCGGAGATAAACTGCCTATAGGAACAGCAAAAGGAAACATACAACTGAAGCCAGATTCCTTTCTTTTTCGGCCTATTATTTTATAAAAAGCAAACTCGGGTAGATTAATAGAAAAAAAAAAAAAAAAAGGAAAAGAAACTAAAAATAGAATGAAAAAACGCACAACATAAATGTAACATGACTTGCACGAAGCAATCATTAATCTCTAATAGTCTACTTTTAGTCTTAGGACAAGTTCTTATCTTTTTTTGAGTTTTTGACCCATTATTGATTATTCACAGAAACACTTTGCTCAACCAAATGAAAAGTTTCGTCCATCTGGAAAGGGTGATGCGTAATCTTGGTTTAAAAAGGCGCGAGGCGCACCAATGTAATAGGGTACAAAAAATCAAGGCGCGATGCGAGAGGCAAAGGCGCACGCATCACTTACGCGAGGCGCATATTTTTTCCCAGAAATTTATATAATTTATGAACTATTTTTTACATAACATTCTCTACTCAAAACACATTTTTAAATATTTTATTTTATCTTTTAGATATATTCTTTAAAAAATTAAAGCAATTAATAGAGACAAAGCTTAAAAAGTAAAAATAAAATTATGTTCATCGTGAAGTATATGTTACTAGATATTAAAAGTAGGCATCACTGTAAAAGTGTACAGCCTGTAATACACCCAAGTAAATAAAATGAAAAAAAGAATAAGGACGACAGCTGTCCAGAACTAATAATAAAGAGGGATGAGAGTGAAATAAAGAAGTCAGTCAACTCATATTCAACGCAAGAGAAGACGAGCAGCAGCGCAGTTTCTCTCTCTTAACTCTCCGGCAGCCGTTGACCAGTCACTTTACACCGGCGAACCTTCCAGCCAACTCGACTGGCTGTGTGGGCAAAAAGCCCTAAGTTTTCATCCTCCTCCCTTACTCTCCAGTACTTCAAATTGGTAGATCTATTTCTAGGGTTTTGAAAAACCCTAAATCTCAAATTGGGGCTCAATTTCTTCTCCAAAAAGTGCAATTGGCTAGATTTTGTGAGCTGAGGGGTCAGATTCTCAGTTTATTAGTGGAGATCAACATCAACCTACGTTTATCAAGATGGAACCCTCTTTCTCTCTCTCTTCCCACTTTCTCTACCCTCCGTCAGTGATGCGACCGCATCTCGCCTTACCTAGATGCGGCTTGATGCGACGCCTCACCTCGCATCGCTGAAATCGCATCACATTCACCTTTTGTTGCGATGGACTGAGGGCATCGAATCACATCACGCAATTGCGCGCCTCAGGCGCGCTTTTTTAAAAACAGTGCGTAATTAGTAGCTTTGATACTCTAATTTCCTGAGAACACATCCTTAAAGCAACTCCCAACAGTAAAGCACCAAAACCATATAATCACTAAATAATGATCAAGGATCTGCTAAGTTTCCAACTAATCATGAAATTTAGAATCTTTTGGCTTAGAATAAAGGGTCAAGTGTGCCAGTAGACGGTTGACAAAGGTAATACATTCCTTCAAACATGTGTCATCTCATAACACATGGTTTTGGGAAACCGGAGGGGGGGGGGGGGGGGGGAGGTTTCTACCCTCTACCACACAAGTGGTTTTGCTTGGAGACCCCAATCTTTTAGCTACATCAGTGTCACCAGACGCTAGTCAGCGTTTCGTCTATCCCATGCCCTACCCTAAATCTGATCAGTAGTGTGTTGGACTAAAGGACTTCCTTCTTTTTTTCGGTAATCCAAGCAAGGGACTTCCTTGCCTACCATAGAACATGTACTAGATGGATGTATTATTGACACAACTGTGTATGGGAATAGAAGGTCCACTGGAGTATCCTATATTCCTATCAACCAAACCAACCCTTATTATGCAATTTTACTTCTGCATTTGATGTATTATGTACACAGCCAAAGTATTGACCTTCGATAAGCTCAAAACATAACTTCCGTGTATATATTTATGGATAGTGATACAGTTTTAATAGCTTAGAAATTGTCTTCTGGCCAAATTTCTGCAATTCCTTAACCCACTGATTATCCAACTAGACCAGACACAGAGAGTGTACTAATGTCTTAATGTAGTTATCAAACATCCAAAAAAAGTTGAACAAAATATGCTGCATAGTACATACCCCAAATGTGACTAAACCAGGGCCTCTTGCATTGGGTCTCAGACCCTCTATACTATCATTTTCCGTGGGATCAGACCTGTAGAAGAGAATGATATGAGACATCTGCAGAACCACCAGAAGGCAAATAAGAGTTAATAATTAAACTCTGACTTACCACAGGAGGTCCATTAGAACTATAGATCCGGCATCCATTGTTATGGGCCTCTCAAGTTTCTCAATCTGTTCTACTGCGTGAATCGACCTTCCAATGCCTCCATGCATACAAATAATTTTCTTCTCAATAAGTGCAGCAAGTGGAAGATAATTGAACAGCTGATTGAACCGTGTCCAGGCCCATATCCCGTCATTCTCTCCCTAAAGTTACTTCCCATTAAAAACACAAAAACAAAAGACCAGAAAAACAAAAACGGAAAAATAATAGCAGAATATCATCATTCATCCATACCATTCTTTCAATGCATTCAAGACGAAACCCGAAGAGTGCATTAATGTCAGCAGCTTCATGATTCCCACGTATCAAGTGAACACTTTCAGGATACTCAATCTTCAAGACAAACAGAAATTGTGACATTGTTAGTTCAAAGAGCCCAGATATGATACTGATATTCAACTATTCATACACCTAATAAGACAAGTAATGCAAGCGTGCCTTCAGGGCAAGGAGTAAAGTAATAGTCTCCAAGCTATGCTGCCCTCGATCAACATAATCACCCAAAAACAAATAGTCAATATACCTGTAAAAAAAAATCATTGGTCGGTTAAGTTCCATGTCAAAAACTGCAAAACAGCTGCTACAAACATATGATTAAGTAAGTAGAACAAATTGACAACTAGAAGCAAATTCTTTTCAGCTTGTCAAAGGAAATAGCATTTGATAGTATTTACATTTTAACTGTTGTAAAAGCTAGACTACAAGAAATTTTCATCAGACTGTTCGCATTTACAGTGTGAACAAAAGGGAGTAATTAAGGCAAAGCATCATAGAAACAGAACTGTATGGTCTTCTATGGCTTTTGTACAGCCCCCCCCCCCCCCGATGTGTTAACAGGTAAGTCCGAAGGCTGTTCCCGTCCCTGTCAGGGAGACGCCAAGTCACCAACCATCTCTCTTTTCTACGAACACGTGGCTTTCCACTTGCTTCAACAGCAACGTCACATATCATCATCATAAATTGAATTTTAAAAATAAAAAATAAAAAAAAAAAAACCCTCTAACCTCTAACTCAAGACCATTGGCATAGTTATCATACCAAAACATAAGTATACACGCATGTCTTCTCGGAAAGCATATTTATATTCAGCTTCAAATACTGACATGCCCTTAGAAAAGTTGACATTGGCAGCTCCCCTTCATCTCCAAGGCATTGACAACTTGTTTATATCCCAGTTAGAAAGCTCCGGAATCTCATCAGACCATCTATATTCTATACTTGGCATCATGGATTTAACAAATGTGCAATATGGTTGAGCTTATGATGCGTAAAGATGTAACAGGGAACCAATTGAAATTATACAGCAACAAAATGATGCAACCAAGAACCAATAGAGCAAGCACTTCAAAATCACAGAAATCAAGAGCCATACAACAAAGTTCCTCCACCAGCTTCCCATCCTATATACAATTGTCATACGTGCACACTCACGCGAAACACAGTGGGAAAACCAATAGACTAGAAGTGATGAGTTCCTATAAACATCCATGTTTAAATGTCTTACCACCTCTTTCATTTTCCACATAAGTCCAATCACTTCTGTTCTAGTGGGTTGATTACACCCTAGTAATCCGAGTTTACTAAAATACTTACGTTATGTCACCAGCAGTTGAAGGAAATCCATATTCGTCAAACAACCGCATCAAATCACCAAATTGTCCATGAAGATCACCAAACACTTTGATTGGAGCTTTCAACTGAAGAACGGTTGGCTCCTGCATAAAGAGCTGTTCCGCAGCATGGCAAAGTTCACCCACTTCATAAGAATCCAAGAAAAATTTCCTATTAGCTGGAGGTTTCCAGTTTCGAGCCCTGAGTAAAGCTGAGATGACCTACCAAAAGGGGAAAGCAATATATTACAAATTTGTTTGTGAGGTCATCAGAATTGGATAACAAAACAAAAAGAAGATAATATTCCATTCCTACTTTTTTATGCAAGCCCTGAGGAGACTTTTGCCGGGTGAACTTTTTGACAGATTGTGATGAGTCACTGCTAACAGGAATCATCCTCCTGCTTTCATTTTCAAACTGGTCAAGTGATAACTGCCTCACCATCCCACCTAAGTTCCCTACAGTTTCTTTAGCAACTACAACCTGTTGCAACCAAAATGTCAATAAGGGTACACAAAGGGACACTCAATACACTCAATAGTAAAAGCACGTACTGCTCTAGGGTGAAGGCGAACATCAAGAACTACGTCACTCCCATTTGAAGGAGTATCTGCAGTAGGCATGCTGCCATCTGACAGAGGCGTTCTATCTGGAGGAGGTGAAGAAGCAGCCTGGGCAGCTTGCCAGACAGTCCTAACTGCCTCCACTTCAGCAGTAGATGCCTCCACAAGCTTGTCCACAGACATCTTTTCCGTACTGAACGAGAACATTCACAATGTTCAGATGAACAGCCAAGCCATAGATTCCATAAGAACTGTTAGCAAAACTGAGCTAGCAACTTATACCTTGCACCACTAGATGGACTTTCATGTCTTCCATCTGACACTGGTACATTCAAAATCCAAGTAGCTTGATTTAATTTAGGACCAGACAGACTTTGGGCTCTCTCTGATGGGGAAGAGTTCACATCAGACTGCGAAACAGCATTCTCTGCAACCAGGAAGTCATCTAGCAGAATATCTGCATAGAAAAATGTTATTTTGTATTTTGCCAGAGGTATATACACTGACTCCATATGCTTGCAAAAAGTGGTGCCCTCAGATAAAACATTACTCCCTCCATTTCCCAAAAACAGTAAAACCTCTACAAATTAATAATGTTTAGACCAAGAGATTTTTTTTAATTTTGAGAGATATTATTTAATCCATAAATTAATAATTTATTAATTTTAAGAGAGACTACTCAAGAAGCCATTCATGAACTTGTGACGATGTATAATGACCTTGGTTACCATAATAATATGGATATTAATCACCTATCGGATTGCCCAGGTTCAAAATTTAGAAGAAATTATACCTCCCGTAATTGAAATCCTATTGAGGATGAAACTCATGGAGGTGATACGATACATTTGGAACCAGTTATGCACAAGGAGCATTCACAATTCTTCACAAACTTTTGTTGTAGTATCAGAACGCAACACCAGAGCTTTTAAATGCAATTAGGAAACTTCGAGATGAGATGCAACTACATTTAAATTTTAAGAAAATAAACCAATAAAATTATGTTTAACTAAATTGTCCTAGTAAAATCTTTAAAATAAGAGAATTATTAATTTATAATTTTAATGGGACCATAACTTTAAATAAGAGTTTTCCGAAATTATTATCCTATTATTTTATCGAAATTATCAATTTAAATCCAGGGCCCGAGTTGGGACCATAGAAAGATATTATTTTAGAGAGATTATTAATTTATCAAGTATTATTTATGAGGTTATACTGCAGTTGTTTTTTTTTTAGATAAAAGAAAATTGTATTAATACGACTGTCAAAACAGCAGCAGAGGTCGAGTTGTCCTCAAGAAATTACAACAGATTATGCTAGCTTTTCTGAAGCTCTGTTGCCGAATAACCCCTAAAAGCACCCCCCCCCCCCCCGCCTTAGCCAACATAGAAGGAAAATAAGTCATTCTATCCCAAAGAATCCCATTCCCCAGATACTTGTCAAACTTCGGACGGAGTGAGGAAGAACGTTAGTTATTACAGCTTTAGGAGAGAGTTTTGAACCACTTTCCAATTAAAGAAGGATTTTTTTATTCTTCCTATCCAGCACTCAGCCACCAAAGAAAATATGATTCTTCCTATGAATTTCTTTGGTATTCACATTGCTTCATTATGCAATGTTAGGAACCCTTTCTCTTTGAACATGCACTAAGGAGTTATATGATCAAGCATTCAAGCTACTGGTATATATGCCTCCACATTCCCACAGGGCTTACAAAAGGAGAAAAAGGAAATATATGTGCCATGAACTGTTAGTTTTTACAATAGGTCTTGTATAAGGAGGTCTCATGACGGTCGAAAGTAACAATTTTTATTCAAAATGTAACTGTTTTTGTGTGAAAGTAACACCTTTTGTCCAAAAAGTAACAATTTTTTTTTCCACAGTCAAAAGTGTTTAAAAAACACTTTTTTGTTCAAAAGCAACATATTTGGTTCAAAATATAACACTCATCTCAGGCTGAGACCGTCTCATATAGGTTTTTGCCTTTTTTAACCTACTGTAATTCATAATTCCACTTCTCCACTTTTCTTAATTTTTGCCGCCTCAACATATATTTGTGGGTTGCTGAGGAACGAAAAGGCAGTGAAAGTACTGTTACTGTACAAAACGAAAGATGGAAAAAGGGTGGTTGCCAGTAGTGAATTATCTATTATGTCCAAGCCAAGCCATTAGTAATTTTGCTATCACTGAATTAGAAAATACATATAGGGTTTAGTCCACACGATTTCGAAACAAATATAAAATGACCAACTATGAGAAGCTTACTGGTTCGTAACAATATTCTCTCTGGCCAACTCAGTCTCTATAGAGACATTGTGACATTATAGGAAGCGTAAATAGAACATGTATAAAGAGTATTATATGAACATTCTAAAAAAGCATATGCATAACCTTTCCAAAGAAATGCTAAAACATTAATTCGTATTTACCTCCTCTAAGACCACCATAAATATATATACGAACACCAACAGATGAAGCAGCATGCCGACAACGACGCATTAGCTCCAAAGAAGAATCATGCTCCGTTTGTCCCTTGTTAGCCTTCGCAGATGTCACCAACCCATGTCTATCCAACCATACTCCAGCAGCAGTGTCCAAAACTTTGATAAATCAATGAAATATTTTAATTATTTCCAGCCATTTTCATCATAATACAAACAAGTGAACAGAACCACCATAGCTTACCTGCAATAGCTGATTCACCTTCGACAGCACGTCCTCCTCTAAGAACACCCCCTGTAACATGCAATCTAGCACCTACAAAGACCTAATAAGAAACAGCATCAGGTACAGGCATTCTTGGTGCACCACCAACACAGTTAGCTGATAGACTAAAGATTGCAAAACAGCAACCATGATACTTACAGCAGCATGTTGGTACCTTGACGAAGGTGACACACCAGGCGCGAGAGTCCACTCCCATTGACCATTTCTATGCATGAGCAGACCATAAGCATCTGCCAGGGGCTGTAGATATACAAACAGAATCATCAAACTTGGAATGCCCCTCAATAACCCTTGAGAGTAGAAGAAAATGTGACCTCGATAAAATTTAATATAATGCAAACATGTGAATATGGTAATTTATAGATCCCTCAGATGAAATGATGTAAGCAAGACTGTCAACTCAACACAAAAATTTTAGATAACTAAAGGATTCAAAGTCCATGTACAAAAGATGCATGATCTGACTGACTATATTCTCAGCAACATTGGCCATTTAGACCGGACATGACTTTGTCTTGCCTTTCCGTGGCCATTCGCTTCTTGGGAAGTCCACTTCTTCACAAAAATAGGATTCCCTAGAATATATGCTTATATGTAAGAGAGCCAACAGCTTACATCCTCGTAATAGTTCTACCCTTCCATTCCTAAGTTTCACAGAGCTTATTCATCCTCCCTTACAGCACATCTCTCTTACATCACTTCTGACTGATAAACTTTCTCCCATCACTAAATGAAGTCGCTCTAACTTTCTTTCTATCGGCTTCCAAGTCTTATGCAAGGCAGACAGTTGGTAAAACTTCAGAACACAGAGAGGAAGACAAAGCTTTTGAACGTCTAGTGGATCCAGACTTCCAGAGGAAGCGGCATCTGTCATTCTTATTCGTCCGTCGGCCTCTCCGGAAAATAATGGACTACTTGACTTTTCACAACCATGAAGCAACCTCATTAATCTATGTTTACGCATTCCCAATACCACTTTGTCATAAAGATCACAAGTTTACTCTGACCTTGAAAAATAGAAATCATAATGTCAATGCAAGTGTATTAGTAAAAATATAAAATTTACTTCATTGATCCTTATGGACTACTAGTTTTAGGAGCCAAATTCCATCTGTTTTAACTTTTTACTTTTACACTATGGCACACCACTAAAACATTCAAGTGATGCATATCACACCTTATGGTGCATTGTAAATTTGATTTAATATTTCCTGCACTGAATATTTTACGTTTCCGACATCAACAATGAAGTTCTAATCTGTTGCCATTGATCAACTCGCAAGCGAAGGAAAAGCCACAATTCAGTCAGTACAAAGAAGAACGATCTGTTTCTGAGCAACAACGACCTTTATTAGAATGATTATTGAAGAAAAGCCGAGATTATAAATTGAAGTACACCACAACAACTACACAAACTCTTTCTTTCGTATCTATGGATGCAGTGAGAATATTTTGGAAGCAAGTACAGGTCAATTCGAGCAGAGGATGTCAGGTGGAATTGCAAACCAATCGTAGTGGAAAATTGGTCAAAAGCAAGTTCAAATTATTCAAATCAAGTCACTGAAATCCATAGATACGTGTTGTCATAGCAAAGTCCATTTCTTAGCAAAAGAGTTGAACAAGGCTAAACATACTGTTCATCACAGCATCAGTGAAGGATTAATGAGATCTCATTCAAGTGCTCCAAAACCAGCTTTATATGAATAGAAGACAATACTAACATTTTGTTTGTCTATGCTAGACAGGAACTGAAGTCTGCAGTATATAATTGTTTCAAGATTATTCGTTACCCCCTCAATCATGTGGTCTTGTCACTTCAGCTATGCATGTTTGAGCTCATCAAAACTAATGGTGATAGAAGAGGGAATACTGATAAGTTTCAACATATTGGTAGAACAAGAGCTCATCATGATCATCAATTCAGACCAAGTTCAGAGTGCCCGATTTGTTGATGACATAAGATCTCTTCTGTGATGATACTACAAGACATTCATCTGTCATTGCTAAAGTAATCATCAAATACATTTTTTTTATTTTATTTTATTTTATTTTATTTTTTTGTGAGAGGGGTGGATAAGTAGTCCATCACTTTTTTTCCTTTTTCTGGATACGAGCCCATCAGCAGTTATCATCATATTCTTCTTTCCTTTGTGTCTCTATGGAACTTTATGTTTCACAATTCTATATAGACAAATCACTATCTTTTATTTTCCTCTTCTCGTTTTCCGGGTTTGTTTTATTATATATTGTACATTTGAGTGTACTTAACATAATAGTTGAGGTAGATCTGATGGATTAAGCCAAGAAGCCACAAAAAATAAGCACGCCCAGTCGGCACCTGTTATGCTACTTTTACCTAGAAGAGTAGACTAGCACAGATTAAGAAAAACGGAGCATTAAGTAATTCTTTTGATAAAAAATAAAAAAACACAAGCATGGTTGGGATCTAGTATATCATTTAACTTTAACAGTAAGAACCCACAGTATTTGGACTACCAAAAATAAAAAGTGGTCAATCTACATGGGACCGGTGGAGTATATGAAAAAATAGAGCATATTTACTGGGGATAAAACAGTATCAAATCCCATATGTTTAAACCTCCTTAAACAAGGCAAGAACAATATTACACGGTAAATGCGTCAGAGGAAGAACTCCAAAGAAGTATACAGAGTTTAGAGCATAGTAATAAACTGTATATGCAAACAAGTGAAACAACTATGCAGAGCACCAATCAATAATGCATCTATTCAACGGAAAAAAATGCACATATTCACCAACAGCAGTGCAACATACCGCTCCTGTTGAGTCTCTTCCCCCACAGAGGAGAAACATGCCATCTGATCGGGCACTTGCTGTTGCGTACCTACATGTTTGACAAAGATATGACTTCATATACAAAGACAAGACTTTCAGCTTTGAAAATTTCTCAACAGATGTTCTAATTCTGCACAACTGAATGACAAGTAAATGCAAAAGCTCATTAGCAAGTCAAAGCAGCTGCAACAGCATCATTCAAACCTCGAAAAAATGTAGAAGAAAACAAACCAATCAAAAATAGGAAGAAAGAAAATCCCAAGACAGAAAACCTAAACTCCAAAGTTCTAGAAGACTAAAAAAACCTCACATCATGACAAACTAGCAGAGAAGTGTCGATAATTTATAATAGCACAAACCCAACCGAATCTGTTTCTCCAAAACCTTGGTGAGAATCGCATAGACACTATTAACTAG
Organism: Tetragonia tetragonoides; assembly: GCA_038025085.1. Taxonomy (NCBI): domain Eukaryota; kingdom Viridiplantae; phylum Streptophyta; class Magnoliopsida; order Caryophyllales; family Aizoaceae; genus Tetragonia; species Tetragonia tetragonoides. Next base: position 16,133,809 of record CM076142.1, on the reverse strand, counting down.
GCTAATAACTCTTCCAACTCAGGAATATGGGAATGAGTGACTAATAAAGGTATAATTTTTTCCTTTCAGAGACCAAAAGTATGTATTTTAACAGAGAAGATGAGGCGATTTATAGTCCAGGAGTCTAAAGAGTCCTCATTCCTCAAAACAAAAGTCTACATACATCAACATCAACATTACCCCAGTGCCTCCAAAAAGGCTCCCGCCTAGGCAGGGTAAGGGGGGGTCGGTTGTACGCAACCTTACCCCTGTGAGAGTCTCGCAGAGAGGCTGTTTCCGTTTGACCCGAGATCCCAAGTGCGACGACCATCGGCAACTTCACAATAAATAAGAAGTGCCGACAGTTTTATGAGTCATTTTGCTTTAGTCCATTACATTGCGAAGCCAAAAAGTAGAGAAGCTTTTGGCTCCACTGGAAATTGTGGACAATCCTCAAAACAAAAGTCAAAATCCAAGAATTAAAAAGTTGTTGGAGACCGGTAATTGACACCCCTTTAAAAAGCCCCCGCCGCAGTCTCCTAAAGCAAAATTAGTGGAGTGGAAGACCCCAGCATAACGTACATTTGTGCAAGCATCTTATTCTCCTTCCCACTTCCCACCCCAACATGTCCAAGCTGCATGTGTTAGACACTAATTACAGGAAGCACCACAACTCCCCTACGACATCAAAATGGCATAACGATTAAGCGACAACAAAATGCAACACCCCCAACTCCAAAACAAATCCTCATAAACACTTATGTCCATTGACATATTTCAATTCTAGAAGAAGGTCATATCAAAACCATCCGGATAGCAGCATTATCAGCTACCACGTCAGAAACAGCCTTGCAGATCTCCTTCCCCTCAGATTGCTCCAACCTACATGTCCAAGTGTTAGGTTCCACCCACGCCACCTTGTATTTTAATGCTTACCTTTACTTTCATTGTACTTGTAACATGTCTCTAAGGCGCTTCCTGCGTGTTGACCCTTGGACATGTCTTTAAACTTTCTAGTTCTTTACTTATGTTTACTTTCTAGTTCTTTACTTATGCTTACTTTGTAAAGGTGAAGGTTGAGTATGCGAGTTGTGCATCCTTGATGTTTCACCTTCTGGGGGTAAATGTTGAGTATGCGAGTTGTGCATTCTTGACGTCTACTCCTGTCAAATTGAATAAACAATTTAAGACTCTTTATGGGGGAAGTAGTCCTCCATATCGATGTATTGATGTCAATGCTTGTTGTTGTTAAACTGTATTCATTGTTTTCATCATCCAACCCCTGTCACTAACTTCGTCCCTCCCTCTTCCCCTCGTGTCCACAGACACATCATCGACGTTCCTTGTGTGCGGATGGCAATCTTGCCACTAGGAAACAAGAGCGCGCCTCACGTTCCGCAACAGACAAAGGTGGACCGTGACATTCCACAGTATTAGGATACCAGTTAGCCCAACTATTGAGAGGGAGAAACGCTTTTCAGTATACAAAACTCAATGTAGGTCCATAATCTTTGACACGTCTAAGGCTGACATCAGTAACAACTAACCCAATTTCTTTTCCACTCTCAAATAAACTTCTTTTCCGCTTGGCACCAGCCATTTCTCTTGCTTGACCCACTTAGGCATCAACTTCCAACTAATCCTCTCATGAAAAAAGGATCCTCAAACTCCTTCCCTGGATAAGCCTTACTTTCCGGTTGCTGGTGCAAGTGCAACCCATCCAAATAAATGACCCCCCCCCCCCACACACACACACACCACCTCCACCACCATCACCACAATTCACTCTTTCAAAGCCTAACATCACCAGAAACTGCCCCATTCTATGCCCTTTGTTGTCTTTTGTAGACCTCAACCTCTTCATAAATACATAACCAACCCACCCCTTAACTGAACACACACCCCACCAGTGAAATAAGATTTTGAAATCAGGATGCAACAGCGATTGTCAAACGTAGTGCTACCCCAAATAGACTCTATTAGACTCTTCTCCGCTTGGCACCAGCCATTTCTCTTGCTTGACCCACTTAGGCATCAACTTCCAACTAATCCTCTCATGAAAAAAGGATCCTCAACTCCTTCCCTGGATAAGCCTTACTTTCCGGTTGCTGGTGCAAGTGCAACCCATCCAAATAAATGACCCCCCCCCCCACACACCACCTCCACCACCATCACCACAACTCACTCTTTCAAAGCCTAACATCACCAGAAACTGCCCCATTCTATGTCCTTTGTTGTCTTTTGTAGACCTCAACCTCTTCATAAATACATAACCAACCCACCCCTTAACTGAACACACACCCCACCAGTGAAATAAGATTTTGAAATCAGGATGCGACAGCGATTGTCAAACGTAGTGCTACCCCAAATAGACTCTATTAGACTCATTATGCAAGGGACAGTGGTCCGAAGTAACCTAAGGAAGAGCCTAGAGAAGATGCCCTCTCAATCTGGATTCTGGAAGTAACTGAAACATATCAATGAGAGAAGCCTCAGAGTATCTGATGGGAGCAAACCACGTAAGGAGCAAATTAGATAAAGAAGAGCACAATCCTACACAAACTCATTAAACCCAACCGTGCTAGAAGTGATCCTAGAACTACCCATCTACTCAAAGTGAACCTAGTGACATAAATTTCACAAGCAATTCAGCAAAGGACCGACCCCCACTACACAGACCCTATCAAAAGCCCATAGAAAAGTTACACCAACATTCCTTCACAATAACCTCCAACATGACCAAAATGAATCAAAATAGAAACTACCCCAGGATCAAAATAGTAGTCCCTCCCGGCAAACTAGTAGAGTAAACAAAAAACCAATCCCTCAAGCCCCGTTCCGGTTGGTAGTAGTCCCTCCCGACGAACTAGTAGAGTAAACAAAAAACCAATCCCTCAAGCCCCGTTCGGGTTGGGTCCAAGTTGCAAGTTTTTGGTTTCCAAATCAAATTTGAAATGTTTGGTAAAAATGGGGTCGAATTAAGTTCTTGGGCCCATTTCACAATTGGGCCTCTGGTTTGGGAACCCAAAAAAAGGGGTTTTCTACTTGTGATTTAAGTTGTAGTCACTAGAGTCCTTTGTTTAATTGGTTTATTTGATGCTTCATTGTTTTTTCTTTAGATAAGAATTTGATGTTTCATTGTTATGCTAATTCCTTGTATATATGTCTCATACTGATAATACCGATGAAAAGATTAAGCTGCGATGAAACATGACGACTAATGAGTCCCTATATTCTCCTTTGTTGCATGGTAGTATGAAACGGCCACTGGGAGACAAGTTAAACAACAATGAAAATGCTTCGTCAAGCACTCTCCTAATGAGTAAGCAGGGACATTTACATCCCAACCGTTGTGGAAAAATGGTTACATGTTAATAACAGTGCAAAAGATATTTTTCATTGTTCCATAACAATATAAATTGTTCTCCTCCGTTGCATGTTGTCGATAATAGTGTCCTAGGAAGTCTATCAAAAAATATAATACAACAGTGATACCAAGAAAAGCAATAGAGCCACAAATTATGCTACCATTTCCACTCAATTTTTTCAAGGTATCAAACCCTTGATGTGTTTTGAAGTGACATAACAGCTTATCTGTTTCTTCAAACAATTTACATATTTTAACCAACCAATTCATCTTGCAAAACAGGTATTGCAACTGTATAGACTATGGAGATAGAACGAATAAACAGGAGTCATAAATTTTTTTTGAGTTGTAAACACTCTCAACCCCTAAACTTTATATGACAAGTTCTTGGCTACACCTGAGTGTAGCCATCTAGCTGCTCCCAAAGCCATTAAATTTGAGCCTTGCATGAGGAGCAGTCCATAATATAACTTCTCTGAGCTCTGAGCCTGCTGATTTACTCTCTGGGAGTACGTAGCTCACTGCTCCCAGGAGCATCGAAGACAATCTACAAGTTTTTTCTCTTTTTCCCTTTACATTTTTTCCTTTAGATAAGACTATTACTGAGAAATAGAATTGGTTACAATCTAAGAGGTCAAGAAGTCCTCAATAATAATAAAACTTTTTACAAGGAACTTCAATTACGTTGGATGTCAGTAATCAACACTCCCTTGGAAACAGCTGCTTTGGCCTTAAGTGAAGCCAAATACAGCTCTCTTTCCCAGGCTAAGTCCCTTGATTGGGACAACCCTGAAAAGACGCGACAACTGTATTTGAACCATAAGCACCAAGATTTTGCCATGACTACATACCAAAGCAACATATTCTCCTTCCCCCTACAAAGCTCGATATGCCTACTTTCCCTTCACATTTTTAACTCCTTTCTCTCCCACAAATGTGTACAAGAAAGAGAGTATTCATAACAATCCCTCCAACAAACATTACATTCATCCTTTAACGACTGACACGTGAGTATTGATTAGGCTGCTCATGTCCTGTACACAAAAATGTTTATCACGTACAAGAAGTATTTCTTTAGTATCTCTCTGTTCGCTGCCAAAGAAAAAGATTTAGAACTGTTGATCCATCAAAAGAACCCACATATCTTAGATGATTGCAACCAAACCAATGTAGTTTCATCTCAGTCCTTAACACTTGATTCATTTTACTTCTTAGTTTCACTTCAAAGTAGAAAGGGTGCAAACGCAGGTATGTATAGAAACTACACCCACAAACTTTTGACCTGTCTGATCAAGATAAAAGAAATCACTAAGGAGATGAGGAAGCAATATAGACAAACCTACTTTCTTTGATAACAACGAAAAGATATAATATTGAGGAGAAGAGGAGTAGAAATCCATGTAAAAGATTGTGACCATCACTACAAAAAAGCCACAGAGTTCCAAATAATAGGCATACCACTTAAAACAGTATGAAGAACTAATGCCTAAAATGTGCATAAAGAGAAGACACTCACATTCTAGCAGAAGGTCTATCACCTTCGGGGTTAAGCCTCTGCCATACATATGGTTTTTGAGCAGTATCCAATGCCCAAGCATCTGAAAGAACCCTTTTGCCTGAAAGATAAAGAAGCATGCATCAACATTTGAACAGATTTTCTTTTTCTCGAGAATACTATTGGAACAATTTTAGCATAGGCATATCAGCAAATAACATACTATGACTAGAAAATGATTATTCATAATTTATGCAAAGCATGAAGCAACTAGAAAAAACAAAAAACATTAGGGCCAGTTGGAAAATTTTGGCTGTGAAGTGTGAACTTCCAATAACTAAAATGGATAGTTAGATGCAACCACCACAAAGTGTGTCATGCAACAAGCAACGTCTGGCAAGTCAAGATGTGCTCCCCTTACCCCCTTATGAGGCAAGAGCAAACAGAAGGGAAACAGATAGAAAAGAACTTTCTAGCAAAAGCATTATGCATTACTGGAAAGATTGGTTTTGCTTTTCTTTTCTTTTTTAAATAAAGAAAACATTTGTCTTATTCTATCAAAAGCAATTCAGAAGACAAAATATTTTGAAGGAAGCCTCTCTCCCAACTCCTTGCATTTATATAAGACATAGAAACAGTTTCGAATTCTCTATAGTGGTCCAAAAAAATTGTAACTGACGCAATGAGCATAACACAGATAAATTTACAAACCCATGTAAAATTACCATTTTAATTACAAACCTCTACATTTAAAGCATTGAGGCTCAGGTTCTGTTCCTATTCTGCATCCTTCCTGGAAGGTGGCAAAAAGTGATAATTTTTTCCTGTTTGTTTTGTATGAATGCTTGATCTTGGTTGATTAATTGATATTCGATGCTCTAGTTTCTACCCTGAGAAAAAGTTATACAAAATTGGTTGGAGCTTTTTCTTTCTCTTCTTAGTCAAGGTATACTAAGTCACTTTAGCAACAACGCAAAATGAGAAGGAGATGCCAATTAGCTCCCATAGTTGACTTCCCAGAAATTGGAAAGCCAATTACTAGACTTAGAACTAAAACTAAACCTCTCCATCCTCACCCAACACAAATGAGGAGGAGTCGGGGTTGGGTGCAGGTGCACAGTATATATGATTAGAAGACCCATGTGCACCCAACTCTTACCCAAACACGCACCAAGCTGTGAACAGCCCACAATAATATCAAAACATTTCATAGATTTCCAGAAAAGGCCGAAATGAATCTGCTAAGATAAGCACTAAACATACGGAGTATCAAAGGTTGAATTCCGAAGAAGAAATAAACAAAAAAAGACTTCAACATCAAGGAAATAGCTTATTTTCCCCACATGTTTATCACCATTCCCATCTCCAAAAGAGACCAGCTTCCACATCTCATGTCCGGTATAATTTTTCAGTCTTTTACAAAAAGAAATCCCCTTAACCACCAAGGCTTGACGCTTACTCACTAAATAATGACAACAAAGGGGGATTAAACTTAAGAACATCGCGAAGCTCATGTTCAGTGGATCTTTCCCTTTGCTAACTACCCCTGTAAACAAAAATCTAGGTGCACCTTGCAGACAAACCTAAGACCCCCCCCGGCATAAATCTACGCATCAAAATGCCACCTAGAAAATATTTCTAAAGGAATGCATCTCTTCAATCATCGGAAAATAAACACGATAATGATATTTTGAATGAGTACATCTTTTTTCACAGTCAGCCTGAAAAACTTAAGATTGCAGAGCTTTTGACGGCTGTAAAAAAGGCAGCCATTATCAAAGGAGAGGAGAACTCATACTCCGATTTCCTTAAACTCCAATCTAGTGTGTTGGGGAAATGGGGGGAGCAGTAACTACTAACTACCATTCCATGACCATTTAGTTTTAAGTTTTAACATATGTGATTATAATATTTTGTTCTACTAAAGATTCAACTTGTATCCTAAATACGGAGTAGTAGCGACAAACTGATATGGAAAGAGCAAATAGAACAAACTCAAAAGCAACACAATTAAGTGAAGATATGTCATTTTAAACATTATATAAAGCAAATTTCCACATGAAGAACAGTTTATTAATTAACTGCTGGACCACTCCTGGGCTCCCGGCAGACCAGCTAAAATAAGCTATTTATAACATATCCAAACAACGATATCATTCTTCACCAACAAATCTAATAATATTGGAAACAGAAACAAAGTAAAGGAGCTAACCATCATTTCCACTGACAGTAACAAGATATCTTTGTGCAACCAAATCCATAACATGGCCATATCTAGGACCAGGTCCAGCCCCTTGAACAACTACTCTGCAAACATATGCATTTGTTAAATCGTAAGTGACCTAAAAGAAAAAGAAAGAAGACAACGAAGAAGAAGGAAAGAGCAACGATGTCTTTTTTGCCAGAAAGCTCACACCTTGCTGAACTTGGCAGCAGAGAACATACAAGCCAAGTCCAAAACCTTACTGTAAATCAAATTCATACTAGAAGTGAGGTTAACCTCCAAAGAACTGACCTGTGCCACTTGTATTTGTCATTCGTTAAATCAAGCACATAGAGATCATCAGTTGAATGCCCAGCAGGTCCTATGCCACCCTACCAATAGAACACCACTCCAAAGCAAAACACCCACATCAACAATTTCTCACCCAAAATCCAAGAAAATAATAATAAAAATAACAACAACAATAATAATAAACTCCAACACTTGCAAAAACCACAAAAATCATCATCTTCCAAGCTCACCTGAAATACAACCATAGTCCCCACTGCACCTGCTGCATGCGCCGCCCTCGGCGATGGCGGATCACCTGCCGGTCTTATCCTGCACAATTCCAACACCCATCAAGTATAATTCACAGATTTTAAATTACAAACACAAAATTATATCCCAAACAATCAAAGCATAGAGATAGGGAGATGAATGACCTGGTCCATTTTCGAGTCGGAACATCATAGGAGTGTACAGAATTAGTAACCCCAGCTAACCCTACACACACATACACACCCAAATCAATTAATCAATAAACCAATCAAACAATGAAATGACTGACCCAGCTAACCCTGTACGGCTATACACACACAAACACAAAAACACAACAACAAAAAAACAATCAATAAACTAAACCACCAAAAAAATGAGCAATGGAAACAATTAATCCACCAATCTCACATACACATAAACACACATACTAAACACTCAACACAAAAGGAAAAAAAATCAATAAACCAACCAACAAAATAGGAGAGAAAAAAAGGAAATTACTGACACACAGCTAACCCTATACAGACACAAACACAAAATCAACCCAAAAAAAAATCAATCAGCCAACTAACCAAATAATTAAGTAATTCCCAGCTAACTCACTTACAGACACACTCTAAACCCAAGAAACAATCAACAAATTAACCAACCAAACAAATGAGTGATCCCAGCTAACACACACACTAAAAAAACAATTAATCAACCACAATCTCACAAACACAAACTTAACAAAAATAAACAATAATAATAGGAGAGAGAAAATGGAGATTACTGATTCCGGGGGCAGAAGAAGCAGCGCCACCTTCAATGGCGGTGGCGCCACCAAAGAGAATAAGTCTAGGACCATGAGATTTGGTAGAAGCTATTGCAGTAAGAGTGTGACCACAACGAGGACCAGGAGAATCATCATCTGAATCCCAAAATGTCTCTAATGGCTTGTAAGTTGGTGCTGGTTGTAGCCATGGCTTTGCCGCCATTAATGATTATGCACAATTTCTTCTTCTTCTTCGATTCAAATCAGAAAAGAAAATGAGAGTTAGGAATTGGTACTAAAAACCCTAGGAGAGAGAAAATTACAACAATTGAGCGCATTGCTGAATTGCGCGATCTCGTGTTGTTTGGGGGTTTGGTGGGTTTCTCCGATCAGAATTTCCGGGATCTCTTTTTGGTTTGGGGATTTTTAATTTAATGATATGATTTTATTAGTTGAGTTTACCTGGATTGTTATTTTAAATTGGGGGGATTATTTTGGGTGTTTTTTTGGGGTTGTTTATTGAGAAAATGGAAAGTCGAGGAAATGGTGGCAAAAATTGGAAATGACAACAATTGTGTAGTAGGGGTGAGCAGAAATTTCGGGTACTCAGTATCGGAACTGGAATTGGTTAGGAATTGGTGGTTCCGGAATCAAAACCGGTCTACCAATTCCAATTCCAATTCCCAAAAATAGGAACCGGTACCAACCAATTCCAATTCAAATTTCTGACTTTTGGGAACCGGAACCGGTTGGGTACCCAGTGTAAAAAAATTAAACGACTTTTTTCCTTTGTTAGAAATAATGAATGGTGATTTTCTACTAAGGTTAGTAGCTTTTAAAGTTTTCCATTCGTAGTTTTCATGTTTTTAATGATTGTATTTGTAATATTAATAATTAAATGATTCTATATATTATTTAAATTTTGATTTACAATGTTAAGTATTTTGATTGTAGTATTTGATTTTATGCTTGCGGTATTTTTGAAAACTAATATTTATTAGTGTAATATTTTTATTGGTATTTTTTATTATTAAAATATACATTTATTTGATTTAAAAAATAAGAAAATTTGGATTTAGTGCGGACTTGGGTACCCAGGAACCGGTGGGTACCCGGTGGATCCAATTCCAATTCCTAAGATTTAGGAACCGGTGCAACCAATTTCAATTCCAATTCCTACAAATTAGGAACCGGTAGATCCAATTCCAATTCCGAATAGTGCAATACCCGGTGGGTACCCGGTTGCGCTCACCCCTACTGTGTAGCTCAACAAAAAAAAAAAAAATTGTTGTTAAATGTTTTTTTTTTTTTTTACAGCAGCTAATACAATAATTAATACATACTACAGAATAAAGTACTAAAAATCACACGGAGCAATAGAAAGGGAGGAAGCTAGCTTGGCCAATTTGTGGGCTTCCTCAACTGCTGCTCTCTCCACTTTGCAAATTCTGAGACAACTTGAACAGCTAAGAATCTGTTTTATTTCATTAAGGGCACCCCGAACTTCTACCGGCATCTCTGTAACTCCCTGAGAGACTGCACTAGTTCAAGAGAGTCGGTGAAAATTTGTGCATTAACAATAGACTTACTCCTTGCCCACTTTAGTGCTTCCAAAATAGCCAGACTCTCAGCATGAGCAGCCAATTTGGAGTAGAAGACGCGAACTCCTCCACCCAAATTACAGCCCGTGATCGCAGAGCCCGCAAGCCATGCCGCAGCTCCCAGCCGCGTAGAAGCCCTCCAGGATCCATCCACTATAATATTGACTTCAGAATTGAAAACCCCTTGCAGTTGCCCCCCCCCCCCCCCCCGCAGATCCAGTTCCAGCAGTGGGAACAACATTTTTCCTCCAATGGATACGCTCCTTAGATGCCATCTGATTTCTGGAGACAAGAGATTTTGCTAACTGTATGATGCCCAATGGGTTGTTACTTCCTTCACGAAATATAACCCAATTTCTAGTCAGCCAAATGGCCCAACGCATGACCAGGAATAGCAGAGCACTATTCATATGCTCTTTATCCTTCCAAAGAAAACAAAGAAAATCTTTGATCCAAGTCGTCAAGGGTAGATGGGCTGCAGCAGAAGTACGCAGCCCCAAATCACATGCCTGCCAAGCATGTCTTACATAGTCACAGTCTCGAAATAGGTGTTCAGCAGATTCACTCTCCATCTCACAAAAAACACACATGTCAGATTCAATATTCATTCCACTCTTGATCAAATTGTCTCTTGTAGCTAAGCAATTCTGCAGAAGTTTCCATAAGAATAATTTCCATCTAGGCAGTAACTCCATGGCCCAAAACTTTTTCCAAAAAGAGGTGCCTAAGAGAGGGTCAACTTCCTGTGGTTGGTCGGCGCCTGAGAGGAATGCATATCCTGACTTGACTGTGTATTCTCCATGTTTTGTGTTATTCTAGGCCCAATCATTATCTTTGGAGGAGTCAAAAGGGGTTGCTAGAATAATCCAATGCCGCATCTTTGGTAAATCATTTCATAACCAAATTTCTATTCCAACCAGCCTTTGCAGAATCAAATAGCTCTTCCACTCGTACAGGCTTGTCCTCACCAGTAGGTGGGGCAGAAGAAATCGCAGGTACCCTCCCATTTACCCATTTGTGCTCCCAAATAAGACTTTTGGAGCCATTGCCAATAATTCTAGTACAACCAGGGAAAATTCTTTTAGTGGCATTAACAATCCCTCTCCACCCCCATGAACATCTGGCAGGAACTTTATTCTGATCAACAGCTTCCAAAGGTGTACATTTATATTTTGCTACATAGAGCTTATGAATGATCAAGTTTGGGTTAGAATGAATTCGCCAGGCCTGCTTAGCCAACAAGGCTTGATTCAGTCGATTCATGTTGCGGATTCCCAGCCCACCAAGTCCCTTTGGTAGGGAGATAAAATCCTTCGATTTTCAATAGCCCTTTTCCCCACTGAATTTCCCCACCAAAACTTATTGATGAGTGAATCCATAGCATTGCAAATCTTAAGGGGACAACAAACATTGAGAAAACATGCATGCCCAAGTAAGAGAGAATAGCACCAATCAAGAGTAATTTTCCAGCCACACTCAAATTTTTGTTTTCCCACGCATTGAGTTGTCTTTGCACTTTATTAGGCAGAAACTGGAATTCCAAACCCTTTTTTCTTCCAAACCAGATTGGTGTCCTAAGTATTTACCAAACTCTTCTTTACTTGGTACACCTAGACAACTTCTCAGATAATGTTTAATACGAGTGGGCGTATTTTGACTGAAGGTAACAAAGGACTTATGGAAGTTGATCTTTTGCCCAGAAACTTCACAAAAAGTTTGGATTAACCTTTTCCAGGTGCAGCATATCTCTAGAGTAGCTTGTAGGAAGAACACTGACATGAATCATCTGTAAAGAAAAGATGATTAATACTTGGGGCACCACGGGCAATTTGGAAGCCAGGAAGTTTTCCTAATCGTTGCATGTCAATACATTGGGCAGACAACGTTGCCATACAAAGTATGAACAGATAATGGGGAGAGGGGATCCCCTTGTATTAGGCCACATTTAGGTAAAAAAGCTTGCGTCTTTTCCCCATTGACAAGAAAAGAGTAAGAGACCGTAGTCACGCATTGCATAACCAGATGTACCCATCTTTCTGGAAAGCCAAGCACTCTAAGGGCAGATTCGATAAAACCCCAAAAGACATGATCATAGTCTTTATTCATATCCATCTTAAGCGCTAATAAGAATTTACCACCCCTACTTCTATTGTGGAGATACGTCAAAAGTTCATGCCCAATTAGACAGCTATCCGAGAGAAGTCTATTTGGCACAAAAGCATTCTGAAAAGGCCCAACAATATGTTGTAGGATCGGCTTCAAACGATTAACAAGACAACGAGCTATGCATTTGTAGATCTCGTTGCATAAACCAATAGGACGGAATTGAGTAACCTCCTGTGGATTATCCACTTTTGGAATGAGCGAAATGAACGTTTTATTCCATTCTTTAAGCATGTAACCATTATCAAAGAAACTGTGAACTACCCCCAAGACATCCTCCTTGACCAAGTCCCAATGTCTAATAAAGAATTCCACTGGATAGCCATCCGGCCCTGGAGATTTCCCTCTCCCCATTTCAAACATCGCATCTTTTATCTCTTGATTTTCAATTGATTTTTGTAGATCCAGCAACAAGTTTTCTGGGATTCTATTAGTAGAGGGTTGTAAAAACTCCAGTATAGCCAAATCATCCGAGTGCACCTCCTTGTTAACTTGGTATATGTCCGAGAAGAAATCCACAAAAGCCAATTGAATGTCCCTAGGGTTTGAGCAAAGCATTCCATTTTTATCCTTTAAAGCACTAACTTCATTACTCTTTACTCTTTTCACAGTTTTGCGAAAAAAATACTTAGTGTTCATGTCCCCTAGGGCATCACATTTGACTTTCGCTCTTTGCCTCCAGTAAAGGCCAGGAACTTTGCTTCTGCCTTGGACAAGAGTCGTTGATGGGAGACAATATCAAATCTCCCAGAGAGGTCCTTGGACTCACTTTCCTCCATTTCCACATCCAAGTCATCCTATAAAGCTTGCACTTCCAGCTGAAAATCTGACCAAAAATCCCATTCCTTTCTCTTTTTAATAAGTGGTGCTAAACGCAACCACTAAATCACTAAACGTCACCAACTTCATCCTAGGTTTCCCAAAACAACCCTAACATATATTACGAAAGGTAGAGAGCCTCTTTTTTACTCTCTTCACCTCTTCTCTAATTGAAACTTCTCAATACACTCAAAAATTATCAAAAAGAACCAATCTTTTATCATATTGAATACAATTTAATGATGGAGGATAGTGACAACATCTTTGGGAATATGATGGATGATGGCGACAACATTTATGGTGATGAATTTGAGGTATTTCAGTCTTATTCGTGGTCTTATTTAATATTAACTGCTGTATAAAAATTTTCTCATTCCCGTAAAACAATTTCGCAGAGTGAAAGAGCTTCATGAGACACTCATGAAGTTCATTCATAAGATTCATCAGAGTCTCACGTAGCTCGTTCACAAGTTCCATACGTTACTCATGTAACATTTTCATTACGTGCATTAGCTTCTCATGAAATAATTTATTGAGGACGAACAACGATTTGACGAGTTTCATGAACTAATCACAAAGCTCATGGACAAGCTTCGTCAACGTTGCATGAAGCTTACTAATGAGCTTCGTTAGGGTCTCATGAAGCTCACTTGTTTAGATTCATCAAGGTCTCATGAAGCTTTCTGATAAACACACGAAACTAGTAATATCTATCTCAACCCCTCACTTAGTTGTATAGCGCACCCACATTAATTTTTGGAGACTATTTTCTATTGAAAATATTTTTTTCATGTACAAAATACTTAATAATGCATTTGTATATTTGTTTTGGGCAGGAGGACGAGTCTGTGGAGGATTTTCTTGATGAAGAGACAGATTATGGTCATCTTTTCATGACCAAGGAATTTTTTGCGACTCGAGAAGATTTAATTGACTGGGTTAAAAATGTTGGATATCCTTACAATATATTTGTTATTATTGGCAAGTCTACTAAGGGTGACGGACTTGGAAGGGGTCGAGTAGTGCTTATTTGTGAAAGGGGTGGAAAGTATAGAGTCACCAAATCGAAGGAGGGTAGGAAGCATACAGGAACCAAAAAATATTGTTGTCCCTTTTCTTTAAAAGGTAATGAACAGAACGGTGGAACTTGGCGGTTATTTGTTAGTAACGGCAACCACAACCATCACCTTGGTGTATATTCCAATGGTCATAGATCAGCTTCCAAATTGACCAAAGCTGAACTTCAGAAGGTATTCGAACTCACTAGAAGCTATGTAAAACCCAAGGAGATATTAGATCACCTCAATAGAAAGGACAAGGACGAGGACAAAGCATCCGCAATGAAGGACATTTACAATGCTAGACAAAAGTATAAAATGGAAGAGATGTATGGGCGTTCAGTGATACAACAAATGTTGAAGTGCATCAAAGATAATGGATATCGTCACTGGTATAGAACGGAGCAAGGAACCAATATAGTAAGTGATGTGATGTTCACCCATCCTAAGTCACCTGACCTTATTCGCATTTTTCCACATGTCTTAGTTATGGATTGCGCCTACAAGACAAACCGATATAAAATGCCATTTTTGGAGATTGTTGGAGTTGCATCAACGAGTCGCAATTTTTCAGTAGCTTTTGCATTTCTAAGTGATGAGACGGAAGATTGCTCCACATGGGCACTTGAAAATTTGAGACATATGTTTGGTCCTCATTTGACCCCTGAGGTACTTGTTACCGATAGAGATTTAGCGTTAATTGACGCTATTCGAAAAGTGTTATCTGATTCTTATCATGTGTTATGTACACTCCATATAAACAGGAATGTCCAAAAAAGATGTACAGAGTTGGCTCATAGTAAAGAGTTTGGGACTACATTTTCACAAGGTCGATGGAAGAAGGTGGTTAATGCCCGAGATGAGAAGGAGTATGAGTGTCTGGTGAAAGAAATGGATGAAGCATACAAAAGAATGTCGGCTTTGTTGAAATATGTGTATGACACATGGCTTACACCCTGGAAGAAGAGATTTGTGTATGCTTGGACTAGTCGAATATTGCACTTGGGTACAACAACCACCAACAGGTATTATTATTTTTTTTATTTTTATTTTATTTATTATTATTACTACTACTACTACTACTATTGTTGTTGTTGTTGTTGTTGTTGTTGTTGTTGTTATTATTATTGTTGTTGTTGTCGATTTTATTATTTAACAGGGTTTAGAGTGCACATTCTGTGTTGAAGAGGTTCTTAGGGTCATCTACTGGCAGTTTTGATACTATATGGCCTAAGATCAATTCACTAGTTAACATACAATTAGGGAAAATCAAAGCCGAATTTGAGAGGTCTCGTACTATTATACCTCACATCACAGTCCTACATTTACTCCATAGGTTGAGAGGTCGTATTACACGACATGCTGTCCGTTTGCTGGAGAGTGAGTTCATGCGAATAGAAAAGGTCGGTTCAGATTTTTTATCTTTTGGGTGTTATATGAGATCTACCCATGGTCTTCCATGTGCGCACGAGTTAGCTACCATGATGGAAAAACACATGAGTATTCAACTAGAGGACATCCATCCATTTTGGAAGACACTTGACATGGAAGTAACAAAAGACGATGTTGGAGATGGTGACTCAGAGGAAGAGGACAATGAGTTAAAATCTTGTTTTGATAAGTTGCACCAACACCCTCGTGATAAGAAAAGATGGTGGATTGCTCACGTTAACAACGAGCTTGAGTTAGAGGGTATGAATCTAAAGGAACCACCAGCACGGCAGCCTAAAGGTCGACCAAAACTAAATTCTACCAGAAGGGACAAATCTGGTTTTGAGTACACAGCAAAAAAATATGATAGAAGCAAAAAGAAATCCAAAACAACGTCAAATGGTCCTCAACAAAAATGTTCAGTACATCCTAACAGGTAAATTATTTTCTTGTTATTATACTAATTTTATAAATATAAATAGATAAATAATAATAATACTTATTATTATACTAATTTTATTATTTTATTGTGATAGAACGCTCGAATTCCCGTATCCCAATGACATTCCACCAATTATCCTTCCATTTGTTGATAGTTGGGTCGATGTTGTTGGCGATGGTAATTGTGGATTCCGTGCTATCGCTCAATCTGTACACTCCAATCAGAACCAATGGCCTAATCTACGAAAAGAGTTGTCCGATGAGTTGACGAATCGATTTGGGATTTACTCTGCGTTTTTCAATGGCAGTGATGTTGTAGTTGCTTTACGGAACATATACTCCCATCGACATGGATCTGCACCACTATCTAAATGGATGAATGTTTTTGACACGGCCAATGTCATTGCCACCAGATATAACGTCATTTATGTGAGCCTATCTAATACTCAGAGTCTCACCTTCTTGCCATTAGTGTTGACACAAGATGCTTCTCTACCAACACGTGTCATTGCGACCGTTCATGTACCAGATCCAGTAGGGCACTTCGTAGAGGTAAATATACATTGACATCCTTCAATTTTTATTTTTAACCATTTATAGTTCAATATTGATTAAAATTTGTGATAATTTGATTTCATTTTGTAGGTTCATCTTGTTGACGATTGTCCTTTGCCACCAGTACATCCTTCTTGGCGTCGCTACAATCATACTAATGTTGACGGTTTGGATACTCAATTGTTATCAAGAATGCAGCATTGGATCAACCTACGTGGAGTTGAAGACTAATTTTTTATTTATTTATTTGTTATTATGTATTCTTGTTTTTTGGGTGAGGGGGCTTAATGACTTATTGTTTAACAAAAACATTTAACATTGTTTTTTTCTATAAGGAATATTGTTATTTTTTTTGATTGATTTCATATTTTTTTTTTTTGAGAGGAAACGAGTTATTTCTGTTTTCTGTTTCTGTTTCACTATGGCAGAGAACACAAGTTGCGTCATTAAGCAAATAGAGATGTTATAGTAGGTGCTTTGTAATAAATCATCTCGAAAATCCAGCAAAAATACACCTAAAATATTTAATAAAAGTTTTGCAATAATAATAAAGCCAGACATTATCGCCACTGATAATCATACCTAAATAAAAATTATGCGATAATAAATACCATTACAAGTAGTAGACATCACTTATCCTTACGCCTACGACGTCTATAGGTTGCCATTGAAGTATGACTTGAAGTTTCAGCATTGGTATCAGAAGAAGGAGGAGGGCGACTGGAAGAGTCATTCCAAGGGGTTGGCAAAGCACGAGGCTCTGCATAATCATTCAACTCTTCTAAATCAACACGCTCCCCAACTGGTCTCGCTATCTTGATGAGCTCGTCGATATGCCACCAGACCATAGTGAGACTAAGCTGGCCACGCACCTCTGGATGTAATGGTTGAAGCAACTGGTGCACAAGTTGTGCATGTGCTAAAAGATACAATTACATAAGTTAGATGAAATATTGTAAATTCAATACAGTTGCAAGTTACGAAAAATTTACCGTGGAATCAGTCATCTCCCTCCTCATTGGTAGGATATCATTCGGTAGGTGCTCATTGTTTTGTACTCTGGGATGCGTCCGCGGGACGAACCATGTCATGTAATCCGGAGCTGTAGCATGGAGAGGAATGGCAGGGTGTCCCAACTATACAGAACTCAGAACGTGTGACTCTGGAGCATCCCAGTTTGTCTGCATGGGGTTATACTTGACGACATACCTTTTAGTATTAGGCGATCTGCAAACTTTAGTGGGAAGAATAGGGTTAATAGGAATGGTCTGCGTGTAGCCAAGCTGCCTCAAGATACGCTCTGGCATATATGGCTCAACAATATCAAAATATCGTAAACAACCATGGAATCGAGTCAACCAGATAGTCTTAGTAACATCCATCCCGTACGGCATCCATGCTGCCTATTATTGAAATTCAAAAAAAAAAAGTGTCAATAATACCAAGAGGCACAATACACGGGTTTTTATTGATCAAGTATTTTTCTCACCTCATCCGCTCTCATGTGATCAAGTCTCCTCATGTATTCTACTAGAGACTCGTGAGATTTTCCAGGAGCTTTATCACTGCCCCATCTCAAAGAAAATGGTTGAGACTTGGTCTAACCAACTCGTTCATTGGGCCGGAACATGGGGAAGTACGTATATATCCACGTTTCCATCAAGATAAGGCAGCCAGCCATCTGCCTACACTTGGCCCTTGATGCCAATCCAAGTTGTCGATAAAGATATGCAAGAGCTGCTGCACCCCATGCGTACTCCGCTACCATGTCCAGATCGACTAGCAAGGGCCAAAATGGTGCTGAGAAGCAAGCCTGAGACTTGTCAACGAATAATGTCGCCCCCAACAAATATGCTATGTAACGTCGGGCATCAATCTGGGCCGAAGCATTTTGACTCTCCTTAATCAATGCAAACTTTATACCACCATTCCGCCACATCTTGTCCACGTCCTCGGGGCTCATGTACAAGTCTTGCGCCACTATCTTTAAAACCTCCTCCCTAGGCAGGTCATGAGTCACCGCCTTCCCTGAAATGAAAACACCAAGTATGAACTCTACATCGTGGAGGGTGATAGTCATTTCTCCAAATGGCAAGTGGAAAGTATTTATGTCTGGCTGCCACCTCTCCACAAACGCAGATATGAGCGGCATGTTCAAGTGCTTAAACATGCACGATTGCAAGTGATATAGCTTGGTCCCCTCTAGATATGTCAGGGTGTCGCCATCTTGAGGACCATGCCACTGAAGCTTGTCAGTCCGTGTTTGACAAGTTAAAACACTACGCTCCTGAAAACAAAGTTACATGTGTGTTAGTGTTAAAAAGTATAACAAAAGAAACCAATACATTTGAAATCTCTTTAGAAATCTTACCACGCCTTTCCAAATGTGATAAGAAACATGGCCACCAAAGCTCAGGATCAAGGAATGATCCTTAGGTCCTCCTACAGCTGGTCCCATCAATAACCAATTATCAGATTTTGTCTGCTCCTCCTCACCCACATCTCCCGTCACGTGATCATCTACGTGATCCTCATCATTGTCATTCTGTCCCCGTGTCTCAAGATGAGTGTTTTGCGAATCCTCTTGCATATGAACAACCTCTTAAGACCTCCTGACATCCCTCCTCGCTGATGTTGTCACAGGACCAACACGATCTTTCAATCGACCACTATACCGAAGTCTTTTACGTGAATCTGTCATCTAATTAAAATTTAACACATTGGTGATTTACATTAGGTAAGATGCCAAACAAATAGACAATCTCACACAATGGCTTACAAATCATTTCACAGCATATGGTCAACAAATATATTAATATAAACAGCAAAGCAAAACAATGATTCTCAAAATGTCGGATGCCCATATATACAACATACAACCATATGAAGTTGGTAAATTTATCATGGGAAACATAGGTTACACTACAGAAAGGATTTCCAAAGGTTGGTGGAGCAAAAGAACTACGGAGATCATGGTTAAAAATCAGGCTTCAGAACCTTGAGGATCTTGCTTATAGCACAGTGGCTCAATACTCCACAAGACTATGTTCTGGTATGCTACGTAAGAACTTGAGAAGCTTTTAAAAGAGCATTAGCTCATTTATTAGGAAACTCACAGAGAATGCAAACATATTCTGAAACGCAGTGCGGAAGGTGGAAAATCTAAGATTTTCAGGTTCAAAAAATGAGAAGAATCGGGGGCAAAATTTTCAAATATTCATATCAAAAATAAATTAGCCAAGGCAAAGAAAAAAAAGATCCAATAATATGCTAAGCCAAGCATGAAGCCAATCATTACAAAAAGACTCCCTTGCCACTAGATTTCTCCTTCTAACAAGCTCCATTTTCCACTATTTTTCCCTACTAATATTTTGATGTGTGACTGTCTTATGTTCTGATTGAGCAAATACAAGAAACAGTGTTCAAATTGGGGTGAGCTAATAGTCTTCAAGAGAAAACAAAATGAACTTGTTCAGGAAAAGTATACATTTTTGTTTGAACAAACTCCATTTTCCACTAATTTTCCCTAGTAACCTACAGCCAAGGGACCAACTCCTCAACTCTATTGATTCCTTGTTTAGCAAGGGCATTAGTTGTTCCATTACCCTCCCTCCCATTAATTACAATGCGAAATATTACATACACAAATAGTAGTTTACAGGGGCCAGCTGTGGTTTCCTAGTGTTTTATGACTCTGAAAATCAGAAATATCCTTCAAGTTCATGTACATCTCAGAGGAAGCAAGTGCAAAATCTGCACATGGCTCAGAACTAGATTCTTTTTCTTGCTACCTTGATTCTACTTGTAGAATTTATATTCTATGTAAAGTGCATAGCCACCTAGATGTATCCACTTAAATGTTTGTTAGGTTTATCAAGGATGAACCCTAAAATAAAATAATTACTTTTCACCCAAAAACAAAATAAATTCTACCACGAGCTTCTTGAAGCTCAAACGAAGCAGAGAGTAAAAGCTTCGTGAACATTAAGCGAAGCAGTACACACACGCTCCATGAGCATCAGATGAAGCAACAACGCTCAGCTTCATGTGAAGCTCACAAACTGCAGTTCATAAACAGCAAAAAAAAAAAAAAAAAAATCGAAATAGACAATCAATTAAACCAAATTTCCTAATAGCAGGAGTAATGTCAATAACAATGAAATTCAATTACACCACAAAAAGATCAAACAACAGAGAATTTGAATGAAGATAATTAATTTGATTAACAAAATCAAACAAGCCCACTCGTTTGTGTAAATGTCCCACTTTTGAGTTTTGTCCCATATACAAAGAACGCGATTTTGGTGAACATTAACCAAATCAAAGTATGACTCCCTCAGAAGGTTCAAGATTGTACAATCACGCAATTGAATACTAGTTCTTACTATATCTCACGAGCAACTGACAACAAACTATATTGTCAGTTTTCTTCAACATACTTTGCGAAATTCAAACAAATCAAATTGAAACAAAATTTAGATGAAATCACTAAATTCGCACCTGTGTCAGACTTGACGTCGAAGGAGACGGAATGGGCGGTGGTCACGGGAGAGAGGGGAGGTGGTCACGGTAGAGAGGGGCGGTGGAGACGGTGGCGAAGGGGTTCGTTTTTAGTGTTTGCTTTTGTGGGTTAGATGAGAGAGAGCGTGGGTTAGATGAGAGAGAATGAGGAGGCTGGGAGAAAATATAATAAGGGTATTTTTGTCCAATTTGTAGTAATTTGGTGATGTTTAGTAATTTTTTCGGTGTCATTTAGCAAACATGTTTTTGATGCACCAGTCTATAATCAAATCCTTGCCCAGTTCCAGCTTTCTTGAGAAACCAAACATTGGGGATCCCAGATGATGTTGTTGCCACACCTCTTGAACAAGCTTAAGGACTTCAGGGAGGTCTAGGCACCAATTTTCTATATTATAAGGTCTCACTTTCCTCTTCCACTTTCGCTTGGTGTTTAAAAGAATTGCTCCATGATCCGAGCAAAAAATTGGAAGGTTTTGGATTAGGGCATCAGAGAAAATATCCAACCAGTCGCTAGAGGCATATGCTCTATCTAACCTTTCCAAAATTGTGTTTGGATAAGCGCGCATATTGCACCAAGTAAATGGGACCCCTGTATGCTGAATTTCAGTGAGCAACGAGTTTACACGCCATTGCTGAAACATGTCCTTCTTAGAGATATAACTTGAACCCCCTAATTTATCTTTATGGAACTCTATCTGATTAATATCCCCTATAAGAAGTACCTCCCCGTCAAATGATTGTATTATATCTCCCCATGAGTCCCAAACTTCCTCCCTACAAGCTGCATCAGGCTCCCCATACGCAAAGATGATACCCCATTCATTACTTGACTGATAATTACAAGTAAGTTCTTAGACTTCTGACTGATGACTAAACTGACACCCTTTTTTACAAGCAAAAGCAAACCCCCACTAAGTCCATCAGCATCTACCCCATCCGTAGATTCAAAGTTACAAAGATCCAAAAGCCATCTTAAACTATTTACAGAGCATTTAGTTTCCATAAGAAAGATAACATCAGGATTAAAAGTACGGACCAACCAGAGAACATATGGAACTGTAAGGGTGTCCGTACCATTGAGTCCCCTATAGTTCCAACATAATAGCCTCGTGGATCCTGTGGTGACTGTGATGGCTCACCCAAACCCCTTCCTCATCCGAATCAACTTCAGCTTGGATTCCAAATTTCATAACATCAGTAGTGACAGCAAACGCAGAGACAGTTGGATATAGATCACCAAGAGGACTCTTCTTTTCTTATCCGGCTTTTGAGCCCCAATTCCCACATAAGAATTCACTTCCTCTTCTTTCAGACGAGTTCTCTTATCAGTCCAAATGACAGTACCTAGCTCAGGATCAGTGACTGCTTTTCGTTTTTTAACCCTTCCCAATCCATCTTCAGTAGACCAGAAGAACGCACTGCCACGAAGTCGCATGCACTTTTCCCTTGCTCTTCTCCTCAATAACCTCTCATCACTACCCGCCCTGTTCCTGGGTCCTGCAGACCTTTCAGACTGCACCTCACTAATAACCTAAAAGTCTTGTATATAACCCTCTCCAGTAACTTCAATAGCACCCAGGGGAACATGCACCGGGGGAGTTTCAGAAATTGAGTCACGTTCATGATCAACATCACTTATTTCAGCATCATACCCATTCTCAATCAGGAAAGCATGGAACTGTTGTTCTAGATCATCACTAGCAAACGAAGGTGGATGGAAGGAAGAATGCCTTGATAAAGGACTATACTCCATAGTAACTGGTGACCCATCCTGTGACTGATGATCAGAATCTAAAGAAGGGGACCCTGCTAAAAAAGTGTTTGGATATAGAGGAGGTGCAAAAGGATCCAGGAGCCTAGGTGGAGAAACACAGAATTTGTCTCCTAATTCATTCTGTACACCATCCAGAAATTCCCCGGATGGCTCAAAAGGGCCATTATCCTCCAAAGGATAGGCTGCAGATTCAGTGAGAACTGATTGTTCTTGCAGAGTTGGCGAGGCAGCAGGCGTCACCACTACATTTTCTACATTTTCTTCAGTGAGAATCATCAACAAGATTAGGACTATTGGGTGGGGCAATCAGACCATTCTCCTCATGACGTGAAGCATCAGTTGAGCTCTTAGTACCATTATTCAACCAGCTCGTGACCATTTCTAGACTTGAGCCTATGAAGCCCGGATGTGGGAGAGGCCCAATGGGTAAGTCAGATCGCTCAAGATTGTTATAGCTTTCCACTATCTCATTAGGTTGGGCCGCAAGAGGGATGTTAACATTCAGGCCCATAAGCCCCTTCTTGAATTTGAGTGGACTGAGTCAAATTCCTATGAAGACACGGATCTCCACTTAAATTTGTGAGAGGTAGAGAGAAATTATCACCCACCCCCACTTGAAGACACGTGTGCCCACTACCCTCCCCTGGGCTACTGTAAATGAGAGGGTTAAGAAGAAGGGGACTGGGGGGTGAGAGAACATTAAATGGTTGTGGCCCCACAAGATTTTGGGCAGATCCCATAACTCCCAAATCCTGAATACCCAAATCAGGCAAACAACCCCTGAAATTCTCCATATATTCCCCACCCAGCAGAGAAAGAGCAAGGTTAAAAGAAGTAGTGTTAAGAAAAGGAGCAATATCTGGGGTAGGTAGGTGGGTCATTGAATTTTCCTGAAAAAGACTAGAATACCCTTGCATAGGGGCAGAGATACCTTGTGAAAGAAGACTAGGAACCACATGACTAGGGTTAATCAGACTGGCTGGAGCTCCACCACTCTGCATGCAAGGAAATCCAGCACAATCAAATAGTGGAGATACTGAAGATCTCAAGTCCATACCTCCCTGATTAAACGACGAAGACCCACCAGTCCCTAGAGGGACACTTGTCATCAGCACATGACCATTTGGAAGCTGGTTTTGACTAAAAGAGAAACCATGTAGACCCTCCATCGGCCTCGACCCCGGATTCAAGCCAGGCTCAGGAGCATGATCAAAGTGTCCATTAGATAATGGGGGGTGTGGAACCGGAATACCACCATCGTTTGGCCCATTGGGCCCATCACCACCAAATGAGGAATCATCATCATTGTCATGATCACCCCAACCATCCTCTATGTCATCATCACCATCATCCTCCGCATCCCCTTCATCAACTAACATTGGCACATTCTCATCAAAGAGCAGAATCGAATTAAGAGTCATTCCCATTCTCTTCAAACCCCGCAACATATTAGTAAATTGGGGAATATCAAGGGTAGCAAATAAAAGGTTCATCCCCGGGCCAAAGTTTATAGGTGATAATTGCCTATTAACAGCAAAGTTAGCTTGACGGGAGGTAAGAAGACATCTTCTTGAAGTATGACCAACACGACCACACCTCTTACAATATTTAAACACTTTTTCATAGCGAAAATAAATCCATCTATATCTATTCTAACCAATTTCAAAATAACACCCAGAAATAAGTGGTTCACGAATGTTAATAAGTACCTTGGCCCTCAAATGGTACTTATTGTGAACTGCATGCGTCGGAGCATCAATACGCAAAACTTGACCTAATCGTGCTGCAACCGCTGCAATAACACTCGCCTTCATATACCTTTGTGGAACACCATCTAGTTTCACCCAGAGTGGAACATGCACAATTGAAAAATCCTTCACCACATACTCAGGAAAGCACCGATGCATGGCTAGTAGAGCCCCATTCATATTGAAAGGTTGATGACGCAGCAGGAAGTTATAATCATCTGAGTTACCACAAATAAAATGGAAAACCTTTCGATTTTGCTTGACACTAATGGGATCCCTAGATCTCAAGTGGGTGTTAACAATTTCTTGAACTTGACCTTCAGTGAATCTCCTTGTATCAATGAAAATTCCCAGAGCTGTACGACTCCAAAAATCATCATCAGGACCCAACATAAAATCTGGTTGGTGGAATTTTGGTCCCCTTCTACGAAGCATACCATTTGTTAGTATGTGATTGGCTTCTACAGCAGCCATAATAGAACAGACAAAGAGCAACTTTCAAAGAAGAAAAGTACAGGACCAACAAGGACCAAGTACCAAACAGGGGACCAGCTTTTGAAAAAGACAGTAGCTCAAGAAAATCTGGAGAAAGAACTTTAGTTGTGAGCTTAAAATGGCAAAAAAAAGTAGTTGGGAAGATTGGACTTCTTTGAATAAAGACACTAAATGCCAACAACTCAACTTAAATGGAAAGTAGAGACTCAATTACTCAGGCAAAGCAGGAAAACTCAATGCATAAAATAAATGGGAGGAGGCGTAAGTCAGATGAGAGTAATGATGAGAAGCAATAGTGAACAAAAGCAAAAGAACAAAGGGAAACTCTCAGTTTTTAGAGAGAGATGCTCCCAGTTGTTAAATGTTGTGAATGGACACTTTTTTTTGGAAAATTGGCTGCAGATAATTCGAAGTCTGCCTTGTCAGATGATAATAATCCCAAGTATGAAATCAGTCTCAAATACTCCGAAGTGAGCAGTTGAGCACCCATCCGCCCAAAATGTGTTAAATAAGGACGCTGTCTTCAATCCGTTAACGGACGTTTACGGGCGTGTGCTTTAATAACGGCAGCAGTTGTTGGAAGTTTAATAAACCCAAACCCAGAAACCCAAAACTCAAACCCAGAAACCCAAAACCCCGACCTAACTTACCTCCATCCATAAACCCAAACCCATAAACCCAAAACTCCAACACTTCCACTTCAAGCTTGCACCTTAAATTGTGAAAGCGACCATTATCAAGCTTCCATTGAAGAAATCAGAACAAGAAATCGACAAGGTGGAGCAGAAATGCAGTTCGTGTTCAAAAAATCAAAACTTGCGAGCAATATTACCTCTCTCTCTCTCTCTCTCTCTCTCTCCCCCCGCGAAATCCCCTGGGGTTTGTTCAACAATTCCTTATCAATCCTTTGCCCAGTTGAAATTGGAATTTGCTTTGTTTCTTTTCTAAGATTTGGTAAGTTTTAAATTTTTTTGGTGGGTTTTATCTTGGTTGAGTTTTGTGAGGCTGAAAAGTTTAGATTTCATCTGGGTTTTGTATATAATGTGGTTTTACTTGGTTAATGTGAAAATTGGGTCATTGTAATTTTGCTTTGATTGGTGTAAATGGTGTGTATATAGTGTTGGGATTGTTGTGTTTTGGGTTGAAATGAGTTTGTTTGATTTCATATTGGTTTTGTTTAGAATGTGGTTTTACTTGGTTAATGTGATTATTTTGGTTTGATTGGTGTAATTGATGTATGTTTAGCTGTGAAATTGTTGTGTTTTGGGCTGAATTGGGTTTAGTTAGCTTCATATGTGTTCTGTTTGGGATGTCGTTTAATTGATTAATGTGAAGTGGGTTGGGGTTTTGCTTTGATTGGTGTAATTGCAATAAGTTTAGTGGTGGGACTGTTGTTAGGGAGAGAAGATGAATGGAAGAAGGAGAAAGGAAGAAGATGAATGGCGGGTTGGGTTTGAAAGGGATTGGAAAGCAGCAACGTCAATGGCCATAAACGTCCGTTAACGAAGTGAAGACAGAGTCTTCATTTAAAGGATTTTGGGTGGGTGGGTGGTCACTTCAGAGAGTTTGAGGATTCTTTGCATGATATTGGGGAATCTCATTGCTATTACTCAAACAAGCATGAAACGTTGATATCATACTTGGGATTATTATCAGCTGACGGGCCAAATTTCGGATTATTGGCAGCTAATTTTCATTTTTTTTTTTTTGGCAACTAGAAGGGAAGATTGCATTGGGGGAATAATTGGAAGGTTTACAAAAGTTGGTTGCCAACTTGAATGATGGGATAAAAAATTGGATTTTTTTGTCGAAAACTTTTTTTTTTGTCAGTTTTTGTAGGGAACTACCTTATAAAGTTAAAGTTGTATGAAATTACCAAACTCTACAAAAAAACTGTTAAAGACTTCCAATTGACGGGAAAACACTAACAAAGTTAAATTTAGTCATTGCTTTACTATTTTGACGCTTTTGCCCCTCAAGTCCCTCATGCCTCTCACGTATGCCCTCTCCTCTTTTCCAATTAAACTTTTCTGATCTGCAATTACTCCCCCCGCACCCACTTACAGCAACCCATACTCTTTCTTGAAGCTCTCATTGCCACCTCCATAGATGCAGGTATACACACAAACCGACTTTGACTTCAAAATGAATAAAGAAAAAGAAAACAATCTATAAAAATCTTTCACATTCATTATCATTGACCACCACCACTATTAGCTTCACGGCTTCACCATACTAGATGGAAGTTGCCAAGTCATTAAAAGGAAGAAAGCAATGGAACCCGGAAGTCAATCTACCTCCATTTTCAAAATAGAAAAACTCAGAAATCCCAAGTATGTTCTTCAAATGGTTGACCGAACAATTGGAAAAATTGAATGGCTTGTTCTTATTTTTTTTTCAACTTTTTGTTAAAATGTAGAGAATTTTGTGGGTCTTGGTAGTTCTCTAAATTTTTTTAGCTAATTACATAATTCGAAATCCAAATGCTCATATTAGGTAGGAATGGTTGGAGAGAGAGAGAGAAATGAAGGAGCTAACGATTGAGCGGGAGAGACAAAGCAATATTTGGATGGGGATGGGAAGTTTCTGAGCATTTGTTGAAATTAGTTTGGTGGTGTGATGAGGGGAGATTGGCAAGAGAATGGGAGAGGAGAGAAATCTGGATTCACGAAATTGGGTGAGATTGAAGGCTTTTGTTTGAAGTCCTGAGCTCCGATTTGAGGTTTTCCACGGCGACCCACAAAGCTTCATTTTTCATGGCAATCCACAAAGCTTCATCTTTCATGTTGACAAGGGAAAATGGAAAATTAAAGGGTGGAAAAAGTAGGGAGAAGAAATTCAGTTTAGGGATCTTCTCCACAGTGGGCGTTTCTTATTTGATAGAAGCTCGGTCTAGAGAGAGAAGCTATGATAATGCACGTTAAGGCGAACAGTCTAACTTGCACCGTCTGCCATTTTTCTCCGTCATGGAGAAGAATGGGAAGCGCCCACCTGGGCCGAAGAAGTCATCTCTTAAGACTTTCCTGAATGAGCAAGCTGCGATAGACCTTGCTCCGGTGGAGGAGGCGGTTGAGGATAACATAGAGGAGCTTGGTTTCGATGGTACTTCGCACTCAAAGGGTATTCCAGGGCTCTCGGAGGAACCAGTGGGAAAAGTTGCTCGGCGTTTGGAGATGGTTGCTACACCGGTCTCTCAGGAGTCAGTTTCAGCTCCATCGCCGGAATCACAGACTTCAGGTCAACCGACTGAAATTGAACTACCAAAATCAGGTGAGAACCCTTGCTTTCAATTGAATTTGATCCCTTCGGAGATTAGAGATGGAAAACCTGTCAGTGTGCTGAAAAAAACTGAATTAGATAAGGAATTGGATAAATGAAAATTTACCCTTATTGGATTTGTGAATGGAGAAAATCCATATCTCAAGCAGATTGTGAAATATGTTGATGATTTTTGGCTCGAAATTAAACAAAAAATATTGCCTCATGAGGATGATTACTTTATTTTTCGTTTTGAATCTGAGCAACACATACAATTTGTGTTAGTTGCTGGGCCTTATGTTTACAATTTCAAACCATTTATTCTGAGAAGATGGGTTGATAATTTTAAGATAAATGCTGCGACGGTTAGAACTTTGCCTATGTGGGTTCAATTGCCCAACTCACCATTGTCTTGCTGGTCTATTGACTCCTTAAGCCGAATTGGAAGTTGCTTAGGGAAACCAGTTATGGCAGATCAGGTGACGTCACAGCAAGACAGAATATCCTATGCTTGGATTATGGTTGAAATTGACATCCCAAAACCCCTAGAGCAGGAACTGGTGGTTATTGATGATGAGGGAATAAGTTTTAAGCAACAGGTTAAATATGACTGGCAACTTGTGCTTTGTTCAAAGTGTCTAAACTTTGGACATGTGAGTGAGAACTGTGGTAGGGACACGTGAGACATGAGAAGCCTGCACCTAAGAAACAGAAGAAGGGTAACAGAAGAAGGGTAAAACTAAGCCTAAGTGGGTTGCAAAAGTTGTTGAACCTGTGAAGCCTGTGACTGATCAGGAAGGGTGGCAATCAGTGAAGTCCAAAGGCAATGGCCATGTAGTGCAACAACCTATTGTTTCTACAGCAAATTCATTTGAAGCACTTGCTTGTTCAAGTAAAATGCAAATTTTTGAGGCTATGCCTGATGGGACAATTGTGACCATAGAAGATGAAACTTAGGGAAGTTCAAAAGGAGGTAGGGACCAAGTCCTCCAGTCAGGCTGTGAATCATAGTTGAGACTAAAATAAAGGTGAATAATGTGGCTAAACTTAAAAACAATTTGGGTGTTGGTTGGATGGTTTATTGTAACCATCATTCTGCACACTATGGGAGAGTCATGTTAGTCTGGAATTCTACTAAGGTTCATGTGAATGTAGTGGATGAGATGGATCAATGCATCATAGCAGAAGTGGGATGGCTTGGGTCACCTAATTCTATTTTGTTCTCTGCGGTGTATGGGAGGAATGATGTTGCTAGGAGAGTTAGGTGCTGGAATTTTCTCAGGCAGCACTCAAATCATATGATGCCTTGGATTTTAGGGGGTGATTTTAATGCTACTCTTAGGCCTGATGATAAAATCAACTCTGCAGGCAACCACACAGGTGACAATGAGCTGCAAGATTTATTCTACGATCTGGAATTTGCAGATATCAGATGTAAGGGATGGAACTTTACGTGGTGCAACAGGCATGAAGCAAATAGCAGAGTTTATAGCAAGTTGGACAGGGTTAATAATAAACTTCTGACACTTGGATTGATCTGTTAAGCTATGTGGCCAACTTGTGCACATGTGACATCTGCGTGTCATCTTCACACGAATATTTCCTCTTATGTAGCATCCTACATGTCATTACCGTATATATATATACTCCATGTAGCAACATGGAGCCTCTCCCCTTCTCTCTCTCCTTCACCCATTTTCTCTCTCCTGCCCATTCTCTCTCTCCTGCCCATGGATTTCACCCGGCTATCCCAACTCCACGAAGCTCCGTGCAGCTGGGAGTATATAAAAATTTGTACAGTCAAGAGTGACACTTGGATGAAGAGTTGTTAGGCTATGTGGCAAGCTTTGCTTACATGACGCTTTGGTGTCATCGTCACACGAATTTACACCTTCTATGTGGTGTCCTATGAATCATGCACACACGAATTGGACTCACTTTTATACGTACACCGATGTGGCACCTATGTGTTATCTTCACACGAACATATCCCTCCCATGTGGCGTCTCACCTGTCATCCTCACACGAAAAGAACCCAACTTTATAGGGCATATTACATATGTATCTCATTTTGAAGTATTTTCCGAACCTGTTCCAATGAAGTAAGAAATATAATTTTTAAATTTGCATAACAAAAGTTTTTTTATTTTATAATTTGAATAATATTATAATAATTATATTATGTTGTATTTATGATAACGCATTAATGTTTGACCCACTTGGATGAGTGGCTTAGGTGGCGGCATACGTGTCATCACCACATGAATTTGGGCGTTGCGTGGCATCTCATGTGTCGCCCTCACATGAATATAGGCGCTTGTGTGGCATCCCACGTGGCGTGGCCACAAGAAATGAACTCATATATATATATATATATATATATATATATATATATATATATATATATATATATATATATATATATATATATATATATATATATATATATATATATATATATATATATTAGATTAGATTAGATTAGAATTATGATGTGCACATTAACCTTAAACGATCAATATTTTACAACAGAATAGCTATGAAGTACATCATTGGTTTAGAGAGAATGCCCTAGAGGCCTCGATCGTGAATTATTGGTTTAGCTTAAATCATTAAAAGAACAATTAGAACAATTAGGCATGGCTTATTTCAAGCAATATCAAAGCATTGTTTTCTCTACAAATGTTTGGACACAAACTCGAACCATATTATCTTTCGCATATTTACAATAGATTTAATACATGCAAACCAAAGACAGAAGACTAAGTCTTACATGAGACCAACTCAATGCAAAAATGGGTCGCTAATGTTCAGGTGATCACTTAATAAAAATCGTGACCCTTATTTCACTAAAAAGTGTTCATCATCTCACCGAAAATTACGTTAACATAGTCACAAAGCGGAAAAAGACAAGGGAAAAAAAAAAATTCAACCCATGTACTGCACTGTAGATCTTCCTTTTATCTTCCTGAACACTTGTCCTTGTAGACATGAAAACTTGCAACTTCTACAGTGCTACAATACAAGACTAGAAGTAAACTACAAAAACCAATGACCACACTTTCCAGTTTCCACATCTACAAACTACAACGACAACAGCCACAAAGGACAAAATAAATAAAATAAAAATACCCATCTTTACAAGGTAAAGCCCTAGCTAAAAGTTAAATATACAAGATCGAATGTACGCATGCTACAGGAGTTCTCCAATCTTTGGCAGCAGTTAAAATCTGCATTTTCATCACTACTTTGATCACCCTGCCCATAAAACATTTCAGCTCATGAGCTTCAGATAACCAAACTTGGTGAAATCCATGACATGAAGATCGGTTGTGAGCCTGTCGTCATACTGATAGGCTGATAGCACGACATGTATCCTCAACAAAACAGAACATGAACCAAAAGGGGGGGGGGGGGGCTAGGCAGCGAAATAGTAAGGGCAGGGGAGGAAGTAATTGATCCTGGGTCCGGTTTACAGCCGATGATGGCATATTAAGATCTTAACTTGCGCAGTACAAAACAGGTTTCTTAGTAATAATATGAATGCATCTAGCATACAAAATCTGTACTATAGATCGCAAAGGAGTTTGTACTATAGATCAATACTAACAAAGCAAGGAGACACTGTGCTGAATAATGTCTCCAGGAAAAACTATAGCTCAACAGCACAGTATTGTCCAGTCCTGACCAGTATAGGATAGGTTACTAGTTAATATCTTTTACCTGGTTAATTCCTTGACGGCAGAATAGACTGCCAAATCCTTGAACTTTGGTCACAAGCTTAGTGCTCTAGGTAAGTGTAACATGTTCATCCCAAAATTAGCCAGGCAATCAGCCTTATCGTTGCGACTTGAACGTGGCTAAAAGAATTTTCCACAACTTGCTTGGTTTCCTCTAATTTTATACTTTTATTTAGGGTATTTTGAATTTTCCTTCCAATTTGAGTTTTCGCTTGAGATGCTTGGACTTGTATGACAATCTCCTTTCTACATCCTTCAATAACCCATATTATATGCTCATATGCTGTTTTTAACCTATTGCTTCACTAAATGTTCATTCCATGATTGGTCGAACCTATTGCCTTATTTAAAACCTCTGAAATCTCTTCTCTGACAGAAACATAATAAAAGTTAGGACTTCAATAATTCATACATTTCAATCCTCGGGGTTTCTTTGTAATTAAACATTATCATTAGGACGCCAAAGGGGTTTCATCTAGCAAAAACTACAAGTGTGATCCTCTAAACAAAGGATATTTCCTAATTGCTTACACCTACCTTCCACAGTTCCACTGCTTCCTTTCTAAATGTAATAACATGCTATAGGAGTATAAGACTGAAAAGTTTAGAGCTAAACACCATGCACTTGCTTTGCTATGCTCATGTAAGAATGAAATCATCCCTCTATACTAACATATGGAAGGTGAAATGGACTAAATATTTCCCATACCTGACACTCTTGACGCTGCTTTTGACTTTAACTTGGATGATTTTAGTACATGTATTAAAGCAGTATCCTCATCCTCATCCTCATCCTCATCCTCATCCTCATCCTCATCCTGCTTATCTTCTTCATCTGGTGCTTCTTGATCAGATGAGCTTATCATGTCGTCTTCCTCACTGGAGCTGTGCTCATCAAATAATTTCTTCCCCTGTAGTTTACGCTGTTTGGGCCGACGACCTCGACGCCGTACAGAAGTTCCTTCTTTCTCATCAGCACCTGAAGCATCATTTCACAATAACAAAAAAACACAGGCACACAAGATGCACCAATCAGTTACTAAGGTGAAAATTTTATGCTTATGAATAGTATTCATCTGAAATCTGTCTAAAATCCAGCATCAATGAGGCGTTAAAAAGGAACTTCATTTCGTTATCTAAAAAGCAGTGGAGTTTCCAACCCAAAATGACTCAGCATATAGACAATTATAGAGAGCAAGCAATTGATCTCAATCACAGGCTTGCAACTGAACAACTCATTGCTCAACAAAATCCAAATTGGAACCATAAACAGATTTAGAATTTATTTACTGCCATAATATTAGAGACTTTCCAAGGGCCAAGACACATTGGTCAAATCTGTTTCCGATACTCAGACCAAATACATATAGGAGCAACAAGAACAAACTCATCCAGTGTCACATAATTCGCTCGACCCCCCGGGGAATTTGCATTCCCAAATTGTAGTACTGCGTACGGGAACACAATTCGCTGAACCCTCTTTAAAGGACTGCACAACTTAGGCAGCAAATTAAGTTCCAGTACTCGTTCGTCGTACCTACACGTACAGCATACTATTTGACACTGAACTCATCAGTGCTTCTCAATGCAAGATACGGTTTACATAATTTTTTTTTTTTATCATTGTCTAAGACAATAAACTACCACTAAACCAAGGTTTTGTGTAAATAGCATTACTCATAGTGAAGGTGATGTAGAAGATGCATGTCTTAAAGCTAGCCAGTTTATGCCACTAAACAATTTTTTTTGCAACAAAACAACAGAAAAGCCAACAAGTACAAGATAGAGAGATTATCAGCTGATTAGATGATGGGATACATTAAAAGGGGAAAATGGATTGGGGTTAACTAAAGCTGAAATCTCATAACAAGAGAAAGCTACCAGCATGTAACATGCAAAATTACATATCCTACCTCCATGGCACTATAATTTCTGAGGAATTTTTAACCGTGCATTATAATGAATTAGATTCACTAAAATGTCCTGTTTTTTTATTTTCATTGTGAAGTAGTGGGCCAATCAAATACCTTTCCAATCAGGGATTAAGGAAAACAGTCTCTCTGTATTTTCGGGAGAGGGGGTGGAGTAATGCTGCACACATGTAAACCGAAACCCCCCCCCCCCCCCAAAAAAAAAAAAAAAAAAACCTAGTTAGAGACATAGGGATAACAGAATGGTACTTCTCAGGAGGTAAGGTTGCAGGACTTTCCTTATAACAAGCTATGTTAACGTGATCCCAAAGCAAACAAACAGATATGTAGAACAAGATAAACTGGGAAGGGACAAGGCAAAGAGCCACAGACGAGACAAGACTAAGATGATGGTGATGATAAGAGAAGAACTTCTAAGATACTGAATTGGTGTCCTCATGTGACGGAAGTGCATATATTACAAAGAAGTTGCTCACTTATAGCACTAGACCTAATATATGCAAGAAATCGTAAGGACAAAAGATTTAAACAATGAACAAAATGGGGTTTCTTCGTCAGACAGTAACACTAGTGTGGTGGTGATTTTGGGGACAAAATGAAGACGCTTTGGCACAAACTCGACCGTGTAGCAGGCAGGGTATTAAATAATGCCTGGTATGTTACGTTACGGCCGTTAAGTGAAGGATTTCAGGTTTCCGATACACAAAAATCGCGGTATATAAAGAAGTTTCTGACGGATGATACATGACCGGTACGGGCGATAAATAACCGGTAAGGCCGATACATGACTGGTATGGCCGCTAAATGGCTGATACAGCCGATATGATCGATACCAAAATTCACACCACGACGGCCGCAACCTGATATGCAACACCCGTATCAGTGCCCTTCCGCAACAGCGCGACCGAAACCGTGATTTTGTACCCTGGGAGTAGGTCTGTAGGGATGAGTACAACAAATAGATTAGCGTTTTTGACAGCTTTATGAGAGGGAATAGATGCAGTTTCAGAAGAGTTTTCAGGATCCAGGAAAGAAAGGAGCAGCCCCTCTGACTTATTCTGCGAAAGATGAAGTTGGATTTGCAGGCCCCTCTGCACTCTTTCAGTTCCTGCTCACTACAAGGCTGCCGTTTTCTAGGGCAAACCACAATGCAACAACTTCAAACCGTTGAATCGCAATTACGTTTACAGAAAAGAATTAGAGAGTGAAGAGGACCATATATGTTCACTAGCCATGAAATTCACAAATCACTTGGCACTTGCACCATAACTCAAATTACGCTTTTAGTTCAGAAGCTGCCAACCCAGTTGCTAATTCCAAAAGAGGCTTCCACTCTCTAATAACTGTGTACACTCTTTAATCTTTTCCTCCAGTTTTTATTCGGTTACACATAAAAATATGTATGGCTCAAGGTTAGGAAAAGAAAGTCGCTGAGGAACTCGTCAAAGTCATCATAGAGTTCTGCAAGGAATGAAAAAGTCACTTCCTGTTAAGTAGCTCTGAAATAGAAATGAATTCTGGTAGAAGTTCAGTTCCTGTCATAAACTACCAAACTCCACAAAACACTGGATCACAATCATATGCCCTTTTCCTCTCATGAACCTTGGTCAACAGTTTGTAGACTCAGGCATGATCAAGCTTGTTTGGCATCAAAGAAAAATTCCAAAGACGTGACTAGAAAGGGATATCCTTTCACTATTTGTCGATTCATGATGCATGGAGTTGAGAAGTCAGACAATAACAATAAATTTTCCGACTCCTATCCAACAGATGAAGAGTCAGTAACAGTGTGTTTATTTTTCTATCTAGTAATATGAGCATGTGGACCATGAGGATTTAGTATGTAACAAGCAACAAAGACAAGCTACAAAGAAAATACTTCCATCCGACTTCATAGAGCTAACTTCAACTGGCAAGCTTCAC
The DNA here is from genome assembly GCA_038025085.1 of Tetragonia tetragonoides. NCBI lineage: Eukaryota > Viridiplantae > Streptophyta > Magnoliopsida > Caryophyllales > Aizoaceae > Tetragonia > Tetragonia tetragonoides. The sequence continues at coordinate 16,097,992 of CM076142.1, read as the reverse complement.
CAAGAAATCTACCTAGATATCCAGAACCACAGGAATTTCAAAACTGTTGAAAAACTGAAAAACTATATCAAAGATGGGCTAAACAAAAAGGTCCTAGTAGCAATCCAGCAACCCTATCAAATGGCCAAGGACATAGAACATGGAAATTGTGGAAGGAATCAAAACTCTACCACAGCAGCAGAGACAGTTCAAGAAAGGAAAAATAAAGCCTAACAAGGATGAATTTGAGAAATAGATGATAAGTAGCAGATGTAGGGTTTTGAATGTGACATGTATCCTGCAGGAAGTCTTGAATTAATAGATCATGATGTTGCAGCTGGTAAGTGCTTTAATGGTGCCTCAGCCAATTTGATGACATCAACACAAAAGCATCACGATGATTTTTTATGTCAACATTTGGGTATATGACTTGCTTTATACCAATTTGTTATCCAGTCACAATAAAAGTCGAGAGAGAGGAGAGAGGAGGATATGACAAAAGGCCGCAGGATTCACTATTTTGAGCTTGCACCAGTTGCCCCTTATACTCCCAAAGATATCATCTGAACAGTCTTTGAAAATAAAGTTGATTACCAATCTGAACAATTATTTAACATGAAATACCTGCATTTGCTTCCATCTTTACACATTTCTCCTGGAGGATCTCAACAAACACATGATAGGGACGCCAACCACTAGGATCCTCATCTGTGTTTATATTCTCTATTCGCTCTTGGACATTTTTTAAGCTATAAGACCAACCAAGAAGTTCTATGTTAATAGAAGAACAATAAAAACAAGTCGCAGACAATGGAGTAATATTCAGGAGTCAAACTTACACGTCACTGACATCCATGGATGGAAGCTTCAAAGCGAAATGAAGGACAGCACCTTCTAAGAAGGACAGTTGATGAGGTAAATTTACAAAAGCGTAATCTACACCATCCTCCACAATCTTCAAAATGTCTGATCTGTGCTTACTTCTTGCAGCACCCACGAATGTTGATGATAGCTGTTTAGCAAGTTCCTTGCAATCAAGAAAAGACTTGTTCACAAAGGACTTATCATCATTACTAGAACGCTGGACCATATATCGATGATGTGCCTGCCAAGTGAATGTATTGGACAATTAGCTAAAGTGACAACTGAAACTTTTCACGTTCATGACGAGTAATTTGTTAGTAAAAAAAAAAATTGCAACGCCCAATATTTTCAGAGATTTGAAATTATTGAATTATAGCAAAGTAATTATTTGGGTCAAAAACCAAGACTAATTCAGAGTATTCAGTATAAACCAAAGGCCATAAATATGCTATCAGTCCATTTTCCACAGATTTTAACTACTGCAGATTTTAGAGGTATACTTGATTATTTATTCTTTTATAAAAAGAAAATTAATTCTACCTATGAAACTGAAGGCAGAAAGTTTCAAATTAGTCCAATGTATTCGTAGTTGGACCTCAGAAATAGAGTGATTACTTATTTAATTATTTGTTTAATTTAATACAGGCTACACATTAAATGGGGGTTTCTTTGGTTAATGAGTAATGAGAGATTTTGAATAAAGTATTCAAATTCCCCAAATGAATTATTTCTTCTGTTTCCTAACGTGGAAATTTTTTACCATTTCCTATCAGCTCCTCTCTCTATGCATCCCCTCTACCCCCCACCCCCACCCCCCCTCCTTCCTTTCATGGCTTCGACTCCCCCTAATTTATCTCTAATGACTCCCACGGCAAGACATTAAAAGGCGAAGAGGCAATCGGTTTTCCTCACACAAACACTCACTCCCACTCTGCATCATCTCTCGCTGGCTTCTAGCATTCCCACTTTAACAGTCGGCAAGCAGCCCAAAGAGCCATAAACACTGCAGCTCCTTTCAGCTGTCTTCCCCAAGACGGTGTCCTCTCCTCTGCTCTCCCACTAGGCTTGCTGTTTCTCTCTTTTTTCCAAACTCAGTCTTTTCCTTCTCTTTTCTCTCGCCAGCAAGCAGCAGCCACAGTGATGATGGTGGAGGCCATCGGCGATCCAATGCCTCTCTGTTTAAGCACAGCCTACTTCCCCCTGATCCTCATTCTTTTCTCATGCTATAACTGCATCAACTTGCTTCTGTTTTGTCATCGTCAGTGTTTTTTTTTTTTTTTTTTTTTTTTTTTTTTTTTTTTTTTTGGGGACAGGAAAGATCGTCGTGAGCTCGACGACCCTACTTGATTCTCTTGCGAACTCTCACCGCTGAGGACCTACTCCACTCAGTCGGGAAGCCGGAGTAACACCACCCCCTCCAGGCCCTCTGCCCAGGAACAAACACAGCCGGAGACAGGTAGTAGCGCCGTGGTAAGCACCGGCGAACCCTATCCACCAGTCCCTGTGGCCCCGCTTGACACCCGTTTTGCTTTGGATTTGTCACTCACTTTATTATTTATTTATTCTTGTTGTTGACTTATCGGATCCTAGCACGTGAAGTTTGCTGTTTGTTATTGCTTTGGAAACTATTTCGTGTGCTACTCTTCCTCTCAAGTGGAACCTAGTAACATTGCGGGTTGTTTCTGTTTTGGTTGCTGTTTGTATCTCTAGCCTATTTCGTATTAATATTATTATTATTATTATTATTTTTATTGTTATTATTATAGTTAGTATTATAATAGTAGTAGTAGTATTATTTAACTAATAGTTTTGCTACTACTAGTAGTAAGTTAGTTGTACCATTGTTTCGGTCGTCTTTATAAGTAGTACTATTACTGTGTGTTGTTGCCTTTGTTGTGGGTATTTGTCATTATTATTATTATCATTATTACTATTATTACTATTAGTATTATTATTATCAATATTATTAGTATCATTGTAATCATTATCTTACTATTATCATTGTCACTATCAGTACTATTACTATTATTATAAGCAAATTTTGTTTGCAAGCATAGACTTTGTCTGTTAGATAGTTACGATTTGCGTTACCTAACCTGTTGGTGTGCTAGTACGTACTTAGTTTCATGGCTTTTCTAATTTGTAGTTTGAGTTAACTGCTTGACCATTGTCTTTTTCGGTCGGTGTGGCGTCTTTGACTTCTATTGGTAGAGTTAGGGCCAGTCCTCCGATGAGCTCTGGGTCTCGAAGGGGGAGAGTTGAGGCAAATAGATTGCGGTTCGGCACATGGAATGTAGGGACACTCACGGGAAGAACTCTAGAGTTAGTGGAGGTTTTAGAAAAATATAAGGTTAACATCGTGTGTGTTCAGGAGACGAGGTGGTCAGGCGCCAAGGCAAGAGAGATCAATGGATTCAAACTTTGGTATTCAGGGTGTTCGAGTCAAAGGAATGGGGTCGGGATCTTAGTCGATAAGGAGCTTAAACAACATGTTGTAGAAGTTAAGAGAACCAATGATAGGATCATGTCTATCAAGGTTGTGGTGAAGGAGGAGACCTTCAATGTCATTTGTGCTTATGCACCGCAAGCAGGGTTGGATATGCAACTTAGGCGTCGCTTTTGGGAGGAGTTAGATGAGGCTATTCAGCAGATTCCCCCTAGTGAGAAACTCCTTATAGGAGGAGACTTCAATGGACATATAGGGGCTACTTCGGATGGGTATTTTGGGGCACATGGAGGTTTTGGATATGGAGTTAGGAATGAGGGTGGCACATCGGTATTAGATCTTTCGACTGCGTATGACCTAATGGTAACCAACTCCTTCTACAACAAAAGGGAAGAACACCTAGTTACTTTTAGAAGCAGCACCGCTAAGACCCAAATTGATTACATTCTTGTTAGACGTGGCGATCGAGGATTGTGCATGGATTGCAAGGTTTTACCAGGCGCGTGTATGTCGACCCAGCATAGGATGGTCGTTTTAGACCTTAAGATGAAGGGGTGGAAGAGAAAGAGAAGCGCACACAATTGTACCAAAATCAAGTGGTGGAATCTTAGAGGAACTTTGGGGAGTCAATTTAAGGCCAAGGTCGAGTCGGATAGCATCTGGAGAAGAGAAGGAAATGAGAGTCAAATGTGGACAGGGGTGGCGGATCTCATTAGAAATGCGGCAAAGGAGACATTAGGAGTTGCAAGGGGGATAGGAAGTAACAAGAAGGAATCCTGGTGGTGGAGTGAGGACATTCAAAACAGGGTGAAGGCTAAGAAGGTTGCCTATAAAGCGCTAATGGATAGCACTATAGAGGAGGAAAGGGTGGAGAAGCGAGAAGTCTACAAAGCGGCAAAGAAGGAGGCAAAGAAAGTAGTAGCAGAAGCCAAAAGTAAAGCCTATGAGAGCTTGTATCAAAAATTGGCTACTAAGGAGGGAGAACAGGACGTTTACAGGTTGGCGAGAGCTAGGGAGAGGAAGACTAGAGACCTGGACCAAGTTCGTTGCATTAAGGATGAGGCGGGATGAGTTCTTGTGGACGAAACGAACATCAAGAGGAGGTGGCATGGGTATTTCAATGAGCTTTTTAACAATGTTGGAGACGTAGACATTTCGTTGGGAGATCTTAGCACATCCGAGCAACACCGTAACTACAGCTTTTGTCGTCGAATTACGAAGGAAGAAATCAGAGGGGCCATGAGGACGATGAAGAGTGGAAAGGCAGTAGGACCAGATGAGATACCCATAGAGGTATGGAAGAGTTTGGGGGAGGAAGGTTTATTGTGGTTAGTTAGGCTTTTCAACATGATCCTCAAATCTGCAAGGATGCCGGAGGAGTGGCGGCTCAGCACATTGATTCCTCTATACAAGAACAAAGGAGATATTCAAAACTGCAACAACTATAGAGGTATTAAGTTACTCAGTCACACCATGAAGCTATGGGAGAGAGTGATTGAGAAGAGACTAAGGAAGAGTACTCTTATCTCGGAGAACCAATTCGGTTTCATGCCAGGGAGGTCAACAACAGAAGCGATTCATCTGATTAGACGTTCTATGGAGTACTACAGAGATAGACAAAGGGACTTGCACATGGTTTTCATTGATTTGGAGAAGGCGTATGACAGGGTACCCAGAGAAGTTATGTGGAGGTGCTTGGAATCCAAGGGGGTTTCAGTCGCCTATATCCGAGTGATTAAGGATATGTATGAAGGAGTGAGGGCTAGGGTCAGGACGACAGGAGGGGAAACTGAGCAATTTTCTATAGATATTGGGTTACATCAAGGGTCATCGTTGAGTCCCTTCTTATTCGCAACCGTTATGGATGAGCTCACTAAGACTATCCAGGGGGATGTGCCTTGGTGTATGTTGTTTGCCGACGACATTGTTTTGATAGACGAAACTAGAGAAGGTGTTAACGCCAAACTAGAACTTTGGCGGGATACACTAGAATCAAAGGGATTTAAGTTAAGTAGGACAAAGACCGAGTACTTGGAAGGCAAATTTACAAGAGATGGGGTTGCCTCGGATATGGAGATTAAGATTGGTACTGAAGTGGTACCGAAGAGGGATTGTTTCAAATATCTCGGTTCAATCATACAGGGCAACGGCGAGATTGACGATGACGTGACTCATCGTATCAGAACAGGGTGGCTAAAGTGGAGGAGTGCAACGGGAGTTCTATGTGACAGAAAAATTCCACTAAAACTTAAAGGCAAATTTTATTGTACAGCCATCAGGCCAGCTATGCTGTATGGGACGGAGTGTTGGCCGGTGAGGCAGGTGCATGTGCAGAAGATGCGGGTGACCGAGATGAGGATGCTTCGTTGGATGTGCAACTCTACAAGAAGAGATAGAATTAGGAACGAAGTGTTGAGAGGCAAGGTGGGAGTGACCGATATTGACAACAAGATGCGAGAAACAAGGCTTAGGTGGCTTGGGCATGTGAGGAGGAGACATAGAGATGCACCGGTGAGAAGGTGTGAGAGAATTACACTTAGAGATTGTAAACGAAGAAGAGGACGCCCGAAGAAGACGTGGGGAGAGGTAATCAGGCAGGATTTGACCCTTCTAGATCTTACCGAGGACTTGGTCCTAGATAGGAAATTATGGCGTAGCAGGATTCGTGTAGAGGATCCGCGTTAGATTAGGATTGTGCATTGGCTAGTACTAGAGGTTGATTCATTTTGTTTATAGCCTGTAGCGTCTCCTTCACTTTATGTTGCTCAATTAGTAGAATCTTGTGTTAGTATGTTTACTGCTTTACTTCCCTTGCCCTTTTGATCATTCGTTATGGCCTTTAAAAAAAAAAAAAAAAAAAAAAAGCTTTTTGAAATGCATTTAAAAAAAAAAAAAAAAAAAAAGTTTTTGTGGGTCTTTCGGAAACAGTCTCTCTTCTAGGCGACTAGTTAGGGGTACCAGACCCCGCCCTAGGCGGGATACTTACTGGGTTGTTGTTGTTGTTGTTGTTGTAGTGTTTTTTTTACATTACACCTGCAGTCCCAGAGGCACAAAACAGCAGCCTCATGAACCATGAACGCCAGCTTTCTCATTTGATGCTCTCGCGACTGTCTGCTTCTCTTCCCAGCCATTTCCAAGCTAATCCAGTGGAAGCTTGCCTTCGTATTTGACATTACTTTATCAGGGGTACTTAGCTTGTTCCATGAGCAGTTTCAAGGTTAAATAAATACCAATTGAATGGCTTTGTATTCTTTCAATTATTTGGTAATTCAGGTATCACTAACATGACATCTATTTGGATGAGGGAATTTGGTTACTGTAAAAGAAAGCAACGGTTCTGTGAGCAACTAGCATGTTGATTGGCTGTTTTGCATGCGGTGACAGTTGATTGGCTGTTTTGTATGTGGTGACAGTTGATGGCTTCTTGGCCCATTGCTAATGCTTCAGAGTTTTTAAGGCTGACCAAGAATAATAGCTTGAATTAACAAGGGAACACGACGAAATATGTAATTTATGAGATTCTAGTGTGCAATCTATAAACCACAAGGCAGCATAAATATGCCAAGTAAGCATAGCGAAACTACAAGAGAATCAGTTTTAAGAGTAAGGACAATGATAGGACCTATGGAATACATTTATTTGTTAGTACTGTCTATTTAGTCACAAACCAGGGTGTTATGATCTCCCCAACTGCAACTGTAAGTGCATCATCTACTATACCTCCAATTCCAAATATTGGGACAAACATCTTCGTATAATAAATAAGTATCACCAATTCCATGTCCAACTCACTATATTTTCCCTCCCTAGTTTGCCTCTCCTAATTTTTTATGTTCTCTTTTCGATAAAGAAAAAGTTTACTAAAACTGTATAGGATAAACAATTACAAACTAAGAGGACAAGGAGTTCTCGAAGAAGCATAAATCACCCCAGTAATGTTGCAAGGGCACCCCTCTCAGAGCCCCCGAAGCCTTAGCCCATAAAGAAGCCAAGCACACCACCAGATCCAAAACAAATCCAAGAGGCTTATATGTACAATCAAAAATCTGAGAGTTCCTTTCCATCCAAATACACCAAAAGATAGCACAAAAAACAAAAGCACATTACAATAACATCCTATTCTCCTTTATGTATTTAATGAAAGCTCCACCTTCTTTCTCATCCCCTTTTGTCACCATTAAAAAAACGAAACTGCTTAACGTAAATTGCAAATTGCTTAACGTAAATCTTTTTGTCCGAATACTTCCTAAACTACCCTTTTTATTTGCAACTCATCTTCCTCCTTTTATTCATTTTTCTCTGAGAAATCTCCCATATTTTATTCTTGAACACACCTAATAACTCTAATCAAAATTATACATAGATGATTCTTTTGCTCAAAACCAAATTATGATGAAATCAATCAATCAATGATGATTGTTTAAAAGAAAGTAACAATTGAAAAAGAAAAACACAAAATCAAAAAAGAAGAAAAACACAAACCCCCACCCCTACGGTCATCCTCAAGTCGAGCACCACCCCGCCCCCAGTCGAGAACCACCGCACCCCCACCCACCCTCCCCCTCGGCAGGTTCCAAATGCCCCAAGTTCAGATCGCGTGCCACCTCATCCCACCCGCTTTCTCTATCTTTTGAGCCACTTTTTCTCTCTCCTCAGTCATCCCTGCATCTTTCTCTCTTCTCCTGCACCCTCAACCACCAACTCTCCCACCACTCCCTAACAGCCGCTGCCCTTAAACTTAAACATGAATGAATCCTTTTATCAATACCAAATTTGATAAAATTAATGATGTTATAGTTGTAAACCAAAAAAATTGGAATTTAATTTCTGTCAATTATACATTATTTTAGTGTTTAGGGTTTGTAGGTTTATGGGTCGTTAGTGGTGGTTGGTGGATAGGTAGTTGAGGATGCGGTGGCTGACTGGGGGTGGGAATTTGTGGCTGACGGGGAGTGGTTCGCTGGGTTCGCGCGGGGGTTTCTGAGAAGAGGTGGGTTCGCTGAACTGAGGGTGGGGCTCACGAGGGTGCTTCTGACGGCAGGGTTTGTTGAGATCTGACGGCGTGGTGGTGGTGGGTGGCTGCCTGACAAGGTGGGTTGCGGTTTTGGGATTTAATTTTAATTTTTTCCCCTTTATTTTTTGTTTTTTGGCTGGCGTTTTGGTCTGCCAAGGGAGAAATTCTAGAGAGAGAAAGGAGGGAGAGAGAAAGAGTGAGAAATTTGGTAGGGGTATTGTGGGAAAAAAAATTACATTAAGCAATTTGTGACTTACGTTAAGCAATCCCCCTCGCATTTCACCATGACAGTGAGATGGATGAAGTAAAAAGATCAACAAAGCACTTATTTGGATAAATGGACGACTCATCAACTGCTCCAAGAACCAGTCAAGCTAGTTATGACATGGTTCCTATCCAAAAAAGGTAATGACATGCATAATAGAATTAGTACAAAACCACTTAATCCAAAAATATTACCCTTTTAAGTGCTTCAAGAAATAAGCCAAAAATATTCCCATTTTTCTTCCTCAGAACAGATATTAGCTGCTTAACCACCTCAGCTATGTTTGTCCCGTGCATTACAAAATGAGAGATGATCTCTGGACCAAGATATTCCTGCATCAACATTTAGCATGTAATCACTAAACCATTACCAAAGTGAAACACGTCAATCTGAAGCACACGAAGCACAATTTGCATTTACATAGTAAAAACATAATTACATGTCAGTAACTCTGGTAATGACAAGAATGTGACCTAAGATGAATCAAAAAGCAATGTTTCAGACCAATGAGATCTTTACCATGGGAACTGTATCAGTAATCACCAACTGTGATGCAGCAATGATAACTGTATCTCGTTTTGTCTCTTCTACATACTCTCTATTAACATCTTCATCATCAGTCTCATCTGCAGTAACATGGAGATAGAAGCAAGAAGGCCAAAACATGATCATAGTTTTCATAAATCAGATGATCTTAATGAGTATTTACACACAAAAAATACTCAGATTAAGATATCATGAAAAAATCTAACTGATCATTCTTTGAATCCATATTCTTGACCAATTTCGAGCCATATCAGAACTTACTTGAAATGTTAAGCTGCTGCTCACAAAGCCTCCAAAACCTTTTAAGAATAGAATCTTCTGGGCAATATCCCAGAATTTCCAGAGCCGTAGAAGAGAATTTAGATTTTTTGAACAAACACCACAGCTCAACAAGCATTGTACATACCTAGTGCACAACAGGGATTAGTTAGAGAATATTCTCGAACTTTTACAGGCACTTCTACCAAGAGCATTTTCCTGCATGACATGCTATAATGGAACATGTACGCACTGACCATTACAAACTACAAGTAGAAAGAAGCTTACTCTGCAAGCGAGCTGATTTTCTAGATCAGTCTCAGGTTCAACTTGAGAAGTGGGAAGAAAAGATTCCAGTTGCTTGAGTAAAGTATCACGTTTGGAGTGCAAAGAAGACACCAACACCTCAGAGACAGTTTCGGAGTTCACAATAGAGTATAGACACCATTTTATGTGAAGGAACATGTTGAGCAGCAAAAAGCTGTTCACCTGTTAAGCAAAAGAATTAAGGTACTACCAATACCAAAATTTAACCATTCCATAAGAAATTTCAATTGGGCTTTACAACACACCTCATCATTCACATTTCTGAAACTCTCAAGCATAGAGGCAAACTTCTCATACAAGCCATCAATAGGTACAGACCTTGACAGCTGGAGTTCATAGAGTCTTTTTAAGTTCACAAGAAGAGGGTACTCATCATCACCATCCTGTAATAAAAAATACAAAATAAAAATAAAACGTCAGGACTGCAGTCTGAGTCAACAAGAACAGAGTGACTTGGTTCAAAGGCAATACCGCCACTTCTTTTGCTGCTGTATTGAGTTTTGCTATGAGTTCATCCTCAAGTTCCTTCAGTTTATTGTTAGCAAACTCTTGCAGTTCTCCTCGACACTCCACTGAACAGAAGTTCATTGCTTTTACACAAGATCTGAGAGTGTCCTTGTCACCATGTTTGAAAAATGCCTCCTTCATGAGGTGAAGTACATTTTTGAAATTCTACAAGACAGGAGAATATAAAGTCCTCAGGAACTGCAATATCTCTTCACAATTGTATAGACAAAAAGACAAATTCGCTACGCACCTGTTCTTGTCTCTTCAGTGAATAAAGCTCAAGATTCATATGCAGGACAATTTCAATTAATGATGGAGCTTTAGCCTTGTCAGCTACGTATTTACGCAGAAGCTGCGGGTAGTTCTTCATCATGGCCACAGTTAAGTCCCGCTTGTTGTTTCCAAGAACTTCCTAGTAACATCGAAATTACAGAAATGAAAGACATAATTATTACCAGAGCTAAATTGCCATAAGAGAACTACTGTAGCTCCTACTACACTCATTTTATCAAAGGTTTTCAGCAAGAAATGAACTAAGAGTTCCTTCAGCCTCAACAGAAGTAACACCTTGTCTTCCAATCATTATAGATAGGCTAAATCGACAATAAACATTAACACACACAGTGGATAAGCACCAGTTACGAGCAGCCCAGCACTATTACCAACATAAGACACAGACCAATATTCAATTAGAATGAAGATATAAATCCCCTCATAAATTGAAGGTTTTGACAATAGAGGCACATTCAAGCACTCAAACATGGTGTGAGTAGTTTAACATGATCAAATCTAAACCAGGGACTGAGAAAGTGACCTACAATTCCAAGAGTTGCACTGCAAGTCACTAAGAAAACATAACTGAAATAGTGGATGCACTCAATTTTCAAAATTGAGAAGAATCAGGGAAAAAAATGATGAGAAAAGCAAACCAGTGGATGGAAATACCATGAGAACTATACGTTGTGGTAAAACTATCAACTAGTAGTATATGAAAATCTAAAGAGGGTTTTAAAATTTTAAGGAAAAAAATAAAGAAGAAGACAGGAAAAGCTTTGAAAGCTGTATACAATTCTAAAAAAAGCACAGAAGAAAACCTTTTGAGCCTTCGTATAGTAATGTTTTCGATTATCAGTAGCAGGTACAATGCTCTCCCCGACAGCCTTCTTGGCAGATGCACAAAGGAGCCGTATCAAATTTGTTGCATCAATTTCAGTAAGCTCAATTGATGGATTTTCATCGAGGAGCATGGAAATGATGCACTTCCAATCCTATGAGAGTAGCATAAAAAGAAAAGGAAACAACATAAATTTACGGAATTGCTTAACGTAAATCTAAAATTACTTAATGTAAATCTTTTTATCACAATAGTTCCTAAAGTACCCTTTCCAATTGAAAACTACCTCCTTTTCCTTATTCTTTCCCCTAAACATCTCTCTATTGTTTTTCGCTGAATCGCCGCAGGATTATCTAAATTTAATCAGTCAATCACTATGTATGATACATTCAACCAAGACAATATTTTTAACGTAATTGATAATGATAATGGTTACCATTAGACTTTTGCACTACAAACTTTTTTTCATCATTCATTGCTTAGGGTTTAATTGTGGTGGGTTGGAGTGAACGAGTGGTGTTGGTGGCGGCTGGGTGGTGGATATTCAGTGACTTGGTGGCAGTGGCGGAGTGGAACGTGGGTCAGTGGGTGCGTGGTCGGCTGGGAGTCTACCAATTTTAAGGAAAAAAAATTAAATTGCCTTGCGTTTGGGGTATTGCCGAATAGCCCCGTTCGCCGTCAACGAGGGGTAATGTTTTGTGAATCAGAAATTGAATCATACGCATCTTCATCAAAAAAAAAAAAAAGAATTGAATCATATACATGATCACTTGGTGGACTATTGAGCCATTGGACCATCAGAGTGTGTGTTCATCTATTTCTATGCCATCCCCATCTACGAAAGGCATTTGATTTTGCTATCTAAGATTCTTTTGAACAAGAGTTTTGGTTGGGTTAATTATTGATAATAATAATGGACTGTTAAATTGATTTTTGTTTTCGTTTTTGGTGAATTGATGAAGGTGTAGATTTGTTGTCCACTGTTTCAATGAGGATTCTGAATAATAAGGAGTGGGGAAGGCATTCTTGACGACAGAGAAAGCTAAGGAGAGAGGAAATGGGGATGTAAATGTTAGGGGTATTATAGGAAAAAAGATTTGCGTTTAGTAATATGTGATTTACGTTAAGCAATCCCCTAAATTTATTCATTAGAAATATTGATGCTTACTAGAGTAGTTCAACTGAAAATAGAAAAATAAATAATAATAAAACACAAAAATAGATAGCCACAGATATTATTTCAGCATATGGATATTTGAGAAGCTACCAAGCTTACTTTCATGGCCTTCATGTACTCCCAGACATCATCAATGACATAAGTAATCAGAATAGGATCAGTTGAGAATTCTCTCAATATTTGTAACATTCTACTAAGAGTAACCAGAGAAGACTCGTTGTCAGCTGCAAAGAGCACCATTCATATAGTGAGTAAACGCTCACCCACTAATAAGGCAAAAGAAGTGGAAAAAGAGAGAACCTTTAGAGAGAGATTGAGAACTGTTGAATTTCTGTGCAATCAAGTGATCATAAACCAGCTCTCCTATTGCACGCCTAATTTCCGGAGGCTCAACAACAAGCAGATCATACAAAGGACCTAAGTGATCATCCGATAAAAGCTGATGCCTGAAACATACACGATATGTCATCAGCACATAAGCATTCAATGCAACCATTGAACAGAGGAAGCTAGGTTCAATAGAAGTTCTCTTCTTATTGACAGCTACCTTAGCAAGTGCTTTACAAGTCCGATGGCACACACAGCCACAGATACATCAATATCGTCAGCAAGTTCAATCATCCTGTTGGAAAACCTTTGAGTGAAGAGATCAAGGGATGGAACATTGTCATCCGTTTCATACAGACTTTGCAACGCAACTATAGAAGCTTTTCTCACACCAGCGCTCTTGATGCAAAACAAGACCAAATAGAAAACGGAGATGAGAATAGAAAAGATACATATCCAGTACGACATTAAGCAAAAAACAGAAAGGAGTCAAATGGACTTGTGCCTCCGTTACCCAAGATAAACAACCAGAAGTAGAGAATTTACTTTGTCATTCAGTGTCCATCCAAGATACTTCAAGTATCTGTCCTGTAGGAACAGCGAAGGGTATGACAAAATCCACACACCCAAGGATTGTATGCAGGACATCCGAATACTGGGATCAATGTCTCGATATCGATGCATAAATAACCTAGGAAAACAGTTAGCTAGTTAATTATACAATGTCAGATTAGATTATGACAACAATGGCAATACATGTGAATAGGTTTATCAACCAATTATATTCAATGCTGCTATAAACCAATTTTTTTGATATGAAAGATAATCAGATGACTCATCGAAAACTCATTTCTCTGTGTTGTAGGTCCTTTAGAAAACAAGAATGCGCGTTCAATGACACTCATTTCATAAACACCACTTTTTCAAACGAAAAGCTTTGAGACAATATAAGCAACTAATGTTTCGTCTCTAGACTTGAGCTTTTTCTTTAAGCCACGCCATGCATCAAAAGGTAGACTGTAAGATTTGAACTTACAACAACAGCAACATCAATAACAAGCAGGACGAAAGTGTATTGGGAATCAAACATATGGAAGAGGATATAAATTATAACTGGTGGGATTCCAGGAAAAATTATCTAGAGAGAAACAACAAATAATGTAAACCCCACCTTATTAGGCTGCACAGACTACACACTAGCCATAGTATAAATGTCAACAAACTTCAAAACAAATCGTAAATTTACATAAGTCTACAACCCCTTTGTGTAACGTCACAGTCAGAGATTTGCACATCAAAAATTGTGAAGTGTCCGCTGGATCCAAGACTCCAAGTGCTTCAAATTTCAAACAACAATAATAGGGAAGTTCTGCAAGTACCACTCTCATAATAGGAAACGTGGTGCAAATTTTCCTCATATATCTATTATATTATCCCCAGGAATATTAGAAATCTTGTACTTTTTCCTTATGGAACCAACAGGTCCTTTGAACTTCCTAACAAAAAATCAAGCTATCAAAGAAAAAAGAACATGGGTCAATGCTTGTGAGCAATTGTAACAGAGAGCAATGACAAAAATATAATAGGTTAGCAACAAGTTGACATAATAAGGTTCATACCAAGCATCATCACAAGCAGCATTTCACAACCAAATGAAACAACAGGCTATTGGGAAGATAATATGAGAAACTTTTCTTCATTTTTATGATTAAAAATGATATGAAAAACTATTAACTTCATTCCTTCTTGTAATCCTAACTGCAACGGAAGTAGCAAAATGGCTAAAGGTGAGGAATATGGTTCAAGGAAGCTTCGAATTTCAGACATCATTGCCTGACTTTCACCAACTTTAGCCAGCCATACTTAGTCCTCCTCCAGCAACATAGTTTCAACTAAGGAAATATAGTTCCACGCTATGCCCCATCATCTCAAACACGTTCTGTTGTTAGCGATGAATGTCATGTCGGTATTTGGTAATTGTGCCCATGCATCATAGAAAAGAAATGGGGGAAAGATCGAAGAATCCTACCCTTTAAATATCTTGTCCATCATCTCTTCTATTGAGGTTATCTTTTCATGAGTAGTCATTAATCTCTTATTGAGGGACTCTGCTCGAGGGCCATCTGCCTTTTTCTTGTTTTCAGCGTTTAACTGCCTCTGAGTAGTTTCACGCTGTGATCCAAGCATTTTAGCAATTGTGATAAATGATGTGACAAGCTGAAGGCCAATCAGTGAAGCAACTTGGCGAAAAATTCGTGGTGGAGTGCTGAACATCAATACAAAACACATTAGCAAAATAAAGCTGTCAATATATGCTCAATGCACAGAACAGACTTCTTACTGACCATGATAGAGCAATCACATAGTCTGTGCACTTCTCCAGTAAAACACCATCAAATAACGGCCCATTCTGACATTCAATAACCAGATTGTCCCAAAAGTAAACAAGGTTATCTTTAAAGTTATTGAAGTCCTTCCTTTTCGAGCTTTGGTAGTCCTCGACTTCACCCTAATATCACATGATAGTTAAAACCAACCCATCAATAGAGTCAAACCTATATTCTGCTAATAATTACAACTCTAGAAAAGCAATCACTTGCAGATTTAATTTCATTTTAGATGAGAGATATCGCAAAGGAATAAGAAGAGTCCAAAAGTAAAGAACAAGGCCTCTGCCAAATTAATCAAGCATTTACAAAATTTTCAGTTTCTTTGACTGTCTCAAACTGGTGCCCAAACTAGAAGGCCCAGCAGATCGTGAAAAACCCAAACCAGGAAAACTACTTGTTCCCATATGAGCTTTCAGATTGAAATTTATCCGCAGAAATTCAACCACTCTTGTCCAACCAATAACACCAAACAATTGCTACAAGAAGCAGTATGTTACAAAAAGAGTCTTCTGTTCATCATCCAGAAACAGTCGTTTGAAATATTCAAATACTGGGCATATTATATACTCCCTCCGTCCCAGACGAATAGTTACAGTTGTTTTTTCAGGGTCAAAGTTCGCAAACTTTGACCATAAATTTGTGAAAAAATACAAAGATTCATAGTGTAAAAATACTACGGTTAGATACATCTTAAATAGTACTTTTCGAATATCTTAATTTTATAATTTATATATTCATTTAATTACATGTTATTTACGGTCAAAGTGGTGCATTGAATACCGTGAAAAAAACAACTGTGACCATTTGTCTGGGACGGAGGGAGTATATATAGTAACAATAAAAATATCAGGAGATACCTTCCTGGCAAGATCAACCAGAGAAGGAACTACACTGTCGACATCAGTCTCCTCCACAGGATCTCCATCTATGTGATACTTTGCACCGCATGACTGTATATATATACAAGAGCTTCATTAGCTAAAATTTGCAGAAACAGGACATATACAAGTTTCACACTTCCCACTTGCTATCAACTTCATATTCAGACAACTCGTGTGTGTGTGTATACAGATCGAGAGAGAGGCGTGAAGATAAAGATATAGAAAAATGCTCTCTTCCCTAATGCCAATAAAGGGTATTCAATTACCTCAAACAACATAGCCAAAAGATCAAGCAATGCTGGTTTTGGATCCTTTTCATAACTCTCGACCCACAACTTGACCACTTGGGGGATATTTTTCCTGCTCCCTCTAACAGCATCTGCATAAAACAGCATCTTAACTTCCCAAATAAAAAATTGCTGATAAAATTTTCTTTATCTACAGCATGCATACTGGAAACTATTTAGCAGAGTTGATTCACTACGGTGAAAAGCATCTAAACAAACTTAAGTACTGAGACAGAATACACACTGAGTACTAGGGCATTATACTTCCAAGGTGGAGCATTTTTACAAAATAAGGGTAATGCACTAGATTTTCTTTCAGTAGCTAATTTTATATGTATCCTACCTAGCTGACAAAGCCCAAGATGCAGGATTCTCTCCATTGTAAGACATATAAAGTACAAAGGCAAGTGTGCATTCTTATCTATCTGACAAAACCCAACAATTGACATCTTAGCACCCTTTTTTACCAGTCCCTTGAAAGTCAATTGACGTAATATTACAAATTACCAACATACTGGCTCTAACTTCCCTTACATAATCATTTTAAATATTCAGAAAAAGAAAACAACATTCACATTGATAACCACTTATAGCTCCATTTACATAGAGTTCACCTAATCCACCATGTAGAGATTTGTCCACAATATCGATGATATCAGGTCAATGTCTTACACTACATTCAAAATGCCTACAGCCTTTTTAACACTATTGCATCAAGCCTGACAATATAATCCTGTTTGAGTGCTACCTTTTACTAATGAGATTCGTCACAACTCAGTCTAATGCGATAAATTAAATTTTAAAAAATAAATTAAAATAAAAACAATAAATAAATTGCATTTCTTCAGACACATGACAAGTCAAAGATAGAATCCAATAAAATCTCTCCTGACAAACACGGATCTTCATAATTGCCATAATTGAGTAAATTCAAATCCAAACAAGTTCAGCCACAGAAAACCACTGAATTGCAAACCTAAAATGATAGAAACCAAAAACATAAACAAACACCACAAACAACCATATTAAACACATATGAACTAACTAACCCTAGATTCACTCACAGAAACAAACAACATATCAAATCACTGACAATCTCCGAATTTTGCACTCAAAATCCCTCTAATTGATAATTTCCTTTGTGCTACTACTACACAAAGCCTTAATTGATGAAATTACCGATCAAGCTGAGGTCAATTTTGGCATCAGATACTGATGTCTCGACATTGCGATTTCTTTTAGGTTTAGGCCGTTCGTCTTCAAAATCGTCGAACGAATCTTCTCTATCAGGCTCATTAGGGCTTTCTTCACTTTTTCTAGTCTGGTTATCGACATTCAATTTTCCAGCTCTTGCCCTTTTCTGCGATTAGAGAGAGAGAGAGTAAGAGAGAGTGTGAGTAATTCAGAGAGAGAGAGGAGAGAGAAAATGGTCTTACTGAGCGACGAAGCGAAGATTCCGCGGGGGTTGCGGTTGTAGTAGCATCTTCTTCCATGGATTTGTGGAGAGAGAGAGGGTGGTTTTGATTTGAGGAATTTGAAACTTGCTATGGAAGAGTGAGAGAGAGAAAGGGGCAAACGCAGAGGTAAAAGGTTCTGAAAATGAGTGAGCTCCCGCCAACTCCAAAAGTACTTCGTAAGTTCGTACTACTCGCCAATTTTGTTCTACTTCACAAGGGTAGTAGTAGGGCACCATTTTACTCTTTAATTATCCATACAAAAACTTATATAAGACTGTCTTAACATGGTAATTTTTGGTGACACGAAATTTATTTTTCAGTAAAAAGTAAAGTCCATTTTAGTATGAATTGGTCCATACAAAAACTTGCACAAGACTCTCTTACGATAAATTTTTGTTTTAACTTTTTTTTCCAAATCAATTTGGTAACTTCCACAAATCTTTGATCATATTCTTATGCCTAGCTAACTAAAGTATATATATTTCTTTATATGATAAGTCAATATAAGTATTCTAAGATGCAAATCGGAAGCTAATAACATAACCAAGCAAACGTCCATACAAGAATTTTAGTAAGAGACTTTTAGTAATACCTTTTTCTTCAAAAGATAACAATAATTAATTAGGAAATAATACTCTTTTATAGATTTGAATGAGATATATGATTTTGTGGGATATATTGTTTTATTGGGTATATTATACAAATGGAGTTGCTGGCAATAAAGTTTGAGTGGAAAATGATGAAGAGATTTAAGTGATCTTGCAAATCTTATTGTTTCTTTAACTTTAAGTTTGTTTCATATGTTAACAAGTTTTGACTCTCCACAAATAGTAAGTCTCTTATAGGGCGGACTTATACTATAGGGCCAAAATAATAATGGGTCCCGTGTGTGATTTTTTGGTTCCGCGTTCTAGCTCAGTATTTCCTTCCTTTTTTTGTTTCACGTCCTCAAACTAGACCTTACCTTTCACTGTTTCACACCATCATCTTTCTCTCTCATGTCATTCCTCCTGAGAGAAACATTGAGATTCAGCTTATCAATGGTGGCCAACCAAACTCTCAACAACGGAGTTGCTCAACGCCGAGCATCCAACAAAGAAAACACCAACAACAATTCCTATTGATTGCAGCGCAAACACCATCGATTGATGCATCAAGCTTGGAGTGAGAAAACTCACAATCCATGGACGAAATATTGAAGACCGACATTTCAGATCTTGAGGAGACACAAAACGCAGCCGAGATGAAAACATCTTTAGGCCATTGTCGATCTAGTTGCAATGTTGCTAGTGGACTACTTTTTATCTTGTACTATTGATGTTCTTGTTTGAGCATTTTAAAATACTCAAATCAAATCAATTTTTGGATCAATCTAGTACGAAAGAAGGGTAGATTGAACTCCATTTGATGTATTTATACTCTCTACTTTGGCACCCCATCATTTTGTCGGTTTTCCCTCTGTTTGGGTGGCTCGAAATTATTTGTTTTCAAGTTGTTGTTTTTTTTTTTGATATAAAACGTAGGGATTTTATTTATTAGATAGGAAATTACACATGTCAATGCACGCCAACTCTATAATGTTGCCCGGCATCTCAGCTAGCCAAATCCTATCTCCCAACTCATAAGGTTGGAACTTAGCTAAATTATGGGCAACAATATTACCCTCCCTACGTACATGAGACCAAGAAATAAAATCAAAACGAGACAATAAAGCTAACACTTGATCTATAACAAAACCAAGTGACGATCGAAGCTGTACCTTTCTTTTCAGTTTGGCAATAAGGTTTGCACAGTCACTTTCCACTATCAATGAGGTGAAGCCCATGTCCCAGGCTTTCTGAACACCAAATAAAAGAGCTTTTGTCTCTTCAATTTCAGGTTCAAAGATACCTCTGGCTTGATGACTTCCCATTGCCACAATCTCGCCTTCTGTATCTCGAATAGCCATAGCCCAGCCAACACCACACTCTTCTAATTTTCCAGCATCCACATTCAATTTTCAGCAACCCGAGCTCGGAGGTCTCCAACTCGCTTGCAACTACCCAGCTACCACTTCACTCTTCTCCCTGTCTATTCTATATCTTCTAACAAAAGTCTTTGCATTTTCCGTAATAGTTAGCCATTGGTCATATTCCGGGTTATAAAGCAGGCGACATTTTTCATTCCAAATCGCCCAAACTGAAGCTAAGAACGAACCAAAATCATTCACCTTTGTGTCATTCATGATACGATGGAACCAATCACGAACTGATGGAAAATTTGCGTCCCAATACTTAGAAGGTCAACCGCTACTGATCCATGCACTCTTCGCCAAAGGACACTCAGTCAGAGCATGTAATGTTGTTTCCTCCAAGGCTCCACAAAGTGAACAACTCATCTGACAGCTCCTTAATCTCCTCGCTATGCTTGATTTAGTTGGCAATGCGTTGGACGAAGCTTTCCAACCAAACATTCGTACCCGAGGAGGTATATCTAAGTGCCACAATTCTTTCCAAAAATTCTTCCCTTCCGCTGAACTCGTCTCTGGTAGCGAACTTCTTCGAGTCTCCATGATCAGGTGGTATGCAGATCGTACAGTAAAGCAGCCACTAGATGTATAATGCCATATAACTCAATCTGCATGCCAAAAATCCACATAAAGGAATATTTAAAATTAACTTTGCATCAATAGGCAACAATATCTCCTTGACTATCTCTTCCTTCCAGCAGCCAAGATTTTTTTCAATAAGCATGCTCACCCTCGCCTCTGGGTCATGACTTGTAATAGGAGTCACGAGTTTAAAGCTGGTTGGTCTAGGCAGCCAAACGTCCCTCCAAATTCTAACAGACTCGCCGTTTCCTATCACCCAACGAAGGCCCAATTTTATCACCCCCTGGACACCCACAAACTCCTCCAAATGTAACTTGGTCTGGGTCCCAAAGCTGCTTGTAACACATCACCTAAGGGAAAGTATCGGGCTTTAAGTACCCTGGCACAAAGAGAATTTGGTTCACAGATGAGACGCCATAGTTGCTTGGCTAGTAGAGCATCATTAAATGCTTCCAAATCCCAAAATCCAAGGCCACCATCATCTTTCGACTTGCACAAATTGTCCCACCCAATGTATCTTCCGTTTTCCATCTTTATGACCCCACCAAAACTTATGCACGAGGCTTTGAAGATCATCACAAAAGTCACTGGAGAACTTAAAAACACTCATAGCATAGGTAGGTATTTCTTGGGCCACTGCCTTTATTAGCACTTCCTTACCCGACCATGAGAGATATTTATCCATCCACCTTTGTAACTTCTTTCGAACACGATCCTTGATAGGGAGAAAATACTTTTTCTTAGATCTACCAATATGTGTAGGCAGACCCAAGTATTTGTCTTGCTTATCCACCACTGTCACACTCAAACATTGAGCTACCAGGTCGCGCGTAGTTGTAGGAACACCACGACTAAAAGAAATTGTGGTCTTATCCATGTTAATCTGCTGCCCAGAGGCAGCCTCATACCACTGCAGTATATGCCAGACTTTTTCAG
This sequence comes from Tetragonia tetragonoides, assembly GCA_038025085.1. NCBI lineage: Eukaryota > Viridiplantae > Streptophyta > Magnoliopsida > Caryophyllales > Aizoaceae > Tetragonia > Tetragonia tetragonoides. The sequence continues at coordinate 16,076,627 of CM076142.1, read as the reverse complement.
CATGTTCCATGTTTGCCTTCGCAAAAATTATAGAGTCGTCAGCAAATAAAAGATGTGAGATAGTTGGCGCCCCAGAGCAGACCTTATGACCATGGAAATTACCAGCTGTAACTGCATTATTCAACAAGGCAGATAAACCTTCAGCACATAATAAGAATAAATATGGAGAAACCGGGTCGCCTTGGCGTAAGCCCCTCGAAGGTTTAAGCAGACCACATGGTTCCCGTTTATAACAAAAGAATAAGAAACCGATGTAACACACTTCATAATTGTTTCCATCCAGTGAGAATTAAAGCCCATCTTTAACATAATTTTTTCCAAAAACACCCACTCAACTCTGTCATAGGCTTTGCTCATGTCTAACTTCAAGGCCATACTTCCGTTAACACTGGATTGACAGTTCATAGAGTGAAAAACTTCAAAAGCCACCATTATATTATCACTGATCAATCTACCGAGGGTGAAAACACTTTGGTTTTCTGAGATAACAGATGGAAGAATCGCCTTAAGCCTATTAGAAATAGTTTTAGTGGCAATTTCAAACACGACATTACAAAGACTAATGGGACGGAAATCTGAAACCTGGACTGGTTTATCTTTTTTAGGAATAAGGACCACATGAGTATGATTTATTTCCTAAGGAAAATCATGACCATTCAGAATTTTCAAGACTAAAGAAGTGACTGAATGACCAACAATAGACCAGAATTTTTGAAAGAAAAAAACATTCATACCGTCTGGCCCAAGAGCTTTACCAGGATGCATCTGGTTCAGCGCCTCAAAAATCTCCTCTTGCGTGTACGGCCTGCACAGAAGGTTGTTCATCTCCTGCGTGACTCTAGAGTCCACACATTGCAGAACCCTATCCATATCATCAGGGGGTATTGTTCTAAAAATGTCTTCAAAGTAGTCCATCACCACATCTGCAAACTCCTTTTCATCTTCTACCATCCTTCCTGTTCTATCTTACAATTTGGAAATATAATTCCGTTTCCTTCTTACATTGGCTTTCTCATGAAACCATGTTGTATTTGAATCACCATACTTTAAGAAATCAACCCGAGACCGCTGCCACCACATTACTTCTTCTCTCCTGCGTAATTCACGCAGCTCTAACAACAGTCGTTGTCGTGTGTCACTGTTTGTTACCCCTTGTAGGGCTCTCTGGACCTTCCTAATATTTGATTGCACATGTCCATAAACATCAGAGTTCCACTTGCACAAAGCTCTCCTACAATTCTCTAACCTATACAGCCATTCCCCACCATGTAACTCCCGATCAGATTCACTCCAGGCTTCCCTGATCACATCCTCACAACCCTCTTCAAGAGCCCATATATTTTCAAATCTAAACCTTTTTTTTCCTTTTTTCTTCGAAGCTCTCCCATAAATATTCAGTTCGAGGAGAATAGGCAGATGGTCAGAAATAGCCTCATCCATATGATGGACCTCAATTAACGGGAAGTTTACTGACCACTCAAGATTAGCCAGGAATCTATCCAATCTCTCCTCTACACTTTCATCATCCTTACGTCCATTCCACCAAGTGAACTCAAAACCTTTGTATCCTAAGTCTCTCAAATTTAAAGTGTCCATAACCTCACAAAAAGCCTCCAAAACCCTCTGATCCTTCAACTGCCCACCTTTCTTCTCGTAGTTGTAAGAGATTTCATTCAAATCTCCCCCACACACCCAAGGTAGACTATCTCCGTCATTCAACTCTCGTAACAAGTCGCATGTAAGTAGCTTGTTCCCCGTCTCTGGCCACTCATAAATGCTAGAAAAAAAACCATTCAAAATCTCCTGCTATTAACTTAACTCGCACATCAATGTGACGCGATGACTTTGACCGAAGTTGTATTTGTGCCTCCTTAGTCCAAAGAAAAGCTAGACCTCCTGCTCCCCCCGAACTATCCACGAAATCACCATAGTACCCATTCAATATTTGACATAACTCGACTCATCTCACTACTACTAAGTTTGGTTTCCGAACGGAAAACAAAAGTTGGCTTGGTCCTCCGTAACAAGCTACGAAGGTCCTATACTGCCCGGGGGTCGCCAATTCCCCGGCAGTTCAAACTTAAGAGACTCATTGGGCCCGGCGGGGTCGATCTCCCTCGACCTCCACCTCGGAATTCAAATTGAAATCCATATTTTCTGTAGACTGAGTGTCCCCGTTTGCCTTCAACTTCTTGTTGCTGATCTTCTGCTTCTTTGCAATGGACTTAGGACCCCCCGCATCCCCCCATCACTCTTAGAATGCAAAGGTTTCCCACCATGTTCAGCCTCATCTGCAACGTTGTAGTCATCACTACCAGATTCACCAGTCACCAAACTACCATTCTCCAACTGTATTACTTGCCCATCACTTGACGTCCTCTTCCTCTCCTTCTCAAACAACAGTCTTTTTCTTGCTTTGGTAGACTCCCTTAGATCAAGGATCATTTTGTTCTCCACATCTCGATCTAGTGATCTATGTCTGTCTTTTTTTGGTAAAGCCCGAAGCCACCCTCCATAAGGATATTCAGACTCTGGGATGTCGTCATCAAATTTTTGGCACTCCCTGGCTTGATGATCCAGGCAGCCACACAAATAACAAAAGCTTGGAAGTCTCTCATACCGAAAAAAAATCCACTTCAAAACGCCCTCAATCATAATCTTCTTGCCACGGCAAAGAGGTTTCGAAACATCCAATCGCAGATAAACCCTTTTTGTCTTCGTCCAATGAGATATCAGATTCATCATAGTCACTCCCCCAACTTCTTAGCAATCCAATGAGCTCCATTCCTATTGTGCTTGTCCAGTGGCAGATTGTGTACCTCAACCAAGAATTCCGCCCTAGTAAACGCGATCTCCTCTGGTTGCTCCGACCCAGATATCTCACGTAAAAGCAAAAGATGGCCATCAAAGGCCCAGGGTCCTGACTCTAGAACTTTCTTTCTGTCCATAGCACAAAAGAATTGGAAAACAAAAAGATTTTTCTCCAAATCATGAACTAGCATCCCTCTTTGGGGCCTCCAAGCACCTTTTAGAACATTCTTCATAGTTTCAACATTAAATGAGCTTTTTGTGAGAAGTTTCCACACCAGGCACAGTGAAATCTACTTGCTCATGTCATCGCTCGGAACCTCATCCATGTCCCAAACCTCCTCTTCCTCACTCTCAGAGATCTTAAGTCTATTCCACGCTTCCTCCAATGAATCCATGAAACACCACGATCTGATTCGTCATGAAGGCTGAAAGAACGACCTAAGTGCCAGCCGCAAGAGATTTTTGAGAGTGAAACACAGAGTGCTGCAAAACAAAACCTAGTAAAGAGGGTCAATGAAAGATAACAATAAAGATATCAATATAACGAATCTACCAAAAGGTAGGAAGGAAATCAACAGGAAACCAACAAGAAACACCCACAAAACTGAGGCGGAAGTAAAGTCACACCTAAACCCTAACCCTAGAGGGGCGAGCCTATGGATCCATTCGAAAAGAGGAATATTTTTGGGGAGTTCCCGTTTCAATCTCACGGGCCCCGGAAAACTGTACCTTTGAAAATGCGAAATTTCATTAATAGGGTTATAAAGAATTTAGGTTAGTTGGTTACTTGTATAAAATTTGTCAAAATTTTCATTGCTTTGGTTTCAATAATGAAATTCATGTAGAAATTGCTTATTGTGGGTGTTCTCTGACACTCTGACAGATGAAAGGATCGAACAAGGCGTTAAAGTTGTTGACTGCCTCTGTCACTCTGACACAAAAGTATGGTTCACTATTGTCAATTTTTTAAACTCCGGTGTCACTCCTTGTATACGTAGTGTCACTTTTTTTGTTCAACTCATCATGTCAATATGTTTCATTACACTAGTTTCAGTTTATCATTCCACTAGTGTCAATTCTTTGAAAGCTAGTGTCACATTTTGTATACATAGTGCCACATTTTTTTAAAAATCATTGGTGTCAATTTATTTTTCTTTCACCGATTTCAGTTTATTGTACATTAGTGTCAATTTTTTAAAAGTTAGTGTCAGTTTTTGGAAAGTAGTGTCATTTTTTGTATACATAGTGCCACTTTTTTTCAAAAATAAAAAAACGCTGGTGTAACTTTGTTATTAGCCCACTACTATTATTTTTGTCTGCTCCAGTATCAATTTTCTTGATAGGTGGTGTCAATGGTTTTTGGAGCATTTGTAACTTTATTTTAGAGTTAGAACCCATTGGTATATAATATATATAATGCAAAACTGGTGTTAATTTATTGAATTGTAGTGTTAGTTTATTGAACTGTAGTGTTAATTTTTTTTTCAGGAGTGTCACCTATTGTGCATCGGACGTTTACTTACTGTGTTAATTTTTGGTCAGGACTAAACAAAAGTCTTCACTCTCTAAAATCTAGGATTATACTCACTAATTCTCAATGTCAATTTCCTGGTCATCTCCTTCGTCATTAGAGTACTCAAAAATGGAGAAAAAGTTGCAGATCTGAAAATTGAAAGAGGAGAGAGAGAGAGAGAGAGAGAGAGAGAGAGAGAGAGAGAGAGAGAGAGAGAGAGAGAGAATGGGGGCCAGTAGGGACGGTGGACTAGTTTTCGGCCATGGGGGTGGAGGAGAGAGAAAATGGGATGGGGTGAGCAAGTTCAGCCATGGGGGAAGGGGAGGAGAGAGAAAATGGGGTGGGGGTGAGCTGATTCAGCAATGGGAAAGGGAGGAGAGAGAAAATGGGATAGGGTTATAGCTGATTCAGCCATGGGAAAGGGGAGGAGAGAGAAATGAGGTGTGGGTGTGGTGGCCTGGTTATGGAGGAATGCTGAAAGTGGAAGGGTAGCAGAAAGAGCGTGAGAAAGGATGATGGAGAAAGAGAAAAAGGAAAGATGCGCGTTTGCGTGATTTTCACGTGGAGACGCCCTATTGTGTAGGGCCGCCGCAAGGGAGTTTTTGCGCTCCACAAATTCTGTCTTTTGGAATTATTGTCATTGTGGTATGATTCCATAGTTTAATTTTTATGTGGCAAAATATCTGAACCATGTAAGAATGTAGCCTCATTGATCCATCTAATACAATACAACTTCTATAAATCTCACATTGGAGTAAAAAGTGACATGTATAATAGAGAAGACTATAAAAACCGACACAAGTAAGAGCAAAGCAAAACCCTCTTGGCCTTTTAATTAGGAGTATGAAGCCCAAACTGTGAGAATAAACTCCTAACTCATAAGAGGTTAAGGATAACCTTAGCTTAAAGTCCTGAATACAGTGGAATTTAAGCACACATCCCGGGAGGCAAATGATATAGCAAATTACTGGGCGAAGTTGGGAGCAAGCAATGAAGGGACATGGATTGCATGGTCCTGAAAGAGAATGAGATGCTATGGTTAGAAAATTGATCCTCTTAATTTGTTTTGCTTTGATGTATTCATACAAGATACACTTGTGTTTTGTGAGCAAGCTCTTTGCTCATTAATAAAATAGCCTAATTATCAAAAAAAAAAAAGATAACCTTAGCTTAATAAAAATGGATGGGGATAAAACTCCAAACTACTATTGGAGCATCTTTGAAAATAAGGATAAACTTTCAAAATAAGGATATAATACTTGCAAGATTACTACCCGACTCAAGTCCATTCATCCTCTCAAGCCATCTTTATTAACTTAGCATTTTTTAAGTTTAAAAATTGGTCGGTCAGTAAAAAGTATTGAATACCCAAACCAATTCGACGAATATTGTGTAAAACTCGGAAGTAAGGAATTGTGATTTGCAAAACTCACAAAATATGCCAACTAACAAGAAACAAAAGAAAAAGGAGATTAATTTCTTGGCCAAACTAGTATTTTAGAACATAGGTGATCATGAACTTCATCTATATCAAATTGTTCAAAGTATATAAATGGTTCACAACCTGACTCGACAAATTTGTCCGATATAAAATAAAACCAAAAAAACGTCATAAGAGAAGTTAGGTGAAAATTTCTTAGTCAAACATATGTTTGGGCTTGATGCGTCAATGTTAAAAAGAACCAAATGAAAATGTTTTTTTTTTTATTTCTTTTTTATGGTAAATTAAAACAAATAAAAACTAAAATATCATTGGATGTACTCACAATATAATGTTCTTTATTTGTTGAAATATGTTATATTTGGTAGAGTTCAGGTTCATAGTGGTTGTGCAGTTAAATCCACAATGTCCAAAATGAAAAGATTTTTTTATTTCTTTTTTTTTTTGGTAAATTTAATAAAAACTAAAATATCATTGGGTGTACTCAGAATGTGATGTTCTTTGTTTGTTGAAATATGTTGAGTTTGGTAGAGTTGATGACCATAGTGGTTGTGCAGTTAAATCCACAATGTCCAAAATAGCTAAAAATGATGAAATAAGTTTTGAATTTTCTTTCTTTCATTTTTTTTTTTTTAAATTTGGAGTTGCATTGTTATGCTCCATTTTGTTTCACCTGGAAAAAACTGAACCGTATTGATTTTTGTAACTTGGCGGTTAACCAATTAAAATCCATCCAAACATATTCAATGTTGGACTCATTTGAAAGTATGATATGAGATTTCTACGATTAATTATCATTGTGAATTTAAGTTATATGAGTAATAAAGTTACACATTTTAGAACTGAACTGGAATGGACTGAACTGAATTTAAGTGAAATTAAGTAGAGGCAAAGAGAGTCTTAGCTATTTTATCACCAAAAACAATTTGGGAAATACAACCCAAGATCATGAAGAAGAGATGCAACATTTTTGAGGGTTCACCTCTAAAACCCTTGTCTCATCTCCTCTAATCAACAACATATACAAGGATGAGGTGCGAGTACAAGTGGTAAGTTTCCCACTCTCACAAAGTCACAACCCAGTGGTTAGAAGTTTAAATCATCATCCATGTAGGGAGAATAAAACTCTTCTACCTTTCTTTGCAAGGAGGGTCTCTTCCTCTGCTTGAGCCCGTCAGCCCATTTAAGATGGGTTGACTTACCCGACGCGTGTGGTTTACGGGCTATTGCATGCGTCCTTGTAGCAAAAAAAAAAAAATCAACAACATGTACACAATCATGTAAGTAGTAGCCTAGTAGGCATAAGGCGAAGAAAATCATAATCATATATCTATATATTAGAAGAATTTTCTGACAGCATTGGAGGCATCCACCTAAGCAAGCCTTTAAAAATTAAAAAAACAGAATTTAAATCATAAATAGAAGTTAGGAAATAGTGAATATTAGAGTTATATCAGTCAATCATTAGTGACCTTTTTATTTCACGCTTCAAAAATTCAAATAACTATTATGCTAAGAGCTTTACATGTTGTTCTTCTATATAGAAGCAAATTTCTGATAGGGGGGATATTAGAGGCATTTCCTGACAACATTGGATACGTCCACCTAAGCAAGCTATTTTAAAAATCATCATAATATCTATATATTAGAGGAATTTTCTGATAGCATTGGAGGCATCCACCTAAGCAAGCCTTTAAAAATTAAAAAAAAAACAGAATTTAAATCATAAATAGAAGTTAGGAAATAGTGAATATTAGAGTTATATCAGTCAATCATTGGTTACCTTTTATTTCACGCTTCAAAAATTCAAATAACTAATACGTTAAGAGCTTTACATGTTGTTCTTCTATATAGAAGCAAGTTTATGATAGGGGGATATTAGAGGCATTTCCTGACAGCATTGGAGGTGCCACCTAAGCAAGTTTTTTTTGAAAAAAAAGAATAGAATTTAAATCATAAATAGAAGTTAGGAAATGTTGAATATTAGAGTTATAACAGTAAATCATTGATGACTTACGAAAAATTCTGTAGCGTATTAACTTTTATTTCACGCTTCAGAAATTCGAAATTCAAATAACTAATACGCCAAGAGCTTTACATTTTGTTCTTCTATATAGAAGCAAATTTCTGAGAGGGGGGGGGGGGAGAATCAAATCAATTTGAGCTTGATTTGCAGAAAACTCACAAATTAAGCAAGTGCAGTGTAACTCCAATCTATTTAAACTTAATTAAATCAATTTGAGCTTGATTTGCAGGAAACTCACAAATTAAGCAAGTGTAGTGTATCTCCAACCTATTTAAACTTAATTATAGTTCCTTGACAACCGTAAGGATGTAACATAGAAGAGTTTTTGATCTATCCCACAATTTCTCCAATGTCCGAGATTATTGAGAATCAACTCAAGTTTAATTTAGTCAAAGTATAGGCATGACAAAACGGGTAATCAAGAGACTCTAATTTCTTATATGACACAAACATAAGATCAGGATTATATTTAGAAAAAGAAAAGAAAATTCTGAAAACTAATAATCAAGACCAAATTTTCATAAAATTGTTTCCGAGTTGGATAGGCTTGCTTAGGGGTGTAACTGAGTCGAGCCGACTCGGTCAAAGCTCGACTTGAGCTCGGGTCAAACCGTACTCGAGCCGAGCCCGAGCCGAGCCCGAGCCTACTATGACTTGGCTCGGTTGGCTCGATTTAGTTGATTTTCCTCTCTAATAATTTAGAGATTTCTATTTTTTAAGATTTTTTTTTTCATTTGAGAACGTATGCAAGGGATCACTTATAGTCAAATTCAATTGCAATTATTTTAAATCAAAATTTTCTAATGTTTGTAATGATGAGTTTGAATTTGAGTCGAGCCAAACCGAGCCGAGCCGAGCCGAGCAGCGAGCCTAAATCGAGACGAGCCCGAGCCGAGCCTGAGCCAGGCCTGACTCGGGCTTGACTCGGCTCGTTTACACCCCTAGGCTTACTAATAATGTTTCAAGTATATACATAATGTTTTAGGATTAGAGTTTTTTTTCCATAAGTTTAATTTTTCCCATAGCATGTAAAATGCAATAATAACTAAATCCAACAATTTCAATTTGTTGGGAGGGAAAAATCATCCAATATTGATGTTCAAAGTCAATTTTATTTGTTTACGATGTACATTACCCATAAACACTATGAATACATCGTACAAGTAACTTAATTTATGAATATAATGGCATTTCATCAAACCATAAGGGTACACCGTATACTATCAAAAAAAAAAAAAACCTCTCATCAAACATGCATCTATGTATAGTCACAAATTATGTATCTTTGTTGGCTCCCCTGTCTTGCTGGATCTCTCGGTTCTTTGTCTCAGTGTGGTATGTGTTTGACCTCTTTGTTAAGGATAATTATGGGTGGTTCAAGGAGGGTATAAGTTGGTGATGTGGTTGTAATTCAGTTTCTTTCTCTTCCTTTTTGTTGGGCGCTTGCCGATTTATCCACCGTGTTTCCACTTTGTGTTGTTGTGCATCTCCTTTCCAATTTTGGTGTCCTCCATATTTATCTTAGGTCTGTTAGTGTATTTGTATTCTTAAGCTCCAAGAGAGTAATTTTCTTATTACGGTAACTCAAACTTTCTTCTGGGAGCATCTTCTACTCCCTCGTGGTTGACTATTACGTAGCCTAGGGAGAGGTGTTTAGATGTTATTGCTGCTCTTTTGTTTTCTTGGTTTTGTTCGCTATACTTTCTTTTCTCTTGTAGCTCTTCTTGTTATAGGACATTAGGCCCTGTCGAGATGTGAACCTAATGTTTCACTTTCTCCTTATCATTATAAAAAATACAAAAAGTATAGTCACAAATTTCGATTAATATTCTTACCGAAAATAATCTAGTCAACATGACGTCATGCTTATTTGAAACTCCTCACGTTGAGGGCACCTCGTACAATTTTGTTTTTGTAAATTTATAATTAGTTCTATTAAATACCACTGACTAACCTATAAAAAAGAGTATTTTTTTTGGTTGCATACAAAAAGAGTATTAAACGAATCATATAGCGACTGCCACTGACGAAACATCGTCTCATGTTAAGGCCACCTTATACGGCATTGTTTGGTAATTAGCGGATTGTATCAAAATTAGCGAATTGGGGTTACTTTAAAGGCTTTGACTAGAAAATCCGCTAATTTAACATGTTTGGTTAATAGCAGATTCGATTAGCGAATTGGTTGAAACCGCTAATTTTCAATCCGCTAAAAGAATAGCTTTTTCAAGTTAGCGAATTCTAACTATTAAAGAAAGGACATAATTATCCACAATTATACAAATCAACTAATTTACCAAACACATTTATACAAATCAGCTAATATAATCTTTTGGTCAAATCCACTAATACAATCCTCTAATCAAATCGGCTAATGCAATCCGCTATTCGTTATTCGTTATTCGTATCTGCTAATTGCCAAACAAAGGCTAGGGCTCTTTGTGAAAATCTAATTATTTCTCTTAAATACCACCGACTACCCACAAAAAAGAGTATAAAACGAATCATATACCTGCCGCAGTGACGAAACGGGGTTTCTTCTTCTTCTTGTCTTGCTTTGCTACCTTTACCAATCACCACCATATATCATCATCAATATTTACCAGTTCACAGAATTCCTTACTTGTTCGGTTGTTCCTACAGAAAACCTTAGAAACAAAAAAAACCTCTCCTTTTCACCACCATTAAAATCAAATTCAATAACTTCAACAAAAACCCTTCAAACCTTCAATTAACAACAACAACAACAACAACAACAATAACAATGGTGATGATCAGAATTCGAAGCCGGGATGGAATCGAGCGACTTTCAATCGAAAACCCTAACATAACAATTGCCCAACTCAAAACCCTAATCGAAACAAATCTCCATGTTCCAATCCAAAATCAAACTCTCTCTCTTCATCAAAACCTCCTTTTAGCCAAAACCCCATCTGATCGTGCTCAATTCTCCGATATGTCAAACCCACAAACCCTAATCTCAACTCTGAAAATCGGGCATGGTTCAGTAATTTACCTCCACTATGACGGTGAGCGTGAAATTATCGCTGCTCCTCGTCGCCCTAGTATCACACCAGCTGGTTCTTTTGGTAAAAAGATGACCATGGATGATCTGATAGCCAAACAGATGCGGGTCACTCGTCAAGAGTCACCTCATTGTGAGCTCGTTTCGTTTGATCGTGATGCTGCTAATGCTTTCCAGCATTATGTGAATGAAACCCTAGCGTTTGGGGTTAAGCGGGCCGGGTTTATGTACGGGACGGTTTCGGAGGTTGGGAAGGTTGAGGTGGATTTCATTTACGAGCCGCCACAGGCGGGGACGGAGGAGAGGGTGATTTTGATGAGAGATAGTGAGGAGGAGAAGTGTGTTGAAGCGATTGCGTTAGGGTTAGGGATGAGGAGGGTTGGGTTGATTTTCACTCAGAGTATTGAGCAGAGTAAAGGGGAGTATACTATGTCGAATTGGGAGGTTGCACAGGCGGCTGAATTGCACGCTGAGAGCGGCTTGAAGGAGTGGGTCACCGCGTTGGTGAAGCTGCAGGTGAATGAGGATGGTGGGGCTGATGTGCATTTTGAGGCATTTCAGATGAGTGATATTTGTGTTAGGTTGTTTAAGGAAGGGTGGTTTGATTTGGAGGAAGGGAAAGAGGGTGAGATGGTTGATCCTAAGGTTTCGAGGATGAAGAAGGAGGTTGTTGTTGGTGGGAAGGATGTTAAGGAGGTGGATAATGACTTCTTCTTGGTCTTGGTTAAGATATTTGATCACCAGGTTTGCACTTTATCTAATTCTTACATTTGGTTTTGGTTTCGGAATTGTGTGTGTTGCTTAAATTTGATGTTGTGATTTTTGTGGATGAAGTTGCTAGCTGTTGTTTAATTGGGATGTTTTGCTACAGTAATTGCTCCTGCTTATGTTCTTCATATCTTACTGTAATGCCTGGAAGTTTTAAGATGATAGTTACCATCAGGCTAGAGAAAAAATTGTGATACAGCATATCATATGGATGCAAAATCTGTAGCATATATGTATTTTGGTTTTGTATCATGGTTTAGTTGGTGTTTGACAAACAGACTGTGATGACTGATGATGATCTATGGAGAATGAGTAGTTCATGATAGTTTTTACTGGAAGTCTAACAGAACTTTGATGCATTGGTTATGGCTAGTCATGCATAACAGTTCCCAATTTCTATCAATTGTTTACTCAGGAACATTTGATTAGGGTGTCAATGTTTGAGATCATTTAACTGAAGTACCCCAAAGGTTTAACTTAACAAGGGGCTAGGAGTTTAAAAAAGCAAACAAACAAGGTTCTAGTTTAGTCTTTGGGAGAAAAACATGTCAGTTTTATAACTTTAGTAATAGGCTAATCTGAACTCAGTGTGTTGACATGAATGGGAGTCTTATTAAAAGTCTTAGGTAAGAGAAGTATAGAGACAAGGAGAAGAAGCTGCTCTTGGAAGAACTATTAAGAGCTTTCACCTTAGGTCCTTGGAAAACATTGTTGACGACAGCCTAAACTGATATCAGGAGTCGCTTAAGTCTATAAAAACTCGAGGGTGCTTAAATCTAAAAATGCTGGAATTACATGGTTATCAAAATCTCACAATGATGTAAAAGAACGAAAATTTTGAAATATTTGGCCTCTTCCTCCTCCCAAACCTCAAAAGTTTTACCCTTAAAAGTTTGCAAGTGTAGATGGCTTGCATAATTCTATTCAATCAACCTTGAACATCACTAGTCTGTCACCATTCTCTTCCTGTTCTATTACAGCACCAAAATGAACAGAAAACGCCAATTCTGGCAATGTCTGCAGCAACCCTCTTCTTTTTCCTGGCAGATCCTTTTATTTTATTTTACTAGGAGAGCATATCTGTCGTGGTTTTTGGAAGTTAAAATGTTGGAGCCTGTAGGAAAAGGATTTGTGAATCTTGTTTGCCTCTCCCACCTCGAAACGGTTACAAACTCATGACATTTTTTCGATCTTCCAAGTTCTGATGAAGTATCTGGGGGAATAACGATCAAAATTATGCCAGTACCACAGCACAAGTGGATGAATGACCTCGGCTGAAGTTAAACTTTTCTGAGGACCCTCAAAAGGGTGGTACCATGGTTTAACAACAAATGTAGAAGTCCATTGATTACAAAATCTTAGTATCTCATGCTACTTGCATCATCCATTAGTCTCAGCTTTCTGGAAAATAAGGGAGCCCTTAAGAATGTCTTCTGTTTATGCTACTGGACATTGGGAAGATGCCAGTTACCTCATCTGGGAGAAGCACATCCCGAGCTTTGAAAATTATCCAATTCTATGTATCAGGAAATAGGTCTAATTCTTGATCATAATAGATTTATCATCCACCAAGCCCTCAAGGCTCTTACCTATCAGCAGCAATCGAGGTAACCCATGTTAGGCCCTTTATTTAAGTTTCTCAAAAACATTAAACATCGGAACTGAGAAGAGTGGAGCTCTTGTGAGCACACTAAATTATGTTGGGGCAGTAGAAAATTGTGGCGGGGTTTGAAGATCACATCCATATGGAACTCTGTAAATCAGTTCTTTTGTCAAAATTTTCTTTTCACCAGGAGTGGAAATATTAGTCTAGACTAGATTGTAGAGCAAAGCTATGAGCATGATCTTATCTCATAGTTTTGGATGGGAGTAAATGTTTTAGGCAATTGAGTTGTCCTCCTAGGCAGAAGTATGAAATAGCTGGAGCCTGGATCTCTTGAAGATATTGGAATGTAAGAGCTAATGAAGAGATCCAGAAATTTTAAATTCTTCCTACAGATATTCCCAAAGAACTGTACATCCACTTCTAACATGCATCATTTTTCTTGGGGTGGTGGTGCCTGGCAGAGTTTGTTTGAAGTGACTTGCTGCAGTGCTTGAAAACATGATTTAGTATTCTGTCTGCTTGAAACCATAATTAGTTCTATCAGTGCAGGTTTCCACAGCCACTACTTGAAAGATTTAGAGTTACAAGTCAAAATTTTCTACTTTCAGACTAATATGTGCTACATTTCGGGACAACCATAATTAGAATGTCTTGCGAACTTTAAAGGATGGACTCAATGGAGGGAGCTTCTAAGTTTTACTATTCTAGTAATTCCTCCTGAAGAAACAGAACTTTTGTGTTATATGTTAAATTGTTTGAAACATTGCTTGTTAGTTTTGGATCGTAGTTGATGAAAATTTAATGTCCTGTCCTTTCTCTCTCTCAGTTTTGAACGATTTACTTTGTGCTGTCTGTATATGCTAAAGCAAAGGTGAGGTAAATTCTTTGTTGTAAACTTTACTGCAAGTGGATCTGCTGGTCTAGTACTTAAAAGGGTTAAAAAAGGTAGGATTAGTAACACTTGTGCAATGTTCTTCTGCAATATTAGTGTAATTACTTTCAAGAATTAAGGATTTTAGTGTATGGAAAAGGGTTCTTAATCTTCTGTATCTAGTTTCTTCGGTTCTTGTTGTTGGTTATGGCACATTTTCTTATTTTTGTTGATGTCTTAGACAAAAACACTGTCTTCCCCCCCACCCTCTGTATTTGTTTGCCCTTTGATGTTTGAAGCTCTTTAGGAAGCTTTTTACGTGTCTGAGAGTTTTGGATATTTCTGTGGGTTTTGGCTTTATGTTTTGTGGGACAGAATTTCTACTTCACATGCTTAGACAGGTATTCATGATTTTTATTATTATGTTTTATACTCTTGTGAAACGGAGGAAGATTTTGTGCATTTCTCTCCTTTTTCCAACCACGATTATGAACCTCCAGTGAATTTCATATACATACATTCGTGTAGGGGGTGATTCATCAGAAGTTTGCTGCTTCTAAGTTAAATAAATTTGATTAGTGGATTTTACTAAACGAGGGGAAAAAATTAATCACAGTATCTTTTTTCGGTGAGTTGTAGTTCTATGGAAACAATGGTGGTTCTTGTTTGAGGCTGCCAACTGGTTAGGATTGGCTGAATTTTGTTTTGCTGTGTGTTTGGTGTAGTAATTTCTTTAGTGCCTATAGAAAATGCCTACAGAGACTGTACTTCAACATATGATCAGGGCAAAGTAATATGCAACTTATTCAATCTCAGAACTGATTATCTGACATGGCGCCAGGGAATCTTCTATCTAATTAATTCAATGTCATTTTAAAGAACAAAGATTTTTTGTCCCAACTCTTTCTGCTCTCTGTTGAGTATCTGAACTTTATAGGCTATGAGTACGTCTACAGCTGTCCGACTCGGCAAGTTTATGTTTTTAGACTAGAGAGTGAAACGTCAAGTAGCCACTCCCATGGTGGAGTTACTACCATGTGTAGTTAAGGGGGAACGGAGTTTAAGTAATATAGCTCTTGAGTACATAGTAGCTAGTTGAAACTTGAATAAATATGTTCATTCTCTCTCTTGAAGTTTTTAATTGTTGTTTAGCTTTGTTAGTACACATTACTCATGGAATTTTGATGCGTGCAGGGACCACTTTCAACAACATTCCCAATAGAAAACAGGATTATTTCAGTTCCAGTGAATGCTCTGAAGACTCATATGGACCGCACTAAATCTCTTCCATTTGTGAAGCGAATCTCTGATTTTCATTTGCTGCTGAAACTAGCCAGGTTTCTGGACCTCAATGCCGATGTTCCGGCGTTGACAGCCTGTGTACGCTCACAAGCTGCAGTACCAGAAGGATACCAGCTCTTGATAGAGTCCATGGCAAATGCTTCTGCTTGATCTTTCTTCCATCTTTGTCAAGTTGCTATCTTTCATGGCACAAGCAATTCGCTATCAGATGATGCTTCATCCGATTGCACTTCAATGAAGCATTATTTGCAGCTGTCAAACCTTAAATGATACCAGAAAAACAGCTCATAGGTTGATACAGCAGAATGGCCACTGTTGTGCTGAATGGGCGATGGTACTTTTGCTGCAGCTTGTGTCTGAGCTTGTTGACCATGAAATGTGCAGTGTATTTATAATTGGATGCATTTGGGGATCAGTAATGGTCAAATTTCTGGAAATGTGGTTGGCATGATTTATGCTTTCGTTCTAAGATTGGGTTTCGTATAGCACTCTCACGTAAATTCAGGAGGAGGATTACACTTGAATGATGATTGTGTGTGTGTAGTGTTCTGCCTGTAGGTTTTCCACCACAAGCAGCGATCACCTGAACTTTTTTCCATGCTCCATTTCAAACCTTCCTTGCTACTTCTAACCGCGAATCCAATTTTCCAAAAATCATCGTAAAGCGGGTTTATGAGGTTCTACATAGGGCTGCACACCGGTTCAAAACCGGCCCGAACCGGAAACCGGAATTCCACAAAATGAGAATCGGTGTCCTGACCGGTCAGAGTCGGTTAATTAACCGAACCGGACCGTCCGGTTCGGTTAAGAACCGGTTCTGACCGGCCAAGACCGGTTGCCACTTTTATTTAATTTTTTTTTTTAAAATTTTTTATTACACCTGTTGGGCGCTTAGCCGCTTGCTGCTGCACACTGATGCTGGCTGTCAAGTGTCAACAGACTCGACACTTGTTCCTGTTAACTTTGTCATGCTCTCAAACCTTAAACGATATAATTAATCAAATTAAAACTATACAAATAATTAATCAAATCGAATTTTAATTCTATGAAGAAGAAAAATTATGAAAGATACAAAGATACAACACACAGTAGATAGAGAGAGAGGGGGGAGTCACGTACGGCGTACCTGGTGGAGCGCCGGCGGCGGCTGGAGATGGTGGAGGAAGGGTCGCCGGCAACAACGACGAGAAGCGATGGTGGGTGGTGGTGGGGGTGGGGGTGGTGGTGACTATGGACCAATGTTTTGGTGAGAGAGAGAGAGAATGGACAAGCGGCGTTACTTTGGCTTTTGGGAAAATTAGAACCGTAGGGCAACTGGGCAAATATTAACTTTTTCCCCAAAAAAAAAAAAGTAAGTAATTCTTCCGGTTCGGCCCGGTCATAACCGGTGACTACCGGTTTTTGATCGGAAAAAACCGATAACCGATCGCACATAAAACACGAACCGACGACCGGATCGGGAACCTTGCAACCGGTTTTGACCGGTTTGGTTCGGTCCGGTTCGGGCAAAAAAAACCGATTCGGCTCGGAGAATGTGCAGCCCTATCTACATTCTTGTGGCTAAAGCATAGTTCAGCTAAACTTCCTTCACTTGACCCACACAGTATTTTCCCAGAAATGCCATGCCAAATTGCCAACTTATGTAGCATAAGTTGATTAATTTGTGTTTCTGATTGAAACTTGGGGAATTGGTAGTGTTTGGGGCAAATTAAAAGCTTCAATGACATGAAAGTTTGGTAGGTTATGATATTAAGAACTACCATCTTATAAGCGCGATTCTACTATGTTGTGCCGCACTTTATAGGTCGACTTTTTAGTGTGTGTGAGCCAATAGCTTTGACAATAAAGGGTAATAGCCGGTTAAAATGAACGGAAATACAAAATGTGAATATTTTTCGACCAAAAAATTTACTAGTCGACTAATTTTAATGAATATCAATATAAATACTAGAAGAAGTGATGTATTTACCTTCAAGCATGTAGTAAAAGCATTTAGTAAAACTTATGTATTAGATTAAATAAGTGATGTATTTGGTAGCCCTTATGAGGTATTGACTAAATATTTGGAGTAGACAACATAAAATGAAAATGACGAACTTGTAACATAAAATATATGTGTACAAGTTAAACAATGGTCCACCAAAATGTTTGTTCTAGTGAACTAGTTAAGTATTATGGTCGAATAATATGTTTGTGACTTATTTTATTGGAAAAAGTAATTGCCTTACAAAAGATAATGGTAAGAAGTAAACAAGAAAATAAGTTCAAAATTGGGACTGGGAAGTAACCAAAAATACAAAAAGAGGAGGAAGGAAGAGAAAAATACTTCCTTAAAAAAAGAAAATAATAATACTTAGTAATAAATATAAGGGAAAAAAGAGGTGCGGTGTAAACATAGAATGAGAGAAAAACATGAAAAAAAAGAGAGAGAAAAAGTGTTGCTAATCCAACTCGAACACAAAACCATAATGTAACATGGTGAAATTCACACAAAAGCAAGAAGACCAGCGAGGCAAATCATGTGATATGATATTGTCATGCATATAAAGTATTTATTGGTTTTCAAGATGATGGGGGATACCATGACACAAATTGGTCTCGCCTATTTCTACCCTTGTGAATCGTTACATGTAAAAAATGATAAGTCTTATTTGAAGTAGTTGCGTTTCATAAGTGGTGTGTGTGTGTGTGTAATGGTATAAACCAATATGTTTGTTAGTCGATTAAATTGGTGTGCTAGTTAAATATTACGGTACGACAGTATGTTTGTGACTTAACATATTGAAATCGAAATTACCTGCAGCCCTCTCCCCTCTCCAAATTGAAATCAAAATTTTGAATTGGAATGTCAAACTGGATTTTTCCTCCTTCCTCTCACCCTAAGAACAAGTATTATTCATAATTCCATTAAATTTCACACACTCTCGATCTGCATACAAGTAATATTTTAGTTGCAACCTGTTTTATTGGAATTAGAACGTCAAACTAAACATGTTGGAGAGGGAAAAGGGTTGTTAGTTAATTTCACATGTAAAATTGGAGATTTTAATAATTTAAAACTCTAGTCTACTAACAATGTGTAATGGTGGACCAATGTATTTGAAATTACTCAACGATTGTGAATGAGTCTCCATTAAATTTATACGGGGTTGTTATAAGAAAAGACGCATCATAAATGATACCTTATCAACTTACCATATGCTGAGTTTAATGAAGTTCAATTCATTTTCAAGAGCCCTCCACTTTTTTCTCATTTTTAAAAAGTACACCAATAGAATAGTGGTCGACTATTGAAACATTAGGCAAGCAACAAGGCATGCCTTATTGCATGCCTTGTTTTTAAATACTACACAAACAGAATAGTGGTGACTATTGAAGCAAGCATGTAGACAAGCAACAAGACATGCCTCGTTCCTTAAATAGTACACCAATACAATAATGGTTGACTATTAAAGCATGTAGGCAAGCAACAATGCATACCTTGTTTTAAAATAGTACACCAAAAGAATAGTGGTCGACTATTGAAACATTAAGCAAGCAACAAGACATGCCTTATTGCATGCCTTGTTTTTAAATAGTATACAAATAGAATAGTGGTGACTATTAAAGCAAGCATGTAGGCAAGCAACAAGGCATGCCTCGTTCTTTGAATAGTACATCAATACAATAGTGGTCGACTATTAAAGCATGTAGGCAAGCAACAAGGCATGCATACTTCATAAAATAGTAGACCATAATGATTGTGGTCGACCGTAGTACCAACAAAGTATCAAAGTCAGTTACAATACGCTTCTTATTTGGCATATTTTGCAATGCTAATGGACGTCGGTGAACCACGGGAATCAATCGAGTTTGCATGTGCCTTTTGAGTCAATAAATGTGGATATGGGGGAAGAAAGACAGCTCAAACTACCTTGTTTGCATTCATATGAGCGTGAAACTACACCAATGCTGTTTTTTTTTATGCTAGAGAGGGGCAAGCTCCAACAATATGTAACAAAATAAACTAAGAAACAATGATCCTAGGTGGCCAAGCTACACCTACTATGTCTTCATTAATGATAGTGTGGAGCTGTTGTGGAGCTTCATTCATGAACACGATTATTTCTCGTTGGTCACAACCAACATTAGCGAGCCAATTAGCTGCTCGATTAGCTTCACGGAAGCAATGTGAGATTTGCACCTCCCAACCTTCCTCTTGTATCATCCTCCTTACATCTCCTAACCATAAACGAAGCAATGTGAGATTTGCACCTCCAAACCTTCCTCTTGTATCATCCTGCATCTCCTAACCATAAACGCAGCAATGTGAAATTTGCACCTCCCAACCTTTTTCTTGTATCATCCTCCTGCATCTCCTAACCATAAACTACACCAGTGATGTTTGTAAATACATACAAGTTTCACATCAACTTTTGAATTCATTTATTCGTTTTAACAGCTCTTACGACTAGGGTGCCAGAGATTGAGTTCTTTGGTGTTATATTTTAAGAGAATGCCCTCATATTTCCTTGTTTGCATTCATATGAGTGTGAAACTACACCAATGATGTTTGCAAGTACAAACACATTTCAAATCAAACTTTTGAATGCATTTACACGGTTTAACAACTCTTATGACCAAGGTGCTAGAGATTGAGTTTGTCTCAGTAAAGAGCAAGATGACAATGTAAATTATAATACGCTTGTTATTTTCCATATTTTAGAATGCTAATTGTTGAGTAGTTTTTATACGCTTTGGTTTGTCCCTTCGATAAAGTGTTGGTACCAAAATGTGGACCCTTTCATGATTTTTTTTTTCAATTCAATGTCTTTCAAATGCTTTTCTAACTTGACGGTTACTTGAACTCATCTAATTTCTCCGATTAAATTACAAAGTACAAATTCTATACGAATCACAAAGTAACAGAATCCTAAAAGTTGATACCTCATCACTAACAATAAATATGTGCACTAAAAGTTGATACCTCATGCTCGTTTTATACCGCACAACTAAAACTATGTGACAAAGTTGTGCTCATGTATCGTCTATGTGTCATTCTCACACGAACATTCCCTCTTAGATGTCGTCCTACATGTTATCATCGCACGGAAATGAACCAACTTTTATAGAATACATACATACATATATATATATATATATATATATATATATATATATATATATATATATATATATATATATATATATATATATATATATATATATATATATATATATCAAGCGTTTTTCAAATCAAATCAATGAAGTGACATTTATGATTTTTTGACTTACGTAATTAATGTTATTATATTTTGTAATTTGAAAATATGCTAATAAATATGTAATTAAGTCAACTAATGATAAGACATTAATGGTAGATGATGTGTTATGCTATGTGACAAGCTTGTGGCGGCTTACGTGTCTACCTCACATAACGTGGCTCGCGTACGTGGCGTCCCACCTGTCAGCCTCACACGAATAAGGACCCTATATATATATATATATCAAACAAACAAACATCTTTAGCATCCTAGTAGACCACCATAAACAATGGTTGAGCCAAAAACATATTTAATGAATGACTTTAGAAAAGTAAATCTACAAAGAAGAAATTAGACGTAGTTATAAGACAACATGATGTTAACTTCTATTACATAAATTCTAATAAATCAACAACAAATCTTATTATATTTTAATTAATAATTTTTTTGGGTGTAATTCTAAGTTTAAGTTCATTTTAAAACCACACAGTTAATATAAGATTTATTATACACATGAATAAAAAGATAATTCAGAAAAATAGAGGGGGGCTGGGGACTAGGATATAGTACACATGGTAAGATTGAGCTTAACTCATACAAAGGCAAAAATAAATGAAAAAGCGCTAAGGCTAGTCTTTGAGAAGAGTCGAACTCGACCAGTGAGTAAACAAATCAAAATCCAACATGACCAACTGTGCTACCATCACATTTCTATACATAGGCTAAGTTCATTTTAAAACCACACATTTAATATAAGATTTATTATACACATGAATAAAAAGATAATTCAGAAAAATAGAGGGGGGCTGGGGACTAGGATATAGTACACATGGTAAGATTGAGCTTAACTCATACAAAGGCAAAAATAAATGAAAAAGCGCTAAGGCTAGTCTTTGAGAAGAGTCGAACTCGAGCAGTGAGTAAACAAATCAAAATTCAACATGACCAACTGTGCTACCATCACATTTCTATACATAGGCTAACATTTTTTTATATTTGAAACAGAGTATGCACTTGCCACTGTGGGAGGGGGAGAGTGAATCACAATAAGGCAAAACTATAGAAATAATTCTTATTTGTTTCCTGTAAAGTAATGATGCACCAATTAATATTAATTGCTGACCAAAAACTTAACTAGTTCACCAATTAATATATATATATATATATATATATATATATATATATATATATATATATATATATATATATATATATATATATATATATATATATATATATATATATATATATGTTAGAAGTTCGTCAATTTTCATTTTATTTTATTTACTCACAAACATATTTGCGGATCAAATATTTAACTAGCTCATCAATTATTTATTTATGTACAAGTTCGTCAATTTTCATTTTATTTAATGTACTCACAAACATATTCGTGGACCATAATGTTTAACTAGTACACCAATTATCAACTTTTCAACTTGGCTAAAAAAAAAATACAACTCACTCGACTTTATTCATTACAAAAAATTCGATTTTACTTTACTAATCAAAAGTCCCAATATTGTAAATCCTAATCTATTCCAAAGTTTCAAAGTTTCACTCCAATTATTCAGTCATTTATTTTCCTTGGAAATGGAGAGTGAGTGAGAGGGTGAGAGTAAGAGAGTAAGAGAGTGAGATACAAAAAGGGGCAAAAGATTCCTTGTTTTTAAAGGAAAGTAAAAACTTTCCTTGCCAGTTTCATTTTGACTGGCAAACAAAACTTCCCACAACTTGCAACAAGTAACCAGTCAAAAGGATGAATAGCTGAGATTAAAGAGTAGTAATGAATGGCTGTGATTAAAGGACAAAAGTGCACTACACCTTCCGGCACAACATGATAGTAAATGCGTCTTGCAAAGCATATGTATCAGATTCTAACTAAACAAACCCTGGAATATAAGCAGTTAGGATGTCAGAGATTGCATATTTCGTGGATGCAAGGTTCATTTTGGAGTAACACAAAAACTTGTATAGGGCAGACCTATAGGATAAAGCCTTTCACATTTTCCACTCCCCTCTCTTTCTCTCGCCTCTCTCCCTCCCATGTTTCATGGGATAGGTCCGTCCACAAAACCTTGTTGGAGTAATAGCATCGCGTAAGTCATTCAAAAGATTGATAATATAAATGAAACAAGCAAAATAGCTCATGATTATGAACGATGGACATCATTAAAAAAACATTAGTACATTACAATAACAATAACCCTTTCTTAGTTATCTCAACAAATTGCCAACGAAAGGTTCTTTTGAACTTCCCATACATATATGTAAAAACATTATTAATTTCAAGTAAATAATCAATCAGTTAACCAAACTACATTGCTTCCTAATCTGTCCTTGAGTACCAGTAAGTACCTCAATGGCTCCCATTTTCTTCATTGATTTGGCGAACACATCGAAGAATTTCTTCGATTCGAGCATTTTCTGCACAAATTTGCTTGATTGCAAATCTGTAAGAAGGGCAGCATCAGATGGGAAGAGACCCTTGTTTTGCTTAAGCATGACGAAATAATCGTTGTCAAAAGATAAGGAGCTGTTAGGGTCCATTTCAACTGTATGTGGTGGTACGGTTAGTTGGGTCGTTAGGGCATTTGGTCTTCAAGAAATCAGCATAAGTTGGGTCTAATGATGGGTCTTGGTCTGCATTCCCAGTGAAGTTGTATAGCCTGTTTCTGATTTTACTGCAGTGTCCAACTCCAATTGTATGTCCACCTTCACAATGCAAATTGAAAGCAATAATACCCCAGTTAACGATATGGGAGAGGAGTAATATATTTCTTTATTCTTACGGACAAAATTATATACGAGTAGTAATTTGTGCATAGATAGCACAATGTGGGGTGGATTATAGAGACTTTTTGCTTGGATTTAAGAGTTTTATGAGGTTGGGGGTCACTTGGGGTGAGCACTTACCCTTGTTTTATTGAAAAATGACCCTCATCATCTTACCAAAAGTTATAGAAATACCGTCTTATAAAAGTTTTTGTGTTCGCCATTAGAGTAAATATATTTTATTCTAGAAATTTCAATTTATAAATTAAATGTTAAAATACAGAAATAACGCATTTTATTTGATTTTTATTTTTTCTTTGTCACCTGTCCATAACATAAATACATAGGTAATCCCTACAAAAGAATTATATTTAATTTACTTACATTGTTTGGTTGGGTATGGCAAAGCTAGGAATGCCTAGGGAATGGCGGTGAATACGAATCAAGAAGGTTATGTATTTACAACCTTAATCATAATCCATAATAATTGAAATGAAGTGGTCTCATATTTGAAATCTGATATATGTGAGCGAAAAAGTGATACTACTGTACATGAGAAGTGATATATCGTTCATACAAGAATCCGTTTTATAGGAGAGTTTTTGATTTCAATCATAGGCTAGCTACTACCTTAGTTTTAGTATGAACAAAATTCTTTTATTTTTTATAAAATAAAAGTAAAGTAAAATAAAGTTAGTGATAGATATAGTGAGATAATTTTAGGGAGTTAAGAAACAAACCTGATAATGCAACAAGATCTAGAACGGAGAGGCCTTTGGAAGCGAATAAGTTCTTGAGGGATGTGAAGTTAGCCGACGCTGAAGGAAGATTAAGTGAAGCCTCGGTAGACAGTGATATTGTTTCATCTCTTCGACCACTAGGCACCTTCCACAGTGGCCTTCCATACTGTATTACAAATCAAATATAACTTTAAAATCATACAATTATTGGTGTTACTTAAAAAGTTTACTAATATGTTAGGGGCCGTTTAGTTGAGGATAATGATTAAGGGAATAATAGAATGTTTTTATGACAAACTAGTTTTATGTCCGTACTTCGCACGGACTCGTTTATTTCTTTCGAAAATAAAGATAGTTTTCTAGGTGATACCTAATGTATGTTAATTGTTATATACCGCACAACTAATTTTATATTTGACTATTTTAATATTTTTTCTATCAAATTTCCTTTTAGATTGATCTACATCTAAAATAAAATAAATGTAAAAAAAGATAATTTATGAACATAATTTGAGGCTACTACAAACTTCACGGAAGAATTTTAAAAAAAGACAATTTAATGAAGTAAGATTTATAATTTTTAGAGTTATGTAACTAAAAATATGTTATTTTTTAGTTTGAAATAATAATCAAATAAATCATATAACAAAGTCGAGTGATATTGATCATGTGGCACTTGGATCATGATTTGTTAAGATATGTGACAAAGTTACACATGTGGAGTCTGTGTGTTATCTTCACACGAACATTCCCTCTTATGTGGCGTCTACATCCTATCACCGCACAGAAAGAAGCCAACTAATTGTATAGGTCACATATATCTCCATTTAAAACATTTTTCAAATCCAATCCATTGAAATAAGATTTATGATTTTTTTGACTTACATAACTAATACTATTTTATTTTTTAATATAAAAGTATGCTAATAACTATGTAATTAAAGTTAACTAATGTTAAAGCATTAATAGGTAACACTTGGATGGTGAGTTGTTAGGCTATGTGTCAAACTTTGCTTATGTGGCAACTTAGGTTTTATTAATTAACTTATTGTTGGTGCTATATGTAAATTATACATAATATATAACTAAGAGTAAACCATTACAATGTTTAGACATTGAGCTCAAAAATCAACCATTTTTGTACTAACTTTTAATAACTTGACTCATTTTATAGTATTGTGTATCTTTTGACTTCTAGCGTAGTTACAATATCCATATGGATAAAAGTGAAAAAAGTGTTGAAAAGAATCAAAACAAATGGTTGTATAATAGTTTGAGTATTATAAAAATGTTTGTTCATTCTTCCACTCCTATATATATAACTAATGAAATATCAATTATAAGACGTCACATAATCCTACTAATAGTATTCTATGTGGATGTCCAAATGTCGTATTTACACCAAAAATTATCCAACATGGTTGTCCATGCGGCTTGTGAGTGCACCAACTCGTTTGTAAGACATATATCTCATTTTAAAGTATTTTCAATCCCATTAATAAAAGAAAAATTGTTGGCAAACTTGTACTTATATATGTTTACGTGTCATCTTTACACAAACCTTCCTTCTTAGGTGATATTCCACGTGTCATCGTCACACGAAATGACCCAAATTTAGTAGGATATATGTATCTCATTTTGGAAGCATTTTTCAATCCTAAGTAATGAAATTAAATTTATAATTTTTAGAGTTACGTAACTAAAGATATTTTATTTTGTAGCTTTAGGGGTCACGCCACACGAATTTGGTCCTCCTAGTTGGAAATTTGTAGAGCATACTTATCTTATTTTGAAACATTTTAAAAATCCTAACTCATGAAATTAGATTTATAATTTTTAGAGTCACGTAAATAAAGATAGTGTTTTCTTTTTGTAGTTTTAAATAATATGCTAATAAATACATATTAAGTCAACTAATGATCGGACATTATTTTTTTATTTTTTTTTGATTTGGCAAAGAAGAATTTCCTTCCTCTTTGGGTGTGGCTAAAGGACACCTCTTAATGCACGGCCTCGGGTATTCCACCAATTAATTTGTGTAGGTGCTCCCCATGAGGTTTGAACTCATGATCGGATATTAATGAGTGACACTTGAATTAGTCTATGTGGCAACTTGAGCTTATGTGGCGTTTAGGTGTCATTGCCACATGAATTTGGCCCTTCTAGTTGGCGTCCTACATGTCGTGTCCATACCAATTGGACTCACTTTGATATATGTGTCTACGTGTTATCTTTACACAAACGTTTTCTCTTTTAATGACCCAAATTTTGTATATATATATATATATATAGCTTTTTTTTAAAACCTAACTGATGAAATTAGATTTATAATTTTTAGAGTTATGTAAATAAGATAGTTTATTTTGTAGTTTTAAATAAGATGCTCATAAATATATATTAAGGCAACAAATGATGGACATTAATGTGCGACACTTGGATTAAATTATGTGTCAACTTGTGTTTATGTGGCGCTTAGCTGTCAGCGCCACATGAATTTAGCCCTCTTAGTTGGCGTTCTACGTGTCATACCCACATCAATTAAACTCACTTTTATAATATAACTATGTCTATCGATCTCATATATTTTAGCTTATTCAATTATCTACTACCAAATTTTACCGGCTCAAATATAGCACATATGCATCTCATTTTGGAGTACTTTTCAAATCCAACTCAATGATGTAAGAGTTTTATTTTTTTAGAGTTGCGTAATCCAAGTTATTGCTTTTTCTAGTTTGAACCAAAATGCTAATAATTGTAAACATCTTATTGAATTGCAATGATAAATTCAATTAATGTTGATGCAATTAATGAGGTGACATGTGGATGAATTGCTTACATGGCTGAGAAAGTGGTGAGGAAGGAGAGAGAAAGAAAGAGGAAGGAGTAGGGAGGTTCTAACTCTTGATATCATGATTGAACCATTGGGGTGGGGGTGGATATAGGTATATCCATACCCATACTCACCTGGCTGCGGTCAAATCCGTCACCCGCCCCATCCCCATCATGGGTAAAATTTCCAAAATCATCCCCACCCAAGTGGGTATGATATGAAAACCACACCCGCCCCAATTACCCAGCGGGTATCCATACCCATCTACACTCCAAATCCACCTGGTACTAGTCTTAAATTCACTTGATACCTGCATAAAGTAATTAAAGTATATTTTACAAACAAATCCAATAAATGTACACATTGTGTCATTGTTACAAACAACAAAACTAAAATACATTTGAACAAATTGTGTCAATACATTGTATATTTAGTATTTTTATACTTTTTTATTTTTAGGTGGGTATGAAGTGGGTATCCAATTGGGGAATAACACAAACCATCCCCGCTCCATTCCCATGGCGGTTTTGCCTTTTTAAAATCATCCCCACCTAACCCTCCCCCATCCCCGCCCAACTGGGGCGGATGCGGGCGGAAACCACCCGTACCCGCCCCACTGTCATCCCTACTCATAACCACTTCACCTTACTATTTTAGCCTAAAAATTCATTCCATTACCCCCTTAATCATTACCCCCAACCAAACGGCCCCTTAGTGTTTGATGTTCCAAATTATCCAGAAATTTTAAGATAATGGGTAGAGGTTCAAATCGTTTATATAACCCCTCATGAGCTTGGGATTGATAGTGCAGTAGTGCGTGACACGCGCACAACCCCCACTTTCCCGACAATGATCGAGTTGAAGTCTCTGTAGACACCAAAATTGCGTCAACTAGTGATTCCCAGAAAGATATTATTTTATCCCAAAAGATATGGTAATTATCTCAAAAAATATGATAATTATCTTTAGGGATATATATTATCCTTTATTCCAAAAAGATAAGATTGCAGGGAGATCTAGGTCATCTCAACAACTGCTGCCTCTCCTATACAAAAAGGAGATAATCTAAGTTTAAAGGAGGCAAGACGGAATAAGCCACAAAGGTAGGCCCTGTCAGACACGATGGAACAAGCCATACAAAAAGGCCCCGTCACCTCCCTACCACAAAATAGTAGGTCCGCAGTTCGGGAACAAGTCGACAAGACCCTTGTTCTGCTAGATTAAAGAAAAAGCTCCCAAGCCCTTGAATCTAAACCTATCCCCGTTCCCTTAGATTGGAATAAAGAGATCTACAAAAGTTATAACCCGCAATTTATCAATGAAATTATCGTGTTCCATATTTTCTTTCCTATTATTTGTAGGTTTGAATTTTTAATGGTTTACAAATTGGCACGTTTGGTGGGATAATTTTTTCTCTTCATCTCCAATTTTCAAGGGGGCAATCAAATTCAAGTTTCGAGACCAAGTTGCATCCGAAATTGAAAGTCTTCACAACTAGTCTCGAGGAGGCATCTGTAGACACCAAAATTGCAAAAAATATGATAATTATCTTTTGGGATATATATTATCCTTTATTCCAAAAAGATAAGTTTGCAGGGAGATCTAGGTCATCTCAACAACTGCTGTCTCTCCTATAAAAAAGGGAGATAATCCAAGTTTAAAGGAGGCAATACGGAATAAGCCACAAAGGCCCCGTCAGACACGATGGAACAAGCCATACAACAAAGGCCCCGTCACCTCCCTGCCACAAAATAGTAGATACGCAGTTCGGGAACAAGTCGACAAGACCCTCGTTCTGCTAGATTCAAGAAAAAGCTCCCAAGCCCTTGAATCTAAACCTATGCCCGTTCCCTTAGATTGGAATCAAGAGATCCACAAAAGTTATAACCTGCAATTTATTAATGAAATTATCTTGTTCCATATTTTCTTTCCTATTATTTGTAGGTTTGAATTTTTAATGGTTTACAGTCTCATTTCTGACAAATAGTGATTAAAATTCGTAAAATTTGACTCAAAAAATCGAAAAAAGCTTATTATTTTGAAAGAAGGGAGTAGCTTTTAAGGGTGCAACTTACTTGCAGGGAAACAGCTTCCATAGTAGCAAGAGCTAAAATGTCGGCACAAGACACAATTCCTGGGCACTGTTTTTCAACCTCCGCTTTGATATCATCAATGACATCGTACCCTGAGAAGCTTAGATTAGGTCTTGCATCTTTCTCCGCTTGTGAGTTTGCAGTCGAATTCAATAAAACTGAAGCATCACAACCCTATATGCGCATGCATAAAATTTGTCATTTGTCACTAGGAAATGTATGACTTCATTAGTTGAGTTAAAGTTATAATACTCCTTATTTTTACATTAAACTTTGTTGATTTAAGTGATTTTTGTAACTAGTTTGTAGTTGAATTATTTAATTTTGTTGAATAATTTTGTTTATTCATCGACTGATTTTTATTGAACGTTGTTTAGTTTCTTTTTGAAATGAAAATAAATGAATAGCTGAGGAATACAAACTTTAAATACAGTATACCATCAATACAAGTGTCAATGAAATGACACACAAAATTATTTTGAGCATTTTGTAGGCCATACATAATTACATATATGATGGCAAAATTTGCCAGATATTTCACTGATGATGAGGATAAGTAGATGGCAGGGTTCATTAATGTTTGTTGGGTTGATAATTGGAATTATCTTTTGAAGCTCGAAACTTAGAATTATTAGTAATTAAATTCATCATAATAAAGTTTGGATTATTGAAAATGATTTTTCAGAAAAATAAATAGTAACAATGTTGCGATACAAACCTTGAAGCGCACAAACCTTTTATTACCTGGCGTCTTTGACTACGAAAGCGTTTTCATTAGACCTTTAACTAGACCGATCAACGATAAAGTTACCAAGATATTGTCAATAGACATGCACATTTTATAGTCATGCCTAAATTTATGATAAATTATAGCGTGTTTACTTGCACCTTCTTTTGATTTTAACGACCAAAATAAGAAATTAACCAAGAACAGTAACAAATTAAAACATGCTAGAAGATTACGTACCCTGACAAAACAGTCATGAAAATGCAACCTCAAGAGCTTAATAGGCAAGTTTGGATGTTTAGATACATGTTTCCTTGTAATTAGAGCTGGCAAAAACTAACTCGAACCCGACCCGCCACAGATCCGACCGAAAGTCGACCCGACGAGATTCAAACTTGAAATGACCCGACCCGTTTTGTCCCGATACCGAAATGACCCGACCCGAACCCAAATGTTGTCAGACAATATTTGTCAAACCCGTTAGGTAACCCGAAATCAAAACTATATTTGACGACCGAAACCCAACCTGACCGACTCGTTTGCCAAGTCTACTTGTAATCTCTTGCACTATCTCTTCAACACCAGGACACGTATCATCGTAGAAATCATCCTTCATATCATCTGCATTACAAATTACAAAACCACTACAAAGCTAATAATAAAACCAATAAGAAATAACGCTTCATCATCTTATTCAAAAACTTCTAAAAAGAGGTGAAATATATTAATTGTGGTCTTCTTAACTTATGCATGGTATATATTGTTCTAGCTCCTTTTATAGCCAGAAAATACCATGTTCTAAGTAGAATTCACACTAAAAATGATTTTTAAAATGAGAATTGACTGTTGATAATTTGTTATTATATACTTCCTCCGTCCTTAAAACTAAAATAAAAAGCATGTCTGATGAAATAGTTGTTGCTATCTGCTCCAATAATCAATCATTGGTTTGACTGAATAGCTAAATAAAATACCCTAACACATTCTAGTTGATCGACCCTAATTCTATTCTAATTGTTTTATTCCGAAGCAAAGATATTCACGGGGCGGTTCGTCCTATTCATTCAGATATTCACGACCAAGAAGTACTGTATTCTCTTTCGAATAGGCCCTGAGAGTAGAAGGAAGGCTGGAATGCCAACAGGTGTCTATTATTGAATTCATCCGACCCGAGAGTACCCATTTTGGGAACAGAAAATGGCACGCATTTTAAAAAAGTGTAAAATGAGCCAATTCTTTCGTCATTTGCCCCTTAAATAGTGAGACAAGAGAGAGAGAAAATTGGGACCACAAGTGTCACAAGTCACATGGGCTGTTAACTCAGTTTAATAGAGAGAAAAAAGAAGAAGATAAGATAAAGATATTCTGGGACCAGAAGTTAAAAGTCACCTCCATAAATATCTGGAGTAAAAAAAGTTGAAAAGTTTTCCAACTAAACAACTTTCGCACCATTCTTACAACAAAAGAGGGGGGGGGGGATTTCCCTCCTAAAATTACACCAGCAAATATTCAACAGATCTTACAACAAAAAGGGGGAGAACTTTTCCCTCCAAAATTACATGGGTGTTATCCAATTCAACCGGAGAGAGAGAGAGAGAGAGAGAGAGAGAGAGATGAAGATAGAGTGGGACCACTATAATTTCAGAATAAAAAAATGTGGGAAAGTTTCCCTCTAAATTTTTGGGACCAAATTTGGACCAGCTTCATACAAAAAGGAGGAACTTTTAAGTTTTTCTCCAACTGATGTTTAATCATTAGCTGGTAATAAGGGGTTATACCATAATGTAACAACACTACTGCCAGCTTAACATTTAAAATTATGCTTAGGTGGTAACGAGTGGCTGCACTTGGTATTAGCCTCATTTTTTTTTCTTCATTAGCTTCATCAACCTTGGAGCAATGCAACTCTTTAGTTGAAACCAACACAAACAAGGACAATGTTTAGCCTCATAATAAGGGACAAATAACAGGATCATTAGGGACAATTACAACCTCATTAAACTCATTACTTGCATCCATAACATCAAGGGACAACCTCATTAAGCTTCATACTCAAAAGATAAATAACAAGATCATTAGGGGGCAATTGCAGCCTCATTAAACTCAATATTTGCATCAATAACAACAAGAGACAACCTCATTTCACACTCAGAAGATAAATTTCAGAATGTTCCCTCCGAAATTTGGCCCAAAATACTCAAATGACCAACATAGAAATGAAAATTTTAATTTCCCACCAGAATATTACCTCCAAAATCAGAAGTAAATTTCATGAATATGGGCCTATAAATATCCATCATTTATTGCTCATTTCATCACAACACCAAACCAACAAAATATCTTACAAAACCAACAACCAAATCAACAATCATTAATGGAGCCTGACTATGATATCTGTGTTTCAGAAATGCTGGAATTAGAACTCAACAGTCCACCAGAACCAACAACACCAACATTACCAACAACACCAACATCACACTCTAGTCAATCTGACTCACCACCATCACCACCAAAAAATAGAATAAAAAAGCTAACAAACATGCAAAAACAGAGAATTGTAGAGATTCTCTTGCAAAACTGTAACAATGGAAGCCTTCCAAGAGGCTTGATAACAACAACAACTCAAGATTTCAACACAATCAGGAAATCACTAAGCACCTCATGGGCCATTGCAAAGAAACAACTCAATGAGGGTCTGGCCATTGATGTGAGGAGCAGGCTGCCAGGAAGGGTTGGCAGACCCAAAACAGATGTTGATCTAGCAAAAATTTATGAGGTGGATCTTCGTGACAGGACCAACATTAAAAGCTTGGCAGCAAACATGGGATATCCTAAGTCAATAATACATAGGTTGGTGCAAAAGGGGAAAATTAAAAGCCACTCAAATGCAATCAAACCCTCTTTAACTCCCCAAAATAAAGAAAAAAGGGTAGAATTCTGTCTTAGTAAGCCGGTTGGTGGTTCAATTATGCACAATCCCACTTTTGATAATTTTTATGACCACATTCATATAGATGAAAAGTGGTTCTTCATGACCCAAACCTCACAAAAGTAATACTTGCACCAAGATGAGGTAGAGTCACATAGGAAAATTCAGTTAAAGAGGTTTATTACCACGGTCATGTTCCTAGCAGCTGTGGTTAGGCCAAGAATTTCCAATGGTGGGGTTCAATTATTTGAAGGAAAAATTGGAATTTTTCCATTCACTGTGATTGAACCAGCCAAGAAAAGTTCAAAAAACAGAAGCAGAGGTGTGATGGAGACCAAGCCAATCCTTTCAATCACAAAAGAAGTTTACAGAGAGTGTCTCATAACAAAGGTGATACCAGCAATCAAAGTCAAGTGGCCAGCAACAACAAGCAGGAGGATTTTCATTCAGCAGGATAATGCAAGGCCCCACATCCCCACCCAGAGGATGCACAATTCATGGAGGCAGCCACATCAGATGGATTTGACATCCAAATGATCAACCAACCAGCTAATAGCCCAGACCTTAAGGTCCTAGATTTAGGCTTTTTTTAGAGCTATTCAATCCTTGCAGCATGAAAATGCACCAAGGAATGTGGTAGAGTTGGTGCAAGCTGTGCACAAAGCTTTTGATGATTTGGAACCTTCAACACTAAATAAAGTATGACTATCTTTGCAGTATTGCATGACTGAATAACTGAAAGTGAAAGGCTCAAATGCATGCAATATTCCTCATGTTGGGAAAAACAGATTGGAAAGGCTAGGAAGACTGCCTCACACAATCGGCCCACCAGCAAACATTGTGCAACAAGCCATTCAATTTCTGAACGAAGGACAAATCAATGCAAATGCCATACATGATGATGAAGATGATCTGGAGTGGATTGATTGAGTGAGTATGCAACAAGGTGTAAAAATTAAGGTAGAAATCATTTTAGTGTGTTTTTAAATGTGGGGTATTTTGGTGGATCTTTAAATATGGGATGTTTTTATGTGATTTTAGGCCGGATACAACGTTTTGTGGGGAATTAGGATACAATCTTTTGGTGGGTACTTAAATCCGTCTTTTGGTGGGTGATTAGTTTAGTTTAATGTTGGTGTGAACGAAGCCAAGTAGGGCTAAGAACATTGTAAGTCTCATCTTTTGTAATCATGATTGACTTGCTTAAGTATACAAATTCAGTAACTTATTTTGTAAAATTTCAGTCAATTTGAGTAGTCTTAGTCAATTTTCATCATAGATAAACAAAATGCTTAGCCAACCAAATCAATAAAGTGGTGACAAACTGACAATAACCGTAAACTTAGTGTCCAAACTCATTCAATTGGTGGCAATAAGCAATTTCCACAAAATTCCCAAAAATGTTGTAAATTCACCAATTTTTTTTTTTTTTTTTTTTTTTTTTTTTTTTTTTTTTTGAAAATTCTCATCCAATCATGTTGGTCATAGGAAAATTTCATCATAGACACAAAATCCTTAGCCAACCAAATCAAACAACTGGTGACAATAACCATAAACTTAGTCTCCAAATTCATTCAATTGGTGGCAATAAGCAATTTCCACATAATCCCCACAAAATTTACAATTTCAGCATCTTTTTTCCTCAAATTTCTCACCCAATCAAGGTGGGTGTCATTCAATTTCATCATGCACACACAAAATGCTTAATTAGCCAACCAAAAAAAATAAGTGGTGACAATAAGCATAACATCAGTCTCCAAAATCAGTCAATTGGTGGCAATAAGCAATTTCACATCATCTCCAAAATGCCTGCATACACATACATCTATACTTAGCCAACCAAATCAAACAATTGATGACAAAAATCATAACCCTAGCCTCCAAAATCATTCAACTCATGCCAATAAGCAAATTCCAGATAATCTACCAAAGAGTACACTATTTGTTTTTTTTTTTTGCTGTCACGTAATATCACAGAAACATAGTCCAAATATGACAAATTTCAAGTGAGATTCTATGCTCACAGCCAAAGCAAATTCTGGATACAAGATGTCATTTCTACAAGACAATCAATTGTGTGCAGCTGGTGTACCAAATATCTGTGCAAAGCTACCAAAGAGTACTCCATGCCCATCAACAGCAACAACACAAGTACCAACAACAATTTTTCACAGCTTACAAAGACAACAGAAAACTCAACACAACAACAACAACTTTGCCTTCCAAGGGAGAGAAATGGAAGGAGGGTAGGGAGGGAGAGAGAGAGAGAGAGAGAGAGAGAGAGAGAGAGAGAGAGAGAGAGAGAGAGAGAGATGAAGTGATCAAACCATATTTATCAAACTCTCTAACATAATGGTCTTCATAATCTGGACTATCAGGAGGAAGTGGTTGTTCAACCTCAAGTTCACCCTCACTTTCATAACCTTCATATCCATCATAGGTATTTGGAACAACCAAACTACGAGATTGGGGCG
Organism: Tetragonia tetragonoides; assembly: GCA_038025085.1. Lineage (NCBI taxonomy): Eukaryota > Viridiplantae > Streptophyta > Magnoliopsida > Caryophyllales > Aizoaceae > Tetragonia > Tetragonia tetragonoides. Next base: position 16,041,450 of record CM076142.1, on the reverse strand, counting down.
TACAAGCTTCATTAGAGTACTTAAGAGATTTGATTAGGGCCTCAAAAACAGGCTGAGAATCAGGGACTTCAGTACCCCATAGCCTCCAATCGTCTTTGGAGTCTAACTCCATTCACAGAAGTCAACTGAAGGTGACAACGAGTAATTGTTGATTTAGGCGACTTTAATTAGGATTCAACCCAAAACAAGCCCAGATCTACAATTGAAAACGAGATAATCCAAAGACGGAGAAAACAAGTAGATCGAGTTAAACAACAACGGAAAAAAATATGGCGAGTTTCAGCTTCGATTTGTATGGGAAGAGAAGAGAGTGACAGAAAAACAGAGATGATGGAGGAGAGAGAGAAGTGTGTCATTTAATGGCGATGGATGTTGTTAATCGTTGAGATCGACGACTGAGACAAAGAGAGAGACGAAGAGTGAGAGGAAAATTTCTGGGCATCTTGAGCTTCAATGGAGAGAGGGAGAGAGAGAGAGAGAGAGAGAGAGAGAGAGAGAGAGAGAGAGAGAGAGAGAGAGAGAGAGAGAGAGAGAGAGAGAGGTGTCTTCTCGGATCGACCCCCCGAGCTAGTTCACTTTTGTTTGTCTTGTGCAGGTAGCAGTCGAGAGGACCAGGAAAACAGACAAACAGCCCCCGCTCGCACATTTCGATCCCAACATCTTCCCAGTGTTCGACCCTCTTTCAAATCGGGCGAAACATTTGGCGCCGTCTGTGGGGAAGGTGTATAGTTTTGTATGAGTGAGTGGCCAGAAACCCCAGATTCCATCGAACTCCCTGACCTAATAACCACAAAACTGCTTACACCCCCATATCCACGCAAAAAACACGCAACAGTTAACATGGAAGCTATCCCAGATCTCGAGCGATCACAACATTCTGATGGGAATGGGAGCCAAACCTTTGGAAATCCTGAAGTCCCTGTAACCCGGGGGGAATTACAGCAAATCATGGGGGATTTACAAAATACGATGAAGGAAACTCTTGAGTGTCTAGCAAAAGAATTGAGGCCTCCTAGAAACCGAGAAAAGGGGGAAACTTCGAAGGGAGGAAGCAGAGTTCCATCAGAGACCAGGCGTCCTACCCCTTTTCCGCGACCCGAACCATCTCCATCTCTAACAACTAGGTCTATAAGGGACAGCTGGTCCACTCTTAGCATCGGTGGATCCAAAGAACGCGAAACATCTCGAGGGAAACCCTTGAATCACTCGACTAACTCGGACGACTTGAGGAAATTCCTCGAGAAAAAGAGAGCGGAAAAAGAGGTCAGCAAGTACGGAACCGACCTTAGGGGTATTATACTCAAAAGGGAGGAAGCCCGGCGAGCGGAAGAACAACAGCTCCAAGAGCTATACCAACTCTACGAGAAGGAGAAACAGAAAGGGTCGAGACGTACTCAGGAGGACCTTCGCAATATCATTGAGTATCGAGAGGCTGAATGCCAAATCGAAGAGCAGAAATTGAAAGAGTTGAATCAAAGATATGAGAACGAACGAAAGCGGGACCAGGAACTCCTCACGGGGATCAGTCCACCTCAAATCAACACAATCTTGCAGCCGTCGACCCTTCAAATCCCAAGCCCCACCACCATTGGGAACGCTCGGGTATCTAATACCCTAGCAAACTTGGGGTGTGAGACACCAGCTGTAGGATTAACTCCATTCAGCGACGAAATCATGGCGGCTCCAATGCCATCCAAATTAAAACCAATGGCGGACAAGTATGAGGTCCCCCAGAACCCGCAAGATCACGTCATGGCTTATAGAGCGACCATGATGAACCAAACTCTAAGTGATGCGGCGCTGTGCAGAAACTTTCCGATGACTCTGAAGGGGGTTGCCATCCGATGGTATGCCTCCCTGGCCCCTAAGAGTATCTACTCTTGGGTTCAGATGGAAAAAAGCTTTAAGAATCACTTTGCAGCGCACATTCAGCCGAAAAAGACCACGGAACACCTCTACAAACTAAAACAAGATAAGAAAGAGAGACTGAGAGATTATCTTGCTCGATTCAATGTAGAAACCCTCGAAACGGATGACCTGGACGAAAGGCCCGCCAGCGCGGCCTTTATGTCAGGATTAACCGAGGGGTCGCACTTCAGGTTCCAGATAAGTTTGAAACGAGAGGAAAAAGGATTCTTAACCCTGCCAGAGGTTAGACAATTCACCGTGGCATATGCCAACTCACAGGAACAGTTGGGACGATATACCCCGGGCAATTGGAATACAGATCCAAAGCCCGAGGCCAAGTCGAGCAAAAGTACTAAAAGTGACAAAGGCAAGCGACCGGCAGAAGCACTTGTTGTGTCCAAGGGACCTCCCAAAAGAAGTGACTGGAGGAAATCCGACCCTTCGGATGATCAATGGCCGTTCAATGTTGACCAACAAACCATCTTCAACAAGATGGATAGGAAATTGCTCGATGTCCCGCCTCCCATTATTAGGGATCTCTCTCAGAGAAACCCCAAGCTTCGATGCGCATACCATGGCGATGTGGGGCATACGACCCAAGACTGTCAGAGGCTGGTAAAGAATCTCGAGAAAACTACCTGAGGAAGGAAAGTTGAAGCAGTTCCTCATGAAGAAAAATGTCTACAAAAAACCCAAAGTCACAATGGTCGTGGAGGATGAAGAGTCGGAAGAGGATGATATGACTAATGTCGTTAAAATGATCTATGGCGGCCTAGGCGGAGGAGGGTCGACCAAAAAGCAACGACAGGATCATTATCACAGCGCTGAGCAAGTAATGGCTGTGGGAATTCCTCCCATAGGCAAGATCCCGTCGGTAACTTTCGACGAACGCGATGCACGGGCGCTTCATCATCCACATGACGGCCCACTGGTCGTAACTCTCAAAATCGCTGGCTTACTCACCGAGCGAGTCCTCATCGACACAGGAAGCTCAGCCGACATCATCAACTACAAGTGCCTCCGACGATTGGGGTACAGTGAAGACAAAATTACCCCCGTATCACTGCCCGTTTTTGGATTTGGCGGGCACAAAGTCTACCCTATTGGCACTATAATTCATCCCGTTCGGATAGGAGAAAAGGGGGCACGTCGAAGGCAAATCATCGAATTTCTAGTGGTCGATACGAAATTGGCCTACAACGCCATCCTCGGTAGACCCACCCTGGCAGCCATCAATGCGGTGATCCACATGTCCTGGTTAATTATGGAATTTGATCGGGGGAATGGCCTAATCGGGCAGGTGGTTAGTGACCAGAAGACCGCCCGAAAATCATGTGTTGATTGTCTGGATATCAAGAAACAGGAAAACAAAGACGACGATCTTCCCTTATTACTTACAAAGTTAGTGGTGATAGCGCAGGAAATAGGGACAACACTGACTGTTGCCCCTACTCCTGCAGAGATTGCAGCAGAAAAAAAGAAGAGTGTAAGGGAAGGCAAGAGGAAGATAGCTGGGTGCATGCTCCTAGAAATGTATCTTGCTGATCATATCGATACCAGGTTTGAACATGAAAATCAACCCGAACCCTCTGGGGAAACCTCGGAGGTCAGGCTGATTGAGTCACAACAAGAAAAAATCACATATATCGGGGGCAGACCTAGTCGACCCTCAGAGAAGAGACATAACAGGGCTACTCCAAGAGTATTCCGACATCTTTGCATTCTCCCCATCCAATATGCCAGGCATAGATGGTGATGTGATCATCCATAGGCTAGGGGTACAGCCCCATTTTAAGCCTGTAAAGCAAAAGAAGAGGCAAATGGGTAGGGAGAGAAGTGAAGCTGCAACAGCCGAAGTTCAAAAGCTACTGAAGGCCAGATTTATTAGAGAATGCCTTTACCCGGAGTGGCTAGCTAATGTGGTGTTGGTCAAAAAACATAATGGGACTTGGCGAATGTGGGTCAATTTTACAGATCTTAACAAGGCATGCCTAAAGGACGATTTCCCCCTCCCTCGAATTGACGAGTTGATTGACTCCACGTCTGGGCATGAACTTCTAAGCTTTATGGATGCTTTTTTGGGGTACCACCAGGTACGACTAGCAGAGGAAGATCAAGAAAAGGCAGCCTTCATCACTGACGATGGAGTGTTCTGTTACAATATGATGCCCTTCGGTCTGAAAAACGCAGGAGCAACATATCAACGCCTGGTAAAAAGGGTTTTTTCTCCTCAGCTGGGGAGAAATGTCGAGCTTATGTGGACGACATGGTCGTCCAAAGCAAGAAGAGCAACAGTCACTTGTCGGACTTAAATGAAACATTCGACACCCTGCGTCGGCATAATATGAAGCTCAACCCCAAGAAATGTGTGTTCGGGGTCCCGGGGGGGAAATTGCAGGGCTTCATGATAAGCCAGTGTGGAATCGACGCCAATCCCGAGAAAATACAGGCGGTGATAGACATGCATCCACCCAAATGCCTAAAAGATGTGCAGCGGTTAACCGGCTGTGCCGCGGCTCTCAGTCGCTTCATCTCATGATAGGCGGATCGATGTGCCTCATTCTTCAAGGCCATCAAAAACAGAGAAAAGTTCGAATGGTCGGTAGAGGCCCAGGCCGACTTCGAGAAATTAAAAGCATATTTGGCCAGAGCACCCCGGATAGTGAGCCCAGAAGTGGGAGGAAAAATATTTATCTACTTGGCAGTCTCAGAACGGGCAGTTTCAACGACCCTGGTATGTGAGCGAGATAAGACTCAGCACCTAGTCCACTTCGTGAGCCACGTCCTTTTGGAGGCGGAAACACGGTATCCCGATATCAAAAAGTTTGCTTTGGCTCTAATCATAAACGCATGACGGTTGCGACCTTACTTCTGTTCCCATGAGATTACTGTACTCACGGACCAGCCCTTGAAAGCGGTTCTACAGAGCCCGAAACGAGCTGGAAGACTAAAGCCATGGGCCACCGAGCTGGGTGAGTTCTCCATAGGGTACGAGCCCCGGGGAGCCATAAAAGGGCAAGCATTGGCCGACTTCACAGTAGAAATGGCATCTATCAACGAACAACCAGTGCTGTGGTCGACAAAGTGGGAACTAGCAGTCGATGGTTCGTCCTGCCGTAACGGGAGTGGGGCAGGTCTGGTACTCAAAAACCTGAAGGAGGTGTGTTCGAATACGCCCTGCGATTCCAATTTGCAGCATCTAACAACGAAGCGGAATATGAGACCCTGCTAGTAGGCCTACAAATGGCTCGAATGGTAGGGGCACAGAGTGTGGCAGTAATCATGGATTCCCAGTTGGTCGTATCACAGATTATAGGAGACTATGAGGCCAGGGAAGACTCCATGAAGGCGTACCTCCAAAAAGCGACTATCTCAGAGACAGGACTCTACCGGGGGATGAAAAGGAAAATGCGAAAGTAAAGAAGCGAGCAAAATGGTTATTCTGGTTGATGGAATATTGTACAAGCAAGCTTTCAATCAACCATTACTCAGATGTCTCACTCCCTCGGAGGGGGCCGATATCTTGGATGATCAGCACAGTGGAATGTATGGGTCACACATTGCTGGAAGAGCCTTAGCCAGAAAAGCTCTCAGAACCGGATACTTTTGTCCGACCATAAGATCCGATGCTGTGAACCTGGTGACCCGATGCAAGAATTGCCAGATACACTCCACAGTACAACGACAGCCAGCTATGAACTTATCCCCAATACTGAAACCACTCCCCTTTCACCTTTGGGGATGGACATATTGGGTCCCTTTCCAGAGGCTCCAAGACAATTCAAGTTCTTAGTCGTAGCAATCGACTATTTTGCAAAGTGGATCGAGGCTAAGGCCTTACAGTGTATCGAGGAACAAGATATCAGGAAGTTCATCCGGGAGAATGTAATCACCCGCTTTGGAGTTCCCAGGGGGATTATATTCGATAACGGTCCTCAGTTTGATAATCCAGGATTGAAAACATACTTGTCGGATCTTGGCATAAAGGCCCGATTCACCGCTGTAGCCAGACCGCAATCGAATGGTCAGGCTGAAGCAGCCAACAAAATCATCCTCAATGGTTTGAAGCGCAAGCTCGAGGCAGCCAGAGGACTCTGGGAGGAAAGGCTGTATGAAGTTCTTTGGTCAATCAGAACCACCACGAAAAATGCTACGGGGGAAACTCCTTTAAGGTTGGTCTACGGGTTAGAAGTTGTCCTACCCATAGAGCTAGTTACTCCATCCCCTCGAGTAATTTCATACGATCCTGAAGAAAACGACCAACAGTTGAGATTCAACCTCGACCTACTGCTAGAGACGAGAGGAGACACCCTCCTACGAATGGAAATAGCCAAAAATCAATTGATACGACAATTCAATAGGAGGGTGAAGGGGAAACATATGGTTGCAGGCGACCTGGTACTCCGCAAGATGGAGAGTACGGGAAAACAGTCTGAACAAGGGAAGCTGACTGCTATTTAGGAAGGGCCCTATAAAATCACGGGGGTCATTCGACCAGGCACATACCGGCTGGAAAACATGAGTGGAATCCCACTACATAGAGAGTGGAACCTCAACAACCTGAGGAAATTCCACATCTAACAAAGGTTGGCTGGTTTTTTCCTAAACATCGAGTGAAATGGGTTGGCGAATCCCAACAAAAATCGACCCCAAGGTTCACAAATCCCCTAAAAATTTGTCTATCTTTCTTAAGGGTTCACAAATCCCTGCAAAAATTGTCTGCTAAATCAAAGGGTTTCTGGCAATCCCACCAGAATTGTCCAGATTGTAAAGGGTTAGGCGATCCCTGTAAAAATCGACCTCTGTAATGGGTGAGGACCCTAACAATACCTCTATCAATGACAAGCGGGTGGGAAACCTACAACATCTTCTATCAACATCTCTTATCAACTACTTAATTAGTGAAAAAGATATCAATTAACCCGCGAGCTTGGGGGCATACGCATATGCGTTTTGACTTCATAACAAGCTCGCAGGATAATTGATCGCACGAAACTTGATGGTCAGACACGTAATGGGGGCGAAATATCTGATGTTTTGACAACCCTATTCTAAACTGTTACGCGCCTAACCACCAAACATCGGGCTAAGTAGGTCCGACGACCCAAAACGCCTTACATCGGACTAAGATGATCCAACGATCATTAAGGTCTCACAGGGTCCAAACGACCTAAATCTAATTGGGGGCAAAGCAGGCCCACAAAGCCTAAAGCGTTTACATGAGAGCTTCACACCTCATGCGCAAAATACTACTACTCGGGAACCTAGACTTGAGATCTTACGACCCTCCATAGCAGGCCAAACGCCTAAACAATCGGGCTAAACAGGTTCAGATAACCTAAAAAACACCTTACATACCAGCAAGAAAAAGGATCGATTGGCCAAGCCAAGACCTTTGTAAAAACAAACGATTCTAGCAGATCAATACAGTCAGAAGAGACAAAAGGAGCTTAGCAAAAGGTCGATTTCATTCATTGAATCGATATTTACAAGCCTCATTGGGCCAAAAAGTTACAGACCCCAACAGGCCAAAAAAAAAAAAAAGAGACCATATCAAGGGGCAGATCCTAGGGCAGACTGACCACCAGGGGCCTCAAGCTGTTGACCATACTCTTGGAAAAGAGAATGTCGACCACTGGCAGTAATAAAGGCAGTCTTGTGAAGGACCGCATCCTTCTCTATAGCTTCTACTCGAGCAGTCTCACCAGCAATCTCCTGTTTGATGGCCGTCACTCTGGACTCAGCCATCTTCAGCTCAATGGCCAACCTTTTCAGGTTATGGTCGGCCACCGCCAGCTTCTCACAAGCCTTCGCAAAGCCAGACCGATGATGCTTCCGGTCATACAGAGCTTTGGTCGCTTGAGCCTTAAGGGCCTGAGGGTAGACAGGGGCGTCAACAGGCAGAGGGGGGAGATAGCCTTCCCTCCTCCTAGCAAATCTGAGAGCGTCCAGAGAGACGCAATAATCACACCCACAGTGCTCCTGGTGGGAACGGTGGTCAAGGGGCACATTGACCATTGTCGACCCACTAGGTCCAGCCGGGGCCTCGACCTTAGGGGTAATGGGGACCCCGCCCATCGTTATAGACAGACGAGGGGTGGATCTGCCCCCAGAATCAAGCCTACGACATTTGGAAGCCGGGGAAGACATGTCACGGCGACTACTAGGCTACTTAGAAGAGCTTATATGGAGCTCAAGAAATCTAGAGAGAGAAAGTGAAAATGAGAAATGACGATGAGAATGACGAAATTTCCAAGCAACCCTGGGGGTATTATAACCTTTCCAAAAGAAGACAAACCGTCACCTCCAACCGGTGTCTGAGAGAAAAGAAGCCTCAATTCAGAGAGGACACGTGTAATATCCCGAAGGGTGGAGTCTCCCAACCGTCACATCAACCTGAAATAATTATGACAGGGAAGAGTAACCGTCATTTTGAAAAACACCACACTATACAACTCCCAGAGTAAAGTAAAAATTCGACCCAAACAGCCGCACCTCGAGTGTGAGGGTAAGGTATACTTACCTCAGTACACTTTAAACTTGAGGTACGACGAGTAAACGAGTATCAATAATCGAGCGATTGAAAAAAGTCAGGCAAAATTTTGAAATTTGCAAACAGCGACAGAATCGAAGCATTCAAACCAATAATCTTTAGATTGATTAAAGAAAAAGATTACACAAGATCGAAGGATGAAACTACACAGTTTGAGTTCATCTACAAAGTTCCTAGTCGGCATGCAAGCTCGACAAAACCAAAAAGTCTACCTACGAAAAAGACAAGACTCAACCCTCCGACCTAACTCTGGAAGAAAGAGGTCGGGGAAGAAATTGCCAAGTACAACACAACCTCCTGACCTGTCCCTAGAAGAAAGAGGTCAGGGAGGAGATCGCCAAGTACAGGATCTGCTCAAGACAGAGCCTTAAGGGATAGAGGGGGAGAAGCAGGAGGCTGACCCTCCAGCTGGTTCCTTCGAACCCTCACTTCATTGAGGAGCTCCTCCCTCCGCTTCCGAAGGCTGTTCAACTCCTCGACCCCTCTGGTGATCCGAGCCGCCATCTCGGTCCTAGCGTCTAGGAGGGCATTGTGCCTCTGCTCCCAGCGGTGGATTTTAGCTTGGGTAGCCGCCTCCCTCTCACAAGCTCCACCGATCTCCCGATGAAGCTCCTGAAGGCGATGGGCCGACAAAGGAACAAGTCGAGCAGGTGGTTCAGGCCCCCTAGTAGCAGGAGGGGGAGCCGGAACCTCGACGGTAGGAAGTGCCCGACCATCGGACCCTCGATGCTCTGCTCGAGATCTCTTAATAGTAGTGATCAGATCCCGAGCCTCCGAGCCCAAGCTCGACCCAGGAGAGGATCGGAGAGAAGCTAGGGTGTAAGACTCAGAAGAAGTCGAGGCACGACTCTTCCTAGCATCCTCGACCTTCTTAACTTGCCTGCTAGACTCTCCACGATGATAAGTTGTAGCTTTCCTCTTGGAACCTGCCATCTCAGAGACAGAATAAAAGCTTGAGAAGAATTACTAAAGTCTGGAGGAGTGTTTCTAGAGAGAGAAAGTAATGCGAGAAGAGTTGGATGAAATTGTGAAAAGTTCACTCAAATATTTATAGGAAAAAAGCCAGGGGAGACCAAGCGACACCTCTCTTCAGGAGACACGTGGCACGATGATACAGTGTGAACCCGGTTCGCGATCCCGCTTGAAGAAAAGGGAAACGATTCGGTTACCTCATCTTTCCCTCGAATGGGAAAAGTAACTTCACATCTAGACTCAAGAACATAAAGTCATGCATTCATTCAAAATATCAAAGGTACAGATTATCACAGAGAAACTACATAACATATCCAAAACAACTACAGTAATGGAAGAGAGCAAGGGCCTAGGGGTTTAGAGCTTCACGCTTGTGCTTGATTTCCTGCTCCAATGCTTGTTGTCTCTGAACAAGAGAACGATGGAGTTTCCTCCCCTCTTCAAGGGCCAGGGTTTTATCCTCGACTACCCGCTTCGCAGCACAAAGGTCTTTCATGATTTGATCGACCCTCCAAGCTACCTGTGTCTGCTCTTCCAATACTGATCTCCTAGTCTCCTCAGCACGCTGAACCTCTCGCTCCAAAGCCTGCCTACGGGCTTGCTGAGCCTCACGACCCTGCTCACCCACTGTATCATGCTGACATTTGCCTCAAAGGGGGTCTTTACCTTCAGGATCCCTCACTCCAGGAGAAGGAATATCCGGACTAGGATCGACTTTAGGAGGAACGGGGGGAGGAGAGTCAGGTCTACTTCCCCCCTCACCAGGCACCCTTATAGCCAGAGGCTCAACTTCGAGACATTCCAGGACCCCCTGGGATTGAAGTTGCTGGAACACCATCCAAATATGGGTACGGAGACGCTCGGACAAAGAATTATCCTCGAAGAGACGAACGAAATCAGGAACTGTCAGCCTAGCTAAATTAGCTTCACTAAACTTATCAGGAACTTTCAATGGCTCATCATGAGACGACTTCGATGCACCTTCCTCGCACGCTTTGTTGGATCGATCATTCCTTACAACGCGCTTTCCCGACCGAAGGCGATACGCTCGGGATATCGACTCGGTATCCATGGAGGACTCATCACTAGAGCCTGAGGAAATAAAAATGGCGGAGGAAGACAACTCTCTAGAAAGTTTGTTGACGAAATCAACGAGCTAAACAAGCCTATTTATAAGCAAAAAAGGAAAGGTACGAACGGTTATCCGCGACAGCTGTCATCCATGCAATGACATCTCAGCAAAACAATAAATGATCAATTATTGAAGGTGATGAAGGTATGAGCTAAAGGAAAAATAGACTCGAGTTTACTGAGAATTGACATCTTCATTCATCAACCCTCAAAAGCAGAGGGGGCGCAAACAGTTTACAACAAGGGTGACCAACCACCCTGAAAAGGAACAAGTACAAATCCCTCTAACCCGGGGATGTAGGCCGCAGATTTCCCTAATCATTCCGCCTCCTCCTCTGCCCGCCTCTCAGCAACAATGGCCTCCATATCCTTCAGATCCGAGGCAATGGAAGCCTCGATTCTGCTTGCCTCAGCTAGATCCTCGGGTTTGGTAGAAGTTCGGAGGTTGCGAATGCTGGCCAGGGAGCTCACCACAGAGGCTCCAACATCGCCTTCTCCATACACTTGGAGCAAAGCTTCATTCCAGAATCGAGTCTGACGATCCACCGCCACCTTCCGCTCAGCCTAGGCTCGGGCCTCCTTGGTCTTCCAACTCTCGGCATCAGCCTTGGCAGCCTCGAGGAGATCGGTGACTTGTGCATGAGACTTGCTAGTCTTCCCAGTCTCCTTCTCAGATCCTCGAGGGAACGTTCCTTCTCAGGAAGAAGAGACTTCCCCTCTTTGTGATCGGCCTTCGCCTTAATTTAGCACGGAGCCCCGACAACTCAGCTCGAGCCTCCTCCCGGGCTTTAGCCTCAGCGTCGGCTTGCCACTCTTGACACTGGATGACCAATCGACGCCTTTGAGCCTCGTCGGCCCTAATAGCCGCACTCAGGAGAATGTCATCATGAAAAACACAAACAAATTAGTAACATCCTAAAAAACTTGGCCGAAAATAGATGGAGGAAACGACTACTAAAGTACCTTTTGTCGACTTATGGCCATGCGCTTCAGAAGGGCCGTCACGACATCTGTCGACCCAACCTCCGAGGTTACCTGCTCCATGTCCCTCTCATGGAATAAGTTAGGGAAGATGGCCTCGACAATCTTGGATTGTTCATCCAGAGGAGCCCCCAGAACGGCCAGCATCTTGAGGGCATGACCTTCAAGACTCTGCCTGCTGATCATGTACGCCTGGCCTGTGAACTCATTGTTGTCCCTTCGGGTGGATCAGACGGCCTGAATTTCATCAATGCTCCTCAGACTCGGTGGGGAAAATTCTCCGAGGTGGAAGGGCCAGCACCCGTCTCTTGAATTCCGACAGGAGGGGTAACCATCCCCCAGGCAACGGCAGCAGGCTAACTCGCTGGGATCAACCCTACAATGGGAGTATCAACCTTCTTCTTCTTCGAAGGAGACACCCTATCCTGTGACACCAAGACCTCCTCACCCGACCTCTTTTTAGGGCCAAGGTCGACGTCAGATAAAGCTTTAGACGAAGAACCTCCCTTCTTCAACCTTGCCTTCGTCCCAAAGACCGTTGCTTTCTTCTTCTTGGGAGGTTGCATAAAACAAAGAAAGTCATCAGCATCAGTTATAGGACTATCGACTACACCAGATGGGGGGGGGGGGGAAAGATCTGTTACCGAAGCAAGCTTCTTCTGAGCCTCGACCGTATCCTTGAAAGCTCCAAGAAAAGCCTTGGAGGTCGTCCCGGCCACCATCTGATCCCCCTCCGGCATCTCTAATAGCTCAGCAACGGCGGCCTCTACAAAACATAAAGAAAGGAAGAAAGTTAAGCAAAACTCTCGACCAACAGAAAAGACTTGTAGCAAGGAAAGAATGAAAACAAGGCCATTATACCATGGGTTATGGTCGACCGAAAACCAATAAAGACCAGGAAAGCTTCATTGGAGAACCAGGACTTATCGAATTTCCAATCGGGAGGAGCTTTGACCTCCTCACAAACACCCTCATCTCGGTTAGGGTGGCGGAAGTACTCTATCGTCCGGCGCTCGGCCGTGGATAAGGAGCCCAGGGGCTCGCGATCCGGGCCAAAACTCGCTACCTACCTCTTCTAGGTAGTTTACCCTCCAAGGAGAGCACTCTCCATCCCATCCCCGCTCATTGTGTAGAAACCAGAAACTCTCTTTCCACAAGGTGACATTACTCAAGGACCGACACATGGAAAAACCCTTCCTAGGGCTCAAATACCAAGTCCCGAGCTTGGTTGACTGCACCTTGAGATACAGATGAGGAAGAACAGCATCGGTCACCTCTAGCTTATGGACATGGACCGCTGCTGCTAGGCCGACCAGCGACCTCCAAGAGTTTTGTGGAAACTTTTTGATCAAGCGAGGGAAGGGAAACTTCAAACCCTCATCAAAAACTTTTGTGGAAAAAGGGATACAGTTGGGCGGAGCAGGGTAGCACTCCTGCAACTTGCTGGGACAAATAAAAGACATCCCCGGGGGCAGGTGATATCATGCCACCAGCGACTCGATATCCTCAGCCGACCTTCCAGCCCAGATCGACCGCTTCAAATGAATGGGGACAGCATCGGCTTTTGTCCCTTGCTTCGATCCCCCATCCACAGGATCCTCCTCCACATGTTCTTGGCCTGGCTCTACATGCCTTCCTCCTCAGCCTGTTCCACCTCCTCCAAAGGCTCGGAAGTCGGCAAACTTTCCCTTCTTCTTCCTCCTCCTCTGAAGAAGGGGGAGGGAAATCCTCATCCTCGATGGGAGGATAGTCCTCGACCCTGATCTCACCACTCTCCAAAGACCCTTGAGAGGCCTCAGCCTCTTCATGTCCCGACCCAACAGGCTCGGGCATGCCACCAGGCGAGCTAGAAGTACTGGCTACATGATCAACAGACCTGGTCAACTGATCAGACGAAGAATCGGGTAAAACACCCGGAGCACTAGCCTGACCCTCCATTTGCCCCGAAGAATTCCTTTCTCTATACGCCCTATGGTCAAAATGGGCAACAGGACTTTGGCAAAAATACAAGGAAAACTAGTCGAAGGACAAAAAACATACTTCTATATGAGGGCAGAAAAGTCGATCTCCTATCTGCTCAAAGTCACTCATGGGAGAGGAGCAATCAAGACCCCCTCTGCCCGAGCGACAGGTCTTTTTTAAAACGAGCCTTGGACATCTCGGCTTCGTCTCCCTGCAGGGGAGAGACAGAGCGTTAAGGTTTGACCCCGTCTAAAACATGGATCTCTCCCAACGCTACACTCATTTGAAAGACATTCAACACATCCTATTTGAAGCCTCGCGGAATGTCGGGGTCCGACAGAACCCTGGCATACCAAGACTCCTCCCGAAGCCAGAACGGAGCGACCTAATCCGGAAGAAGCAATCCGTCCGGGCTCGACCACTCAAAACCCGGACGAAACTCGGAAAAGGGAAACCCCGGCGGAATAGGGGGAACTGGGTCATTCGAAGGATGAGGGCAAGACTCCTCATATGACGGGCCAGGCCCCTGACTAGATGAGCCCTGACCGGAACTATTGGGGAAAGATCCCCAGGTCCCTGGTCGTGGTGCTTCAGGCAAGCTATCAGACCCCGACGATACATCAATGGGCGAAGACATCGACATGGAAATAAAACAAATAAATGCAAGCAAAGAAAATACCAAAAAGCAAAACGTTATACCTTGTGGAAAGGTAGAAGACGAATCTACAATGATAGATCGAACAGACAGTAACGAATCAACGGAAAATTTCAAAGACTCACTTTCTCTCTCTAAAAATTCAGATGGCAGAAATGAAGAGAGAAAAGAGAGGTTGGCTCTGACTATTTATAGGCGGAGAGACCTAGAAAAGCACAATATCCGCATGATTGACAGATGGACGACCCAACTACGCCCACCGACTATTCATCCTGACAAAAGGAGCCCTTTCAAGGGAAAAATGAACCCGACAGCAAAGCCCACTGAACGAAAGTCCCGTCAACGTACCAACCACATCTCAGCAGGACTCGACAAGGAATGACCCTCCTCCTACTAAGATGTGAGGGCAAAATTATATAACCAAAATATCGAGGGTCGAGCTATCGACCCTCGACCTAGCTACAACAGAAGGATCTCGATCTTTCTCAAAGCCAGAATCATCGACAATACTAAAAAGACATTCTTCCACCTCAAGGGGAAGCCCCTGATCGAGGACTCCTTCGCCCCCTACTCAACATCGCCAAACAGACCCGGGAAGATCTACCTCAACTACTAGTCTTATACCGACCCAAGGACTACAATTATGCTCTGGCTCGACTACGGGGGCTCAGCTCCACCATGAATCGACCCTTGGGCTTTCTGTATGCTCAACCCTAACGCCAGCACCTGTACTATGCGAATATCCCTACAGAGATTCGGATAACTACCTTGGCGCCCACGCTCTCTAAGCTCCAAGGACAGAAGTGATGACATCAACTGTACGAACCCCTACGTGGAGCCATCCCAAGGGATCGTACCACAACTCACATGACCACCCCCTCTAAACTGACTTAGAGAGGGACGTACGTACAGGGCTACGTGTCCACTGCTCATTCGATGAAGCTAGCCGACTTTTGCCCTATAAATACCTGCGCGGAAATCAAGGCAATGGTAAGGTCATTCTATTTAGAGAACATTCAGGCTGTCTGACATTGAGCTCTGACATTCCGTCTTTCAGTTATGATAGCCTGACATTCAATCAATTCCTCACCTTATTACTTCAAATATACCTGTCTGCACAAAAGTACCACTCGTACACATCTCCATTTAATAACTTAAGCATCGGAGGGGTCTTCTCGGGTCGACCCCCCGAGCTAGTTCACTTTTGCTTGTCTTGTGCATATAGCAGTCGAGAGGACCAGGGAAGCAGACAAACAGCCCCCGCTTGCACATTTCGATCCCAACATCTTCCCAGTGTTCGACCCTCTTTCAAATCGGGCAAAACACCTGATTCTCAGGCTATTTTTGAGGCCCTAATCGAATCTCCTAAGTCCTCTAATGAAGCTCGTACGCCCCCATCTCGTAGCTTGGTTGTTCCAGATACCTATGATGGATATGAAGGTTATGAAAGTGAGGGTGAACCTGAGGTTGAACAACCACTTCCTCCAGATAGCCCAGATTATGAAGACCATTATGTTTGAGAGTTTGCAAAATATGGTTTGATCACTTCATCTCTCTCTCTCTCTCTCTCTCTCTACCCTCCTTCCATTTCTCTCCCCTGGAAGGCCAAGTTGTTGTTGTTGTGTTGATGTTTTCTGTTGTCTTTGTAAGCTGTGAAAAATTATTGTTGGTACTTGTGTTGTTGCTGTTGATGAGCTTGTAGTGGAGGTTTTTTGTTTGATATGGTGTGTGATTTCGTTATGTTGCTGGTCTGGTGTTTGCTTACTGGCACAAATGGAGTACTCTTTAGTAGCTTTGCACAGATATTTGGTCCACCAGCTGCACACAATTGATTGTCTTGTAGAAATGAGATCTTGTATCTAGAATATGCTTTTGCTGTGAGAATAGAATCTCACTTGAAATTTGTCATATTTGGACTATGTTTCTGTGATATTACGTGACAGCAAAAAAAAAAAAAACAAAACAAATGGAGTACTCTTTGGTAGATTATCTGGAATTTGCTTATTGGCATGAGTTGAATGATTTTTGAGGCTAGAGTTATGGTTTTTGTCATCAATTGTTTGATTTGGTTGGCTAAGTATAGATGCATGTGTATGCAGGCATTTTGGAGATGATGTGAAATTGCTTATTGCCACCAATTGACTGATTTTGAAGATTGATGTTATGCTTATTGCCACCACTTGTTTGATTTGGTTGGCTAATTAAGCATTTTGTGTGTGTATGATGAAATTGAATGATACCCATCTTGATTGGGTGAGAAATTTGAGGAAAAAAGATGCTGAAAGTGTAAATTTTGTGGGGATTATGTGAAAATTGCTTTTTACCACCAATTGAATGAATTTTGAAACTAAGTTTATGATTATTGTCACCACTTGTTTGATTTGGTTGGCTAAGCATTTTGTGTCTATGATGAAATTTTCCTTAGACCAACATGTTTGGATGAGAATTTTTGAAAAAAAAAGATGGTGAATTTACAACATTTTTGGGAATTTTGTGAAAATTGCTTATTGCCACCAATTGAATGAGTTTGGAGACTAAGTTTATGGTTATTCTCACCACTTGATTGATTTGGTTGGCTAAGCATTTTGTGTCTATGATGAAATTTTCCTGAGACCAACATGATTTGATGAGAATTTTCAGGAAAAAAAGATGGTACAATTATAACAATTTTGGGAATTTTCTGTAAATTGCTTATTGCCACCAATTGAATGAGTTTGGAGACTAAGTTTATGGTTAATGTCACCACTTGTTTGATTTGGTTGGCTAAGCATTTTGTGTCTATGCTGAAATTTTCCTGAGACCAACATGATTTGATGAGAATTTTCATAAAAAAAAGATGGTGCATTTATAACATTTTACAGAATTTTCGGTAAATTGCTTATTGCCATTGAATGAGTTTGGACACTAAGTTTATGATTATTTTCAGTTTGTCACCACTTTATTGATTTGGTTGGCTAAGCATTTTGTTTGTCTATGATGAAAGTTGACTAAGACTACTCAAATTGACTGAAATTTTACATAATAAGTTGCTGAAAATTGACTAAGACTACTCAAATTGACTTACAATGTTCTTATCCCTACTTGGCTTGTTCACAGCAACATTAAACTAAAATATTCACCCACCAAAAGACAGATTTAAGTACCCACCAAAAGATTGTATCCAAATTCCTCACAAAGGTTGTATCCTAATATCACATTAAAACATCCCATTTTTAAAGACTCACCAAGATACCCCACATTTAATAACACACCAATATGATTTCTACCTTCATTTTTACACATTGTTGCATACTCACTCAATCAATCCACTCCAGATCATCTTCATCATCATGTATGGTATTCGCATTGATTTGTCCATCATTCAGAAATTGAATGGCTTGCTACACAATGTTTGCTAGTGGGCTGATTGTGTGAGGCAGTCTTCCTAGCCTTTCCAATATGTTTTTCCCAACATGAGGAATTTTGTATGCATTTGAGCCTTTCACTTTCAGTATTTCAGTCATGCAATACTGCAAAGATAACCATACTTTATTTAGTGTTGAAGGTTCCAAATCATCAAAAGCTTTGTGTACAGCTTGCACCAACTCTATCACATTCCTTGGTGCATTTTCATGCTGCAAGGATTGAATATCTCTAAAAAAGCCTAAATCTAGGACATTAAGGTCTGGGCTATTAGCTGGTTGGTTGATCATTTGGATGTGTAATCCATCTGATATGGCTGCCTCCATGAATTGTGGATCCTCTGGGTGGATGTGGGGCCTTGCATTATCCCGCTGAATGAAAATCCACCTGCTTGCTATTGCTAGCCACTTGGCTTTCATTCCTGGTATCACCTTTGTTATGAGACACTCTCTGTAAACTTCTTTTGTGATTAAAAGGATTGGCTTGGTCTCCATCACACCTCTGCTTCAGTTTTTTGAACTTCTCTTAGCTGGTTCAATCACAGTGAATAGAAAAATTCCAATTTTTCCATCAAATTGAACCTCACCATTGGAAATTCCAGCTGCTAGGAACATGGCATCGGTAATAAACCTCTTTGACTGAATTTCCCTATATGACTCTACCTCATCTGGGAGCAAGTAGTACTTTTGTGAGGTTTGGGTAATGAAGAACCACTTTTGATCTATATGAATGTGGTCATAAAAATCATCAGAAGTGAGATTGTGCATAATTGAACCATCAACCAGGTTACTAAGATAGAATTCTACCCTTTTTTCTTTATTTTATGGAGTTAAAGAGGGTTTGATTGCATTTGAGTGGCTTTTAATTTTCCCCTTTTGCGCCAACCTATGTATTGTTGACTTAGGATATCCCATGTTTGCTGCCAAGCTTCTGATGTTGGTCCTGTCACGAAGATGCACCTCATAATTTTTTGCTAGATCAACATCTGATCTGGGCCTGCCAACCCTTCCTAGCACCCTGCTCCTCACATCAATGGCGAGACCCTCATTGAGTTGTTTCTTTACAATGGCCCATAAGGTGCTTAGTGATCTCCTGGTTGAGCCGTTTTGGTTATCAAGCCTCTTGAAAGGCTTCCGTTGTTATAGTTTTGCAAGAGAATCTCTACAATTCTCTGTCTTTGCATGTTTGTGAGCTTTTTTATTCTGTTTTTTGGTGGTGATGGTGGTGAGTCAGATTGACCAGAGTGTAATGTTGGTGTTGTTGGTGTTGTTGGTGATGTTGGTGTTGTTGGTGATGTTGGTTCTGGTGGATTGTTGAGTTCCAGTTCCAGCATTTATGAAACACAGATATCATAGTTAGGCTCCATTAATGATTATTGGTTTGGTTGTTGGTTTTGTAAGATGTTTTGTTGGTTTGGTGTTGTGATGAAATGAGCAATAAATGATGGATATTTATAGGCCCGTATGCATGAATTTATTTCTGATTTTGGAGGTAGTATTCTGGTGGGAAATTGAAACTTTCATTTCTATGTTGGTCATTTGAATATTTTGGGCCAAATTTTAGAGGGAACATTCAAAAATTTATCTTTTGAGTGTGAAACTTATGGAGGCTGTCCTTGTTGTTATTGATGCAAAAATTGAGTTTAATGAGGCTGCAATTGTCCCTAATGATCCTGTTATTTATCTTTTGAGTATGAAGCTTAATGAGGTTGTCCATTGATATTATGGATGCAAGTAATGAGTTTAATGAGGCTGTAATTGTCCTTAATGATCTTATTATTTGTCCCTTATTATGAGGCTAAACATTGTCCTTGTTTGTGTTGGTTTCAGCTAAAGAGTTGCATTGCTCCAAGGTTGATGAACCTAATGAAGAAAAAAAATAAGGAGGCTAATACCAAGTGCAGCCACTCATTACCATCTAAGCATAATTTTAAATGTTAAGCTTGCAGTATTGTTGTTACATTATGGTATAGCCCCTTATTACCAGCTAATGATTAAACATCAGTTGGAGGGAAACTTAAAAGTTCCTCCTTTTTGTATGAAGCTGGTCCAAATTTGGTCCCAAAAATTTAAATGGAAACTTTTCCACATTTTTTGATTATGAAATTATAGTGGTCCCTTCTTTTATGCATGGCATGGAGTATTTCAGAGGCAATCACATAGTTCACCTTTGAGCCTATCCCAGGTATGAAATTGTTTTGGTGAGATTAAATCTTTAAGCCAAGGTCCGAGTCTAGCCACTAGAATTTTCGTAATAATCTTATAAATAGTGTTACACAAATTAATTGGTCTCAGTTGTTTAACATGTTCAGGACAGTCTACCTTAGGGATCATGCAGATTAGAGTCTCATTCACATGGTCAGGGTTCTTTCCAGAAGAGAACACTTGCCTAACAAAACCACTTTCCCACAACCTCCCAGTGCTCTTGGAAGAAGAAAGGGTGAAAACCATCAGGCCTAGAGGCCTTAAGAGGGGCTAGACTAAACACAACTTTCTTACTTTCATCATCTCAGGGAGTACCCACCAGGTTAATGGTGTTATTTTCAGCCTCAAAGAGCCCATGATTTCTGCAGGAGTTTTCTGATTTTTCAGTTGTGATCAAATTCTCAATTTTTTTATTAATGTGATCCCTAAGAAGGTAAATATCCACAATCTCAATTCCCACATTATTTTTAAGACTCAGAATTCTTTTATTTTTCCTCCTAAGCATTACAGAATGGTGGTAAAAAGTAGTGTTCTTGTCCCCATCAGTAAGACAAGCAGTTCTAGCCGTCATGTGCCAAAAAAGTTCGTATTGGTCCAGGATGGAGTTAAGCTCAGAGGTCAAGATTTCCTCAAGATCCTTAAGAAAATCAAGGTTTAGGACAATTACACAGTTGTAGACGCCAAAAAAGCGTATTCAGATTTATCCGCAAAAGCCCGATGATGAAAGGAGTAATTTTTAAGCTTGAACTGCTATTTTTGCTTTAATAGTTAAGATAAGGTCTCAGGTTTTTTTCCTCCAAACACTCCTTCATTTCATTTCATTCAAAAGCCCCGTCAGCGGCCCTGGGAAAAGTCCTAGGGTCGCTAGCGGCGCTGGGAAAAGTCCTAGGGCCGCTAGCGGCGCTGACCAGTTTTCCAGGGCCGCTAGCGGCCCAGACTTCACTTCGGGCCCGACTCATTTTTCAAGCCCGTCTCGTTTTTCAGCTCAAATTCTGCCGTCAAACCCTACCTCCCACGCCTATATAAACAACCCTTCACCCTCAGTTCAAAACACACAGCCTACAGTTGGCAACCTCTATTCTCGGTTGAGTACTCCCGAGCTTCTTCCTCTTTCTTCTAAAATTTGAAATCTTGCTTTACTACAAGAACATTAACAACAACAACAACAACAACAACAACCCAGTAAGTATCCCGCCTAGGGCGGGATCTGGGGAGGTCCAGATGTACGCAGTCTTACCCCTAACTAGTCGCCTAGAAGAGAGACTGTTTCCGAAAGACCCACAAAAACATTTTGTTTTGTTTTTTTTAAACACATTTGCAAAAGTTTTTTTCTTTTGTAATAACTACAGCAATATAGAATGAACAAAAGGGCAAGAGAAGTAAAGCAATAAACATACTAACACAAAAGATTACTAAATGAACAGGATAAAGTGAAGAAGATACTACAAGATATAAACAAAATGAATCAACCTCTAGTACCAGACAATGCAAAAACCAAAAATCTATCAAGGATCCCCTACACGAATCCTACTATGCCATAATTTCCTATCTAGGGCCAAGTCCTCTGTAAGTTCTAGAAGGGTCAAATCCTGCCTGATTACCTTTCCCCAAGTCTTTTTCGGGCGTCCTCTTCCCCGTTTACAGTCTCTAAGTATAATTCTCTCACACCTTCTCACTGGGGCATCTTGATGTCTCCTCCTCATATGCCCAAGCCACCTAAGCCTCGTTTCTCGCATCTTTTTGTCAATATCAGTCACTCCCACCTTGCCTCTCAACACTTTGTTCCTAATTTTATCTCTTCTTGTAGAGTTGTACATCCAACGAAGCATCCTCATATCGGTCACCCGCGTCTTCTGCACATGCACCTGCCTCACCGGCCAACACTCCGCCCCATATAACATAGCTGGCCTAATGGCTGTACAATAGAATTTGCCTTTCAGTTTTAACGGAATTTTCCTGTCACATAGAACTGCTGTTGCACTCCTCCATTTTAGCCATCCTGCTCTGATACGATGGGTCACGTCATCATCAATCTCGCCGTTGTCCTGTATGATTGAACCAAGATATTTGAAGCAATCCCTCTTCGGTACAACTTCAGTACCAATCTTAATCTCCATATCCGAGGCAACCCCATCTCTTGTGAAGTTACATTCCAAGTACTCAGTCTTTGTCCAACTTAACTTAAATCCCTTTGACTCTAGTGTATCCCGCCAAAGTTCTAGTTTGGCATTAACACCTTGTCTAGTCTTGTCTATCAAAACAATGTCGTCAGCAAACAACATACACTAAGGCACATCCCCCTGAATAGTCTTAGTGAGCTCATCCATAACGGCTGCGAATAAAAACGGACTCAGCGATGACCCCTGATGTAACCCAATATCTATAGAAAATTGCTCAGCTTCCCCTCCCGTAGTCTTGACCCTAGTCCTCACTCCTTCATACATATCCTTAATAACTCGAATATAGGCGACTGGAACCCCCCTGGATTCCATGCACCTCCACATAACTTCTCTGGGTACCCTGTCGTAAGCCTTCTCCGAATCAATGAAAACCATGTGCAAGTCCCTTTGTCTATCTCTATTGTACTCCATAGAATGTCTAAGCAGATGAATCGCTTCTGTTCTTGACCTTCCTGGCATGAAACCAAATTGGTTCTCCGAGATAAGTGTACTTTTCCTTAGTCTCTTCTCAATCACTCTCTCTTATAGCTTTATGGTGTGACTGAGTAGCTTAATACCTCTATAGTTGTTGTAGCTTTGAATATCTCCTTTGTTCTTGTATAACGGAATCAATGTGCTGAGCCGCCACTCCTCCGACATCCTTGCAGATTTGAGAATCATGTTGAAAAGCCTAACTAACCACGATAAATCGTCTTCCCCCAAACTCTTCCATACCTCTATGGGAATCTCATCTGGACCTACTGCCTTTCCACTCTTCATCGTCCTCATGGCCCCTTTGATTTCTTCCTTCGTAACACGACGACAAAGGCTGTAGTTACAGTGTTGCTTCGATGTGCTAAGATCTCCCAACGAAATATCCACATCCCCAACATTGTTAAAAAGCTCATTGAGATACCCATGCCACCTTCTCTTGATGTCCGCTTCGTCCACGAGAACTCGTCCCGCCTCATCCTTAATACAACGAACTTGATCCAGGTCTCTAGTCTTCCTCTCCCTAGCTCTCGCCAACCTGTAGACGTCATTTTCTCCCTCCTTAGTGGCCAATTATTGGTACAAGCCCTCATATGCTTTACTTTTGGCTTCTGCAACTGATTTCTTTGCCTCCTTCTTTGCCGTTTTGTAGACTTCTCGCTTCTCCACCCTTTCCTCATCTGTAGTGCTATCCATTAGAGCTTTATAGGCGACCTTCTTGGCCTTCATCCTGTGTTGAATGTCCTCACTCCACCACCAGGATTCCTTCTTGCTACTTCCTATCCCTCTCGCAACTCCTAAGGTCTCCGTTGCCGCATTTCTAATGAGATCCGCCACTCCTGTCCACATTTGACTCGCATTTCCTTCTCTTTTCTAGATGCTATCCGACTCAACCTTGGCCTTAAATTGACTCCCCAAAGTTCCTCTAAGATTCCACCACTTGATTTTGGTACAATTATGTGAACTTCTCTTCCTCTTCCACCCTTTCATCTTAAGGTCCAAAACGACCATTCTATGTTGGGTCGACACACACGCACCTGGTAAAACCTTGCAATCCGTGCACAATCCTCGATCACCACGTCTAACAAGAATGTAATCAATTTGGGTCTTAGCGGTACTGCTCCTAAAAGTAACTAGGTGCTCTTATCTTTTGTTGTAGAAGGAGTTGGTTACCATTAGGTCATACGCAGTCGAAAAATCTAATATTGATGTCGCACCATCATTCCTAACTCCATACCTGAAACCTCCATGTGCAGCAAAATACCCATCCGAAGTAGCCTCTATATGTCCATTGAAGTCTCCTCCTATAAGAAGTTTCTCACTAGGGGGAATCTGCTGAATAACCTCATCTAAATCCTCCCAAAAGCGACGCTTAAGTTGCATATCCAACCCTACTTGTGGCGCGTAAGCACAAATGGCATTGAAGGTCTCCTCCTTCACCACAGCCTTAATAGACATGATCCTATCATTGGTTCTCTTAACCTCTAGAACATGTTGTTTAAGCTCCTCATAGATCTTGCTTTACTGTTTTTGTCAAATATAGCCTACAATTCAGGTACAAATTCCTGAGGGCTCAAATTAAATTAATTACTTAAATATTTATTTTCTAAGTAGTCATAATGTAGATATCATGCTAGAATAATGTTTTTATCGCTTCCTAAATATTGTCTGTATAGTCGTTGTGCTGCCAAATTTGTCAAATCGAATGCATGTCTAAATAAGGGTCATTGATAAATGTTGTGATGCTTGTGATGAACCAATTAATAGTCTAAGTCTAGGTTGTTAATCCGGTTTGTGTGGGAATTATGACTTTTAATTATTAAGCAAACTTGAGTTAGTAGAGGCCGTCATAAAACGGGCGAGTTGGGTGCCTAACACCTTCCCACCTCGTACCTTCGCCCCCGAACCTATTATTCTTGGGTACTTATATGTTTTATATAAGCGAGAGTCTTTCTACGAACATGATTAGTTCACTTATCGCGCTATTGGGTTGTCCCTTCGGTTTGTCCCTTTGATAAAATACCGATAGCAGATTTGTGGCCTCTTTCATGGTTTTTATTCAAATCAAGTCTTTACAAAATTTTCTAACACGATGGTCCCTTGAACTTATCTAAGCCCCCAACTGACAAATTTTTTATAAGAACGCACTCCGTGGCCGTAGAAATCCGGGGTCCTTAGAGTGACGACTTCACTAGGGACTTATTTAAGAGGGTGAGACTCGAAAGTTAAGTTTGCTTAATTGTTTAATAACATGTTCCATATTTTTGCATCATTTTCATGTGCGTTGGCACAACCTTTTGACCCTTATCGACCCTCGAGGAAGTTTGTGTCGCAACTAGTAGACAACCCGTATATCTAAAGGAATATACAGTTATCCTATCATGCAAATCGACGCTTCCTTACCCATGACTCATCAATCCTTGTTGATGAAAAGAATTACAATCGATGTGTCGACCATCCGCCGAACGAAAATTGTAATTTGTCGTGGTAACCTCACAGGAGCCAAAAGCCTTTAACCCACATTGGTGCATCCGCTTGCTTGTTGTGCACGTGTCGTTGTAAAGCCCGTCTGATCACATGTTTGCCTATATACTGCGTTGTTATTATGCTTGCATGAATGCATGATTATCGTGATTATGTGCCAACATGTACTTACGTGCTAGGAGTCATTTCTTTTGTTTTTAGCTAGTTCCTAATGCCCGAAGATAGTGCGAGAATTCAAATTCAATGAACACTCATCATTTTTCCAATGATATATTCTAAAGAGTCATGATCAATTTTCTAGGATCTTTTTAGTAAAAAAAAGGTCAGTCTTTCAATTTTCCCTCTCCCTTTTCTTATTTCTGTATTTTCTTTTCCTTTTGATGTAATTCAGATTCGGTCAAAAAAATAGAAAAAAAAAAAAATCGGCAAAATAAAACAAAAAAAAAACACCGAAAATAAAAGCAACAAAAAAAGAATCGAAAAAAAAATATAAAAAAGACCGAAATTTGTTTTTATTTTTTATTTTATCTCATTTTTCATTTCTTTGAGTTTAGAAAAATTAAAATTAGGATGGTCCATCTTTTTCTATTTTTCTTATTTTCGTTCATTGACTTTATTTTCCTTGGATATTAGGAAAATATTTGGGCATTTAGGCTTAAGGACTTTTCTCTTTTAGGACGACGTGTTTTCTATATGTGGGTCAATTTTTCATTAGATGAGAGTCTCATGGTTTTCTTGTTACTAAGTGCTCCGTGCTTCCTATTCAGGATAGGGGGTCCAAGGAAGAAAGGAAATCTTGAGAAAAGTTGGGCTCGACCTTCTACAAGGCTAGTTCGTCAGCAGCCGTCTACACCACCGGGTCCTCGTTTACCTCCACCACAAACAACCTCACCATCAATAAATTCACCATCACTACACACCTTTTTCTCCACACCAATCACCCCTCCCAACTTCACAATACCTAAGACCACTGATGAAAGATTGGATGAGCTTATGAGCGAGCTAGAAAGGGTACGACTCAAGGTTGAAGATATAGAGAGGAAAGGAGAAGAAGAGTCAAGGATCCCTTCCGATTCCGATTCTGAGGAAGAAGAGTCAGATGCCATGCTGGTTAAGATCACTTCTGTGCTCAAGAATAGCGGCCTGATCCCCAACTATAGTGCCAATGTAGGAAAGTTTGACACTAAGATCAAGGGTAAGCTTCCGGCAAAATTCTCTATGCCTGAAGTACCCACCTTCACAAGAGTTGACAATCTACAGGACCACCTGAAATTCTTCACTACTGCTATGGCTCTTAGGGGAATCAACAAGAAACTTTATGCCCATCTGTTTCCCCAGACCCTTGATACGCATGCTCGACGATGGTTCTACTCCCTAGACCTGGAAAGGTACCCAACTTGGTCCGATTTTACCACGGTCTTCCTGGCTCGATACAGGGACAACGCTACTTTCCCCATCACTTTGAGGGAACTTGAAATTACCACTCAAGAGAGAAATGAGGGATTCACTAAATTCCTTCGTCGATGGAAATCTAAGATAGCTGAGATGGTGGAAAGACCCTCTGAAACTGAACAAATCAGGCATTCCATTAAGACCCTGTAACCGACTTATAAGAGTCACCTTCAATATCAGGCCATCGACTCATACCAGCGTCTCTACGACGTTGGCATGGTTATTGAAGATGATATCAACAAAAACAAGGACCAGGTCACCCCTAAGCCCTTCACTTATGGGAGAGACAAGGGGGCAACTGCTGGAACCTCCTCTGGTGCTCAGGTTAACGAGGTAGCTGCTGTGAATACCTTTGCTGAAAGAAAGCCGCCAAGAGAATTCACCCCTCTTGGAATGACTCTGTCACATGCTCTTGACAGAATGATAAAAAATAATCTGCTGCAGCCCATTGGACCTACTCCGGAACCATCTGTTAAGAGTCGCAACTGGAAAGAAGAGGAATACTGCAAGTACCATCAAGGAAAAGGGCACGACACCGACAACTGCTGGGCTCTTAAACATGCTATCCAAGATAAAATTGAGAACGGTACCATACCCTTACCAAAACCTGGTCAAGCACCCAGCAATTCGAATAACCCTTTGGGTGCCATTCTACATATAAGTGTTGAAGATGCCTTGGGATTTGAAATTACTGGAATATGGGACAGTGATGAAGAAGACGTATGGGAGATCCAAACCAAATCGCCCATAGGAGTGGCCCACTTGACTCGTTCCGGTCGTCATTATAGGCCACCAAACATTTATAATGACAGGATCCAACCTCCAGCTGAAGAAGAAGTGGAAGAAGTTCCCGCAAAAGACAAAGAATCTCCCATCACAGGACAACTCAAGAGAATCAAAGCCGACATCTTTATTTGGCAGCTCTTAGCCTCATCCTACGAACATCGCCAGGCCATTTTGGAAGCCTTGTCAAAAGTTTCGGTATCACCGGATATGAGGCCTAACGAACTTGTTAGCTTCTTGGTAGGGGATAAAACCCGGCCGTCCATCACCTTCTCTGACAATGAGTTACCTCCAGAAGGGTCTTCACACAATAATGCTTTGTACTTGACTGTATTCGCCATGGGCAAGTATGTACCCATGACCCTAGTGGACAATGGATCGGTCGTGAATGTATGCCCGTTGAGAACCGTAGCAAAATTGGGCATCGATATCAACAATTTGGCTCACTCAGCACAAGGCCTGCGCGCTTATGACAATTCCAGTCAAAAGGTTCTGGGCACCATAACCATGAATGTCACCTCTGGGGTTATAGAGAAAATGGTCCAGTTTTATGTGACGGATATTCCGGCTACTTTCAACTTGTTGTTGGGACGACCTTGGCCCCATGATTTAAATGCTGTAGCCTCTACCCTGCACCAGAAAGTCAAAATGATGTTAGAGGGAGAAATCGTGAAAATCGAGGCCAACCCCATCAAGGCAACTATTGACAAGACTCTTGTCTTGAAAATAGAACACGATAATGAGGATATTGACCTATGGGGATTCTCTCCTGAAGAGGTAGCCCTCATAGAGGAAGACACCAAATCTCACAGCTCAGACAGTTCAAGGGAATTCGAGACTTATCCTTCTGAAGAAATAAGAGAGCCTGATGAGTTTGAAGAAATAAAAGAAACCATCGAGGAAATGTCCATCTACAGGGCACACCACCACCATGCAATTCGGTGAATGAAAGATAAAATTGCCTCATTGGAAAGACCCACAGAATGCAATATCATTCTGGCCAAAGGAGAGGCTTGCTTCCAACAAGATGAAATGTTTAGCAAGATGGTCAAGTATGGATATGCCCATCCCAGGAGGCCTACCCCTTGCACACTTCCCAGGGACGGAAACCCCTATCTTCGGTGCAAGTACAATGAAGCTAATGGACATCGCAGCAACCAATGCAAGCGTCTGAAAAGGGTAATCACCACTTTCATTGATCGTGGAACCATGTGGTCGCCTAGCTCTTGGGCTATAAAAGGCTAGCGCCGCTTTGACCCAAAGCAGTATACACAGCTGAACGTCCCCATCGGCAACGTCATGAATATCCTCATATGGAGAGGAGACCTTAAATCCATGATTCCCGCTGACGACCTCTAGGAGGTGAATAAAGACCGAGACTCCTACTATCGCTATCACCAGATTTTTGGCCACTACACGGATGACTGCATTTGCCTGAAGGATGACATATAGAAGATCATAGATAGTGGAGAAGTACAACCGTCTCTGAAGGAAGAAGAGGAACCCTGGAACTAAGTGGTTACCCACAGGAGCTAGAGGAGTCGAGTCTGAGTCCCCAAGTATTGTCGAGTTAGGGTCCTAGCTAAATCTTTAGGTTGAGTCTTGAATAGGGGGTGTTCCCCTTTTTATTTTCCTTCTATGTCTAGTTTCTTTTTGACGGGTATTAGAGACCCTCTTCTCTAAAGTCATGTGTGTTTATCCATTTTTTGCAAATTAATAAAAGTCCTCTTGCTCATTTCTTTCTTTGTTTAGCTATTGACAAATCCAATGAATACAAAGTTGCAAAAATCATTAACTAATCAATTTAAGCAATGTAAGTAAACTTCGTAAAGCAAGAATGCAGATTTTCACTTTTTTAGGAATTCGAGTGGTTGAACTCCCTCAACGATGCTGCTCCACAAGAAGAAGCGAGCCAGCCTTTTGCAACAACCTCGACAGAGAGATGACTGTGGCTCCGATCGAAGAAGATCCTTGATACCAAGACATCTTCAACTACATCGCCAAAGGAGTATACCCTCGAGATGCACCACTAAGAGCTCAACGGGCCATCCGTCTCTTAGCGGCGCAATACATAGAATACAAGGGGGTTCTGTACAAGAAATCCCACCACGGGGTTAACCTCAGATGTGTGAACTCCGAAGAAGCCGCAGAGATTATGGACGAGGTACATAATGGGGTGTGCGAACCACACATGAATAGTCGAATGCTCTCCAGGAAGGTTCTACGACTGGGGTACTACTGGACTACTTTGGAAAGGGATTGCTACGACTACGTCAAGAAGTGTAAGAAGTGTCAGATATATGCCAACCTACAGCATATGCCACCCTCGATGCTCCACAACTTCACTTCCCCTTGACCGTTTTCCGCATGGGGAATATATATCATTGGAAAGATCACCCCGAAGAGCTCGGGAGGACATGAATACATCCTAGTAGCCATAGGCTATTTTACCAAGTGGGTTGAAGCCCAGTCCTATGCCGTCCTTACCTCCAAACAAGTGTCCAAATTCATAAAGAACAACATCATTTGCCGATATGGCGTTCCACATGAAATCATAATTGACCATGGATCCCACTTCAAAGCCGAAACAGCCACCCTCCTCAAAAGCTACAAAATCCAGCACCACAAATCATCCCCTTACCATTCCCAAACCAATGGCGCAGTAGAGGCCGCCAACAAAAACCTTAAGACTATCATTGAAAAGATGATAGAAAACTACAAAGATTGGCCCACAAAACTCCCATTTGCGCTTTGGGGGTATAGGACATCCATAAGATCCTCTACAGGAGCAACACCTTATTCCTTAGTCTATGGAATGGAAGCAGTTCTACCCATAGAAATCAAACTACCCTCCATGCGCATAACCTTAGAAGGTGAAATTCCTGAAACCCAATGGTTACAAGCCTGCTACGAGGAGCTCATGTTCACGGGTGAAAGACGCCTACGGGCCCTGGACCATTCCCACATGTACCAAGAATGCACGACAAGAGCATTCAACAAAAAGGTTCGACCTCGGAATTTAAAGGAAGGGGATTTAGTTTGGAAAGAGTTACGAGCCCCAGTTACCGACCCCAGAGGCAAATTTTGACCAAATTGGTCCGACCCATTCATCATCAAAGACATTCTATCAGGAGGCGCAGTCAGGCTCATGGATATTGATGGCGTCGAGTTCAGTCAGCTCACCAATATGGATCAACTAAAGAAGTGCTACGTCTAAAAAAAAAATCTAAAAATTAAACTAAAAAAAAAGAGACGTACACAACTTGAACGAACTACGCTGACCTGATTGCACATTAGATACGTAGGTAACCCTTCTAAGGGGCCCGACCAAAATCAAAATCAAAATCAAAACCAATTTCATTCAAAAGGGATAATCTTTATTGAAACTGAACGAATGAGCTTATATTGCAAGAATTAAAACTTTCTAAGATTAAGAAAAAATAATAATAATGCAACTATGAGGGTTTAAGCTAAACAAATTCCTATTATTATTTTTTTTTGAAAACTAGACTTCCTTTCCTAGAAAACTACTTTAATCCTTCTTCCCTTTAGAAGGCTTCGTTGAAGAGTTCTTCTTTGAAGGACCCTGGCTTGAGGACCACCTGTGATCGCTTCTTTGATCTGGGAGCTTGCCTCTCTTCAGTACATGATAGTCTCCCATTTGAAACCTTTCCTTTCTTTTCTTGCCTCCTGTTTTTGAGTCATATCTAGGCTTTAGATGGTCCCACTCCTCATGACGAAGGACTCGTCTCACTTCTCCATCACTGCAAGAAAGCCAGTTCAGGTAGGTCTCAGCAACTTGGGTTGGGGCAATCACCCGAGATACAGTCCAGCGATCCCGGCTACGCCAATACTTTCCCCACTCTGCAGCAAACGTAGTGCTCAAACCTACGATATTTGGTCTCCTAGTTTCCTGACGAGGGATAACCTGTTTCAAGCCATATTGCCTCATGACCCTAGAGGGAAAGAAGAAAGTGGTATTGTACAAACCCAATATGGTAGTATAGAGGATCAAGTTATCACAAGCCACTAAGGAAGTCAACCTCCACCAGGGCACATGCCAACGGATGATAGGTCCCGCATGCAAAAAGGCATCCATTCAGCAAGGGACTTTTCAGAATATAGCATTTTCCTAACCAGGAAGCTAGCAGCAGTATAGGTTTTCTTTGACCAAGTCCAAGGAACACGAACAATCAAATTATCTGGCGACTCTATCAACCTCATATGCTCACATAACCAGATTTGAAGCAGCAGGGGGCTGCCAAAAAAGGCTTGGTGAGGAGATACTTTCAACCTGTCAAGCCCAATAATGGTTTTCCCTATGACCAGATGCAAGGGAGAATGTCCTTCAACCATTTGATTAACCACTCGCAGCAACGAGGCTCTACCCAAGTTGGAAGATTCTGCAGTAACAAACAATAGGCGGTTTAACAGGCACAGTACAAAAGCTTGTCGACGACAACGCCTGAATATTGCATCTTTTTCAGAAGAAATAGCGAACTTTTCATAAAGTTGAACCAAGTCCACATCGACACCAAGCACCATGTTTTTGGCTTATGCAGATGACAAACCGAAGGATTTCCTGTATTGATCCCTAAAACCATCTCTCACATAAGGCACGGCTGGGGGAAGAACATCAGGCATATTAGTGATCGCAGCAAATTCCTTAACCAAAGGGCATAGTTCAGAATTACCGAAACGAAAAACATGCAGGTCAGGGTCCCAATAATTCAAAGCAGATCGAAGAAGGGGCCACAATATTTTGGTTGGTTTTAAAGTCAGCAAGGTAGAAACGTGAAACGGGACTAATTCAAGTTTATCTTCTACGGTTAGATTTTTGCACCAGGCATCGAATAGATTTTCAAAGGATTTCACGATGGTGGAAGTTTGGGGAAAATTTGGGAGAGCTAAGGTCTAAAAAAGTGATACAACATCAAGCATCCCGTAAATCCTATTTATAGGCAGAAATGCGGGCCGAAGAGGTCATAAATCCACAAAAAAGCCCGAACTAAAGCCGTCAGCAGCACTGGTCAGCGCCGCTAGTGGCCTAGACCCTGGCCCGGTCCGAATTTTCTTTTCGCTCCAGTTCGCTCTTTTGATCCAGTTCGCCTGATTTCAGCCCAGTTTTGATATCCGCGCAGAATTACAAAGCCCGAGACTCTCTTAGATTTATCTTTTTCAATTTATCTTTTTTTATTTTTCTTTTTTCAGGGGGTATAATATGTGTAATTTTTGGCTTTTTCCTTGCAATTTTTACCTTTTTCTTTATTCCCTAAATTATGGCTTTGTCCTACTGCATAACACGTTGCATACTTAGATCAGACGAGCATAATTGAGTCATCATGGCATATCATAAAAAAAATGCAAGAAAAAAAACAGGAGTTCGAAATTCCAAGGTTAATGTCTACAAGGAGGCCCGACACTGCTCAACTAGAATCGTTGCTGTTAGCCTCATCATCAACGGACGACCCCTGACCATAGTTCCCAGTTGAGTAATGGAGAGAAGAGCTATAAATGGGCCTACTGTTGTCAGGCCTCATGTCCGGCCCATCATATGTCGGTGCACACATAGGGGTACCTGCCGAATACCCCGAAGCAAAGAAGTTCGCCGTGGCCTGACTGATAAAATCCATAGCCACATCCTGATGCGAAGGCCCAGCATATGACACATCCCATCCAGGGGCGTTCGCCAACCTCTAGTCAAGGGCGTAGCAACGGGCAACCTATCAAGAGAAGGCTGGAAATTGGCAGGAGAGAACATCTCAGGAACATGCAGAACAGAAGGTCCGGGCGCCTCATCAGTAGGAGGCCTGGTCACCACTACGGGAGGAGAACGAGCGACGGTCTGCTCGCCGAAGAAGCCCTCGCAGTAGGAGAGTGGCGAGGTCCCATCGAAGATGAAGACTGGGACATCTGCAGATAATTAAAGTTAAAATGTTAAGTTAAGCACTTCACTTAGCTAAATAAAAAGAAGAGAGTCTACTCACATCAAAGGTCTTGGACTGAGAACTGTTCCCCTTGCCCATCACTCGACCATAGCCATTCTTCAACAGATGAATGAGCTTGAAGATCTGAGAGGTCTGCTCCCTGTTCAACTACAAAAAAAGAGAGAGAGAGAGCCACAAAATAAAGTCAGCACTCAAAAGCAAACACAAGCACAAAAAAAAAAAAGAAAGAGAGAAGAAAGCTTACCCCCGTGCAATCGTCAGGCAAGGGCAAGCCCTCCACCGCTCTCCGTCAGCCATATGAAGGGGGACTCTTCCACTATGTGTCCCCCACTCTCTCCAATATACCTCACCTCGTTGGTGGGCAAGGTCACGCTTGGGGGCTGACCCCGAGGCGCTCTAGAATGAGACTTCCTAGGACCCGGAGGAGCTAGATGATCCGCCTGCAAGATACAAGTAGTCAGTATATTACACCTACATTTAAAAGATGCAAATAGGTTTCTTACCTCAGAAGTATGGTCCGGCATCAAACGGTTGAAGTAGTAGGCCAGGTACATGGTGGTACGGTCCAAGCCAACGACCTCCGGCACGAGAAACTCCGTTGCCGCCCTGCCACAGATCATGACCCCCAAGTCCCGCACACTTAGACCACGCAGGTAAAACATGGTCAAAGGAGGATCCTCCGGAACCAAATGAGTACCCAGGGAGGGATAGACCAACCGAGTTAAACGGTCCCCCAAGTACCATACGAAGCTGAATGGCCCCTCGAAGACCACCCGTAGAGAAGACACCCTAACAGACTCTAGGGTAATGTGGGGTGGAACCCCAGGAACGTCATCAAAAGCAGACCATAACACCAGCAGATTACCAATAATGTACCGTAGATGCGGCATGGCTCTCAAAGGTGGCCCGAAAATGCTCCAGAGAAGTAAACGGGTGGGTATCCCTACCGAACTATCGTGAACCCAAAGGGAACATCCTCAAACCAGGACGGTGAGGACCGAAAGCTGGAAAATACTCAAAGAACCACAGCTGCCACACAAGCGAACAAAAAGAATGATTTCCACAATTGAAGACATAGGCAAAAAAAAAAAGAGGGAGTGAAATAGGAGAGCCTACCTCCAGTATCCTCCATGGGCCCGTGATGGATGTTCTCTCACTCGTCTCCTTAGGCCTACAGGCCCGACGACACCACTTCACCAAAGAAGCGTAAGCGGCAGCACCAAGGTTGTACTCATGCACCTTGGTCAAATCCTCCAAGCATGTCAAGAAACCAACTTGACACACACTCTTCTTCTGAGCAAAGATCGTCGACCCCAGCAAGCAAGCCAAATACGAGCCCTCTGCTCCTCGGTAAGCCTCTGCTCCGCCACGACCGCCCACAACCGCGCCAGGGAAACCCGATCCTTATCAAAGTGGATGGATACGGGCCCGTAAAGCTCCAGCAAAGTGTCACTCCGTCGCCAGTAGTTCGCGTTGTACTGAATACGACGCCCTCTAAAGAATAACCCCGTCAGCACAACAAACTGATAAGGGGTGGGGAACATCTCTCCTATAGAGGTGTGGAAAGTGTTCGTAGAATCCCAAAACCTCTCTCCAGTAACCCCCGGGAAATAATCCTAGAATCCCCCAAGTGACAAGCGGGGATAACTGTCAGAAACTCGTCAAGACCCGAGCCCAGTACCAAATTCTTGGCCCCCTCCGAAAAGGTCCCCAACATCATAGCCCAATGGGAGGTAGTCCCATGAGCCTGCAACAAAACCCCGACACCCTAGCCAACAACCAAAATTTTCTCAACACCCCATATACCAAAAATACAGCTAACATAAATTCCACACGTATTATATACAGCTGACCACCAATCCATTACAAGTCCCAATTTGTTCGTGTGTCGAAGCATTAACAGTTCCAATTTTCAGTTCAAATATACTGAACAGAAAAAAAGGGAGAGTCTGAAAACATACCAGCTCTAAGTAAGATAAATGACTCCGTCTATCCGGCAACAGAACACTGCGGTTCTGAACTCCAGGCGGGCGCCAGTCCAACCGCATAAAAGAATCCTGGTACAGTCGAGCCCCATCCGCATGCGGTCGGAGGTCCTCTGGTAGAAGGCAACCCGGTGCGAAAAAGGCTCCAGTCAAACTCTTCATCACTCATAGGACGCTTTCCTTTGTCTACGGGAGCCATGGGAATACAATGGAGTTTTCTCTCTCTACAAGTGAGAAAACAAAAGTTTCAGATTCGTAAGAAACAAGCACCCATTCAACAATACAACCTAAAATTCAGCAACTAGGCAGAAAAATAAGCAAGTTCAAGACTAAAACCGAAGAAAACGGACAAGAAATCGATTTATCTCAAGTGGAGTGAAGCACTCAACAATGGAGGAAGCTTGAAGGTTGCACTCAACAATAGCTCGACGAAGAAGGAGAAAACAACACGCGAAAGAAGAAGAAGAAAGCGCCTAAGCGCTTTTATTTGGCTCAAGCCCAGCGCCGCTAGCGGCCTCAATCCAAGGCCCAGCGCCGCTAGCGGCCCTGCAGACCTGCAGTACACGGGTTCACTGTTGACCGACAGCCCCTTTTTCCAGTCCAAAATTCGTTATTTCAGTTCATTTTGCGGCAATATCAGTATCAAGCGCGCGGGAACGAAGTCCTCTGGCCCACAAATTCAAATTCGACAGTT
This sequence comes from Tetragonia tetragonoides, assembly GCA_038025085.1. Classification (NCBI taxonomy): domain Eukaryota; kingdom Viridiplantae; phylum Streptophyta; class Magnoliopsida; order Caryophyllales; family Aizoaceae; genus Tetragonia; species Tetragonia tetragonoides. The sequence goes on along the minus strand of CM076142.1, from coordinate 16,005,685 downwards.
GACCCATTTTACGGTACCATTCAGGTAAAACTAACCCGTTTATTTTTGCAGGTCCCAAATACTGAAACCCGGATCCACACTGCGACGACTCTCACCCCCCGGAGCGCCCAAGTTATTTTATGAGCCCGAAAATTTTGATCGGCACTTACTAAGCAACTCAAGACTACAAACTTTGGGCTAATCATTGATCGCTTAAGCTATTGCGGTTAAAACTGTCCTTCTGCGAAACTACGAATTTGGGGTCAGTCAATGGTCGCTTAAGCTATTGCGGTTAAATTGTCCCTCTGCGAGGTTACAAATTTTTGGGGTTAGTCAATGATCGCTTAAGCTATTGCGGTTAAACTATCCTTCTACGAGGTTACTTATTTTGTGTCAATCGATGATTACTTAAACTGTTGCGGTTATACTGTCCATTATTTATTTTATATGTTCCAGTCAATGATTGCTTAAACTATTTCATTTAAACTGTTCATATGTCCTAACCACTTTACGGCCGATTATTTTTAATCGCGCTGTCTCGTTGACTATTTCGTTTCTCGTACAGGGACGGAATTTCGACATACGCCGAGCGGTGTTTAGTCACTGTTTGTCGAAGCACTCTACGTTGATCATTCTCAAAGTATTACTAACTTTTTCATTCACTCTGAATACAGGTCCCAACAAACGTTTGGATCATCTACGAGCGGTGTTCTATCCTGCTACCATAACCTTTGTTTTCTCTTGTGTTCACAGGGATAAAATCTTAGCGCGCCACGAGCATGTACCAACTCAGGTTTGTCTTCATATGCATACATACTGTAAACTCTCACACACCGTGTGCACATCAGCATCCTGCATGTCGCCTTCGGAATACTTTGATCTTCGCTTTTACTCAAGCTCGATCAAAGTGGGGGCTTCTGTAGACGCCAAAAAAGCATCTTCAGATTTCTCCACAAAAGCCCGATGATGAAAGGAGTAATTTTTAAGCTTGAACTCCTACTTTTTCTTTAATAGTTAAGATAAGGTCTCAGGTTTTTTTCCTCCAAACACTCCTTCATTTCATTTCATTCAAAAGCCCCATTCAAGAGCTTACCTACGACACGTCTCATGCCTCGTTCCGACTCCCGGTCGCCGAGTTGCGATTTAGGGGTAAAACCGTCTTTTACCGTTTAGGTGTAAAACGGACTTTTCGCGTTTTTCGGAATATTTAAAATTCCTCCGGAAAATAAAAACGGGCTTGATGTCGTCATTATGAAGACATCCAGCTGGCTGCTGGCTCATTTTTCAAGCCCGTCTCGTTTTTCAGCTCAAATTCTGCCGTCAAACCCTACCTCCCACGCCTATATAAGCAACCCTTCACCCTCAGTTCAAAACACATAGCCTACAGTTGGCAACCTCTATTCTCGGTTGAGTACTCCCGAGCTTCTCCCTCTTTCTTCTAAAATTTGAGATCTTGCTTTGCTATTTTTGTCAAATATAGCTTACAGTTCACGTACAAATTCCTGAGGGTTCAAATTAAATTTTTTGCTTAACTGTTTATTTTCTAAGTAGTCATAATGTAGATATCATGCTAGAATAATGTTTTTATCGCTTCCTAAATATTGTCTGTATAGTCGTTATGCTGCCCAATTTGTCAAATCGAATGTATGTCTAAATAAGGGTCATTAATAAATATTGTGATGCTTGTGATGAACCAATTAATAGTCTAAGTCTAGGTTGTTAATCTGGTTTGTGTGAGAATTATGACTTTAAATTATTAAGCAAACTTGAGTTAGTAGAGGCCGTCATAAAACGGGCGAGTTGGGTGCCTAACACCTTCCCACCTCGTACCTTCGCCCCCGAACCTATTATTCTTGGGTACTTATATGTTTTATATAAGCGGGAGTCTTTCTAAAAACATGATTAGTTCACTTATCGCGCTATTGGGTTGTCCCTTCGGTTTGTCCCTTCGATAAAACGCCGATAGCAGATTTGTGGTCTCTTTCATGGTTTTTATTCAATTCAAGTCTTTACAAAAGCTTTTCTAACTCGATGGTCCCTTGAACTTATCTAAGCTCCAACTGACAAATTTTCTATAAGGACGCACTCCGTCGCCGTAGAAATCCAGGGTCCTTACAACAGTTCTTTTTGGATGCCTCCAATTCTGCTCAAAAGTTTTTTTTTTTTTTTTTCACAAAAATGTTTCCAAATTTTTCTTTTGCCCAAGAAAAGATTTTTTTCCCAAAAAAAAAAATTAGTTTGCAAAACACACAATAAACAAAAGCATTCCACACATCATTTACCAAGACACCAAACACTTGATCTTTACACCACAAAAGTTCCAATTTAAAGGTATATTTTTTGGGTTTGACACTAGGAACTGAGAGGTTAAGCATAAGAGGACAGTGATCAAACGAGATTCTAGGGAGACTTAGTAAATTGGATTCATGGTAATTGGTGAGCCAACTCCCATTTACCCAAGCCATGTCCAATCTTTCCATAATTGGGTTTTTTTCCTCTTATTTGTCCAGGTAAACTTGGGGCCAGAAATTCCCAAATCTTCCAAACCACATATATTCATAGTATTAGCAAACAAATTACATCTATTAATCTTAACAGGTCTTCCTCTCGATTTTTCATGAGCTGCAACAACTTCATTAAAGTCACCCAAAACAATCCAAGGCAAATTAATACCAATGCTTAATGAAACAGGTTCATTCCAAAGATTCTTACGAAAGCGAAATTAGGTGCTAGCATAAATAAAACTCAACACAAAAGGTTTTTTTTTAAAGCTAATTACCTGAACAATGGCATGCATACTTTGAGCCTGCTTGTTGATGATAGTGATGTGGAGTTTAAAGGAGTCCCACATCATCAACAGACCTCCAGTAAAGCCCATACGTTCAACCATTTAGAATTCATCAAAGGGCAGCGATCTAATAATCTGCTCAGTGTTCTTCCTCCTAACCCTAATCTCAGAGAGGCAGACAATTGCAGGTTTATGTGCGTGAATTAGGCGGATGAAATTTGGTTTGAGGGTGGGACGGGCTATGCCTCTACAATTCCAGAAGAGAATTGTCATTGATTTTGGTATTTTTGGGGTTTCTTCCAGGACTTGGAAAACCAACTCGTCCATTTTCTTTAACTTGCTTAGATAGCATCTTTCTCCCCGTAAAGAGCTGAAAAGATACCCTTCCAAACTTTTGATCTGCAAAATGACGTTTCTTGCGAAGATAGGAGGAAGTCTTCCTTTCTGGAACTGGTCTTTCAGCGTCTCCCAACTGAAATGGAGGTCCAATGGTTGTTCCTCCTCCACTGACTCCACCAACATCAACCCGTTTGAGTAGCTTCTGAACTTGAGCTTTAGGTAGCCGCAGGTCAACAAACAGGTTCTTCGAGATGTTAGGAGCATTGGCGAGGGATCTCGGAAGAAGTCAAGGTCTGGGGGAAACTAGAGATCCCTCTCGTCCCCGTTGATCTTTTGTAGTGCCCATTGTACAAATTTTTAATGTCGCCTTGCTTATCCTTTGCAGATCGTAAAGCATTGGGATGTGGCCCGGAAATAGCCCTGCATTTGGGAGCATCAGGAGATCCTTGATGAGTGCGTAATTAGAGCTATTTTCCATGTGATAAACGCACTCATTTGATTGGTTTCATAGTGATTACATCATTTCTTTGTGAGATTTTATGATTATTGTGATATAGATGACTACTTGGGGTATGTGTGAGTTTTGATGTGTTTTTAGGACATTTTGAGACTCCAAGGCTTGGTAGAGACTTTGGAGATGATTTAGAGTCGCAATCGTCAAAGAAGAAGTCAAGGAAAATTCTTTAGAGAAAACCAAGCGAGAAGAGAAGTGTTAAAACGAAGTTCTAGGCAAAGTTGCCCTTGCACGACCTTGCAAGTTTGAAGGCTAAACCTTGCATGACCATGCAAGTAAGTCAGTGAGCTCAAGAAAGGTCGCACGACCATGCAACTTTCCTTCACAAATTCCGCGCGACCATGCAAGCTGCCGAAAATCGAGAATGCAAGTCGTGACCTTTGCCATTCCAATGGCTTTTCACCCTAATTCGTCTACATTCATTTTGGGGGTTATAAAAAGGGGAGAGAACTCATCTCTTTGACCCATCTCTTACCACCCCATATTCTCTCAAAACTTTTATACTTTCTAGAATAGAATCAAACATTGGTTTTGCTTGCTTTGTAATTTGAAGATTGAATTTGCACTTTCAAGTTTGTTCAAGTTCTTGATTATCTTTAATTGGAGCATCCTTGGGTATTTCTTATCCCTACTTTCTCTTCCCATCTCTCTACTTCTTTTAGATAAATTTCAATTTAGTTTATGAATGCTCTTGATTTTGTTCTTGAATTCTAGTTCAGTCATGCTTAATTTAGTTTTCATTGTTTGCTTATTCTTCTTGAATATCATGAGTAGCTAAATTTCTCATCTAGGATTCATGTAACCAAAGTTTGGTTCCTTGATGTCCTAAATAGTTTGATTAGCATGTTTTAGAATATTGTTGCGATCAATTGTTTGTGTGCTTATTTATTTGTTAGATAGCTAACTCATGTTCGAGACAAACTTATTAGTCGTCGTGACTCAAACAATTGACAAGATTGCCTAATCACGAGAGTAGGTTAGAAAATCTTGGGATATTTGGAATTGTTATGATCTTAATGCTCTTGATTTAGCTTTATTCCATGAGAATAGGATTTTGGTTATTTCAAGTGTATCATTTAACCATCGAGAGAGGGTTCTTGGTATCTTATAATTTCGTCCTTCCTTATATGTTCGATTTTACATGCTAGTTAGACTTATCTTTTGCATCAAGGAATTATAGTTGAAGTGAAGTCAATCCTAGACCTTTTTTTCTTGGTATTTTCATTATTATTAGATTGTGCTCTTAGTTGATAATTACAAAACCCAAACTTTTAATCGCTGAGCTTGTTGAATTTGAGAAAACATAATATTTGGAATCGATAGCTCCTTGTGGTTCGATATTTTACTACTTCGATATACCTGTGCACTTGCAAGCCTATCAAGTTTTTGGCGCCGTTGCCGGGGAGCTTCGCGTATTCTAATATTAAGAGTTTCTTGAATTGACTAGACTAGGCATTGATGTCTTGCTGGTTTTGATATGTCATATTCTTTGCATCATGGGGGCTATGATGACTATAACTCAAATTGATATGTCTATGGCTATGATAACTATATGAATGTGAGTGAATACGTTGTGCCCAATGTTTATAATGATTAGAGTGGATGTGTTGGTTATAATGCTCATGGAAATCAATTTGATCACTCCTATGGCGATGGCCAATATGATCCTTGTTTTGTTAACCACAACCTTGGTAATGTGGGTTATTCTAATTCTTTGTTTGAAAAAGAACCAACTTTATTTCCCCCTCATCCACCAAATTCAAAATTGAAAACCCTCTTTGAGCAACTTATTGTGATGCAACAAAAGGTTAATGAAGAACAACAAGAACTAATAGAGAAATTGTGCTCTAAAGTTGATTCAATTGCCTCCCACATGGCACTGATAGAGACCCAACTCAATGCCATGGATATTTCATCTTCATCTAAGCATTGCATTGAGAAAGAACTTGTTGAAAATTTGGTAGAGAACCAATTCTCTAATATTGACATCATGATTCACTTCCCCCCATATCCATAAGCATGCCAATTTCAACAATTGTGCATCCTCATGTTAAACCCCCTCTCGATAATTTGCTTGGATATGCATATTTGAAACGCAATGATGTATTAGAGATTCATGATTCTTGTGTGCACCGGGTTTATGAGGATATCGTAGGTGACAAGTCTAATGGGATTTATAGGGAGAGTTATAAATTTAGTGTGATGGAAAACTCATCTTGTCATTATGACTTTTCAAGGGCATTTGACAAGTTTAAGAGGTCGTTGACTATTTATTATTTCTTCGTGATACTAATTTCTCACTTGTGTGTTTCTGAGACGTTTGCAAGTGCTTTTGACAAATTGCTACGGGCATTATCCTGCTATGATCAATTCAAAGAGAGGAAGATGAATGAGCAACACCACCATTAGACATATATGATTTGAGCAATAACTAGTTGGCATATGAGCCAACAATTCTTTTCCGATCCCTCCCCGTTCGGGGGAGGCTCCGTGAGTTTTCTCTCCTCCCTTCTCCTCTATATTGTTGTCTTTTCTCACATTAGGGACAATATTCGTTTCAAGCTTGGGGGAGGTGATTTTGATGATGATGTTTTGTGAAATGTGAAATGCATTGCATATAGTTTTTTGTTTTATTTTATTTTATTTTTTTGCAATTTTAGATTAGTTTTTCATTTATTTTTGTTTCTTTATTTTAATTTTGTTTGTTTTGCATATAGTTTAGGTTTATTTTCGCATGCAAAAAAAAAAAATCAAAAAAATAGAAAAAAGAAAAATCCAAAAAAACGTGTGAGATGTGATCCTTCAATGATGATTCTTGTTTTTATTGTGAAAATCGAGGGGATTGACCCCTTGTTCTTATGGCAATGTGATTGACCCTAAGTTTTACTTAGCATGATTGTTGTTGCGATTCATGGTTTGTGGCATGCATATAATGACTCTTGAATATTGTATAGTTGAGTTGGATAGACCAAATTGACCCGTGAGTTTTGAGCCTTGAAGACCGTGCATAACTACGGTCTGTTGTGTTTTTCATGTGTGAAACTCTCTCTTAGTCATTGGTTTCTAGAACTCAACTTCGGGAGAGGTTCTTCCACCTCTCCGAAGCATTCTCTCTTTTCGCCGTCGAGTCCGCACTTGACATTGATTGAACGAGTATGATTGAGGCATTCTTTGAATATTTAGCTAATAGCCAAATAAGCCTACCCTTGGCAATTTATCCCTTATGAACCACTTGAGCTTTACCTATTCTTTGCTTTCACCCGCATTACAAGCCTTTTGACCGAAAAAACCATGTTTAACCAATTTTTCATGAGACTTGTGGAGTAGGGAGTGATATTGGAGTTTATGGTACATTTCACAATGTGTAACTTCGTGATTTGTGTAACCTCTTGAAAGAATGGTTGAAATTCAAAGTTTGGTTCCGAAAAAAAAAATTAGAAAACATTCAAAAAAAATTGAAATGAAAAATAAGAATATAAAAAGGTTGAACTCTTGAAAGTTAAACTTGAATGAGGAGTATTTCAATAGAGTTTGGTGAAATGGGTTAGATATTGGTTTTTGTTAGTTGGAGTTCTGCAGTGTTTACCTTATGGCCATGAGGTGAATCAATAATTTTTGCTCCACTAGTTTCATGATATCCTTAGCCAACTATCCGAACGAATTTGTCCTACCCTTCATCCTTAAGCTTACATTACAACCTATGAAAGTCCTCTTGCCTTGTTTATATCAATTGTCTTTAGCGGAGGAGATGTGAGACGATTCGTGAGCATGTGGTAAACCATGACTTTTGAGATGAGTATTGAGAGAAACCCACTTTGATTGTCAATTTTAAACACTTGAGTGTGAGTGTCCACTTACCTATACTGAGGGTCTTTCTACTTTGTTATGCTACATTCTAGAATGGGTCTTATGGTATGATTTGGATGTTGTGGATCGCAACTACATGATGTGCTATGTCAATTCGAACGGCTTTGTCATTATTGACCTGCATTGGCGTGTTTTGCTTGGGGACAAGCAAAGACTTAAGCTTAGGGGACTTTGATGAGTGCGTAATTAGAGCTATTTTCCATGTGATAAATGCACTCATTTGATTAGTTTCAAAGTAAATTAGTAATTATATCATTTCTTTGTGAGATTTTATGATTATTGTGATAAAGATGACTACTTGGGGTATGTGTGTATTTTGATGTGTTTTTAGGATATTTTGAGACCTCGAGGCTTGGTAGAGACTTTGAAGATGATTTGGAGTCGCAATCGTCAAAGACGAAATCAAGGAAAATTCTTTAGAGAAAACCAAGCCAGAAGAGAAGTGTTAAAACGAAGATCTAGGCAAAGTTGTCCTTGCACGACCATGCAAGTTTGAAGGCTAAACCTTGCATGATCATGCAAGTAAGTCAGTGAGCTCAAGAAAGGTCGCACGCCCTTGCAACTTTCGTTCACAAATTCCGCACGGCCATGCCAGCTGCCAGAAATCGAGAATGCAAGTCGTGACCTTTGCCATTCCAATGGCTTTTCACCCTAATCCGTCTACATTCACTTTGGAGGTTACGTTATAAAAAGGGGAGAGAACTCATCTCTTTGACCCATCTTTTACCACCCCATATTCTCTCAAAACTTTTATGATTTCTAGAATAGAATCAAACATTGGTTTTGCTTTGTAATTTGAAGATTGAATTTGTACTTTCAAGTTTGTTCAAGTTCTTGATCATCTTCAATTGGAGCATCCTTGGGTATTTCTTATCCCTACTTTCTCTTCCCATCTCTCTACTTCTTTTAGATAAATTTCAATTTAGTTTATGAATGTTCTTGATTTTGTTCTTGAATTCTAGTTCAATCATGCTTAATTTAGTTTTCATTGTTTGCTTATTGTTCTTGAATATCATGAGTAGCTAAATTTCTCATCTAGGATTGATGTAGCCAAAGCTTGGTTCCTTGATGCCCTAATTTGTTTGATTAGCATGTTTTAGAATATTTTTGGGATCAATTGTTTGTGTGCTTATTTATTTGTTAGATGGCTAACTCATGTTCGAGAGAAACTTATTAGTTGTCGTAACTCAAACAATTGACAAGATTCCCTAATCACGAGAGTAGGTTAGAAAGTCTTGGGATATTTGGAATTGTTATGATCTTAATACTCTTGATTTAGCTTTATTCCATCAAAATAAGAATTTGGTTATATTAAATGTATCCTTTAACCGTCGAGAGAGGGGTTCTTGGTGTCTCATAATTCCGTCCTTGCTTATATGTTCGATTTCACATGCTAGTTAGACTTATCATTTGCATCAAGGAAATATAGTTGAGGTGAAGTCAATCCTAGACCTTTTTTTCTTGGTATTTTCATTATTATTAGATTGTGCTCTTAGTTGATAATTACGAAAACCCAAACTTTTAATCGCTTAGCTTGTTGAATTTGAGAAAAATTAATATTTGGAATCGATAGCTCCTTGTGGTTCGATATGTTACTATTTCGATATACCCGTGCACTTGCGGGCCTATCAGAAGTAAGGTCGCTGAATCACTTCCCTGATCGCAGCTGGGTGAATAGGGTTCCAGATCGAGCTGCAAAAAAAACCCCAGGCAGAAAATTGGGAGTTCTAGGAAGGTGAAGTTGGCCGGCGAGAGGTCGCATGCCGATTGCTGGACAGTGGAGACCCGGCGAATTATGTAAGGGCGGAACAGTGGAATGAGTAGGATCTCGGAGATGGGTTTTGTGGGGGAGTGATGCCTGGTAGATCGAACCTCCAGTTCCTCGCAAAGACAAGATGAGGATCCTTGCACCAGGCCTGAGGACTGAGAAGTTGAGGAGCTCATGGTTGGGGGAGGTGAGGTTTTGTGGTGGTTGGAGGTTTAAAACACTCCGAGGAGGGAGGGGCGGAGAGAGCGATGTAATTTGGGGTGGTGTGACTAAAATGTTTTTTGTAAATCTCATAATAACGATGATATTATAGTTTAATCATGCTTTGTATATTAAATTCACCACAATTTCTCAATTAGCACATAACACATAAAAATAGTTTTGATGGGGCTTTGGAAGAAGGTACGCATGAGCGCTTACCACTAAAACGCTTCTAAACAGTACGTAAGCTCCATGTACCAAGATTATCACGCTTGCTCGTTAGACCCTAATTAAAAACAATTACCGAAACTGATGTTATTAAATATGAAAATCTAAAAGGTAATAAAATATTAATCTGATAATTTTATTAATTTCCTTGATTTATTTCAACCAGTCTAGGATTTTTGAAAATCCGAATTTTCGATTCCGAATGAGTGCACAAAAATATAAACAATAAAAGAAAATTTGCTGAAATTGAAAATAAATAATTATGAAAATAAAAATCGAAACCCTAACTTCAAAACCAAGTCTAGGTCACGGTCATCCATGCATGGGGCTCATGACCTGACCCATCACCATCACCACCCCCCACCAACCACCCAGGGCCAGTGACGACGGCGGTGGTTCGCCGGAGCCACGGCGGAGAGGAGAGAGAGAGAGAGAGAGAGAGAGAGAGAGAGAGAGAGAGAGAGCAGGGGGAGGGGATGACCGGTGGCCAGGGCCACCACGGTTGACTGCTCGGCTAGCGACGCCGGCGACGCCAGGTCACCGTCGAGCTGCCAGCGAGTGGGAGGGGACGCGGGTTTCACGAGAAAGAAAAGGAGAAGAAGAAAGAGAAAGAGAGAGAGAGAAGGAGATGATGTTACCGACAGTGAGGAGGGAAGCCGGTGGTGGTTCTCCAGTGAGCAGACCGAGGAGAGAGAGGGAAGAGGCTCGATGAGAGAAGGAGAGAGAGAGAGAGAGAGAGAGAGAGAGAGAGAGAGAGAGAGAGAGAGTGTGTGTGTGTGTGTGTGTGTGTGTGTGTCGTGAGTTTGCGGGAAGAAAGAGAGAGAAAGTGGTGAGGGTTTGATCAATTGTGAAACCTGACTACTTGCCTCATCTTTTCCTTTATATAGGCTGTCAGTCAACCAAAGTCAATTTCTAATAGGTTTAAGAAAATATTAAATAATTTTCTGATTTAAATTGCTAATTAAAACAAGATGAATAATTATTATTCATATATAAAATATTTTAATTAAACTCCCCAAATTTGATATATACAAATTATCAAAGTCCCATAATAATAATTATTATTATTTTTATAGATTTAATTGAATACATAAATCGAATACTTGAATGTACATACGATTTAATCTCCAAAACTATTTATAAATTATTTATAAATTATTATAATAATTATAGAAAATATTGGGGTATCACTATCACATATACCTTTATATATATGATCCTATATCTCATTAATACAAGTAAGCAATTATGTGTGATTCATATTATTTACAGCTAATGCCTAATCATTAAATCTAAAATATATGTAGATTTTTGGCACTTAATTAATTAGCACAAATTACAAATTAAATGGTTTCTTTGATCTGAATCTTTTTTATTTTAGAGTTGGTCCTTAGTTTATTGTACCAGTGTACAATATATAAATTATAAATGTATATGCAATCATGCATGTGTTAAAAAAAGAGCCAATTATAAGGAATGACACCAAAATTTAAAGGGGCGGACAGTAAATATTTAGCTAATAATATGAGTATAATTTCTTGGAGGCTTAATTCATTCACCAAGAACATCTTGTCAAGGCATTCACCGATTCTTAAATTTAGATTGTAGGTTGTAGAAGCAAATTGTGGACAAGAGTAATAGGCTACATAATCTCAATTGGAAAGCCATCCTCTTGGGTTTCTTAGAGGATGTCTTTTGTGGAAGCTGTAGGCTGCCCTTTTTTTCTCCCCTCTTTTCCGCTTGTCTTTCCTCGACCCTCCTTTCGAGGATCGGGTTTCCGGACAGCTTGAGAGAGCGCGTTGGGTGTTCGAATTTCGTAAATCTTTGAGTGTGTATGCACGTAGAGATTTATGTACCAAAGACATGATTAAGATTGTCAGAAAGGTAATTTGGAAACCTTGGAGATCAAGTCGATAGTCTAGAAAGACGTCAACTCAACTCCTGTGCACCTCAATCCCTACCGGGAAATTGACATCATAAATGAGTTCGGGGACGTAGGTACGATCTAGGAAGGTGTTAGGGACCCAACTCGCCCGTTAACAACAACGGCCTTTACTAATCGATTCAATATAATTATGAATGCTACGGTTCCAAACAAGGTTCAATTTGTCCAAATTCCTAGTTTTATCTAGTGGGTTGAACAAGAATTATTATTGTGACCATTTTTAACAACTTATCAAATTACATGCTTTTATTGCTAAAAACGATAAATATGCTAAAACTTGTAAGCTAGAGGACAAGCACATAATTCATCCACTAATCCACAAACAAAACATGATTCATTCATTAGAAAAGCAATAGATAACAAAATAAAAAGCATTCATTCATCCATTAATTAGTCTTAATACAAGCCCTTTTGCTCATCAAAACGCGCCATGCATGTACATATCACATAAACCAAAAACGTTAGTAATAACAAGCAATATAAATATTATTGAAAACCCTCAGGTTGGATTACCTGGATGCTCCAAATGAACTTATTGGGTTATATTGCTTAAATTCATGCTCTTGATGAAGTGTGAAAGTTTATTTGTGGTGCTAGGGCTAATCCTAAAGAAGGAGTGGAATCAGAATTTAGGGTTTTTAATATGAGAGAGAGAATGTCCAACCTTGAGAGAGAAACTGTCAACCTCTTCAACTGAACCCTAAGGTTTGTTTATATAGAAGAGGGGGAGCTTCCAGGGTTTGGCACGAAAATCGAATGGGCCTCAAATTTGCCGTTCGCGAGAAAAGGTCCAGGCGGCCATAGCGCTAGGCCGAGCGGCCAAACCGGCAGGCCAAGCGGTCAAGCCGCTTGGACCTGGAGCGCCATGCCTGTATAGGCGCTTGACATGCTTTTCACGCGGGGGAGGCTCTTCGGAGGGGGTCCACGTCGGATTGACTGAGCTCCCTTGTTTGACCAAGGGTTGAGTCATGAGTTTGGGTTCCCTTTCAGGCCCTTAGGTTCAAAGAGGCCTCTCTCTGAGTTTTGGACTCCAATTGAATTGAGTCCAACTGGTTTGGATCACCTTTACAAAAGGCTTCCACTGGTTAATTCAAATGAACTGGGCTAATCATCAGAGCAATTATTCTCGCAACCCAAGTTCGAGCAAAATCCAATCCTTTCATCATCGGATTTTTACGGGGACTTATTGTAGACACAATTTTTGGTGTCTACAGAAGCCCCTACTTTGGCCGAGCTCGAATAGAGCGGATGTCAAAGTATTCCTGTGCCAATACCTGCAATAAAACAGGAAAACTGAGTGAGGTGACAATCAGTTGAAGATAAACAATCATTTTTAGAGTAATAAATTTCCCGGTTTATTTGACCGAGAGTTTGACCCTATGCTGTAGGTCAGACAATAAACGTCCTCCGATTTTCAGTCGAAGGGGACCCTATGCTGTAGGTTACACAATAAAAATATTTCAATAGAAATAAGATAAGACATAAAAATCTTTTGATTTTCAGTCGAAAGGTGACCCTATGCTGTAGGTCAAACAATAAACGTCCTTCGATTTTCAGTCGAAGGGGAACCCTATGCTGTAGGTTACACAATAAACGTCCTTCGATTTTTAGTCGAAGGGGAACCCGATGCTGTAGGTTACACAATAAAAATATTTCTTTAGAAATAAGATAAGAGAAATAAATCTTTCGATTTTTAGTCGAAAGGTGACCCCATGCTGTAGGTCAAACAATAACCGTCCTTCGATTTTCAGTCGAAGGGGAATCCTAAGCTGTAGGTTACACGATAAAAATATTTCGTTAGAAATAAGATAGATAGTAAAGGGTAATAAAATGTTGCTCAGACCTTAGGTCGGGTTTGAGCCCATGCCGTTTGGCCAAGTATAAATGTGCAAACCTGTGGGTTTAAAGTAGTCCTGTTTTCATAAACGGACTTTAGCGCGCAAATAACTGCTATGAACCTCGCGTGGGTCCCACTGATTTTGAACTAATTGCCCAAAGAAACGTCAGATGTGAGAGAGTGGGCTAGGAGGTCAAGCCGCCACGTCAAGCGGTTGAACCGCTACGTGGAGCGGTTGTGCCGCTTGCTGGAGCGGCCTAGCCGCGTGGCTTGCAGTCTTACCGTCCACGTGGCGGTTTGAACGGCCATTAGGTCATCTTCACGGTTTGCCTATAAAGGAGAAAGGGAGGCCGAAATAGGTCATCTTTCCCATTTCGGGCTCTCTCTTTCTCTCTCCTCCATTTTTACTCAAGTGTTCAACCTTCATCAAAGCCCCTAGCTCCAAATCTTGAGGTTTTCTTGCTCAAATTATTAGTGGAACTTGATTTTGTTGGTTGTTCTTATGTTTTTGAGTGTCAAAACTCAAAATTGTGTGAATTTGTGAGTTTTGTGAGTTTCACTCAAATTTTCAAAAACTCCATTTTTGCTCTTCATCCACGGCTCCTAAACTTAGAGGAGGTAGGAAAAGGAAGGGGCAAGAGATTGTTGTTCATGAGGCCCCGAATGTTTTCACTCGGGTTTTCCTTTCTGGTATACCCCATCACCGGGTGGGTGAGAGCCGGTTTGTCCAGGACGAGTTCACTCGTAGTGATTTTCATCCCACCGATCGTTGGGAGCCCGGCGATCTTGTTTTCAAGAAGAAGGAGTATTTGGTTACCGTTGGTACCAAATGTCGGGTATGTCATTTTTTTCACTTTTGCCTTTGCTCTTTTACACTTAGAAAATCATGTGTAGGTAAACATAGAATTCCTAGATTGAGAACTGTAGTGTAGCTAAATGTGGAAAAACTAATTTGCGTGAAATTGTTTTTCTGGTTAATTTGTGAATTCTCGTAGGACTCTTGTACCATATATGCATGTGAATAATGAATTTGTGTGAAATTCATCTTTAATATGTGGAAAATAAATTTGTATGAAATTTATTTTCGTTGCAATTATATATATATTCTGTGAAAATAAACTTGAGTGAAGTTTATTTTTGTTGTGGTGGTGTAGGGTTTGTGGAGAATAAACTTGTGTGAAATTTGCCCTCTTTAAAATTTACTCCTGTCATGTTGGTTTAGCTAAAATGATAAATTTTACGAGTTATAAAAATTTAGGACTAAACCGGAGATTGGTAGTTGTTACAAGAATCACCTAGCTAATTGTCTATGCAATTATTTGTGCTGTTTTAGGATATCGACACGGTCATGCGGGTAATGGTAGCCTTTTGGGTATCGAGACAGCACGTAGGTTTGTGACTCCTTCGGTTGACGCTATTGTGGAGCATTGTGGCTACGGTCACTTTTTAGCGTCTATGGCTTCTGCTGAGCGCTCCGACCGCTTGTTGGTTAGAGGTCTTGCCGAGCGGTACTGGGATACTACCAGTACTTTTCATTTTCCTATGGGTGAGATCATGATCACCCCTTTTGAGTTTGGCCTCATTTCCGGGCTCTCTTGCACCGGTACTCCTGTCACTTATGGAGATGTGAGCAGGGAGTTCATGGTTGAGATGTTCGGTCTTTTTGGGACCAATTGGGATGGTAGGGAGTATGGTCGGACTGACGTCATGGTCCAGTTCCTGCCAACCCGAGGAAATTGAAGAAGGTCCCAGCGGAGCAGCACGCTCGCCTTTTCTTGGCCCTTGTTGTAGCTTGTTCCGTCTTTTCAGATAAAGCTAGTAGGTACCATGTTCGTTATTTCCCGTGCTTGCGGGATTTGGATAGAGTTGCGGAGTACAATTGTGGTGTTCCCCCATACTCTTGTCTTCTATGGTGTTTGAGGCAGTCCAGCCACCTCAGTGGAGAGGAGGGAGCATCTCGCATTTCCTTAGTCGGTTATTGGAAGGTTATGGAGGTAATTTCCTTTTACACTACTTGTACTTTGTGTTTCGGCTCTTGATTAATAACTTGTGCCTAATCCATGTACTTTGCATGTCTTAGATTTGGTTTTATGAGCATTTCTCCGACCTTGTCCCTCTTCTCGAGACAGGGAATTTGTCCTTTCCAGCGATGCAGACCTGGAAGGGATGGGCTTCTTGCCCATTTACTACGCTGCACGCCCTTAGGGAGGCGATATATCCCTTAACCGCTCAGGATGTAAGCAACTTTCCTTTGTGCTTATTTTGTCCTTTCATCCTTTTGTGTGCTCATTCTTGCTTTTGCAGGTCAACTGGTTCCCCTAGACGGATTACCTCTCGGGCCTCTCATATAGATTCTTGGGTGCTCGGGTGTACGACCAGAGGAGGATCCTCATTGAGGGTCCTTTCGGTTTTGAGTGTTCTTGGGGAAGAGACTGATTAGGCAGACTTTCCCCGATCTTCTGGCTCCGAGGGTTCCTTTGGATCCTCCGGATTCTATGCTTTATGTTCGTCACCTTACCGTGGAGCAGGTGAGGGCGGCCACTGTCGGGGCGAATGCCCTTGAGTATTTGCTTCCGGTTGATCCTGAGGTGGATCTCATGGTGGCATATACTGATTTTGTTGAGGCGCGGTTATGCCCCAACTTCTCTACTGATCCGATAAGTAATATATTTTTGTTTCCTAATTTCGTTTGGAAATTTAGAAATGTGTCTGATATTTTTAAGTCTTTGCAGAGTGTTGCGAGTTCCTCGGCTGTTTCTGCTCCACGTCCTACTCCTCCTACTTTATCGGTGAGTTATACTGGAGCGGATGGGTCTCCTCAGGTTATACAGGTTCCTGAGTTTGATGAGGAGGTTGAGGGATTGCCTCTACCAGCTGGCTGTTGGGTGATAAGTGAGAATTCATTGTAATTTGCAATGTTTCCTTTGTATTTATGCTAATTCTTTTTCTTATGTGCACAGATGGATGCTGCTGAGACACGGAAGGTCTTTAGAGGCATGCATGCCCTTAAGAGCCTGGTTTCCAAATTCATGTCTCGGAGTGTATGCACGAGTTGTCGATCCGACGTTCAAGAGGTATGTTCATTTCAAGTAATAGTGCTTGATTTGAATTTTTGGCAATTTCCTGACCTTGAGCTTATTTTCGCAGCCTGTTCCCGTGGTGAGGCCTCCTAGTCCTCCAGTTGTTCGTACTCCAGAGTCGGTGTCTACACCGCAACGTCCTCCTTCTAGACAGGAGAGTGCGGAGGTGAGTCAGGGGACGCCTCGAGCTAGAGTGGATACGGCGAGCTCGTCCCAAGTGCCTTCTCTTCCGCAGTGGCTTGCACCGCCTCCCTATATGGGGTGTCCGGGCTATCATATGCCCATGTATCCTTCAATCCCTCCAAGGGGTTCTTGGAGTCAGGAGAGTACGGGGTATGGCGGCTATCCTGGCATGTCGGAGCCACCTCGTCATTCATTGGATCCCGCTTACTTGACGGGTTCATTGTTTGCTTTCGACCCTAGAGCTTGGGCGATGTCTCAGCCCGGTCCTTTAGGTGCTCCATCATCAAGTGGACCCGGAGAGTCGTCTCAAGCGGGTCCGAGTACAGGCGAAGATGGCCAGTGATATTTGTTGTAGTGCATTTTGAACTTTCGGGCTTGTATTAAACCATTATTGCATTTTATTTACGCACAAAAATATCACGCAAATGCCCATATGCGAACTTCAATCAACTAATTTCTGGGTGGGAAATCACAAATCACGACATTCGGAAATTTAGGATTCCCCAGAATTTAGCACATTTGGGATACCCCTTCCCCGAAAATAATAAATAAATTAAAGAAAAGTATAATAGAAAAAGATAATAAAAGGGGAAAATATTAATAAAGGAAATCAGAAAATAAAAGGAATAAAAGTGGAACTTGATAATCAAGATAAAAAGAAGGAAAGAAAATAAAAATGGAATAAAATATAAAAGTGGCAAGGGCCAAAATTTAATGTAAGAAAAATATAAGGGAAGGCCTCCAACATTTGTCCAACTGAGAATTAGGAAGGTAGAGCCCTGTCAAGCGTGGGGTCGGGTGGACCGAGGTCTCTCGGGAAAGAGCACACCAAGCGCCTATACAGGGTGACCGCTAGAATTCCTAGCTGTTGTGCTAGAGCTCTAGCGGTTGCAGCGTGGGCAAGCGGCTATGCCGCTTGGGCTTGCGGTTTCGCCGCTTGTCCTAGCGGTCAAGCCGCTTGCTGGAGCGGTTTGGTCGCTTGTCCCAGCGGCTTAGCCGTCCAGACTAGTTTCAAGGCCACCTGACCCTTTATCGTCGTTTGTCTGAATTTCCTTAAACTTTCAACGAGAATTCAACCGTAGCCTCTATATAGTTGGGTTTCTTTCTCTTCTCTTCTCACCACTTGCTTTGAGCTCTTAGAGATAGAATTCTTTGAGAGAAAATCCTTAATCTTAACAATGGTGAACTTTGATGATGTTTTTGATGCTTAGTTGGCTTCCATGACTGTAGAGGAGAGGTTAGAGTTTACTCCCTTTCACCTTAATGCCTTCTTTCACCTTAAACAAGTCAAGATTTTGTGGGATTTCCTTCATGCTTCCATTGAGTTTTGGGACCCAAAATTCCATGACTTTCTCTTCGGTGCTCATGAGATGTACCCTTTGGTGGAGGAGTTCTCCGATATAATTGTCTTTCCAACCAAAAGCCCTCCCACCGTTCCTTACTTGGGGAATGCTTTTGTGGGTGATTTTCAAAGGTACCTTGGGTTGTCTCCCCGTCAAGCGGGTCAAGTACTTCACGGTGAGGATGTTGATCTTGCCGAGCTTTTGACTTTCTTCACTTCCAAGGCCCAAGGTGCGATGGATATGAGGTACAAGAAAAGTGTCTTTGTATTTTGCCTCCTCCATCGTTATTTGTTTGGTGGTAGTGAAGACGCTCTTATTCCATCTGAAAAGAAGCTTACCATCAATAGGGGCAAAGCTTGTTTTCTTAGGGTGACCGAGCAAATTCAATGGGATAGCTCTCCTATGCACTTGGTCGTGGGAGAGACAATCCTTGCTTTAGATAGGGTCAAGAGCAATCCTCAAGAGTCCTTCACCGGGAGCCCTTTACTCCTTCAAGTAAGTATTGTGATAAAGCCTTAATCTTTGTGGATTTAACTTTATTTGGTGACATTCTTATCTTGTATTGACTTGAATTTTTTTTTTTCTTTTGTTGTTTTTGTGTAGATATGGCTTCAAGAGAGACTCCACTTGCTTGAGGCCCCAATAGACGCTAGGAAGTTCCTCCCTAACTATTTTCCGGCGTGGCGTCGAAAGTTCTCCGAGTCCTCTCGGGAGGAGTGGATAGAATACTTCTACACCAATATCCAACCGGCTTGGTTCATCCCGTGGTGGCGTACCACAGAGATCGTAGGGTGTAGTGAGAATGTGCCCTTTACGAGGATTATTGGTTTGTATACTTTGACGTTCTTCCTTCCGAACCACCTCCTCCGGCAATATGGCTTAAGGCAAAGGATCCGAATGTAAGCTGTAAACCTCCTTGCCAAAGGCCCTTAACATCTTCCTTGGTGTCTAATTGGGAACGGCATTGAAACCGTCGCCAAGTGTGGACTAAGCCGGTATACCCGCGTTCAAACGGGTTGTCTAGCTTTTACGAAGAGTGGATTTGGAGCGGTGACCATCAAGTCAACCAAAGGCTCCTAGAGGAAGAAAAGGAGTTATTCAAGGCTCGCAAATATGATGAGCCTAGCAGTGTAAGGATAACTCCAATTGATAGGCCCGCTAAATCTTCTAAGCCCCAAACTAAGGGTAAGGGAAAAGGTAAGGCAAAGGCCCAATCCAAGAAAAGGAAGAATTCGGCCCACTTGGCCAAGCAAGTAACTTCAAGTAGGCCCAATGATCACGAGGCCTTTTCTAGCTATGGTAGGGAAAGATGGACTCCAAAAGAACGAACGGAACTTGATAAGCCTAGTGAACCTGTCCAAGAGCCTGAAGTCAAAGACAACAAGGGGTAGTCCACCTCTGATTGTTTAGCAAGTCTTGTCCTTTTTTTCTTAGTAGTATAATTCAAATAACGGGTTTTCATGCCCAAGTAGATGTAGCTTAGAATTGCCCTTTTATTATTTTTTTTACTAGTATTTTTTTTCATCACTTCTTTTTTTTTTATTAGAGCATGTAATGGACTTTAGCCATATTAATGAAAGACTTGCTTATTTTTTCATTAATCAAATGGATTAAAACTCCCTTTAGAGATTTATTTTGTTAAAGTGGTCGGGCCAAGTTATATGGATTACCTACATATCCATGCGGAATCATGCCAATGTAGTTTGCAAAACCAAATCTCAATTTTTTTTTTCGGTCGTGGGTCCTACGTGGACGAGTTGACCGATTTTGAATTGGATTTGGTGCCTTAGTGGGCTCTCTCAAAGATTTAACATTTACGCATAGAATCGCTTAAGTTAGTTCATATTTGCGAGCTGGGTGAACTCGTTGTCGTCTAAATCCATTATGTTTACCGCTCCACCGGATAATACTGTCTTGATAAGGTATGGGCCGGCCCAATTAGGCTTGAACTTTCCCCGAGGGTCGACTACAATTGGTCTCACCTCTTTTAGGACTAAGTCTCCTTCTTTTAGTCCTCTAGCCTTGAACCGTTGATCAAAATGCCTCGCCATCCTTGCTTGGTAGACATGACCATAATGTAGGGCATTTATTCGTCTTTCATCTAGCAAGATCAATTGGTCATATCGGGCATGGATCCAATCTACTTCGGGTAATTCACTTTCCAAATCTATCCTTAGAGAGGGGATTTCTACCTCGACTAGGACTACCACCTTCATTCCGTATACTAAAGAATAAGGTGTTACTCCCGTTGAGGATCGAATAGTGATTTTATATCCCCATAAGGCGAATTGTAGCTTGTCAGGCCAATCCTCGTAGTTTTCCGTCATCTTAGCTATCATTTGTTTCACGTTCTTGTTTGCGGATTCTACGGCTCCGTTCGTTTGCAGTCTGTAAGGTGAAGACTGTCGATGTTGAATTTTAAACTTAGTGAAAAGCTCGGCGACATCCTTTTTGAATTGGGACCCGTGATCACTTATGATTTCGTGGGGTATCCCATATCTGGTAATGATGTTGTCATGTATGAACTTTGCCACGTGCTTGGACGCTATTTTTGCGTACGAACGAGCTTCAACCAATTTGGTAAAGTAGTCTATTGCGACTAGTATGTATTCATGACCTCCTTTTCCTGTAGGGGTGATTTTTCCAATGATGTCAATACCCCATGCAGAGAACGGCCATGGTGAAGTGAATGTATGTAGAGGAGTAGGAGGTCTATGTTGTAAATTAGCATGGAATTGGCAGCGTGTGCACTTTCTCACGTATTCGATGCAATCCTTTTCCATCGTAGTCCAATAGTATCCTTGCCTTAGGATCTTCTTGACCAAGTGAGCCCATTCATATGGGGACCACATACGCCATTATGTATATCGCTCATGACTTTGATGACCTTACGTTCCTTTAAGCATAGAAGACTTAACCCTTGTGGTGTCTTTTTATAAAGTTTGCCTTGCACATGTATGTATTGTGCGGCTAGTCTTCTTAAAGCTCTCTGTGCCCTAGGTGTGGATTGTGGAGGGTAATCACCTTTGGCGAGTAGATTGAGAATGTCGGTAAACCATTCCTCCTCTTCTTCCTCGTTGAGGCATACTTCAAGTGCATTACAAAAGGCGGGCTCAGTGCGCCTTTGAATGTGAATGGGCATGGAGATTACATCATCGGGGATGTTTATCATGGAAGCCATTTTTGCTAAGGCATCCGCGAACTGGTTGTCATCTCTAGGAAGGTATGTGAAACGGACATAAGTGAAATATTTGGCTATCTTTTCAAGATATTCCTGGTAAGGTGCCAGGGATTCGTTTTTCACTTTCCACTTTTTGGAGACTTGGTTTATAATGAGAGTTGGAAGCTCCATATACCTTTAGATCCTTAATTTGTAGCTCTATTGCCGCTTCTAAATCGATGATGCATGCTTCATATTCGGCGCCATTGTCAGTTACCTCATGGTCTAACTTGCCGGCTATGGGAGTATGTGCGCCTTCGGGGCTGACTAATAATACTCCTACACCATAACCTTTTTGGTTTGATGCTCCGTCAAAGTATAACCGCCAAGTGTTTTCCTAGACACGCATTATTGCTTCATCAGGAAAGTCATGTGTAGCATCTTCACTAGTAACTGGGTTTTCTGTGAGATGTTCAGAAATGGCATGTCCTTTGATTGCCTTTTGGTGTTTAAAAGTTAGATCGAATTCTGAAAGCATGACAGTCCATCTTGCTATTCTTCCACTAAGAATGGGTTTTTCGAACAAGTACTTTAATGGATTCATCCTCGACTTTATATGGATGGAATGTTGTAGCATGTAGTGTCGAAGTTTCTTTGTTGCAGTGACCAATGCGAGACACGTTTTCTCTAGTGTGGAGTAGCGTGTTTCGTATTCTAGGAATTTCTTGCTAAGGTAGTATATTGTCTTTTCATCATTCTCCACCTTTTGGGCCAACATAGCACCCATGGCGGTTTCTGTGACTGTTAGGTATAGCATAAGTGATTTTCCCGGAATTGGCGGAACCAGTACGGGTGGATTAGCTAAGTATTCCTTAATCGTGTCAAAGGCTTGTTGGCATTGATCATCCCAGGTAGATTTAGTGTCCTTTTTGAGCTTTTTGAAGATGGGCTCGCAGGTAATAGTCAATTTGGAGATGAATCGACATATATATTGGAGTCGTCCTAGGATTCCTCTTATCTCCTTTTCATTTTTGGGAGATGGCATGTCCCTTATTGCTTTGATTTTGGTAGGATAAATTTCAATGCCTCTTGTGCTTATGACGAATCCTAAGAGCTTGCCCGAAGTTACTCCAAATACGCACTTTTGAGGATTCAATCTCCTATTGTAATTCCGAAGCCTGTCAAAGAATTTCTTTAGAGAGGGTATATGCCATTCTCTTTCCTTGGATTTGATGATCATATCGTCCACGTACACCTCGGCTTCCTTGTGCATCATGTCATGTAGAAGGGAAGTTGCGGTTCTTTGGTATGTCGCTCCCGATTTCTTCAACTCGAAAGGCAAGACGGTGTAGCAATGTGTCCCCCATTGGGTAATAAAAGTGGTTTTCTCCATATCTTCTTCGGCCATTTGTATTTGGTTATACCCTGCATAGCCATCCATGAATGATAAGAGGGCATGTCCTGCGGTATTATCCACCAGTACGTCTATATATGGCAAGGGAAAGTGGTCCTTTGGACTTGCCTTGTTTAGATTTCTAAAATCAACGCACATCCTTACTTTGCCATCCTTTTTTTGAACGGGCACTATGTTAGCAACCCATTCTGGATATTGAGCAACTCTAATAAAACCTGCGGTGAGCTGTTTTTGCACCTCTTCTTTGATTTTCAGTGTCCACTCAGGCTTCATTCTCCGAAGTTTTTGCTTTACCGGCTTTGAATCCGGATTGAGCGGTATTATATGCTGTGCTATCTCGCGACTTATTCCCGGCATATCTTTGTAGGACCAAGCGAAAACGTCTATGTATTCTTTTAAGAGATTTATAAAACTTTCTCGCTCTTTGGGAGTTAACGATAAGCCAATGCGCACCTAGCGCGGCTCTTGATCGTTTGCAAGATTGATTAATTCTGTTTCTTCCACAATTAAAGTCTTTTGTTCATGCTCTAATAGTGCTTTAGTTACTTCTTTGGGCAATTCTTATTCATCTTTTGAATTATTAGCTATTAAGTAACCCAAGAAGTAAGCAGAATCAGTAATCATTTCATTGAGAGGAAACTGGAACATCAACTGAGCCATTACTATTGGCTTTAACATCTTTAGACTTGCAAACAGAATTAAACATAGATTTGGGTGGACCACCCGACTCTACTATATTAGACTCGTCTTCAAAATCAGACTCGGTGCGGTCGGAATCAGTGTCGGTGTCAGGCTTGGATTCTCCGGAGATCGTGATGTTGATCTTCTTTCCATTGGCTCTTGTCCAGCTTTTGGTGCGTTTCTGCTTTGTGAGTTGAACCTCGTTTGGAGTGATCAACTTAGTTGGGTCAAAGTTTGCATCTTGAATTGCATTATTGATGTTGTGGATCTCTTCATCTTTTGGATGGTGATGCTCTTGTCCAAATAATAGACCCAAAGCGTTGTTGGGTGTGTCCTCTACCCAATCAAATTTTAGCCTCCTTCTTACAGGCAAAGGAGAGATGAAGGTGATCCTTCCTTTGTTAAGGGTGTCAGATAAGGCCTCATAACATGCGGACGACCCCCTCGTTAACGAGGTCTTGTATCTTGCGTTCCAGGTGCACACACTCGTCCGTATGATGTCCCCTTCCTCGATGATAGATGCAAAAAGAAGTATGGTTCCAGTCCTTATTCTTATTTCCTGGGTCTGGATCCGGTGTTGGCCAGATGGGCCCTAGAATACCTTTCCAAAAGAGGTCGTGAAGATTTGAGTTGGGGTTGAAAGGATGGAGGTATATACCCTTTTTGGCATTCGGCCATGGTATTCGTTCTCGAGAACGGTGGCACTTTTGTAGCTACATGGCTGAACTTCTATGAGATCTTGAATCCTATGTTTCAGTGCCCAACATTCTTCCGTGACGTGGCCTCTTCCCCTGTGGTAATTGCAAAACTTACGTGGGTGCCATGCGATCCCTGGAGAGACAGGATCAGGAGTTGGTCCCAATGGTCGTATGATTCCAATACTTATGAGTATCTCAAGAGTGTGAGTAAGATGGAGAGGTAATGTGGAGAAGTCCCTTTTGGTCATATCCCTTGTGGATGGGGCATGACTAAGTGGGAGACTTATGTTTTGTTGGAGAATAGCCGCAGAACGTGCTTCCGCGTATTCTCTTTCCTTTCTCTTCATCTCGATGTTGGTTACCTCTTCGTCTATTTGTTTTAGACCAACGGTGATTTCCTTGAGCAGCTCCTCCAATGATTTCTTAGGGGTGCTTTCGGTTATTTGAAGATCATCCTCTTCATCACTATCCCAAATTCCGGCAACCTCTAGGTGGAGGGAGTCAAGATTAAATGGTGAGACAGGATGCCCAATTGGCACAATCAGACGAGAGGGGTCCTTTTCTTCTTCATTTGCAATGACAAAAACCGCGGCTAGAGGATTGGTGTTGTATTTGGAGTGGGAACATTCTTTGGCTTAGGAACTGTCCCATTGTCAAAAAGATCCTGAATTTTATTCTTGAGTGTCCAATACTTCTCGGTGTCATGTCCTTTTCCTCTATGGAATTTGCAATAGAGATTAGGGTTCATTGACGGGCTCCTCTTTTCGATGTCGGGATCCGAAGTGGGGCCCACGACATTGAGGTAGTCATTCTTGACAAGCTTTTCCAAATATTTAGCATAGGTCATGCCCAATGGGTATATTGCCTTTGTGGTTTGTCGTAGACAGCATTGACTTTATTAACCTTGTTGGAAGAGTTTTCCGAATTGAGGTTCTTCTTATAGTTCGAGTTATAAGTGCCCTTGTTGAAGAAGTCCTTGCTTTTCTCCTTTATAAGTGCTTGATCTTCCTCTATGAGCAATCCCACACTATTGAGTTGTGTGTATGAAGTAATTGCTTGGTATTTGAGAGGATTCAAGTAAGGAGGTTGTAGGTTCTTGATGAGTTTCCGAATTTTCTCTTCCTTAGATGGACGGTCGAGCATTTCGGCCACTTTAGTTCTCCATTTCTTAACAAAATCAGTGAAGCTTTCATTTTCAACTTGCTTGATTGCTTCCAACTCTTTCATGGTAGTTGGTTGGATGACATTGTCGGCATACCTAGTGAGGAATAAGCTGGACACTTTGTTCCATTCCTGAACCTGATTGGGCTCAAGCTTGAAAAACCATGCCCTAATAGTGGGGTCCAAGGTTTGTGAGAAAAGATGAACATAGAAGTCAGGATCTACTCCTCTTAGGCCCATCGCGGTGGTGAAAGCCCTTATGTGATCTTTTGGATCATCGGTCCCTTTGAAGATGGGGACTTCAGGCATAGAGAACTTTTGTGGGAGCTTCCCCTTGATGTGAGACGGATATCCTTCAGCATTGATCATGTAGTCACTTATGATCTTGTTTTGAGTTAGAGCTAACTCAAGGTTCTTTATTTGAGCACTTAGCTCTTCTACTTTGTCATCTCCAGGTGGAGGATCATCCTGGTTAAGAGGGTCAGCTTCCTTGACCTTGCTTTCTATCCATGTCACACGGTTTTCCATAGTTTCCAACATTTTCATCATTTCAGTCAACATCTCATCAGTAGTCTTAGGTTGTGGAGGTGACACATCGTCGTCGGCCATTTCGGTCAACTTAGAACAAGATGGTCGATACGGAGTGGGAGTAACAAATACTGCGTCAGACCTAACTTTGCTCGAAAGGGGAGATTCCAATACGAGCTTTCTAACCAAATGTTGATTACTATGATCGCGTTCCCAACTTTTCGTACCGACTGTTTTCTTCCCAATCCTGGACAGCGGATAAGACTTAGAAAAGAAAAGACTAACAAGTTCCACAAAAGAAAAATTATAAAACAAAGATGGGAAGTTTCTATCTAGAATATTCTATCAACATAGTTACCGTTGGGGACTAAGTAATGGGTTTAGGTCAAAAGATCTCGACACGGGAGAAGAAAGACAACAGATATTATACTCTTGACTAGAAGGAGAGGGGAGAGATATTATCTCGACTCAACATGGGATAAAGCAAAAGATATTATACTCTTGAGTAAAAGGGGGGGGGGGAGAGATATTATCTCGACTCATTATGGGATAAAGTAAAAGATATTATACTCTTGACTAAAAGGAGAGAGGTGAGAGATATTATCTCGACTCAATATGGGATAAAGCAAAAGATATTATACTCTTGACTAAAAGGAAAGGGGAGAGATATTATTGAAATCTTTTGACCTAGACTCACTACCTAAATAAGAGGAAAGAATATAACAACCAAATCTATCCTAAGATAACGAGCATCATATAGAACATTCAGGGACATTATTTCCTAAAAATAAAGATTGTAGACTCGATCTTAAGACAAAATCTAGACTCAAAAAAGGAAAAGATCTTAATTGGGGTCTATCCTAATATTCTATGACGACCAAAAAGACTATGAAAAGATTGCTTCACATATGGGCAAACAGCACAACGACGCAATATGACATGGTTATGCAAATCTAGCATGCACATGGGACTGAGTTTCAACCTAAAACATTGGTTCTAGTTCATGCAATGGGCTAGGCTTAAGGGTTTTGGACAAAAGGTACTCATAATCACGAATGTACTACAATCCGTGGGATGCGCGACAATGTGAGGCATTCTAGTTATCCTACTCGTCGAGTGGATGAATGCGTAGGAAGATACATGAGGTGGGGGGATCCATGTTTCTTGGCAAAGAAGAATCGAGTGGATTCTCACCAAGGCACTTCACCACAATCCATTGGCTTAAAACTGGTTTGAACTTGCAAAAACAAGCTCGGAAGTCGCGCAAGCGCATGCACATGAATGCAATGAATGCAAATTAATAGATGAATGACAAGTCACAAAATAATAATAATAATAATAAGAAGAAGAAGAAGAAGAAGAACAGTCAAGGTAGTGAACCAAGCAAAAATAATTATAATGAATCGATTTTCAAGTTACACCCTCTTAATCATGTCCCCAGTGAAGTCGCCACTGTAGGATGCCGTATTTTTCTCCCCTCTTTTCCGCGTGTCTTCCCTCGACCCTCCTTTCGGGGATCGGTTTCCGGACAGCTTGGAAGAGCGCATTGGGTGTTCGAATTTCGTGAATCTTTGAGTGTGTATGCGCGTAGAGATTCATGTACCAAAGACATGATTAAGATTGTCGGAAGTCACCACTAAATTTTAAGGTAATTTGGAAACCTTGGAGATCAAGTCGATAGTCTAGAAAGACGTCAACTCAACTCCTGTGCACCCCAATCCCTATTGGGTAAATTGACTTCATAGATGAGTTTGGGGGTGTAGGTACGAGCTAGGAAGGTGTTAGGCACCCAACTCGCCCGTTAACAACAACGGCCTTTACCTAATCGATTTAATATAATTATTAATGCTACGGTTCCAAACAAGGTTCAATTTGTCAAAATTCCTAGTTTGAACTAGTGGGTTGAACAAGAATTATTATTGTGACCACTTTTAACTATTTATCAAATTATATGCTTTTATTGCTAAAAACGATAAATATGCTAAAACCTGCAAGTTAGAGGACAAACACATAAGTCATCCACCAATCCACAAACAAAACATGATTCATTCATTAGAAAAGCAATAAATAACAAAATAAAAAGCATTCATTCATCCATTACTTAGGCTTAATACATGCCCTTTTGCTCAAAACGCGCCATGCATGTACATATCACATAAACCAAAAACGTTAGTAATAACAAGCAATATAAATGTTATTGAAAACCCTCATGTTGGATTACCTGGATGCTCACAATGAACTTATTGGGTTATATTGCTTGAATTCATGCTCTTGATGAAGTGTGAAAATTTATTTTATGGTGCTAGGGCTAATTCTAAAGGAGTAGAATCAAAATTTATGGTTTTTAATATGAGAGAGAGAATGTCCAACCTTGAGAGAGAAACTGCCAACCTCTTCAATTGAACCCTAAGGTTTGTTTATATAGAAGAGCGGGAGATGCCAGGGTTTGGCACGGAAATCGAATGGGCCTCAAATTTGTCATCCACGAGAAAAGGTCCAGGCGGACATACCGCTAGGCTGCGCGGCCAAACCGGCAGGCCAAGCGGTCAAGCGGCTTGGCAAGCGGCTTAGCCGCAAGGCAAGCGGTCAAGCCACTTGGCCTAGCGGCATAGCCACTTGTCCTAGCGGCCACCGCTTGAGCCCAAGCGTGGCCGCTTGGACCTGGAGCGGCATGCATGTATAGGCGCCTGACATGCTTTTCACGCGGGGGAGGCTCTTCTGAGGGGGTCCACGCGAGATTGACTGAGCTCCCTTGTTTGACCAAGGGTTGACTCATGGGTTTGGATTCCATTTCGGGCCCGTAGGTTCAAAGAAGCCTATCTCTCAGTTTTTTTCTCCAATTGAATTGAGTCCAACTGGTTTAGATCACCTGTACAAAAGTCTTCCACTGGTTAATTCAAATGAACTGGGCTAATCATAAGAGCAATTATTCTGGCAACCCAAGTTCGAGCAAAATCCAATCATTTCATCATTAGGTTTTTATGGGGACTTATTATTAACACAATTTTTGGTGTCTATAGAAGCATTTTATATTTCTAGTTTATAGCTTAAGAAATTAAATGACTAAATATGCAACACAATGCCTTGATTTTTGTTTTGTTAAATATTATAGGGGAGCAATACATTACAATCTTTATGTGGCTAGTTTGGAGTTAGCTTCTACTAAACTACTAATGCAAACGACTATAACCAATATAGAGACAGCTTTTGTGTTCATCATAGCAGTTATATTCAGGTCAGATACTATTTGAGTCTAACAACTCTCATCCTAATTCTTGCCACTCGCATCAGTGAAAAGTACGTAACTTTACATATATATCTACTTTTACATTAATTATCTTCTAATTATTACTTTAGTTTACTCTTTTGTCTGGCATATGCAACACAATGCCTTGATGTTTTTTGTTAAATATTATAGGGGGGCAATACATTACAATCTTTACGTGGCTAGTTTGGAGTTAGCTTCTACTAGACTACTAACGGGGCAACGACTATAACCAATATAGAGCCAATCTTCGTGTTCATTATAGCAGTTATATTTAGGTTGGATACTACTTGAATCTAACAACTCTCATCCTAATTCTTGCCACTCACATCAGTGAAAGGTACGTAACTTATATATATATATATATATATATATATATATATATATATATATATATATATATATATATATATATATATATATATATATATATATATATATATATATATATATATATATATATATATATATATATATATATATATATATATATATATATATATATATATATATATATATTATATACTTTTACGTTAATTATCTTCTAATTATTACTTTACTCTTTTGTCTGGCATGCATAGTAGATGGAGGATAGGTAATGCCTAATTGATTAAGTCTAAACTATGCAGATTTTAGGCCCTTAGTTAATTAGCATATATTACAAATTAATTAATGAATTGCACTTAAATATCACACATACATTACACGTACATTATATGTGAATTACACGTAAAGTTGTTATTACCATGGCAACATCAACGAAATCACCTTCATTACAACCATTTGCATGCTTCTAACTTAAATGAATGTTGGAGTGTAGTCCTCAACCACAAATATGTAGCCAATATGGGAGTGAGCCTTACCGTAATAGTGGTGTTTCGATTGATACTACCCACGATACTCATCTTCAGGACAACCCTAATCTTGAAAAGGTATTAATAATGCAATCTTTTTCTTTTATCTCTTCTAAATTTTATACGTACTAAATAATGATATGATTATGATTGTATTAATCATACATGCTACAAAAGCCCAAAAAAGAGGAGAAAAGAAGCTTAAATTCACCAGAAAATACTTGTAATGATCTTCTTTTGCGGATTATTTGGGTACGGTAAGAACTCTCGTCTTTCGGTGCTAATTAATTAAATATTTAGTTGGAATTATTGGTTCTTGAAAAAGATGATGATTAATTATGATTATTGCATGCTTGGGGAATTAACAAACAAATAGTGAAGTCGCCACCAATTTTTAAGGAAATAATTGGAAATCATTAAAAGCGCACCCAATTCTGATTGGAAATTGACTCATAAAACCCAAAAGGGACCAAAGATTGAGTTTGGGGGTGTGGGTACGTAAAGATAAAATGAATCCTATCTAAATCACCCGTATTAACGGGCTCTACTAATCTCATCCATGTTGATTCTTAATTCCCATCGCAAGGTTACATACAAATCAGTCATCCAAGATCCTAAATTAACTAGGTGGGTTGAACAAACCAAACTATTAACACTATCGCTTTGCAAATATTATCCAATTGCATGCATTATATAACAAGCATAAACCAAACTAATAATAAGATATGGGAAATCTCCACCTTACCGTTCTTACTAAACGCGCCAAATTGCACATGCATACCAATGACATTGTTAGTAACTTTAATTGAAGTACAATAAGAAAAACAAACAAAAGAATCAAAATATGCTAATATTCAATTTAGGGTTAACTATATGCAAAATCCTAATTATATGCTAGTATGCTAATTAAATGTGCTAATTATGCAAAACATGCAAAAATATAATATTTACACTAAATATGATTGAATATAAGAAAACTACAAATTAAACTAAAAAGTATGAAAATCATGTAAGGATAATAATTAAACTAGCCTATGCATGATAATCATGAACAATAATTATATTAATCTAAGCATGTTGAGCTACATAAATTAATTAAAACATGTTAAATATATTAACCATAATCATAATCACAGTATAACATGATTCGAAAAAGAGTTTTGAAAGATTGAGAAAATTGTCTTCAGGTTAACCTTTTGTTGCACTAGAATTGAATGTCAATTGCTCTTGTATTTGCCTTGCTCTTGGTTGTGAAGTTGCTCTTTAATGAGTCTTCATGAATGTTCTTGTATGAGAGAGAGAGGAGAGAGAGAGAGAGAGAGAGAGAGAGATTAGGGTTCTGTAGAGTTGAATACCGTAATAATGGGTTCTCTTGAGTATCTAATCTCGTAAAATTGAGTTTAGAGGGCTATGTATAGGAATTTGGCCGAAAAGGAGGTCAAATTAGGGTTCCCGGGCCAGAAACGGTGCCTAACAGTCACACGGAGCGCTGCTGGAGCTCCAGCGGCCCTCGATAATGTCGCATGAGTCGCTGGGGCTTAGCGGTACACCGTTGGGACCGACGGCCCGTTTCACGATCTCCGTTCTCACGAAAATGCTTGGAGAGCTCGTTTGAGCTCCGATTGACCGAATTATTGGTGTGTTGGATTCATTGATCAAAGGCCTTTCTTTTGACATACTATGGGATCACATATTATAAGTATCACATGAGTTATGATCCAAACACTAGAGAGGTGTCCGTTTCAGCGCATCAATTAATCATCAGATTGTATCTCTTTCGTTTCTAATAGGATTTTGGCCCATAATACATCATTGGAATGCTATTTCAAAGGGAGTACAAGACTAGTGGGATAATTCTCCAAGTAATCCTTTCATGGCTAAAAATCATTCTTGAACCGTGATATGCGAGAATGAGAACAACGTTTTTAGCCAATAACTTCATTAAATAATAAATTTTGTCTTCGACGTCCATTTGAGAAAAATGAGATGGTGTTGGAAAGCTTATGAAAAGGGTTATTTTTGGATATGAAAGTTATTGAGGTCCTGAGTGAGGATGGGTAAAAGGTTTCAAATGAGCATAAGTATTTTGAGCATTAACATTCATTTCTTTAACGTGATTATAGGTTATCATTACTGGGTGCTACGCCAGAGGGGGATACATTTAGATGTCTAGAGGTATATACATGCTTACCAAGCATAAATACACTACATTTGGATGAAAACAGTTTTCTACTTGCAAACAATAACTTCTCAAGGTTTCTTTTGTGGATTATTTGGGTATGAGCCTTTTTATTTTTCTAGTTTATAACTTGAAGAAATTAAATTACTACATATGCAACACATACCTTAATGTTCTTTTTGTTAACTATTATAATGGGGCAATACATTACAATCTTTAAGTGGCTAGTTTGGAGCTAGCTTCTACTACAACGACAACGACAATAACCAATATGGATCCGGTCTTTGTGTTCTTCATAGCAGTTATATTCAGGTATAGTACGTATTAACTTAAAAAAATACTAACATAAGTTTTAAAACTTTATGATAAAAGTATAATAATTGATAAATTTTAATAATTGGGCATTAACAAGTGATCACATATACAAGACAAGTGAGCACACATACAAGACAAGGGAGGTTACAACCCAAATCAATTGGCAATGTGTGGAGTAATTCACTTCCTTATATGTATGCTCAAGACCTCTAAATCATTCCATGTGGGACACAAACCCACTTTTCAACACCCCACTTCACGCAAAGATCCATAATGGGCTTAAGTGTGGACCAAATAAAGCCTACTGATAAATTTCAATAATTGGGCCTTAACAAGTGAGCACATATATAAGACAAGTGAGGTTCCAACCCAAAACGAATTGACAATGGGTGGAATAATCCACTTGCTTATATTTATGCTCAAGACCACTAAATCTTTCCATGTGGGACACAAACCACTTCAACATCCCACCTCACGCAAGGACCCATCATGGGTTGAAGCGTGGATCAACTAAAGCCTACTATAGGCCAGTCACACGCGCGGGGGCCAATAAGGGATCACACAAAGTCAGAATAAAATCCGCTCTGATACCATGATAAATTTTAATAACTCGGCCTTAACAATTGAGCACACATACAAGACAAGTGAGGTTTCAACCCAAAACCAATTACCAATGAACGGAGTAACCCAAAACATGGCTCTGACAATAAGCAGCACATGCTTACTATCAAATCCTTCCTTCATCACCTCAATTCATCAAAACCCCATCAACCCACTTTCTCTCTCCTCCCATCAATCAAAGCCACCTCATCAAAATCCCCTTCTTCAACCATTGTCACAAACCCACCACCCGAAAGATGGTCCATAGACAGTTGGAGGACCAAAAAGGCCCTCCAGTTACCCGAAGGCACCCAATGTGATCTCACATGAAGGCACCCAATGGATATTAGCTCTCCGTCTGAAGCTTCCCCCCCATGCAACAGCCCTCACTCCCAGATTACCTTCCTTTACCTCCACCTGAGAATGAAAATTACCCGTTTAATATCTTCTTTGAACATTATTCCCCTCCACCATCCACCACAAATACGTCTGTTACTATCTCTGGACCTCCCACTCACCTGTCTTCAACCCCATCTAATTCCCCACTGCTGCAGTTGGGTTCCTCAGTGGTCTCTTCTGTTGTCCCTTTCATTGGTTATGGGGATACACTTTCTGAAGACGCCTTCAAACTTAAGCTCAAACCTGAGGTTCGTGATCGTTGTAGAAGGAAGAGAAGGGACTTGTTTAACTTGGTGGTAAAGGAAAGTTTGAAGTTTGTTTTTTCGGGAAAGTTCTGTGTACTGCCCAAAAGGAAGAAACCTATGCCTAACTCCTGCTCTGATCTGGACTCTGGATCCATCACCACTAGCCCTATCATTTCTGACCTGTCTGAGAGTGAAGGTGCGGAGTCGCCAGGAGTAGGTAAGCGCAGGCGCTGTGCTGTGGACACATCGTACTTGGAGGTTCTACTGAAGAATGCTTCTTTCTCTTCCCCTGAGGTTCCGGTGGCTGGCCAGATACAACCATCTCTAGAATTATGAGGATCCTGTCATGGAATTCTAGGGGTCTTAATAATGCAGACTCCCCTACAGTTCCCTTCTTAAAATGGATAGTCTGCAAAACTAATCCGTGTATTTTATTTCTGTCTGAAACTAAGTGTTCTGTATCCTCCCTTGAGTCGTTAGCTAGGACTCTTGGTTTTGCTTTTGTTGCTGGAGTTGATGCAGTTGGTACTAGTGTGGTCTAGGAGTCTATTGGAAGCCACCTGTGTGTGTTAGTGTTAGTGTGTCTTGTTTTAATTATGTACTTTGTAATGTTGTGGATGATGTTAAAGAATCATGGAATGTTGTGTTCTTGTATGGTGCCTCGGCTATTTCTGATCGGCAAAATGTCTGGAATGCTTCCCGCCAAGATATGTCAAATGTCTCGGACAAAATTCTGATAATTGGGGATATGAACCAAGTTGAGTACAACGAAGATAAGAGAGGTGGGTCTATGGACATAGCGGGATGGATGGACTTTATAGCTTGGAAATTTTATTTGGGCCTATATCCCTTTTGTTGGGCCACATTTTACTTGGACCAATAATAGGGCGAGCCCAGCTACAATTGAAGAGAGGCTTGATCGCGCATATAGCTCCTGGGCCTGGCTTGAGTCCAAGCCCAATTCAGTGTTGATCAATTTCCCAATTCTTATATCTGACCACAGCCCAATACTCCTTGATACAAGGCCCAATAAAACACAAAAGAAGCGGCCCTACAAAATTGAGAACTGGTGTTTGGGCCATGAAGAAGTAAAAGAGATGATACATGTAACTTGGGCCACAGGGATGAATGGATCGGCAATGTTCAAGATTATAGCAAAACAAAAGAAGATCAGAAGGCAACTCTTTAAGTGGTGTGTGGAAATAAAGAAGAAACTAGGGATTCAGTGGGATAAATTTAATGATGAATTGAGAGTCTCTCAAGTAAATGATGAGTCGCAGCCAAGCTCTTCGAAGTCCTCGGAAAGGAGAGGTGAAATTCTAGCAGTGGTTAAAGACCAGAACACCTTCTGGAGACAAAGAGCTCGAATCAACTGGAAAGCAGGAGCAGATAGTCACTCGAAGCTCTTTTTTGGTTATGCAAAAGACAGGAAAAGGAGAAATGAAATTTTTTCACTTCGAGATACTGACGGTGGGTGGATCACGAACAAAGAAGGAATACACGAAGTAATGGCGGATCACTACATCTATCTTTCGTGCAGATGAGAGCCCTATGGGGCACCCAAATGATGAGTCCTTGTCGTATGCTATAGCTAATATTGAACCAGGCTTGACACAAGAAGATATCGAGTGGATCGCCAGGTCGTTCCTCCCAAATGAGATTAAAAGAGCCATGTTTGATCTTGGCACAAACAAATCTCCAAGGCCTGATGGATTCACGGCGGAATTTTATCAAGTCAATTGGGATTTAGTAGGGGATCAGGTCACAGAAGTTGTTATGTCGTTCCTTTCAAATGGGTTTATTCTTAAAGAATGGAATAGTACTTTCATTGCTCTTATTCCCAAAATGGAGAATCCTGAGGAAGTTGGACAGTTCCGACCTATTAGCCTTTGCAACGTTGTGCATAAATGTGCGTCGAAATGTATTGCAAACAGAATGAAGCACTTGATGGGGAAACTGGTGAATTTAACGTAAAATGCCTTTGTCCCGGGGAGATTGATGAGTGATAGCTGTCTGTTGGCTCATGAGTTTGGTGTAACACATCAAGAAAAGAACCAGAAGAAAAGATCATATGTTGGCTCTCAAAGTTGATATGAGCAAGGCATATGATAGAGTAAACTGGCGCTTTCTCAACCTCTTACTCCTGAAACGGGGATTCCCAGCGGCCTGGGTGCAACTTATAATGGAATGTGTAACTACAATTGACTATGCAATTCTCATCAATGGAGAGCCCTCTTCAGGTATTAAACCTAATTGTGGGCTCCGACAAGGAGATCCCCTCTCACCTTATTTATTTCTGTTGGTAATGGATGTACTCTCCAGAATGTTGACCAAGGAGGAGGAGAGGGGAGGGTTCAAAGGGTTACAACTCTCACGCTTGGCACCCTCTATCTCACATCTGTTTTTCGCTGATGATGCTCTCTTTTTTATTCATGCCACCCCGGACTCATGTGTCGCTTTAAAGCAAGTAATTGAAGTTTTCTGTGAAGCGTCAGGGCAGATTATTAATAGGCAAAAATCCTTTGTAGTGTTCAGTCCGAATCTACAACCTTTAGATAAAAATAATCTGAAAGAAGTGTTGAGAGTGGATGATCAGGAGAATTTGGGTACCTATTTAGGAACCCCGGTGTCATTTGGAAATAAGAAAAGTGAAGACTTCATGTTTCTAGTTGACAAGATCTAAAAGAAGTTGGCCTGCTGGCAAACTCGCTTTCTCTCACAGGCAGGAAAGCTGGTACTTATCAATTCTATTCTTGTGGCACTAGCAATGAATGTCCTGTCCATGTTCATGGTGCCACAAAAAGTCTGTTCAAAAATTGATGTGGTGATCAGTAGCTTCTGGTGGACGACAAGTAGTGACAGGAGACCGATTCATAGGCGAAATCGGGCCTTAACAGCCCAACCAAAGGGCAAAGGAGGCCTAGGAATACGATCGCTGGCTAATCTAAATCTGGCTCTCCTTGCAAAAGAGGCTTTTCGAATCCAGAATAGCGAGGAGCTCCTTATAACTCAATGCTTGAAACAGAAGTATAAGGAGGGTCCTCTGGATTTGGCAAATTTGAACCACAGTCAACCTCACTGGTCTTGGGGATGGAGACGTATAATCAGAGGGGTTAGAGAAGTTAAGGAGGGACTAGTGAGAAGGATTGGTAATGGCAAGCACACAAGAATTATAGAAGACCCTTGGCTAGACATACCAGTAAAGTTCGTTGATCCCCCCCCCCCTACACACATAGATTTTGCTATGGTATTCCAACATGGGCAACCAGTCCTGGTTAGTGACCTTTTTGAGCAACACCGAGTCAAATGGGATGTACGCAAGGTTCGAATGTGTTTTGATAGTAACACGGCCAACACAATACTATCTATTCACCTCCCAAGTACTCCTTGAGAAGATACTTGGTACTGAAAGTGCGCTCAAAATGGACACTTTAGTGTCAAACAGGGCTATGCGCTTGTTTCAGAAAGAAATGAAGAAGATTTTCATAGTGTGATGAAGGGCATGAGATATTGGAAGATACTATGGAATCTGAAAATGCAACCCATCTGGAAGATTTTTATGTGGAAAGTGGGTCAAGATGCATTGGCTACCATGAACAACTTGGTCAAGAGGAAATGTCTCCCGTATGGCGCATGTGTCTTGTGCAACCTTCATGAGGAAACGTCAGCACATCTTTTCCGAGACTGTACCATGATCTCCAGGGTATGGCAGACCAGCTTGCTTGGGTTGAACGTTCAGGCAAATAGGGATGTTCCATTCCATTCTTTGTTGAATGAGACCTGGTGTTACTTGGCGAAACAGAAAGAAGAGGCGAGACAGTTACTGGTTTATTTTGTAGCAGTTATGAGAGGGATATGGCTACATAGGAATGAGATCATTTTTCGAGGTATTCAGCCTGACCCTAAGCAGCTCTTTGCGGTGATAAACAAGCAGTTGAAGGAAGATGACGAGATACAAGCAAAGGACCAATGGGAGGAACAACAAAGACAAGATGCTACTAGCCAAACAAGCAGGCCGACCGACATAAGCTTTATTCTTAAGAACAACCTTGACATGGAACATGCGGTGATACTGATCACAGATGGATCATGGGTCAGGAAAAGCAAGAGAGCAGGAATGGCATGGACAACGCTCAACCCACCAGCTGCTCCCCGAGGAGGCACGAGATATGGGCTTTGGGAATCTGCAGTACAAACAGAAGCAATCGCAATCAAGGAGGCTTTGCAGTGGTGTATTCGAGAGGGAGTCAATAGAGTGATTGTTAAAACTGGTTCAAAGACCACAGTGGAAGCATTAAACAATCCCGGGCGAGGACCGATTGAGATACGTGATATCCTTTTCAATATCCTTTTTTTGGAGCAAGCTTTTGAATTATGTATTATTAAGTTTGTCCCACGAAGCTTTGTAGCCAACGCCAACTACCTTGCAGGGTGGCAAGGACCCAAGGCTTTACAGGGGACTTTTAGCTAGCTTATTTTAGTTTCTTATGTATCTGTATTTCCTTCTGACAAAAAAAAAAAAAAAAAGAAATCCAGTGGGCCATAGTACTACTCCAGAGTCCAGGAGAATGTAAAGCTCTGGGAGTGACCTCGAATGAAGAAGATCCTAAAAACAGCTCTACTTTTTATTTGGAGCCAAAAAGTGTTAAGACACCAAGTCACCAACTACTCGGATAAAAAAACTGAAAAACACAAACAGAAAAGAAGTATTAAAAAAAACAAAAACACCACGCAAATCACGTAAAGAAGGATTTGGGCTGGCAATCCTTATTGGAAATATCAACATTTTTTCATTTTGTGGGCCAATCTACACCTTTTACCAACGGTCTACTCTTTCGTAAATTCTTTTAGATTTGCCTCCTTTTTTTTTCTTTTTTTTCTTCTTCAGATTGGCAAACATTATTTCGTTTTCAAAGTCCTGTAAATAAAATAAAAAAATACAAAAGAAAATGGTTTCAAAGTTATTTTTTGAGTGTTAGTGTTACAACATTATCTCCCTCGCTCCGTCCTGTATACACGTTGTTATCTGATTCTTAGAGCTCAAACTTTACATATTTTTACCGTTAATTTGTGAAATAATATAAAGATTTACAATGTACAAAAACTACTATTAGATTTATTGTTATTTATGGTTAAAGTTGTGTCTTGGAGATCGTGAAAAAGTAAATGACATTGTAAATATGGGATGAAGGGAGTAAGTAAATAAGTTAACCGAGCGGGTGTGGTTGAGTGAGGTGACTAATTCATCCTTAACCAAGGTCGAGGATTCGAATCTAACCTTGGGTATGGAGTAACCTTTAATCCCTTAACTAATTGTCCTATCTTTTGAGATGCCTACAAGCCGGCACGGGGGAATAGTCGTTATAGTCTACACTGTGTGTACAATAAAGGGATAAATCACTAACTTAACAGGATGAAAATTATAAGAAGAAATATTCATCGAGAGAATTAATGAGACTGATTCAAAGAGAGAAGAGACTTGAGCAAGAGGAAGCCATTAATCCCAATAATACATGAGCATCTAAATTATTACACTGAGGTATTTATAGCCATACTAGCAGTATAAGCCAGATTGCTTCTTTTGTTATAATTGTTTTTGTGCGTACATATATAGTCAATGAAGTACGTGTTATATGACAAATGACATCATAAGAAGAACTACATTCTCTTTGAGATTCTAAACTTCAAATCAAATTTCAATTAAAGACACTAAGAGAATGTCGACCATGTATGTTCTACAATTTGTGTGTAGGCCAATGCACAAGAATGCTTTCAACCTACTAACATAGAGTGTGAAATTTTGGTCACAAATAGCTCCAGATTCTACAATTATTTCTTTCGGTTACGCATCAAATTCAATTGATTGAGGGAGGTATTACATTCATACACTAAAATCTATCACTTCTACCACATTGACTAAAATTTATTGTAACATATTGAGAGAATTATTATTGTCTTGTCATAAAATATCTCTATTGCTCAAAAGTCAAGAACATAGCACAAATGTTGAGTAAGAAATGTTAGTTAGCGGGGGTGAGTTAAGGAAACGAAAGGAAAGGTGCAAATTTAGATGGGTGAGTAAACTTAACCACCACCCATAGTCTCATAGTCACAGGCCAGAGCTCACAAGTACATGTAGTAGTTAGCTATCATTACCAACTACTACAGTAGTATTTCCTCCGTTTCTTTTTAAACTTCCTACTTGCTTTTTTACGGTCTCCAATGCGGCAATTTGACCATTAATATCTCTAAAATTATACAAGTAAAATTTGTAAAAAATTGATACTACAAAAATACATTTCTAAAGGAATCTAATGCATATAATTTCAAATCACAACCCATAATGAATTTTTAATTATTAATGGTCAAAATTTACAAAGTTTGACCTCAAAAAAGCAAGTAGGAAGTTTAAAAGGAAACGGAGGGAGTACTAGACAATTTTTTTTCATTAGGACATACTAAACCTTAGACAATGGGTTGAAGTGTAGGGGTGAGCGCAATCAGGTATCTGGTATTGCATTTTTTGGAATTGCAATTAGATTCAGCGATTCCTAATTCTTAGGAATTTGAATTGGAATTGGGTGCATGAGTTCCTAATTTTTAAAGAATTGGAATTAGATTCACCGAGTACTCACCGATTCTTGGGTAATCAGGTCCATATAAAAATCCAAATTTAGTTTTTTTCTAAAATCAAATAATTTTGTATTTAATAACAAAAACAAGAATAAATAACAAGAACAAATATTAATGACTTACAACTTACTTATTGCTTGCTACAACGCTACCGACTGACGACAATGTAGTGAGATTTCTAAGGATTGTACAATGAAAATTTGGTTTCAATTTCAACTATGGTTACGGGTATTAAACGATTTCGAGTATCCAAAACTGAAATTGGTTTTCACTGGATACCCAATTGGTCCGATTTCCCAAAATTTAGGAATTGGTTAGTACCTGTTCCCATTTTGGGAAACCAAAACTAGAATTGCTTCCTACTCCAATTTTCAAAACCACTAATTTAGAACCGATTCCGATACTCGATACCTGAATTTTCTTTTGTTTTTTTTTTCCACCCCTTGGCCCTAGAGGTGACTAGGTGAGTACTTGGAGTTAAAATTTGTGAGAAGTCATAGGGTTAGCTCGGCCAAGTAAATGAAGTAAAGATAAAATAAATAAAATAAAAAAACCTAGGCCCACCCACAAAATTTGAAAACGTTGCCCGTTTAAAACCCTTCAAACTACTTTTTTTTTTCTATTTAAAAAATTAAAAAGAATCCTAAGTTTAAAACCACCCACAACTCAAAAACCAACACAACTACAAACAAACTTCCCATTTCATTTCAAATCCTCTTCCCTCTTTTCTTTTGTTTATTCTTCTTCTCATCACTTCAAGACATTAAAACGGACACATTTCCACACAACCACCACACAGAACCGTTAGAGAGAGAGAAATTTTTGGAGAGAGAATTTCAGAGAGAGAGAGATGACGGGCCTTGTAATGATAACAAAAGGCGGAGGTTGTGGTGGAGGTGGTGGTACAAAAAGCCCAGCACCACCACCATTAAAGGGCTCAACAGAGGAACAAAATCAGCTCTCATTAATGGCATTTCTTATAGCTGCTATTAGGAAATCTATGGTAGCTTGTCGTGTAGATCGAAGAGAAGAAGTAATGTCAGCTGTTCAACAAATGGAAATTGGATGGCCTACAAATGTTCAGCATATTACCCATGTCACATTTGATCGTTTTCAAGGGTTTTTGGGTCTTCCTGTTGAGTTTGAAGTTGAAGTACCCAGAAAAGTTCCCAGTGCAAGGTATATTTTTACTTTAAATTTCGAAAATTTCATCTGGGTTTTGGTTGAATTTGTTTAATTTTTAGTTTTAGTGCTGTTTTGGATCTGGCTTTTGCACAAAATTGGAGATTGTGGTTTGGGTTCGTTTCATGTTTTGTTTTAGGGTTGATTTTGGGCTGTTTTTAAATGGTACTGTAGTATCAAATGTGGTAATTTTTGGTCATATCTTGTGTTTAATTTGGGATTATGTGGTAATGTCAGTGTCAAACTCCTGTTTATTCTCATAATTTCATGTTCTTCTTGAATTGTAGTATCAAACTATGGTATGAATTGGTTATATATTGTGTTTAATTTGGGTTTATATGGTAATGTAGTGTCAAAAGTCATGTTTACTCTCATAATATCATGTACTGTCATATGGTATTTTAAGGTTGCCAGCTGAATTAAAATGATTCAAATTATAGTAGATTGTACTATCAAATGTGATATGAATTGGTTATATAATGTGTCTAATTTGGGTTAAATGTGGCAATGTCAGTGTCATAGTCATGTTTATTCTCATAATTTCATGATGTACTTTCAAATGACATCTCTATTAAAATAAAATCAAATCATATTAGATCTTTTTGTATGAGATTGATATTCATTTAATTGATGCAACAGTCTCATTGCACTCATTAATTGGGTGTACCACGATATAGCATGTATGACAGTTGGGGAGCTTCTCCTCATTTATGAGCTGGATGCATATTGCCAGCGCCCCTCTCAGTCTCTGCGTATTAATTTGAATTGTCCTTTGTTTGTTCAACTGGCTAATTAAACAAGTGACATTATAATGCTAATGGTGCATCATGTCAGGGTGTGCCCAAACCTAATGACTACGTGTTAGAGGTCTTATAGAATTTGGTAAATGGCTCATTATAAAAATAACGTGATGCTGATGCCAATACATTTGATTAATTTGTTGGTTAAGTGCCATGATTTACCAGCCGCACCTAATAATATGAATCCAGTAAGACTAAAATGGTGCTTATCGCACTTATCCTGGAAATAAAGTTCATAAATTGT
Source organism: Tetragonia tetragonoides (assembly GCA_038025085.1). Lineage (NCBI taxonomy): Eukaryota > Viridiplantae > Streptophyta > Magnoliopsida > Caryophyllales > Aizoaceae > Tetragonia > Tetragonia tetragonoides. The sequence continues at coordinate 15,963,255 of CM076142.1, read as the reverse complement.
TTGCTAGTTTGTTTCATTTGCTGTGTTTTGACATGCATATGACTTTAGGAAAGGTGATTTCATGATTTTAGGCCCCATAAGATATTAAAGCAGCTGAATGATCGAAATTCGTAGCTCCATAGGATATTTTTGTTTGTTGTTTATACTCCTTGTGCGCTCTACGGTTAGCATATAAGGAAACCCCAGTATACTGAATCTTTCAGTAGTTATGCTTGTAGTTGATTTGCTTTGGATAAGATGTTGATAAAGTTTTGTTTCTATGGTGCAGTGCTAATGTGTTTGGCGTTTCAGCAGAATCAATGCAATGCTCTTTTGATTCCAAAGGAAATAGTGTCCCAATAATACTCTTGCTAATGCAAGAGAGATTGTATTCACAAGATGGTCTAAAGGTATGAAATTCAACCATCCCTACAGGGTTTATCTGCAAAAACGATGCAGATGAAGAATTTCCTCTGTAGCTACTGTGTTAAATTTTGGTTTAGCTACTTCAATTTGGATCATTTCACTCATCTAACTCAAGGGTTGTGTTGCTTGTGCAGGCAGAAGGAATATTTCGTATAAACCCAGAAAATAGTCAAGAACAGCATGTTAGAGACCAGCTTAATAGGGGCATTGTGCCCGATGACATTGATGTGCACTGCTTGGCCGGCTTGATCAAGACCTGGTTCAGGGAGCTTCCATCTGGAGTACTCGACGGCCTTTCACCTGAGCAAGTTCTTCAATGCAACAATGAGGAAGACTACATTGTACTTGTGAAGCAGCTTAAACCAACTGAAGCTGCATTGCTCAACTGGGCAATTGATCTTATGGCTGATGTAGTTGAGGAAGAGGAATTCAACAAGATGAATGCTAGGAATATCGCTATGGTTTTTGCCCCCAACATGACTCAGGTAGGTTAATTACCAAAGTAATGAAATTTGTTAGGGTGTGAAATTTGCCTGTTTATGTTTGAGATACTTTCAGCCTGACATGTATATTTATTGGCATTGAACAGATGTCTGATCCTCTAACAGCTCTGATGCATGCTGTTCAAGTAATGAACTTGCTCAAGACCCTAATCACAAAAGCACTAAGAGAACGTGAAGAGGCTGCCATGGATGATGATGATGATTATTCACCTATGTTGTCTCAGCATTCTTCAGGTAGAGAAAGTGATGAAGAATATGACAGTCAACAAGAAATGGATACTGCTAGTACCGAATCAAGAGGGGCCCCTTCAGATTGTGACGAACATGCTGATTATAGTCACCATAGTGAGTATGAACATGAAGAAGTTGTTCCTTTGACTGCAATAGAAGAATGTTTTTTGCGGCATTTGAATCAGAACAAGATAAAGTCTGTTAACAATGACGAGGAGGAAGAAATTACATATTCTGAAGGTAGATCTTGGAGCTGGAGATCAAACGGAACAAGTTGTAGTTTGAACAACAGGAAAGATGATGTTGCTGACGGGCAAAAATCCGAGTCAAAAAACGCATCAAAAAGACATGAGAATGTAAGAGACATCGAAATGGACCAGCTGGGGGAGACTGCCTCATCGTCATTGCCCTTGCTTGTCTCCAGTTGACATGAAGGAGCGTGATTCGTGTTGTAGGTTGAAAAATTGGTTTGACAGCATCGGTCGTGTTGTATGTCCATTGTTGTGTTTGTATATTCAACGTGTTAGGGAAGGTAGTGTTTCATCAAGTCAAGGATGAAACAAGTTTGGAACTGGTTTGCTTAGTGTGGATTGTGCTAGTCAATGTTCAGTTTGCTACTGACCTTTTGTAGTAGAATTAGAGGATTTATCAAACTTTTGACCAGTTTTCTGGTTTGAATCTGTAGGATTTCTTAAGCTTGCAATTGGTTCACATGAAATTGAAGTCCTAATGTAGTCAGTCTACTGCACTGACCTCTTGTAGTCAATTCTATTGCACTGAGTCTGAGGGTGATTTACTTCCAGTTTTTCCTGCCTACTGTTGAAATTCAGTGCCAGTGTCTACACTCTACACAACATGCCTAAGCTGCGCACAATGTTGTGTCCTTGAGTTCTAGTCTTCTGAATTCTGATGGAGACTGTCGTCACACACCATTGCTGAAATTGAGGTTTAATAAGATTATACCTATGATTTTACAAACAATGAATCCAAGCGCCATTTGTAGAAGATCAAGAGCCTATTTTGTGTTATGTCAGCATGTCCTAAATGCGACACGGCACCGGCAAATATATACATGCTCCCAAGAGCATGTACTTCCCATCAACTTTTCAATGTGGGCCCCAAAAAATGAGGACCACACACTTTTTATTGTGAGTGTAGTAAGATAAATCCGAGAGTAAGTTTGAATTGGTGCACGACACGTCGACACCTGCCAACATGTCTTTAAGAACTTGAATTGTCAAAATATTTACTTAGAAATACAAGAACATAAGTAACAATCAATCTTGCGTACTGAGATATTATTGAAACATCAGACTGCCTCATTGAATATTTTTTTCCCTCAAATTCTTATGGCGCTAATTCCCTAAATTTTCCTAAAGACCTCAACACTGAACAGTGTTATAAGATGAACAAATGAGTATTGTTTGGGTTTTCTGGACATTTTTTTCCCAGGAGGCATTTAAAGCCTGTTTGGAAATTTTGGCTGAGAATAGAAGGGAAGGGAGGGAATGAAGGTGATGTATTTCACCTTGTTTGAGAGTTTAAGTAAAGATAAGGGAGGAGAATAAAAGGGAATAAACTGTTGTCACTTAAAAATTTCATTTCTCCTCATTTCCAGAGCAACAAATGAGTTAGTGGAGGGAAATTCTTCTCCTCTTCAAAAAAACGGACAAACGAGGAGAATTTTTTTTTTTTCCCCCTTCCTTCCCTTTCATTCTCCAACTCGCAAATCGGCTCTAAAAGTTTCTGAATTGATCTTTTTTTTTTTTTTTGAGAGGGGAATATGAGACTTTCATTCACAGAAAAGCTATACAGCATCTACAACAAAAATAACCCTAGAACATACTAAATTAATGGAAACAACAAAAAATCCGCTAACAAGCCAATATACTAGAATACTCAGGTGCGACTCCCAACATGCATAGTAACCATGTGCTTTCTTTGATATATCTTCATCTTTCACGGAAGTGGAGATCTTCACCACAAGTAACCTAAACTTGGAATGAACAAACCAATTTTTTTCTCTTTAAGATTGATGAAACTGTACACCAAGAAAATAATGGGAGAAAAGCACTAAACAAGTTAAAGCAGTTAGTGAACCACAGAATCTATTAGGTTGATATGTTGTCTTTTGACAAAGACAAACTCCAGCTGATTACGCGGAGTAAACGGTCCTTGAAAAATGGTAGAAGAAATTAAAGGCAAATATCATCAGAATTTTGAAAGCTCTTTGGAAAAGCTAGAGTGTGACACTTCTATTGTCAATAGCTGTAGTTTAGTTTTTGACAAAGTACAAAACTTGGTAGAACATACTTATATGGGAGAAGATTTGACTAACTCAAGAGTTCAAATACATAGACAAAATTTCATAAATGCTTCGTCTACAAGGTTACATGTTTCATTTTTCAACCATTCCTTGCCGCCCCTTCAGTCTGATCCCCCCTGATCTTTTTTCTTTTTTTTTTTTCTCTTTACCATTATCTTTTTTTTTTTTTTGCTTGTCCTCTTTACCATTATCTATCTTAGTTCAAATCCACTTTTTTCAACACAAAAACTCATATGAGGTGGCCTCAATATGAGGTGCGTTAAACAAGTATTATGTGATGTAGTTTGTATTGGAGTGGTGTAAAACGACAGTGTAGTCAACTTCAACCCTAAACGGTGGGAGGTTTGATCTACTGCTATGCTAGTAATGACTATATATGTTCCCTTTACACTACAAAAAACGCAATTTAGATTCGTAGCTAATTAGTTGCGGATATTATAAATCCGCGGCTAACTGGCTGCGGAATTATAATATTCGTGGCTTAACTAGCTGGGGAATTATATTATCCGTAGCTAACTAGCGGCGGATTTAACTCCGTAGCTAAGAATAATTAGTAAAATATTAATTTTTAACATAAATATCGCCGGAAATTAATTTCGGACGCTGATTAGCGACAAAATTAGTATATTCCGCCGCTAATCAGTGGCGAAAAATTAATTCCCGCCGCTAATTTACTTTTTCGTTGGGCAATGTAACATTGTATAAATAATGTGATGCATATAATAGTAAGAAAGAATTCAGTGGCTGGGTGGTTGGAGTACCATCCCTCGTGTGCGCGCGGGGGTTGGAATCCCTCGAGCAGCAAAATGGGGTGAATTTCGCCCTTTGGGCCTTGACTGGGCTGTGGGCAAGCGATCGAGCAACGCGCCAGGCCTGTGCCTAGGCGTCTAGAATTAAACCTTTTTTTTATTATTTAATTTTAGTGCCCAACGACGGTACAATTAATTCCGCTGCGAAGCTCAGCGGCGAAAACAAATAGATCCGCCGCTAAGCTTAGCGGCTCAATTAATAGTTTCCGCAACTAATTTTGGCAGCATCGACCATTTTAGCTGACACTTAGTGGCGATTTTCGCCTGTAAGCAACGATTTTTTTCGGCAGCTATTTTCTCATTTTTTTGTTGTAGTGTTACCTGTTGGCATAATAAGATTATTTAAATGGCTAAAAGCCTTAATTTGCAGTATACCTATCATGTTTGAAAGATTTATTTACAATATAACTAAATCGCAAAAATTTTATTTATAAGACAATCTTTTCATAATTTCTGGTAACGAGGATTACTTGTTAGTGAAATAAGGGTCACGGTTCATCGCGGTCAACCTTTTAATGTGAGAAGGTTCATTTTTAATCAAGCTAAGGATACAGTTAATGCTTGGAATACTTCTGGGTCCATCAGTACTGGTCTTTTGACACAAGTGGTCAATGTAGCTTGGACTACGCCTCACAGAGAGTATATTAAACTCAATGTTGACGGGTGTTCGAAAGGGAACCCATGTAGTGCCGGTGGAAGTGGAGTATTTCGTGACTGGAAAGGTGAGTGGAAAAATGATTTTGTGGTGAATTTGGGTGTTGCCACAGTTACCCGTACAGAACTTGTAGGCCTGTGGACGGGTTTGAAGATTGCTAGAACAATGGGCGTACAACATCTCATTATAGAATCTGACTTCAGGGTGGTAGTCCAGCTCTTACAGACAGGGAACACAAGAAACAATGAGTATGGTGCTCCCATACAAGAGTGCAGGAAACTACTGAATGCAGGAGGTTCTTATATTCTGCAACATGCTTATCGTAAGGCGAATCGACGTGCAGACTGACTCTCTAATCTTGCTGTGACATTTCCCTTGGGAGAACATACTCTTGGCGCTCCACCACACGGCATTCGGTCACTTTTGTTGTATAATGCTATAGGCATCGGGTCACCTCGTACTATACCCATGTAACTGGGCGGTAGCCCTCCCTTTTTCTACAAAAAAAAAAAGAAGGGTCACGGTTCATGAAAAGTGACTCTTGTGACCCCTTTTTATTATGAATTACACTACACCAAAAAATACCTACGACAGCAGTCGATTTGAGCCAACGACAGCGGTTCCGATCGCTTTTGTCTCGAGCGCGATAGTAAGTAAGACACCTACGACAGCGGTTCCGGTTCAACCGCTGTCGTAGGTGGGTATACGACAGCGGTTCAAAACCGACCGCTGTCGTACATTGGTCAAAGTTGACTCTTGACTTAGCTTTAACATACGACGGCGGTCATTGACCAACCGCTGTCATAAGTGACCTACGACAGCGGTGGTTGACTGACCGTTGTTGTATGTCGTAAAAAAAAATTTTTTTTTTTGGGCTTCACAGGTCAATATTAAAATGAAACACAATACAGCTAGTCAGCTAACAAGACACCTTTAATCAGCTTCACTAAGTCAAAATTAAAATGAAACGCAAGACACCATTAATCAACAAAGTTATTTTATTAAAAATATAGAAACACTAATCCCAAATAGAAATACAGTGGTGAAGATTACATTAATCTATCACAAAAATTTAACTAATTAATTAGTTTAACTCATAACATAGAATGTCTCCTCGCTCATAAATTCATCAATTGGAGATGCTGAATTACTTGGACATCTGAAATCTTGGGCTTTTATCTTTCAAAGGGGTTTCCCCCATTTCTCTATGAACTGACTGGAAAAGGTAGACCAAATACAGGGATATGGTTTTGCTTTTGTCGAAGAACAAGATAAACATAAATAACACACTACTAGGTAGACCAAAATATATGATCAAAAGAAAAAGGTAGACCAAAATATCTTCATAAATTCTTTATTTCAAGCTGCTCCTTGACTGCCCATGATCAGTGTAAGTCATTCGGGAACAAGGATCTGTTATCAGAGGAAAAAAAAAATTATTTGTAAGCAAATGGCAACAGTGACTATTCAGATACTACCTTGCTTGTACTTAGCCTCATCAATCTACTATAACCTTTTTACCCATTATTATGCCTGAAGCTTTTCTTGACTAGAAACTATATTGGAGCAATACTTTTTTCTTAATAAAACCATACTGAAACTGTGAGCTCTGATGTAGTAGAATGAAATTTTCCCAAGTCATGTCAACACAAATCTCAACCATGATCAACTCCAAACTAACCTGTTCCAAGCTTCTCAAGGCCACAATTACATTAGTATGACCACTACCAATACTTCATGACCACACCTATGACAGCAGCTGTGCAATTAGATACTGGGCCAATGACTATTTAGATATTGCGCCATCGCCAAAGCTTTTGTCTCTAGAACGGTAGCTTCCTGATCAGCAGCTCGGTACTCTTCTGGTACTTGCAATTTCACTGCATAACAATCATCTATTAGCAGTTCAGTACCATAAAAACTGGGGATTTAAAAAAAAAAAAAATTATCCCTTTGTCTGTGGCAATGTCCAAACACATTCCTGGTTTGTGGATGTGTTCTGTGGTGCTCTTGTGTGATTGCTACTGCTTTAGTAGCTCTCCCTTTTATTAATAAAGAATGCACTAACTATCAAAAAAAAAGCTTTTGACTGAGATCATAGTGCACAGGTTCTAATTATGCGAAGTATAAAGACAAAATCAACAAACTTTTTTCTAACTCTTCGTATACACATCTTTAAGGAGCTATTCTTATAACTTTCATGCATCATCCAACAAGAAACAATCTCAACTACTAATTCTAAGATACTGGATGCAATAATTCTAGATATACCAAGCCACTTATACATTAAATTTTTACACATTAAGCTTACCTCATGAAGCGTGGTGCTAGTACACTTCAGACCTAATTGACAGGAAGTTTCAAAGATCCTATTTCAGATTCCATGACAGAGAGTACGCATGACCCCTGCTAAGTAAAAGAGGCACGGAGGGACTGTACTCAGACTGCATATCTGGCACAATTTCGAGCCAGCAGGACTGCCAACTGCCTATTTACTCGTTCAGAACCTACAAAAATCCTAGATGGATCAAAGTAAGATACGATTTCAACTTTCCCCCTCTCCTTTATATGAGTTCTACAAAGATAAAAGCATCACCATGTGCAAATACTTGAACTGTAAACATGCACAAGCATGTCAGAAACCTCAGCCCTAGGATCAGGTTCAAACATGATCATTTATCAATAATTTAATATGCTTCATGTATAATTGTATGATTCTATCCTTATACTTGTTTGTCTATATGGTTGGGGCAACCAGGTTGTCCACAATCTCATTTAAACATGATTTGCTCTATATATTACACAAACTATTGGGATGTATATGGAACAAGCCATTGCAGTTTTACACAAATTACAAATGCATCACCTAAATGAGGACAAACAGGAAGAATAAAGAATGGAAAAAAATCAAATTCATTGGAGTTGCTAGGCAATATTTGATTGACATACCTCTTGATGAGATCAAAAAATGGATTAACATTACAACATCAGATCATCTTCAGGAGAGTCAGTCCTGCATTTCCAAAACAAATCAGTCTTCAGTACACATAGGGCATAACAACAACTACACGAGTGCATTTGTCAAAAGGATTAAGTGAGGCAAACATCAGCTCGCTAACATTAAAGGCTAAAGCTAATTCTATCTAATCACTTTCCTAGCTTATCACTCACCAATTTGAATTTCATTTGCACTCTAAACCTCAAAGCATTCAAATATCATGGCCAGTATATTAAACTGCCTTTTTTTTTTCTTTTTTTTGAGGAAAAGTATATTAAACTACCTGTATATAAAGAAACTAAAAGAAAAATAAATCAAGGTACAAGATATTGAAATAATTGTAATATGAAAGTCCCATTGAGCACAATTTCCACTGTTGTCACTCTAAACAAAAAACAAAAAATAAGCTGGTAGTTTGCATTACAACCATTATTGCTAACCAAAAAGAAGACTAGTAGTTTGCATTACATACCAGTATATTCACATGTACACAGCAAATACCCCTTGGGTATATATACAATAATCATCTAGCTAGCACAGATGGACGGGGAGGGGGCTTGCTAATTAGTGGTTCTTGACATACGAGTAAACATTAACAAGAACAATGCAGACACAAAAAAATCATCGGGCAGATATGAATGAAAAGGAAAAGAAATGGATTTTTTTCTAACTGTTTTGTGTTCTCCCTTCCTCACTTTTGTGTTTCTAAGCCTATTTACAACAGCGGGCAGCCAAGAGACGCTGTGGTCGGACATGTCCGACAGCGTTCCGTTAAGAGCCGCTGTCGTATGATACCTAGGACGGCGGTTCAAAAACGACCGCTGTCTTATGTATATTTAATTTCATTTGACATTTTATTTTCATTTAATTTTAACCTACGACAGCAACCAATACGGAACCGCTGTCGTAGGGGTGCTGTCGTAGGTGATTTTTGTTGTAGTGTTAGTCTCACGCAAGACTAGCTTGTTGGTAACTCATAATAAAATGGGGTCACTATTTAGAAATGTTGGGGTCACCTGACCCTTATTTCTTCACTTAATTGTGACCCTCATCTTAACGAAAGATACAAAAAACCGTCTTATAGAAGTTTTTGTGTTTATTTATCTTTCAGTAATTAGTTTTTCTGTTCGGATAGCCAGTAATTAATTACTTTTTTCATTGGTGGAAATGTTTTTCCGCAACGAGGGTAAAACTCAATTCAGTCTTACCCACACGATATGGAACCATGAACAAATATTAATACAATTAATGAAGTACAGAAACTTCTATAAGACGGGATTGATGAATACTCCACATATTATTTTTTCAGATAATTAAATAAATAATAAAAATTTTATTTGGTTTGGACTCTTGTTCTGAGGTAAACTCCAAAACAAAAGTCTACCGTTCAGGGTGGTTTTCAGTTTTTAGCTTTTCTGAAAATTAAAAACCAGTTTTTAGGAACCACAATTTATAGTTTTCAGTTTTAAAAATAAAGTAGATAACTAGAGGTAAAAATTTGAACTCCAAATTATTTTTCTATAAGAAGATTAAAAATTTTAAAAACCAATTGCAACAGCCAATCACCCTTGAACGGTTTCAAATTTGAGTCTAAATTGAATGAGTTTAGTTTGAATCCAAGACAATGCCAATCACGCAGAAACTACTAGCCAACTAGCCAAGGACATTGTTTCAAACTTAATCAATAATTGTCAAAACGTACTGTACAACCAGATTTATATAAGCAGCTGTCCATAGTACACTTACAATGTTTGAACCAAAATAACAAAACGTGCTAAAAAGACTAAAAAGAATATGTACAAAAAACACTATCTTCCAAATGAACAAATAAGCAAGAGTCAAGACCATAAAGAAAAGTCATTTTTTTTATCGCATAAAGAAAAGTCATTGATATACATATCTGTAGGTTCAACCACCAACCCCATTCTTTAATTTGGGGAGGTACCAAAATTCAACAAATTACAGTAAAAAAAAAAGGAAAAAGAAGAATGGAATAATTCTAATTAAGAAGCCAAGCAAGTCTCCCAAAATAGTCTACTTCTTTCTTTCTCACTCATATTTTTACCTTCACTTGAATCAACACATGATAATGATGATTTCCTTGAACTATGGCTATTGGCTGTTGACATAACTTCTGATGTTACCATCTTATTATTGTAATAACCTTTGAATTTATTACTTTTACCACCCTTATTGGTAAATTTACCATCATCATCATCATGATCACCATGACCATCATCATCATCATCATCATGGTCTTCATTATCATGATAGACAATATGGTTGCCACCCCTACATTGGCCATTATTGGCCCTCTTAATCCCCTTAACAAGTGATGGTTTAGCATCATGATGATCCCATACATGACCATGGCAACTTGAATGATCATCATCATCATCATCATTATCATCATTGTGATGATGATCATCTTGACCAGCTAAGCTACCACCCATCATCATCATCATCATGTTTTGATGATCGAAATCGCCATCGGAATCGTCGACCACCTCGATGGCAAAGAAACGAGACATATCTACAACCCTTCTCTTGTCAACATAGGTTTTTTCCATCAATGGAGTTTGTGAGCTTTTTGGAGAGGAATATTTGTGAAAGCCTATTTGAAGGAGCTCTTTACATACTATATATACTACCACATGAAATATATTTATATATATATATATATATGAAGTTTAGTAAGATTACTTTATGGGGACCTTTGACACAACAAAAGGAGATGCAAGGTGACGTGGGATTGGTCACTTTTTAGCGATTCGGATTCTCTGTCTTATTTTATTTACCCCTTTTTCTATTTTAACCAGATCTTGATTATCGTCAGTGATTTTGTTCTACAATATTTCAATTTAATAATAAATTAAATTTAAAAATTAATGTATCAATTATATAACTGTAATATATAAAAAAATGAGATAAAAGACGATACTCAAAATGAGACGGTACATCCTTACTACGTTTTTAGGTACTTGCTATATAAAAATGAAATGACAAAAGACATTTAATATATGGTGTACCTATTGGGACTCTTTCTTTTGTCCTTTGCTGGCCTACTTTGTTTAGCTTTAAATTTTGTTTGGGAGACCAATCATATCATAAACTTAGGCAAATGAAGGATATTGTTTGCCCCATAATAACGAGTGGGGGGCCTTCTAGAAGGAGGCACATTATCAATTGGTCTAGTTGAATGAAAATAACGCCTAATCGTCTAGAAGCACGCATGGCTGTTTTGAGCGGTTTTACTACCTTCGCATTGTTTTCTTGTTAAAATATGGAAATCAAGATATCCACATCACTATAAATCATTTATGGGATTCTGGCACACGTTTTCTTTCTCTCTAGCACGACCACTTATTGGAACCTAATATTAGTACTTGAATAGTTCTAGGCTTATTTGGTTAGGTCGAGTTGGTATTGTATTTCGAGCTAGTGATAAAATATATAAAAGATGATGTGAAATGATTGAAAACGATAGGAATTAACTTTTTCAATGAAATATTAGAATATGTTTCATTCAGTAACTTCATGTCAGGTTCAGATTGGGTTAGCTATTGCCAAATCTAAATCTGAGTGATTACTACATTATTCCCTCAATAACATAAAAACAACCCCCTTAAAAGACAAAAAAAAAAAAAAGAAGATCTAGAGTCACTCCTTCATTTCTTACAACGATTAGACTTCTGTGTAGTGATTAAAGTTTGGTGTAATTTTTCATAGAGGATATTTTTAAACTCTAAAAAGTTGTGGTATATCCATTGATTTCTACTATCTAATAAAATGTTGGAATCTTTGCGCAAAGATGTTGCTTTGGTTGGTATGTAACCAATTTCAGGACAAATTTCCTTAGAATTTCTTGCTTAGATTAGCATCGCAAATAAAGTGATAAGTCCTTGTGTGGATTTGGTCTATAGTAAATCAAGGATACACGTGTAAATATTTTAGTACAACAATAGATATTTTTGAAAAATATTTGACCATGAGTTTACAATAAACCAAATCGACGCAAGATTATTAAAAATCAATATTAGGCCGGTCTTATATAATACTCTTCCAGGATATTATGATCAGAAACTTACTTATGCCTAACATTGAATACATCAATTTCTGAAGAAGATGAGGTACATAGAATGTGCCGCCTAAAGAAGTTATCTAGTGGAACATGGATGTGATATGCTCATTGACCATCAGAGTAAATCAAGGCCGTAGCCTGTACGCCATATAACAAGCACAAATCTATATGACACGACGCAATAACGCGAGTATTTAATACAAAGTGGATACGAAATAAATGTATTAGTGTTGAGATTTTGACACGAGTAAATTAAGCGGGTTTACATACACGAGTACGTTTAGTTAAATAGGTTAAGTTAGTATTGAAATTTTCAACACAAAATTGACACGCTCTGACACAAATTTTCAAACATATTGATAAAAAGAGTCACTTTGTAATATCAAAAATTTAAGTTTAAATCTAAAGTATTCATAAGTTCAATTGACTTTTTTTAACTGAAATTAACGTTATGTTTCAAAATTTCTGTACTACTTTCTTTAAATTAATGGCTTAAATAAGTTAAGCGGGTTAACACCAATATGATATGATTATTAAGCAGATTGAGTTAGTGTTAAAGGTTTCCGACACAATTAATAAATGGGTCAAGTTAGTACTGGACGATTTCTGACACGATTATCTCTTTGACACAAACATAACATGACACGATCTATTTGCCAGTTCTTATAAAAACCCCATACTAGAAAATTGATTTTGAACTTTTCGCTATATGCAAACAAAAATTTAGTTTTTAAATTAATGACCAAATAGCACTGACTTTTCATTTATTTGTCGAAATCTAATTTAACTTGCCTTTTTTTAGTAAAAACAATGACATGTTTCTAGTAAAATCACCCTATTTAAGCAAGAGGCAAGGGTATCTATTATTATAATACAAACGTATATTTAATGTGGTGCTCGCAAAAGTCAATCCGGATCAGCTCCTTAATTTACTCCTCTTAACTTTTAATCTGGCTATAAAGTTCACCTTTTGCACCCCTCACAACCGCAATTTATTGCCTGATCTCGATATTAGGAGGCATCCTAATCTCAGGAAGGCGCGTGTACTTCGCGCGTCGACTCATTGGCGCGTGTGTTTCGCTCGTCGACTCATCGGCGTGTGTGTTTTGCGCGTTGACTCATCGACGCGTGTCTTTCCCGCGTCGACTCATCGGCGGGTGTGTTTTATTTTTATTTTTATTTGCAATTTTCTCATCGAATTCAGGTCGAATTATGTCATTCTAGGGTTCACCCTGCCCCAAATTGAACCATTTTGGACTTAGGGTTTTCATTTCTTGGGATTTTTCGAATTTTTGGGGTTTTTGAAATTTTTTGGGGATCTCGATTAATTTTTTGGCGGGGGAGGGGGGGAGAGGAGGTGGTGGCTGGGGGAGGCCACGACTGAGGTCGACGACCGGAGTCGAGCTTCGCCGTGGCCAGGGCGAGGGGTGGAGGGGCGATGGGGTGGTGGGGCGGTGAGGAGAGAGAATAAGGCTCTGTTCTTTTCGTCGATTCTATGCTGCATTCCGTTCCGTTCTGCACTGCACCGCAATTTCCGTTCCGTTCTGTGCTGAACCGTAATTTTCAATCCGTTCCATACCACACAAGTTATATTTATTATTCCATTCCGTCCCGCGTTACAATTTCTGTTCCGTTCCGCACCGCGCTGCAATTTCCGTTCCGTTCCTCACCGTCCCGATCATTTCGTTGACGAGAACAGAGCCTAAGGGGTTTGGGGAGGGAGGAGAGTGGGGTGGGGTGGTGGGGCGTGGGGCCACCGTCCTGGGCCCTGTTCTCGTCAACGGAATGATGCGGGACGGTGAGGAACGTTGAACGGAACAGAAATTGCAGCGCGGTGCGGAACGGAACGGAAATTGCAGCAGGGTGCAGAACGGAACGAAAATCGCAGCGCGGGGCCGAATGGAATAATAAATATAACTAGAGTGGTGTGGAACGGAACAGAAATTACTGTGCGGTGCAGAACGGAAATTGCGGTGCGGTACGGAACGGAACAGAAATTGCGGTACAGTGCGGAACGGAACGGAATGCAGCATAGAAACGACGAAAAGAACAGGGCCCTGGTCTCCGGCCAACACCGAGCACGACGGTGGCCTGGGTGGTGGTGGTGGAGGTGAGGTAGGGCCGGCGATCGGGGGAGGAGAGAGAGTGACAGTGAGAGAGAGAGAGAGAGTGAGTGAGTGGGGGAATGAAAGGGGGATTGGGATGTACTATGAACAAAAGATTACATTTTAGGCATTAGGGGGGTAAATTTTTGTATATACTCAAGTGTATCTAACATAATATATCACACTTGCACAACTCATTTTTTTATTCAACCCAACCCCAACATTAGTTCTCCCGTATACAAATTTGGGATGTCTAGGAAAAAAAGTTACATTTGTGGAAATGAACGGAATTGATAACAAAGTGATAATTGTTTTGATACAAGGAACTTGTAATGCAGACATTACTCTTAGAGTGTGCAGTAAATAAATTTCGAGTGTCTAAACCTATAAATCATACACACCAAATAAATCAATAAGATAAAATTACAAACATATTCAACACAGATGCCTAGTGAAAAAAATCATAACCTTTACCATGAAAATCTAACCCTATAACACAATTAACTTTGCTACTCCTTTGAGGATTTGTGTACTTGTAATTTAATAAAAGCCAAATATAAGCCAACGCATATTTGAAACGTGGAAGATAGAAAAGTGGAGGCTGCGTCTCAATAAAGCATGAAAGAAACAGAAAAGAATCACAAGGATGCCTATCAAGCGTAGACCAGATCTACATTCACTCCATATGAAATCCAAATGTAGCTTTTATATGTTTGCTACTACCAAGTACCAGCATAACATGTATTGTACAATGATTAATACACAGAAACTTGTTTAAACGACTTTTATGTAACTTTTGGTATAATAAGAATTACTTTCTAGTGGAAAAAAAATCACGACTTATAATAAGTAATCTCTATATTTTTAAATAGTAACCTCATTTTTTTGTGAGTTGGTTTTACACCAGACTTGTTATACATATATGCCCTATATTCACAGTAACATTTTACATACCTTTTTAACACAAGTCAATTATTTAAGGGATATTTCACCGTGCGCCCCTGAAGTTTGCCAAAATGCACAAGAGATACAATGAACTTTCCAAATGCACCATATACCCCTCAACTTTTGAATTCTTGTCCAATCTAACCAAATGCAATTTATTTTGGTTTCTTTGTTAAAACTTGTTATTTAATTATCATTTAATTAATTTTTTTTTCCTGGATTTTGGGTATTTAACGTAAATATAACCAAAATCTAAATTAGCTCATTCAGGTTAATTGGGTTGACTCATAGGTTTCGGGTTTAATCTTATATTGAGTCGGTTCGATTTCACGTAATAATATTTTGATATTATTTTGGATGTTGGTCGGGTCACGTATTAGGCGATTTGAATTGGTTTTGCTTGGTTTAGTTTGAGACAGGCAAACAATTTTAAAATAATTATTGGTATTTTGAATTAAGTTAAAGGTCGCCAAAAAATTATTTACAATTTGGCTCTAGTAAAAAAAAAAAGGACAAATAATGTAAGTGTATTGAGTTTTTCACTCAAAGAAAAAAAAAGTGTAAAAAATGAGTTATCCAAGAAAGAAAATGATCTAAAAATGAAATCAAATAAAGATGTGTAGAAAGAAAATAGGAAACAAAATAAATTACATTTGGTTAGATTAGGCAAGAATTTAAAAATTAAGGGGTATATGGTGTATTGGGAAAGTTCATTGTATCTCATGTGTATTTTGACAAACTTTAGAAACGCACGATGAAATATCCCATTATTTAACTATCCAACCTTTGTCCCCCCAAAAAGGATGTTTGAAATGGACGTAAACCAAATTCTTACTTTTGCAAGACGGCAGACGCAAAAACTCAAATATGGATAAAGTAGACTAGGGAACAACAAAAAAGAAACAAATAGTATTATCACTAACTTATTATTTGACGTGACAAAAAACTAACTTATTATTTGACGTGGTTCGATAAATAATAATGAATCGAATTTAGAAACCAGAAAGGTCAAAGGTGGCTAAATAATCAGAGAATTGTGGAATATAACTACCACAAGTAAACAGACTCGTGTCTTAGAGGACATTATATACCTTGAGACATAATCAATCAATCTATAGTAAGGTGCTTTAGTGATCGGTATCTGTGATTTTAGCATATATGCTCTACCAAACACCTTGCCTGTGACTTATTACTAAATACAAATCATTGTACCTCGAGTGCTGACATCCACCTGTTGGAACGGAAGTTGAAAGAAAGAGAAAAGGTAAGAGTTAGAACATTCGAGCAAATGGAGAAATGGAACAAGTCAATTAGGAAAGATATTGCAACTTGCAAGCCATTGAACGTGGACAGTTGATGCTTACAATGGTTAAAACTTAAGACCTATGATTCTCGGACTCTTCATTTCAACAGAAATATCCGTGTCAGATACTCGGACACTAGGATACAATATGACACTAGGACACTTCAAATTAGCAGCGAAACAAGAATTCTCGAGTCTGAGAAACATAGCTTACAACTACTAGCCTAAGAAATATTTCTAGCCCATAGCTGGGTAACGAGTTCATCTACTTACAGGAAAAATTCCCTAGCTACTGCTGCTGAGCATACTCTCCAACTGCAATTCCACCACAACCGGTATGCATGTGTCTACAAGGATTTGATACAACATAGTACTAAACATAGTTCTCTTGAAACGTGAAAGAAAGAAATTCGGATAGCAACTAGCAAGATATGCTACAAACAGCATGACGGGTTAACCTCACAGTTTCAGAGTAGGAGCATATATGTTTTTGGCCTATGTCACATGGACACAGATACATACACGACACGAACACTGTCGAAACACAGACATGGTTAACGACATCTACAGAGGGTGAAATATAATTAAATGTCGTACATGCATGTCATGGCGCATCATGTTGTGTCCAATGTCAAATGCAACATGTAGTGCCCATGCTTCTCAGCTTCTTGCCAAACCCATAGTCATCTAAATGACCAGGGGACTGGGAAACAACTGACATGTTCAAAATAACAGTAGCCGAGACCACCGGTTATTCACATGAATAGACACCACACAAGTCTATAATCAAACGTGGAACTCGACTACTAAACCATATCTAGCACGAATTTTCCAAGCAAATAAGTTGGAGGCTCTAAATATTTAAGAGGTTCTATTTCAGGGGCAACACTGTAAGAAAACTATAAGTTCACAAAAGAAACTAAAAATCTGTACGTAGCTATCCTTTCAAATGGAAGTCAGTACAAAGTTGTTGATAAAGCTTAGGTGCTAATCTGACCAGGAATGGAATTTGCACTGCTTGCTTAAAGTGTAAAACTGAAACAAAACAAGCAACAGCAATCATTGATCGATGCTCATACATCAAAATATTTTAGTTAATTTAATGCTAGATAAAAAGTTCCAAAAAGATCAATATGAAGCTCTTTAACCTACTACGAAAAGATGCCAAAAATAATTAGAAAACCCTATTCACTACAATAAGCAGTCCATTTCCTTTAAAACCTAATCACTACAACTCTTATCAAGATTCCAACTGCAATTTCGGAAATCATTTACTTCTAGTGCTTTGGCATCTGTACATGCTCATTAGCATATCTATAGAACACAGGAAACAGAAACGCTAAAGTTCAATTAGCAAGACCTGACAGCATAGTGAAATTGACACTCTCATAGCACCCTATCTAATAATAAGCGACTAATAAAGTCAAGCAAAGACAGTGACGGGCTAAACAATCATAAACTGTGTTAAACGCTTTTACGTGCATGCCAGCAAATTAATGTAAATAGTAGACCTTGAGCACAACAATACAAGGGAACAAGCTAGTACCTGAAATGGAACTGCAAAGCACTGGTGGTTCTTTGGGCTAGCCTCAAGGACACCAACTCTAAACCATCAACTGATTTGAGCAGAGAAAGCTTTGCACATGGCATCTTGGATTTCCAGGCATATATTGTTCACTTGGATCCATTGGAGAAGCTCACAGCGTCATCAAACAAAACAAGCATACATAGAAGTCACTTCAATTACAGGTTAGAATAATGCTGGTTCAACTAAAATTAACCATAAGAAGGCAGAAACATAAGTTTATCCATTTGGGCTTGGGGTGGGATAGGGGCAGAATGGGGGTGGGGGTGGCAGAAAATGACCAATAATGCATTGGTCAGCAAACAATGAAGAAATGACCCTTTTACTTTTCCCTTTTGCAGACATATACAGAGTCCTAGCAGCAATGTTTTGAGGAAGAATAAATCAATTAATAACATCCAAATGAATTTCATGATACATAAAATACAAGTATATTGGTGAACTTGGCACCACTGGCTACAATTTTCTGGGATATGGATTCCAAGGGCATTTTCCATTAAGGTGGAGTAGAGCATAACGAAACCAGATTTCTCCCACTAGCCCACCTTTCTCGTTCTCAAGAAGACCTCCCTCAAGGCAGTCACTGCTGCTCCCATGGATGATTTACCTTCAGATTAATATGGTTGGCTCTGTTTGTTATCTCTTTTGAGCTGTACCTTCAACTTCTTACCACCTAACTGATAGCCGTTCATCATATTAATCGCTGTTTGTGCAGATGAAGGTGAGTCGTAACTAACAAATCCTGCGAAAAAGCACATAATAAGATCTACGGATCTCTGATTACGTCAGCTTACTTACAGTGAAAGGAATGCACATACCAAAACATTTGCTGAGGCCAGTCGCTTTGTCGACAAAGACCTTAGCACTTACTACCCTGCCAAATGGTTGAAATGCATTAGCAAGTTCTTGGTCACCAAATTCTTGTGGTATATGGTATATAAACAAATTAGCGCCAGGTGGTCCTGCATCATGAAAAAGCAAAATAAAACAAAGTTAAACTTATATCGCAAATAAGCAGAAGCAAGTTTGTAATCAGTGTGAACTACAAGTAGATAGTCGTCCGAGTACGTTGTAAGACACTAATGTTGAAGCGACTTCCTACCCTCCCCCGGCCTGTTAATGTGTTGACGCTAAAGAAGTAAAACAAATCTTGCTTTATTTTTATTCACTTCTCCCTTTATGTTTGGGAAGGGAGGTTGCATATGCAGGATAACTAGGTCAACCGAAGGACAAATAAAACATGAGGAAAAAAAGTGATTTAACAACCTTCAACTTGGCTTCCAGAACTTGAACCAGTACCAGGGGATGTTCCTGAAGGACTATTCACAACAGTAGATGGAATGGATCCAGGAGAACTGTTTAAAGGCCTTTGATTTATCATTCCCCCGGGATATGCCACAGGATACTGAAGATTTGGAACTGCAGGATAACCAGATCCAACATAACTTCTTGGGGCTACCCCAGGGGAAAGATCAGGTCTCACGCCACGCAACGCATTTCCTTGGTTTACTGGAGGAACCATATTGTGGAATGGGGGCTGATTTTGCATTGGCGGCAAGCGATATGGCATAAGACCATAACCACCAGGAGTCTGCAATAATCACCAATCTAATAAGATAAAGAAAAATTCAGCAACAGAAGTATCACAGAATGCTTCAATTTGATGAACACAAATGAGCAAGTACTGGTGATACATTCCAAGACCAGAAGAAAATATGAATTGATGCAGTTGCGAGTGTAGAGACAAGGATTATGATTTGACAATTAAACATGTAGAAACAACACACCTGGTAACCATATCCATTATATGGGGGAAGATAACCCATTGGCATGGCTCCAAACAATGAAGAGTGCTGTGACGGGTCACCATTTGCCACATTAGAGGCCCGTGACTGGGACTTCTGAGCCCGACGAGATTGCCTTTCTTTCTCTGTATCTGCCCACTTAACTACCAAAGGAACGTTTGAGCCCTGACACAGCAAAAGATTCTTGTCAGATAAGCAATAAAACATGCAACTCCCACTAAGCACAGCTCACAGCTCAGTACGTTTCGTGTACCTAAAAACAATTTTCACAGTGACATATTAGCCATAGATTTTTCACCTTCTTCGAGATTTTAAATACATGAAATACATGTGCAGGACAAAAGAAAAGGAATGAATCATATGGGACGAGCAATGGCACATAGCAGGTGAAAAAAACCAGCGTCTATTGGCATTATCTATTTTGCGATTCAACAACTATTCACAACCAACAAACAAAATAAGTATAGTGAAAATCTCTGAAAGATTCCATGATCTATATGATGATCTGACTATCTTAAATCGAGTTATGTTATCTGACAAGAAGTTGGTGTTGACACTCCCTATTATTTTTTCAAGTAAAAAATAAAAGACAGAAATTTAAACCACTGTAGTAGCTGTTGAAGTTCCCATCTGCTTGTCTGAAAATATGCTAATGATAGTAGTCTTACAAATGCCAGTACTACCCACAAAAGAGCCGTTGATTCTATCAAACCAAAAGCTCCAGATTCAGAACGAAGGTAAGAATACCAACAACACCAGAAAAATGGTACACATTTAATGTGAATGAGTAACTAGTTCATCTTACAACAATCACATGAACGAGAGAATAGATCAATTGCAGTCATGATGCAAAACTAAGAAAGGAAAAAAGACCTATTACATCGCGAAAACAATCTATAATTTTGCATGCAATTTCTGTTTGAATTGATAGAAACTATGAACAACATCACAATAAAATATCACCATGTCCATTTGATAAGTTAGCCGTTTAACTGGGGAAATTGTATCAAGAAATAAGCTACAACCACAGCAGGATTCCAAACACACCAATGTGTTGGTATAAGTTACAAGAAACTAGATAAGACTGTGGATGGATTATCAACAAAAAGAACAAGTAATAAATCATACTGGTAGAGAGAAACCTAACCTCCATTTTATGCTTTCCGTTGACAGCATCCATTGCTGCAAGAGCCTGCTCCTTAGTCTCATACTTCAGAAATGCACAACCTGCCACATCGAATAACTAGTTTATTGGTCTCTGCATCACATCATAAGCAACAGAAACTTCGAAAATAAACGCTTGAAAGTGAATGAGAATGGAGAGGGGAAAAAAAGAAGATAAATAACGCAAATATTAAAGAAAATTGAGGTGTACCGAGGTTTAGCATATACACTAAGGTATGCGTATGCCGACGTTTCACAAATTATAGGTACACTATTTCTGGAACTTGACTGACACTCATAATTTCTGTGACAAGATCAGGGTTACCGAATTCTCTCATACCCCTAGCGAACTGCGAACTGTACTCCACGTACAGTTCACAGTTCTCCAATGTACTAGTACTCTCGATGTGGTGAACTTAGTAGTAGGCCAGAACTAGTGGCCAAAAACAGCAGATTGGACTTATTTCATCCATGGTTTCTGCCACGAAACATCTTTTATTTTTATTTTTTTTACCAATTTGCACTAATTTTCCCTTTCATTCTTTATTCCTTCTTATCTGGCAAAGTAAATCTTCTAAAATTAGCCCATCCCAGATAAGCGAACTAGTCATATGCAGTACCCCTAGCGAATGTAGTTCTCTATGAGGAGCGAACTGCGAATTCGTACTACGTTCTCGAACTGAGCATACAGAGAATTTGGAACCTTGGACAAGATCGAGTAAAATATACACTGGGATGGAAGAGAAAATATCAAGGAGAACCGATAGGTATCAAAAGGTATCTCTTCAGCTTTATGGCCATGAAGGAAGGTATAGTAATGCGTGAGGACAGCTGATTGCAGTCGACGGGGCACATCTAAAGGCCCTTTGGCAGTGTTGTGTTTCCATTGACTGCTAATATTCTTGCTAGTTTCCACTTTCCAGTTTATAATTAAATGGGTCAAGTAGAAGCCCACTAGAATCAACATGTAAGTCCTTTGGTTTCACTCACCCTACTTCTACAACCACTATAAATACCCCACTCCCTCATTAAAGGGGACTTCTCCTCATGTTGTAATCTCTCTCTAAAATATTGTTGTCATCTACTTCTCTTGCCTCACCGGTCTGAGCATTTGCAATGAAAAGTACTTTATAATGTTTAATTTCATAATTTTTACTAAACAGAGGGGTATATGTCAGTCCACCTTAGCGTATTTTTGCAAAAGATAAACATAGTAGCCCCTAATGAAGTTTGCCCTATATTAAAAATTCAATCAGCATACCTTTGCTTGTCTGCTGAGACCCTCTCAAAATTTGTAACTCTTTTATTATTCCATATTGAGAAAACAAAGCAGAAACCTCAACCTCTGATACATTCTTCGGGAGCATGCCAACAAAAAGCTTATGCTCTGGTTACAGAAAAGGAGAGACATTGTCAATAGAGAAACCACGGACATCAGTCATTCCATTATAGACCATGCAGACATAGACAGGATTATGGACATCAACCTATAATATAAGAGAAGAACAGTAAAATAAATTTATTAACCTAGTCTTTCCAGCTCGCCATCGGCATATTTCACTTGCAATGGACTAGATGCCTGAACACATTTACAAGTGCATACCAGTTAGATTGGAAATAGAAGACAAAACAGTGAATCGAGAACAAACTCAAAAAAGTTGGTACCAAGATAATTTAGAGTTCAAAGAGAATTCACACACATGTGCACAAAGTGTATAAAATAAAAACCAGGATCCACCTGATGCTCATAGAGTTAGAATGTAATAACAAATGCAACAAAACAATACAATGGAATGCAAGTTTCACAAATATTCAAAGCTTGACCATTTAGGAGATTTTTTTAGGACCTGCATGAAGAAACTACGTTTATCATATTGAACGCATGATCACTATTATAGAACCAATAAATTTGCAGCATGATGAGTCCGATCATTGTATTAAAAGGTGTGCCTAGGCGCATTAGGCGTGAGGCGCACAACCCAATCGCTTTTTAGGTTCTGGGTGGAGGTGATGCACTCGAGGCGCACCTGAGGCGCTACTTCGCCTCACATCACTGAGGCGCCTAGGCTATATGGACCTCTATCATCTCATTCCGCCTCGCGCCTTTTAATACATTGAGTCGGATCGGACTAGCTTACATGTACAAAGAAAATGAGCAGGTGCAAGTCAATCTAACCATTGCCACATCAAACGTACGAATCAACTAATTGAGGAGGGGAACCAAACCTGAGACCTACGTAGGTCTCAGTTCTAACCACTAGGCCAATACCTCATCGATTTTTTGTCGTAGTTTGAAATTGTAATTGACATCACTTAAACAAGCCATCAAATTTGCGTGTCAACGATTTGACCAAGAGTCTTCAGCCTAAGCCAAGTATCTCAGTATAAGTCCCATCTTTCAAACATGCCATAAGCAATTTCTAAGTAACGGCCTACCAATCTACAACAAGGTAAAAAGTCATTCATATCATTACTACGGGCTTCCATCAATGTAGATGCAAGTGCCCAAACTCCCTTGCAGGCACACAGCAATAGTGCAAGTATTCAAACTCCCTTACAGTCCACAATGCAACAGAGCTAACTACAGTAACCATATATCAGGAGATCTTATTGTTTTTTTTTCCGATCTTCACCAAAACAACACAATGCTACTACCTGTTCAGTTTGTTGGCATTTTCTGAATCTTAGAAGCACACTTTCTTAATAGGTTTATCAAATAACAAAGGGGCGGAATGAAGGTTAACCAATAAACTTCTCGAACGGATTGTAAATGAGAAAGTAGAAAAAGAACACAAAAGATGTCCTAAAAATCTTTACTAAAATCAAAAACTTTTTGCACTGTAACCAAGAGTATGTTTCTGAGCTTATCTGGGAGAATGACATACTTAGTTTCTTTGTGGGCTTTTGGTTTTTTCTTTTTTTTTTAATTTTTTTGGGAAGAGCATACTTAATAAGCTAATTGATTTCTTACATTCAGAGAAACTAAGCTAATTTTGTAACTTTAACATGTGGTCATAGCTTCTGCCTACCCACCCACAAAGTCGTAGGCATTTGCATGACCAAATGACAAATATGAAGGCAGTCAAAATTAAGGCATCAAAGGCCACAAACATCCTTGTTCAACATTAGGTAACTCTGCCACGTGGACTATACTATAGACTCGGAACTGCAAAAACAGGTCTTCATAATGAAGATCTCCAATTGCACCACACTAAAGAGATCTATCATAACCAACATTTATCCCAAATCATCACCTATCAAATATGATTGAAGAGTAAATTAACTGCTGTGACTTTCAAATACTATCCTTTTTCGCTTTCCCTCCGGTCAGCAAAAAAACCACAAATATTCTAAATCTCTCGCTCTATATTCCCAACCACTGCCCACAAATCCAGTTAAGTAGAACTCCAAAACACATCTGAGCTTCACCTATTACACACCCACACAGAAGTTCCAACACACAACAATGTGAGTGACTACTATAGTGACACATGCATACATCTATTCACACCGAAACTCGAATTCGCTCAAACTTTTTCAACTTTCTTTTGCTGTATATTCCAAAATAAACCAAAATATTTGCCAATTCTTGTCATTTTACAGCAATGTACCAAAGTCAACCAATTGAAAGCAAAATCCACAAAGCACATAAACAAAACTAAAACTAGAGAAACACAAAGAGATCAAAGAAACACTTACACCAGGAAGAGTTTTCTTATTATGACAAGCATTAACTGCTTTATCTGCTTCTTGTCTCGAAGGACAAATCACAAAACAACAACCTGCAAAATTTAAAATTTTTAGGGAAAAATAAAAATAACCGTCAATTAAACAACCAAATCACAATCAATGCACTTCAAACTTAGGTCTTTAACTCAAATCTGAAGTCAGATCAACAAAAATCAACACACATTGCAAAATTAAATTATAAAAAAAAGTTTTAAAAAAAAACCTCGATCAAATCAAATCACCGAAAAAACCGCACAAAATTGAGAAAAATTCAAAAAAGAGAGAGAATTTAAAAGCAAAAAAAAACCTCGAGAAGCTTTGGTAGCTTTGTCTTTGATAATGTTGACTTCGTCAACAAGAGCGAAGTCTTTGAACATAGTTAGAAGTTGAGCTTCAGTCATATGCTTTGGTACTTGACCTACGAATAGCTTCACGCTCTCTTCGCTGTGCTTTCGCTGAACTTCCGCCATTAATGTCGATATTTTCTCTCTCCTCACACTTTCTCTCTCCTCGATTTTCGGCTTTCTCTCTCTCTCTCTGCTTGGCAACTTCCCTCTCTCTCTTTCTCTCTGTTTGCGCTGCTAGCAGTTGTTGCTCTGATCTCAGTTTCTCTCTCCTCTTCTCTTTTTCTTTTTTTTTTTTAAATATTTTCTTGTTTGGGTCGTCGGGGAAAATATGGCGTCTTTCTAGATGGCAAAGTTGGATCTTCGGTAAAACATTATTTTAATTTTATATTACGAAACTACCCTTAATGTTTTTTGTATTTACGGAAATTGCCATTTTTGTTTGTTATGTATGTCTTTTATTTTATTTTTTTGATTTGGAAATTGACACTGGGGATCTGAGACAACTAGACAAAGGGGCTAAAATGACGAAATTATCCTTCCAAATTGGGGTGGTTGTTTTTTTGCTTTTATTTAATGCTTTTGTGTTTTTTTTGGGTGCATGGATAATTTTTTTTTTTTTTTTTTTTTTGATCAGAGGGTGCATGGATAAGTTGAATTACAGGGTGGATTAAGTGGGGGCCATTGCTCATATGTTTGAGTTTAATGTTTCCAGCTTTCAAAATGTCTCTATACAAAACTAGTAAAGATTTGATCTTTAGATTCTCCAAGGGATCCAGAGTTTCATTCTCCATGCCAAAGTTGATTCAAAATTCTTCAGTGGGAGATGGTGAGTGTCTAGTGAAGCTTGTGTTTTCTTTGCTTACTTTATTTTATTTAAGGCTGCGTTTTTTTACATTTATTTTTATGGTTCTCATTGATTGGGTAAGGTTTTGTCACTGATTCGGTGAAGTCCTGCAACTAATTTTCACTTATTCGGTGTGGTCCTTCCATTGATTCTCACTGATTCTGCAAAGTCTTGCCACTTATTCTGTGAGTAGGAATGTGGGTCTTGCCACTGATTTTCACAGATTGGGTAAGGTCCCGCACTGATTCTCACTGATTCAGTAAGATTTTACCATTGTTTCTCACTAATTGGGTAATGTCTTGTCACTCATTTGCATTAATTGGGTAAGGTTCAATAAGTGGAAAAAAACACACCCTAATTTAGTGATATTTTTATCTTTTGGTAGGAATGTTTAAAATTTAAGGAAGATACATAAACTGTTAAGATTTATATTGAGCGAAGTCAATTTTACAATAATACTCCCTCTGTCTTGTATTTACCTTGTCATTTTGATGCAGAAAGGAGTTTAAGGCAAATAAACTTTTGCCCAAAATGGATCAAAACTCTTTTCTTTTTTAAAGGAGAGTGATATTTTGAAAATAAACTTGTGGAGATGAGAGAAAATCTCGTGGCCCTTTTAAAGTGGGTTTTTCCACATTTTGTATTGACGGATAGAGAATAAAATTCAGAATTAACGTCAAACCTTTCACTCTCCCAAGCTTTTCATTCAATTTAAAATTTCCTCTAGTTTATAATTTTTACTGGGAAATGAATAATATAATCTGTCGCTAACGTTCAACATATGCAACTAATTAACAATTCTAAATATTTTTTAGAAATCTATTTTGCCAATTCAGTAATTATTTTTTTTTAAATGTGTGTGACACCAAAATCATGAAATAATAACAACCATGAATTAATACATGGAGATGGAATATCCAATGTCGTGGGTCTGGACGTGTGGGTCAAAGATAATGGGGAGTAACTAAAGGATGTGGTTGAGTGTTAGAGATTTATCTATCCTAAACGAAGGTTGAGGATTCAAATTTCGCATTGGGCATGGAGCAATGTTAAATCTATTGGCCAGTTATCCCACCCTTTAGGTACCTACAAGTCAGTGTGGGAAAATATACACGGTAATCGACGAAGTATATCCCTGGTGTGAACCCAAAAAAGAAAATAAAAAAAGAGGACCACGGGGAATTACTTCTTGCGTCCACTCCATACTCACACGGAAAAAAAAAATCATTAAATGACCATAAATGTCAATCATCTTTCCATTTGGGATTGTTAAACGAAAATTTCAAATTACTAAACGCAACTTATTTTTCCCATTATACCCTCTTCAAACACATCTAATTTCTCTCTTTTGTCTCTCTCTCCCCCTTAAGGCAACCTGGGCACTAGAAAACCAATTTCTGTTTATCAAGTCATGGAAGACATTGTGGAGATTTGGCCGATGTCGGGAATGGGTGGGTTGGGGTAGTGGATGGTGCGTGACAGTAGGCAAGGGAAGTGTTTATCTGTCATTATGGGATGTTGGTCGGAGAAGGACCGTTTGGTGGGGTTGGTGCCCGATTACGCCGACAGATGAAGGCGGATGAGTAAGAGAGAGAGGCGGTTGCAGCCACCAGAGTTTGGCCGCCCCGCCCAACCCAGCCCACCCAATCGCTCACCTCCACCCACCACCCCCACCGAGCTAAGCCAAGCCACCCCAACAAACCCTAACTCAATTCATAATATTAAAAAAAATAATTAAATGCAATAGAAATTGAAAAATAAAATGGTCAATATTACTTGAATGAATGTCATCAGTATTCTTGGTTGATTTTTTTCTATAAGTTTCTATGATGATTTGATTTATAAATTACAATGAACAAACAAAAAAAGATGAAAAAGGAAGAAGAGAATAAGGGAAAAGATGTGTATCTCAAATGTAAAGGGTGCTATGGGAAAATATGTGTGTTTAATGATTTCAGGTTTACGTTAAGCAGTTCTGTTTCCAATCATTGGTACACTTAGTAATACGGAGAAAATAGAGTAAAAGCTCGTTTGGTTTTTCAAATCATCAATTCGGTAAGAATATGTAAAAACAATTAATCTCACAAGACTGGATCAACAAACTCGAACAATGAAAAAGACAAGTATATTAAACACTTGATACGTCTGGACCACATGTTGTATAATAAAATTGTGGTGCAACGTAATGTAATTTGTGATTCGGAGGAAATACTAATGATCTTTTATGTGCATGACATATACATGTGTCAAATACAAGGGTGTAATGTACAAGGGTGTAATGTTTATCGCAAGCAAATTTGTAATAGAGATCATGCTCACCATTTATTTGTACAGTTTATGTGACCAATTTTCTTTTTCTCTCTGAAAGGAACTTTAGTCACTTTATTTGATCAAGGAGGTATAGAGGTAAACACAATATATTTACGGGAGGGAGAGTCGAAATTAGATATTGTGTTGTACTTGGGGTCGAAATTTAATTTTAACCACTAGTCAAGATTTCATTAACACTACTAAGATCATTAATAACTCATTTCAATGTCTCTAGCTTCCTATTGATTGGTTGAGGAAGTTCCAAATCTTGATACAATTTCAAGATTCCTCTTCTTCTTTCTAGAGATTCTAACACTTCAATTAGAGAAACACACCCATTATGCAATTTGGGAGGGCATCCAACTTGTTGTATGGCTTGCTTAGGAATCGAATGTGGAATGTAGCAGCGAGTGTATTTGTAAAGCTTTTGTCCAATGAGTATAAGAGTATTCTCATTAGTTAGGAGTTTATTAGTCCTTGCGACGTATAGGATTCCGAAGTCTACTATACTATTTCTCTAGAGGATATTTACTAATCCTAATCCAAGGAGTTTACTAATCCTAGCAAATGATATGATTCACAGACAATGGGAATTATAAAGTCCACTACTCCCTCCAGTCCATGAAAATTTTACGCTTAGAAGATGGCCCAAAGATCAAGAAAAACATATTTGGGTACAATAGTTTCAACCCTACACTTAAGTGAACATATGGGTGTTAAAGAGAGAAAATAAGAGACAGTGGGTGAGAAAGGAGGAGAAAGAGTGGGATAGGGGAATATGGGCACATGGGGGTGAGAAGTAAGGAGGGGTAAATAAGAAATTATTCTTAAACACAATACTCCCTCCGTCCCAGATTCTTCCTTACACTTTTCTTTTTAGGATGTGTAAACCATAATAAATTCAAACCTGCAAATAAGAGAGCTGAACATAAGAAACAAGATAATTTTATTGATAATTTGTGGGTTACAACTTTTGTGGATCTATTGATTTCAATCTATGAGAGCGGGGATAGGTTTAGATTTAAGTGTTTGGAAGCGTTTTCTTGAATCTAGCAGAACGAGGGTCTTGTCGACTTGTTCCCAAACTGCGGATCTACTATTTTGTGGTAGGGAGGTGACAGTGTTGGAAACAATGCTCAGAGTTGGAGTTTGGTTATGACCAATCTGAGTTTGGTTCCACCCAATCGTATCCAGATTCGTGAGATATTAATTGCGGAAATCAAATTAGATCCGTAACTGCTGTTGTAATCTTTTATTCTTGGATATAACAGCTCCTAATCTTCAACCCAATATCTTTATTGTGATATTATATCCTTGATTTTCAAATCAATTAATTTCCTTGATTCTCTCCCCATTAATTACGTTATGTGAGTTCCTATTGATGGGAAAGTTCCAGCCCTCTTTTGGCTATAAAAGCTCTGTCAATATTGCTGGAAAATACACAAGAGAAACACATCTATCTTCCTTTCTCTCTCCCTACTATATTCTCATTATTCCTGAGCAAGTTGAGTTTTGTTCCAATCCTTCCTCGTGAGTGCACACGAGTAAGGGTGTTGTGTTAACCTTGGGAAGCGAGCGTTGGGTGATTGATTTGCACCTAGATCGAGGCGAAATCGCTTTTAAGGCAGTGGTTAATCCCACGGCGCAGCAAGTTACTTTCGTGTTCTGTTTCTGCCAATTGATCTTTGGGACTGACCAAACATCTGTTTGAGTACACCTATACTTACAGACAGGGCCTTTTGTTGTGTGGCTTTTTCCATCGTGTCTGACGGGGCCTTTGTGGCTTGTTCCATGGTCGCCCTCTTTCAACCCTGGATATCTCCCTATTTATAGGAGACTCTGCAATCATATCTTTTTGGAATAAAACATATTATTATTCCATAACATAATTGTCATATCTTTTGAGATAATTATCAAATCTTTTGGGATAAAATACTATCTTTCGGGAGTCACTGGTTGACGCAATTTTGGTGTCTACAAGATGTAAACCATTCTTTCTTATGTTACCTATTTTAGCAATTTTAAGTGATTAAAAGTCTACAATACCCTTGCATTTTTCTGTGACAATAACCACTCAACTATTTCCCTGTCTCCTCATTACCAGCCAACCCACATCAGAAACTCCCCACACCAACTCACCCACCACCACCACCATCACCCACCAGCAAACTCTCTCTATTCGACCTCCCCACCCCCACCAACCCCCGCCCCAAAAAAAGGAAACCCCCACCCAATCCGCGAGTCCCCACCTAGGGATGGCAGTGGGGCAGGTATAGGTCGATCTGCCTGTATCCGCCCCAATTGGGGTGCGGATGGTAGAGCGTCAAGCGGGATGGGTGGGGATGGGTGGGGATGGTTTTGAAAAAGCAAAATTGTCGTGGGGGTAAGGTAGGGATGATTTGTGTTGCTCCCCAATTGGATACCCACCTCATATCCACCTAAAAATAAAAAGTGTAAAAATGTTAAATATAAAATGTATTGACACAATTTGTCGAGTTTATTCAAATAATGTATATTAATTTTGTTGTTTGTAGTAATAACCCAATTTGCACGTGTATTGGGGTTGTTTGTTGAATATACTGTAAATGCTTTATGCGGGTATCATGTGGATTTAAGGCGAGTACCAGATTGGTTTGGGAGGCTATTAGGTGAATATGAGTACTCGCTGGGTAATTGGGGTGGGGACAGTTTTAGGAATATCTACCGATGGTGGGGACGGGGTAGATGGCGGATTGACCGTAGTCAGGTGGGTATGAATATGGATATACCTATATCTACCCCCGCCCCGCCCCACCCCGCCCCGTTTCGTTGTCATCCCTACCCACCACCCCAAACCCCACCACGAAACTCCATCACGCGGAACCCCACCACAAAATCCTACCACCCCGAACCCACAAATCCCTCATCCACCAACCCCCAACCCACGAAACCCCCACCTACCAGCCCCCAACCCACAGAAACCCAACCACCAGGCCTCAACCCAAGAAACCCCCACACACCAGGGCCCAACCCACGAATCCCAACCACCTCGAATCCCACCAATGAAACCACCACGAAACCCCACCCACCCCCATACTAGTACGATGAGAGATGGAGAATAAGGTACGAGAGCCACCTCCATAATTCATATCTCCTGGATTTCAGGGGGGGGGGGGCAGGATTGGGCGATGGAGAAGAGGAGAAAGGTGACTGGTGGTGGCGGTGAGAAGGGAAGTGAGGTTGAATATCAGGATGGTGGAGGTGTTTGAGGTGGGGGTGAAGGTGAGCTGGTGGATTTACAGGAGAGAGAGAGGGAGAAGACTAGTAAGGGCATATTGGAAATCCTTGTAGAAAAGTTTAGTTTCCTTGGTAATCGGTCCATTTGCTTATGTAAGGAAGAACCTGAGACAGAGGTAGTACTATATAAGGAAATGTAAAGATTTTCCTAGGCCAAACATAAAAGGAAAGCATAAAGAATTCCGTGGACCGGAGGTAGTATAATATTACACGACGATTTCATAAGACACAATTTGAGTAGTTTCGATAAGGGGTGTTCATTTTTGTATATCTGAAATTTTGAATACTCGAAATTTTGGATACAAATTTTGATATGCGAACCCGTATCCAAAGTTTCAGATTCAGATAGTCTGATATTCGTTTTCTAAAAGATATACTCCTACAAAATATTTAATTTTTATTCTATTTTGCATCTAATATTTCGAAAATGTGAACCAAATATTTTGGATAATTTGCATATTCGGAGAGTTCAAATATTTTTTGTTTTCTCGGATATTTGAACATCCAAAAATTTTGAAATATGATATCCGTACTTGTTTTCGATATTTCAGATACCTGCTTTTTTTGGATTGTTTCATTTCAAATATTTGGATTTTTGAATTGGTGCTTGAATTCAAATATTTTTTTAACCGCCCTAGTTTTGATACTGTTCATTACCATGTAAGATTCACCTTCATCCGAATTCCAAATTGTCAAATGGAAAACAAAGGTGATTTACCAATCTAGCGAGGCAAAAGGCGTGTATGGACTGGGGAAGGATTCTCTACTGTTCTAAAAAGAACAGTAGAGTGTTGTCCTTTAAATTTTCACCTTTGGATTGGAGGGGGTGAGTTTTGGGCCTTTAGATAGAGGGAGTGAGTTTTTTTAATTTAAATAAATTGAGGAGAGAATAGAGAGAAGAAAGGACAGTAGAGAAATAAAACAATAGAGAATCCAAACACGTATGCAATTGCAATATGCTTCACCATTTTCAATATGAATGTGAGCTCAAATTCCAATATGGATATTTGAATGCTATGTTAAGCCAAGCAAATTAAACTTGTTTTGAATTTCCAAATTTTATGCTATTGCAAGAATAAACTAGCACTAGTGTTTTAGTGATCAGAAAAAGCACTAGTGTATTAAAAAAAGAAAAGAAAGAAAAGGAATAACTTCTTACTAATACTCCTATCATTGCCATAATGGTGTATTTAATACCGATAAAAACGGCAAAGTCAAATTGAAAGTTGGATTGCATAAAACACACTAGACTTCCAATTTCCTTATCAAAGAGGGACCCAAAGTCAAACACCACCAAGCCTCTTTCCTTCATGCTTACATTTCTTAAATTATTATCACTTATAGTACACAGAAAGTAGCGGATTCAGAAAATTTTAAATTTGGATACAAACATTTAAAAATAGATGCGAAAATTTATAAATTTGGGTGCAATAAGGGGAAAAATTAAAGGATTTATATAAAAATAAGGAAAATTGTATAGTTTATATGAAATTCTCCAATAAAAAAGGTTGCAATGGACCCCATAACCGTGACCTAGGTACGCCTATAGATGGCTTTGTATCGTGTCCAGGCTGTGCTCGTGCCATTCTTTCGTGCTTTGGAACAGTGTCGTACCGTGCCGTGTTTATAGTTGTCGTGCTTCGTGTCCGTGCCAGGTCGTGCCCGTGCTCGTGAGTCGTGCCTA
Source organism: Tetragonia tetragonoides (assembly GCA_038025085.1). NCBI lineage: Eukaryota > Viridiplantae > Streptophyta > Magnoliopsida > Caryophyllales > Aizoaceae > Tetragonia > Tetragonia tetragonoides. Next base: position 15,930,150 of record CM076142.1, on the reverse strand, counting down.
TGTCGTGCCGTGCGTGCCGTGCCTAGGCTTTTTTTAAAAATATTATCTAAAACTTTGCCGTGCATTGTCGTACCGTGTCGTGCAGGACCGTGCTTTCAATTCAAAATTTAGGCTCGGGCCCAGGCCTGCTCATTCGTGCATATGCTTGCTCGTTACTCATGCCATGCCGGATCGTGTTATGCCTCGTACTAATCGTGCCCAGTTCCATCTCTAGATACACCTTGAAATAACACCGATGATGATAGGAAATGACATTTCACAAAACTTACAAGAGAACCACCCTGCCCATAAGCAAACCAATAATCATAATATCTATATATTAGACGCATTTTCTGACAGGATTAGACGCGTCCACCTAAGCGAATATTTTCTACAAAAAAATTAACAATAATAAATCATAAATAGAAGTTAGAAAAGAGACAATATTAAAGTTATGACAGTAAATCATTGATGATAATGAAACATTAAGAACAGTATAACTTTTGTTTCATTTTTCAAAAATTCAAATTTCTTACACCAATAAAAAGAGCGCGAAACGCACTTTAAAACAACACCCATTTTGTCATATATCTAATATCTATATGTAGGCATTTTCTAACAGCATATGACGCGTCACCTAAGCAAGACAACTAAGTTGAGCATTAAAAAATATATTTAAAACAAATATAATTCAATAATAATAATGGCATAGATAGGATATAAAATAAGAGAAAATATTAGAATTATAGCAGTAAATCATTTGGGACAACGAAATACTAAGCAACATATAACTTTATTATTATTCCGGCAAAAATCTATTGATAAGATTTTCAGTAGTTCAATTTAAGACCCAATCTTCCTTTAGCTTATTGCCAATATGTAGTTATGTACCTATTACTCCAAACCCCGTCCTAAGTTCTTAACCTTGCCATTGCCATTGCCATTGGAATTAGGGAGCTACAGGATGACTAGAGTAACATATATTCCACTTTGTCAGGAACAAAAAAAAAAAGAAAAAAGAAAAGAATGCGGCATTGTTTGCCTATCTTTGTCGTGAATCGTGATATCGCACATTGACATTGATAGTCCCATTTCCGCTCCAGCCATCTTTTAGGTGGTTGATCAATATCATACATGATACAATGTAGGGGAATTTCAATTGGTGCCCTTTTACTATTGACTTGTCCAACTGGTGCCCCTAACACAGAAAGAAGTCCGGTCCGTGCCCCTTTACTTTTTAAAAGTCTATTCGGTGACCTTATTTTTTGTTTTCCGTTAGACAATTTTTGCATTGTCAATTTTACCCTTACTAAAACGCAAGGATGCCATCTTTAAACGACATTGACGATTGAGATGTTGGGTTTTTTCCATGAAATGAAAAATTAACTATATTTTTAATTCATTTTTTGTATTTTTTCTATTTAAGCTATGTTCAGTTGCATTTTCTCCTTTTTAAATTATTTTCTCCCCTTTTCTTTTTTCTTTATCTTTTCTTATTTGTTCCAGAAACTCCAAACATGGAAACTTTGTTCCAGAGACTCAGCCATGGAGGCTTTGTTCCACAAACTCAGCCATGGGGCTTGGTTCCAATCCCAAACACCCCCCTTCTTTTTTCCATTCGCATTTCCGTGGCGGCAGGTCTCTTTTTTTCTCTCTCCTCAAATCAGACATGTCCATCTAATCCCTAATGGACCACCGGCGACGGCAACAACCTCCGGTGGCTCAAAAAACAATCTCACCCCCAAAAGCTTCTGATGCTTTACCTTCTCGGCTTCTTCGACATCGATTTCATCCAGTCCTTCAGCGAGACCAAGTGAATCCACCACCACCACCCTTCGGTTTCAACCGCCGGTTTGAGGAATCCAATTTTTTTTCTTTTTCTTTTTTCTTTCCCTTCTCATTACCCCTGTCGTTTTACCGATTGCCACCACCACCTGCATGTGTCCTCTGTTTTTTCACCACCATCAAAATCACGCCAAAACAATCTACTAGACACCAAAAACCATAGTTGAGGTTTTGCATCCAGAAACCAACAACCCAGAATTTTTGGATTTGAAAATCATTGATTTAGAAAAAAATTGAGCTCATAACTAATGATTATAAAGTTTTAACTTAAAAATCATAAGAACCTGATTGAAACAACCCAGAATTTTTGGATTTGAAAATCATTGATTTAGAAAAAAATTGAACTCATAACTAATGATTATAAAGTTTTAACTTAAAAAGCATAAGAACCTGATTGAAATTTCAAGCTCAATTAGCAGTTGAAAACCAATTTTTTTTACAGTAAGAAGAGAGAGAGAGAGAGAGAGAGAGAGAGAGAGAGTGGGCTCTTCTGCAACAACAACACGAGAGTAGGGGGTGGGGCTTAGGTGGGGTTTCATTTATATTTTTAGAATTTTTTTAGAAAATACAAAAATGATAAAAGCTGCCTGACAGTGATAGGGGCAATTTGGTCTGCTTATTTTAGTCGAAAATGGACCCTAAAAACCCAAAATTCTTTCAACATTGACACGTCACCAATTAACGGATACCTGTAACGGAAAACATAAAATAAGGTCACGGAATAGACTTTTAAAAAGTAAAGGGGCACGGACCGGACTTCTTTCTGTGTTAGGGGCACCAGTTGGACAAGTCAATAGTAAAAGGGCACCAATTGGAATTCCCCTACAATGTATTATGCTACATTTTCTTGGAGCATTTTCAATACAAGGTTTTTTACGCACAAAAAAAAAAAAATACAAGGTTTTTTAGAGGTTTGTGAAGTTAAAAACCTTCCTAATAAATCTTTATCCCAAAATGATAAACCTAAAAATCTGTAGTTTTTACAAAGTTGTTTGTCTAGATAAACCAGGTTTTTAGCATGTTCTTTTTCTATAGGCCCCCTTAATATGAGGTTTTTGAAGATTTGTAACATTGGAAGAAAGGAGGTCATAAAAGAGAGGTTTTGCATTTATGATGTGGCACACCTAAATACCCAATTAAAGGATTATAGCATTGGAGATGCTCTTATTATTTTGTACACCTTGACAATTGACACTAAAATTTTGATCAACATATTTATGCACTTAACGAGTCAAACAAACCTCTCCCTACATAAATTTGTGACGTGATTTTTTTCAAGATCATATATGCTCACTGTGATTATGTTTTTGGATAGTCGTTTCAGGCATTTTCTAACAGCATTGGAGGCATCCACCTAAGCGAGCCTTTTAAAATAAATAAATAAATAAATACAATATAATAACAATAATAATAAACAACCAAAATTAGGAAAGAGAGAATATTAGAGTTATAGCAGTAAATTATTGGAGATAATAAAATATTAAGAAGCCTGAAACTTTTGTTTCACACTTTCAAAATTCTAATATCTTACACCAATAAAAAGAGCGCGAAACACACTTTAAAATACGACACATTTGTCACATATCGTTTGCATTAGCATTTTCTAATACCATAGAACGCGGTGTTTTCTAACAGCATTGGACATGTCCACCTAAGCGATTTTTAAAAAAAAAATTAAAAATCATAAATAGAAATAATTAGGAAGGAGAGAATATTAGAGTTATGGAAGTAAATCATTTAAGAAAATAAAACATTAAGAGCAGTATAACTTTCATTTCATGTTTCAAAAATTCAAATATCTTACACCAATGAAAAGAGCGTGAAACACACTTTAAAATAATACCCATTTTGTCATATATCTTATACATTGGCATTTTACATGAGCATATGGAGCGCCAATCAATCATAATCATAATCATAATCATAATACGAAGTAAAAGATGGAGATCTTTTGGTGTCCACTAAATGAAAAACTTAACAATTAACAGTACTCTCACTTCTTGCTCATACATTATACGATATATGCTTTGTAGATCATTGAGCAAGTGATATAGAATATGCAACCATATTTCGATCAATCACTTGATGACTATTTGCATTTGTGATTAACCATCATGAATTCATGATCCCTATCCTTGCCACATTTCTTAAAAAAAAGATTGTTTACTTATGCTAATGAGTTTTTTTATTTTTTTATTTTTTATTTTTTTTAATTTTAAGGGATATAATAATGAGTTAATTCTTAGATAAGCCCAAAAGAATGGAGATTCAATAAATAATAATAATAATAATAATAATAATAATAATAATAATAATAATAATAATAATAATAATAATAATAATAATAATAATAATAATAATAATAATAATAATATAACTTTTATGTTATACTTCAAAAATGCCAATAAAAAAAATGCGAAATACATTTTAAAATAAGTCTCATTTGTTTTATATATTACGTATCACATTTTGCAGGAGTATAGAGAGCGTCAATAAAAACATTTCAATGACAACATTGGGTTATGTCACCTCGAGTCACTTAGGGACGCACCATTAAGCAAGCATATAAAATCCTAAAATAAATAATAATTTTAAAGTTAAATTTCAATTAGAAAACATAAGACAAAAATATAATCACGACATTTTTTGTCTCTAAATATTGAATACGAAATTATTTTCCCATTGTCATATTCTTTATAATAAAACAACCTAACACATTCATAGGAAAAAACGTTTTTAAAAAGAAAAGAGAAAGAAACTTTTACGGCAGCATTATGCTACTCTCTCCCATTCTAAACCAACATCTTATTATTAAGTAAAAATAATGAGAAAGATAAGCTAACTATATGTTCATTTTTAATAGAAATTTGCCAATTTTATTAATAAAATATGTTCAATTTTAATGATAGATCCAATAACATATATCTGCTACCCCTAAAAAAATTAGTAAACAAAATCTTCTTTTGAATATGTAGAATCACACTACACCCCCATCAACACAACAACCCCCTCCCCTCCCCGAAAAAAGAAATAAAAAAAGTGATAAACAAAAAATTTGAGATGTTATTTCTTTAATTTTCAAGTTTTCGCTTATGAATTTTAGACAATCAACCAATGAATACTAAAAAAAAAAAAGAAATGTTATGTTATGTTCATTTAAAAGGTATTCTAAGTTTGTATGGTAAAAATTTTTAAAAAAATTAAAATTGGGGATAAGAGTTAAAATTGTTCAATGTGCCCCATATAATACAAAATAATCCTCTTATATGGTATTAATGATATTAGAATGATTATTTTAATGCTTAATCATACATTACTAAATAATTTAAGTGATAGTTATACTTATGATCTTCGATCGATACGATTAATTAACACGTAAAATTGACCACGAACCGTGTAAGGCACAAAAATACACCTACTATTTAAATAAATGAGGTGTTTTGTGACTGTATCGAACACGTCCACCTTATCGAATCATCTAAGATTAGAATTAAAATTTCCACCTATGCGAGCTACTAAGCTAAATAAATAACAAAAATATAATTACGATATAATATCAAGTGAAAAGAATAAGTTATAATTATAAGTAATAAAATTAAGGAGATATTTTCTGGTGTTATTAAGTTGTAATATCAAGTATTTTGTAGTTTTCAGGTGAAAAGAACAAATCCTAAGGTCCTATTCTTTTCAATGAAATGGTGTAAAACAGAACGAAAACGGAACATAATAAAATGGCACAAAAGATAACGGAACAAAACGACATATTGGACACAAAATGTGAGAAAAAATAAAATACAAAATGAGATGCAATGCAAATTGGAAAGGAACGATTCAGATTAACTTAATTAGCATACAATGCTAATTCCACTAAATTTTATATACAAGTATAAAACTATCAAAGTAGCATATAATTTATGTCATTTTGACAAATTATTTCAAAAATATGAATAACTACATAGTCTCCGGCCATAAACATATCGCCACATAAACGAAAATGTAAAGTTCACAAATAATTAAAGTTTTGAATGATAAAAGAGTCTGACTTATAAGTTTTAGAATTTTAACAAAGTTTTATGGTCAATAGAGCATCACGTAAGAGAAAATAATTACTTAAAAAGTTTTATAAAAATAATGACAAATATATAAGAAAAACAAAGAGATTGTGGCAATTTTATATTTATTTATTTTTCTATTGGTGCATATATGCATATGACTGAAAATATTGAATGTAATTTTCCATCAAACCTTGCAACACGAATTCAAATTATTGAAGTGTAACTGCCAACATACTTCGATTCTCGATATCATATTTACTAACATCATATAAAAAATTTTAACGCCTAACTCGTGCAACGCACGGGCTTCATATCTAGTCTTATATTATATTATAACAAGAATACACTTTGGCATCAAATTCGCCCAAAGTCAATACTACAATATTCTATCCAAAAAAAAAAATCTACTTCAATATAGTTGAACATCCTGTAATCAGAAAGAAGCTAAACAACACATTCTTGAAAAAAGGGCAGGCCACCAGTATGGTGATCTGATGATACAAAACTGGGTTGTAGCTACTTGTCTTTCTCCTGTACTTATTTGCTTATTTATTTGTCTCCTGTTGTTTGAAAGGGCTTCAAATCGTCGAAAAAAGAATGGATGGGAAAGAATAATCTTGTGTAGTAGTAGTTGCATATCTGCACTCTAATACTAGGCAGTGTTGCTGATATACATTGAAGGAAGCGACACTGAACGTCTACACCTGAATCAGGACAACTACATGGCCTGGAGTCCGGTGAGCTCCCGCAGCTTCTCACAAAGTACAAAGGTGATTGTAGTTTGCGGACCCAATCTTGCAAATCTTGTAAAGCCCCTGGCATGAAGGGAAGACAAGAAAAGGAAATTTGATTAAGCTTTTCCTACCAGAAAATGGCCAAGTCAACCGTACGCTTAACATCTATTGGTGTTAGTGGCTACAGCAAATGGTGTTATTGGCTACAGGAAACAGATTGTAAAGGCAGACTTGTGACAGCATAGCTACTTAAATTGCAAGCATTAGATAAGGAATTGCTGAGGAAACTTACCCCTTATAAAGCGCACGAGGGCCCTCCATAAGTATGACCTGTAAGTTGTAACAACAAACCAGCATGAAACTGAAATACAGAATATTGAAGGAAACATGTTCATATCTGAACTTTTGGATACATATACGAATTTGCACCTATAAATAAAATAATAATGAAAAAAGTAGAAGAGGAGGAGAAAAGATGTGGGTGCTAGAGCAGTGACTAAGGTGTGAAGGTGTCTAGCCAGATTAAACTCTACCAGTGACGAAAACTCTGAGACACAGAATTGAGGACTGAGAAAGCCCACGACTTTGTTAATCATTCATCTCTAAGTATATTGATTACACCTGGGAAACAAATCTACTTTGACACTTCTTCTAAAATAAAGGCTTATTTGCTCCATCACATTAATGCCAATAATAGGAAATTATTTGTTGGCACCAACTGCTTAATGAGTCCAGTATAATAAAGGAGCCAAACAGAAAACAGCAGTACTCAGGAGTCAGATATGGAGTTCTCCTACAAGATAAGGATTGCATTAAAGGGCATGATCAGATTTCCAGAATAGCACCCTTCATATCAAAGACAGAGCAGTCATGAGTTATGACAATAATAGACACAAATCTATAAGCTGATGGAACCAAGAGCCTTGCGCTTTAGTTACTCCACGCACCACCAGGATTCAAATCACGGTGGCCCGCACTTTGTGTGATTGGGGACTGAAGGGTGTGCAATCTGGGCCAGACTCACATTAGTTGGGTGTGTGGAGAGGGAGAGGGGGGGGGGGGGGGAGAGAGCGGGCAGAATTCAGATCCACACAGTTACTGAAATAAGATTAGAACTTTGAATACTTATGTATCTGCCATCTGCCCCCCCCCCCCACCCAAACAGACTCGGATGAAATTCTAGTAGGGGTAACCAAGTAGGGGGCTGGGTTTGTGGCCTGAGTTGCGCTGGGCTGGTGGAGACAATTCGTACCGTCCAAATAATAATAAAAGTTCACAAGCTCACTGACCAAGCTTTGCTCTGCAAAGATTTATAGGGGAGAAACTTCCAAGTTTTTACATTCCAATAGGATAACCAGTAATGTAAAATGCATCTCAATATTTCATGGCAGCAAAAGCAGATGTAAAAAAAGCAATTACTAACTAATCAAAGCACATGAATCGTGAATAAGGACTGTTTTAGTTGACATGGAGGGAATATCAACACTTAATAGTACATTACACAACTGAATTCCAGTTTTTATTCAGAAATACACTGCAGGCACATAAATATGTTGACGGATCACATATAAGTGAGCATAATTGAAATAGAAAAACAAGTTCCGAAAGTAAATACAAATTAGAGATGCCGATACCTTGTAGGCACAATGAAACCCATTCCTATAATTTCTGGAATTTCTTGATTCCTTCTGCAGCATCAAACGTGTTTTTACCATATCCACAGGCGCAGTGATAAGAGTACTAATAGCTCCTGCGGTGGTGCTCGAGCTTCATTGTAATAAAATGAACCCAAGGTAAGGGAAACATATCATGAAAGGAAAGAAAAATGTACCCTAGAAAGTAAAATATGTAACATAATCTAGATAACGAAAAATCTATCATTAATCTACAAAACATTTTACAATCTAAGAGGACCAGAAGGTCCTCATAATGAAATATATTGAAAAAGAACTTCAGTTTTGTTGGATGAGTAAGTGACACCCCTTTAAAAGCAGGGTCCGCTGCCTTGGCAGTTGGCACAAAGAGAAGCCAAATACAACACCCTATCCCAAGTTAGCTCCCTCGTGATGGATACCGCAGTGGGATATCCCAAAATACATATTACGAGAGACAAAAATCTGTATGCATTACATAATGGCTTTCCGTGTGAAACTTGATCTGAAAAGCAAGGTGAATTTCCCCACAAAAGATTTCCAGGAATCCACAATCAACAAGGAATAGCTCACTCTAAGCTAAAATAGTAAAATGTACAAACTTTCCAGCTCCAACTGGTTTAGATATAGATTGCCTGGAATGATAAATAATTTCAGTAAGCAATCTAATTCATATGTGATAGTATCATTAATATCTTAAACACATAGCAGATCACAAAGCGGAGAGCTAGCAAATGGACCAGTAATTGGCTACTACCAAATTATCATACATGATGTGGTTTAGAGAGCCAAACCATTTAAGCTAAGAGACAATGTATCTCAAAAAGAGTGGAAAGCAGATATGTTGCATACATGAGATGCAGAGAAAATCCTTCTTCAAGAGGAGTCCACCTTATCAGAGCCTGTATTTAAGAGACACGTACTTCACTAACTTCACTAACTTCACAGATCAGAAGACAAGAACAAGAGTAATCAGGCTTCCTAATCTACAAATGCCTTCTTTTCACATTAAATATCAGCATATGATTCCCTTAAAAAAGTAAATACTTTCAAGAGAACTCAGAAATTAGCAAGCTAACCTGTTTAGATTCATCATAAGTTGCTAGTTGTGATGCGGTCAAAGCAGCAGCACTTGCCATACCAGGACCTACACCCTTCCAGAGAGAGGATAATCCCTCTTCTGACACAAGTTTGCGCAGTTCTGTAAGAGCACCTACTTGGGGACCCGAATTCATTTGCAACCGCACCTGATGAACAGTGGCACTTTATAACAAATCCAAAGGCATAAAAAGAACAAATTAGAAATAAGCAGGAGGGAAGGGGGCACAACTAAAGCACCTTCAGAACTTCTGCAGGATTTGTCAGTGCAGTGGCCAAGGAACCAGCAAATCCTCCAGCTGCAATTTTAAGAAGGATATTTGTGGATCCAAACGCCAAATCACAGACATATTTTGAAGGTTCATACAAACCCAAACGCAACCCTCCATAAAGAACTGACCTTGTCAATGCAGGTGTCAATCCAAGATACAGAGATCCAACCCCTTCATTCCTCAATATTTGGGTAAATATATGTCCCTGCACAGTGCCCAGTTAGCAAATGGCTGGAACAAACATAAAATGTGACTTTAGTATAAAAATCACACACACACACACACACACACACACACACACACACACACACACACACACACACACACACACACACACACACACACACACACACACACACACACCCACACCCACACACACACACCCACACCCACACACTCACACTTCAGAAACCAGGTTATATACCAATCCAGGTAAAGGTCCTCTTTGACCAACAAGTTGCATTTGAAGCCTAACTTTTAGAACATCTGCAAAGATGGAATCAACGTTAAGGAAACCAAATCCACAAACCAGAAGTCTACAGTCAAGGTTCATCTGCATTACTGGAAAGGAGAAAATTTTTAAAGGCTTCGTTATGAATGCTCACGACGAGAAACATTTTTAACTTTTGAAGGCGTGATATGATCCCATTACCATGTCAGCGTCAGCACTAAATTTGAAAAGAAGCATTTAATGATAAACTATGCAAAGGTCCTAAATGTAGCTCATTTCTACCTTGTCCAACATTAGATCACCACTTTAACATTGACAACTTATTTATTAGCCCATCTCTGTAATTAGCTCATGCCACGAACAATCTATTTACTTTTGTTTTCTTGTGTGCTCTTCATCACTATTAGCAGCAGTGTATGACTTCCTCAAGCAACTACCCTTCACCCTTTATGTTTATCTTCTCCAAGATTGAATCTTCAATGATGATACATTTTCATCAGTCTTATCATGTCCTAATACTAATATGTCAGGAGTAAACCCTCCATCAGCATGGAAGCTAAAGCCTAGCCATCAAGCACACATAAAACATTAGGAATATCGCAAGTTTAATGTTGGTTTGAACTTTGACCGTCTACATGGCCTAATTCTGCCGATCGTAGAAAGAGCCACTAACAACAAAGTGAAGTAACAACGGTATACATACAAATACCTAACATTTTCAATCTAACTAGTGTTTGAACTTTGATGCCAACGACTCTATTCTTGCATATCTTTAACTCTTTAACAATTGGACTCTCAATCAACCCTCACCCTGTTTGCTCCATCAGAGCTTGGTGGCAACGACACACACACACCTCTGTCAAATGAGTCAGCATTATCTATAAACCCCAAAATATTCATCCCAGAAATGACAAGTAAGAAATTTCATATTTACAAACATACAAACAGGTTCCTAAACCTACACAACTTCCTAGCAAAACCATTCCAGGATCTCAAGTTTAAAAATTAAACAATGGACCCGTTTGGCCAAGCTTCTACTAACTACTTCACTCCAGTCTCCTTTACATCCCTTTACCACCACCCCCTCTTCCTCCAGCTCCTCCATCCACAACATTAAACTTCGTAGATGTCAAAACTGGATCAGGAGGAGTTGGAGCTTTGGAGGGGAAGGGGTAGTGGAGGAAGAATGCGAAAATAATAAGAAAATAAAGTGAAGAATAAAAGTAGTATACATTGCATCTTTGTAGCCCTAAAGCATGAGGTACGGGGAAAATTCACTCCAGGAAGAAGACTAGATTTCATCTAGAACTAGGACAAATTGACTAACTAACTATTGTTTAGGATTGCCATCTTAACTTAAACCAACTTTTGGTCACCCTTTCAGTTTCGCCGAACTGAAACTATACTAAAACTACACGTCTCCGGAACAACCTATCTTGTAGGCATATAAACAACAAACAACATGGCATTTGGAATATCATGTTTCATCACCTCTCAAGCTATCAAAATCCCTTTAATCATGACTACACGAAGATCCACCAATGCCTAACTATAAGCCATCCAAGCAATCAATACACACATTTTATATAACTCTAACATGTCTTAACCCAGACCCACAGGATAGGCATATTAACGTAGGCTATCCTGATAAGAGTATACAACCCACCATTAAGAACACGAACCCAACTGAGCGAAGGCCCCATTTACCAAATCAATGCACCCAAATACAATGCCACATAATATCAAGCCATCCTGAAATTTACAGTCTTTGCATTCGATTGACATGGGATCGATGAAATAATTCTACCACCAAATTAACCACATTGACTAAATCATTTAGTAGAGAGAGAAAATGAACCTAAAGGATGCGTAACACAAGTAGCAGCTGCAACAGAAATGGCACTTGTACCAAAATGATACACAATTGTTGATGCTTGTGGCAAAGCCCATCTGGGTTTTTCTTTCTCATTGCCCCTCATAGAACCTGCATACAATCAACAATTTTTCCACCATAAGAATCCCTAAAAATTAAAACCCAAATCTCAAAATTAAAAGGGTAGCTGCAAAATTCAAGAAAATTTACAGTTCCACTTCACATAGACAAAAGAAAATTTATTATTTTTGAATGCGTGACAATGAAAAATTTGATCATACTATGGTTGTAAAATTAGCAAATGGGTAGAGGTAGTTTTGTAATGAGGATGATGAGAGAGAGAAAGAGAGAAAACCTGAGGAAGAGTTACGGAAGGCCATGCTATTGCATTAGTTGTGGCTTTCTGTTGAGAATGTTAACAGCAATGAGATTGCATTTTTGTTCATTTGTTCATTGAACTTCGTTGGTTCATATAGATACATCATTCAGTAACAAATGTACGTATGTTTAGAATCTTTAGATTAACAAATGTCCGTCTATAATTGTTTAGCCAGTTATCTCACCCTTTTAGAGCGCAGAAAAACAATTATTGTAGTTATAGTCTTGGTTGTGAATGAAAAAACAAATGTAGGTATGTACAAAATTAGTCGTCAAAGCTATGTGAGACTATTGAGTAGACCCGGCAAACGGGTTGTTCGGATCGGGTTCGGTTATTTCGGTTCGGATCATTTTCGGGTCAACTTGTATGGATTTGGCTCGGGTTCTGTTCAACACAGGTCCGATTTGGTTTTAATTTGTTCAAGCTGCTTCAGGTTCGATTCGATTACGGGTCAAATATATTCGGATCGGGTATGGATTCGAGTGCCAATTCTTTTCGGGTTCGGATTCAAGTCGGGTTTATATTATTGTAAATTTTAGCAATAAAAATGGAATATAATGATTTATTTATGATTTTTCTTTCGAAAACAATACAAGGACGTTTGAAAAGAGTAAAATATTCTTATCATACTATGTTAAGGACACAAATAAGCAAAAAGTGAAAGTTTTAAACTTGCAAATTTTCGGATTCGGTTCGGGTTCGGATCGGATTCGATTCGGGTTCGGGTTCGGATTATTATTTCTTGGGTCGCATTCAGATCGGTTATTTTTGGGTCAATCGGATCGGATTGGTTTCAGGTCGGGTTAGGTTTGGATCAGATTGATTTTCGATTTCGTTTCAACTTTGGGTTTACTATTCGGGTCAAAATCGAGTATCAAATCAGGTATTTCAGATCCGAATCAGCTTTGGCAGGAGTCACAAGTCAACAATTTCGAAGAACACTATAAAATTGTACTCCCATCTTTTTCCTTTCCTAAATATTGTGAAAACAGTACTAAATGTTCAAAATACAACATTGTCAAAAAAAAAATGCTCAAAATATGCTCAAAATAAGTTACCCAAAGATGGATTGCATTAAACAAACTAGAGTACTCTATATATCCTAATTAAAGAGGGGCTCAAAGTCAAACACCACCATCCTGTAGCCTAATTAAGCCTTTTTTTCTTTTCTTTTTTTCAATTCATTTACTCCATTTTCTTAAGCTTACGTCAGTTACATGTATTGGAGTGAATGAATATGTATATTGCAAATTTGCAACCAATATACAAGTAGAGTTATAAATTGCAACAGGAAATGAGATTTCACGAAATTTACAAGAGAACCAGCTAATAATTCCATTTTATTACTACTAGTTGTTGGTCCGCGTGCGTAAGTTGATTAATTTTGATACATAAACATTAATTTGTAATTGAAAGCTTAACTAATTCTCTGATAATTCGTAATACGGGATAAAGATGAATATTGGCCAGAATGTTGCCCGCAAAGATAGGTTTACTTTTACACTTCTGTCATGACACTTCATGAAGTGTATATTGATATTAGATAACCACGAGAATTGCACAAAAACCTGTAAGCTAACAGCGTGATCGTGGAAAAGAACATAAAACAAAAGAAATCTCATCATTGTTATAATAGATAATTTACATCAATATATAAAAGGTCCTTCTTCAAATACATTATACATGACATAATTCTTGGTCAATTTTAACACATAATCATATTGAATACACTAATACTTCTGGTGTCATTAAAGTCCAATTAGCCTCTTTGTTCACTTGGAAGTCCAATAAGCCAAAACCATGAAGAATTGAATATCAGTTAGGAAGGGGTATGACGGAAGAAAAGATGGTGTATGTATTGATGTCTGACTGAGAAAGCTAGTATTTGGGGAATGGGAAGGAAAAGAAAATATTGGACAGAGAAAAAAAATAAAAGCAAATAGAAGGGGAAAAATAGGAGAAGTTAGTTACTATTCATTTGTGAATAGTTACTATTCATTGGTGAATAGTATTGGTGATATTGGCTTTTTAAAGGGTAAGAGATTCGAACAAGAATACAGTAGGGATCAAATTCGCCCAAAGTCAAGAAAGTACTAACTACTAACCTGAATAATTTGAACATCCAAGAATCAGAAAAGTTAAAACAACACAGTTAGAGTCTAAGCAATTCTCTTAGAAGCGGCCTCATGCAATGAATGTAATACAGTAGCCGAAAAAAGGATTGGCCAACACAATGGTGATCGGCTACTTGTCTTTTCTCCTGTTCTTTGAAAGGCACTTCAATCGCCAAAAAGAATGGATGGGGAAATGTTATACAGTAGCAGTGGCAAATCTGCACTCTAAATACTGCAGTGTTGCTGATACATATATTGAAGGAGGCGACACCTGAATCGAGACAAGCCAGACAACTACATGGCATGGAGTCCGGAGAGCTCTCGCAGCTTCTCACAAAGTACAAAGATAATAGTAGTTTGTGGACCCAATCTTGCAAAGAACGTAAAGCCCCTGGCATGAAGAAAAAAAAGAACAGGAAATTTCATTCAGCCTTTCATGCCAAAACTGGCCAAAGCAATGTACAGGTAGAAGATCAAGCAATGTTGTTTTTGGCCTTGAGGGAAAAATTGTAAAGGTAGACTTGTGACAGCAAAGCTACTCAACTTGCAAGTACTTGGATGAGGAGTTGCATCAAAAACTCACCCCTTGTAAAGAGCACGAGGACCCTCGGAACGAATGACCTGCCACACCAAAACATCATGAAACAAGTTCATATCTGCATATTTGGATGAAATAAATGAGTATGCACCTTCAAAAAAATAAGGGGGGGGGGGGGGGGTTGGGAAGTGGAGGACGGAAGATGTAAGTGCTTAGCATGACTAATGTGTCTAGCCTGATCAAAGTCTAACAGTGATGAAAAGTCCAAAATCAGGTTTGACAACTTAGAAGCACATGATTTTGTTAATCATTCAGCTGAGTATGTTAGTTGATTAGCATAGGCATCAGCAGAGGCTACAGGAGAGCAGCAGACCGAGTTGGCTGGACTCATGTAGGTGTTGAGCTAATTCCTAAGAACGCTTTCCTACAACGAAGTTGTTCTAGAAAATAATTCTCAAATTAAGCTGAGTTGAAAAATATTTTTCATTACAGTGTCCACGTAGGATTGGAACTACAAACTGAGGAGAGTTTTTTTATTTTTTTTTACCGACTAACTCGCCCCTGGTGGAAATTGTTCAATTCTTAAGACAAAACCTTTTTGTTAATTGATAATAATAATAATAAAAACTACTGCAGAAATGTTGCAAAAAAAAAAAAAAAAATTCCGTTTTTTGGGACAAGAATTGAATTAGCATGGAGTTAGTTACCTGATCCATCAATACAAATTAGTTTTTATTTTTCTATTTTAATATTTTGGATAACTTGCAATAAAAATCAGATTTTAGGCTTTTCCTTTCTCAACTTCAGGGCCATGGAATTAGTCAAGCAAAAAGCTTGGATACCCATGTTATCTAAAATAAATCAATCAATCAACTCTGACACTTCTTTTTCAAAATGAGGTCTTATTTCCTCCGCGACATTAACGACAAACATACATGCAGTAATAGGAAATAAATGTTGGCACCAACTGCATGGTGAGCCCAGGATAGAAGAGGAGCCAAACAGAATATAGCAGTCAGGAATCAAATCTAGAGTCCTCCTAAAGGATACTGATTGCATTAAAGCGCACAATCAGATATTCAGACTAGTACCCATCATAGCAAAGACACAGAAGTCATGACTCATAACAGCATCAGGCACAAATCAATAAGCCAATGAAAGCATGCTCTTTCTGTCTTCACACTTGCCACGGCCACCCAGGGATCCAGGATTCAAGTTCTCGTAGCCTCACTTTGTGTGATGGGGACTGGGGACTAGAGTTAAGACAGCTTCAAGCATCAATCTGTACCTATATATAAAATATATGAAAGCGCAGGCAATTCCCCCTCTCTCTTCCATGTGTCACTAGGTAATAAAAACTATACTTGATGAGTTGTAAGCCATCAATACATGATACAAATCTCACTCTTGACCTTTAATAAGTAATAAATCAGTTAACTTATACACAATAGCAAGTATAAACTCATCGAAAACAGAAATTGAAAATATAAACAAACTACGAAAAAACAACTAGCACAAATATAAAAGTCATTGCAGGAGCATAATCCCAAATGCTGATGGATCACTTGTAGGTGATCATTTAAAAATTTAAAATAAAAACACATTCCAAAGTAGAGACAAATCTAGACATGTACGCACCTTCCAGGCACAATGAAACCCGTTCTTGTAATTTCTGGAGTCTGTTGATTCCCTTTGCAACATTAGACGTGTTTTTACCATATCCATAGGCGTTGTGACAAGAGTGCTAACAACAGCTGCTATGGTACTCGAGCTTCATTGTAATTAAGCAAACATAAGAAACAGGAAACATATAATGAAAGTGAAGCAAGATGTACATACTCTTGAAAGAACAATAAACATGCAAGATAAAAAGTGTGTATGCATAACAGTATGTCTGCTATTATGAAACTTAATTTGCAAAGCAAGCCGAAGATTCCCCGTACAGGAATGAGAAGAATTCACTATAGTGTTCCCTGCACCAAGTGATCTTAATATATAGGCAATCAAAATATACAGATTTCTTGCACCAAAAAAAAAAAATAAAATAAATATATATATATATATATATATATATATATATATATATATATATATATACAGATTTCCTGGACTGGTAAATTATGTCGGTAAGCAACCCCATCCCCTATGTGATATATCATTAATATCGTGAACCAAATAGTTGATTACGAACGAGAGAGTTAGCAAAGCTTGAAAAATCATATGAGGTTTTATATATGCATTTCATGAAAGGGAAATAGGGGCAAGACGACGAATGGATGAACTAATTGGCTACTGCCAATTCATCACACAAAATGTGTAGGTCTTTGTAAGAGAGTCAAACCACTTTAGCTGAGAGAGTATCTAGAACAATGGAAAGCATATAAGTTGCTTACATGAGATGCAGAGGAAATCCTTCTTCAAGAGGTGTCCACCTTGTCAGAGCCTGTATTAAAGAGACATGTACTTACTAACTTCATAGATCAGAAGACAAGAAACAGGAGAAGCAAGAGTAATCAGGCTTCCTAAACAACAAATTCCATCTTAGAGAGTTCACATTAATTATAGATTATGATTCCCTCAAAAAGCATCATAAAATATCAAAAAATAGTTAGCTAACCTGTTTGGATTCATCATATGTTGCTAGCTGTGACGCAGTCAAAGCACCAGCTCTTACCATACCAGGACCAACACCCTTCCAGAGAGCTGCTATTCCCTCTTCTGACAAAATTTTACGCAATTCACTGATAGCACCTACTTTGGTGTCCGAATTCATTTGCAACCGCACCTGATGAGCAAGGCCACTTTCTCACAAATCCAGAGATATACAAAGAAGAAACTACAAAGGAAAAGCAACATGCAGGAGGGAGAAGGGCACAGCTAGAGCACCTTCAAAACTTCTGTAGGATTAGTCAGTGCAGTGGCCAAGGAACCAGCAAATCCCCCAGCAGCTATTTTAAGAAGGATATTTGTGGATCCAAACGCCAATTCACAGACATGTTTTGAAGGTTCATACAAACCAAAACGCAACCCTCCATAAAGAACTGACCTTGTCAATGAAGGTGTCATTCCAAGATACATAGATCTGACCCCTTCATTCCTCAACATTTGGGTAAAGATCTGTACCTGTACAGTAAGAAAATGGCTGAAACAAAGATAAAACTTGACTTTAATATCTACTGAAGAAAAAAAAAACCGTTAGAGACCAAGATATATACCCCTCCAGTTAAAGGTCCTCTTTGATTAACAAGTTGCATTTGCAGCCGAACTTTGAGAACATCTGCAAAGACGGAATCAACAACATTCAGGGAAACAAATCCACAAACTAGAAGTTTGTAGTCAAGGTTCATCTTCATTACATGAAAGGAAAGAAGCCTAAAAGGTTCCCTGTAGAGAGTTAAAGACAAACTAGCAGAAGCATTTTTTCACCATAAAGCATGATATGATAAAATTACCATGGCAGCTTCACCAATCAATTTGGATTAAGAGCAATTCATGATATAACAAGATGACTAACTATGCAAAGTTCCCTTTTTTTAGATAAAGAACTATGCAAAGTTCCTATATCTAGCATTCTAGCTCATTTCTACCCTGTACCAATAGATCACCTCTTTTCCCAACACAATTAATTTCACAATCTCCATGGCTTCACCTTCAACCAGGTCAACTAACTGACCAGGCAGTAGAGAAACTCAGGCCACAGCCAATAATATTCATCATGTATGACTAACTATATTTCAACTATACCTTTCACCTTTCCAAATTGACTAACTATTGTTTGAGATTGCCATATTAGCTTAGGTTATGATGAACGGAAACAACACTAAAACGGACAATGTCTTCAGAACAACCTATCTTGTCACATCCCAGTGATCAATAACAGAAACAACATGGCATTTGAATATCATACTCCGTCCATAACATGCTATTAAAACCCGTTAACCTTGAGTGACTATACGAAGATCTACAACTGCCTAGGCATTACTATCCACCATTGAAGCAATAACTAGTTAATACACACTTTAGTTATAACTCCCACCAAGTCTTACCCCATACCCACAAGATACAGGCCTAAATGCAAGATATCCTAGAGTATATATAAAGTAATAAAACACCAATCACATAAAAAATCCAGCAACCTATCATTGAAGAATGCAAGCCCAACTGAGCAAAGGCCTCATTTAACAAATCAATATACCCAAATTCAATAATGTCACATACTATCAAGCTATCCTGAAATTTACAGCCTTTGCATTCAATTGACATGGGATTGATAGAAGAATCCTACAACCAAAATAACCACATTGACTAAATCACTCAAGAGAGAGAGAGAGAGAACGAACCTAAAGGATGTGTAATACAAGTAGCAGCTACAACAGAAGTGGAACTAGTACCAAAATGATAGAAAATTGTTGATGTTGGTGGCAAAAGCCATCTGGGTTTTTCTTTCTCATTGCTCCTCACAGAATCTGCATACAATCAACAGTTTATAAGAACCCAAAAACAACGAAAACCCAATTCTCAAAAATGGGTAGCTGCAAAATTCAGGTAAATTCCCAAAATTCCAGTTCAATTTTGAAGATGACATAGACATAATGGATCATACTATATACTATGAGCTAGTAAATGGATAGAGAGAGAATGTTACTGGGGAGAGAGAGAGAGAAAGAACCTGAAGAAGAGTTGCCTACGGCCATGCTATTGCTTAAGCCGTGGCTTTTCTTCTACTCAGAACCTTGACAGCAATGAGGTTGCGTTTTGATTTGTTAGTTCATGGTTTCAATTTTTAAGTCAAACAAGAGAACAGATTCGTTGAGAATATTGGCCATGGATTTTAGCTTTGGGTTCTTTTTTCCTTTTATGGAATGCCGAATGCTAAATCCCACATGTCTTTTTTATTTTTTCTCTTTTGCTACGCGAATCCCACATGTATGCAGCACAACTGGACAACTCCCACCCAAATTGGACTAAGGTTTTTTTTTTCCTGACAGTAAGAACGGCCCAACTTAGTCCGTTTCATCTCGGGTTTGTAGCTCAGCCCATTTCTAATTAGACTAAAATAGGTGGTCAGATGCACACTCACACACCGAGTGACAAAACTCGGAAAATATCTTGAAGGAGGCCGAAAATTACAACTTAAAGAATATCTAATTGTTATATTATTTTTTGATAAAAAAAGTTAAAACTAATATAAATCAGTGAATAAATATATAAGTATATCTAAAAACAAGTCGATATAGTCTAATATTTTCTTTTTCTCTACCAAAAAGAAGAAAAAAAAATGAAAACATCTCCATTTTATTAGTTTAGCCCGCCTTGCTTTCATAGAATAAAAATTCTTTATTATCGTGTCTAGTAAAAATGTTTCGGCAATCTCTTTCTCTATGTAGACTATCAAATAATGAGAAAGAAAGTCATCCTCCGTCCTATTACGAAGACTAGTCTTGACAATCTTCATCGCTGAAAAAGCTCGCTCAGCCGCTACCGTGGAAACAGGAAGAGTTAAAGCAAGGCGGATTGACATATCAACCAAATAATACACAATTGATTTTCTTGTTTCACTCAACAATTGGCATAAATCAATAATAGTGCTCAAATTCTTCAAATTTGGATTGTTTCGAACATCGAGATGAAAATTTTGAAGTTGAAACTTTAAATGAGTTCTTTCTTGCTCAGAAAAATCTGCAGGATAGTACTTTTCAGCAAGAATACAAATATTCTCTACATTGAAATTCTTATAACCATCGATAGTATTCAATGCAGCACTCAAGATAATTAGCTCTGTTGTTTGCTCACTGAATCGACTATTCAGTTCCCGAAGTTGTTGATTTACGACAATATAAAACACATCTCTGCGAAAGTGTTCCTCCACGGTGAAATCATCTTTGTTACGCCGAGATAGAATTATGTCAGAACACAGGATAGACATATCAGGAACTTCAGTATCATGTTTCTGCAAAATAATAGTACCTTATTTGAAAGAGATTCCCAACCATCATCTCTCATTTTCCGCACTAATAATTTTGTGCCTGAAACCAAGTGCATAACATTCAATATATCTTGAGATTTCTGTTGGAGAGCTTGACAAAGTGCATCTATAATTCCCATGGTTTCTTGCATCAAATGCAAGATAAAAATAAAATCAAAGGACAATACTTTCTTAAAGGCAGATTTTGCATTCGCGCACTCAGACCATGTAAGATCTCTTTCTGAATCGCTGGAGAAGTGTATTTAACATTTCCTGGGACATTTTCCAAGATAACATCATATACTTCCTTATTGTAATACCCTAAAAGTTTTTAACATTTCAAGAAAGTTTCCTTTGTTTTTTGAGTCCGCACTTTCGTCATGTCCTCTAAATGCACATTTCTGAAATGTTAGCCATCTTACAACATCTATTGAAGTTTTAAGTCTCATTCGATTTTTTACTATCTCCTCCGAAGTTTGCTTGTCAACCACATGCTCAATATGACCTTTTGGGCTCATCAAATTCACCAAACATTGAGCAGCATAATTGTGAGCAGAATTTGCATATTTTTCCATATGAGATAGGAAGACACATTCTTTTTCATCAACCTTTTTACAATATTCTAAATCCATTTACTGCGAAAATATTGAACCATGCTTTCCAGCTGGTTTTTTCCCAAAAAGAAAGCATGGAAAATAATGGGCAACATCTGTGGTGCGTAGATTCATAAGAAGTTATACTTCCCCAATATCACAAAACCCTTTGTGAATGAAATTCACAACAATTTTGCATTACTCCCCAATATCGAGTAGGTTCAGTTAGTTCGGTCAGGTTATTTTGTTTATTAAATTATTACAATTCTCGCTGTTAGGATATATGCGAGTCTGGTTGGATTTAATCGGGCAGAATTGAGTTTAAGCTGATATCGGGTTTTTAGACAACTCAAATGTTTAGATTTGAGTTTGCTTGGATAGTAGATAATTCATATTTTAAGTTATATAAGGGGCTCATGTATCCAAAACATATAGAGGCATGTAAGAAAATTTTAATTATGTGAAATTTGTTCATTCAAAATTAAACCGGGTATACTTACATCTTGTAAGTTCAAGATTGATTTGTAAGTTATTTCTACTAGTCCAAAGCAAGTTTATTCATCGTTATCGTCGTTGTCGTCATCATCCTCATCATTGTCATCGTCGTCGTCTTCATCATCATCATCATCATCATCATCAATATCATTAGAGTGCATTCTAATTTTGGCTAATTACATTCGAGTTATTTTGCCTCTCAAGTCACTTTGAGTCCAATTTATTAGGTTTTAGTCACTTCGAGTATGGGTGTAATCGGGTATATATCAAGTTTAATCGGATCAACTTATTTAATTTGATTGCCATAGAATTGGGTACTAGATGGTTCAGGTTGATTTTTCATAATTGAGTTAGGTTTTGCCACCTTTAGATATGCATGCCAATATATAGCGTGATTTCATATTCAAGCTTTAGATCCAACCCCTCAAACTTTACGAATAATTAGTTGATTCAAACGAATAAATATAAAGGTTTTAATAAGTTTCTGTTCGTCTCAATCTGTTCGAATTTTATCTTTGTTTATTTTAGTGTTCTCTAATTGTCAAACCTTTTGAAAACAATGCTCAGAGTTGGAGTTTGGTTATGATCAATCTGAGTTTGGTTTCACCCAATCATTGTCAGATTTGAAAGATCTTAATTGCTGAAATCACGGAATTAATGAGATCCGTTTTTGATATTATAATCTTTTATTCTTGTATATAACAGCTCCTGATTTTCAGCCCATTATCTTTATTGTGATATTATATCCTTGATCTCCAAGTCATTGATTTCCTTGATTCTCTCCCCACTAATTGCCCTAATTGATTTCCTATTGATGGAAAAATTTCAACCCTCTTTTGGCTATAAAAGCCTTATTTATATTGCTGGAAAATACATAAGAAAACACCATCCATCTTCCTTTTCTCTCTCTACACCTTCCATTATCCCCGAGCAAGTTGAGTTTTATTCCAATCCTTCCTCGTGAGTGCACACGAGTAAGGGTGATGTATTAACCTTGGGAAGCGAGCGCTGGGTGATCGATTTGCACCGAGATCGAGGCAAAAACGCTTTTAAGGCAATGGTTAATCCCACGACGCAGCAAGTTACTTTCGTGTTCTGTTTTTGACAGTTGATCTTCGGGACTGACCAAACATCCGCTGTTTGGGTACACCTATTCTAACAAAACCTTCTGTAACACCCACCGAATTCGCAATGATTTCCAGGGAACTATCGACGTCACTATCCATGACTCGACACCACTGAACCGTCCCAAATCCAATTAGTTACTTTCGTGTTCTGTTTTTGACAGTTGATCTTCGGGACTGACCAAACATCCGCTGTTTGGGTACACCTATTCTAACAAAACCTTCTGTAACACCCACCGAATTCGCAATGATTTCCAGGGAACTATCGACGTCACTATCCATGACTCGACACCACTGAACCGTCCCAAATCCAATTCATCACTAAGGAATAAATGCTAAGCAGAAAGGAAAACTAGATATCAAAGGAAGCATCTAAACAAATTAAACACAAATATCAGAGTTGTGTATCAAGTGATCTTAAGTCCATTAAAGTCTTATTACAACTTTGCCTTCAAGGGCACAAACCAAAAATCCCAAATCCAAAGTAGCCAATAAATCAATAGTTCTAAACAAACAGCCCACATTCAACCTTCTAGCAAACCGTCCTCACTCAGCTACACCTGCACTTTGGTTTCCATGACGGAAACAAGGTACAGAAGAAAAGAGAAGAAACAAAATAAAACAAAATTCAGATAAACTGACTAAACGTCGTCCATACCCAGTAAAAACACTTTCGCAAACCTTACCTGGGTTTTAGAAGAATCATTGAAATTCATTTGCATGCACAAGTAGTCATACAATCAAGCACACGCATACTCAGTGTTCAATTACATGCAATTCTTCCTTTAGTGATCAATCGAACACAAATAGAGAAACCATCTTGATTAGAGTAATAAGAGAGCGAATAGAACAGCGATTACCCATACTGTTCATAGAAAGATATAGACATACCATGGAATTACTCTAGTGTATACTCACACTACCTCTAACATAATAATCGATACGTAGAGAATTAAACAATGGGGAATGATCCGTCCCGAACACGCTACGAGGTGTCCATAAAAGTAACTTGGGAATCACGCATCCCTAGACTACATCAATTAGATAAGTCTCGATAGCTCGATTACTCCTAGGGATCATTAGGAGTCTTATTCTCATTTATAAATCAATTCACATACTTGCATTGATTGACCTAGTGGTACAACGAGACCACGACATACTACTTCATTTCATACTCATGATAATGAATAATAATAACGACGATAACGACATAAATGCATATTAACAATAATCATACTTCATATATGTCTAACGAAATTTCGGCAGCACTTCTGTAGTAAATCATGATATCCAAAAATTACACTTTCACAAATAAACCATCCAAGATACATTAGGTGCTCATTAGTACTCAATAAGAACCCATTCCAATTAGCACGTATAGTATATCATAATAATATTAGAAATTCAACATTACCATACATGCTCAATAATTAACATATGAACTAATTAATTAACGAAACTTCATAAACTTGTCATACTCAATATAATTCATATTTACAGCGAAGAATATATTCAAATTCTCATAATTAACGACGATATAATTTAATCATGCTTCGCATATTAAATTCACAATAATAATCAATTAGCACATAACACATCAAAAAAAATTTGGAAAGAGGCAGACACAATCATTTACCTAACAAATACTCACTACGCATTAAGTAACTTGGCTAATCACAACTCGATCACGCTTGTCCGTTTGGTGCTAATTAAAAACAATTACCGAGATATAATTAGTAAATACGAAAATCCAAAAAGTACTGAAACTGTAAACTAGTATTTTTATTAAATTCTTTGATTTATTCCAACCAATTTAGGCTTTTGAAAATCCAGATTCGGACTCCAAACTAGTACAGAAAAATAAAAACAATTATTGAAAAATACTGAAAAATACGAAATTAATTAAAACGAAAATACAAAATTCGAAACCCTAACTTATTGTGCAAGTCTCGACCATGGTCACCCACAAGGGGACCCATGGTCGGACCCATCAGCACTATCACCACCACCAGACCACTGTGGTCGGCGGTGGTGACTTACCGGTGACCGGCGTCCAGGAGAGAGAAAGAGAGAGAGAGAGAGAGAGAGAGAGTTCGCGAGGGAGCGAGAAAGAGAACGGGAGAGAGAGAGCGACTGAAGGAGAGAGAGGGGGCGGGGGAGCGATCGGTGGGTCCGCTCATGACGGTCGACCGCTCGGCCAGGCGGTGGTGGTGGCGCCATGCCGCCGGCGAGCCAAAACAGAGGAGAGAGAGAGTGTGTGTGTGTCGCGAGGGAGAAGGAGAGAAAGAGAGGGAAAGGAAGAGAGAGAAGGGGCAGCCACCACCTGGTGTTCTCCGGCGAAGGGCGGCAGCAAGGGGGAAGGGTAGAGAGTGGGAGAGAGAGAGAGAGAGAGAGAGAGAGAGAGAGAGAGAGAGAGAGAGAGAGAGAGAGAGAGAGAGAGAGAGAGAGAGCCGTGAGAGAGGAGAGAGAGTGTGTGAGGTTTTTAGCTCAGTTTTGCAAACTGATCAACTGGCCCATCTCTAGGCTTATATAGGTGCCCAGTCAATGGAAGTCAAAACCTACTAGAATTAGGATTAATTTTCTGATTTAATTGCTAGTTAAAAAAAAACAATTAAAACTTATTAAATATTAATTAAAACTAATTAAAACAATATGAATAAGCTTTATTCATGTACAAACCATTTTAATTAAATCCTTCAATTTGATAATTATAAATCCCGAAATTCCCATAATAATAATTAATATTATTATGGCTTAATTTGAGTAAATCGAATCGTTAAATAAATATGCGATTTAAATCTCCAAAACTATTTATAAATGAATTATAGTTCGATATTATAATTATAGAAAATATTGGGGTATCACATTCTACCCTCCTTAAAATAAGTTTCGTCCCGAAACTTGAAACATGAAGTAATCACTTCTCAACGACGGACGAGTTTACCCATGCGAAGGTATAAAACGATTTTAGGACAACGACAATGCAATAAGTGTACTATGGTTGTGATCTAAGTCGATTAGCAATGCAGCATGCAATGGTAGAACATGCAACTCGTGCAAAGCGGTAAACAAAACACGAAATTACTAGGTGTGACATTCTACCCTCCTTAAAAAGGGTTTCGTCCCGAAACTCAAATGGAATTAGTACCTTCGACAAAGAGTTCTGGGTACTTCTCGCGCATCTGGATTCAGCTTCCCATGTTGCCTCTTCTTGACCATGACGAAATCAAATAACTTTCACAATCGGAATAGTCTTCGTACGGGTCGAGCGCTCTTTGCGGTCGGTGATCTCGATCGTACGTTCCACATACGTCAAACTCTCGTCAAGTTCGATCGTTTCCGGTTAAACGACATGAGTTGGATCATGTACGTAGCGCTTCAGTTGAGAGACGTGAAACACATTGGGGACTTTTTCAAGTTTCACTGGCAAAGCTAAGAGATAAGCAACCTCGTCAATCCTTTCTAGGATCTCGTATGGTCCAATGTAACGAGGACTCAACTTCCCCTAACGACCAAAACGCATAACGCCCTTGGTAGGAGATACTCGCAAAAGTATCTTGCTTCCTACCTCAAATTCTTCAGGTCTACGACCTCTATCTGCATACGATTTATGGCGATTTTGTGCACTTCGCATCTTCGTCTGAATCACCTTCACAATGTCGACAGTCTGCTGGATCATATCAGGATCCAAAATTGCAGTCTCGCTAATGTCGTTCCAACATACAGGCGATCTACACTTCCTACCATACAAGGCTTCATATGTTGCTCGATCGATGCTCGAATGATAGCTATTGTTGTAAGAAAATTCGATCAACGGAATGTATTTATCCCACGAACCTTGATATTCGAGGGTACACGCTCTAAGCATATCCTCTAGAGTCTGAATTGTTCTTTCCGTCTGGCCATCTGTTGGAGGATGAAAAGCGGTACTAAACTTCAATTTGCTTCCGAAAGCTTCTTGTAATTTCTGCCAGAAGTTAGAGAGAAATCTCGAGTCTCTATTAGAAACAATATCTTCAGGTACACCATGAAGTCTCATGACTTCCTTGACGTACGCGTCAGCCAGCTTCTCCATTTCCCACATGTCGTGCATTGGGATGAATCTTGCGACTTTCGTCAAACGAACTACAACCACCTAAATGGCGTTGTTCCTCTTCTGTGTCAAGGGTAAACCCATGACAAAATCCATAGAAATTGAATTCCATTTCCAAGTTGGAACTTCCAGTGATTGTACCATTCCACCTGGTCTTTTGTGCTCGATCTTGACTTTTTGACATGTCAAACACTTCGCCACAAATTCTGCGACTTCTTGTTCCATTCACTTCCACCAGAACACTTGGCGAAGATCTTTGTAAAGCTTGTCTCCACCTGGGTGTACAGAATATGGCGTATTATGAGCTTCACCCAGAATTTGACTTTTGATATCAGCGTCATTGGGTACGCAAACACGTTCTCGAAATCTCATAATTCCATCTTGGCCCAAAGTGAAATCCTCGGACCTACCCTCGTCTTTGTGGTTTAGAATCCGCTGAAGATCCTCATCACCACTCTGTTTATCTTTGATCTCCTCTAGCAGTGTTGGTCGAACGGTCATATGTGCTAAGGTACACTGAACGTCACCTTGAAACACAATCTCCACCTCGAGACTTTGCAAGTCACATATGATCTCCTTAGGAAGCAGTAAAGCAGTGTTTAACGTATGACGAGTCTTCCTACTCAAAGCAGCAGCGACTACATTCGCTTTACCCTCATGGTATTGGATATCAATGTCGTACTCCGTCAAAAGTTCTAGCCATCTCCTTTGGCGCATGTTCAACTCTGTCTGCGTGAAGATGTACTTGAGACTCTTGTGATCAGTGAACATCTTGACTGTGGAACCATACAGGTAATGTCGCCAAATCTTCAATACGAATACGACGGCAGCAAGTTCGAGATCGTGCGTAGGATAGTTGTCTTCATGTTTCTTCAGTTGTCGTGAGGCGTAAGCCACGACCTTTCCATGTTGCATCAAAACACACCCTAAGCCATGCTTAGAAGCGTCACTGTAGACGTCATAGCCTTCTGTTCCTGCAGCAATGTCAAAATAGGTGCACTCGTAAGACGTTTCTTCAACTCTTGGAAAGCAGTCTCACACTAGTCAGACCATACAAACTTTGTCGTTTTCTTCATCAAGTTCGTGATTGGCTGCGCAATCTTTGAAAACCTTCTACAAATCGTCTATAGTAGCCAGCAAGTCCAAGAAAACTCCGAACTTCGGTCACGGTCGTCGGTCTAGGCCAATCTGTAACAACTCGAATCTTCTCTGGATCTACGACCACTCCATTTTTAGACACCACGTGTCCTAAGAAAGATACCGTGTCTAACCAAAACTTACACTTTGACAACTTGGCGTAAAGTTGATGTCTTCGCAGAATCTCCAAGGCAATACGTAGGTGTTGCTCATGCTCCTCGGCGTTCTTTGGGTAAACCCGAATATCATCGATAAAGACTACAACAAACTGGTCTAGGTAAGGCTGGAACGTACGGTTCATCAAATCCATAAATTTCGCAGGCGCATTCGTCAACCCAAAAGGCATCACAGTGAACTTGTAGTGCCCATACCTCGTCCTAAATGCTGTTTTCGCAATATCAGGCTTAGAAATCCTCAATTGAGGGTATCCTAATCGTAGGTCTATCTTTGAGAAAATAGACGCACCACGCAGTTGGTCAAACATATCGTCAGTTCTGGGGAGTGGGTATCAATTCTTGATCGTAATCTTGTTCAACTCGCGGTAGTCAATGCACAGTCTCATACTACCATCCTTCTTCCGTACAAACAAAACAGGAGCACCCCAAGGCGGTACACTCGGACGTATGTATCCCTTTTATAACAAGTCCTCAAGTTGTGTTTTCAGTTCCTTCATCTCAGCAGGTGCCATACGATACGGTGCTTTCAAAATTGGTGCAGAACCTGGAGCAAGCTCGATCGTAAAATCGATAATGCGTTGTGGAGGCATTCCGAGAATCTCTTCGGGAACAACGTCAGCGTACTCGGAAACTACAGGAATAGGCTGCGGAGCTTCGGTCTCGCGACTCGTATCCACCACATGACATAGGTAAATCTCTTCACCTTTTGTCGTACACTCCTTTGCTTTCATGATCGCCACTACCTTCAACTTTGGCTTGACCACGACTCCTCTATAAGTGCGGCATAAATGGGACAATTGGTTTTCATTAAGGAGAAAGTGGTTGTACCATTGAATTTGAATGAGATAGTGGTTGTACCAAAACCCTCATTTAATCCTCTAATGTCTCATGTGGCCTGTGGATTAACCCACAAAGTCAACCTATCATTCTCAAGATGTTTGGTTAATCCTGTGAGTTCCATGCAAAATCACCCAATAATATTGATTGGGTTGCTAACTTAAAGGGTAGTCAACCAAACATTTTCTTTCCGTAATTACCGATTATGTAGTTCAGGAAATGGGGGATTTTATTTAATCAAAGAAAAAAATATAAAAGTATTTTGGCACTGCATCGATAAGAGTATTCGAACCCCCATCAATACCCACTACAGTAGAGTGACAGAATCAAGTAGAGGAGGAGACTCTCCCTGCAAATAAAGGTAAAGGAGTTTTTAATCTCATTATTAAATTAGAATTTAAACCTTTATCCATTGGGTTGTGAGAGTAGAGCACTTACCTCTTGTACTCCCAGCTCATTCTCGTGAGCAAGCATTAGATGAGCCGCTTGGTTAGTCCCTCTCGTAATATGAAAGAAACAACACTACAAATACATTAAGAAGATTCTATCTATCTATCTATACTAAAATTTAAAACACAGTGCAGCAGCATTGCTAGCCTTGCCAAGCGACACTATTTCTGATGATTTTCTATGTGTCATCACTTTATTGAAATCATTCATTAGTTATTTTCAATCAAATAAAATCCTATGACCTCCAGGTTATCATACTAATGATTAAATTAATTGTGCTACTAATTTAATTTGTTAATCTTTCATACGCAAACAAAAATTAAACCCATTTATCAATTAAGACAAAAAAACTCACAATTATTTGGCTTAAATTATGACTAAAGAGAAATGACTCATAAATTTTTATGTGTGTTTCTTAATTATTGTCAAGTTAAAATATCATTGTGTGTTGGGTTAAGAGTATATTGCTAATAGTCTATATGTATAGTTGATGGGGGTAGTGTTGCATCATTTTGACACTTTTTGGACTGGATATATAAGTAAATTGCAAAATAATTAATAAACAAGTTTGGGTATATAAAACTAGTTTTATATCATGATTAACAATAAATGAGATATATGTTGTATATTTTTGGTATTTTGCCCTGTATCCATATATGACATATGCCAAAGGTGTCTTGGAAATTTATAGCAATAAAGACATTTTTTTTTTGGGTGAAAAGGAGGGGAATAAAGACATTTTATTTAATATTAACACACAAATCGTGCATCGCACCAAAATGTAACTAATCTATCTATGTATATGTGAGGCTAATGCTACGGTAAGAAAACAACCATTTTGAAGGGAAATTTTGAAATTTTAAAGTATCTTACCCTAAGCTTTATATGGAATTGAAGTGATCTTTTACCCTTAGCATTAAAACCGGCCTCCCTGTCAAATTTCATCCTTGCTTTAGTTGCTTATTGTCAACATGATCACAATCAATTTCGCCTAATAAGTAACCTCAATAAGTAACCTCAATTATAACGACCTAATAATGATTCATTATCTCATATTCCCTCCGTTTCATGAAAATATTTACATTTGCTTTTTCACGGTATTCAATGCACCACTTTCACCGTAGATAATTATAATTATATGCATATATAAATTATAAAATTATAACTTTCAAAAGTATTCTTTAAAATGACTCTAACAATAGTATTTTTACATAATAAATCTTTGTATTTTTTCACTAATTCATGGTCAAAATTTGTGAATTTTGACCTTAAAAAATAAAGGGTAAACATCTTGGTAAAACAGAAGAAATATAACTTTTCACATATATAACTTTTCCTCGTCTTCCTTACTACTGCTAATAAAAGAAAAGAAATAGGTACAAACATATCATTTTCTTCAAACGGAACTCATGCACAAAATATCTCGTTTATTGTACATAATAACATCACATCAATAGTTTATCAAAAAATAAAAAATAAAAATAAAAAAATAAAAAAATCACACGTCCCTAATAAACGATAGACAAGCCCTATATATAAGCTTACCAAACTCACATATAGTCACTCATAATAGGCTCATATTCATAAAGCGCATCATCTAATATTGTCAGTGTGAGAACTCTACTAGTAAGATCTACAAGAAGATGGAAAAAATGGTTGTCTTGGTCATTGTCGTGCTCATGGCTTCGGGTATAAATCTACAACATTCTTATCTACATTTCATCTTGTATGGTGCACAATAATGTCTTGATTAGTATAGATTTAAAATTAAAATTAGTAATCTTACCAAATGTAAAACTATAAAGAATATTTTATGCATTGTTACCATGTTAAAGGTAACAATTATTTTCAGGGAATGCAAAAACAAAATAAATTGCCTGTGAGTAGCCCTGAATCTGATAAATGAACTTTCATTCATTCATCAACATTACCCCAGTGTCTTCAAAGAGGCTCCCGCCTAGGCAGGGTAAGAGGGGGGTAGGTTGTACGTAGCCTTACCTCTGTGAGAGTCTCACAGAGAGGCTGTTTCCATTTGACCCAAGATCCGAAGAGCGATGACCATCGGCAACTTCACAATAAATAAGAAGTGCCGACAGTTTTATGAGCCATTTTACTTTAGTCCATTACATTCCGAAGCCAAAAAGTAGAGCAACTTTTAGCTCCACTGGAAATGGTGGACAGGAATCTGATAAATGAACTTAGAAAATACAAAACTATATATCAAAATCATAGATAAACGTACACCTTAGAAAATACAAGAAATTGCAATAGTTTAAACCCAAAAACTTGTATAAGACGATTCTACTATTGAACTTTTGGTTAGGTGATGATAACTTTTTAGTGAAACAAATGTCACAGTTTATAATAACTGTCCGTACAAGTTTAAATACTGAACCAAATTTTATTTTTTTTGACCGAATAGTGATCGAATTTTTATTATGACTTGGTCTCACAGAGGACTTGCTCATGTAATTAATTGTTTATATTTTTATTTTTATTATCTGATAGTAAAGAAAGAGCAAGTCTTGTGTGAGATCAACTCACAGTAAAATAGGTTTAACATTTATAAACGTAAAATGCACTACATATTATGACGATGATCCTTATTTTTAATAAAAAAGATATCATCATCTCATCGAAAGTTACAACAAGACCATCTAACTAACGCCTTATACAAATTTTTGTGGTAATGAAAATTGTAGTTTAAAACAAACTCAATGCATTACGCCGCGAAACCTATTATATATGTAACTGATTAAGTGAATATGTAATTTTAATTATTTCAGGTCCAGTGCTGGGAAGGATGCAGCAATCTGATAATAATTTGCCTTCAACTGGAAAGAGTGAAGAAATAATAATATTGGAGAAATTCCCTATAAATGAAATGGTGGTAACCAAAAATGTGAATGGAGGACTCAAATGCGCGGATATGTTGCAAGATTGTTTTAGAACCCCTTGTTGTGCACCCTATAAATGTGTTGTGGCTGGCAGGGGTATATGTAGCATCATAGTTTATCCTCCGGTGTCTACTGCCCATTATTAGCCTATAAACTAGTCTTGTGACCCGTGCGATGTCTCGGGTTAGCCTATAAATGTGGAGGTAGCTGGTGAGGCTAAAGTCGATAGACATATGAACTCCATTTCGTGAATAAGGTTATATTCCAATGTCACTTACTACTGTGAGGAAAGTGACTAAGCTTATGATTGTGAAGTTAAAGCTATATGTTTTATGTGTTGTATAATAATCTTATTCTATGTTTATTTGTGATGTTTTGGAGTTTTGAATGGTTTCTAATGCCAATATGGTACATTTGACATTATAGCTTTTATTTTCCTAGAATGCATAAAAACTAGAGGGTTTGTGCCCAAGGACAAACCCTAATAACTCCACATGAAAAGGCCATTTGAAAAGGATTTTCACAAAAAATTAATGTTATCAGTAATTAGGGGGTCTTGACTATGAAAAAAATTACACAAAACTTGTTTGAGACGGTTTTATCGTAATTTTTGGTGAAACGAGGATCAACTTTTAGTACAACAAGGATCACTATTCATAATAAGTGACCCCTATATTTCTAGACAATGACCTCATTTTTTAGTGAGTTGGTCTCACACAAGACATTATTACAAAAATTTTATAAAATTGATACTGTTTGAAAATACAAATAAAATTGAATCTAAAAGGAGTATTTTGATCATGCAAATCTTCATATTCGCAAATCAATGGTCAAAATTTGTGAAGTTTGACTCAAAAAGTTAAATAGGATGCTCATATTTATTTATTTATTGGCAATTAATCTCATTCTCATTTAATCACCATAAGCAAGTTACAAGCCAGATCTTGAGTTACCAAAATCTCTCAAAATACAAACCACAATAAACATGAAGAAACGGAACAAACCACTGCTGTATTGCATATTGACAGCAAGAGAGGCACACATTCTATGAAGGGTTTCCCCTCATTACTAACCAAATATGCAGCAGGGACCAACAAACACACTAAAAGCTATGCAACTAGGACTCTATAATTTCTCCAAATGATCCCACAACTTCCTGTTGATACGTGCACGCCCAAAAGCTAGGTGCTGAATTTGTCTACAAAGCTCTTCAACAGGCTGTTGCTTGCTCTGAAACACCCTTTGATTCCTCTCTGTCCAGATTGTGTGGACACTGGACAGTGATAGCAAAGCACATTTTCACAGCACATGCATCTGGAGACTTGCTGTTACTATAGCGCAAAACTTTCCTGTACTCCTGCACTTGCTACACCACGTTTTAACCATCTCAGAGTGGTACTCCAAATAGCTCTAGTCCATTGACATTCAAAAAAGAGGTGATGAAAAGTTTCCCGTTGGCTGCAAAAAACGCAAGTATCATCTGCTATGACCCCCCAGTTGCACAAAATATACTTCGTTCGTAATTTCCACAGGAGAGCCAACCATAAAATAAACACTGTTTTGGGAGGTGCAGCATTGGCATAAATGATATTCTTCCACTCTACCTTCTCTGCTTGTCCTCTGATCAGTTTATAGGCTTTTTTTTATTGAGAATTTGCCTGCAACAACCACGTTCAGCCACTCTCCAAGCTTGAACTTGTGTTTCCTGGCATGGAATATTTTCCTAACCATCCATGATGCTTGTATAGGAGCTTCCATTTGCCAGAAATCCTGATTCTTCACAAAATAAATGTGCACCCATTTTATCCACAATTTGTCTTGTTTGATGCTCAGAGCCCACAGTAGTTTGCTTATTGCAGCTTGATTCCACAATATTAAGTCCAAAATGTTGCAACCCCCAGCACTTTGAGGGAAGCTCATTTTGAAAGGGGATATTTCATCTTCCTTTATTTACGTTCCTATCAAATCATCCCTACCAAACAAGCCGGAAAAAAACATACCCTAAGCCGAAGAAAAAAATAAAGATGAGTAATAATCAATGGAAAAAAAAAACAAGAAAACCCCCCACAAATAAAATAGACAGACGTCAAGGCTGCATTTAGGATTACAACCTTTGGGTTAACCTGTTAGCTGTTAGCTATTTTTTACGACATCATCAACGCTCTAACTTTCTATCTGTTAGAAAATATTAATAGTAAAAATAGGGGAATGGAATTTCCGTCAATCTAACATATATGAACTTTATTAATCAAAATGTATAACAAAAATACAAGTACAATTCCAGTACAAATTACATGAATACATCAACATGATGAACAATAGAATAATGTAAAATAGAGTAAGGATTAGAGTAGCTTGTTTAATAAGAGTTTGGGTTGAGGCACGCTAGGCGCTATCCGTGGAGAAGAAACGCCCCTCCTGCACGAGTCTTTAGTTCATTGTTATGTGGCGTTCTCCACCTCAGATACAACAACCCGTTGAAAACTATAGATACAGCAAATAGCTCTCCTGAACCACCGAATCGCCAATGCTCAAAACTAGTTTTTAGTATATAATATCATGTAAAATATATTTGAGAACTTAGTAACCAAATGTTAAAGTGGAAGAAGCATTGCTGCGTAAAGAATACTAGACACTTTTTTCTCTACTTTTTCACCGTCAGTAATCAAGTGCTTTTATAGTCAAATACCCACTCTTCCATGAGTCGTGGTAGTGGTCTAATTTGTAGGAGGTTTACTAGCTCCATAAATCAACTTATTAGGAAACTTTGACCATATCATTTGTGTAGGTAGTTACCAACAAAATAGGAGACTAGTTACTCCACCTTTAACGAATCAGTAAAAATAATTTATTAAGTAAATAAATTAAGACTTTATATTACTAACTTGCTAGAGCCTGTAAAAGAGTGGTACATAGATTACTATTACCGAGTATATAGTAGACGTCAAGCAGTTAATAATAAAAGTCCCAAATAATAAATTTTAAATCACATTAAATTTTCCAACAGTATCTCCATGGACTATGGATGCATGCGGAATTGTGGATTGTGGATGGTAGCTGAATCAAGATTAAGAGCCATCTAATAGAGATTTTGTCTTTCTTCGAAGATCATTTGAAGACTGCAACAAGCCCGTAGCCTCACGCTTGACTAGTGGAGCTAGATGAGAAACTCTCCCTACAAGACACACGAAAACATTTTTGAAGAATCATAAACTTAAGAGTATAGTATTTGAAACAAAATTGTAAGCAAGAAAACTGTCTTAGCAAAAACAAAGACCACATTAGCACAAACCAGAACAGAAACTTACATTAGCCCATTTTGCCGCTCCTCGCTCAAGTAGCCAGGAATAGTCAGGTGCCAGTACTTTTCTAGTTTTCTGCAATGGAAATTTATACTATCAGAATATTTTTGGTTTTAATAAAATTGCTAAATAGATAGAGTATTTACATTTACATAGCAGAGATTTGTTCTAGTTTGGATGCAAAAGAGATACTTTCTGTATGGACCCATTGTGCAGCATCATTGTCTAGCATTTCACTTGATGCACTCATTGCAGGATCCTTAACAGACATATTTCTCTAATTTGCCTCGTAGCTGCAGCGAACAAACTTAAACTTGTCAGGTTGGTCAGGGCTTGATGGTATTTTTTGTAATGCACAAACTAAAAACCATTTGTAGATGATACAGTAAACAGTTTTACTTCCAAGGGCATGTAATTTGTATTTTGTAGCCATCAGAACACTTAAGAAGAAACCAGGTATTCCACTTTGCTAGACAATTAGACATTGTAGACACACATGACATTACACATTGTCCAAGCTACGTTTCAGTGAAAACTATAGCCATAGCCCATAGTAGAGTTATCTACTCATCTCCCACATTACCAAAAGACTAGACCCATCAAAGCACATCATCTAACAAACTCAAATAGCAAGGTAAATATCAAGGGGGTTTTTTTTTCCCACAGAGGGAGATAAATGGATCATCAGCAAAATTGGTTTATTTATTTATTTAATTATTATTATTTAGGAAGGCATATCTTCCCTGTACCTTGACCAGGAGGACACAAGACTACCAAGATCACACAGTACCACAGGTAATACGATATCCTCCAAAAAGCCTATTTGCTAGCTTCTACAAGAAGAACAGGGCATGAAAGAGTAAGAAATATGAATAAGCAAGAAGGGGGCAGGGAAAATGTGTATGCTAATGATGAGTAAATGTGTATCACATGTACCTTAGTATATGACTGCAAACATGGCAAGATGAACTTCGCAGCACACCGCATACTGGGAATCATTCGCGAGATAACTCCAACAGAATAGAACTAACAGCTTTTAAAACGACATTCTATTCATTGCCTTCTTTGGAACCCTTTCAAGAAACTACATAATAAAATGGACAGCACGAGGCATAAGTTAGAAAAGGTGAATAGGTAGTGTGCTAAAATGGATGGCAAACAGTTAAAATCTCCTTTCAGTTATCATGTTCAACTACAGAAGCAATTGTAAACAGCAACTCAAAATAACAACTCGTATATTATTAGTATCATAATGCGCAATCCAATAGGCACAGTACAACTAACAAAAAAAGATGGAGTGTGAAACAATGTATGGTGGCTAACTGAACACTAGGTCTAGACCTTAACCTGAACAATATACTCCCTCCGTTCTTTTTTCTCCTACCCACTTTTCTTTTACCTTCGTTCTTTTTTCTCCTACCCACTACCCCTTTTAGTAATACTTTGAGTACTAAAAGACCCATTTATCTTTACTTTTTCTTGTCATCATTACTTTCCAACCCACTACTAACTCACACACTCTCTCTCATGTTAAAGTAAGGGCAAATAAGGAATTTTTGTTCCAAAAGCAATTCTCATTAAACTCCGTGCAAAAAGAAGTGGGTAGGAGAAAAAAGAACGGAGGGAGTACAAGGCTAACATGAGTTTTTCATTTCAGAATTCTTGAATGGAATGAACTTCATCGAACTTTTTTTTTTTTTTTTGGGGTGAGAGGCAAAACTTACTGTGGATACTGAATTGAATGCTGAATGAAATCAGTGAGATTTCATGGACGAGATAGAAGTTGAAATTGCAGGAACAAGTGCTCAGAATCTTGAGCTCATATTATTTTACTGATCTAACTGACATAAGCCATTAACATTGTGTTCAAAACAAAAAAAAAAAAAAAAAAAAAAAAGCCGTTAACATACAACTGAAGGTTTGGAAAGACAGGACACCAGCCCTCAATATTCGTTGTTACAAGGGAAATTCCCAACTTGAACTAAGCACCAGAAACTGCAAGCTATTAAGGTTAAATCAGCATGTTACAGAATAAAGATTCTTCAAAAAGAAACCTTGAACACACCCATGAAGCATACATAAGATTGTTAATTCAGTTGAAACAAAATAGCAAAACACCACCAACCACAAACTCAAATCTTGAGATAGATGCGAAGCAATGCTTTGTCTTCATTGCTTATGTTATGAGCAGAGAGCAAGCAAGCAAACCAGGAAGTAGTGCCAGCAATAGCTGCAAATCCTTTGGCTGTCATAATGTTCTAAAGCTCCAAAGCCTTTCGGACATTACAACAGCAAAGAAATCCATGAATAACAGTATTGTAGGTGATCTCATTTGGAGAACATCCATTTTCCTCCATTGTCTTTAAAAGTTCACTTGCATCATCCATTCTCCCTTCTTTACAAAGTCCTTTCATAATTATATTGTAAGTATACTGATCTGGTTGCAACCCCTTACTCAGGATAGAAGAGGAGAAATTCACTGCTTCTTCAAGTCTCCCAGTTTCACATAGCCCGTCGATTATGATATTGAAGATGCTAATATCGGGGACTACTCCATTATTCTGCATTCTCTTTAGCATTGATATGGCCTCATCAACTTGGGCATTTTTACACATACTATCAAGCACTGAAGCATACGTGTGAATATCAGGATGTAGTCCATGCGATTCTATTTGCTTGAGAAGTTGGCATGCAGATTGGAGTCTATTGTTCTTGCACAAGCCTACAATAAGAGTGTTATAGGTAATCACATTAGGGGTCACTCCCTCGATATCCATCTCTTGGAACATGCTTAGAGCTGTGTCAATGTTCTTAGCTTTACAGTATCCATTGATCAAAGTGTTGAAACTCACAAGATCAGGCCGGCAACCTTTTTCAACCATCAAATCCATAAGCTCCGATGCCTCATCCATTCTACCACACAAACAATATCCATCCAGTAGAGCGTTGTATGTAATGAGATTTGGAGTCTCACCTCTCTCAATCATGAAGTCAAGCATGGCTCGCGCTTCATCCACTCTCCCTTGTTTACAGTACATGCTAGCCCAAGGTGTTATAACTAGCAATGTCAGGAGATATGTTATTTCCCAACATCTCAGACATCATTGCCTCAACATCTTGCCACCGCTCCAATTCACAAAGAGCTTGAATTAAGA
Source organism: Tetragonia tetragonoides (assembly GCA_038025085.1). NCBI lineage: Eukaryota > Viridiplantae > Streptophyta > Magnoliopsida > Caryophyllales > Aizoaceae > Tetragonia > Tetragonia tetragonoides. The sequence continues at coordinate 15,890,936 of CM076142.1, read as the reverse complement.
TGTTATAAGTTACGACAGTGGGTGAAATGCTATTACCTTTCATTTCGGAAAATAGCTGGAGTGCTTCCGGCAACATATTGTCCTTACACAGGCTGTCGATGATTGTGTTATACGTAAAAACACCAGCCTGGCACTGGCAGTCGCCAGAATGCATTTTCCTAAGCATTTTGATAGCGTCAGCATTGTTGCCTGTTCTACAAAGACCTTTGACCATAATGTTAAACGTAAATTTGTCCGTTTCTAACCCTAGCTTGATAAGTTTATCCAACAGTTGAACAGCTTGGGACAATTGATTAGTATGAATAAGGCCATTAAGTAAAGTGTTGAAGACGACAGCGTTGAGAGGATAGCCAAGCTTAAGGCGTTTACCAAGAAGCGAGAACCCGAAATCAACACGACCTATGCGACAGTAACAATTGACAAGAATACCAATAGAATGCTTATCAAGTCGAACACCGGATAATTTGAGACGATTCGAGAGAGAAATTACTGTGGTGAAGTTCTGTTTGGGTTCGATTTTAAGAATGGCAGTAAGTAGTTGATTAAATTCAATAACAGAAGGGAGAGGATGCAAATTGATCATTTGACGAAAGAGAGAGAGAGGACGGTCAATTGTGGGAAACCCTAAATTGCATTGGTGCTTAACAGACCTGAGAAATAATTCAGTGTCATCGATTTTGGAATCTTTTGAATTTGAGAAATTACGACAATGAAATTGAAATTGAAATTTCGGAAATTGAAAAGGAAAGAGAGGGAAATTTGAACCTGAAAAGACGAAATGATGGGGTTTGGTGGTATCGCCATGAAAGGTGGATGAAGCTTTAGCAAGAAAGCTTGCAGCTTCACACTTCGCCATCATCTTCATCATCTCTCTCTCTCTCTCTCTCTCTCTCTCTCTCTCTCTCTCTCTCCAAGACCCACTCTCTCTATCTGACTGGTCAGTGGTCAGTGGTCAGTGGTCAGTGGAGCTGCGTATTGTTGTTGGCTCATGTTAAAATGGCTGGAGCTTCATTACTGGAACTTCTTTCATTTTGGCTTTTGCTAACCACCATGATATTGATAATCATTCACAATTACACGAGTTATATGCTCATATGACCAAAGTAGTACTCCCTCCGTTTCATTACATAAGATATTTAAGGTTTTTGCACAAGAATTAATAAAGTTATTAAATATTCTCAATTTTAACAAAAAAATAGTTTTATTTTACTACATTACCCTTTAATTTTAGATTTGATAAAGAAAGTGGAGTAGTAATGAAGTAATGTGAAATAATGGTAGAATGGGTAATTAATAATAAATGCTTTATTGAAAGTTAGAACTCTAAAACGATTTATAAAGAAGGGCTTAGCTAACCTGTACCTAAGGATACAGGATAAAATTTTGGGAGACAGTGGATCGCTGTGGGTTGCGGGATGTTCGCTTTACAGGCTCTCAGTTCACTTATGATAATGGTAGAGGTGGGGAAATTAATGTACAAAGTAGGCTTGATCGGGCTATGGACGTTGAGAGTTGGCTTGAACTTTTCCCACATGCGAAGCTAGTTCATCTTGAGCGGGAATTATCCGATCACTCGCCTATTAAACTCCAATGTGCAGGGGTATCTCAACAGCGCAGAAATCCAAAGTTGTTTCGTTTTGAGCAGTTGTGGACGGAGCACGAGAAGTGCGAGGAGGTGGTGAAGGAGGCGTGGATGATTGGAGGCCCGACTGCCCTTGAGAAGGTTTGGTTGTGTGCTGCTGATCTCTGCTCTTGGAGTGAAGGTGAATTTGGAGCGTTGTTTCGGGATCTTCGGGGTAAGAGGCGACGGTTGAAAAAGCTGAATAAAGTCGGGCTCACCGATGACCAACTGAGAGAACGGAAGAAATTTTTGTGCGAGATTGAAGGGCTTGTTCGCGAAGAGGAATTGTATTGGCGCCAAAGGTCTCGTGTCTTGTGGCTGTTTGCAGGGGATCGAAATACGACTTTTTTCCATCGCAAAGCTACGGCACGCAAACAGAAAAACTAGATTAAGTCACTCAAGGAGGAGTCGAGGGCTGTTGGTAGCGGTGACGCTGAAGTTAGCCGTATTGCCCAGCAGTATTTCAGGTCTTTGTTTGCGTCTTCGGGCTGTGATCGGGTCCAGGATGCACTGGAGGGGTTGGAGCCGCGGGTCAGCACCGCCATGAATGCTGGGCTACGGCAGCAGTACACTAAAGATGAAGTCCAAGTTGCTTTGTCTCAGATGCATCCGTTAAAAGCCCCCGGGGCGGATGGTATGTCCCCACTTTTTTTATCAACATTATTGGCATATTGTGGGTGATTCTGTGGCTTCTTTGGTTATTGATATTTTGAATGGCAAAGGGGTACCGGAAGGTTTAAATCATACGTTTATTGTGTTAATTCCCAAGAAGAAGAGTCCGGAGGTTATCACTGACTTTAGACCTATCAGTTTGTGTAATGTCATATACAAATTGGTGTCTAAAGTCCTAGCAAATAGGCTCAAGGTTTTTCTGCCTGATGTCATCTCCCTTAATCAAAGTGCCTTTACCCCGGGTAGAATGATATCGGATAATGTTTTAATGGCCTTGGAAACTTTCCACTTCATGAAAAATACCACTGCTAGTGAGGGTTTCTTTGCTCTTAAATTGGATATGGCAAAAGCATATGATCGAGTTGAGTAGAATTTTTCGGAGGCTGTTTTGTGCAAGCTTGGCTTTGATAGTGACTGGGTGGCTCGGGTGATGGAGTGTATTCGGTTGGTGTCTTTCTCTACTCTAATTAATGGCAAACCCACGGAGACTTTTTTGCCAGAGCGGGGTTTGAGGCAAGGGGATCCTATTTCCCCATATTTATTTATTCTCTGCGCGGAAGCTTTATCTGGGTTGATTAGAAAAGGAGAGGAGCGGGGAGCGTTGCATGGGGTTCGTATTTGCCCTGCAGCGCCTTCTCTCACACATTTGTTTTTTGCAGATGATAGTTTGCTTTTCTCTAGAGCGACTCCGGCAGCTGCGGGTGTCATTCGTGAAATATTGGGTTTATATGAAGGGGCTTCGAGTCAAAAAGTGAGCTTGGAAAAGTCCAAAGTGTCCTTTACTAGAGGAGTTAGCCAAGGGGTACGTGATTTGATTGCAATGACGTTGGAGGTTGAGGTGGTGGATCACCACAATCGCTATCTTGGCCTGCCAACTATTATCGGACGTTCGAAGAAAACTCTTTGTGGGCCCTTAAAAGCAAAACTATGGAGTAAGCTTCAAGGTTGGAAAGGTTTGTTGTTGTCTAAAGCGGGTAGGGAAGTGATGATAAAGGCGGTGGCCCAAGCAGTCCCTACCTATGTTATGAGTGTTTTCAAACTACCAACAACTTTCTACAATGAAGTTCGGTCGATGATTTCGCAATTCTTTTGGGGTCAGAAGAAGGATGAGCGAAAAATTCACTGGCTCTCGTGGTCTAAATTGTGTAAGCCAAAAAACGAAGGCGGGTTGGGCCTTCGGGATATGCGGATGTTTAATTGGGCTCTTCTAGCTAAGCAAGCTTGGAGGTTAGCTAACGGAGAGGGGGGTCTACTGGGTCAAATGCTACAAGCTAAATATTACCCGAATGGGGATTTTTTGAACTCTACTGTGGGGAACAACCCAAGCTATTCTTGGCGTGGGATATGTGAATCTAAGTGGGTACTAAAGAAAGGGTTGAGTTGGAGAATTGGTGATGGCCAACGGGTGCGTGTCTGGGACGACCCGTGGTTACCAGGACAGGGGTCTCACAAGCTTATAACCCCGAGGAATCCTGTGCACGAGTCGAGCTTGGTGGCTGACTTGATTGACCTTGGACTGCGGGTTTGGCGCCATGACCTGGTCAAGGCGGCTTTCCTCCCGATCAATGCGGAGCGTATTTTGGCTTTACCACTGAGTCACCAAATGCCCAATGACAAGCTTTTTTGGAGTTGGGATAAGCGTGGGCTCTTCTCCGTTCGTAGCGCATACCATGGAATTATGAAGAGTAATGTAGAAGTGAATGAGGAGTCCTCGTCCTCTGTGGACATGTCTCTTTGGAACGCCATTTGGTCATGTAATATTGTGCCCCGGACCAAGATGTTCATTTGGAGAGCAAGCAATGAAGCTCTTCCTACTCGAGCGGGGTTGCATCTCCGGTTCGAAGCTATTAGTGAAGAGTGCAACTGATGTCCCAATCTTCTTGAAACGGGACTCCATGCTTTGCGGGACTGCCCACTTGCCCAGGCTGTGTGGGATGAGTGTGATGTGAAAGTGCAAGACGCGTACTTTGCGGGACTGGATTGAAGCGGCAAAGCGGTCTTTACAGCCCGAGGAGTTTAGACGCTACTGTGTTATTTTGTGGGCTATTTGGGAAGCTCGTAACAAGCGTATATTTGAGGGGTTGGTTCGTATGCCCATAGATGTGCTGCGTTATGCTGATAAGGTCATTGGGGAGCTTGACAAGGAACAATCTATGGTGAAACGCCAGGTGCTACGGCGTGGCGTGGGTGTGTCTTGGTCGGCTCCAACTAGCGAGCAGGTGAAGATCAATGTGGACTCGGGGCGCCTTGGTGATATTGGGATGTCCGTGGGCATAATTTGCAGGGATGACGTGGGTATTCCTATCTTTGGTGCCACCATGAATTTTTCAGAGGTGTGGGACGTCGTGGAAGCGGAAGCTCGGGCTGTCGTCTTGGGACTTCACTTGGCGAATAACTATGAATTTGAGAAGATTGTGGTGGAAACTGATAGTTTGGTAGTGTTTAATGCTTTAATGAAGTCTAGTCATGGTTCTAACCATTTTTATTTGCTTATTGAAGATGCTTTAGATTTAGCCAGTTGTTTTCGTAGCGTTAGTTGGTCTTTTGTTAAGCGTGAAGGTAATAGAGTTGCCCATGAGCTAGCGTATGTGCAGCCCTGGGTAGTAGGGAATCGGTTTTGGGATGAGTCTTTTCCAACCAATGTCCATGTAGCTATTTCGCATGATTTGGAAGTTTTAATGGAAGGTCGGTGATCGCTTGTCGATCTTTCACTCAAAAAAAAAAAAAGAAAAAGGATACAGGATAAAAAAAAACATTTATTATGCACATTACATGAAATTTGTACTACTTTAAGAAAGTAATTCTCCAGTCATCTTGAAGCTTGGAAAGAAAACAAATTTTCTAAAACGATTAATGTTATGAGATGGAAGGAGTACTAAAAATTACCTCCAAATCTGATTTCATAAAACAGTGTGTTAATTTATAATAATCGAACTCTCAACGTTATTTAAGTTTTAAGAGATCAGAATCTCGAATAACTCACACAAATCACTACTTATTGAAATGGAAAAATGAGATTGGGGAAGAGCAATTTACTTTTATTATGGTCACTGCAAAATAGTTGTAGGTCACTCGCAAAAATTTGCAAATATATGTGACTACAAGAAGAAACATCTTTCAATACATTTTTCGAAATTATATATACTTGGACTACGTCTCGTTTGAGACCAACTTACAATAAATTTGGGGTTACTATTTAGAAATGTTGAATCCACTTATTAAAAATCATGACTCTTATTTCACTAAAAATTGACCTCTATTTTACTAAAAGTTACAAAAAGAACGTTTTATAAAAGTTTTTTTTAATATTCTTGACGTTTGCTTAAACTTATCAATTTGTCACTATAACAAATCATTATAATCTTTCAAATATGAATATATTTATAACCGAGAATAATCTACTAGATAAATAATACTCCTGATGGTAGAAGAAAAGGGACATTTCCTTGGTTGCATAATAGAAGGTAGAATTTAACAATCTAACAAAATAGATTATTTTTGGACTTCTTCGCGCACGATGAATGAAAACCAATTGGAGCAACTAAAATCTAACAATGATATGGATTATAATTCATGAGGCACATTTAGATGGCTTCTTTAATTGTGTTTTACTAACCGCTATTGATTTTGATAGTTTCCAATGCATCATTTACTAAATCCGATCACTAAAATAATAAATTGTAATTTGACTCAAAAAAAAAATTAATAAATTGTAAAAAACTTTTTTAAATAGTATGCCTTAGTGTATATTTTGAAACATAGATATACTTTAGTGTACTTTTACTAAACCTCATTTTATTCTTCTAGTTGGGGAAAGAGATCTCTCATTGTATAAAAATTAAAAACAGTACTATTGACTTGCTAAACCAATGTCCTGGTGCAGTATGATTAAACCAAAAACACACTTCTTTTGCTCTCTTTTTATCACATACATATACATTTTTTGGGCCATTAAAATGATTCTAAGGGCGACTGTTTTCGAGCCGGCTCAGGTCTGACTGACCATTCAAATCAACGGCAGAGCCAAAGCAAAAGCGAAAAAGTAGATGAAAAATGAAAAAAAAAAAATCAAAAAAATGGGAAACCACCCAAAAGGCAAAATATCAAGACTACAAAACTACAATAAGGTTGAAAAAACAACCTTAAGGTTGACGCAATTTTTTTGTGTTCATCCAATTTTAACTTATCATTTAAGGATGGACGGAATTGTACAACACAAGAAGATTGTCCAGAATACATGCAACATTGAATCAACAAAATCACCATATCTCCTTTATGCAGAAACCTCAAAACTGAGACTCGATTCTTTGTCAGTAAGGGGATTCCAAGCACAAAGCACCCGTAACATGACAGAAAGCTCGTTCACCTATACGAATATGAAGCACCTGCAAATGAATATCGAGAAGAAACCGGTGTTGAGGCATGGTCATATAGGCGGCCAAGGTGATGATTTCTCTGATTGTATTCAGCATATGATGCATATGGCACTTCGTCAGCAGCCCTTCTTGGTAAATGGTAATCAGCACTGTAGTCTACAGGCTTTGTGTCAGTCTGATAAGCCTCAGTTGCCTTCAACTGGGGGTAAGACTCATAAGCAGCAGTCCTTACTCCCGTTAACCTTACATAAGGATCAGATGAGGGATAATTATGAGAGTGGTATTGATCCTCTCGGAAGTGATCCAGCTGATTTGTTGGCCTTGTCACTGTTGGCATCAAAGGAGATTGCTCCCTCCGTCCTCTTAAACCATACAACCGATACTCACTTTCGCTAAGAAAGTGTGGCTCAGAAAAAACTGTCTGAGCTCGCATAATGGAGGCATCACCATGTACAGGGGCAGCTTCCCTAGTAATCTGCGCCTGTGAAGATGGTGTCTCCCCATATAATGGGGCAGGGGTCCTGTAAAATCGCTCCTGTGTAGGGGGTGCATCCCTATAAATTAGAGCAGGGCTCCTTACAATTTGCTCCTCTTGACTACTTCTATAAGGTTCTTGCACAGGGACATAGTGCATACCCTGCCTTGAGGCATGTAACTCCTCTTGACTGCTTCTATAAGGTTCTTGCACAGGCACATAGTGCATATCCTGCCTCGATGCACGTAACTCCTCCTGACTGCTTCTATAAGGTTCTTGCACAGGGACATAATGCATATCTTGCCTTGAACCACGTAACTCTGGACGTAGACCATAGCTGCGATATTCCTCCTCGGTCAGATAACGCGGATTAGAAGAGGATGCAGCTTGCTGGACAACTGGCTGATCCTTCAGATGATGCTGGCGAACAGGGCGGAACAATGATTTCAGTTTTTTTACCTGCAATATTGAACATATAGTCAGCGTCCACCTTTATCACCAAGAGGGGGAATATTGCGGCAGTAAATGTACAATACCCAATACTCTGATATGACTCTGAATCAGGTTACCAGCATTTCAAGTAAAAAAAGCATTACAAGTTAAAAACTTCTCAAGGCGGACATATCCCTGGGCTACAGAACAGGAATACTGCACGGCTCACAACCTCATCTATCTTTAGATTGTTCCTTGGGCATATCTTTTATCTACTCCAAAGGAACTTAGCTGAGAGACTATGATGTTTATTAATGTACATAACTTAACTATCACCAATAAAATCTATGGCCATTTCATCTGAGAAGTGAAAACTCCATAAAACTCAGGTCATCTAAGTGAAAAATCCATAGAGAGCAAGCACCAAGAGGGGGGATATTGCGGCAGTAAATGTACAATACCCAATACTCTGATATGACCCTGAATCAGGTTACCAGCATTTCAAGTAAAAAAAAGCATTACAAGTTAAAAACATCTCAAGGTTGACATATCCCTGCGCTACAGAATAGGAATTCCGCACGGCTCACAGCCTCATCTATCTTTAGATTGTTCCTTGGGCTTATCTTTTATCTACTCCAAAGGAACTTGGCTGAGAGACTACGATGTTTATTAATGTACATAACTTAACTATCACCAATAAAATCTACACTGTCTCAGCCCCCCCCCCCCCCCCCCTCCCCCCAATATTAAAAAATAAATAGCAAAAACAAAGAAAAAGAAAGAGAAAGAGAAAGAAAGTAGATCGACATATAAAGCTGAAGGAAGAAATTGTATAAAGGTTTCTCACTTGTTTCACTGTTAACTCAGTCTTGAATTTGTGTGTTCTTTCATCATAGTTTTCCTTAATTGCCTTCTTGAAAACATTTTCAGGAAGAGGCAGACAATCTTCATAGATCCTGAAGCGCACCTGAAAATGGCATCAACAACAATAATGAAAAAAAGAAGAAACAGGAGAGTCACGTTCTCGATTTCCAAACAACAGAACACCAAAGAAAAGTTTTTAGATGATCCACCTGAGCGGAAAAAGCGCCACCGAAAGCAGCTGGCTCAAGTTTCATACCCCCAGCAGATGATGCTTCAAAGATTCCATACAGAAGTTTGAGATCAAAATCATACAGAAAAAGCTTTAGGCCAGGTTTGATACCAAGCACACCCTCCTTTTTGCCTGATGGGAGAGCCATGAGTTTGTAACGGAAACAATCAGGTTTTGTTTTTCCACTGCACATGAAAATTAATCCGCCTAGCTTTTTCTCCGAGTTTGGAGCCTCAACCATTTTCTCTTTGCGCTTCTTATTTGTCATATTCTTTTCTTTCGTCCATTGTGAAGAAACTTTCTCCTTACCATTTTCGCTTCTGTTCAGATTGCTTTCTTTTCTCACTTCTACAGTAGCCTTGTTTTTATCATCGTTATCGCTTCTGTTCATATTGCTTACTTTTCTCACTTCTGCAGTAGCCTTGTTTTTATCCTCGTTAGCGCTTCGGTTCAGATTGCTTTCTTTTCTCACTTCTGCAGTAGCTTTGTTTTTATCCTCATTAGCAGACTGATTTTGCAAAGAATTTTGTTCTTTTGTTTTTAGTGACCGTTGATGCATAGATCTCTTCAGTTTTTTCGCTTTGAGCTTTAAAAATTTGCGTTTATCCATCTCAGGTAGAATTGGTTTAGACGAGTCGGTAGCATCCTTTGCCTTTTTCTTATTCCTTTGGCGTACCATACTTTCTCCTGGCAACAAAAAACATTCACAGAAGTGGAACCTTTTAGAATATTTAGGTTCACTTATGTAACCTATTTAGAGAATATGAAGAAAGAACTATAAACTGCAGAGCAACAAGAAAATGAGAAATATCAGGCAAGAAAATCCCATCTTTGCTAGATGATAAACCTCAAAACGACTATAACCTAGGACTAATACTTTCAGAAATTAGTAGCAGATTTATGAATAAAGCCAATGCAACTCCAACCAGATCTCCAATAGTTCCCAAGCTACATTAAATGGACTTTTCATCTCAACTGAAGAAACCTTGCTAATACTTAACACTCATGGGCAAGAGACTTTCATATTTAGTCCAAAAAACACGCAAGCATTTCAAGTAACGGAAGAGTCTGACCCCTGGACGCATTTTGTGCCAGACATTTAGCAGAATCTGTGTAAAGCAGTTTCCAAGGCAGGTCACCAGCTTTACCTTAGTCACACCTCAATTAGCAATACTTTTAAGTTTTAACATTATACACTATAGAAGAACAAATATCAAATAGAATATTATGTTCAGTAGATAGATCTAACACAGGCTAAAACTTAAAGAGTTCAAAGTTACCATCCATCAAAGAACAAAATGTTCATGTTTCTACCTTAAACATGATTCACTAAGCGATAAAGACTAACCCACATTTGATCAATGATCACACATATGTTATTCTAAAAAAGAAGCAAAACCAGGTCTCCTTTTAATTAATAGTCCATGCATGCATCTTAAAGAGGTTTTCAAAGACAAACTTCAACCATCATGATGCACACCCATTCGCCCAATCAAGTGACCTCTGGAAAACAGGTGCGGATATTTCTAGATGAGAAATGAAATTCCATTAGAAAGGAGAAGAAAGTGCAAGGTTGAAAACAAGAGGTACACATGATGACAACCAAACCTAAACCGACTAAGAAACCATTACCTAGTCGAAAAACCTATCCAAAGCAAATAATTTACACTAGAAATCAGATCTTTTAAGCTCCTGATTCCAGTCATTCTTCCTAGAGTAAACTTGAAATCGAAAGTTTAAAGCCCGAACGGTGTGCTTGTGAGTTGTAAGTTATGGGAATTGACAATTTTTCAACTCTTTGTAGAAATTTAATTTAGAGCTAGAATTTTCTCCCCTTATTGTAGTCTACTTAATATTCAAAGCTGAAAACCAAAAAAAGTGGTTCCAGAAATTGGTTTCTAATTTTCAAAAAAAAACTGAAAACTTGCAATTCGCAACCACCCTAAAGGACCCTTAGATCCTTTCCCATAGAGTTTGAAGGTCAAACCCATCTGGTCACCTGACATCATCATCCCTTCTACACACACCTAGTTACTAGTCTACTAGATGATACTTGGAGTCTGAAACAGGTGCTACATTACTATCAACAGAACAAACGTATTCGGGCCAATCTAAACGACCATTAGTAATCTGGTATAACAAATGCATCTAGGTTAGGTAGTTCTAGTTTTGGGATCAAATTTCAGGTGCATCTTTTAGCTAGTGTTCTACATACTGCTAATACCTTAAATTCATGATGCAAGGATTCTGACCTCTTCAAAACAGTAAAGGGTTTCATAAACAAAGATGTAACACTACAAGTCCAATAAATTTCAAAAAAAAAAAGACCAATTAGAAACAAATTGTTATAATTATAACCTATCATCACCAACCCTCTAATACCCATCAAAATTTCATTTTCCCCATGAACAATCATTACCATTTCGATTCAATCTATAGCTATAGCATCAAAAAGCACCCAACTTTACAAGTTTGAAGCATAAATTGACAACAAAAAAGGGAGAACCAAGATGGGTTTTTTTCAGCTAGGAGAGACGAAATCATAGGTATCTTACAAACAAGCAGAAATAGTTGCAATAGAGGAGAGAGAAAGAGAGGAAGAGAAGAGAGAGAGAGAGAGAGAGAGAGAGAGAGAGAGAGAGAGAGAGAGAGAGAGAGAGAGAGAGAGAACGTACCAGAAGTAGAAGAGTGTCTTCTCCGGCGAGGGGTATCAGAATCAGATATGGACTCCGTTCTTCAATACAATCAAAACCCCCTTTCCTTACCCTTTCTTCTCGAATCCCTTTAAGTTTTTGTTTTTATTTTTTCTTTCTTTTTAGTTTTTTTTTTCTCCTTACGTCAATAATCAAAAGACAACGGTTTCTGTATATCGACTCTTTTAACTAGAAAATATTTCTGTTCTTTCTGTATTTTTTTCCCCTAAAAGAATAAATAAACTTGGGAAATAAGATAAAAAAAATTAGTTTAGAGTACTAATAGTAAAAATCTCTCACATCACAATGAAAAAATAAAAATATCTTTTGTTCGTACAATTAAAAAAACACCCATCAACCAATAGTACCAAAAGTGCGTCAAGTTAATGGACGTCCCCTTTTCTTTATAACAGGGAGATGTGACTTTTGACGACTTAATCTTGGGGAAGGTGGTTGAACTAAGAGACGTCTTTAACTGGGAAAATCTCACGTCTTCCTTTTGTATTTTTTCTCCCTTTTTCTGTGTTTTTTTCTTTGACACAAAAGTTAAGGGGGGTGAGCTTTTAATTAAGGTCCTTACTATTAATTTTGAGAGACTTTACCCGCCACTAATACCGCTTAATACTTTTGCTTTTTCAAACGAGGAATTCCCTCCTATAAGATGAAATAAGGGACATCACAATTCCTCAAAAATTAGGAATTGTTGTACTATTCTAACGACAAAATGAAAAGCGGATGACCTTCAAGCGCAAATAATAAAATAAATAATATTAATAAAAATAATTATTATTTTATAATAATAATAATAATAATAATAATAATAATAATAATAATAATTTGAAGAGTCAATTCTTGGAATTCCTATTTTGTGATTCCAGTTTGATGAGTAATAAAGTGATATAAAAGACGATGAGGTGGGAGCTTAAGTGGTAAGTGCTCTCCCCTCACAACCCAGTGGTCAGGGGTTTGAATCCTCATGTAGGGAGAATAATAAAAATCTCCTCTACCTTTCTTTGTAGGGAGGGTCTCCTCCTCTACTTGAGCCCGTCGGCCCATCAAAGATGGATTGGCTTGCCCGGCGCGTGTGGTTTGCGGGCTATTGCATGCGTCCATGTAGCACAAAAAAAAAAAAAAAAAAATAAAAAAAAAAAAAAAAAGTGATATAAAAACATGAGCAAATCTCCATAATGGAGTGTGCACAAAAAAACTGGCCTTTCCTGCAATATCCTCATTGGAACCCTACTAATCTTCAAGCATTGATCCAACATCCAAGGTGCTAAAGCCCATTAACTTGTACATTGGTTTTACATTGGGATCTTGTGCTTAAGAAATGATTAGTAAGAGAGAAATACAACAGAAAGCTAGTTCAGCTTCATGACCTCTCTGCAAAATTGATGCAGGGAAAAGAATAGCTAAGATGAAGATGGGACAAGCAACTGGAATTTATACTCAGAACTCGAACATAGGTGAACACTGGTGAAGCTTTTTGATGCATTAACCATTATGGGCAATACAAAGAAGCCCTGGACTAAAAGAAGTCCTAAGGAAACAATTAATGCATTTACAGATCAATGTGAAGTTGTTTACAAACTTCCTTGACCTCCATCGCCAGCATGAAATTACGGTTGCTTGAGGAGGTTTAGGAGATTACAAAAACCGCAGAAAGGAAACGTGATGATGGAAGAACTCTTGGACCACATGTCATTCATAGCAGGCACAATCGCATGTAGAGCTGATAGTTCTGTTTATAGATGGAGGATCAAGGCATGCTGGATGTTGTTCTGCTGTACATGGCTGAATCTAGAAAATAAGATGCTGCACATTGCAAACACAGAGGATTCAGCAACAGACATTAGATAAAAGTATACAACTCATTCGGAAAGACAACAACAGAATCATTATCAAACAGGTTTTACGAATCCTGATCCAGGAACCAAATAAGTGCTAGCCAAGGCTAACGCAATATTTCACAACATCACAAGTTGTAATCCATTCCCTATGCTCAAATTGCCTACCACTAACTCTCATTTAAATTTCTGAACATCCTTAGAATCCTAAATTTGTCTGCTTATAGTTGTGACTAGCTGTAAAACAATAATCAATTGTGCTTCAAATGTATGCACAACCTCTTATTTATGACGGCACTATCACACCCACTACAAATTCAGTATAACATCATGCCCCAAAATTTCCTGCATTCACCAGCAGTGTAGGAATAAAAACAAAGTGCTCACAAAGCAAGAACATACTTCTTCACTTCATTTGGTAAAAGCGTTGCGAGTCAAACTTACATGGAGCAAAGAGCAAAGAACAAAGAACAAAAGATTAAACTAAACTAAAATGCAGAAAAAGAGCTAATCGGTGATCTATTCTAACTAGTACAAGCATATCACAAAGTGTTGAACCATATTGTTCAGAGATTTTCGTTCAAACATTTTAATAATCTCAGTTCTGTATGACACAACTTCCAGAAAAACTTGGGGTACTAATATTTTACATACTATGAGCTATGAAGCTATTGAGGTAATTCTCAATCTAAAAGTAGTACACCAAAAGTGCTACTATTTCGTAGACTATAGCTGACAAAGATGACAGTTTTCTACTGTGAACCACAGGAAAATTTTGAAAAAAGTTCAGAAAGATGACTAACAACAGAAAATTTGTATCTAATTCAGTATTTTGCAATGGCTGAAAGCTACTTAATTTAGGATCATGACATAAACAGGTGCTGACTGCCAACTACCAGTCGTTAGAAAGCATGAGCCGTATTTTGCCTCGATTTTCAATCAGCATACACAAAAAGTTGCCATATGGTATGGTACTCATGGAATTCATTTTCCATTGCCTGTATGGTGAATCAAAAATCTTTAAGCCTGTATCATCAAAACTTAGATGAGCATCCAAGAGTGCAGGGTTCAGGTGAGTCATCACACAAGCCTATGTAAGAGGCTGCCTGTATTAACTACATCAACATAACCCCAAAGCTGGTGTATTTGTTTTACAGTGGGACTATCATAGGTGAGGGCGAGGCCCTTCCTAGAAGGTAAGCGTCTAGGCTGGTCTAGCCTATGATAGAAGGAGGGGGTATGCCCCCTTTAATTTTTGTACTCAAACTATCACTTTTGGTAATATAAACCACATCTTACCACACCCAAAAAAAAAAAAAAAAAAAAAAAAAAAAGGACCAAAGCCTCCAAAGATGCTACCTCTCAGGCAGAGTAAGGGGGTAAGATGTACGCAGCTTCACCCATGTGATGGGAAAGTGCGACGATCATCAGCAACTTCACAACACATGATAAGTGCACACAGTTTGATGTACTTCATTACTCCATAAAGTCCATATTCCAAAGCCAAAGAGTAGTGAATCTTTTGGTTCCATAAAAAAAATGGGTGTAAAGAATAAAAAAGAATGCCAAATCAATAAAAAGGAAAGCGAACAGATATTTCCGTATTTTGTATCGTCGTGAGCAGTTGATGGACATTCTATCGCAAAACTTTAGACATATATCTGCTGGTTCTGCAAATAAGAACATTGAATACTTAAGTGGACCCAGGCAATTATGCACACAAATAAGGCATGGGATCACTTCTTCTCAGACCTTAACATGATATATTGATCAAGCTGACGTCGTCTAAATTTAATTTCCAAATGGAGTAAGAAACACATGAAGGCACAAAATACAGAACTCTTTACAAATTATCACTTCAACTTTTAGAGGTATCTTATGAGCCTTGAAATTATCAACCACTCATTCTAACTTGCAATATTAGGAGCTAGATCTTGTGCACTAAACTTCTCTCCAAATCCTGGAAAATTTATTTCTTCTCTAGCTCATCAGACCCTTTTAGCCTTTTTGCTGGCTGTGGCCACTGAAAGTCGAATTGGTCATCTAGCACTATAAGGACAATGCTCATAATTTGCTCATGAATACTCTCAATCTGTGAGTATCTACCATAATGTCTTATTCAAGTTGTGCAAAATGCTTCTAGGTAAAGTTTAATTCCCTCAAAATCACTAGGCATCACTCAGTGAGGGTCTTCTTACCTCCGATGGGAGTAGCTTCCACCATGGAAGGAGAACAAACTATTGCTGGACATTCATATGGGTCAAATGGAGGAGCCTGAACCTATTATACCACAGCCATTCCTACCCTACAGGCTACAAGGTTATATCACAGGTCTCCATTCAAATAAGATGCCTTATCATAGAAGATATTTCATGATGGGTGTCACGTCATGATTTTGGACAAGTTAATCAGTATGTTGAGAAATTTTAAAGCGAGATCTCGAGAAGAGATTACTTTTTAAAGATCTTACCTTGGGGGGGGGGGGGGGGGGGGGGGGTTGTCAAGAATTTAAACCTTATCTTACAAGTCTACAATAAAGAGAGGCTGTCTCGAATAGACCTTGATTGGAATTCATCAAGTGTTTGCTACTTCACAGCAAAATAAGAAGAAAAGAATAATTTATCAATTATGATAAGAAGCTGAAAGTTTGCCAAAAGGGACTCGTCCAACTCCATTAGCAATGGACTTGAGACACACTCTTTCCAAAAACTACACGAAGAGCTCACAATTTTTGTAGAAGGCTATTGAACTTCAATACAATTATAGAAAAATGTATCTAATCTACTGAAGACAATCTTTAAGACGTTATTACCGTATTAACAAGGATGTAGAAAATGGGGATCCAGACGTGCACCATCCAAAATATCAATTCACATGTCCATCTCTGTCCCCATCAGAAGATAAAACAAACTGTACTATCTTTTTACACGATTTTTGAAGATTTGATGCCTGTATAGGGTTGAAATTAACACTGTGAGAAGATAAGGCTAAGACATATAAAGCAATATCTCAATTAATGTATTTCAAACTCTGCATTGAAGTAAATAAGCCTGATGATGGAACATGGACATCTTTGCAAGTACAAAGAAATTAAGAACGACTCAAAGAGTAAGATCCTGACTTGTAAAATGTAGTTCTGAATTGTAATAAAAGGAGAAGAAGGATATTTTTTTCTCTGAATACACATGTTGAATCAGCCTTCAGCCCTTAACTATGTCATTTGCTTTTTTGATGGATAAAGATAATGGAGTTATGATACATCTATTCGTTCTACTTGACCCAACTAAATTGCTAATGAGAAAAATGATAGGGCAAGCAATCATATCTTTGGCAGAAGTATTGGAATGTGTTCTCTCCGTCCCATATTGTTAGTCTTGTTTGACATTTTACGGGCTACATGATTAAGCTTTGACCATAAATTGCTACCTAACCAAATATAAAAGTATACTCGTATGAATGAATTTAGTAAACAAATCCAACATGAATATTTTGAAATCCTAAAACAATATGTTTATCAGTATATTAATAGTCAAAGTTAGCAAATGTTGACCACAAAAGTCAATAATGAATAAATAATATGAGACAGGGGAGTAGCACTGGAGCTAATCAAACATGTAAAACTAGTTAACACAATGAACATCAAAGAAAAAATCGGCGAAGAAAACCATAGCAAGTGTGAATGTAGCAGCAAGTAGCATATTTAAGGAGTAGACACAAAGTTGGTTCTGTGTGCAGTAATGATGAGTAGTGACATCTGTCAGAAGACTCAAAACAAAATTGCAGATTCTCCAGAAGCATTGCAATAGATCCTCACAGAATTAGACATAATGCATGATATGGAAGCTAGAATTTTGTGCTCCTTACTGGCCAAGAGAAATGTTACACATAGCAATTAAGCCAGCAGATATATAATCGTGAAAGACTGGTTTCCTCTGTGTTTGGAACTTTGAGGGTTGGAATTCAGAAGGTTTTGATCCTTCCTTGAAGGTGGGTCTTTAATCTTTTTTCCTTTTTACTATGCCTTGGCTTTGTGATGTGCTACAGTTACTTCTGTCTCTTTGGTAGTAGATTTGAAAGCATATATATACACACTACCCAGAAAAGACTCAAATAAAATTACACGAGGGAAGTTAGGATGATTAGCATTTACCTGAACAAGTGAATGAGTCGTGCTCAGAGATTGAAGAAACGGGTAAGAGCTAGAATTATCAGAGATGCAGTTGTAAGAAAGAAAGATCTGATGACCTTTAATAAAGAGGAATGGAGTTTTCCTCTCCAAGGATATTATTTGACAAGGATATCATAAGTGCATGTCGCATTCATGCATTTGATACACATACATAGGCAATACTAAATAAATCACCATATTTAAAATATAGCATATCAAGTCCACAGACCATGTTACACAACCAAATTATCATTGCACTGTATTAGAATGGTATACTGAGTGATTTATTTGACAAGGATATCATAAGTGCATGTCGCATTCATGCATTTGATACACATACATAGGCAATACTAAATAAATCACCATATTTAAAATATAGCATATCGTTGTATACTGTCTCATCCACTCAGACAAGTGACTGGGTCAGTAAATAACCAAATTGTAATGATTTGTCAAATAAACTACTTCTATTATCTTTATCCAAGAGTTGTCACCCTCTCAAAGGGCACATGTAAACAAAGTCTGCTAGACTGAGTGAAGAAAATTATTCAGCAAAGCTGATTTTTTTCAGGGCAGCACAGAGTAGAAACTAGAAAGGCAACAAGCCAACAACTATTAGAAAGAGACAATAGAGATGTATCTATGCTACTGCTTACCTCTTAAACTCAAGTTTCTGAATAACAATTCCGTTCAATAGCAGCTCTGGGCTATAAGCAGCTGCACCTGAAATGAGATTCATCACAGTTTAAATTACCCACTCAGGCTATATGGCACAATAAAATGTGCTATTGCAGTGTTGATTGACCAGATTGCTTTCGTCCTAAGAATCAGAGACAGGTTCATGGAGGTTGCCGTTTTATCTTAGTTGGACATATTGTATAATCAATTTCTTCTTTCAAACAGGGAATTTTTTTTGAAACCAAACTCAAGTGAATAGGCATACCTCTTTGAAGGAAAGGAACACAACAAGCTTGATCTTCTTCACAGGAGAGGATCAGTAGATCATCCAGAACTATTTCATCTGCCGTTGTAGAGTCCATGGGCATATCCGCTGCCTGCGGATCAAGTTATCACTTCATTGAAATTAAACACATCATAAATGATGTAAACATACCATAAGTTTACAACATCTGAATTCTGAATGGATCGGGAAAAATAGTCACGAGTAGACTTAAGGGGCACTAATCATGATAACATACATTTATAAATTATACTCATGAGATATTGTTCGCAAGGGTAGCTCTAATTTATCATAAACTTCCAAAATAGTGACACAAAGTGTTTTCGGGCCATCGGACCATTGGGTTTTCGGGCCAAAAACTCATGTCCATATCCGGCCCCATCGGGCTTCGGACGGGCCAACGGGCTTTTCGGGCCAATTTCGTGATAACGTTAATTTTCTATATTTAAGCATAACTTTTGATCTTGATATGCGTTTGAGGTGAAATTCTTTTTGAATCCTAACTTTTCGAGATCTAGGCAAACATCACATCAGATTTGCAAAATTATATTTTTTAAAACTTCAATTTAAATTACAGCAGGCAAATTGATAGAAAAAATCAAACTAAATAAAATTTTGGGCCTTTCGGGCTGGGTTTGGGGCAGATTCAGGCCAGGCCACGGGCTGTTTTTTTTTTTATCAGGTTTATGTGAGTGCAAATGTAGATACTAGCAACATCCCTATGGTGATAACCTAGATATAGTATTATGTACAATGCAGTTAGAGAAGACATACAGTTGAAGCAACTAGGATCCCACAACAATGGCCTGTGACAGGTAATTTGATGCGAAGCTGTGTGGAGCCCCACCATTAGTGAAATGGAGGAGCCTATTCAAATACATGTAACCAAACTTTGGACCAGAGACTACTCGTTTAAAAATATGACTTGTAATTTCAGAAGTCTTGAGAATATTAGGATTGTGAAGTCTGTACATGTTTGGATTAGCCAAAACATTTTTACAAGCACACAGTAAGGAGCTATTAATTACGAGTACTACTCAAGAGTTACTATGGCAGAGACAGGGGCACAATCATGTTGGAAAACTGATGAAAGGCAAAGGTCACCAAAGTTAATTTAGTGAGAAGTAGAAGAAACAAACAACCAAACAACCCAGGAAGTATTCTGCCGAGGGCAGGGTGTTACCCGTAGCTAGTTGCCTTAGGAAACAGCAACAAAAATTCAGAATATTACTTCCTCACAGTGAAATGAAATAGAGGGGAAAGAGGCTTCCTTTGGCAACAGGAGTGTACCTGACCATGAGAAGCCTTGACCAAGCTAGTGAGCATTTCTCGTTCAGGTGGGGTATTTGGTGTAATAAAGACCATATAACCCTGTTCAGGAGAGGGATAAAAAGGGTTACGAGGGAGCAGATCGACATTGATAAGAAAAACAAAAATGTTCATTGGCATCACAAAACCAGAGTCCAAATGATTACTTCTAAAACCAGATAGTAGAAGCTTACTTTTAAAAGAGGATGCTGTCTTGCTTGATTCAGTGAACTGGGTAACCTGAAGCCATGTTCCCGCTCTCTTTTCGTATCCCTTAAGATGTAATTTCTCTCATCAATGTAAAAGCCTGCTTGCTCGCAGCTCTCGAGCCACATATGTGTTACAACAGGTTTGCCTTGGGCGATGAATTCCAACATATTTCTTGTGCGAGCAAACTTATCTGCTACAAAATGAGTTGCATCAGATGGACAAGATGCCATAGGAACACCAAGCCGCAACAAGATCTGGAGAATAGAAATTAAGGTAAGATTAACACCACAAAACCAGGAAATATAACATAAAAACCACCTAAGGATTCTGCCGAGGCAATGTGAGAACTAATATAAAAGATAAGAGCCAAAACAAATACCTTCTTTTGCTGCTTACTTATTCGCTTATCTAAACTCTGGCTCAACAACACCCGAATGTTGGCCATTGTTTTTCGCCTTCGAGAATCTTTTGACTTAAATTCTGGCAACGATTCATTGAAACCTAATCTGACTAGCTCTCTTGTAAGAGGTGATGGTGTAACTTTTTCCTTACCAAGTTGTTCATGAGAGCCATCAATCTCATGGGTAAAGTTCATCTCTTTTATGCGGTGCGGACAGTTGGGAGATGCGAAAAGATTTGAATGTGTTTTTGGAGTCTTGTTTGGCACTAGTCTGGCATTAGCTTTCCTGCTTGTTGCATGCACAGTATAAACAGAGCCCATATTGTCTGCCTTGTCAAGTTGCATACTAGTGGTATTTTCAGTCATCTGTTCAGGAACATTTGCCTTCTTCGTCCTAGAGAAATCATTGTCATAAGCAATCCCAACTGGCCATAGAAAGCTTCCATCACTAGTCTTCTGAGACAACGACCAACAAGGGCTGATGTATACTGATGATCGTTGTTTCCTCTTCATATTGGAACCAAGGAAAGATGTACTAAAGCTATCGAAATTAAATTGGCTTCTCAAAGGAAAATGAGTGCATTCTTCCAATCCAGAAGACCCCTTAATACGGGCAAGCATGCTCCTGCATGTTCTTTTACCCCTCGGATAGTGCTTCCAATACCAATTTGTAGACCTTCCATGGATACATGACATATCTTCTTGACTAGCTTTTGTGTTCCCAGCACCATTGAGTTTTCTGCAGTGACGTTTATAGTTGTTTTTCATCAGACCTGAAGCTTCCAGCACATCGGAACTCATGCCTCCCTTCTTATCCTCATCATGGAGACCAATCTCCTTCTGCTTAATCTTCCCACCAACAGATCTACTGATTATAGAATCGTCTACGACAAGATATGTCCTGTCTTTTTCTGTCAATTTCACATTTCTAGTATTCCTGGGATTTTTGAGGAGAAGCTTGGAGCACTTTTTCGTTTGATCTGAAGGCTCTAAATTACTGTCAATGGTGCCCATCTCTTTTCTTTTATCATCAGGACCAACCTTCATATCATTAATTTTTCCGCCTTTTGATACATTCACCAGACCCTCATTCATATTGAACAAGCTTGATGAGTCCAAGTTTCCAGCAAGTGGATAAATATTTGTATGCTTCCTTCGACGCTTTATTTTGTAAAGCGGCATATCTTCATCTGATACTAATGAAGTCAAATTTTCCTTCAACCCACCCATGTTGACCCTCTTAGATCCCTTTACCTTTGGTTTTTTTGAAAGCTTAACCTTGCTATAGTCTTCACAGCTTCTTTGATCCAGGCATTCAGTTGTTGATAAACTTCCCATGTCTTTTCTCACTTCCATTTCTGATGCCTGCATAATTTCCTTTTGGTCATCAAAGCACGAAATTGGCCTACTATTTTGGGGCTGGTTCACAATTTCTCTAGATGCTGAACGAGCTTTCTTCGGGAAAGACCAAGCTGGAACATGACTTCTCTTTTGAGAACCTCTTGGTGATGTCGCAACCATATCATGTGGACAATCGTCAGTATCCGCGTTACTGCAACTAGACGGAGCAGCAAATGACAATGCTTGCATAGCTTCAGCTGCCATCTGCGTATCAGCACCAACATCATAAACATGTTCAAAGTCTTCATGGTTTGCGTCAGCTTCCAATTGCATCAATGAAGACTCTTCTTTCGGCAAAGAATCCGAGTCCTCTATGGTTTTCTTTCGATGAACTTGATTGGCCTCTCGAGTAATTTTTAAATCATAAACTTCCATTTCAGCATCTGAGCGAGTCAGACTTTTTAACTTTTCATTGTTGAAGTTCTCACCCTTCTCCTTCAGCAAGATACCTTGATTCCCATGTTTTCTCACACTTGGAGACCTTCTCACATATTTCTGATCACATTTCTTACCCCTGAAAGACAGCTGACCCCTGTTTCCCAAAGAGATAGATTTCCCTTCACTGTCATCCCACTCAAAGACTTCTGTTCCCTCTGTTTTGTTCCTAAGAATGGCCCGACTGACCAAAGTTTGAGCTCCTTTTGCGCTTAATGCAGGAGGTGATTTCTCCTTGATTTTGACATCAGCAACTGGGGTGGAATGCACAACATTAACAAAAACATATTGGTCAACAAAAAGGAGTACTTTGGAGAGGTCTTCAGGTTCTTGAGAGTCAACATAACTTAGACCTGCATACTCATTACATTTATTAGGTGATCTTATTTCTTCTTCGAGAAACTTGTTCTTGGAATCACAGGTTGTTCTTCTCCTTTTACGAGTATACACAATACTCACTTTCCTTGTCTTCAGTTGACTTATCTTGACATTTTCATCAACTTTAACTTCCTCACTCTGCTGCCTGCTACCATCAACAGAATTTGCATTTCCGACTGAATTGACCCATGTGCATGCCAAGTCTGCATCTTTTACTTCAGATATATGACTATCTTTAAAATTCAGCTTTGTAGTTTGCAATGTGCTCTGTCCAATGACAGTGTTGATATCATTTCCCTTGCAAACAATCATATCTGCGGCTTGGCCTGAAAAAAATGCAAAGTGCAAATACAAACATGATGTCAAAAAATAAGATACCTTTTCTCCCACATATATTTATTAAAGGTAACAGTAGTAATTGGTTTCTTTCAAAATAGGAACAGAGATATCACACCCTAAATTTTAATTTTGATATAATCTCCTCATGCCGCAGTTGTCAAGTATATCTTATCATCCAGTATTTAGCAATATTCCACATTAGACCATAATAGGCATAGTTATTTACCAGGAACTGTCCATGCTCAAGAGAGATTATTTAGATCTTTTCCTTTACTTGAAACTTCCAATGATCATATGTACATAAAAATAGCCACTTAAAGTGGATCTACAACCACACTCAAGAGGATCAAACTATAAGAGAAATAGCTGGAACGGAACATTGCGGCTAACATTCTGTTTTTCCCCTCCATTTTAAAACATCAAACAATATTTCTTTATAAAGAATGACAATCCAGGCCCTAAAGCGCCCAAAGAAAGGCCATCCAAAAACTAAAAGAAAACAGGAAACTGATATAAACTGTACAGAAGACAAACTGGGAAACAAAGCATTGACATCCATGAGTACAGAGGGAAACCAACCCTTTTTTAGCTAGCAGTTTAACTTCTGAATTCTTCACTACAAAGTCCAGATCAACTTTTAAAATAATTTTCTTTCAATCACAGGATGATTAATATGATCCAGAAATAAAGCTGAACAAGCATATTTAATTTGGAACATCAAATCAAAATAAAGCTTAACAATCCTTCGAACATGACTCCTAGTGCATAAAAACTCAAGATGCACAGTTCAATACATTTGAATTTTCAAAGTATCAGATGAAGGTTTAACAGGCTACACCATGAAATCAGCATATAGAAAACCATATGTGATTCAACTTATATAAATGAAGCAAACTAAGTCAAAGATGAAATTAGACTAGTTTCTCAAACCTGTATCTCCAAAAACTGACCTGTAACATGCCCCTCATCAGCACAGAAATCATTATTAGAGTTCTCTTGTTGCTCGCATGGAGGACAGGATTGAAGGTTCACCTTATTAAAGTCTCTAGCAACCCTCGCAACAGTACTACCACGTCCACGAGAAAACCTTTTGCTCTTGGTGGTGTCCATAACTTCATCATCACTGTCAGGGACAACTTCAGTTTCATATCCGTCAAGTAGCTGAGTCTCCAAACTTTCATCAGGTTCTATGTCATCAAGTACTTCTGTGTCATTATGTACGGTGTCCACTTGATTCTCAATTAAAGAATTACCAAACTCAACAGTGTCACTCATAAGCTCGGTATTAACCTCCTTCTCTTCACCACTTTTATAACCTGATTTAAAAACATCAGAACCTTCACTTATCTCTAACTGAACTAGGTAACAAGTAGTGGCACAAAGCTAACCATAAAAATAACATGTAAGCAACAACATGCCCTTTACCACCACACAGGGCGACATGCACAAACATGATGTCACACAAGATGGCAGCATGTATAATTTGGTCACTGGGTACAATAAACGTATAACTCATCATGATGGTATACGGTTTTTTGATGACCCTCATCATGGTGATATACGGTTAGTAACAAACTCAAGCATCGCCATTGACAATTAAGAGATCTTCATCCAAAACCAAGAAGCCAGGACAGTAGAAACGAACTCTTTGACTAGATAGAGAATTCTAGACCTATATCAAAATGTCAAATTTTCCAATACAAACTCCAAACTATTATGCACAAATAATCTTAAAACAAGTTACTCAGTAATCAAAATCATCTCCTTTATCATTCCCCTTCTTTTTCTACCATTTCACCACCTTTCCATTCTATGAGCTAGCTCTTCAAAGAGAGTCACTGGCCCAAAAACACAAAGAAAAATAAAACTTTACCACAAGAGTCAGAAACAAATTGTAAAAGCAGCACACACCCAGAAATTAAAATTAGAAAAAAAAAAAAAAAAAAAAAAAAAAGGGGGGGAAACCCCAGTTCCGCAAAACCCCTACTGAAGTCCATCACCAACTGCCAATTGCTAAATTGAAACAATTCTGCCCCCATTTTATTTCCATGTTGAAGAAGTAAAAACAAAAACCCATGTAAAATACAATACAAGGGTCCAAATTGATGAAATAATTTGTTAATAAAACACTATGGAAAGGCATATAGAGAAGCAAAAAGAAATATAACTCCCATTTTAGAAGAAATTATCTGGCCAACTGTAGACACAAGTAAAAACGAAAAGAAAAAAGACAGGAAATGAAACTGAATTATAATGAATTAAGGGACAATAAATTGAGCTTCGATTATAGAGAAAGGAAGATTAAGGGAACATACCAATATAAGAAGAATCAGCCATGGAAATAGGCGAAATTTCAAAGCTTGATATGGGACATGAGAGAGAGAGAGAGTGGAGTGTCTGAGAGAAGGAACCTGAAAGGGTTTCAACTTTTCAAAAAATGTTAAAAGGGAGGAGAGAGAGAGACTAGTGAATAAATGTGATGTGATTGCTGTTTTGGAGGGAAAGTACTTTTAGAGATAATACATTTATATATTAAAATGTACATTTTTTTATATATGTGCGCATTTGGTCTAGTGGTATGATTCTCGCTGAGAGGTCCCGAGTTCAATCTCGGAATGCCCCTAAAACTGTTTTTACTATTTCGGGTTCGGATAGTCAAAGATCCGCTGGAAAATATTTAAATATTTTTATTTTTTATCCTATTTTGTGCCTAATATTTTAAAAATGTGAGCCAAATATTTTGGATATTCGGATAGTTTCGGATATTTCAGATAATTTTGAGCTTTTCGGATATCCGAATATCCAAAAATTTTGGAAAATGGTATACGAACCCGTATCCGAAATTTCGGATATCCTTTTTTCGGATAATTTCAGTTCGGATATTCGGATTTTTGGATCGGATGCTCGGATTTGGATATTTTTGAACAACCCTAATCGCACCCACTTATACAGAATTCATAACTATCTCTCTGGGAACATAAGAAGGAGTTTATTTCTCAATTATGGAGGGGAGTTTAATTTTATGTCAATAATCTGTTTTTGCACCCACGTATATCGTAAATTGTTTGGTTAATTATTGACATAAAACATGAATTGAAACAATTTAAAAAGTTAATTTTCACAAAATATGGAAAGTTATCTGGCTAAACATGTATACCCTACTTATAGAATGCAAGGTTGGAAAGCTAATACGCTTTCTAAAGCATACCGAATTGTTTTAATCCAAAGTAATCTGGAAATTATGTCAGCGCATGCTATACAATGTTTTGAGATTCATGTATCTCTTACTAATGAATTAGACTCCTTTATCGTAAATTCTTTAGGAAAAATCAGAATCGAATAATGGTTTTTCAATGATTAGTTGGAAAAAGATTTATCGTCCTAAGTCGCACCGTTGTCAAGAACTAACACAAGTTAGGGATCTTAATCAAGCATTTTATCTCTAAGCTTAGATGGAAATTACTAACTCAACCTAATAACATATGGGTTAAGGCTATCACTAGTATATATCTTCAATTTGAAGATTTTTGCACTTGTCACCCAAATAATATAGATTTGTGGACGTGACGAAAATTTTTAGCCCATCTTATGTTACTCCGTAAAGGTATTAGATGAAAAGTTGGTTTTGGTCAACAAATTAGCTTCTGGTTTGATAAGTGGCGGTTGGATAGAAGAATAGTTGACTATTTACAAGTATCGGAGCCACCAATTAGCCAACCTGAACTACGAGTCTCGGATTGGATAACATTTAATAAAACTTGGAATATCGATAAGCTACATCAGTTAGTCCTCGAGGAACTGATCCATATTATTCGTGCCATCCCCATACCTAGTCATGATATATCTGATAGTTATGTTTGGAGATTATCTACTGATGACAATTTTTCAACTAAGACTGCAACTCAACTAGCTCATAGTGTTTATTGATGTGGTGAGAGGGAAATCGGGCTTACAAATTGCTATCGAAAGTTGATTTTCCACCTAAGCTACAACTGTTTCTCTGATCTGGTGACTTTTTCATAAGAGTGTACCTCTTAGACAAATGCTATGTCTGTTGGTGTGGAAGTTAATCATGTTTGTCCCCTTTGCCAACAGGTAGAGGAAACAGAGTTGCGTTTATTTTGTGAGTACCCGGTGACTACCGAAGTCTGGGATATGGTACCTAATAGGTATATGATTTCTAGTATGTCGTAAGATGATATTTTTAATTACCTACAGAAGGTTCATGCTCAAAGGAGGCAGGAGGAGTTGTCAGTAGTCTGCTATACTCTTTGGAGTATTTGGAACATGTTTGCTAAATGACACCAACAAAATTACTAAACCTCACAAATTAGTTTAAATTAGACACAATTGCCCTTTTTATTTTTCCCCTTCCCCTTGCCCCCTCTTCCTCTCTCTTCCAAGTTCTAACCCAGTAAACCACTAAAGAGAAAGAAAAGTATCCACTGTGACACCGTCCCTCTCTCTCGTCACCATCGTCCCCTTTATTTCTGTCGACGATTAACGGAGGTTGCTAGTGACCTTTGTGAATATTTGATGAGTTCATCCCATTGCTGGTCCTATTCAATATATTGTTACATGAGAAGCTAATGAATATAATGAAAAAGTTTCATGGGAAACTCATGAAGCTTTTGAACTAGCTTTATGAGACGCTCATGAAGCTCACGAATGAACTTGACCTTTGTGATGAATATTTGATGAGTTCATCCCATCGCTGGTCCTATTCCATATATTGTTACATGAGAAGCTAATGAATATAATGAAGAAGCTTCATGAGAAACTCTTGAAGCTTTTGAATTAGCTTCGAAAGACGCTCATTAAGCTCACGGATGAACTTCATGAGAGTCTCATGAAACTCCTAATCTGTGAAATTTTTGTTACGGCAACTTGCGAAAACTTTTTCTAGGGCAGTAAATACTAAACAATACCACAAATGAGACTATACTACCTCAAATTCATCGCCAATTTTTTTTCATGTACTATATATTATCCATTATATCTCCAAAGATGTTGTCATTATCATCCATCATTAAATTGTATTCTATATGTTGAATCCAATAAAAAAAAATGATTCTGTTTGATAATTTTTGAGTCTATTGAGAAGTTTCAATTAGAGAAATGGTGAAGAGAGTAAAAAAGAATATCTCTACCTTTCATAAAATATGTTAGGGTTGTTTTAGAAAAACTAGAGTAAAAATTGGCGACATGTAGTAATTTGGTGGCTACGTTTAGCACCACCCATTTGGAAAGGGATGAACTTGCTTATCTTTGAAAATCAAAATTTCAACGTCAATCGGGCTTTTTTCTCAGCTCGAAAAGCTGAGCAAAATAAAATGAAAGATTCGTCAACATCTTGACGTTTAGTTCCACGCAGATATGGATCGGTCTCAGCCCTTAAAGAAGCATCAAACTCAATTTATCAGGTGAAGTGCCCTAGAAGAAGGCCGGTTTGTAAAGATCAACTTCGATGGCTCAGTATTGGATTCTTCAACTACGTCCAGGTTTTTACTTCGTAATTCAAGAGGCATGCTACTTTATGGTCAAGTAGAACAATTAGGAACTACCTTAGTACTGATTACAGAGACAACATCAATGCGGAGTAGTATTCGAGAAGCAGTTTTACGTGGTTACAGACGCATTCAACTAGAATGTGATAACTTGGTTGTCATCAATGCTTTGATTGGAAAAAGGGAAGCCCTTTGGCAGATACACAATCTTCTGAATGACGTAAGGATGTTTATTCGATATTGTGATGAAGTTCGTGTTCAGCATATTTATAGAGAAGGAAACCAGGCAGCAGACTGGCTATCCAAGAAGGGTCACCTTGGATCATCTTCATTTGAAATATCTTGTATTCCTAGAGAACTAGCATTAATTTTGTATCAGGATCAAATTGGTGTAACTCTCGCGAGGAGAGTTGCTCAACTATAAACTACTTATTGAATGAGGGTATACCCTAAGGCCGAGGAGTTTCATGTAGCATGCTCTACATCGAGTTGGGATACTCTCTATTTCTTTTACCTGCATTTAGTAATAGAGGAGTCGATCTTCTTCTCTTATATTATTTTTTTTGTTACAACATCCACCACTTTTCTTGAAAAAAGAATAATATTTTTCCAGCAAAAGTATAACTGTCAATGAAGTACAATTTCTCATTGCCAACCAAATGACATTTTTTTAAAAAATTTCATCTTTATCTATAGATCCCTTCTATATATAGTACTCCACTACTCCTATAATCATACACAACAATATGGAAGTCAAGTTGTGGAAATTTACAACTAAATATGGGGCATAACTTCCATCATTAAGTAATTTGGAATTATATACTGGTGATGGATTAGTATTATGTTGTGATATAATCCTTCACCCTTTAAAAAGCCAATATCACTAACACTATTCACAAATGAATAGTAACCCCCAAATAAATAGTTTTGCTTCTAACCCCAACTCTTTCCTCTTTTATTTATCCTCTTTTTAATATTTTGTGCAACCATCTGGCAAATGAGTGGCAAGCTGGCAAGCTGGCAATTGGCAATCACTCAATTAACGAGCAAAAAGAAAAGAGTGGCAATTACTCAATTCTTCCCTCAATTCCTCAAAGCCCATACCATGTCCCCTTACCTTGACCATGCTTCAGTCAACTTCACTGCCTCCCTTTCTCTTTCCTCTTTCTCTTGCCTCCCCAAACCGTTTAGGGCTTGTAGCATATACAGTTCTGCATTCATCATCATATCTCCATGAATTTCAACCAAAGAAGTGGAAAGAGACTAAGAGGGGATGGTTCAAAATCAACTTGAAGGTCCTGATATTCTGATGATTTCAACAAGAATCATCATTCTTCATCTCTATGGTGAGTTTTCTCTGTTTGGGTTTCTAATTTTTTTTCTTTGATTCGTCAATTAGCCCATTCTTCGTTTCTCATGTTCATGGTTGTCTAAGTAAATATCTCTCTCTTTCTCCTAACTTCTGATCTTTCCCTGTATTCTCAGAATACTATTCTGTAAGCTGTTTTGAAGTTTTTTCTTCTTTTCTGATTCGCATACTTGCATCTGATTTGGCCAATTATATCATATTTTTTACTTGATTTTTTTTATTTACGATATATTGCTTGAATTCTCAGTATGATTCGTATTTTGACAGCTACAAGAGTACCAATTTACCATCAGGGTTAATTTTGTAAGCCTCTCTTTGTCCTCCTTGCTTTCTACATAATTACGGGCCAATTTAAGTAATTTATTTTAAGAATTATAACTTCAACTGGATGGCAAGACAATCGAACTTCAGATTATGAACCAAATAATTTATCCAACCAGATTGTTATTTGCTCAGTTCTTTTCTCATTTATGATTTGGTCTCAGTCTGAAAGGAGACAATTACTCATTAAAGGATTGAATTTTTGTTTGGTTGCAAGCAAAGACCGTGGAGGTGTTTCCATCCAGTTTTGGATAAAATATAAGATCAACAGCAAGGAGTTAGCGAGGTTGGTTGCTAGAAATGTTAGAACTAAAATTATGGGTTTTAGCATACTTTTCTTTCAGTTAATACTACAGTTACTTAAATCTAAGAAAAAATAGACTTTCATTGTATCTTGCAATAGTCTTGGTTGCACACTTTTTTCCATTCTTTTCCTAACTTTTGTAAAGCTATTTACATGTTTGGACAATGGACTATCCTGTTATTTTTATTCCTTTCCTTTTTTTTTAAGATGTGGAATTTTTGTGGGGAATTGTCCAAACTCCAGTTTGAACCCTTAGCTAACAGAGTTGAAGAGGTTAAGATGTACAAAATGTTACTCCCAAGTGCGGATAGAATAGTTACCTTTGTAAAGCCATTTCAATTTTCATGTAGGTATACCTATCATACTTTAAGAACATTGAAAGCTTCTTTGACGACTTGTATTAAGCTTAATTGAACAAGCCTTTTGGAAAGAAGAAAATATATTCAACAGGATCACTACCCTGTATTTTGTTGGGCTATCACAATGAACTTACATACCAAAGCTCAATGTTCCTACAACACCCATCAATACAGAGCTCGAAAAATTATTGAACTACTTGAGATAGTTACTGAATAAGTAAATTCGGCTTCATTTTTAATAACAAATTTTGATTTCATACCTTCTAACAAGAGGGAGATGATAAGATTATAAACTGGTTTCAGGTTGCTTGGTTATGAAATTTGCATGTCATAATCCAGATTCCAGAGAGAGATAGAGAGAGATAGGTAATGCTGAAGTGAAAGCACTGAGAAAACTACGTGCATAACTGCCGATTTTTTCTTCATGGATTCATCATTGTGGGATGATTGTTGTTGGCATCATCGTTTTGGTGCCTTGTTTTAGGGGTTTTTCCCATGTTAATTTTATTTTGTATGGTCAATTTCGATGAATTATGTATGTCTGATAATGCATTTGGGTTTTGGATTTTGGAAAGATATCATAGAGCTTGTCAAGGAGCCCAGGATCATTGCAATGAAAGGCTTGATATTGATCTTTTACTCTTGCTTTTCCCGTGGTACATTTGGATTCATCATTTTTGTTTCTTCGATTATTTTAATTTTCTTTGAAGGACATCTAATCGTCATATTTATAACTGACAGTACAGAAATATCTAATCAACTTCGTTGGACTGAGCGCTAGCGATTATTGCGATAACAACTAGAAAAAGGACGAGGTAACCTCATTTACTTTGAGAATAAAGCATTGTTGTTTATTAATTATCATTTTGGTTGTATATAACATTGTTTTACTGACTACCCCAATTCAAAATCTATACTAAGATTTTGTATGATAACTAATTGCCGAGGAACAAAGATGCCTTGTTCTGTTTATAATAGTATTTTGTGAATGGTCAAACGTAATACGCTGCTTACATATTTTGTTTAAAAGACCAAAGCAAAATCTTATGAAGCGTTCCACTATGATGGGGTGTCAGATACTCTCATTTTTTTGCTTTCATTCATCAATTTTCGTTACTGTCTTAGATGCTTTTTTCAGCTTTTCATTTTTCCAGTTTTGGCCATTGCTGAATGGAAGAGAAATCTGTCAATTTGGCTAGACATGATTTCATGTGGAGAGTATAATTTCTTTGTTTTCAGTTTTAGAATTTCGTGTGAAAGTTAGAGGTACTTTTTCTAGGTAGCAATGGTTGTTAGATGAAGATGATGAATGTATCAACAATGAGTCTTTATAGTGGCTTAGTGATAAGACTTATGATTAGAACTTGGCAAAAGTACTTAGACATTTAGAATACAACTTCTTGATTCCCAAGTATTGAGGCAATGGAAGTTATTTGTACCGAGAGACCACAAACTATGTTGGGTCTTTAATGGTCAACCTCAAGCCTTCTCCAACAATTTTGTGTGCACCTTCCCTGTAATTTTCGAATCATTTGTATGCTTTTTACTTTATTGCATTCTAGAAAATTATGTTATTTGGTGCGTTTTAAAATATTATGTTTTTGTTAGATCATCTAGTTAATGTTATGCCATATTTCAGTTTTTTCTGAAATTAATGTTGTTCTAATGCATTATTGATTTGTGTTCTGTTTTATGTAAGGTTGGTCAATATTTTGCTTTTGGTTAATTCAATGGGTTCTCGTTCCTCATGTAAAAATAAGCAGGGAATGAGCAATCTACCAACCGCGTGGCATTGCAAGAGGTAATGTTGTCGTCCTCTCAATACTCTTGTACAGTTTCTCGATTTTTTTTTTTATGTTAATATAATACCTCTGGATTCACAAGCCTTCAATTGTGATTTGTGAATGAGTTCTCATAATATCCCTTTTTTCTTCCCAAATCTGTTGAATACTGCAATATCCCAAGCTCTAATAGTAATTTCAATTCATGGATGTTTTAATTTAGTTATTAATTTAGCTGAGATTCTAGAATCTAGATGATAGAGGGAACAGGGTTAGTAGAAGTTTGCATTTGGTGAAAAAAGAAAACAAGAGACAAAAATAAACAAAATCAAGCGAGTTGTTCTTTTAGAGGCTGCCTCAAAAAGCTCACAAGACCCAAGTAAAAACCAATGAAGAGTTTCACTAAGATGGGGGTCAGACTATGAAAAGGGAAACCACCAATATAGGTTGGACTCATAAGTTGGCATCATGGGTTATTGTTGTTGCATTCTCATATAAGACTTGTGAGAGGTAACCAACAAAAAGAAGATGCTTTTACCTCTGATTAGTTAGTTTATTTTAGCGATTTTCAGTTTTGCAAATTAACTGTGCTAAGCTGATAATTTGATCTACAATTTGGTAGTGTATCATCATTGTTTGAGGTTATGCGAATTAGTTGTTAATTAATGATCGTTAGCTTTGCCTTCAAGACCCATGGACTAGACAAGAAAGCTTGAGTACCCATGTTATCTATAAAAAAAAAACCTCCCTATTGTTTGTTCTGTTTTATCTCTCACATTTAATCATACAGCATTCCTGCATTGGGAAAATTAGATGAAGTTCTATCTCATGAAAATTGTGTATTGTTTATTATCTCAACAATCAGGAAGCGGTTTCTTGTGCTGAGAATTCCGTGGAGAAGTTTGCAGATGGACATTAGTTCAACATCTAATTGAGGAGCTCCCAAATTGAGTTGTCGATATAAAAACAGGTCACTTTTCACTTTGAGGTGCTGCCAATCTTCGCTTCTGCATATTTACTTGATGATGCACTTTGGCAATTTAATTGATGTGGTTACCTTGTATTGCAATTTGCTTGGATTTATGCAAACCATGTTTTTGAGTTGACTTGTGCAAGCTGGAAGCCCAGCAACTATGAACTAGTACATCACTATTGCGTAGGATCATGTACAGACTACAGTCCACATAAAAAATTTCCTTTTGCAAGAATAACAATGGCTTCATTTTAGTTTTACAATAAGAAAGGTGGTTTGACCAAATTAAAGTATGATTGGAATGCCTGAATTCTTGGAAAGTCCTCAGTATATAACTGAACATGGCAAAGAGATATATAATGTTGAAAAATCACATATGGTCAAGAAGGATAATTCTATTTCTGTTGGTCTTTTAGTTGTTTATTTTCTTGGGAAATGGTTGATTTTTGGTAGCTAGAGGCATACTAGGATGTACTTGGGAACTAATGTGGGAAAATGCATGAGTCACAGTTGGAATACCCTATGCTTTAGCCACACGGTGTCATGAAGGATTTGAATATAATAACTAGCATTTTTCTATTTCAGAACAACAATTTTGTTTCATTTTGCTTGATTATTCTGTGATCTTTTATTAAGTGATAAGTGTAATTTGATGATCATGAACTTCCTGCTTGGATAAGTAGATTATTTTCACTTGTTGTTTTGGCGGGTATGATTTTTGCCTCTGAATCTGATTGTGAAAACAAGTTCTAAACTAGCTGCTTAGGGGAATACAATTTGATACCACCTACGTTTTGTACAAATGCGGTTTCGAATTGTGTGACCACCTCTTGTTTTCATGTGGCAATTCACAAAATGTGCCAAATAAACTGATGCACTGATTGCAATTGGCTAACTGATCATTAGAGGGTGTTTGAAACTGATGCAGATGCAGGCCGGAGTTCAAAACTTGTCCAGCCGACTAAGGGAAACTCGATATAGAGGCCAAAAAAAGTAATGGTGGCGAAGTTTGAGCCATTGTATGGAACGAGAGGAACCTTAGAATTTTTAGAAAACGGGGTGTAAATGGTTCTGTGTTAGTGGGAAACACCAATGTGTAAAGAAATTTGCTCATTTTCTGTCCTCTAAGATGAGAAATGAAATTGTACCTCCGTAAGCCCACTATGGTTCAATAAGTTTTGTAATGAAACTATGCAAATGTTGAGGGAGGATTGAATACCTTTCCAGAAAGGTGTCATATCCAGATTTTCCACCCATGTTGTGATTAGGAGTGTAATGTTTTGGGTTGTAAAGCTTCTTAGGAGGTGGTGAGATAAATGTCTTGTTTGGCAATTAGGTACGTAGCTGATATTGGATATATTAGTGTATTTGACCAACAATTCTCGATTTACTTTCCTATTAATAATAACTTCATCACGTATTTACACTTTTAAGTTATAAGTACTCGTGTTTTTTTTTTTGTTTTTTGTTTTTTTGTTTTTCTTTGAGTTATAGTTATTCGCATTCTTGATCTATGCAAGGATTTCTTATAATCACAAATTTATGTTATATGCTAAGGAGAATGATACATCCACCCACTGGGTTGGCTGGCAACCCACATACCCTTTGTGTCTATCTCTCTCCTCTATTTTCATATTCTCTCTCCTCTATTTCCAAGAAATGACATTTAAGGTAGGAGAGAGAGATACAAAGTGAAAGTGGGTTGTCCACCCATTGGGTCAACCAAACATTTTCCATATGCTAATGTTAATCAACTTGGGGGCCGCGTGCATCGCACGCGATCCAACAACTAGTGAAATAAAATATAAATAATGGTCAACTTATACTTTGTAACCTTATTGTAACAAAAAAAGAAAAAAAACTTTGTAACCTTATTATTACCTCCGTTCTTTTTTCTCCTACCCACTTCTTTTTGCACGGAGTTTAATGAGAGTTGCTTTTGGAACAAAAATTTCTTATTTGCCCTTACTTTAACATGTGAGAGAATGTGAGTTAGAAGTGGGATTAGAAAGTAATGATGACAAGAAAAAACAAGGATAAATGGGTCTTTTAGTACTTAAAATATTACTAAAATAGGAAGTGGGTAGGAGAAAAAAGAACGGATGTAAAATGAAAGTGGGTTGAAGAAAAAAGAACGGAGAGAGTATTACTCTAAAATTAACAAATGCAAATAAAGAGAAAAATATTACCCAACCACCGCTTTTGACCACATCGTACTGGACAATTGGACAACTTGCCATGGCATATTTTTGGTGATGTCATAATTGTGGCAGTTGCAGTCTCCTAAATTGGCCCTCTGTCTCTCTAGTTGTTTGTCTAGTCAAACTCAAAACCATTGACATTTCCTTGTAGCTCTAACAGTAGCACTTCTGTTTGAGTGTAGTGGCAATATTCTCAAAACACACAAAGCAAAAAAAAAGAAAAAGAAAAACAATGTTCAGGCTCAAGTTAAGGTTAGTTCCTCTCTCTCTCTCTTCTTAATTATCTTCTTTAATCCATTCTGATTTATTGGAAATTTTCTATAGATGTTTATAATGGTGGTGTATTGTTATTGAACATGAATATGGTGTTTTTTTTTGTTTTTTGTTTTTGTTTTAATGGAACTTGTATATGAATTATGATGTTAGTTGAGTGTTTTGCATGATAGAATGGTGAATTGGTGATGATCTTGTTTAGTTAAATGAGGTGTTGTTTAATCAATATGGGTTATTCACAAATTGGACATTTTTGCTAAGTTGTTTAGTTTTCTATTTCTCAGTGGAGTTCTGATTGATGTTATTATAACAGAGATGTGGCCTTGGTCTCCAGAGCTTTGGTTTATAAAAACTTCACCAGGGGATTTTCCAACTGTAGTGGAAGGTATGTGAGATACTTCTTTGACTATAAAAATGGTGGTGGTGGTGGTCGTCAAATCCAAATTGTCTCTTGAAACAATTAATTGATTGCCCTATTATTATTATTTATTTATTCTTGTTTAAAGGAGGCACAAAAGTCCGTACAATAAATTTAGGTACAATGGGGGAGGGGGTTTCGAACCTGGGAGGCTGGGCCTAACGTGCCCAGGGCCTCAGTCTTAACCACTAGGCTAAGACTTCACTGACCAATTATGCTATTATTATGTAAGGTACATGATATCTTAGTCATTAGATTTGATAGTTAGTGTGCCAACTAAGTTGGAATGGTATAGGTCCAAGGAATCATGGAAGTTCAGGTGGTTAGAGGCTTAGGGCTCCCCTTCCCCAACTTTGAGGTTGGAGGTTCAACGCCTACCTACCAAAGTATGGAACTTGAGTGCTAGTTGTGCTCGTACCGATGGTTTTGCTTTGGCATTTGGAATTTTGGATTATTTTGAGGGGATTTAAGAGCTCGTATCAATTTTGTGGATTTGGCAAATTTAGTCGTTGCAAGTTGCAATGTGGCTAATGGCATGACGTTAATTTACTAAAGCTACAGGAGCTTGTGTCCATTTCTAATGTAGCTTGAAGAGTCACTATTGATTGGATGTGATCACAGGAGTCTCCTGTACTTGGAAAGGGGTGGTGGAATGCTTGGATAATTGTGTCTAGGGATGTAAGTGGTCTTGAACCTGGCTACATTCATGATTTAGAGAAGAATTTAAGTGTGTTGATATTGTCCCAGGACATTGCAAATTGATGTGTCATCAAGCGATTAAAACACGCAACTTGTGGTCAAGGTACTTGTAGAATAATTCTATTTAGGACATAACATTTTGGTAATCCTAGCAGTTTTTTGAGGAAGAAATCAGTGTCCATAGATGTGGTGTAGAGAAATCTAGATGGACCTATCATCTACTTCACACTCTACTCTTTAATGATACCGTGTTGAGATATGAACTTATGGTACATATGTACCATTTTGCTATATTGATATTGAAATGTGCATATATGGAATTGTGCTGTGTGCTGTCAAGCAGTATAATTTACACTATCTGTATGTGCTGTTATCTGTTGAGATGAGGTAATCTATCAATCCACAAAAGTGAAGTTCCTTTTGTGCTGTAATATATGGAGGGTAGGTTTTCAAGTAAAGAGAATCCACTCTGCAGTAAAGTACCAAACAGAAGGAAAGGTGAAGCAAACAAATCTAATTGCTGAATAAGTACAAAATCCTATGTTCTTTTTTTTATTAAATTCATAAAAATCTAATGTCGGCATGCTTTCAACAAACTTGCACCAATGAATCTTCAAACTAGCTGTCGGCTAAATGCAGGCAGTATTGACTCTGACATCGCCACGTGCCTGTTGTGTAAATTGAGTTCCTCAGCAAACCTGCACCAATGAAGATCTTGGTGATCTTGCAATCTACTTTATACCAATATAATTTGACTAGTAGGTGGTGTAGATTGTGCTGGTAGATTCTGATTACTAGATTATCTGAATTTGGATGTGGTAGTTAAAAATTTAAAATGTTGAGTACTTTGTAATCTAGTTGTCTTTAGGTTTTTCTTTGTTAATACGTCTTCTGATCAGAGAAATAAGGTTTATCTGTAGATAGGTTGTGTCAAATATGTGTCTTAACTTAATTGCATACAAAAGTTTACCATGCTATATGCTTCCTGATTTTACTCTATATGATCAGACTAATAATCTTTACTTGATTGTCCTATAAGTGTACATATCTTTCTGTTTTTGTTTTCTCTTTAGTTTCAGTCTATGAGCTTTGTTTTCAGTTGGAGAACTACAAGTTAAAGTAGCTCGGAAATATTATTCAACTTTGCTACCTTTATTTAAGAAGAGGCCTCTAAACATTTGAGTTAGCTGACATTTTGCCCCTTATGCTTTTCCTCTTCTTGATACTCCTATATCGATAGGAAGCTACGATTTGACAGTGATTTTTCGCTGGATTGTGGAAGAACGGTTTAACACATGATTTTCCTCTTGCTAAATCTCTTGACTAGCGTTTAAGTGAGACTCATGTCATGAAGTATGAAAAAGTCTTTCCTTTTCGTTTTTTTTTTTAATCTGACAAGTATGAAGAAGTTTCGCAGTTCAACGTTTACATAAAAACAGACACCTATTGTTGATTAAAGCTTCTGTCTCATTGATTTAACCAAATTCAGATACCTCAACTAAGTGCATCAAAATTTTGTTCTCTTTATTTGGCACGAAAGGTGCCTCAGAGTTTGAGCAAATTACTACGTAGACACTACGTACTGTCTGTCTGTCTCGAGTTTGTCGTCTTCTAATTTAAAAACACGTTAATGTTGCACTCTTTCTGATCTCTTTTTGGATAGCTAACCTACCATGTTTTGAGTTAAAAAAATGAATGGATAACACAGAGATACGTGTTATTAAGTTTCGCGATCACAGGTCTTCATCAGAGACAGTATGGCCCTGCTTGATTTTTTTTATTCCTGCACATTGTACTCTTATAGTCGTGTGTGAAATCAATAAGTTCGTTACGACTCAACTATCTTTAGCCATTCAAGATTAAAAGTTTTGTGGGAAAAGATGGAACCTTGATATGGCCTTACTGTTTCAATCATATGTGTTAACAAGCTGACATGATCTCTTTTATTACTGACACTATGCCATGTAAATATATGAAAACATATGGTTTATGTTTAACTGACAAGGTGAATTTAGCCCTTAATTCCCACCTATATCACATATACCTGTTTTCAAGTCAAATAGTTTTTACCTTAAAGCTATCTTCTTGCTGTAACAAACTAGGGTGGAAGGAAAAGTTGCTGTGATCACAGGAGCAGCCAGTGGCATTGGCAAGGCAACTGCGACCAAATTTGTCGAAAATGGAGCAAAGGTTGTGATTGCTGATATTCAACAACAGCTTGGCCAAGGAGCTAGGTTCAAATGCTTCATTTGTAAGTTGTGATGTCACTGAGGAATCCGACGTCTCCAGAGCCGTTGATTTTGCAGTCTCTACATATGGTCAACTTGATATCATGTATAATAATGCAGGTTGGTTTAGCAAAACTTTTAACTCACCTAACTGACTAAATCTGTCAATTTTCCAAATGCTCTCTTTTTCTGCTTGGATTAGGCTGGCGAGACAATGGATATAGAAAAATGGTCATTACCAAGTTGATATTGGAATTGATTTTGAACCAAACTGGAGCAACTTAAATAAATAGTTTCGAGCACAAATCTTGTTCACCTTTATCCAAAAATGATCTTAACTTGATTATTGTCGGACCCCTGTATACTGAAGCCAAACTTTGTGGATCTAATTGCAACATGAGAATATATAGCAATAAGTAAAAAACCTTGCTAGCTAGTGTGCAAATGTTGATTTAGGGAAATGGTTGAATCACACAAATGAGTAATTTTTATTTATTTCTTTTCCGTTTATTGCTCAATTTTCATTGTAGTGTTTATACTGATCATAACTGATTTTCTCCCATTCTAAATGCAGGGATTGCGTGCAAATCAGCACGCAGCATTGCGGATCTTGACCTATCTGTCTTTGACCGTGTGATGTCGATCAATGTCAGAGGTGTAATGGCAGGAATAAAGCATGCATCACGGGTTATGATTCCACAAAAAAGGGGTTCCATATTGTGCACAGCTAGTGTTTGTGGAATAATGGGAGGGTTGGCTCAAGCAACCTATTCTGTATCCAAATTCGCTATCATAGGCACTGTCAAGTCTGCCTCTGCAGAGCTGAGCAGGCATGGGATACGGATAAATTGCATATCGCCTTACGCAGTCCCTACTCCTTTTGTGCTGGAAGAGATGAGAAACGGATACCCTGGTGTTGCAGATGAGGTGCTAGCAAAGATATTGCATGAAACTGGTGAATTTAAAGGCGCGAATTGTGTAGATATTGATGTTGCAAATGCAGCTTTGTATTTGGCCTCTGATGATGCTAAATATGTTAGTGGACATAATCTGGTTGTTGATGGTGGTTTCACTTCATTTAAGAGGTTGCATCTACCTCATCCAGATGAAATAGTTGTGTCTAAAGTAGGAAAGTTGCCTGAGTGGCTTCCTTAAAAAGGAAGGCGAGTTGGGAAAAAGGGGCATTCCGAGAATCGAACTCGGGACCTCTCGCACCCAAAGCGAGAATCATACCACTAGACCAAATGCCCTTGTTGTGTTACTTTTACCTTTTATTATAAAAGTAATAATTCCAAATGCACTTTGAAAACATTGAAATCGTGAATGTCATTCATATATCCTCAATCATATTCCCCAATACAATCGGCTCTCTCCTAAATCACCAATGCATGTTCCTAAAAATATCCTTTTAAACTCCGATCCTAATCCATGTGAAATAAATTATTTTTCACCATTTTTCCAAATTAACGGAAAACACAAAAAGTTGTATAAGATGGTCTTATTGTGAGATTAAGTGTTACATTTTGAATGACAACCGTAAATCTTGGACTAAAAAGTATCAAAATGCTGGCTTCTAATTGGTTTTACCATGAAACACTGTTACATAAAGAGATTATGTTTTTTTCGATCTCCCCCCAAAAGATGACCCTCCTTTTTTTTTTTTTTTTTTTTTTTTTTTTTGACACGACAGCAAATACAAAGAAACATGCCTAGCTAGAAAAGGATATAAAATGACGTTTCTTAGCAGCAACAGCTAGTACATGCGCTTCGTGGACTAGTTCCCTAGGGACTTTGCGGATAAGACCCATTTTCAATGAACAAGCTCGGGCAAGACCATACTTAATCATGTCACGAACCTCTGGTACTGCAACACGTCCATTTGCCACACAATCCCAAAGTGATAGAGAATCAGTCCAGATGCTGAACTTTGTAAATGACGAACTCACGACCCAAATAACAGCTTCCAACCAAGCCCTCACCTCTGCTTGCAAGGTAGGCAGCGACCACGATGACATCGAATTCTGCGCAATAATGCCACCCGTCACCGTGTCCACCACTACCCAGGCTGCTCTCGATTTCCAGTCTTTTGAAGACCAAGCCCCATCAATGAGAATCACAATCTGTTCATTACCACACTTCTTGCCAACCCAACACACTTACTCACCTCTCACATTATCTTCCTCATTGCCATAATTCCTCTTCAATGCATTTTCCAAACGGGAGGCTGCAGTCTCATTAAAATTCCATGCCTCCCTTGCTAACGCAAGAATACGCTCAGGATCAGGATGGGCATTCCTAAACACCACCTCATCCCGGTGAATCCCAAATGCACCATAGAATAATCACCATCATCTTCAAATTAGCCGCCTCATTAATCTTATCCTTTGAGAAACAAAATCCCGAATCTAAAATCCACTGGTCCAGTAGGATATATGAATAACCTTTAACACGCAGACCCAACAGGGAAGCAGCCCAAACGTGTACAATGAGAGGGCAATCTCTAAAAAGATGTGATACAGTTCCCTTACCTTGACTGCAAAAAACACAGCTCACATCCACGCATATTTTCCTTTTTTCCAAATTCACCCTGGTAGGCAACCCATTGTGAACAACTTTTCATGTGAGAAACTTCCATTTGGGTTGAATAACTGAGCCCCAAATAATCTTCCAAAATTTCCTACGACAAAGTCCATTGTTAGGACTCAAGAACATATTCTCAATTAACAAGGCATACCCTGATTTTGTGGAATAAATCCCGCTTCTGGTTCTGCTCCAATTATACACTGACAGAATGCTATGCACATCCTTCTCATCAAACTAGTCTCTTAATCATGAGATATTTCATCTTCCCTGGTCATCAATAAGTTGAGATACTAGTGAAGGCTCGCTATCATTAAGTTGCCCATGTCTCTTAAACTTGACGATTTCACCATGAACCCAATTATGTTGAATGGTTAATAATGATCGCCCATTTTCCAATCTTGGCATACATCCCAATCTTAGTACCTTCAAACCTTCCACTATGCTTCGCCATGCCCAAGAAGATCCCGCCCTGACTCTAGGCTTGCCATTAAGTAACAAATCAACCGAGAAATTATACTTAGCATTGAAGATCCTCGAGACAATATTGTTTGGATCCATAATTAACCTCCACGCATGGCCAACTAGTAGCGCTCGATTGAAGGTGTTGGGCTCCCTTAATCCAATGCCACCTAATCCCTTTGGCAGGGCTAGTACCTCATTTGCTTTCCAATGAATGCCTTTAGACTGCACATTTCCCCTCCACCAAAATGAAACAAGCGTAGCAAAGAGCTTGTTCGCCACATTCTTTGGAAGTAGGAAATTCAAAAGTACATGAGTGGAAAGTGCGATAACCACATAATTGATCAGGATGAGTCTTCCTGCTGGGAAAAGGAACCAATTACCCCAATTATTAATTTTTTTGTCTGCTTCTTGCACAATCCCTCGGAATACCTCACTCTTCTGCTTGCCAATTTGGACATTACACCCCAAATATCTCCCCAAATTTTCTAGAGAGGGAACTCTCAATATGCCACGCAACCAATGCTTAATCTTTCCTGGGGTGTTAGGGCTAAACATAACAAAGGATTTTTGCAAGCTAATCATTTGCCCCTATGCTTCACAAAATCTCAATAATACACTTCTTAAGTTAGAACACGCCTCCGGAGTTGCTTTAATAAAAAATAACGCATAATCCGCAAAGGATAAGTGTGAAACCGTCGGGCCTCGTCTAGCTACCTAAAAGCCTTGCAAAGACTTCAAGTGCTCTGCTCTTCTCATCATGGCAGATAAAACTTCTATACACAATATAAAGAGATACGGAGATAAGGGATCACCTTGCCGTAGACCACAAGAAGGCTTAAAAAGTTTAGAGGTAACCCTATTTACAGAGATGTTCAGCGTGGATGTCGTTACACACTCCATAATGAGCTCTACCCATCTACCAGGAAATGCACAATTGAGTAATACACCCTTTAAGAAATTTCGATCAACACGATCATAAGCTTTATTCATGTCCACCTTAATAGTGGCTAAATAATGCATACCCTTCTTCCTACCTTTAAGATAAGAAAGTAACTCATTTGCCACCAAACAATTACCGCCCATTAAACGCCCAGGCACAAAAGCATTTTGAAGTTTGCCCACCAGGGAACCAATCACTTTACGCAGCCGGAGCGTAATGCACTTGGAAATAATTTTGTAAATCATATTACATAACCCAATAGGACGAAAATCCTTCACTTCTTGCGGATTTGGCACCTTGGGAAGTAAAATAAGTTGCGTCCTATTAATTTCATTGAGCATCCGACCCAACGCCAGCACTTCTAAAACAGCATCTGATATACTCTCACCAACCACGGCCCAATTGCATTTTAGAAACTCTACTGTGATTCCATCCATGCCTGGCGATTTTCCATTTGCCATACTAAACAAAGCACGTCAAACATCCTCACGAGAGAATGGACATTGCAACCAATTAATCTGCTCTCCTGTTAATTTTGCACCTACTGCAGCAAATACATCCTCAAATTCTGATAAATAATGAGCATTAAAATTCCAGGCTATTCGAATATTTTCACTTCCCTTAAACAACTCCATATAAAAGTCCAAGAACTCCTTTTGAATTTCCTCCTCCTGGTAGACAAACTCTCCATCCGTGCACCAAAGAGTTATAACCTCTTTCCTCTTCATCTTTGTCTTGGCATGGGCATAGAAAAACTTTGTATGTTGATCACCAAACGCTTGCCAGTTAACCTTGGCTCGTTGTTTCCAAAATTCCAGTCCCACCATTGATTTATCACACAACTCCTGTCTCTTGTTAACAAAGTCTGTTCCGTCATCCATCTCACGCAGAGCCGAGTCCGCCTCTTCCAAAATATTTTCCCAAGAAAAGCCTTATTGTTGCT
Organism: Tetragonia tetragonoides; assembly: GCA_038025085.1. Lineage (NCBI taxonomy): Eukaryota > Viridiplantae > Streptophyta > Magnoliopsida > Caryophyllales > Aizoaceae > Tetragonia > Tetragonia tetragonoides. Next base: position 15,846,766 of record CM076142.1, on the reverse strand, counting down.
TGTGATTAATGGCCCATTTAAAAATCAAATTTCTAACTTGGCCCAACCTTCTAACTACCTTAAACATATTAGACCCTTGGAACTCAGTGTCTCACACTTGCTTCACAAGCTTTTTAGGCTCATCATATTTTAGACACCAGTTATCAATCTTATATCGTCCCCCTTTTCTTCTTTCTTCTTTGAGAGTTGATAAAAGAATGGGACTATGATTAGATACAACTATGGGCAAAACTCTAAGTTTCGCATCCGGGAAGAGAGAAGCCCAACTTGGAGTTCCATACGCTCTATCTAGTTTCTCAAAAATACCATCCAACCCAGAGCGATTATTAATCCATATAAAGGCTGGACCAACTGAATCAATCTCCAAGAGTCTAAAGAGATACGCCAGTTATAAAAATTCTCCCACCTTCTCAAATTGGACGAGCCCCCCATTTATGATAAGGAAATTTCACCTAATTATAGTCCCGCACAACTAGCAAGCACCCTGATAATGGAGAGACAACATCATACAGGGACTTCCAAACTTCATTACAGAGGTGTAATTCTGAAGCCCCGTACAAAAGCACAAGAATCCCATCGACAACACTTCTCATCATAGAGATTACACACAATAAAGTTTTTACACTTAAACGTAATAGAATATTAATACTATTATCCCATAGCAAACACAAACCACCACTAAGCCCATCCGCATCCACTCCATCAAAAGAGTCAAAATCGAGGCGGGAGAGTAACATACCAGCTTCCTGAACCTGAAGCTTTGTTTCCATAAAAAACAAAAGATTCGGACGAAATTTGCGGACATTCCACTGGAGATAAGGAACTGTAAGGATGTCCACTTGCTGAAGGCCCCTACAGTTCCAACTGAAAATCCTCATGGCTCCGATGGAGGCTGTTGAGGGCCAGCCTCCCCTGCCCGCCAAATAGGTAGTGATATTTGAAGACCAAAATAAAATGCCTCGTCATCTGAAGATTCTTCATTATCCTCCTCAGGTAAAGCCACTCCGCGTTCCACTGTTGATTATTGTTGTACGTACCCACATGATCCTCCTCTTCAACCAAAATACCCTTACCTTTTCTATCACTTGACTTGGGTATGTCTAGTTTATCATCATTACCACGAACAATATCCACGAACCTCCTTTTTGAGCTCACCTCCTTACCAGGTTCTTCATCATCATTATCAATAGGTGCCTACTTTTTAAATAAGACCTCAGATAAGGCTTTCCTTTTACGAATTTTATTACATGCACCATCCACCGACCAAAACATATTACGAGCGCTAAACCCATTTGCCTCATCAGGACTCTTTTTCCTCATGCCTGAGCTTTTGCTTTTTACACAACCAACAAGTTCCTGTAACTTCAAAACTACCTCTAAAATTACCTTGCTCACACCTAATATTTTGTTGTGCATCTCGTTGATTAGATGACACAGGCTCTTCCTCCTCATCAAATAGTGACTTAGAATTATTAGGTGAGGTAACATGCCTCCCAATTTCCTCCGTATCAACCTCACCAGCCACAGGACGTGGAACGTAAGGATCATTACCCGGCTGAGATGAGACTCTCATTCTCCCTTCCGTACCATTCATCATCGGAGTAGATATGCGACGAGCAGTCACTCCTGCCCTATTATTGGCACGAGTTCGGCGACTGAACCACGACTGAAGCGTTCTCAAGGCTGTATAATAACTGAATGAGTTATTACTTGGTCTGGGTGGCGGAGGAGTTGTAGGCTTGGGATGTCTTGCTAGCTCCATGAGTCTGCAAAAATGAAATGATACTGGACTCTCTCTAGAGTCCAAGCCGCTCCTTGAGGTATTAGAACGTCTTGAAACACTGGGCCTCATTTCATTATTCGCACTTTGGGCCCAACCATGAATTTCCACCCTTCCAAAAGTATTACCCACATTCTGACCCAAAATGGGAGGACCAGCATTATTAGTATTAATTTGATGACGAAAACGCGTGCGTTGGGCCCCAGCCCTATAGGAAGAAGCCTGCGCATTGCTACTCTCTCCTCTCTCAAAAGTCCCTCCTCCTTAAACGCGTTGCCTTCCATGAACAATTGGTACCCCTTCTAACACCACGGGAGAGGCATTATTAATTGTTTGGAGACCAATTGACCCACCTATTTGTTGCTGACCATAATTAACACCCAACGAACCACCACCATACAATGTGCCCAATGGTTGTTGGAAAATAAATGAGGCTGAGCTCTGCCATGACCGAGGTCGTTGCAGCTCCAGCCCCGACGCCCCATTATTGTCATTCACGTTCATCTGTCTAAGCTCCGAAATTGGGAGATGACGCGACGTTGGTGAGTCACCCCCACTATCTCTGTCACTGCTGCTATTGTCACGAACCCAATCATCACCTATGTGGTCATCAAAATCAGACCTTCTTGGTGGCTCTTCATCAAAATACAAATGGGTTGTCAAATTAAATGGTGTAGGAGGAAAGGCTCTCAACCGATTTGTGTACATTGTTGTAGCTCTTGCTCCTCTTCAAATAAGATCTTGACCATTATAAATTCTACTTACCCTGTGATTAATCATTCTCTCTGCTTGAGAAAATGTGAGAGAGAAAAAACGCCGAACATGTCCAATTCTCCCATATTTTTTAAAGAATCTAAACATTCTTTCGTAACGAAATTGTGCCCAAATAATATTACCATTTTCCATAGTGACAAAACATCCAGGGAGCAGCGGTTCTCTCAGGTTAATCACCACTACTATTCGAATGAATGGATGACGTGGAAACCTCCCATCCTACCCTTCAATTTCAATAAGCTCCACCAATGTTCCGCTGCTGCAACCGCATAATCCTCACACAAATAATCTCCAGGTAGACCAACAACATGCACCCACAATGCTACTTGAAAAAAATCAATGACTTGGGGTACAATACACCTCAGCCAAGGCTTGAATACCAGCAACTTACCCTCAACACTCAATTCTCTCTGCTCAAGCAAATTCATCTGATCAGCGCCATTTGTGCACTAAAACAAAAAGAAATCTTCCATCTGATGTCCAGTAATAGAATCACGAGATCTCTAATGATTATCAACCAGATGACGCAATAATCTCAGAGGGGGTTTAACATCATCAATGAAAGCACCTATGACAACAAAGCACCATCTTTCACTTGCTGAAGCAGGAATATTTTGTGGGTTTTTGATCATTTTTCCTCTAACTGGATGAAAAGGGAGGATAGAATGAGGATTGTGGTCCTACATGTTGAATAATACCACTAAAAAAGACCCACAAAAAGAGACGCGCGCTACAGAAAGCAACGTATTTGGACAGTTTTAGGAAAGAGAACAAAAGAAAAACAAAAATTAAATTGACTAGACACAAAGAGGACAGAACTTCAGAACTGCTTAGGACCACAATTTTTTTAAACATGCAAACAAAGACAAGAGAGGATAACAAGGAGAAATCAAAGAATAAAGTACACACAGTCAAATTGTTGTGAAGAAGATGAAAATGGTAAGATAATGTGGGGTGAAGAAGAGAAAGGAATAGTGAAAATGGTAGATGAAATGGGGAGCGTCTATTGTCCCTTTCTGGACCGTCCAGAAAAGAAAAAGATGTGCGTGAAGTTAACTCGCTCGAAAATTGTACTGAATATGCCGGTTACCATGACCGGAAGACAAATTGTTTTAAGTTTGATTTTTTTTTTACCTGCAGTAACACTTTGGTCTACCATTTTGATTCCTGGTGTACAATATAACACAACTGTTGACAACTATACATAATGGTGCACCATACTTTTATTTATTTGTATGGATGGTGTAAGAAATGGAGTATATTGTATAAGGAAAGGAGTAAGAAGTTTAAGATATGGAGTAATTTGTTGAGAAGGGAGCAAATTATCGGATAATGCACAAATGTATGCTGTGGTCGACATAATGATGTAATGGTACCAATAAAAGGCTTATGATAGACAATGGGATATAATGGTAGACCATTAGGTTTTAAAAGTTCTAAAGTGTTAAATGGTGGAGTGTTATTTGACAAAATGGAGTTTTTTTCGACGAAATGGAGTGTATTGTGAAAAAGATGGAGTAAGACATATATGATATGGAGTAACTTGGTATGATATATTCTGGTGGCCTAATAGTAGAAGGTGAAGGCCATAATTGTATAATATAAATAATGGTTGCCCTTTAAGAAAAGGAGTAATACCGTTTTGATATGGAGTAAATTTGTAAGAAATGTAACTTTATATAGAGTAAATTTATAAGGAGTGATTATTATTGTTTGCTATTTTATTTATTATTTTTTTTAAACCACTGTATATTGTAAAATAGCGCACCACTTATTTGTGAACTTATCTGGATAATAACTAATAAGTACTCATAGAGGGAAATGGAGGAACTAATATCATGAATGTAGTGAAATGGAGGCACTGTATAAACAGAAAATAATAATAGTAAAAGAAGGAGATGAACACATCATTGTACATTAAAAAGGTTAATATTGAAAAACTATGATGCAGAGTTTTTGCTATTGCATCAATCCAAAAGCTATCCCTATTTCCACATACTTTCATGTTAACTATACGTTAAGCCCCCAAAATGACAAAATGTTAGGGATGTTAAAGTGTTTGTGTCGTGTTTGAGATTAACTAGGCGACTTAGTAACCAAATTAGTGTATTTACATTCCTAAAACCCATGCATACCCGGGAGCCAAAAAGGAACATGTTTGATAAACCTCATTCTAGTACGAGTGTGGAGGGTTTGATGGTTACACACTTGCTCCAGATTGTTGCCCCTTAGTTTCTCCTCCATCAGAATCATTGCCTCCCTTTGTGGCATCGATATCATATTTGTTGGCACCCTTCGCTCCTCCATTCATAGATTCCTTGCCATTATTTTCTCCATCACTTTAGGAGGTGTAGCCGCATCACTGGGGACATTACGAGGCACTATGGGATATTTTCTGCGTACTGGACCAATATATCTCTCCCACGTGTTGTCCACCTTTTTGTAGTGCATCCTATGTAAGGTCCCTAAATCCAACTTGTCCTGTTTTCTTTCAACTAACTCCTCCTTTACCTAACAGCCTGATTTTTGAAGAAAATATGCCAAATACCCACCATATGGCAACCCATCCTTCAACTTGTTTAGAGCATTAGAAATGACATTCATCATGATAGAAGTAGCAGAATTGGACGGTTATTCAACAAAGCATCCATCACCAACACCAATGGATCAGCCACATGTTCAAAACTACCACCCCTCGATAAAATAGTATGATAAATTGTCCATGCAAGTAGGTGCAATTGAAAAGGTAATCGGTTAATGCTAGGCTTGTCCTTAGAACCCTCTTCTTCCCCAAATATTTTTACTTTTACCTCACTATATTGAAAGTCTGTGAAATTTTCAAGGGTGTCTTTGTAGTTGCGCCCTCCAGTATACAAACCCAATTTTTTCCCCAATTGTTCCTCTGACACAACCAATTTTTTCCCACAAGCATAAGCATAATAAATAGGACTGCCAATCTTATAAGTCAATTGTTTTTTCACTCCATTATCATCTTTTTCAACAGCTTTTAACAAACTAGCATAAAATTGAGGTGTGACATCAGACAATGGACGATTTGTAATTTTCAAAAGGTTTAGCCAACCTGCCTTTTTAAACAAATCATAGAATAATAAGTTTCTTCAAGAACGAATTCCATATCAAATTGACAACTAACATGAATAGGGCAATCTTGAAAAATCTTAGTATACCTGTCCCTATGTTGAAAGGCTCTGAAGTAATAGCGGCATATTCGACAACAACGATTGTAGACCCCGACTTTTTTCTCTTTTGCAGGTTGGGATTGAGGTGGTTCTTCATCTGTCTTTTCTTCCTCAGGTTCGGAATTTCCCGGTGCTTCTCCAGAATTAGGTTTTTGGCCTTTCTTTGTATTTAGAGCTGTATGTTTAACCCGCTTCTTCACTGGACTTTTTGTTGAGGGACCCACGACCGTGGGTGAATCGGGCGTGTTGGTTGACCCAACCAACGCAGTGGTTGCGTCAATGGCGGTGGTCGCAGCCACGGCAGCATGGGTTCGTTTTCTCGTGTTCGGAGCGTCATTGGCGGTGGAAGGTACTTTAGTTTGGTTAGAGCGAGTTTTTCGTCCTCCCTTTGTTTTTGCCATGAAGAAGATGGGATAAAAAAATCGACTTTCGTTTTAAGGGTTTATGATCAAAGGAGGAGCAATGGAAGGAAGGGAAGAAAATGAGAAGTTAGGTTGACTGTGGAGTGTGGAATGGCGATATCACCAAAGCTCAGGAAGACCTAATTTCTTCCCCAATTTCATAAGTGTTTATTGCATTTTGGGTGGTTTAGGTAGTGGGCTTGGGTAAGTGACACTAGTGTACAGCCCATACCCGTGTATAACCCGATTTATATATCCAGTTATCTTTTGCTCACCACAACCCATAAGTGATATGTGATAAAATGAAGTATTTAGTTTAGTCACGTGCAGCCCGCGTGGCATTTGTAGGACTATTTATTTCCTTTCTAACTATCCCATTAAGTTTCAATCTCTCCCTCTGTATCTCTATCCACACAGAGGACGGGAAGAGAGTTAGCTTCCAAAAACAATAAATTAGTAAGACCTTCTCAACGTTAGACCTAAGTTCTCTCTCTGTATCTTTGTCTTTTGGGAAAGCTTTGTTTCAATTTTCGTCAAGACCTCACCATCTACAAAAGGTATGTTATTTATTCGTACTACAATTTAAATTTATGAATTAATTTTGTAAATTTTTTCGAATTAGGGTTTTAAATTGTATTGAATTTATAAGTTTCACCCCCTATATAATTGTGCATTTGTGTAGATATATGTCAAGCTCAAGTTGCTCGCCCCAATTTTGCAAGTGTAATCAACCAGTAGCAATTCAAACCTCTTGGACAAAGAAGAATCCAGGGAGGAGGTTCAAGGCGTGCTATTTTTATGACCCAGAGACGGATTCGCGTCGTTGCAGTGTTTTGAAGTGGATTGATGAAGGCATGACTGAGTGGCAGAGGGATGTGATAAATGGTCTTTTGTTGGATAAGAAGTTGGATGGAAACTGATTTGGCTTTGTTGAGGGGAGAGTTGAGAAGAATGAAAGTTGAAAGGAGGAAGGTTGCAAAAATAGATGAAAGGAGGATGCTAAAGAGTGAGAATGAGAAGATGAGGGGGTAAGTTGAACCTCAAAAAAAAAAACAACAATGGGCATCTGTGGTGGTGTTGGAATGACAATGTTTGGCATTGTTTTTATCTGTTTGGGTGTTGTTGTGGCCAAAATACTGGCATGAATGAATATGACTTAAGTGGGAGGAGGAAGTGAACCATTCTGCTTGTTGTAGTAGTTGAAAATGCTTGTGTAATGTGCTCTTACCCATTAGGTTGTGTAATGTTTAGGTTTATTGTAACGAATGTTAATGCAATTTATGTTAATTAATATATCGAAATTGTTGGTATGCTTAGTGGCGAGCATGATCGGTACTCCATCAAACTAATTGGTGTGCCATAAATCTTTGTTTTTTTTTTAAAAAAATCAGATGTTTGTGGACCAATGTATGAACTTGATTTTAGCTATTTATGATTAAAAAAGGAGGTCAAAAAGTTTGACAATGAACATAATAATTTAAAGTTTAAATCAATTTATCATTCATTAAAAACATATAATACGAATTTCGAAAAATTTTTGGAAACTGTAAATTTTGAAATTTGAAACTGATATCACAATCCCGCCCTTCATTTGATATACCATATTAATGGTGTACCACTGTTTAACATGGTAGACCTTGGACTGATTCAGCACTTCAGCTTATGTGCGTTATGTAAGGTGAAATATTCCATTCATCAATAAGGGGTGTCATGTTAATTTGAAACAGCCATGTTAATACCTCCTACTATATGGAATGACATGGATCCTCATCAAATGGTCCATCTGGTGGATTAAAAATGAGAATGTATGCAAAATACATATGTTTGACATACTTAATATCGTCTTAAATATTAGATAATATAATATGCTATTGGTTAAACCACATATTAGTACAGAGTTTTGAATTAGTAATCTAGTTAAGAATAGGTACATGCCATAGACGTGTTTACAAAATGAATCAACACAACATTTGTTCCCCAAAATGTGTTGAAATAAAATAGTTAAGAATATGTTTGACATACTCCGTTTTCAACACTTTCAGAAGTAGTCGCATACAAAGTTGAGGAATGTCCTAAAATATTCAAACAATTTCATTAAATATACATGATTTAATTCTTTAACTATACAAAAAATTATTATCAAGTATGAATTACTAACCTGAAAATCAACATCACTTAGGTCACACCACTTTCTCTTTGCCCACATCCAATTCATTGTAAAAATTCCACAATCATCTCTACATTATTGATTACATTAAAGTTTAAATATTGTAAACCAAATATTTTAATCAAATTGAATAATTACTTTACGCTTTACATACCCATTACATTGTTGGGGAAACTTTGGGCTTTCAATATAGAACGTATCCATTGAGTGTGATTTTTGGAATAAACCCTTTTTGCGAAAATAACAGGCAACATACTTAACCTGCTCATCAATTAAAAAAACATACACCAATTATGTGCATTTGTACAACCTAACCAATAAAAATTCTCCAACATCTTAAGACTATAAATATTACCAATGTTTTGATCTTCTCAACCCTCCCCACATATCCATATGAATCGACGTTGTACACCTTTCGCTCAAGCAAATCCACTATGCATAACGTCCAATGTGAATTTGCAATAACCGACAACAAGAGCTGGGATTTACAAAATATTAATTTTCAAATAACTATTACAGTTCACGACAATCATACTTCATCAAAAGTATCACTTAAATATCAAGACAAGTATAAAAGTTTTTATCACCATTTCTACTTCATCAATAGTTCCCGGAATGAACTTCCTCATAACCCATCGATCCTTCATATAAGAAAATGCTTCTTCTGAAGGTAATCTTTCACCAACCCAAAGACTCGTCTGCAATAATTGAAATTGCTTTTTAGTCCTCAAAATAGTCATCCTACCTCTATTTATTAAGTAGCTAATTTACCGATAAATGTGACGGGAAATAAAGTAATTTACATCCCTCTAACATTGATTCATCATTCAACAATGCGGAATTCTCATCCACTGCCTACACAAAATACCACATTCAAAAAATATTTACATTCCAAATATGTTATAAACTTAGAAATGGCGGTAAAAATATTAATTACTTACTCCGCTACCTATCCACCTATTTGGGAAGTAGTGTCGAAAATTGTTTCGATCCAACGCTCGATAGCTCTTGTGCCGGAATATAGCGTCCCTGAAAATATATTAATTAGGAAGCCTCTAAAATTTTGAAATAGCAATAATATAAAACCAATTACCCCAATACACAAGTTTAACCTCACCAGTCAGAATAAGCAACACTATTGAACACGTATTTTAACGATTTCACATCCTCTTCTAAGAAGTTATATCGGGCAACAAGTTTTTCAATTGCTTTCCACGGGGTTGTCTAATCATTCTCATCTCGTACCACTTGAGGAAGTTCTAGTTCCCACTCAATTGACATCATAGACACTTCTTTCTCTTCTGGTTCCAATTTCAAATCTAGATCGATGTAATCATGGTCACGTCCCACTTGCTGCTTTGCAATGCATTTCTTCACAACTTCCCTTTCCATAATATCTTCCTCACGCGCCTTCAATAATTTAGCCTCAAGCGTAGCTTTCATGGTGCGTAGAACTTCTTCAGCAGCACTCAAGTTCGATTCACCTTGCTCATAAGGCTGCGATCCCTTCCTTTTTTGCACTATTTTCTTCCTCTCATTTCTTGACGTCCTGTACGGGCTTCTTGTGGAAGGATCTTGCCGATGCTTGTTTGGAGTTCTTAGTTGATGACCATGTTTTTTATCGGGTGAATCCTTCATGGTCAAAAGTCGACTGACTTTTTGATTCTCAATGTTCCTCTTCAACTCCAATAGAACTTGTGGTGGTGTCAAACAAATTTCAGGTTTGAGAGACAACTTTGGACTTGGAGAGGACACTACCTCTTCACAAATGGAATGAACAAGCGTGACCTTCTTCTCAACTAGAGTGATAGAAAATAAATCTTCGTCCTCAAGTTTTACAGTACAATCAAATCCATTATATGTAAAAGCCTTGGATTCAACTGGAGTGCTAGAGAATAAATCTTCTTCCTCAACTTTTATAGAACGATGGACACCCCTTTGTACCCCTCCCTTTGACAATTCAGGATTGAAGTAAAAGTTTGGATTTGGAGAAGAAACTACCTCTTCACAGACGGAGTGACCAACCGGGTCCTTCTTCTCAACCGGAGATCTCTCTGAAAACATATCACCTACTTCCTCCTCATGTTTTACACTAAAATCTAATCCACCATGTGCAATTGTCATTGAGTCAACCAGAGTCCTACAAACATAATCTCATTCCTCCACTTTCTTACTATAATCAAAACCCCCATTTACCTCTGCCTTTGACTCATTGGGAGATCTGTCATACAACTTGTCTCCATCACCTTCCTCAACTTTCACAGCACAATCGTTCCAAATTTCAACCCTGACTTTGCTTTTTCAACTGATCCATCATCTTCTTTCATGACTTTGAACTCCTTCTCTTCACATCGACGAGTTATAACCACTTCATATAACATATCCTTCAATCCTATTAACAACTGCTCTGAATTTATCACTTTCTCTGTCAAGTCATCAATTTTCTTTGTCATTTCACTAGTTGAAACTGTTAGTTTCTCCAACCCTTCTACTTTTTGTGTTAACAAATCAATCTTCTTTATCAATTCTAGTATGTCTGCACCAACAAATGTTTGTCCATTACATGTAACACCATCACTTCCTTGATTCCACGTAAAACCACTCATCTTACTAAACAATGCTTTCACTTTTGCACTCACTTTCTCATCACTCCAAGCCAACCACGCAGGTGTTTCTTCTCCTCCACTGATCGAGATATTCCAACTTGCGGAGCGTGTTCCAAAAACATCATCTACAAAAAAAATAGATTAAAATCAAGTAAATAACAGTTTACGTAGTGTAGATTAATGTCTTTCCTATTTCAAATTATTCTAACCATAAGAAGATGCGTGCAGCCCTCTACATATTTTCTTTTCTGGTTTTTGAAATTCACTATTCCAACCTTCAAAGTGTTCACCAGGTATTTCACCCAATTGATATTTGGCAAGAAATCCAAGTTTTTCACAATGTGTAACATTGAATTTTTTTGGCGTCCTTTGTGTGCTTGGAGACAAATATCCCGTATGCACGTATAGCACAACCATAGACTTGAACATATCCTTGTCTTCCTCTCCTTCAATTGGCATCTCCATAATTGCAGCCTCAAAATCAGTCTTAGTCATTTCTCCATAGTACCACTTCACCATGGTAATTTCTTTATCCTGTCCACTTTGCCGTACATCTTCTCCTTCATCCTTAAATCCCAACAATTTCTCCACATCTTTCGTGCTTATACTAAAACTACGACCAAATATATCAACTGTGTCTGAATCACAATCATAATGCTCCACCATCCAATTAACAATCCCCCGTCATAGTTGTTGAGCGGGTATGCCTATCTAAGTGCCTAAGCCAAGACCCCTAATGATATTCATCTTATTATCGGGTAAACTAGAGACCAACGTCAAAACCCCATGAGGATCACAACGCACATTCTCCTTCCTCATTCCCTTCAATTCTCTATATTGGTTTGACACTACGAGTTGATAATTCTTATACTTTACCTTCACCTCTTCTTTTGCCTCGCTCCAAGCCTTGGAGAACACATAGCTCTGATAGATCCACACCATATACCAATTACATATTTAAATTTAAATGAAAATATGTTTCAATTGAACAAAACATATACACAACAAACCTGTTGCTTTACTGTTAAACCTTTTAAGGTATACATATTTTCCTTCTTGTAGTCATCACTGCCAAAATTTGGTACACAAAATAAATCACATGAGATTACAGGCATCAAATTTATATAACAAACACATTCTTCTTCTTACATGAACAATTGGTATGAAGACTTGGGGCGCTTTCCTAAATTTTTGTCCAAGCTATTGTCGTCCGTTGATTGATTGGTTGATGGAACACTACTTGATGTCGCGTGTGAAGCCATAAAACACTTGCAAATTTTCAATTTATGTATATCAGTAAGAACACATTGTTGGAGCTCACAGAAATACAGTAAATTTTTAATGGCTAGTATAACATAACTCCATTCTAGTTGGAGTATACCATAACTCAGACAATTAGAACCATCAGGCCAGTGTGCCTTAGACTATTCTAGTTAACTTACAGTTGTTGTGGCTTCAAAGGGACACCACTAGTGATATAAGAAGCCTATACATAAAATCCAATAAGGCTTAATGTGTCTTCAAACATTTGTATACATAAAACACTTGCAACATTACAAATATTGTATCATAGGAGCAATACATAGTTGAAACTCAAAATAAAGTAGTCTACGAAAAATCCAATTGGAACACCACAATTTACATTTCATCAACCTGTCATTTTTGAGTTTTTGGTACATCATGTTCAAATTTGGTGCACTATACTTTCTGTAATTAATTATTTTACCACTTACGCCAACTCTTAGGGTTATACACTCCAACTTTTAGGCAATACACTCCAATTCTGAGAACCAACACTTATAATTATCAAAGAACACTTACTCCAGTTCACAAACAACTTACACCATTTTACAAAGAAACCCAAAAATTTACTCCAACTTTTAGGCAATACACTCCAATTTTGTGAACCAACACTTATAATTATCAAAGAACTCTTACTCCAAATCACAAACAACTTACACCATTTTACAAATAAGCCCTAAAATTTACTCCAACTTTTAGGCAATATACTCCAATTTTGTGAACCAACACTTATAATTATCAAAGAACATTTACTCCAGTTCACAAACAACTTACACCATTTTACAAAGAAACACAAAAATTTACTCCAACTTTCAGGCAATACACTCAAATTTTGTGAACCAACACTTATGATTATCAAAGAACACTTACTCCAATTCATGAGAAACTTTTTTTTTTTCAACAACAAGAAACTTACTCACAAACAACATGACTTACTACGATTAACAACAACAATTGAGTCACCAAACACATAATAAAATTGAGGTGCACCAACATTATTTGGACTCCAATTTCCACCATTTAACAGAAGATTATAACAATTTTCAAGAACTACAAATGAATTGGAGACCTAATTCTCTAAATAAAACAAATTATATTGTTATAATTACTGAATTTTGAAATAACTCACCTCTCAATGGAGTTGTCAATGTTCCATTCACTGTTTTGAATCAGCAATTTGAGCAATTCCTGGATGCCCTTTCTTTTAGCATGTATGTAGATGAAGGAGAGAGATAAAAACCCTAAAATTCAAAACGAAATTAGGATGTGAAAATGGATAATATGGAAAGGGAGAGAAGGGAGAAATAGGAGGAGGTAGAAGATGGAGAGAGAGAGAGAGGGAGAGAGAATTTGGCCATGGAGAGAGAAGTTGGGGAAGAATAATAATAAAGAAACGTGTTTCCCTTTGTTGCAGGTAACCGGGTAGAAGTGGGGATTTGTATTCAACGGCACAGATTGCTCCCATTTTAATCAACGGTCCACCATGCTGTTCTGGACCGTCCCTTTATGGACAGAAGAATTTTCCAGATAAAAGGCAGGTCGGAAGTAAATGTGAATAGTAATGGAAAAGGAAACACTCTTCTCAAGAGAACCACTCTCGGGTAGAGAGAGATGACCCTCCTTGTGTATAATGATTATGCATTTCCATCTTCAAAAGAAGCTCATTAATAATCCAGTCATTCCCATGGAGATGAGATCCTTTCCGAGCCTCCGGTATTACATATGTTTCGGGATGCTTCTATACGAATTAATTTGTGGAATAATATCCAAAGCCGTGCATTAGGAGGTGCTCTTTAGCCACATTCAAAGGGCAAAATGTTCCTATAAAAAAAAATAAAAACTCTATACAATCATTGTAATGGGTCATAATAATACAATTTATTAATTGTTTACTATTCTATAATTCTATTACCTGTTTCCTGGAAGTATGACCCATTCAAGAACTGCGATAAAGAACTTTAATAATACCATCTTTTCATATATCTATCCCGTTGTGGTTAAAAAAAACGGCTACCCCAAGGTTTACCACGTCATTTTATACTAGAGAGGTGTTATATATTTTTGTATATTAAAAATATTAAAGCATTTTCAATTAATAAATAAATATTATGTTTATTTTTATTCAAAAATATTTTATGGGTGTTATTTTTTATTTCTTACCATGGAAGTACATTTTATTTTCTAAATGACCAAATGGTGACACATGGTGGTAATCTTACGTGAGACCTTAATCAATCTTTATTTGCAAAACTTTAAAAGTAACAATGATCTGATGACCAATTTGATAAAAGGCCATCAGACATGTCTTTTAGAATGCTACGTGCCTCGTCAAACGGATGTGTTGAAAATAACTGTTCTTTCACTTTTTCCAAATGAACAGTTGTGTCTTTTCGTTTATTAGAGGCACGGTAGTTTGCAAAGAGACATATTGGTTCACAATGGTGTTGTTTCAACATCTATAAATACTCACCCATTTGGACTTTTGGGAATATGCCTAAATTGTATTTCCACACACATTACACACACAATACTTGAGTATATTGAGTTCTTGATCAAGAATCAAAAAGTTGTACAGGTTTTTTGATTCTAGTGTGAAGGCATTGTATCCTGGGAGTAGAATTTCCCTAAGACGTCTGTACCGAAGGGGGAAATTACTATTCTTAAGAAAGCTTCCTGGAAGCGCCTTGCCTTTCAATTTAATTATAAGTGAGATTGTCTTGAGTGTGCCACATTATTTATTTAATAATGTAATCCTCAAATTTCTAATTTAACAATTTAAGAATAGTAATTTTATTCCAATGGAGTCTTCGGTGATCAAGGCGAATGCTCAAGACATTGAGAGGTTGGAGCGTTTCAACGGTCTCAACTTCAAGCGTTGGAGTATGAAGATGATATTCCAACTCACCATTGCCAAGGTTGTGTATGTGTTATCAACCCCATATCCTAGTTTGACCCAACCTATTGAAAATGGGGTCGTAACACCTACACATCCAAACCCGGAGGAGCCGCTCACCAATGAACAGAAGAAATGGCGTGAAGATGATTATGTGTGTCGGTTCATGATTCTCCAAGCCATGACGAATGCATTTTTCAACATCTTTCACAAGTTTCCCATCGCTAGAGAGTTGTGGGAAGCACTACAACGCAGGTATGTTACTGAAGATGCTGGTACTAAACAATTTATTGTGGACAAGTTTATCGATTTTAAAATAATCTATTCTAGACCTCTTATGGAACAAGTTATGGAATTAATTGATATAGCAACTGAATCTGCGGATGCTGGAGAAGTTATCTCTGAATCTTTCCAAGTATCGACAATTATTGGTAAACTCCTTCATCTTGGACTGATTATAAGAGAATTCTAAAACATAAAACTGAGTCTATGAGTCTCGATGAATTAATCCAGCATCTACACATTGAGTGTGAGGCTAGAAAGAGAGATCATCCTCAAAAGGATAATGTTCACAATGTTGAAATTCCATCATCTTCAAACCAACCCTCTAAATCTAAAAAATTTTCTAAGAAAAAGAATTTTTCTAAAAAGGAAAATTTTAACAAAGACAAGAAAATTCAAAAGAAGAAGAAGGGTCCTTGCTATGTTTGTGGAAAGATGGGACACATTTCTAAAGAATGCTACCATCGCAAAGGACAACACAAGAAAGAGGCCAATATAATGGAAGAAGAGGACATGGTGGCTATGGTTACAGAAGTCTTAATGGTGGTCACCGACAATGGTTGGTGGATTGACTCTAGAGCCACTTGTCATGTTACTCCCTACAAGAGTGCATTCAAAACTTATGATAAAATCAAAGATCCAAAAGCAGTGTTTATGGGTAACACTTCTGCTTGTATGGCGGTTGGCAAAGGATCTGTGGAGCTTCCTCTTACATTTGGGAAAGTGCTGACTCTTAAAAATGTGTATCATATTCCAGCACTTAGGAAGAGTCTTGTCTCTGTTAAGAAATTAGATGATCATGGTTTTAAAGTTGTATTTGATTCCCAAAAAGTGATCATCTCTAAAAAGGGATCATTTATTGGGAAAGGTTATGCTAAAGACAATATGTATTTACTAAGTATTAATGATAATGTTTCTCATTCTGTTTATATTGTGGATGATGCATCTAATTTGTGGCATTATAGATTAGGACATGTTGGTAGTAATGCAATGCAGCGCATGATTCCTCATAATTTTATTCATGCATTTAGTTCTGTCTTAACTACCAATACTTGTGAATGTTGTGCCCAGGCTAAAATCTCTAAATCTCCTTTTAAGTCTCTAACTAAAACTACTAGTCTATTAGAATTAATCCCACACAGATTTGTGTGACAATAATGATTTTCTTACTAGAGGCAGTAAGCGTTATTTTATAACATTTACCGATGATTTCTCCAAGTATACTTATGTATATCTTTTGAGAACTAAAGATGAGACTTTTCAGAAGTTTAAAATCTTTAAAGAAGAAATAGAAAATAAGGCTAATAGGAAGATTAAGAGATTAAGATCCGATAGGGGAGAAGGATATGGAAAAAATGAGTTCGTAGATTTTTGTGCCCAAAATGGAATTGTTATGGAAAAGTCTGCCCCTAACTCACCTCCACAAAATGGAGTAGCGGAAAGAATTAATAGGACACTTTTGGAAAGGGTTAGTGCTATGATTATTCATGCAGAATTACCTATGAGTTTTTGCGGTGAAGCACTGGTAATAGGATTTTGCATAAAGGTAAAGACAAACCCCTTATGAGTTACGTAATGATAAAAAGCCCAATATTAATTATTTTAAAGTTTAGGGTTGTATAGCATATGCTTTAGATGCTACTCCAAAAAGACCCAAATTAGGAAGCAAAGCCATTAAATATATTTTCTTGGGTTATTCTAAACAAAGTAAAGCATCAAGGTTTCTTAACCTTAGTACAATTAGTGTTTTTGAGCCTGCACATGCTATTTATTATTTTGAGCACTTAACTATTAAGGATGCAGACAACTTGGAGTTGGAAAGAAATTTATCGGAGGAATTAACTAGTTCTTTTCCATTAGAGTTGCCTAATGAGATTTCTATGGATAACACTCAAATTATTGGGACTAGTGGGGGTTCTAGTAATATTAATGATCAAGAGATGGTTGAGGCTAGTGGGGTAATGAACCAATTGTAGAATTAAGGAGGAGTAAGAGAAAAAGAAAAGAAAAATATTTAGGACCTGATATGTATACTTTTCTTTTGGAGGAGAGAGATGATAAAGAAATTGGGTTAGAAAGAATATTTATTATAGATGAAGATCCCAAAACCTATTCCGAGGCTATGTCATTACCCTGATGCGGATTTGTGGAAAGTAGCCATGGATGATGAGATGAAATCCATTGAGGATAGCAAAACTTGGGAATTGTCTGACCTTCCTCCTAACACCAAACCTATAGGTTGTAAGTGGGTATTGAAGAAGAAATTAAGGCCTGATGGTACTATTGAGAGATATAAAGCCAGGATAGTGGTTCGAGGATTCACACAGAAAGCAGGTATTGATTATTTTGATACTTTTTCTCCAGTTACTAAATTTACATCCATTCGTATAATGTTTGCTATTGCTTCTATGTATAATTTAGAAGTTCATCAAATGGATGTTAAAACTGCTTTCTTGAATGGTGAATTAGATGAGAAAATTTACATACGACAACCTGAAGGTTATGTTGTAAAAGGCCAAGAGAATAAAGTATGTAAATTGAAAAAGTTCTTATATGGTCTTAAACATGCACCGAGACAGTGGTACTTGAAATTTAAGAAAGAAATTAAAAACATTGGTTTTAAGAAAAGCAATGTAGATGATTGTGTATTCATTAAAGAAACAGGAGAAAATAAAGTCTTAATTACTCTTTATGTTGATGATTTATTGATTTTTAGTTCTAACTTGCATTATGTTAATGAGACCAATAAACAACTCATGCAAGCATTTGACAAGAAGGACTTAGGTCCAGTTGATGTCATTTTGGGAGTAAGAGTTACCAGAGAAAATGGTAAGTATATTTTATCCCAATCTTATTATATTGAAAAAATATTGAGAAAATTTGATTGTTGGGATTGTAAACCAAGTAAAACTCCCATAAGTCCTCACTGCAAGTTAGTTAAAAATCAAGGTTCTCCTGTGAACCAAAAAGAGTATGCCAAAATTATTGGCAGTCTTATGTATGCTATGAATTATACTTGGCCAGATTTGGCGTGTGCTTTAAGCATAGTTAGTAGATTCACTAGTAACCCTAGTGAAGAGCATTGGGTCGAGGTTAGAAGAGTTATGAGATATTTAAAGCATACATTAAATTATTGTTTGCACTATAATCGTACTTCACCAGTCTTGGAATGTTATAGTGATGCCAATTGGGCTAATGATAATTCTAATTCCAAGTCTACAAGTGGGTGGGTATTTACTATTGGTGGTGCAATTGTGTCTTGGTCTTCCAAGAAACAATGTTGCATAGCTCTATCCACTATGGAATCGGAGTTTGTGGCCATGTCTATGGCATGCAAGGAACTAGTGTGGACGAAGAGGTTTTTAAGGTGTATTCCTTTTATTAATGAACCTATTGGTCCAATCACATTATATTGTGATAATCAAGCAGCCATTCATTTTACTAAAAATAAGAGATTGTCTAATCATAGTCGTCATATTTCAATGAAATATAATTATGTGAGAAAGGCTGTTAAAAAAGGCAGAGTGACTATTGAGTACATGCCAACAGATCAAATGTTGGCAGATCCTCTTACTAAGCCTCTCTCAGGGGAGAGAATTTGTCAAGTCATGGGAGGTATGAGATTGCTACCAAATAAGAAATAATAGACTTGCTTTGTATCCTACTTTATCATAATTATTTTAATTTATTTTTTAATTAAATATTTAATGACTAAAGTTAAAGGGCAATGCAAACAAGATTCTATTGTGAAATGTTGTCATAGAGGTGAAACATTTCCAGTGCATTTATTTATTTTTATAAAATCCCATATCTGACTTAATGCACTGTTTAATCCACAACAAGAAGGTTGGATTTTAAATCCTTAACAATCTCTTAGTCATTTTGATGGAGTGATAAAGCGGTTGTGGACACTCTTGAAGAGATTGCCTTTGCAAGTAAGAATGTTAGAGGCCGCATTCTAAGAGTTTTTGGTAGGCTCTGAGAGTACTTGCTAAGACAGGATAAGCGCATGACCCTATTTATAATGCGCTGTCTTTTGTGTAGATCAAGAGCTCCTGTGTAGTACGAACAATCTTCTTTATAGAAAATGTTCAACTCTAAGGTTAAAGGGTATGTCCACCTTAGAGCATGTATTATGCAGTATATACTCAATACACTTAGAGAAGCACTTGCAGGGTGTTTTTTTTATTATTTGAAAATAAGTGGGGATTGTTATATATTTTTGTATATCAAAAATATTAAAGCATTTTCAATTAATAAATAAATATATTGTTTATTTTTATTCAAATATTTTATGGGTGTTATTTTTTATTTCTTACCATGGAAGTACATTTTATTTTCTAAATGACCAAATGGTGACACATGGTGGTAATCTTACGTGGGACCTGAATCAATCTTTATTTGCAAAGCTTTAAAAGTAACAATGATCTGATGACCAATTTGATAAAAGGCCATCAGACATGTCTTTTAGAATGCTACGTGCCTCGTCAAACTGATGTGTTGAAAATAACTGTTCTTTCACTTTTTCCAAATGAACAGTTGTGTCTTTTCGTTTATTAGAGGCACGGTAGTTTGCAAAGAGACATATTGGTTCACAATGGTGTTGTTTCAACATCTATAAATACTCACCCATTTGGACTTTTGGGAATATGCCTAAATTGTATTTCCACACACATTACACACACAATACTTGAGTATATTGAGTTCTTGATCAAGAATCAAAAAGTTGTACAGGTTTTTTGATTTTAGTGTGAAGGCATTGTATCCTGGGAGTAGAATTTCCCTAAGACGTCTGTACCGAAGGGGGAAATTACTATTCTTAAGAAAGCTTCCTGGAAGCGCCTTGCCTTTCAATTTAATTATAAGTGAGAGTGTCTTAAGTGTGCCTTATTATTTATTTAATAATATAATCCCCAACTTTCTAATTTAACAAGAGCATCTCATCTCTCATCTCATTTGCATGTAAAGGAATTAGCTCATATGTATGGTGACAGAATTGTATGTTACAGAGTCGAAGTGTGGTTCTAATAGATGGAAAAGCGTGCCCATGCGCAGATATATACACACAAATTTGGTGCTCCAATTCAAAACTAAATAAATACTCAGTAAATAAAGGATAAAACAGCTAATTATCCTCTTCTATCCTTTGTGCAATTAGACTAACAGCAGCATTTGCAGAAGAGAAAGCTCCATGAAAACTTTCCTGATAGGAAATGGACTGCAGTTCCCTCACCATATTCAACAAAATCTCACCCAGATCAGTTTTCTTTTGCAACAATGATGTGTAATAAGACTCAGCAGCAATCAGGCTGATGTCCACATTAGTCGGTTCAGGACAGTACTCATCTTCTAACCATTTGTGAAGAGCAACTCGAAGCCACTCAGATTCCTGATAATAAATAAGAGGGAAATAACAGGATTACTACAGAAAGAAGTAAATGATATTCATGCACTTGATTGATAGGGCACAGGCCAAAATGATCATAGCACAAAGCTCACAAAATAGATTCATCTTGGATTGTATTCGCCATGTCTAGGTTACCTAAGCTACAGCTTTTCAGTAAAAATTACTCTTGCATGACTGAAAGTGGCGAGAGAACTTAACAGCTTGTGCAACTGAAGCAGCGCTTCCTTTACAACAGAAGCCTAAAAACAAGGCTAACCATTTTTTTAATCAGATAGAAAAGGCAATGATGACAATAGTATCAGCACAACTCTTCACGACATATACGGTACATAGATAAATGTTTCAACAAGAAGCAAGGTCCTCTAAACTATGCCAATCAATTCTACCTTCTTTTGAAAAATTTCCTCAAGAATCAGTCTTAGACTTATATGGATAGCCCTTCCCAGAAAAAGTACAATTTATCGAGGTATCTGGGTTTTGTACAGTGATGTTTGCTTTTCACGCACCTTGAGCTCACAATTTTGTATTAAATCAGAGAATACAATTAGCTAAAGTGGTTATTCAATCAGACTATCAGAGTCAAACCAAGTTAATTTACACAGGCAGGAAGCTGAATGTAGTGTTCAGTAGGCACAGACAAGAAATAGACCTTATGGTAAAAGGCTATAGCTTGATTGCCTTGATATGCCTAGACCGAGCCCACAGGGTACTGATACCTCCATACAGGCACATATGACGTCCGAATGCTTGGACATGCCCTTCTGCGACCTACATTCCATGATGTTGAGTTCTCACTACTTTAATGATGACAAACAACGGTGTGACGTAATATGAAGAGCTGTGCTTGGTTGAATTTCTTCACTTTGACACTCAGAGCACTGGGAAGATATCACATTGCGTTTAACATCCACAGGGACCATCGCAATGCTTTGTTTTAATTAAACAGTCGGATTTCCCTTGTCCATACCAGTTCTGAGTCGGATATGCAACGCCTGGTGAATGCCCCCGAAGGAGCCGTTCCCAGTCCGTCCCCCAGCCGGCACGCGGCAACCCGCTCTCACCGCTCAAGCCGTCCACCAACAGCCGACGGGTTTGGGACTGGGACAACCCCTTCCCTCACTCCTCAGTGTTGTGAACAATCTAAAGATAAAGAGCTAAGTGCGAAGTATTCTCTAGAGGGAAAAAAAAGGAAAGTAACAGGCACCACTCTGTTATGTATATTAGTATAATGTTTATGCACCATATCTCTTCAGTTTCGCAAAGAAAATTCCCCTCACTGGAAGCTTCTTAGTCACCCCTTCCAAGTACTTTAGAACAAAGCAAAAGAATCGCTATAGGAGAACATGCTAATCACTGAAAATCCATCAGCTCACGGCCTTAAAACTAGATACAATTAAGTCCTGCATCCTATTGCAACCCAATATAGGAGTAGGAAAGAAAAAATGAAGCAGAAAGCCATCTACTTTTGAAGGACCTTCGATTTTAGAGGAAATCACAATACCCCTTAGGCCCTTACATACCATCTTTTTATAATCACTGAAATATCCACCTCCACTTGCTGATTTGGGGGAGGGGGGGGGGGGGGGAGGGGGTTCTCCACATTTAACTGAATGTGGTATACACCTACATTGAAGCTTCCTTTTACCAGTATCACTGTGAAAATCTAAGTCATTAAAAAGGCACTATAACAGCCAATGAGGTCATAGCCTAGTGGCGGTGCATGAAAGCTACACCCATGAAAAACTAAGAAGTGATTACTCATTTTGAAACTAATGGATAGTGAGATCCAGCCCAGCTTTACAGAGCTTTTCCACGAAACGTGCTCTCTTGTCATACAGTTTCACACCTAACCATTAGGACTGAGGACTGGTCTACGAGGATACAAAGGAAAATCCCATTAGTTACCAAATTTGAACATGACACCATGATAATATGAGGATGATACATACATCAACAGCCAATACAACTGTAAGGCAACAACTCTAGTCTTAGATAAGGTGCATATAGTCCAAGTCCTCCTTGTAGTTGATGGAGAATCGAGATCCCTTCTTTCAAAATGACTTATGCTTAACTAACATCACTTGCTTGGCTCCTTTCATTACTTGAACAATATTAAGCAGCAAGTGCTTTCTCAAGCAATGTAGGTATTTCTCCTTCCGAGTTCCGATCAATCAAAACTATTGATATTTCTACTCCAAGATTAATCAACCATAAGGCCCAAACACTACAACCAGAAGATTTTCACAAGTGTTACTGTAAGACTCCCGAGTTCTTGTACGTTACTTTGCATAATGTAGCTAATGGGAAAAGTTTCATCCCACACTTCGATATGTTTTTTTAACCATGTGAACTGCAAATCTCTTCCTAAATTTAGGCCCATCGAGACAAATGCTCCACTACTATGTACTAAGAACCTAGACCAATAAGGTTTCAAGATCCTTCGGATCAAATGGCGTAACGAATCCTCTCAACATGGTTTGAACACTGGTGGCACCTCATTTTTCTGGTTAATTAGGTGTCAGATAGGTTGACTTACACTCACTTACCACAGTTCACAGTGAGTTGCCTCGCCAATTGCCTCGAGACTTATCCCAAATAATAATTGTCAGACAAAATACAGGAGTTACCTTGCATATCATAAGCCCTTGGAAAGGTCTACCCAATCCTATTCTCCACTTTTTTCGAAAAACATAAGTCCCATTGACACAATTGCTCCACTACTACATACTAAGAAACTAGACTAATAAGGTGTCAATAATCCCTCGGATCAAATGGCGTACCAAATACTTAATTAACCTCTGAACATGGTTTGAACTTTGAACACTGGGTGGCACCTCATTTCTAGTTAATTAAGGAGTCAGATAGGTTGGCTTACCACAGTGGGTTGCCAGTTGCCTGGAAACTTATCCCGGACAATATATATTTCAGTCAAAATATAGGTGTTACCTTTTATTTCATAAGCCCTTGGGAAGCTCTAAATAAGCCTATTCTCAACTATTACTGAAATTCAACCCATAAAATGATTATTGGCAATGTGAATTGGTAACGGGCCTAGCTTTATTGCTTCTATGACTATATGTAACATTCCAAAATTTCCATGATATCTTCAATCTCAATTCAAACAACAAAAAGGAGAAATGGGTATTATTTATATCTATCTATCTCTCTTGTTCAAGCAATTAGCCAATAATCAAACTTGTCAAAATGTCAATAGCTGAACATAAATAAATCAGACAAATTTATATCAAGGGGTGGAAGAGTTAAGTTGCCTGTAGAGCTTTGGAAGGTTCCAACCAGTGTTCAGGAACACTAAGGATCTCAACTGTACCTTGAGAGTCACCTTCAATTTCATCACTCAAAGAATTATGACAAATTTGTGACCTTTTTGGTGTACCAAATTGAATTTTGCAGTTTAAAGGGTAATATGATACAGAATTGTGTTGGATTTTTGGGGAATTTGGGAAAAATAGGAGGAAAGAAATAGAGTGGGGATTATACTGGGGTTGTGGGAATGGGAGGAGAGAGAGAAGAATTGTTGCCATGGAGATGGAGTTCGCGGTTCTGTATTGGGTAGACACAAACACAACTTGGGTGAGCTCCGTTGGTCAGGAAACGTTTTGGGTTTTGGCTCGGTAACCTTTTAAGTGTCATCATTTTTTTTTTTTTTTTTTTTTTTTTTTTTTTTTTTTTCTTCTTCCTTTTTTAGGGGAAAATAAATTCCATTAATTGAAAGCCATACAACACTTACAAGAAGGGTTGAATTCAACAAGAAATAGATCTAAAATATAAGAATACATTCGAATGAAAAAGCTATGTAGC
Organism: Tetragonia tetragonoides; assembly: GCA_038025085.1. Classification (NCBI taxonomy): domain Eukaryota; kingdom Viridiplantae; phylum Streptophyta; class Magnoliopsida; order Caryophyllales; family Aizoaceae; genus Tetragonia; species Tetragonia tetragonoides. The sequence continues at coordinate 15,822,135 of CM076142.1, read as the reverse complement.
ACTAGAGATTCAACAATTCCGACAGACTTCCATTTAATCGCTGTTTTCCATATTACAGCCTCTTCGCGGAAGCTTCTGCTATAGCTTTGAATGCTTCGATCCGACATAGTAGACCACCTCTTGATAGAATAGATCCACCAAAGCACCATACAAACGACAAAACGAAAAACTAACAATACTCTCAAAAAGTGAGAGACAACCGAACCCAACGTATGGGACAAACTAACCCTCACAAATGGAGAGACTGATATTTTTCGACATAATAAAACTAGAAAATAGAACAAAACAATGAAACAAAAAGAATTGGGGCTTACCATTAGCAAAGAATTGCTAATGGCAGCCCCTGAACCAAAAAGGGGCTAGGGTTTTTTTTGGGGGAAGGAGAGAGAGAAAAAAGGGGAAGAGCAGTTATCTTTACGCCATCATGCTTTGAGTTAGATAGTCTACTAGTGACAATTATCTCGCAATTGGGATTAACCGATAGGGCTCGGGTTGGATTTGGGTCGATTTTGAGTGTGTAAAAGATGTGAATTTTATAAATGAGATGATTTCGGGTCAAATTAGTTTCTCTCAGTAACTTCGGATTGGATTCGTGTCGGGTTGAATACTGCCAGCTCTTATGCTTTTTGTAATAAGATTTTATAAGATCAGCTTGACCATAAAGATTGTTAATTGGAATTTTTCAATTGGTAGGCCTTAGTTTCTGCCTATTCCAATTAGTAGAATATCTTATTTTGGAAATCCAACTGATAGGCTTGGGCTTTTCAAAGTTTCCACTCCGTGACTTTTTAGTGTCTTTCCCGTTAGTTTTTAGTGTATTTCCCATTATACCCCTCTTCATTTTCTGTCTCCTCTCCCTCCTTGCCTCTGCAGTCTGCTCCCCATCCTCCATATTCTCTGTCATCTCCCCTCCCCTTTCTCTATTCCTCTGCCAGCCCACCATATAAACTCCAGCAACCCGCTTCTATCATTTAACATTTTTCTCTAGCAAAATAGATTAACATCCTTGCCGCTGTTAGCATTTAAGTTGTGTGAAATTGCCTCTACTAGCAATCTAGCATCTTGTATTTGATTTCTCTATTCATTATTGAAATTGTTTGAGCTTACGTAATTATGAAAAGTGACAAAGGAAAATGAAGGGTTGAGCAAATTGCACAAGGATCTGGAACAAAATTGAGTCGAAATGGGAAAACGGAAGGTGTTTCGTCCGATTTTGATGAGGGGTCGAACACTGGGAAGGCGATGGGACTGAGATGTGTGAACGGGGGAGTTGCGCATCTGGTTCCTCGATCGCTACCTGCACAGGACAAGCAACAGTGAACTAGCTCGGGGGGTCGACCCGAGAAGACCCCTCCGAAGCTTAAGTTAGTATATAGAGATTGTGTACGTGAGGTACTTTAGTAAGGATATGACAGAGCGTCAGGCTATCACAGCGGAGAATGTCAGAGCGTGCTGTCAGACAGTGTGATTGTTCTCTGAGTGAAAATGATCTTACCCTTTCCTTGATTTCTGCGCAGGTATTTATAGGGCAAAAGTCGGCTAGCTTCGTCGAATGAACAGTGAACACGTAGCCCTGTTCGTACGCTCCTCTCTAAGTCGGCTTAGAGGGGATAGTCACGTGGTTTTGGTACGACCCCCTGGGATGATCCCACGTAGGGATTCGTACACTTGATGTCGTCATTTCTGTCCTTGGGGCTGAGAGAGCGTGGGCGCCAAGGCAACCAGTCGGATCTTCGTAGGAATATTCGTGCAGTACAGGTGCTGGCGTCAGGTTTGAGCACACAGGAGATCAGAGGGTCGACTTTTGGTCTGAATCGATCCTCCTGATCGAGCCAGGGCATGATTGTAGTTCTTGGGTCTGTACTGGACTGATGGTTGGTGTAGGTCTTCTCGGGTCTGTTGGCGATTTTTGTACAGTGGGTGGAGGGTTACTTTTATCAGAGGCTCCCGTCCATGATGGGAGAGCATCCCTTCGCTGTCGTCGATGATGGGAGATCGGGATCCTTAGATGATGGTCGGGGCGAGGGTCGATAGCTCGACCCTCGGTATTTTGGTTAAATCATTTTGCCCTTACATATTAGTAGGAGGAGAGATTCTCTCCGTCGAGTCCTGCTGAGATGTGGTTGGTCGATGTTTTTCGTTCAGTGGGCCTTTGCTTCCTGGTCCGTTCTTTCCTTGGAAGGGCCCCCTTTTCATCGGGATAGGTATTCGTTGGACGTAGTTGGGCCGTCCACCTGTCAGTCATGCGAGTTGTGTGCCCTTCCAGGTCTCTTTGTCTATAAATAGCCAGAATCATCTTCTTCTTTTCTCTCCTTATTTCAGCCGCCTCAATTTTTTAGAGAGAGAAAGTGGGTCTTTGAAATTTTTCTCGCTAATCTTCCGTCGATTGGTTACTGTTTATTCGATCTCTCCTTGTAGATTCGTCTTCTATCTCCTCCCAAGGTATAACGTTTCTCTTTTGGTATTTTTCTTGCTTGCATTTATTTGTTTTACATTCATGTCGATGTCTTCACCCATTGATATATCGTCGGGGTCTGACAGTTCGCCTGAGGCACCTCGACCAGGGACTTGGGGATCTTTTCCTGATAGTTTCGATCGAGGCTCGTCTAGTCAGGGGCCTGGCCCGTCGTATGAGGAGTCTTGCCCTCATCCTTCGAATGACCCAGCTCCCCCGATTACGCCGGGGTTCCCTTTCTCCGAATTTTGTCCGGGCTTTGAGTGGTCGAGCCCGGAGGGAATATTTCTTCTGGATTGGGTCGTTTCGTTCTGGTTTCGGGAGGAGTCTTGGTATGCCCGGGTTTTGTCAGACCCCGACATTCCACGATGCTTCAAGAAGGATGTGTTGAATGTCTTTCAAATGAGTGTGGCGTTGGGAGAGATCTATGTTTTAGACTGGGTCAAACCTTTACGCTGTGTCTCTCCCCTGCAGGGAGACGAGGCCGAGATATCCAGGGCTCGTTTTAAACAGACTTGTCGTTTGGGTAGAGGGGGTCTTAATTGCTCCTCTCCCTTGAGTGACTTTGAGCAGATAGAGGATCGACTCTTCTGCCCTCACATAATGAAGTATGTTTTTTGTCCCTTTACCACTTCTCCTTGTGTTATTGCCACAATCTTGTTGTCTCCCCTGACCTTCTGCATTTGCTTATTTTGTAGGGAGCGTAGGGAAATGGAAAGTTTGGCTAGTGCTTCGGACGTTATGCCCGATTCTTCGTCTGATCGATTGACCAGACCAGTCGATCATGTGGCCAGTACTTCTGGCTCGCCTGGGGGCATGCCCGGGCCCATAGGATCAGGTCATGAGGGGGTTGATGTCCCTCAAGAACGCTAGAGAGCGGTGAGATCCAAGTCGGAGATGATCATCCTGCCGATGATGAGGCCTTCTCCCCTCCTCCTTCAGAGGAGAAGAAGGAGAGGAACAAGAAGAAGAAGAAGTCTCGTTCCAGTAGGGAAGAGAGACCTCCAACCTCCGATCCTGTGGAGGAGGCGGACCCGGCTGATCGCGTAAATGTCGAGGCGGAGCCGGGCCCTGAGCAGGCTGAGGAAGACCCTGTGGACGGAGGGTCGAAGCAGGGGAAGAAAGCCGACGCTGTCCCCATCCACTCAAAACCATCGCTCTTAGCTGGTAGGTCGGCCGAGGATATGGGGTTGTTGGCCGAGCGATACCAGTTGCCCCCGGGGATGTCTTTTATCTGTCCTAGTAAGCTAGAAGGGTGTCATCCTGCCCCTCCTGGTTGCATTCCCTTCTCCACCAAAGTTTTTGACGAGGGTTTAAGGTTTCCCCTCCCTCGTTTGATTAGGAAGATAGTGGGCCGTCTGGGGGTCCACTACTTTCAGCTCCAGGCTAATTCCTGGAGATCTCTGGTTGGCCTGGCGGCAGCGGCACATGTTCACAAGTTAACTGTGAACGATGCTGTCCTTCGCCACTTGTACCTCAAGGTGCAGTCTACCAAGTACGGGACTTGGTATCTAAGTCCCAGAAAGGGTTTTTCCATGTGCCGATCATTGAGCAACGTCACCTTGTGGAAAGAGAATTTCTTATTTTTGCACAACGAGCGAGGGTGGGATGGAGTGTGTCCTCCTTGGAGGGAGAACTACCTGGAGGAGGTAGGTAGTGAGCTGTTTGGCCCGGAACGCGAGTCTCTGGATTCCCTATCCCCGGCCGAACGTCGGACGGTAGAATACTTCCGCTATCCTATCCGGGATGAGGAGGCATGTCGGCATTTTAACGCCCCTCCTCATTGGAAGATAGGCAAGTCCTGGTTCGCTCTGAGGCGTTCATGGTCTTCATTGGTTTTCAATCGACCATGACACCTGGTACAACGGCCTTGTCCCCATTGTTTCCTTGCTCTGAATATCTTTCTGGGTATCGAGGGCTCTTTTAACCTTTTCTTTGTATCCTGCAGAAGACGCCGTTATTGAGTTGTTGGAGATGCCGGAAGGGGAGTAGATGGTGGCCGGGACAACCTCCAAGGCCTTCCTTGAGGGTCTCAAGAACGTGGTCGAGGCTCGGAGGAAGCTTGAATCGGTAATAGATACTCTTCTTCCCTCATGTTTCATGTTCCGCAGTTCTAGGGTCGTCACTGATAATTTATTTTGTTTTTGCAGCCTCCCAAGAAGAAGAAGGCAATGATCTATGGGAAGAAGACAAGATTGGGGAAGGCGAGTTCCTTGTTTGGGGTCTTGCCTGATGCCGACCTTCGCTCTAAGAAGAGGTCGGGGGATGATGCCTTGGTGACCCGGGAGAGGGTATCTCCTTTGAAGAAGAATAAGGTGGATACCCCAGGTGCAGAGTTGATCTCCGCAAGTCAGCCTATGGTTGCCACTTGGGGACAGGTTACCTCTCCTGTTGGGAACCGAGAGTCGAGCGCTGACCCGTCCAATTCGGTTGTAGCGGAAGAGTCCTCTCCTTCGAGCCTGCGGAGCATTGATGAGATGCAGGCTATCCGATCTACACGAAGGGATAGCAACGAGTTTTCGGGCCAGGCGTATATGGTCAGTAGGCAGAGTCCTGAGGGTCATGCCCTCAAGATGCCGGCCGTTCTGGGGGCTCCTCTGGATGAGCAGTCAAATATTGCCGAGGCCGTCTTCCCTAACCTGTTCCATGAGAAGGATATGGTGCAGGTTATCTCCGAGGTGGGGTCGACAGACGTCGTGACGGCTCTTCTGAAGCGTATGGCCCTGGATCGCCTGAAGGTATTTCAACGGTTCCTTCCTTCGTCCATTTTTTGATCGAGCCTTTTAGGCCGTTATTGATTTGTTTTGCGTTTTTCAGGATGACATTCTCTTGAGCGCGGTGATCAGGGCTGATGAGGCTCAACGGTGTCGATTGGTCATCCAGTGCCAGGAGTGGCGGGCCGACGCAGAGTCCAAGGCTCGTGAAGAGGCTCGAGCTGAGTTGTAGGGGCTTCGCCTCGAGCCGGAGAAGGCGAAAGCCGATCTTCAGAAGGGGAAGTCTCTCCTTGATGAGAGGGAGCATTCCCTTGAGGAGCTAAGGGGAAGGCTAGAGGAGGCCAATAATGCCAGGGCCCAAACTGCTAATCTCCTCGAGGCTGCCCAGGCCGATATGGAGAATTGGAAAACCAAGGAGGCCCGGGCACAGGCTGATCGGAGGGCTGCGGTGGATCGTCAGACCCGTTACTGTGAGGATGCCCTGCTCCGAGTGTATGGAGAAGGCGATGTGGGAGCCTCTGTAGTTACCTCCCTGGCCCGTATCCGTAACCTCCGGGATTTTACTAAGTCCGATGACTGGCGGAGGCTAATAGAATCGAGGCTTCCATTGCCGTGGACTTGGAAGACATGGAGAAACTCGTTGCAGCGAGGCGGGCAGAGGAGGAGGCTGAATGATCAGGGCTTTTTGAGGTTTACACCCCAAGGTTAAGGGGGGTTTGTATTTGTTTTTTACTTGGGGTGGTTGGTCACCCCTGTTGTAAACTGTTTGTGCCCCCTCTGCTTTTGAGGGTTGATAAATGATGATGTTGACTTTCTATTTATTCAAGTCTTCTTTTGTCTTGGCTTGTATTTTCATCAATTCCAATAAATGATCATTTATTGTCTTCCAATGATAATGCTCCTGCATGGGGGACAACTGTCTTGAATAACCGCTCGGGCCTTTTGTTTATAAATAGATCCACTTAGTTTGTTGATTTTGCCCCCAATCTGTCTAGAGAGATGTCTTCCTCTACTATATTTATTTCTTCAGGCTCTAGCGATGAATCTTCCGTAGATACCAAGTCAGTACCCAGGCCGTATCATCTTCGGTCGGGGAAGCGTGCTCCCCAGAGTAATCGACCCAGCAAGAGACTTAAGGAAGGAGCTTCGAAATTGACTCACGAAGAGCCCTTGGAAGTTCCAGATGAGTTTAGCGAGGCCAGCTTGGCTAGGCTGGCAGTTTCTGATTTTGTTCGTCTCTTCGAGGATAACTCCCTGTCCGAGCGTCTTCGTACTCATATATGGATGGTATTTCAGCAGCTTCAGTCCCAAGGCGTCTTGGAATGTTTAGAAGTCGAGCCTCTAGCCGTGAGGCTTCCTGGCGAGGGGGGTAGCAGACCTGACTCTCCCCCTCCCGTTCCTCCCTCAGTCGACCCTAGTCTCAATACTCCTGTCCCTGAAGTGGGGGATCCCGAGGGTCAAGACCCCCTTCGAGCAGAACATCCGCACGAGACAAAGGGTGAGCCAGACTGTCAAGCCCTGCAAGCCCGTAGACAGGCTTTGGAGCAAGAAATTCATCGTGCAGAGGAAGCTAGGAGATCGATTTTGAAGGAGCAGACCCTGGTAACTTGGAGGGTCGATCAACTCATGAAGGACCTCTGTGCTGCGAATCAAATGGTTGAGGAAAGGGCCCTTGCCCTAGAGGAGGGGAGGAAAGCCCATCACTCTCTGGTTTAGAAACAACAAGCCTTGGAGCAGGAGATTAAGCATAAACGCGAAGCTCTAGATCCTTAAGCTTTTGCTCCCTCCAATCATTGTAGTAGCTTCGATTATATGGTGTAACTGCATTGTAATAGTTGACACTTTCTATATTTGGAATGAATGTTCAAATGATTTCATGTTTTTTGACCCTCGTTTATGCAGTTGTTATTCTTCCACTCGTGAGTCGAGGGGAAGATGGGGTAACTGAAGAGTTTCCTTCTTCTTGGGAATGCGAACCGGGTTTACCCCGTACCTTCATGACACGTGTTTCCTGAAGGGAGGCGTCGCTTGGTTTCCCGTAGCTTTTTTGCCTATAAATACTTGAGTGATATTTCTCATTTTCATCCAACTTTTCTCGCATTACTTTCTCTCTCTAGAAATACTCTTCCAAGCTTCAGTGATTTTTTCTCAAGTTTTTGCTCTACTCTTGAGATGGCAGGTTCCAAAAGGAAGGCTACAGTCTCCCATCGTGGGGAGTCTAGGAAACAAGTCAAGGTGCGGGGTGCTGGGAAGAGTCGTGCCTTGACTTCTTCTGAATCCTACACCCCCGCTTCCCCTCGATCCTCTCCTGGATCAAGTTTGGGCTCGGAGGCTCGGGATCTGATCACTGCTCTTCGGAGGTCCCAAGCGGAACGCCGGGTGACTGATGATCGAGCCCCTTCTGCTGCTGAGGTTCTGGCTCCTCCTCCTGCTGTCATGGAGCCTGAACCGCCTGCTCGATTGGTTCCTCTGGCAGAACGGCTGGCCAATCGTCTTCAGGAGCTTCACCGGGAAATTGGTGGAGCCTACGAGAGGGAGGCGGCTACCCAAGCTAAGATCCGCCGCTGGGAGCAGAGGGACAATGCCCTCATGGATGCTAGGACCGAGCTGGCGGCTCGGATCACTGGAGGGGTTGAGGAGCTGAACGGCCTTCGGGAGCGGAGGGAGGAGCTCCTTGAAGAAGTGAGGGTTCTGAGGAACCAACTGGAGGGTCAGCCTCCTGCCTCTCCCCCTCTATCCCTTTAGGCCTCATCTTGGGTTGGCCTTGTACTTAGCGATTTCTTCCCAGACCTCGTTCTTCCAGGGTAGGTCGGGAGGTCGTTCTGTATTTGGCAATTTCTTCCCTAACGTCTTTCTTCCAGTATGAGGTCGGGGAGTCGAATCTTGTCTTTCCAGTATGTAGTTTCATCCTTCGATCTTATGTAATCTTTGCCTCAAATCAATATAATGATTATTGCTCCGACTTTGATTGCTACTTCAAAAAATTTCAATTTTGCTTCGTCTTTGATTTTATCACTGATGCCCGCTTATTAGTCGTACCTCGAGTGTAAAACATATCGAGGCAAGTATACCCTGCCCCCACACTCGAGGTGCGGCTGTTTAGGTCGACTTTTTGCTGTACTCTAGAAGTTTCATAGTCTGGTGTTTTTCCCAAAACGTCGGTTGCTCTTTATTGTCATAATTGTCATAATTATTTTAAATGGACGTGACGGTTGGGAGAACCCACCCTCTGGGTCATTACACGTGTCCCCTCCGCATTGAGGCTTCTCTTCTCTCAGACATCGGTTGGAGGTGACGGTTCGTCTTCTTTTGGAAAGGTTATAAATACCCCCATAGTTGCTTGGAAATTTCTTCATTCTCTTCGTCACTTCTTGTTTTCACCTTCTCTCTCTAGATTTCTTTGAGTTTCATTCAAACTTTCCAAGCAGCCTATCAAGCGCCGTTATCATGTCTTCTCCAACTTCCAAAAGTCGTACGCTTAATCTCGGGGGTAGATCTACCCCTCGCCTATCCATGACTATGGGTGGGGTTCCAGTTACCCCTACGGTCGAAGCTCTAGCCGGGCCTAGTGGGTCGGCCATTGTTAGTGTGCCTCCGGGGCAGCGCTCTCACATGGAGCGTTGTACTTGTGACTTTTGCGTCGCTTTGGACGCTCTTAGGTTTGCTAAGAGGAGAGAGGGTTTTCTCCCCCCTTTTCCTGCTGATGTCCCTGCCGACCCTCAGGCTCTCGAGGCTCAATCGGCCCAGGCTCTGTGTGACCGGAAGCAGCATCGGTCGAATTTTGCTAGGGTTGTGAGAAGTTGGCCGTTGCCGACCATAATTTGAAGAAGCTGTCCCTCGAGCTGAAGGAAGCTGAGTCGAGGGTGACGGCCATTCAGCAGGAGATTGCTGGTGAGACTGCAAGGGTAGAGGCCCTTGAGAAGGATATGGCCCTTCATAAGGCTACTTTCCTTAGTGCTGGTGGTCGTCATTCACTTTTCCAGGAGTACAGTCTTCGTCTTGCCAAGCGTGGTCCCCCTGGATTCGCCCCTTGATATGTCTCTCTTTTTTTTTTTTTTTTTTTGTGGCCTTCTGGGGTTTGTAACTTTTTGGCCCAAAGAGGCTTGTAAATATTGGTTCGACCATCAACTGAATGAGATCGATCTTTTGCTATGCTCTTGTATTTCATAGTTATTTTATTCTCAGAATTGTTCATTCTTTACTAAGGTCTTGGCTTGGCCAATCGACCTTTGCAAGATCTTTTAGTCCTATAAGGCGTTTAAGGTTAGCTTAACCTGTTTTAGCCCGATTTTTTGTAGGCGTTTTGGCCTGTTGAGGAGGATCATAAGATCTTAAGCCTTAATCTCCAAGTAGTAGTGTCTTGCGCATGAGACGTAAAGGTCATGTAAAGGCCTTAGGCTTCGTGGGCCTAGTTAGCCCGCAGCTAATTTTTAGGTCGTTTGGACCTTGTAAGACCTTAATGACCGTGGGATCGGTCACTTTAGTCCACTGTAGGGCGTTTTCGGGTCGTTGGACCTACTTAGCCCGATGTTCGATGATTAGGTGCGTAACAGTTTAGAATAGGGTTGTCAAAATATCAGATATCTTGCCCCCTGTTACGTGTCTAATCTTTGAGGATCGTGGGATCGATTAATCTGTGAGCTTGTTGTGGAGTCGAAACACACGTGTGTATGCCCCCAAGCTCACAGGTTAATCGGCTTCGTTTGTCTCGATTGAGAAGTGTAAGTAGAAGATATTGTAGGGTTCCCACCCAATTTTCATTGATAGAGGTATTGTGAGGGTCCTCACCCGTTACAGAGGTTGATTTTTGCAGGGATCACCTAACCCTTTACAACCTGGACAATTTGAATAGGGTTGCCAGAAGCCCTTTGATTTAGCAGACAATTTTTGCAAGGATTTGTGAACCCTAGAGAACAAAAAAGATAGACAATTTTTAAGAGATTTATGAACCCTAAAAGAGGATAGACAATTTTTAAGGGATTTGTGAACCCTAAACAAGGATAGACAATTTTTAAAGGGATTTGTGAACCCTAGGGTCGATTTTCTCTGGGGTTCGCCAACCCATTTTGTTTCCGATTTATGAGAGAGACAAACGATCAGTGTCAGATATGAAATTTTCTCAAGTTGTTGAGGTTCCATGCTCTGGGTAGTGGGATTCCACTCATGTCTTCTAGTCGATACGTGCCTGGTCGAATGACCCCCGTAATCTTATAGGGTCCTTCCCAGTTAGCAGTCAGCTTCCCTTGTTCAGACTGTTTTCCTGTACTCTCTGTCTTGCGGAGTACCAGGTCGCCTGCCACCATATGTTTCCCTTTTACCCTCATATTGAATTGCCGTATCAACTGATTTTTAGCTATTTCCATTCGTAGGAGGGTATCTCCTCTTGTTTCTGGCAGTAAGTCGAGGTTGAACCTCAATTGTTGATCATTTTCTTCAGGATAGTAGAAGATTACTCGAGGAGATGGAGTGACCAGTTCTATGGGTAAGACAGCCTCTGACCCGTAAACCAACCTGAAAGGAGTTTCTCCCGTGGTATTTTTAGCAGTCGTTCTGATTGACCATAGGACTTCATACAATCTTTCCTCCCAGAGCCCTTTGGCTGCTTCAAGTTTGCGCTTCAGTCCGTTGAGGATGATCTTGTTGGCTACCTCAGCCTGACCATTTGACTGGGGTCTGGCCACTGCTGTGAATCGGGCCTTTATGCCCAAGTCTGACAGGTACGTTTTTAATCCTGGGTTGTCAAACCCTGTGGGCCGTTGTCGAATATAATCCCCCTAGGAACTCCAAAGCGGGTGATCACATTCTCCCAGATGAACTTCCTGATATCTTGTTCTTCGATACGCCGTAGGGCCTTAGCCTCGATCCACTTTGTGAAATAGTCGATGGCTACGGCTAGGAACTTGAATTGCCTCGGAGCCTCTGGAAAGGGACCCAAAATGTCCATCCCCCAAAGGTGAAAAGGGAGAGGTTCCAAAATAGGGGACAAGTTCATGGCTGGTTGCCGCTGTACTGTGGAATGCAGTTGGCAGTTTTTGCCATGGGTCACTAGGTTCACAGCATCGGATCTTATGGTTGGCCAAATGTATCAGGTTTTTAGCGCTTTTCGAGCCAACGCTCTTCCTGCAATGTGTGAGCCGCACATTCCGCTATGTAGATCATCTAGGATATCTGCCCCCTCCGAGGGGGTGACACACCTGAGTAATGGTTGGTTGAAGGCTTGTTTATACAACATTCCATCAACTAGAACAAACCATTTTGCTCGCTTCTTCACTTTCAATTGCTCCTTTTCATCTTCTGGAAGGGTCCCGTCTCTGAGATAATCGATTATGGGATCCATCCATGTCTCTGATCTATCGAGCAAGTTTACTTCAAGAGGTTTTGTGATGATTTTCTCCTGTAGGACTTCCCAAAAAATCGAACGTGGGAGCCCATTTATAGCAGAGCTGGCTAACTTGGCAAAGGCGTCGGCCTGTTGATTCTCTGACCTAGGTACGTGCTTGATGGAAAATTCTTCGAATTTCGAAATTTCTTCCTTCGATTTCTGAAGGTATGCTTTCATGGAATCATCCCTGGCTGCATAGTCTCCTGTGATCTGTGATACGACCAACTGGGAATCCATGATCACGGCCACACTCTGTGCCCCTACCATTCTAGCCATCTGAAGACCTGCTAGCAGGGCCTCATACCCTGCTTCGTTGTTGGATGCTTCGAACTGGAATCGCAGAGCGTATTCAAACACACCTCCTTTGGGATTTTTGAGTACCAGACCTGCCCCACTCCCGTTATGGCAGGCCGAACCATCGACCGCCAATTCCCACTTTGTTGACCACAGTACTGGTTGTTCGTTGATAGATGCCATTTCTACCACAAAGTTAGCCAGCGCTTGACCTTTTATAGCCCTTCTACGCTCGTATGTTATGGAGAATATTCACCTAGCTCAGTTGCCTAGGGTTTTAATCTCCCAGATCGTTTTGGGCTCTGCAGTACCGCTTTTAATGGTTGATCTGTGAGTAAAGTAATTTCATGGGAACAGAAATAAGGTCGCAGCCGCCTTGCGCTTATGATGAGAGCCAAAGCGAATTTTTCAATATCCGGGTATCGCGTCTCCGCGTCCAAAAGGACGTGGCTTACGAAATAGATCGGATGTTGGATTTCGTTTCGCTCACATACCAGGGCCATTGAAACTGCCCTTTCGGAGACTGCCAGATAAATAAATATCTTTTCTCCCAACTCTGGGCTAATCATTCGAGGTGCTTTAGTCAGATATGCTTTCAATTTCTCGAAGTCGGCCTGTGCCTCTGCCGACCATTCAAATTTTTCTTTAATTTTGATGGCCTTGAAGAACGAGGCACACCGATCCGCTGATCGTGAGATGAATCAGCTGAGCGCTGCTGCGCAGCCGGTTAGTTGCTGCACCTCTTTTAGACATTTGGGCGGGTGCATGTCTATTACAGCCTGTATCTTCTCAGGATTGGCGTCGATTCCTCGCTAGCTTATCATGAAGCCCAGTAGTTTTCCCCCTGGGACCCCGAATACACACTTCTTGGGGTTGAGCTTCATATTGTGTCGACGCAAGGTATCGAAGGTTTCCTTCAGATTTGAAAAGTGGCTTTCGCTTTTCTTGCTTTTGACGACCATGTCGTCTACGTAAACCTCGACATTTCTCCCCAGTTGAGGAGAAAAACCTCTCTTCACGAGGCGTTGATAGGTTGCCCCTGCGTTCTTCAGACCAAAGGGCATCATATTATAGCAGAATACCCCGTCATCGGTAATGAAGGCCGCCTTCTCTTGATCTTCCTCAGCTAGCCTCACTTGGTGATACCCCGAAAAGGCATCCATGAAGCTGAGAAGCTCATGTCCTGATATTGAGTCAGTCAACTCGTCGATTCGAGGTAGCGGGAAATCATCTTTCGGGTATGCCTTGTTAAGGTCCGTAAAGTCGACACACATTCGCCAAGTTCCATTATGCTTTTTAACCAGCACCACATTGGCTAGTCATTCCGGATAGAGGCATTCTCTGATAAATCCGACCTTTAGTAGCTTTTGAACTTCGGTTGTTGCAGCTTCGCTTCTTTCTCTACCCATTTGCCTCTTCTTTTGCTTCACAAGCTTGAAGTGGGGTTGTACCCCGAGCCTGTGGATGATCAGATCACCATCTATGCCTGGCATATCGGAGGGAGAGAAGGCGAAGACGTCGGAGTACTCCTGGAGTAGCCCTGTTATGTCACTTCTTTGTGGGTCGACTAGGTCTGCCCCGTTGTACGTCACTTTTTCTGGTTGTGACTCAATTATCTGACCTCCGAGGTTTCCCCTGAGGGTTCAGGTTGATTTTCAGGCTCGAACCTGGTATCGATATGATCAGCCAGATACATCTCTAGGAGCATGCATCCGGTTATCTTCCTTTTTTCTTCCCTTACGCTTTTCTTTTTTGCCGCGGTAATCTCGGCAGGAGTGGGAGCGACAGTCAGTGTCGTCCCTATTTCCTGTGTTATGGCTAGTGACCTTGTAGGTAGTAAGGGAATTTCTTCTTCTTCCGTTTCCTGTTTCTTGCTATCCAAACAATCGACATACGATTTTCTGACGGTCTTCTGATCGCTGACCACCTGTCCTATGAGGCCGTTGCCCCGATCAAATTTCACGATTAACGAGGACATGTGGATCACCGCGTTTATGTCTGCCAGGGTAGGCCTGCCCAGGATGGCATTGTACGCCAACTTTGTGTCGACCATTAGAAATTCGATGATTTGCCTTCGTCGTGCCCTCTTTTCCTCTATTTGAACAGCAAGAATTATGGTTCCGATTGGGTAGACTTTGTGCCCTCCAAACCAAAAAACAGGCAGTGACACAGGAGTGATCTTATCTTCATTGTATCCCAACCGTCGGACGCACTTGTAAGTGATTATATCGGCTGAGCTTCCTGTATCCACGAGGACTCGCTCGGTAAGTAGGCCAACAATTTTGAGGGTTATGACGAGCGGGTCATCGTGTGGATGATGCAGTGCCCGCGCATCGCGCTCATCGAAAGTCACTGGGGGGATTTTACCTGTGGGGGGAATTCCCACAGCCATTACTTGCTCAGCACTGCGATAATGATCCTGTCGTTGTTTTTTAGTCGGAGCTCCTCCGCCTAGGCCGCCGTAGATCATTTTTACGACGTTGGTCATATCGTCTTCATCCGACTCTTCATCTTCCACGACCATCGTGACCTTGGGCTTTTTGTAGACATTTTTCTTTTTGAGAAATTGTTTCAACTTTCCTTCCTCGGCTAATTTCTCAAGATTCTTTACCAGCCTCTGACAATCCTGCGTCGTATGGCCCACATCGTCATGATATGCGCATCGGAAACAGTCGATTTTCCTCCAATCGCTCCTTTTGGGAGGCCCTCTGGATATGGCAAGTGCTTCGGCTGATCGCTTGCCTTTGTCACCTTTAGTACTTTTGCTCGGCTTAGCCTCGGGCTTTGGGTCTGTCTTCCCATTTCCCGGGGTATATCGCCCCGACTGTTCCTGTGAGTTAGCATATGCCACGGTGAATCGCCTAACCTCTGGGAGGGTTAGAAATCCTTTTTCTTCTCGTTTCAAATTTATCTGGAATTTGAAGTGCGATCCCTCTATCAATCCTGATATAAAGGCCGCGCTGGCGAGCCTCTCGTCCAGGTCATCCGTTTTGAGGGTTTCTGCATTGAACCGAGCAAGATAGTATTTCAAGCCTTCTTTCTTGTCTTGTTTTAGTTTGTAGAGATGTTCCGTGGTCTTTCTCTGTTGGATGTGCGCTGCGAAGTGATTTTTGAAACTATTTTCCATCTGGGCCCAAGAGTAGATACTCCTAGGGGCCAGAGAGGCATACCATCGGACGGCAAGTCCCTTCAGAGTTATAGGAAAGTTTCTGCATAGCGCCGCATCGCTCAGAGTCTGGTTCATCATGGTTGCTCTATATGCCATGATGTGATCTTGGGGGTTCTAGGGAACCTCATATTTGTCCGCCATGGGCTTCAGTTTGGATGGCATCGGGGCCGCCGTGATTTCGTCGCTGAACGGAGTTAGTCCCACAGCTGGTGTTTCACTCCCCAAGTTTGCTAGGGTATTAGATACCCCAGCGTTCCTGATGGTGGTGGGACTTGGGATATGGAGGGTCGATGGCTGTAGAATGGTGTTGAGCTGTGGCGGATTGATCCCCATAAGGAGTTCTTGATCCCGTTTTCGTTCATTCTCATATCTTTGGTTCAACTCTTTCAGTTTCTGTTCTTCAATCTGGCGTTCAGCCTCCCGATACTCAATGATGTTGCGAAGGTCTTCTTGAGTACGTCTCGACCCATTCTGTTTCTCCTTCTCATAGAGTTGATACAGCTCTTGGAGATGTTGTTCTTCTGCTCGGCGGGCTTCCTCCCTTTTGAGTATGATACCCCTAAGGTCGGTTCCGTATTTGCTGACCTCTTTCTCTGCTCTTTTCTTCTCAAGGAATTTTCTCAAATCATCCAAGTTAGTCGGATGGTTTGAGGGCTTCCCTCGAGAAGCTTCTCGTTCCTTCGACCCGCCTGTGCTTCAAGTGGACCAGCTGTCCCTCATAGACCGTGTTGTTAGAGATGGAGAGGGCTCAGGCCGTGGAGGAGGGGGAGGACGCCTAGTTTCTGAGGGAACCTTTCTTGTTTTTCTCGAGGCTTCCCCCTTCTCCCTGTTTCTAGGGGGTCTCATTTCTTTTGTCAAGCACTCTAGAGTTTCCTTCATCGTGTTTTGTAATTCCCCCATCATTTGGTGTAATTCCCCTCGAGTCATTGGGATATCGGGATTTTCGAAGGTCTGACTTCCATCCCCGTCAGAGTGTTGGGAGTTCTCATGATCTGGGACGGCTTCCATGTTACTGGTGGTAAGTTATTTATGTGGATATGGGGGTATGAGTAGTTTTGTGGTTATCAGATCAGGAAGCTCGATTGACTCTGGGGTCTCTGGCCGTTCACTCATACAAAACCAAGCACCTTTCCCACAGACGGCGCCAAATGTTTCGCCCGATTTTGATGAGGGGTCGAACACTGGGAAGGCGATGGAACTGAGATGTGTGAATGGGGGAGTTGCGCGTCTGGTTCCTCAACCGCTACCTGCACAGGACAAGCAACAGTGAACTAGCTCGGGGGGTCGACCCGAGAAGACCCCTCCGAAGCTTAAGTTAGTATATAGAGATTGTGTACGTGAGGTACTTTAATAAGGATATGACAGAGCGTCAGGCTATCACAGCGGAGAATGTTAGAGCGTGCTGTCAGACAACGTGATTGTTCTCTGAGTGAAAATGATCTTACCCTTGCCTTGATTTCTGCGCAGGTATTTATAAGGCAAAAGTCGGGTAGCTTCGTCGAATGAACAGTGAACATGTAGCCCTGTTCGTACGCTCCTCTCTAAGTCGGCTTAGAGGGGATAGTCACATGAGTTTTGGTACGACCCCCTGGGATGATCCCACGTAGGGATTCGTACACTTGATGTCGTCATTTCTGTCCTTGGGGCTGAGAGAGCATGGGCGCCAAGGCAACCAGTCGGATCTTCGTAGGAATATTCGTGCAGTACCGGTGCTGGCGTCAGGTTTGAGCACACAGGAGATCAGAGGGTCGACTTTTGGTCTGAATCGATCCTCCTGGTAGAGCCAGGGCATGATTGTAGTTCTTGGGTCTGTACTGGACTGATGGTTGGTGTAGGTCTTCTCGGGTCTGTTGGCGATGTTTGTATAGTGGGTGGAGGGTTACTTTGATCAGAGGCTCCTGTCCATGATGGGAGAGCATCCCTTTGCTGTCGTCGATGATGGGAGATCGTGATCCTTAGATGATTGTCAGGGCGAGGGTCGATAGCTCGACCCTTGGTATTTTGGCTATATCAGAAGGAGCTACTTTGATTGCTGGCTTGAGGCTTCTTCGAATTAGAAAAAATGGAGGGGAGATGAAATTTGGTGGGTCGAAATGGAAAACCCCCAAATCAATTTTAACTTCAAGTGAGTTAGTTACCTTTGAACAGAAAACCAATGAAGGACCAACTCTCAATGTTCCCATAATATCAAACTCAAAACCATCGATCTGAGCTCTCAAGAACCGAGACACTCAACACGAAGCTCAAACCCTTGAATCGAACTGAGTCACCATGCCGCCATTTTTTTCATTTTTTTTTTCTTTCACGATCTCCATCTTGCCGGGGAAAAAACGAGTTGGGAGAGAAATAATCGCAGAATTTTCGCAGACCCACATCACCCACTCACCAATTAGTCCAAATAACGGCTCTTTTTATTGTTCTCTTCATCCAAATTGGTCAAAACACAATACCCAGAAGCTGGAATTCACTTCTTTCATTTTCTGGGTCATATATACTTAAGAACACATTGATTTTTGATTGATTTTGAGCTTTTTAAGTCAATCTCCTGGAAACCATCTTTTTCTGGGGAAATTAATGTGTTCTTGAGGTTGAGGAGAGAGAGAGAGAGAGAGAGAGAGAGAGAGAGAGAGAGAGAGAGAGGAGTGGCAGAGAGTGGGGTGTTGAGTGGCTTTGCAAGCTTGGTGAGGTGATGGTGTTGGGTGGACAGTGGTGGGGCGGCGGTGATTGATGAAGATGAGTGTGGAGTGGTGGTGGTAGTAGTCTGGTAAAGGAGAGAGAGGGGGTCATGGTGGATTATTTACAAGGGTAATTTTGACATATTAATGTGGATTTTATATTGTTCAATATAGCTAAAAAAGAAAATAAAAAGCCACATCACCCATTTAACCAAAAATCTAACAGAAGATACACATATAGATATAGGTCATTGAGTAAAAACTTTTAATGTTGAGGCCTATCACTTAGATTTCCAAAATAAGATGTTCTATCAATTGAAAAGCCAGAACCTAAAGCCTATCAATTGGAAAACCCCTTGTTAATTTGTTACTCCATTCATTCTCGAGTGTGCTTCATTTAAATGTATTTGGTGTCAAAAAAAAATTTCAACTTTGACAACCAACTATATTCTTGATATTTTAGTAAAAATTATAAAAAGACAACCTTGTGTAAGTATTTGTGTACAACGTATCTAAAGGTATCATTTTTATTTTATAATTTTTTTTGTAATAATTCAGTGATCAAAGTTTGTATGTTTCGACATATAAACAAGTTACACGGATACGATAATACCAAAACAACTTATTATATTAAGGAACATATGGGGTAGTTATTAGTTAGGGAATAGGGATGATCTTTTATTGTTGCTCATTCTGTACCTCATCATTATTTGAATTTTGTATTCTACCTCATTTATCCTTGTTATGTTGTTATTAATTAGTGGATAGTTGGATATACAAATCAACTGCGATTTATATGTGCTCTCATATTCTCACCATAAGCAAAGATCTCATATAATCATATGTTTAGATATGCCAATAAATAACATGTTTTAATATATCATCGAATAAAAGTGATCGCCAAAGGATATTAGTTCATACATATAGGGCACACAAGAAAAGAGGTTTCCCCTTATAAAAAAATACTACTACAATTTAAATTTCAAAAGCACCAAATTCTTACTTTTAGTACCGCACACAGGCTAAACTGCAGAAAATTATATTACAAACCACTCAAGAATTACAGCAAAATATGTCTATAGGAGAAATAACAAAATTCGAACTGGCTGATATCAAAAGAAAGAATGAAGAAAAAAATCAATCTAGCAAACGATATGTTGGCACAACTAGTAAGTTATTGGCCATGGACATGACTAGCCCAAACTTCTCTCGCATGACTAGGTCATCTGGAGACATGCCGTTGGGCATTTTCCAATCAAAATAGTGCACCAATTGGGCTAACAATAGCTTGACATTCAGCAGACCAAGTTGTGTACCAGGGCATCTCCTTCTGCCAAATCCAAATGGGGCACGTCGAAAATCTTGTCCACTGATTATGTCAATATAGTTATTAAGAAATCTTTCAGGTCGAAATTCTTCACAATCATCTGACCATATTTTGGGATCTCTTCCAATTGCCCACGAGTTCAGGAATAATTTTGAACCTTTAGGGATATAGTATCCTTCAACGATAATGTCCTCCATTGCCTCATGTGGTGCAAAGACTATTGGAAATAGCCTAAAGATTTCCTTAATAACCATGTCTAAGTAATGTAACTTAGCAATATCTCCCTCCTCCACAATCCTGTTCATACCTACAATGCTTTCTATCTCCTTTTGAAGTGTCCTCATTTTCTCCGGATGTTTTATAAGGGATGCCAATGCCCACTTGACTATGTTGGTCGCGCTATCTAATGCAGGGACAACAAGATCTATCAAGATGGCTTTGATGTTGTCCCTCTCAAGACCATATGATGTTGCTGATTCATGTTTTGCTGAAGTAGTGGTAGAATCATTCTTCATCAACGATAACATAACGTCGACCAAATCTTTATGGCTTCTTTGATCCTTTCGTTGTTCATCCTCATGTTCATTAAGAATGTTCTCAAAGATACCATCTACAATCTTCATAAACTTCTTAGTGCGCCTTTTTAAGCCCTAGAACATAACAAGTAAACAGGTTGTTAGTCAAGATTCAGTAGTACATATAAACCCTTCTTCAATGGTAGTTAACTAATAACTAGATTGCCAAAGTTCAAGCTTTAATTTGTAAACTAATTTTTGGCTCAACTTATTTCTCGAGCATGGTGATCAAATAAACCATAATAATCAGATTAACTTCCGTTGTTGGATTATATTAATTTGTTAATAAGGTTATGTAGTCTTCAAATTAAATAAAAATATACTTGAAACATAATAGGATAATTGTAATTAAGCAAATTAAACAAACCTGAAGATCAAATGGTGCAAGAAATGGCAAATAGTCATCAATGTTTAGTGTGCTAGCTAGTCGCAATCCCTCAAGGACAACAGTCTTAAGAGCCACATTCTCATCTTTAGGAGTTCCATACAACATTCTGTATATCAAGTCCTCAAGAACAGTAGCCACCTTAGAGCCAACATCGACGGGCTCATTTGCCTTAGCAGCATTCTTAATCGAACTGAATAGCTTCCCAACCTCCTCCTTCCTCAACCATGCAAATGAGTGAATTTTCGGAGCACTTAGAAGCTCGACGACACATAACTTCCTCACATTGCGCCAATATGGGCCGTATGGTGTGAAAATAATGCCCTTAGAGCCATAGGAAAGGTCTTCAGAGACCTGAGACATAGGCCTTGTCGCGGACACTGAGTCATGCTTCCTAAGGACAAGTTTGGCCATTTCAGGTGATGAAATCACTATAATAGGCATTGAGCCTAGCTTCAAGTGCATTATAGGGCCGTATTTTTTGGCTAACTCTTGGAAGCTCCTATGTGGGAGTTTCCCTACCAAGTGAAGGTGCCCGATTATGGGTAATCGCGGTGGGCTAGGAGGCAAAGTTGGCTTTCGACAACCATTATTAGTAGTATTGGTTTTCTTCAATAATACTAATAGTGGTACTATAGCATGTTTCTTCACTGAGCTCCATGAAGCCACCATTAGGTTGCCTAGGAGAAATAAGGTCAGTATTTGAATGCAAAATACACAACATTTTCGGCTTTTCTCAACTAGATATATAGTACGTAGCGTGAATATTAGGGCTCTAACAGGCTCTAGGATTCCGGATGGTTGATTCTTTGGCAATAAGTTGCCTAATAAAATTTGATCTTTTCGTGAAAAAAGGAAGCTATATAGTATGTAGGATTTGGAAGAGTTTATTGGCTTCAGCGTGTTTATCAGTAAGTAGATAGGGAGTTGTTGTCTTAGTTATGAGAAGATGTGAAGCTAATGCATGTACAACAAGCTATTTATAAGAGTGAAAAGCAGTGATCACTACCAAAAAGCTAAGGCAGTGGCTTGCTAAAAATATATGTATTGAATGACTAAGAAACGCGCTTCAACAGAATTGTCAATCGTGGCTTGACTCATATGTAACTATGTAATTGACACTATATAGAATTATAGATATATAATAGATTATATACCATTTGACAGTATCCTACTCATATCTATACTAGAATATTGACACTCTTTTACATAGTAAACACAATATATATACTTAATAAACACTACCATATGTCCATATCACACTTTAGTTGTTGATGAAGCTAGGTCGAACACCATATAATCACACTTAATCTTTATGCATGCGCTCTGTTCTCATCCACTTAATTTTTTACTTAAATTCAAATCAGATTAGTTCGATCATGTATGTGTAACTAACTTTCACTCAGATAATTTATTTTTTACAACATAAATTTATGATGATACTTATGTCATTGGCAGAAAAGATTTCAAATAATCAAACTTTTAAATGAGTCCAATCTTAAATATGTTTGAACGAGTTTTAATTAATTAAAGGTCAAGCAAGTTAATTAAGAAAATCAATTCAGTTCATTTCATTTCAGTTCAATTCAATTTATCTTTTTTTCCGGTGAGAGTAACGAAACCTTTAAGGTTTCTACTTTCTACACCAACCGTCACCCAAGCAACTATTTTTATACAAAGAAAGGATTAAAATCCTGTTATATGTCGCATGTGGGGGCACCAAACATTTTGAAAGGATAATAATACATAGAAAAATTTATATACTTCCTTGATCCTCCACCAAGTTTCCAACTTTCAACCAGGTCACATTTCACTTTTGAGTGAAAAAAAACCAGGTCAAATTTAAATTGCATGCATGTTGAAATGCGTATTGTTTATCTTTTGATGTAATCTTGAGAAGTTCATAAGAAGCTGCAAACCAAAAAAAATATTGGACTCTTATAAATTTGTATAATTGTAATTTTATGCAAATATGGTATTTTATATTATGCGTTGGCATTGCCACTAGATAAGATGAAAGAGTTCGTCGTTGTTGCTTTCTTAGCTCATCCTAATCCGATCGATGGTCATACCAAACTTGGGTTAGTTGTTGATTGAAGACTTATTTTCAAGTCATTTACTAATAAGGATATATACACGGAATATGGTAACTTTAAACTTGCATTGCCCTGTATTATTTGATATAATAAAACAAGTTGCTGGTGCTTGTGGCTTTTAGTTATTAGCCAGCTACGCTTGTTAATTAAATACATTGACGAAGCTAAAGGCATGGTAACTAAATTATTGTGAAAAAGAAAAATCTAAGTGGTAAGTACCAAATTACCTACACGGACACAGCAAAAACAATAGAGTAATTGAAATAGATGATTAAAAAAAAAAACACAATTCAAATACGGAGTATAATATATCTAAAACACAAAAATTTATATGAGGCGGTCTTATGCATGAGAGTTAAGATCTATGTGCACTGTATGTAAATAGTGATATACCTCCAGATATAGTCGCCTCATGCTTGAAACTGCCTCATAAGAGAGTTACTATATTTAGAACACACTACCTAAGGCTATGATTGATAAAAAAAAATTCATAGAAAATAGTTGGATACATATAGGGTTAAGATCAATTGAAAGCACCAGATTAATCTTGGCATTTTTCTCCATATATGTTATTACCACTACAAGAAATAAGGTCATAGAGGGCCTTTTGTATGAATCAAAAGGGGTGTTATGGACTTGACTTAAAAGAGGGTATCAAATAGGGAATAAATTTATTTTTGAACTCTTTAAGTATATCGAATAGGGCATTTCTAAAAAAAAAAGTGTCCTTCCTTTCAATTATGCATTATCTAATAGGGGTTTTCTAGAAAAAGTGCCCTATTTCAATTATGCATTATCTAATAAGGCACTTCTTAAAAAGATGCCCTCCTGATTACTACTAAAATTTCAAAACGCATGATGAAAATTTAAGCACGCGAGAAATTGTTTTGGACCATTTGTTTAATTTGTGGTTGCAAAAGAAACTACATTTAATTCATGTATATACTATGTTTAACCACTTTTAATTCAATTATCCTAGTTCGGTTGTTCATTTGTTTGTTTAAGAAGCCTTGTTGGCGAGATAGATCATTCTATTGCTTTTTCTAAACAGACTACACTTAATTTTCACCGGAATTGTCCCACATTGGTGGACCGAAAATGTTTCTGATTTCTGATGCTCTATAAGTAAAGAGCGTGGATTTCTCCTATAGTACTTTTTTTTTTTTTTTGGTTCACGATCAAGGGTATCCACCGTCAACCACAGTGACTAACCTCACGCTGGCTTGTAGGCACCTTAAAGGGTGGGACAGCTGGCCAAGGAATTTAAAGCTGCTCCATGCCCAATGCGAGATTCGAACTCTTGACCTTGATTAAGGATGGATGAGTCCCTACCACTCAACCACACCTCCTTGGTTTCTCCAATAA
Organism: Tetragonia tetragonoides; assembly: GCA_038025085.1. Taxonomy (NCBI): domain Eukaryota; kingdom Viridiplantae; phylum Streptophyta; class Magnoliopsida; order Caryophyllales; family Aizoaceae; genus Tetragonia; species Tetragonia tetragonoides. Next base: position 15,798,698 of record CM076142.1, on the reverse strand, counting down.
TACGTAATTTGGCCCGCACAAGACTTACTGCTATCAACTAGTAGGCCTAGATTAAAGGTCTTAAACTTAAATTAATGTTATGCAAGTGTATTGGTTTGGGGTTTTTCAAGTTTGACCCAAAATTTATAGCTTTGATCAGTTGGTTTGCAATGGTTTACACTCTGTTGTCTAAGTATCAAAAAGGGCATTTTAAATTGCCTTTTGTACCAAGGAGGTGTGGTTGAGTGGTAGGGGTAGGGATTCATTCATCCTTAACCAAAGTCGAGGATTCAAATCTCACCTTGGGCTGGAGCATCTTTAAATTCCTTAGCCAGTTGTTCCAACCTTTGAGGTGCCTACAAGCCAACGCGGAAAACAGTCACTGTGATCGACGATGAATACCCTTGGTTGTGAACCAAAAATAATGTGATAAAACAATGCCCTATTTGTTAAGTGTAAAGAAGACAATTAATAATACCCTATTTAAGCAAAAATAAGGAGGGTAATTGAAATGTCCTATTTGAGCAAAAACAAGGGCAATTGAAAATGCCTTAATTGTTTCTTATCAAATAGGGCACAATTTTTGAAAAATGCCTCAATAATCTAAGACAACGAGACAAATACGACATCTTAAGGATATTTTTAAAAAACGTCATCTTAATCTAATAGAGCATTTTTTTACCAAATAGGATGTTTTAAGACGCTCTCTATGAACTGAATGTTGTAGTATACATTCCCACAATTTAAGTTTGTTAGTGAGAACAAATTGTGGACATATACAACGTCCCACCAATTCCACAGCTAAATCGTGTTTTTTTGAAGACGTAGTATTATGTTGCGTGAATAATTCTGTTCTGTTTAAGTTACTTAAGACCTGGTTGACCAATTTTTCACAAATTTCAACATCTCCTTCCATATTTATGATTACCCACCCCATTTTCATCCACTCGCTCCCCCACCTCGACTTATAGAAGTTAAAATAAAGTTAGAAGTGGAAGAAAAAGGAGAAGTTACAAATAGTAGCTTCTACCTTTAGTCCAATTGTAATTTCATTTCAACTTCTTAGAAATTGGAGATGGAGGAATAAGTGGATGAAAATCGGGTCAAAAGAACAAAGTTGGAAGAAAAAGGATAAATTGAATAAAGGTAGGTCAAACAAGCACTTAGTACGAGCAAATTGTGGATATCAACTCATGGTGTCTAAACAGAAAATTAAAGACCAAGAGGTAATTCACATGCGTCTATTATAATTCAAAATGATAGAAGATCGAAAGGAGTAGTTCAAGTTTTGGCTTATCTCCTTCCGGAGCATAAGAGTTGTGTGCATGATTGTAAAGGTGAATATATGTTGGGGAATATGCGGAATTGAGTAACTCACACAATAATAATAAGGCAAGGGAATTAATGAAGAACAATAAGAACACAAGCAATTTAACGTGGTTCTGCTAGAACAACCTACGTCCATGGTCGTACTAGGATTTCTCTTTTTAGCTCAAGAGGATGGGATGTATTACATGATTTACAAGAACCTCTATTTATACAAAACATAACTTAGCATTCACTAATTATATCAATGGTATATAAACAATGAACCACAAATTATATTTTCTATTTAAATCTTTTTATTCAAAACCACTCATCTAATTTGGTAATGTTTAATTTAGCATGATTTAATTTAGCTTCATTCCAACAATCTCCCACCTGAAGATAAATTACCATGAACCAAGGGTCCACCACCTTGCCTCATCTCGATTTTCATTCATTTCACCTAGTACGACAACACCTCCAATTAAGCATGGATATTCACCGAGGTGTTTGACAACCTCGGCCTTTCCTTAACCCGAATCTTTTCCGAAGGTAACTCAACAAACTCCTTAGTGTCATTCGTAGGCTCCCACCCGAACGAATCACCCTTCACTTTCCATACCTTTCTTGATTCACCACACAATGTACCTTGTGTGCCACACACTCTACCATGTGTGTTTTTCACCTTTCGCGCTAAAGGATTTTTGACCATCCCGTCAACGGCTTCCTTCTTAGTGTTTCCACACCTTGCAGTGGTGTATAATGTTCTTCCCATTGTCCCTTGAGCTGCTACCGTAGCCCCTTTGACAACACTCCAAGAACCGCCCCCAAACACTACATTGTAGCCGACCTTGTCAAGTTGCTTCACCGATATCACATTTTTTTTAAACACATGATATATTTGACATCATGCAACTCCCACATACCCCCAGTTGGGGTACAAACCTCCATGTCTCCTTTCGTCATCAAATTTAATCTCTACCGAGCTTAGTTGCCTCATGACCCCATTAAATTCATTAATATGGTCTGCTATAGTGGTAGTACTAGAATCCATCTCTAAATCAAACAATTTCCTCATAAGAAATACCTTATTCGCTGCCGATGGTTTCTCATACATATTTTCTAGGACCTTCATCAATTCCACGGTTCTCTTTGCTTCTATCACATTGAACGCAACGTTTCGAGCTAGCGTTAGCCTTATAACACCTAGTGCTTGCCTATCCAATTTCTTCCAATCTGCATCACTCATGGAGTCCGGCTTCTTACCCTTCAATGGCAAATCCAATTCCTTTTGATACAAAATCTCAGTAATTTGCATCTTCCAAAACGCAAAATCGTCTCCATTGAATTTTTCAATAACAATCTTGTTTCCCTCCATTATTGTGAATTTTTGTGTCTCTCCCTAACTTAACCTCGCTTTGATACCACTGTTGGGGAATATGCGGAATTGAGTAACTCACACAATAATAATAAGGCAAAGGAATTAATGAAGAACAATAAGAACACAAGCAGTTTAACGTGGTTCGGCAAGAACAACCTACGTCCACGGTCGTACTAGGATTTCTCTTTTTAGCTCAAGAGGATGGGATGTATTACATGATTTACAAGAACCTCTATTTATACAAAACATAACTTAGCATTCACTAATTATATCAATGGTATATAATCAATGAACCACAAATTATATTTTCTATTTAAATCCTTTTATTCTAAACCACTCATCTAATTTGTTAATGTTTAATTTAGCATGGTTTAATTTAGCTTCATTCCAACAATATATAGGTGGGGGCTATCAATTTATTTATTTATTTAATTTGGAAGGAGCTTGAACACATGAATTTGTAGTTCATCCTCATCCTTCCTAGAAGGTGGGGAATGACACTAACACGCTATTACAGATGTAAATCATTTCTTATTTACAAGGGTGAATGATAAAAACCTTTCCTAGCACTTCAAACTCAAGCAAAGAAAAAGGAGAAGTTACAAATAGTAGCTTCTACTTTTAGTCCAATTGTAATTTCATTTCAACTTCTTAAAAATTGGAGATGGAAAAGTAAGTGGATGAAAATCGGGTCAAAAGAACAAAATTGAAAGAAAAAGGATAAATTGAAAAAAGCTATGTCAAACAGGCACTTAGTACGAGCAAATTGTGGATATCAACTCATGGTGTCTAAACAGAAAATTGACCAAGAGGTATTCACATGTGTCTATTATAATTCAAAATGATAGAAGATCAAAAGTAGTAGTTCAACTTTTGGCTTATCTCCTTCCGGATCATATGAGTTGTGTGCATGATTGTAAAGGTGAATATATAGGTGGGGGTTATCAATTTATTTATTTATTTAATTTGGGTGGAGCTTGAACACATGAATTTGTAGTACGTCCCCATCCTTCCTAGAAGGTGGGGAATGACACTAACAGGTTATTACAGATGTAAATCATTTCTTATTTACAAGGATGAATGATAAAAACCTTCCCTAGCACATCAAACTCAAGCAAAGAAAAAGAAGTTACAAATAGTAACTTCTACTTTTAGTCTAATTGTAATTTCATTTCAATTTTTTAAAAATTAGAGATGGAGGAATAAGTGGATGAAAATCGGGTCAAAAGAATAAAGCTGGAAGAAAAAGGATAAATTGAATAAAGGTAGGTCAAACAGACACTTAGTACAAGCAAATTGTGAATATCAACTCATGGTGTCTAAACAGAAAATTAAAGACCAAGAGGTAATTCACATGCGTCTATTATAATTCAAAATGATAGAAGATCGAAAGTAGTAGTTCAAGTTTTGGCTTATCTCCTTCCGGATCATAAGAGTTGTGTGCATGATTGTAAAGGTGAATATATAGGTGGGAGCTATCAATTTATTTATTTATTTGGATGGAGCTTGAACATAAGAATTTGTAGTTTGTCCCCATCCTTCCTAGCTAGAAGGTGGGGAATGACACTAACACGCTATTATAGATGTAAATCATTTCTTAGTTATAAGGATGACTGATAAAAACCTTCCCTAGCACTTCAAACTCAAGCAAATTTCCACAACGTCAGCCACTACCACTACATATACATTTTCTTCACGCAGGTCAAGCTCAGTCAACGTCATCCACAAATTAGTCGTAGCTCCTACAGAGTAGTATCAATCATATATATATATATATATATATATATATATATATATATATATATATATATATATATATATATATATATATATATATATATATATATAACTGGGTCCTTCTTCGTGTGAGGTCGATACATGGGACGTCACATATGCAAGCCACGTCGTGTGGGAATGACATGTAAGTCGACACGTAAGCACAAATTTGCCATGTAGCATGACACATCATCCATCATTAATGTCTCATCATTAGTTGACTTAATTACATATTTATTAGCATATGTCTAAATTACAAAATAAAATAACTTTAGTTACGTAAGTCAAAAAATTATAAATTTAACTCTGTTGGATTGGATTTGAAAAAATTTTCAAAACGAGATATATATGTATGTCCTATAAAAGTTGGGTTCTTTCCATGTGGTCATGACACGTAGGACGCCACATAAGATGAAATGTTCGTGTGAAGATGACACGTACACGCCATGTGCTCAAGTTTGTCACATAGTTTTAATTGTGCGGAATAAAACGAGCATGTGCTATCAACTTTTAGTGCACATATACCGTTAATGCAAAATGAGTTTATTCATTATTTTCATTAATTGAATTATTTATTAAAATTAGTGTACATATACTGTTTTTATTATCCATCTAAAATTAGTCCAATCTCATTACAAATGCAGGCCGCATGAAAAATATCATTTTCAAGAATTAGCATGTTGTATCCTATGGATAGAAAATTTTTGCAAAAAATAAAATAAAATGTTATTTTACTAATAATATTAATAATTTCACCTTAAATATAATATTATATCATTATATATATTTATAAAATTATTTTACGAGCCCGTGCAAAGTACGGAGATAAAACCTAGTATATATATATATATAAGTGGATGTGCACAATTGCTTGATGGACAAGTGGACATCCACATAAGCAGGGCACATCCACATAGCTTGCCATGTCATCTTTATTTAATATGCATGAACTTTCATTAATACATATTTTCTTTTATTAAATAATATTTTCTCTCCAAAAGTCAAGTACATGTATCTTACAAATACATTTCATTAAATTTTTTTTTTATAATAATCACAAAAAAATATCTATTTTCTCAATTGAGTTGTTGTATGATTAAAAGAGCGTTATAATAAGTTAAAAATTTGTATCATCCTAAGTTTAGTGTTATTCCACACATTTTCTTTTTGTACGGTTTATTTTTAGTTATGTTTCATATTTCATAATATGATTACAAGTTTGTGCCTCGCATGGGGCATATAAGAAAATATAAAGAATTGTTATATTGACAAGTAGACTTCGATACATTACTCTAAAAACCAACCATAATTACATACCTTTATAAGTCAAATTTTGACCATAATTTTCATTTATATTAAATAAGTAATAGTATGAAAGTACTTTTCAAGACAAATCCAAGAAATACTGTTTCATACTTTTTGAATGAAAGTATTTTTTTGGCACGAAATATGCTCTAAGGATTACAGAATTGTCTTCATATCTTTAATATTCGTTTCAGAATTCATGGTTTGCAAGTATATAATTTTCTTTCTATAGGAAAGTAAAACCACCAAGTTCAATTTATTAACATTTTTTTAATATGTATGTTATCAAGTTTACTACCCAATTTAAATAGTATAACAAAAAAATTTAAATAAATTGTGCAATGCACGGGGAATGTGCACTTTTACTAGATTGACACGTAAGTTTTGACACATGAGCAAATATTGACATACGATCAAATAGTGTAGATGTATAGGTGTATGTATCTTCTATTAGTACTATTTAATTCTTATCGTAATGTCATAGTATAGGTACATGTATCTTCAATTAGTATTAGTATAGGTGCATGTATCTTCTATTAGGAACCATATGTCTATTAGAGAATGTATATAATAAATTACTACAATGAAATATTTTTATTTGGAAACAAATATATTTAAATAAAATCGTGCATCACGCGGGGCATGCAACTAGAATCAAACAGGAAAGCAAGAAAGTTGATTTGAGTACAGAATAGAGAAGTTCAGAGATTAATTCGTAGCAAGATGTGACATAGGCAAAAAAATTGTTTCAAGTTTGTACTAATAAATGTTATGAACACACAAATCGTGCATCGCACGGGAATGTAATTAGTCTAATATATATATATATATATATATATATATATATATATATATATATATATATATATATATATATTTGGGTAAAAGCGCCGGTTATGTGACATGTGTCACATTCATACTGGCTATTGTTTTTCTTTTTTTTTTTCCTTTTTTTGTCATTATAGTTTTAATGATGATCATTAATTAAGTTTATGCAATAATTGTAATAATAAAAGTTCCTATTTAATACTTGACTATTCTTAATTTAAATATTATTTTAGTTCATCACTTTTATTAATTTTTCTATTTATGAGCATAAGAGCATTTAATGGCACCACGTTTATTGAGTTTTTCAATTGAGGGAAAAAAAAGTATTTTGACGTGGCAATATATTTTAGGGGATAAGTACGTGTAATAATATAAGGGTCACGTATAGAGTCATTACTTTTAATATGTTATATATTGTGGGTATTACATGGTAGGTATTGACTAATATTTATGGCGATAAGCGTAGGTCATGTGACAACAAACATGTCACTAATATTCATTTGCCTAATTTTACCGAGATAAATGCATGTGTGACCATAGTTATATATATTGTCATCATTTTCAAGTTGTAATATAATTGTAGGTATTACATGGTTGGTGATATTTGACTAATATTTGCGGGGATAATCGTAGATTATGTAACAATTAACATGTGACCGATATTTGTGGAATAAATGTTAGTAGGTATATAGTTTTGGGTAAAATCGCAAGTAACGTCACAAGTATCATAATTTGATTGGACATTAATTATTTTTCCCTTTTGTTTTTATTTTTGGTCAGTAATTATTAGTTGTCAACATCCTATAGTAATTGCTATAGCCTATTCATATTCTATTTTTTTTCCGTAGATAAAATGACATTATTAATACAATAAAAAATGACCTTAATGTCCAGTTTTAAAAACAATAAAAACTTTTATTGGGTATAGATTAGATGATGAATATTTGGGGGAATAGATCCACATAACATAATAAGGGTTATATAGTTGTGGGTATAGGCGCAGGTAACATACAAGTGTCAGATTTTGATGAATTGCTGCATATTATATTCCCTTTTTTTAGATAGTGAGTTGTCGACATTTTTTCGAATTTGAAAGAAGGTAAGTCTTTTAACTTTTAGATTCCAAATACTGAAATACACATTAAGGGACAGTATGATCACACTGATGGTTGTTTGATAACAAGAATTATACAAGTTTGTATAAGCGTAGACTATGTGAAAATTGGCTATTATTTGTGGGGATAATCGTCGTTAATATGATAAGCATTAAATATTTAATTATGTTTTAAGTGAAGGTATAAACACAGGTTAGACATAAATTTGGTAAGGATATGCTTAAAATATAATTACATGGGTCATATTTGGAGTAACAATTTATTAAGTTATATTATATGATGTACAATTGCAAGTTAACGAACAAGTTATAGATTTTTTTTTAGTCGAAGAATGGTGAGTGGTGTGTGTAACATTTTGACCAATTTTTATTTTTCTTTATTATTTATGTACTTAAGTATAATTTTTAAAAAATTCGAAAAGGAAAATCGAACATAATAAAATAATGATAAAATGGGTCGCCTATGCGTAGCACAGGTAAAGTCCTAGTATATATATATATAACTGGGTCCTTCTTCGTGTGGCGCCGACACGTGGGATGCCACATAGGTGAGCCACGTCGTGCAAGCATGACACGCAAGCGACACGTAAGCACAAACTTGCCATGCAGCATGACACATCATCCATCATTAATGTCTCATCATTAGTTGACTTAATCACAAATTTATTAGCATATTTCTAAATTACAAAATAAAATAACTTTAGTTACGTAAGTCAAAAAATTATAAATCTGATTCCGTTGGATTGGATTTGAAAAATGCTTCAAAACAAGATATATATGTATATGTCCTATAAAAATTGTGTTCTTTCGTGTGGTTATGACACGTAGGACGTCACATAAGAGGAAATGTTCCTGTGAAGATGACACGCACACGCCACATGTGCTCAACTTTGTCATATCACATAGTTTTAGTTGTACGGAATAAAACGAGCATGTGCTATCAACTTTTAGTGGACATATACCGTTAATGCAAAATGAGTTTATTTATTATTTTCATTAATTGAATTACTTATTAAAATTAGTGTATATATATTGTTTTTATTATCTATCTAAACTTAGTCCAATCTCATTACAAATGAAGGTCGCATGCAAATATCATTTTCAAGAATTAGCATGCTGCATCCTATGGATAAAAATCTTTGCAAAAATAAAATAAAATGTATGCTACTAATAAAATTAATAATTTCACATCAAATATAATATTATATTATTATATATATATTCATAAATAATTATTTTACGAGCCCGTGCGAAGCATGGGGATAAAACCTAGTCAATATATATATGTATAATTGAGTTCTCACCAAGGTGGCATTGAATAGATAATAAATAGTCATAAATGCATGGGTGATTAAAAAGAAATCAAAAATATTTTTATTTTATTTTAATAAAAAAGTAACAAAGTATTATATTTAATATCCTAAAAAATGTATATTATTTATTCACTAAAAATGTAATTTCTTTGTTAAATGTGTGAACAAGATTATTATTGCTCCTTGATACTCCTATTATTTAACTTTATATATTGATATGATTACAAAATTTTATTATATTGATTCTAATAACATAGGATGATAAACAAGAACTCGTGCATCGCACGGGCACGAAATCTAGTATATATGTATAATTGAGTTCTCACCAAGGTGGCATTGAATGGATAATAAATAGTCATAAATGCATGGATGATTAAAAAAAAATTAAAAAGACTTTTATTTTATTTTAATAAAAAAAGTAACATAAGTATTATATTCATTATCCTAAAAAGAGTATATCATTTATTCAATAAAAATATAATTTTTTTGTTAAATGTGTGAAAAAGATTATTATTGTTCCTTGATAATCCTCTTATTCAACTTTATATATTGATTCTAATAACAGAGGATGATGAACAATAACCAGTGCATCGCACGGGCACGAAATCTAGTAATATATAACTTTGTGATATGTGAAACTTTCTGGCATTTAAGCTTAATAAATATGGCTTGTGGTTGACTGTCTTTTCATTTCCTCCAAAAGATGAATATCACAAATCTTTTTAGAAAAAAGAATTATTTATTCAAATAGGGCTCTCCCTTAAAAACGATATTGTTGTTAGAGATTGTTGTCCAATAAATATAGCACTTCTTTTTACAAGTTGAGATTAGTTTATAAATTTCCACGTATTCAATCACAACACTTGTTTCACAAGCGCTATGTTTTAAGTGTTATGAAAGACAAATTTTATTGTAGTGTTCATTCATAAAAAATCATTTAACATATACAAATAAGTATATGTATCTCTGAACAAAAACTGTATATATTTAATATAACAAAGTATAAATCTAACACAAGATACTATTTCCTTTAAATATATACAAGAATTGCATTTGTAAATTACAATATTGTCCATACTATTTTTTACTCCTAGAGTATCTCTCACCACACTCAATACTCAATACAACCTACAAATGATCATCAACCACTATATATACGTTAGCTACATCACTCCCATTTCCCATTACAAGAACTAACAAACCCCTCTATTAATATCACTATCAACACTTCACCTTCATCTCAAAAAAAAAAAAAAAAAATCCACTTGATCTCTAGAAAACCCAGCCTAAAATCCGATGACGACGGAGACGAATCAAAGCCAAATGGTGCCGGATTCGGATCCAACTCAAAGGCTGATGGAGTCGAACGAAAGCCAAACGATAACGGACTCAAATCAAAGCAGCCAAAGGAGCTGCTGGACAAGAACTATGTCCTACGTGAGCACCATAGCCTCGTTCGTCGTAGGTATAGCCATCTTCATCCTGGTTTTCCGTTACTATAAAACCGGTCCATACACTACCATGGAGAAATTTGACGTTTTTGCTCTCAACAAAGCTGTTAATAACACCAACAGCAACCACACCATTCATTATGATCTAATGTTCAACACTAGGGACAAGAAGGGTAGTGCAGTTTACTACGATGCCCTCAACCCCACATTTTATTACAAGCCTAGCCAGACGGCCGTATTAATCCCTATTGGGAATGCCACTTTCCCGGCCTTCCATTACACGGGCCGCTTTGACTGGGGGGATTCCAATCTTGTGGGAAATATCGAACCCACAGGGGCATTTTGGGAAAATGCTACCGCGACTGTGTCGGCCGAGGGGTCGGCCGTGTTCAGGGTGGAGCTGGTGACGGCCTACAGGCGCGACGACATGTTCTGGAAGGGTAAACGACACAGTATGGTGGTGGGTGCTGATTTACATGTTAATGATCACGGGAAGTTGGTTAAAAGCAAGATATTTCATGAGGGCATTGAGCTTACGTCAGGGGCTGGCATGAGTAAGGCCGGTTTTGGATGGAGAAATTTGGGTGTAATAATCTTTTGCTTTTCGTTGATTTTTTGGTAGAATGGATTCCGATTGGATGCATAAAATTACTATAAGACCGTCTCACAATGATACGAGAATAAATTTTATTACTCACTGTGAGTTGGTCTTAACATACAAAAATTACTTTATGAACGGATTAATTTATTTTGTCATTATAATTGTATGTCATTGGTTATTGTGGAAAATCTATGTATGAATGTATGTATGTATGTATATGTGTGAAAATTTGCATTTGTAAATAGCAGTGAAAAGAGTAAAGTGTAAATATATATGGTTGATCAAGTAATAAGGGTTTACGTTCTCACCTCTCTTTTTTCATTTTCATTTCCATTTATTGCAATTTTTTTTAAAATATAGCTATCTATCAAAATCTATTGTCTACACATTAGGTATTACAAATATATTAAGTATATATTACCAAATTGATTATAGAAAATCAACATAGTAACAGCCTCTCAGAAAAAAAAAAAAAAAAAAAAAAAAAAGATATTAATAGCAACATCATCACTAATACAAGTTTAATCCTCACTACAACAGAAAACCTCAACAACAGCGGTCAAAATGCATGAACAACAGCGGTCAGAACCGCTGTTCTTGCGCCTGCAGTTGTATGTGAACATATACAACAGCGGTTCCGTGTTGACCGTTGTTGTATATGCACATACAACTGCGGTTCTAGATTGACCGCGGTTATTGTGTACAACCATTTTGATATCATTTTTAGATTAGCATAAGACAGCGGTCGTTGACTGACCGCTATTGTATGTGCACATACAACAGCGGTCGTTGACTGACTGCTGTCTTAACTCTTTTTTTTTTTTTTTTTGGATTGTTTGAGCGTTGTATTGAATGTAAGGTAGGAGAATACGTGCCAAGAGTTTGAGAAGTAATAAAATGTAGAAAATGCAATTAAGACACAAGTAATTCACAAAGTGATTTTTTATAACAAGTAAAATAGGAGTAACCTAAAGATAAATATAAAATGTGTCGCAGTACATCAATTTGAACATCTATCACCAAGTAGTTCATGCATCAAAGTTTCCACAACCCGCCTTCGTTATGATGGCTTTCCTTTCCGGCTATCTAGCGTGTTTTTCGTTTTGATTCCCTCGATCTTTTCCATTTCCATCTTCTCTGCATGCCAATAGTTCTCATGTCCTAATTCACAGAAACCACGTATTATGAGCAAATCAACTACACAAATAACACTACCAGAAAAAATGTCGTTTTTCGCTCTATTTTTGGTACAATTTAAACAACCTGACATTAGACTCAAACACACATTATACTGAACTGATGCACAATATAACCCCAAGTAGACAGTAGCCCCACATGTATCAAAGCTTGTATTTCCCTCCTTAATCAATTCTCTAGCTCTTGAGAGGGAGCGAAGTAAAAAATACCTCTTTGTACTTCATAAATTGGTCAGCGGACTCAGCACTTTCAGCTACTTGCCTGCCAGAATTGACCTCAATGCCTCCGCCTGAAACAATGAGGAAGAGTAAAAATATTGTAAATGGGGAGAGATCAGATAGAGTAGATCCAAATTAAGGACTGTTTTCCCAGATAAAATATTACGCCTCAATGCCTCCGCCTGAAACCATATGATGTTAAATGTCTTCAAATATCTGCAACACATCATAGCCAACTAGCTATTTGTGAGTGGTCAAAATGCTATAAACATAAACCATTAGCTACAAAGTAGGAGCAAAAAGTCTGAAACAAACAGAACCACACCATTTAGCTCCCGAAAACTAGCCCTAGCTTTGCAGTATTGTTCCCCACCAAGTACACTTGCTACTCCTTGAGTTCTCATCTTTAAACATATAAAAACTGCGCAATAAATAGGCTGGAAACATATCTGAATTCAGTTCTGTAAAACAGATTGTAAACTGATGTTTTTATTCATCTAAAGACCTGAAGTGAATTTTTATTCAATGTCACTCATGCCTCAACTCATCCTGCTTCTCTACCTCCATTTACTTGTTATTACAGCTCAATTAAACTTGGAAAATGTTCTGAAAACATAGAATGACGTCCCATCTACAGCAGCTCAGAAAAGGTTGAAAACAGTTCATCGTGATTTCACAAGTTGAGCTCAGTTACACAGAAAGTCTTCTGTTACAACTAACAGCAACAACAGCAGCATACAGCAACAACAGCAACATACAGCAACATGCAGCAACAACAAACAGCAACAGAGACAACAATAACCAGCAACATACAGCAACAAGTAACAACAACAACAGCAACATACAGCAACGTACAGCAACAACAGCAACATACAGCAACAGCAGCAACAAACAGCAACAGCAGCCAGCAGCAACAGAAACAGCAATAACCAGACACAATAAAATGTGACAGGACAGTTCGCTACTTACATAAAAAGACTCAGCCTTGTAATTACTTTTACGTACGTCTGAATTTAATTGTCGCTCCTCCCTCCAGCACTTCTCAAATCTGTACATGCCGTCTACAGGGAAGCATTGCAAACAGAAAAAAATTAGGAGAATATTTAAATTTACATTGCGCCCCTTCAATACAATAAAGTGGGGTACAGGCTCTGTTCAACAAGAGCAAAAATCTTACACTCATTGCATCAAATCTACACCTCCAGCATATGGTACCTCTTACATTAGTCACTGTAAAGTGTAGACAACCTTTTGAGTGTTGTGCTATAAAAAATTTATCATTTGAGAGCTACTGCTACCAATACCAGCAAGAGCAAACCTCTAATATCATGCAATCATAGCATCAAATTTGCAGCTTCAGCAATCGGTGCCTTTTAAATGATGTTTTTGCATATGGACCTAGTCATCGATCAGCATGTATTTCAACATAAAAGGAAAGATTGAGTGCTGAGATACATTTTCAAGTTAGAGTAACAACCGCCCAACTGTGCAGATAGCATGAGTCAAAGAAAATTACACCTTGGCTACTTCAAACACAAATAGAGGCAAACAAGTAAAACTGATGATGCAATGAAGACGTACTAATTAATTTCTGAGGCTATTTCCACGCAGGTTACAATAATGAACCATAAATCCATTTAAAATTAAACTAAAATAATAAACTGAATCCCAATGAAGGACCACTATCTAGTTCAAAGAGCATTTTTACTACTTAGCCAGGTATTTGGTCCTGTACATTATTTAAACCTGAACTACACAGCACACATTAGGCAGACGATCATGAACAAAGAAGGTTATCTTGAAAGCCATTTGTATACACACTCCTATATCTCATTCAAGCAAATCATCTCACAGAGAAGCAAGAACAAAGCAGCAAAAAATGTTATAAACGCTAACAGAATGAAAAGAGAGAAAGTACTACTGTGCTAACAACATCTGAGCAATTGATATCAATTCTGAAATCTATAAATTTCAGAATTATACAAGGGAAGAAAAACCGTTTATTTCACTTACTGGACACCAAAACCTCACCACATTCAACAATCAACAACCCTCAATTTCACAAAAAGCACGAAATTATAAACTATTTAATAGTATACCCAAACCCTAATTTAAAACACAATTGTATAGATTTTCCCCCAATTATTCAATCCACCAATTCTTCAACCCTAAACTGTAATATATAACCCACATACAATTAAAGCAATGGTAAACTCTCAGATTCATATAATATTACCCCCTAATCCCCAAATAAATAAATAACATAGGCTGTAATTGATACTAAGAGAGAGATGAGAATTACCTGAAATTAGATTTGTGAGGTCAGAGACGCAAGTGAGAGTGAGATGGAGGTGTATGTGGATGGGGTGGTGGTCGGAGGAGGGTAGGTGGTGGTGGGTGTAGGTGTAGGTGTTGGTCGTATGGTCGGTGTTCTGGTGGTTGTGTGGGCGGTGGTCGTCGATGAAGGGAGGGGGATGATGACTGAGGAGGAGAGCCTGGGGTGAGAGAGAGCAGTGGCAGCGAGCAAAGAAAGGGAAGCTTGAGAGTGAGGCTGCAGTGTTTTATGTGGAGTTATTTTGGCTCAGTGTCCCAATGTGATTATGCGAAGTATTACCCTCCTTAATCACAGCGGCTTGTTTTTACCCGCTGTTGATGTGTACATATGACAGCGGGGAGAGCGGACCCGTTGTTGTATATACAATTTTAACAGCGGTTTCTCAATAACCGCTGTCATAACTCATTTTATTTTATTTTTCCATTTCTTTTTTCACTTTTTAATTTATACAACAGCTGTTCTGTCCCATACAACAGCAGTCAAGCCGGAATCGCTGTTGTATGGGTGCTGTTGTTGATGGATTTTGTTGTAGTGCCTACACGCACCAATATAAAAACTGACTGCTTACTTATTGGTCATTGTTTAGAACTAGGCTACGTCATCATATGTTGTTAGGACATAAGAACAAGCAACGTGATCAGATTAATCTATTCAAAGTAATTACCTTTACATTGAGCAATTATGATAATATTGGACGGTGTAATCAATTAATCTTATTTTTCTCATATCTCTCATTTCCCTCCTTTATTTTTCACCTCATATTTGCTCTATAAAATAATTGCATTGCGTTGGATTACATTATTAGCAAATGTTTCAGAAGGTTGCTCTATGGAATAGCGCTGGTCCATCATGCTAGGGGGGTCCCGGACAAACCTACAAGACAAGGTAAGCTAGTTTTGGGAGTGGGTGAGGAATCTCTCCTCCGATGATCAAGTTAGCTCTCATGAAGATATGTCTAAAGTAGAGAGAGAGGGTAGAGAGAGGGTGAGAGAAGTTAGTGGCGGTGGAGTTTAGGTCAAACGTTTTTGTTGTGCTAGGTCAAGGCTCACTAATGCCCAACTCAGCTAGAAGCCCATTTACAAGGCCCAACTCAGCTAGAAGCCCATTTACAGCTCCCCAATCAGCAAGTAAACGAGCCGTAAGTAAATACTGACTGGGTGAGTCTGTGATCGATGATCTTGATTCATGAGCAACAAGTAAAGCCCAATCAAAATGGTCATTGAGATGCCATGGCGGCTGTTTCCGGACAGCTCACGCGGGAATCTCATCATCATCATCATCATCATCATCATCATTTATTCTGTTTAAGTTGGCGATATATTAATATTGCAACATGTATCAAAGAAGAAAAAAATTGTAGCAATGAGAAATGTCTAGTGTAATTCACATGCAACGATAATTATCATTCAAAATGATTAAACAAGAATATAAAGTACAATTAGTTTCATGTTTTGACTCATAAATACCCTTCTCCCAAGTTTGCACCTTAAACTCTAAGCAAACATCAAAGACAGACCTCCACCACTACATGTACATTTTGCTCATGCAAGTCAAGTAGTACGGTCATCGTCATCTTGATAATTAATTGCCCATAGTAGGTGAAATTGGCTGGCAGTCGGCAGTTGAGCTTAATATATAGCTAGTTGTGGTTGCTTATGGAGGGCTTACCCCATTTATATATTTATTTTTCTTTTAATAGCAGGGCTGGGCTACTTCTTATTTGAAAATTCAGGCATTGGCGAATTCAGAAATTGAATGACATTTTTTCAAAAATTATTTTAACAAAATATCAATTTAGAAAGGAAGATGAAACAAAAAAATTGCTCAAGTGGTCAAGTAGCGTTCTAAAACCCACTTGGCATAGTTTGCATCCCGCATCAGCCAATGAATTCAGAGGGAGTATTTTTGATAAGAGAACCTTTTGGATTTTATTAAGCAAAGAGATATTTATGACTTTGCGTTATAGTTAGCTTAGGCCCAATTAAAAATACCTAAGAAATTATCCAATTATTTTTGTTAAATTCATTCAAATTTCAACTATCAATCCTCTTTTCTAAATTCATCGAAATAGAATCAATCAAACGCACTTCTAAAACTCGTTCTACTTTAGGATGGACGATTGCCTTATAATATCACTAGACCTGAACATCGCAACATGGCATTGCAAATAAATATTTAAAAAGGCTAAACTTTCTCTCTAAAAAACCTTAAAAAGGGCAGGAATGAAGAATGATATCATCCTCTACTTCATGAATATTTAGTTTGCCTTTTCTTCTCCTCTCAGAGTCCATTGAGGGAGTGAAAGTTAAGAGGGTTTCAACAACCCCAAGTTCCCTCAAAATATCCTTGTCACCTGGTTTAAGCCTCGAGGCCCTCACCAGATCAGTATGTGCTTCCTCAAGGCTGCCAAGCTTCATAGATGCCATGGCTCTTCTGTAAAGAGCCTTAGTATTCTCCGGGTAATGAACTAACACATTAGAACATAAATCCTTTGCCATAGCATACTCATGAACTTTAAGAGAGCAAGCAACCATTTTAAGGGCTACTGACAAGGCAAGCTGAGTACAAGCTTCTTCCACATCCACGGAGGCCACATCCATGTCCAAAGTAAGCTCAAGAAGGTCATGAGCTTTACCATAAAAGGAAGCAGCAACTTCAAACTGATTATGTTTGAAAATTTTGTTGCCTTACTCTTTAAATCGATTGACATGAGACCATATTAAATTAGGATTCTTCACATTTTTAAGAGAATCCAATAAAAGGTTATCCCTCTCATCAAAAGCATTCAATCCAGAAATCAAAAGGGGTCGAACACAGAGGGTTCGCAATCAATGGCCATACCCATAACACACAATCAACAAGGGGAGCAAGCTGAGATAAAAAAACCATAAGAGCAAAAGCCCTCTTTCAATTGAGGAAGTAACTAGACAACCAGAGCCACAAACAGGAAGAAAGAAACACCCACAAAGGTTATGGAGAAAGGAAGAAAACACCTGAAATGAAGTAAAAGGGCTGAAAGGAGCTCTCGCCGGCGACGAGGCGGAGTCGATGACCACCGTCAGCTGGTCGCCGGCGAGATTTGACCGAGATTTGGAGTCCTAGTCCAAGCGCGTTATTTGACCCATTCTCTCTCTTCGTGAATAATACTGTCATCGTAGGCTGTTAGGAGATAAGAACAAACAACATTCAAAGTAGGTACTTTACATTGAGCAATTGTGATTATATTAGACGGTGCAATCAATCAACCATATTTTTCCCATTTCTCTTTAATTTTTTCCCTCTTTTACTTTTTACTCCATATTTATTTTTTATTTTTTTGGTGCAAACTCCATATTTATTCTTTAAAATGATTGCATTGCGTTGGTATACATTATTAGGAAATAAACGAGCCATAAGTAAATACTGACGGTGATGATTCATGAGCAACAACGTAAAGCCCAAAATGGTCATTGAGATGCCATGGCGGCTGTTTCCGGATAGCTCACGCGGGAATCTCATCATCATCATCATTTGATTCTGTTTAAGTTGCCAATATATTAATATTGCATATTGCAACATGTATTAAAGAATTTTTTTTTTGTAGCAATATGAGAAATGTCTAGTGTAATTCACATGCAACGATAATTATCATTCAAAATGATTAAACAGAAAAAAAAAAAGCACTATTAGTTTTATGTTTTGACTCATAATACCCTTTTCCAAAGTTTTTTTTTTGTTGATTCATGACCAAGGGTATCCACCGTCGACCACAGTGATTAACCCCCGCGCTGGCTTGTAGACACCTCAAAAAGTGGGACAGCGGCTTCTCCAAAATTTATTTGCACCTTAAACTCTAAGCAAACATCAAATACCTCCACCAGACCACCACCACTACATGTACATTTTGCTCATGCAAGTCAAGTCCGGTCATCGTCATCTTGATAATTAATTGCCCATAGTAGGTGAAATTGGCTGGCAGTCGGCAGTTGAGCTTAATATATAGCTAGTTGTGGTTGCTTATGGAGGGCTTACCCCATTTATATATTTATTTTTCTTTTTATAGTAGGGTCGGGCTACTTCTTGTTTGAAAATTCAGGCAGTAGCGGATGTAGGAATCGAATCGAATCAAGTGAGTGCACTCTATTATATTATATAGGATATTTCTTAACAAATTATTTAAAAAAAAAAATCATTTTATAAAGGAAAATGAAACAAAAAAATTGCTCAAGTGGCGTAAAACCCACTTGGCATAGTTTGCATCCCGCATCCGCCAATGAATTCAGAAGGAGTATTTTTGATAAGAGAACGTTTTGGATTTTATTAAGCAAAGAGATATTTATGACTTTGCGTTATAGTTAGCTTAGGCCCAATTAAAAATCTCTAAGAAATTATCCAATAATTTTTATTAAATTCATTCAAATTTCAACTATCAATCCTCTAAATTCATCGATATTGAATCAATCAAACGCACTTCTAAAACTTGTTTCACCTTAGGATGGACGATTGCCTTATAATATCACTAGACCTGAACATCGCAACATGGCATTGCAAATAAATATTTAAAAAGGCTAAACTTTCTCTCGAAAAAAACCTTAAAAAGGGCAGGATTGAAGAATGATTAGGGACAACCAATCATACATTACGAAAATGCCATAGGATAATCATATATACACACAATTATTTGCTTTAAAAAATGTAGAATTATTTGTATATGTACAACTACCATCTTGTCCATACTACACTACATTAGCCACAAATCCGCAATGTTACTCCCACATCCCAACTTCTGAAGAACAACCCCCCTCCTCCCCGTTTCAATCCCTCCAATGGCCGAAAAACCGGTCTCGAACCCGATGACGGAGTCTGATCAAACCCAAAGGGTGGTGGTGACGTCGATGGAGTCGAATCAAAGCAAAATTAAGGCCTGCTGGTGGACCACAGTGACCTTCATCACCACCATAGTCGCGGTCGCCCTATGTTTAACGATCATCGTTTTAGTTTTCCGTTTCGCTACTAAAGGTCCATATGGCTCCATCGACAAATTCGACGTTGACGCCCTCAACAAACCTGTTGCTAATAGCACCAGAAACAGCACCATAAAATTCAATTTGATGCTCCACAATTTGAATAATAGAAACGGAATTTACTACGATGCCCTTAACCTCACCTTTTATTACAAGCCCAATGACACGGCCGTATTAGTTCCCATTGGGGATGCCACTTTCCCGGCCTTTTACCTGTGGCATTTGAAGGGCATTCTGGGAGTTTTGACCCCATAGGGACATTTTGGGGAGACGCTACCAAAGCCGTGTCAGAAAATGGGGTGGCTGTGTTTACGGCCAAGCTGGCAACGGCGTACAGGTACAAGTACTTGTTTTGGAAGACCAAACGACATCGTATGATGGTGGGTGCTTACTTACGTGTTAACGATCATGGGAAGTTGGTTAAGAGCAAAATATTCCATTTGGGTGTTGAGCTTACTTCAGGGGCTGACAATAGGAAGAGCACTTTAGGATTGTTGGGAATTTTGGGTGTACTCTTTTGCTTTTCATTCATCCTTTGATAGATTGGATTCACCCTTTTCATTATATACGTTTTGTAATTAATTTTGGTTATGGTTATTGTTGGTTGTTGTGGGAATTTTTTTTAATGAATATTTTAATTAGTTTTATAAAGAATACACCGTGTTGAGTGAGACCAGCTCATACAACTTGCAGGAAATATTATGAAATTTTTTTGCAAGTTTGCCTCTCGCCAATTTTTTATCCATACAGGTCACCAACTATAAGGGCTAAACAAACACTTATTTCAAAAAAAAAAAGTTTATTTTATAAGATTGTTGTCAACAATTTTTTCATAAATCAAGCACTTGATAATAATTAGATACTCTAATTTTGTAGCACGAGTTGGTAACCCACAGGACCAACCTGTCATTCTCCCAATTGATATTATTAAGAGTCGTGGTACAAAATTTTCATTTCAAATTTCAAGACATGTATGCAAGTATTTCAATTCAAAGGGGAGCGAGGCAAAGGAAATATGTGACATGGATGGAGGGTCGAAGCTGCTATCGAGTGACCGAGTCTTTTGTTCTTTTTTTAATTTTCACCGCCCAACTTGATAAACTATCTACTAGCAGTTTACTATCTCATATCGTCATTGTTTAATGCTACAAACTAGCTAGCTAAGGATGCCAAGATTTAGGTTCTCTATATATCCTCATAATCATTAATGTCAACTGTATAATTGAGAAGAACAAACCCCCCTAAAATCTATCCACTTGATCGCCAGATAACCAGCCTCAAATCCGATGACGGACTCGAATCAAAGTCAAATAATAGTGCCGGGTTCGGATCCAAGCCAAAGGTTGTTGGATTCGAATGAAAGGCAAACAACGACAACGACGAATTCGAATCAAAGCCGAAGGGGCTGCTGGGCGAGAGCCATGGTCTCGTTGTTCCTGGCTATCACAGTCCTGGTCCTTTTATTCCGTTATGGCAAAAAAAATGGTCCATACAGCGTTATGGAAGAGTTTGACGCTTTTGCCCTCGACAAAGTGGCTAATACCACCAACAACCACACCATCCACTATGATCTAACGTTCTACTTCCGTACCAGCAACAAGAACGGAGTCAATTCCTACGGAGTTTCCTACGATGCTCTCAACCTCACTTTTTATTACAAGCCTAGCCTCATCAGCTTATTGATCCCCATTGGCAATGCTACTTTCCCGCCCTTCTATTACAATGGACCCTGGGGTACCGATCTTGAGGGGAGTTTCGAGTCCGTAGGGGCAATTTGGGAAAATGCTTCCGCGACTGTGTTAGCTGAGGGGTCAGCCGTGTTTAGGGTGGAGCTGGCGACGACGTACAGATATGAGATTCTGTTTTGGAAGGGTGAGCAGAACAGTATGAGGGTGGGTGCTGACTTACATGTTAATGATCATGGGAAGTTGGTTAAGAGTAAAATATTCCATCAGGGCGTTGAGCTTACATCAGGAGCTGGCATAAGTAAGGGTCGTTTTGGGTTATTATGGACAATTTTAGGTGTAATGTTTTGCTTTTCATTACTCTTTTAAATTGGTGGAATGAATTAGATTGATTGATAATTTACTTATATGAGACTGTCTTATGGTGAGGCGAGAGTAATAGTGTCCTTTTCTCATTGTGCGTTGGTTTTACATACAATTTACCTTTTATTTTATTTGTCATGATGGTGTGTAGTTGGGCGATCATAGTGTTCTATTAATAAATGTCGATGAAAATATATGATATACCTAGCTCCTTCACTACAATTTCATTTCAAAGAGTATCATAATGAACTCTCGAATGATCCTGTTTATGATCTTGCTATTTCGGTTAAATGTTTTTTCTCAGTCATGGGAGGCTGGGATACTGCAATGCATGCCAAAATTGTTTTCAGTGACAAAACGACCATCCATGAGGGCTAGACGAACACTATTTTCAAGAAAAGTTAATTTTATAAGATTGTACTCGTAGTCGACAATTTTTTCATAAATCAAGCACTCGATCATAATTAAATAGTCTAATTTGTAACATAAGTTGGTAATCCATAGGATCAACCTATTATTCTCCCAATTGATATTATTAAGAGTCGTGGTACACAAATTCATTTCAAATTTCAAGACATGTATGCAAGTACTTCAATTCAGTGGGGAGGCAAAGGAAATACTTGTAGAGTACGTGACATGGATGGAGGGTCGAAGCTGCTATCGAGTGACCGAGTATTTTCTTTCTTTATTTTTCACCGGCCAACTTATTGATAAACTGTCTAGTAGCAGTTTACTATCTCATATCGTCATTGTTTATTGCTACAAGCTAGCTAGGGATGCCAAGATTTAGGTTCTCTATATATCTTCCTAATCATACATTAATGTCAACTGTATGTATAATTGAGAAGAACAACCCCCGGCCCCTAATTCTATCCCCTTGATCGTCCGAAAACCAGCCTCAAATCCGATGACGGAGTCTAATCAAAGTCGAATGAAGAGGGACTCGGATCCTAGCCAAAAGTTGTTGGAATCGAATGAATGGCAAATAACGACGACAAATTCGAATCAAAGTCAATGGGGTTGCTGGCCGAGATCCACACTCTCGGTTGTCGTAGCTATAACTGTGATGGTCATTTTTTTCCTTTATGGCAGAAAAGGTGGTCCATACAGCACCATGGGGGAGTTTGACGCTTTTGCCCTCGACAAATCGGCTAATACCACCAACAACCACATCATCCACTATGATCTAAGGTTCTACATCTACACCAGCAACACGCACGGAGCTGCCTCGGGAGTTTTCCACGATGCCCTCAACCTAACCTTTTATTACAAGCCTAGCCTTAGCTTATCGGTCCCCATTGACAATGCCACTCTCCCGCCCTTCTACTACAAGGGGCCCTGGGGCACCGATCATGAGGGGAGTTTCGAGTCCATAGGGGCAATTTGGGAAAATGCTACTGCAGCTGTGTTGGCTGAAGGGTCAGCCGTGTTCAGGGTGGAGTTGGTGACTGCGTACAGATATGAGATCCTGTTTTGGAAGGGTGGACGGAACATTATGATTGTTGGTGCTGATTTACATGTTAATGATCATGGGAAGCTGGTGAAGAGTAAAATATTCCATCAAGGCGTTGAGCTTACTTCAGTGGCTTGTATAAGTAAGGGCCAGTTTGGGTTATTATGGACAATTTTAGGTGCACTGTTTTGCTTTTCATTACTCTTTTAATTTGGTGGAACGAATTAGTTTGATCGATACAATTGCTTGTATGTATGAGACTGGCTTAGGGTGAGGTGAGAGTAATAATAAATAATTAACCCCTCTTCTTAGTATGCGTTGGTTTCACAATTTACCTTTTACTAGGTATATGCCCCGTATGATGCACGGGCTTGTAGTTTATCATTAGAAATATATTTTGAATGCTATCAAGTAAATAGGTTAATGATTATCAATACCGTCTATAATAACTAATATGAAGTTACCCGTATAAAACCAAAGTTGTGCTATCTGAATATAAAATTGCTTATGTGAAATACAATAATAATTGTTTAGATTTAAATGATAAGTTAAATTTATATTTTTTCATACTCTAGAAAAGTATTCAAATAAATAGTTAAATGACAAATTCACAACCGCGCATACCATCTTGATAAATGTCTTTGGGGACCGTTAGATTTATACATTCGTGTGCTTATGTAGTCCATAAATTTATCTATCGAGCTTATTAATAGCCAATATACTACTATTGGTTCTTATCTCTCTTTGATTTATATATTTTTTTTATATAAAATTACTTATGTGTCATGTAATGTGTTTATGACAACGGTTTGATCCATGTAGATGAAATAATTTCCTTTCTTTTTTATACTTAAGAGAATTTATCGAAGAAAATAGTGTTTAAATCTACTTTATTCACATTATTTTACCAAATTAGCATACTGCTCCATCTCCATGAACCATGTACTTTTGTTGGGGTATAGAATCACTATGAAGATTAGATGCATATATAATACGTTAATTTATTAGTTAGTTTTAAAGTCTTTATGCATTTATTACTTTGAGTACTTTACCTTATTAAATTCTTGTATCTAGTTTTTGGTATAGTTTAGTTTAAGGTTTAATTATCTTCATCTATATCCTTCACTCAAATAAATAAATAAATATTTATGTATTCTATTTATTAATTATATAATATGGTTCATGTATCCTCATTAATTGGTTAACTTGGCATTAGTTTTTGAATATGAAGATGATTGACATGATGACATGCAAAACATGTGTCAATACAACAACGCTAGATCAACTTTTAAATAGGATCATTTTATAGTATGTTCTTTTTTAGAAAATTCATACGCCAAAAACTTTTTTCAAGAAAATAGTTAAGTGATCAAAAACATTTTTCAAGAAAATAGTTAAGTGATAGGTTTACAATTAACTACCATTTTAACGTGCTCTGTCAACCGAAATATTAAAAACCTTTACATGCTTGTGTAATTCTATAACTTTCTACCATGACAATACCCATTACTAACGCATTTATTCCTCTTTGGTCTACATTGTATTAAAATTATTAATAATAGTTTTTTCATTTAAGAAAATTTTATGTTTAATGTCAAGTATTATGCAGCAGTTGTTTCGATCCACATGGCCAAACTAATTTCCTATTTTTCTAATTAAAAGAAAATGGTTAAAAAACTAATAGTTATATTTACACCTATTTTACTTAAATATTGTACTAATTTACTATATTTATCCATCTTCATGGAGACTCACTTTTAATTTTATTTGTTTAATGTCATGTATTATGCAGCGGTTGTTTGTTTCGATTCATGTAGACAAATTAATCTTTTATTTTTCTAATTAAAAAATACTAAAAAAAATAATTATGTTTACAACTATCTTACTTAACTATTCTACTAATCTACTATATTTCTCAATCTTCATGGAGAATCATTAAAAAAATTCATATGTATAATCTACCAAAACATGGATTATATATGTTAGGACTATTTTCTCTAATAAATTAGATTCGTTGTACCTAGTTTTTAGCATAATTTATTTTAAGTTCTTGTACCATATCTATGAAATTAATAATGTTCATGTATCGTAATTAATTAGATAACATGGTTCATGTATCGTCATTAATTATTTGAGTGACATGGCATTGACTTTTAGATATGATGATGACTGGGATAGTGACATGGCATGACACATGTCGATGCAGCGACTGTCATGATCCAACTTTATATATATATATATATATATATATATATATATATATATATATATATATATATATATATATATATATATATATATATATATATATATATATATATATATATATATATATATATATATATTATTTGTCATGATGGTGTGTAGTTGGACAATTATAGTGTTTTATTAATAATATGTCGATGAGAATGTATGATATACCCCTCCACTGCATTTCATTTCACATAGTATAGTCTAAATATATGGATGAACTTTTAAGGGTTTATGTTCCTCTCTGTCTTTTTTTTTTTTCAATTTGTTATTGTAGAAAAGTATAATTCAAAAATTACAAATGGAGGAGGAGGAGGAGGAGGAGTGGAGGTCGGAACGTGGCATGTAATTTCCACGTACTTTACCTGTTATGCTGGAGGATTAACCTAATTTTATTTAAATTCAGTTCATTTCAGTTTAATTGAGTTTGTAGTTCAATTTATGTGTAATTTTTCACTTAGTTAATTTTTTTTATTTCAAAATAAAATCGTGATGATAATACTTATGTTGTTGTAAGGATTTTGAAGCGTATTTTCAAATGAGTCCAATATTAAATATATACGGATTAGTTTTAAATGGTCAAATATCAAATAAAAAAAATTCAGTTTAATTCAATTTTATGCAAGTGAAAGAAAGGAGCCTTAGATTTACCAATTTGTGAAGTAACATTTCGCCTAAAAATATAGTATTAGCAAATAAACCATTGCCAAATTTAATAAAGTGCAATGATAATGATCAATGTTCAATGTTCAAACACCGACAATAATACAAATTTAATCATACACGCATCGATTTGAAGCTAGTACATATACATGTATATATAGAGTGACTAATACCATTATTTAGAACTAAGCTTTGTCATCTTTTGGTAGGAGATGAGAACAAGCACAATATTCATTTTTGTAGAGTGATGTTATTGTCAGGTTAATCATTACTATTTTCATGTCCTATATTAAAAGGCTAACTCGCTCTTACATATTTTTAATTGTGGAAAAATATGGCATTAAATGAGTTGACAATAGTGCTTTATGACCTGGTAATAACATTGCCCTTCTTTTAAATTACAACATTATTTATGAAATCAATAAGTCCTGTTATCTTCTAGTGTATAATATTCCATCCGTTCCATAAAAATCTTTTCATTTGAATATGACACAAAAACCAAGGAAAAAGAATTAGGCACAATTGTTACAAGCATGTCCTTGGATCGGAAGAGAAAATGGTTTAAGGGGGTTTAAGAAAGAGAAAATGTACATGTGGTGGGGAGAAAATGTTGGTGGGTAGGATTTTGGTGGGAAAGGGAGGAGATAGAGGCTCCGTTTGATTCACCTGGATGAAAGTGATCTGAAATGAACTGAGCTGAACTGAAGTGAACTAAACTGAATTGATTTTTTTAACTTGACCATTAACCATATAAAATTTGTCCAAACATAGTCAATGTTGGACTCATTTGAAAATATGCTTTGAGATCTTTCCGTTAACACAGTTATCATCATGAAACTATTTCAGAATAAAAATTTATATGAGTGATAAATTTACCCATGAACTAAACTGAATTTAAGTGAAATTAAGTTTAATCTGAAGGATTTATGTCCTGTTAGTCAAGGTGCAAAATTCGGGATTAAACTTCAAAGATAGTTAACTCGTCGATTTAGTAGAGCGTAATTTTTAGTTAGAGACCGCTTACGATAAATCGGGCCGATTGGATCGGACCAACTACCAAATGCTATGGGCCTAACGGGTCACACGCTTAAGTAATTGATGGATCAATAATTAGTTAATGGAACTAGGAGTCGCATTAATTAATTAAGAAGAGAGACCGGTAAGTGGGCTGACCTAGGAAAAGCCCACTATGTGTAGTAGTCAGTTATTAGGTCTTTGGAAGCCCTAATAGTCTGGCCTACAGTTTAAATAAAAGAGAAGGAGGTGGAAACTAGGTTACACGTTTTAACTGACAGCCTCCTTCTCTCATATTTTCTCTCTAAACAAACAAGCACCTCTATAGCACAAAGAACGGTTCATTGTGCTCGTTCTAGCTAAAGAACGTGTTGGGATTGATCCAATCGATTGCTGCGTGGACTACGGTAGAGGCATTACACTTGGAATCCTAATTCGCACCTATCGATATTTAATCGGTCAACGAGACACGCATCAAGAGGTATATTTATGTGTATTTAATGACCCGTTAAGATTCCTGTTTCTAGTTGTCTTCCGCTTTTATAATTAGATCATTGCAACTAGATCTTACAGAATCAAACAAAGCTAAAGTATCGTTAAGAGAATATGATGTGAGCACAAGGGGGATAAGAAGTAAAGATGGGCAAAATAAAAAATGAATCATAAAAACAATACTACTATTTAATGAACCAGAAAGATTTTCATGGGACAGATCGGAAATAAAAGTTTGCATTATTGTTTGAATAATCTTTCTTTAATTTCTAGCATTATGAGTAACATTTTGCATTACTCCATAACGAATGTAATTAACACCAAAGAAGAGAAAGTAGACCCCAAAATGATCATTTAAAGTGGTGGCTGTTTTGGACCGTTTCCGTCGGTAGCAACTACGCATGTTCTTTTGTACTCCCTCCGTCTTAAAAAAACCTGAACTTTTGCTTTTTGAAGGTCAAATTTAACAAACTTTGACCATTAATTTATGAAAATATATAAAGACTGCCATTATGAAAATACTTTTGTTAGATTTATTTTTAAAAGTACTTTCAAAAAATCGTATTGTTATAATTTTTATATTCATATAATTGTAATTATTTAAGGTCAAAGTGGTGTCTTGAAAACCGTGAAAAAACAAAAGTTTGGGTTTTTTTAAAACGGAGGAACGAGGAAGTAGTAGAGAAATGTCTCAACTCCCATGTGCAGTTCACATGCACCAATGATAATTCAAAATGATAAAAGAATCTAAGAAAGAGAGTAGTAGTTTCAAGTTTTGGCACATCCCCTTACTTCCCCAAATTATGCATCTCAAACTGCAAGCAACTTCCAAAACATCCATAAGGTCAAGCACGGTCAAAGTCATCCAGAAATTAATTATATAAGGTTGTGCTAGTGGAAACTGACAATTAACACATGGACAATTGT
Organism: Tetragonia tetragonoides; assembly: GCA_038025085.1. Classification (NCBI taxonomy): domain Eukaryota; kingdom Viridiplantae; phylum Streptophyta; class Magnoliopsida; order Caryophyllales; family Aizoaceae; genus Tetragonia; species Tetragonia tetragonoides. The sequence goes on along the minus strand of CM076142.1, from coordinate 15,770,045 downwards.
AATTGCGTAAGGGAATAGCTACTTCCTTTTTAATGATGAATATATATATCACAAGAGCAACTAACCTTTCTCCTGTAAAACTGTTTCACTGTAAAATAATCGAAAGTAACCTGCTTTTAATTCAAAATATAACATTTATCCCGCCGAAAAATATTTCTATTCAAAATATAATCACGTCCCATGATAAATTTATCTTACTTAAGTTTTTGCGATTACTATTTAGTTTTAGTCATACCAAGAAATCAGATCATATTTTCTCTCTTCAAAGCCTAAAAGGGCAAAAAGTGGCTACACACTACCTTGCTTATACTACCTAGGGGAAGATTATAGAAGAATTTGTATTTATATGTACAAGGACCAATGCATTACTAGTAGTCTTTATTAATTACTCCGTACTACAAAATGGCTTATATTATGAACACTACCATATATAACTTGGCCACATCCCATTTCACAATAACAACCCCTCCTCCTCCCCTCTCAAATGCTATGCAATATGGCTGAAAAACCAGCCTCAATAACTCCCATGGCGGAGTCGAACGATCCAAATAACCAAAGTGTAACACCGAAGCCCGAGCCGAATCAAACCAAACGGAGCTGGTTATGGCAAACCTTGTCCAGCATTGGTTCCACAATCGCGGTCACCATAGCTCTAGTCTTTATCATTCTAACTTTCCGTAATGATCCTCATCCCGGAAATACTTCAAACTTCACCATGCAAGACTTTGACGCTTTGCCCTAAACAAAGCTACTAATACCACCACCACCAATAACAATCATACCATCCACTACAATCTCATGATCGATAATTGGGGACACAAGGCTAGTGGAATTTACTACGATGCCCTTAATCTCAACTTTTATTACATGCCTAACCGTACCTTAAAATTCTCCATTGGGAATACCACTTTGCAAGGCTTCAAACTTCCATCCAATTCGGTGAAATATCGTGAGGGGAGTATTGAGGCACCAGGGGTATTTTGGGAAGATGCTACCGCAGATGTGTCGGCTAAGCGGTCCGCCTTGTTTAGGGTGGAGCTGGCGACCGCGTACAGGCGCGAGGTCGTGTTCTGGAAGGGCAAACGACACGGTATGGTGTTGGTGCTGACTTACATGTTAATGATCTTGGGGTTTTGGTTAAGAGTAAGATTTTTCACCTTGGTGTTGAGCTTACTTCAGGGGCTGGCAAGAGTAAGGGCTCATTTGGGTTGTGGGGGATCTTGGCTTTACTTAGTTGCTATTCATTCATTGTTTGGTAGAATAGATTATTTAGATTGGAATCATTGTACTATTTATTTTATATTTTGTTTTAAATTAATTTATGTAATCATGATTGTAAGTCATCGGTTGTGGGAATTTTTATTATTTTTTTCATGTGAATAATTTATTTTATTTTATTAACAATATCGTCTGTTTTATGAGATTGTCTCCCCATAAGGTTTCATGAAATTTTTTGTGTATTGATATATAAAATGGCGATAAAATTGTACTTCCTCCGTTTTATGAAGAGGTTTACATTTGTTTTTTCGCGGTCTCCAATGCACCACTTTAACCGTACATAATAGTAATTTCACGCATATATAAATTATAAAATTATAAGTTTTCAAAAGTATTCTTTAAAATGAATCTAACAATAACATTTTTACATTATAAATCTTTGTATTTTTTCACCAATTCATGGTCAAAGTTTGTGAACTTTGACCTTAAAATTTAAAGTGTAAACATTTTTGTGAAACGGAGGGAGTACAATAATACTCCTATTGTTTTTTCCAAGAATAAAGCCTAAATTTATGATTGAATAATCAATAAGGATTTATGCTTTGTCTCATCTGTGTTTCATTTTAGTTTATTTTAGGAAGTTTGGTTGAAAAATAATAATGGTTGCTTTGATTAGAACAATATATATAGTGCATCTGGTAGGAGAGAGAAGACGTGACATGAAGGAGTGAGAAACTTGGTCATAACCATGTTTATGGTCATGGATAAGGGAGCTAGTTGAGGTAGGTAGAGGGGGGAGAAATTGATTTCATGACTAACTTATTATCTCAATGTCATTGGCGGACGACCAGATAGTTTATAAAATGAAAGTATTTTATTAAAATCCAACTAATGTTAGTACAATTGTGAAACCTAAACCCTAAACTCTTAAAAAGTTAGAGTACACCAAAATAGATACAGTATTAGAAACTATATGATATGTGATAGTCCTTAATAACTTTTGTGCATGCTTTGATTGCATTTGATCTCCCCGCCTACTTTTTAACCCATTTATATGTTGTGCATAAATTAAACCCTAAACCCTAACTATTTTAGTGGTATTAACAAAATAATTGTCGGAAAAGTTATTTCCCATTTTTGTATATTTAAAAAGCTATTATGTCCCCCGTTTCATAAATTAAAACCTAAACCATAAAAGCATTTAAAGGTTTGTATATTGATATAGTTATGTATCGTTCGACGTCCATGAAACCTAAACCCTGAGCCTTAAAAAAGTCAGATTGTAAAGCATTTTTGAAACAAGCTAGGAAAGTACTAAATAACATATAATATGGGATAGTACCTAAATATTTTGGCACTGTATTGATTATTCTTATTATCATTGTCATCATTAATTCATTTGGAAAAAGCTATGTATGAAGTATTTTATAATATGATAATACAAAGTACAAGGTAAAATTCTCAATCCTGTAGTAAAATTAGGTTGCATATGTTGTAAATTTAGATTTTCGAAGGCAAAATGTAAGAAACATTGTAAACAAATTAAGATGTATCATGTAATTGATAGAAAAAGTGTTTAGTAGAGTGATGACACCTAAACACTTAAAGTAAAAACTTTTTATATCTTACAACTGGCTAATCAAGTATTAAGGAAATATATGCGAGAGTCTTTAAAAGCCTTGTCTAGTAATTATTCTTTTTGTAATCATAGATATACCTTTATTTTTAGTATATTTTGATATGAAAGTACAGAGTACACAGTAAAATTGTCCTTCTTATAGCACAATTAAGACGTGTGTGTAGTAAATCCAGATGATTGGATTGAAATATAAGAAAAATTGTACAATGATAGTAAAATTTGAATAAGAATTGTGGACTTGTGGTTGATGAAAATAAATGCTTTGTACATTGTGGAAAAAGTAAAATTTGATTTGATCAGGTTGTAAAATGTGAGTAAAATTGTAAAATGATGGTAAAATTAGACTAAAGGTCATGATTTATTTATAAAAAAAGTACTTTGTAGATTGATTGGTGAAAAGATAAAGTAAAATCAGGAAATAATCTAGTAAAATTTTAGTTTTTGATAGACAAATCATGATTATGTAAAATAAAATGATTTGGTAGGATGTACAAATTGTCTAAATTTTTTTTACAAGAAATATTAAATTACGATATCTTAATAAGTTAAAATGTGTTTAATACAATAAAGAGAACATATAACATGAAAGTACACAGTAAAATTGAATTTCTTAATTGTAAAATAATATAGTGTACAAGTAAATAAAGTAGACGAATTTTGCAAGTAGAATGTTTAATTTACTTGCTACTTATATGTTAATGTTTTTTTAGGTATACGCAAGAATATATTTGGAGATTCTACTAAATTCAAATTCGTTAATTAAGTATAAATTAATAATAAATTATGAGTATGCTATAAAATTGGGTCTTATTCTCTCTCTCTCTCTCTCTCTCTCTCTCTCCCTCTCTCTCTCTCTCTCTCTCTCTCTCTCTCTCTCTCTCTCTCTCTCTCTCTCTCTCTCTCTCTCTCTCTCTCTCTCTCTCTCTCTCTCTCTATATATATATATATATATATATATATATATATATATATATATATATATATATATATATATATATATATATATATATATATATATATGTATATATATATTCTGTTTTAAAAGTAGAGAATAAAAAAAATCAATAGTATGAGGCTCCGTTTGATTCACCTGGATAAAACTGATCTGAACTGAACTTAATTGATTTTTTAAACTTGACTGTTAACCATTTAAAATTCGTCCAAACATAGTGAATATTAGACTCATTTGAAAGTATACATTGAGATCTTTCCGATGACATAAATTTCATCATGAAATTATTTCGGAATAAAAAGTTATATGAGTAATAAAGTTACACATTAACTGAACTGAACTGAATTTAAGTAAAATTAAGGTGAATCAAACAGAGCCTAAGTCTGTACAGCTCGCTCCTCCATTGAAAGAGAATAGTATTATTCACCAAAGAGATAAGAAAGTAATTTTTTTTTGTCTCCATATCTCTTAAACTTGACATTAATAATTGAATTTTGTTATAGAAGTAATGTAAAATAAAATTTTATAGGAATAGAGATTAGAGACATAAGTGATAATTGATATAATATAATACAATAATAATAAGAACAAAAATAGAAATAAGAAAGAGATGAGGATATGCAATATGAGGAAAATAAAATCATGGTAGTTGCCTTAATTTTGTTTCCATATAAAATCATAAAATAAATTTCCTTCTTTTATTATTTTTGCAAGTAGAGTTAACTTTATCACCATTTTCCCTTATTTTAGGCTTTGTTCCTACTATAATTAACTACAACATCTTTTGTTTAATTGCTAAACGACCCTTTTATTTTCTATTATCTACTTTAACCCCTATGACATGGTATATGCTAATTAATGACTTTAACAATGTGGTAACTGACACGTCATAGGAAACAGTTTTTATGTCTCTAGTGTAGACCTTTAGCATTATTAATATCATAACACTAAAGAAATGCCTAGTGTATGAAATAATTCACATGCACCGATTTCAATTTAAAATGATACTCCCATCCCATTAGGCTTCTAGGCACAAACTCAATATATAAGTTACCCACAATTTCACAAAGCTCACAACAGATAACTCCGAGTCTCCGACAAGTGTAAGTTAGCACACCAACTTCGGACCCTAAGCTAAAATAGTTTTCCGTAACTTTTCGTAAAATGATGATCACTTTTTTAGAGAAATAATATTTTTTTTTTTTTGAGAAATGAGGATCACGGTTTATAATAATTAAGTGATTCATTTTTTTTAGAAAAAAAGAGGTACCCTTTAATAATTTAACTACACCCAAAACGGTAAGAAGTTCTTCTTTACCAAACCAAAAAACATTAGCGCCAATGTAGACCCTTAAATAGAGCCGGCAAAAAGCTGACCGTATGACACGAACCGGACACGAAATAAACGAGTTAGTGTTGAGATTTTCGACATGATTAACTTAAGCGGGTCGACATGGGTAACTTGTTTAGTTAAATGGGTTGGGTTAATGTTAAAATTTTCAACACGAAATTAACACGCTCTGACACGATTATTCAAACATGCCGAAAAATATGTCACTTAACTAATGATAATATCAAAAAGTAAGGCTTAAACCTATGATATTCATTATTTGTATCACTAATACCCCAATGAAGGCTTAAAAGTAATGTCTCAAAATTTTTTACTATTTTTTATTAGTTATTTTATGTTTTATTTTCTAAAAATAAATTAGATTAAAGAAGTTAAGCGGGTTAACACGAATAACATAATTATTAAGCGGGTTGAATTAGTTTTGAAGGTTCCCGACACCATTAATAAATGGGTTAGATTAGTGTAAACAGTTTTCTAACATAATTATTTTTAACACGAATACGAATATGTACAACACAACTTATTTACCGGCTCTACTCCTAAATGGTCATTGAGATAGGTGGCGGCTATTTCTGGTCAACTTACACGGTAGTCCACCACCAATCCACCATCATTTGACTCAATATATATAAATAACGATTGATCAATAATTCAATATAACATCCAAAAATTCCTAGTGTATGTAATCCACTTGTAGTGATTTCAATTTAAAATGATATATATCCACTACAACATGCCTCTATATTATCTCCCACGGCTATATTCTCCAAAAGGGGAGGCTGCAAACCCCTGCTATATATATTATCTCCCACTATCATCATACTATATAAATATAACTTAGCCACAAAGCTCACAATATAACTCTAATTTCACAAACTCACATCCCAATTGAGAAGAACAACCACCCTTATTCTATAAATATACCCATCGGATCGCCGGAAACCACCCTGAATAAACCCGATGGCGGTGGCGGTGGCGGAGTCGAATAATCAAAGCCAAGGCACGACGGAGTCAAATGCTGAAAGCCAAGGGGCAACCGAGTCTAATCAAAGCAAAAGGGCACGCTGTTGGAATCTCTTCATGTTCTGCATGATCACCATTGTTGGAGTTGTAGTTACCGCAGGTTTGGTAATCTTAAGTCTATATCTCAGTTCTATCGCCACACACGGTTCATATTGCAGAATCGAAAAGTTTGACAGTTTTGCCCTTAACAAAGACGTAAATACCGCGAATACCACCATCAAACGTACCATTGATTATGAACTAATGTTCTACGTCAGTTATAAGAAAAACTATTATGGAACTTACTACGATGCCCTCAACATTACATTTTATTACAAGCCGAACACCGGTTTATTAGTCCCTATTGGGAATGCCACGTTCCCACCGTTTTCCCACGGGAGATATGATTGGGATGGGCATTTTGGGAGTATTGCGCCGATAGGGGTATTTTGGGAAGATGCTACGAAAGCCGTGTCTGAAAACGGGTCGGCCATGTTTCGGGTGGAGTTGGAAACGAGTTATAGATACGATGGTTTGTTTGGCTCCAAGGGAAAACGACATCGTATGAAGGTGGGTGGTGATTTGCGGGTTAATGATCAGGGAAAGTTGGTTAAGAGTAAAATATTCCACATTGGTGTTGAACTTACGTCAGGGGTTAATAGAAATAAGGGCTCTTTTGGGTTATTAGGAATTTTGGGTTTATTCTTTTGGTTCTCACTCATTCTTTGATAGAATGGATTTAGATTGGATTCATCCATATTTTTTGTTGAGGTAACGCCCCAAATACCAAATAATATTTAGTTGTGTTTTATTTTAGTTTTGTAAAGAAAAGAAAATAAAACAAAAGGAAAAAGAAAAAGAAAATAAAAAGGTCTTGGTCTGTGATTGGCTTCCAAATAGAAGCTGAACACTTAGAAAATAAGTAGGAAAAGGTTTCTTTGATTGACAGGGAACAAAAACAGCCGAAGCAATTAGAAGACTTGCACGGCATGTGAGAGAAACGGCCGAAACAAAAAGAAAGGAAGAGAGCCAGTGAGTGAGAGACAAACAAAGAGGTTTGTTCCAGTTCACGGTTAATTCGGTTTGTTCGGGTGAAGATAATCAGAGTATTCGGATCGGTCATCGACAGGTATTTTGTGGGTGTATCTTTGGTTTTGTGGGAGTACCAAATTGAGTTAGGGTTTGTCAATTTGTACTAGTACCAAAGATAGATTGTCTACTTGTTGTTTGATATTGTGATTGTTGCCGATTGTACTCTTGATTATTATAGTGGATTATTGTTTAGTGCGTGGAGATCCGCACCGTGGTTTTTCCCCTAATTGAGAGGGGTTTTCCACGTAAAATTGTTTGTGTTGTTTTTTTGGGTTCTTGCACTTTATTTTTCCGATTATCTGTTGTTGTGATTGTGGGTAAATACCGTAGTTTTCCCCAACAGTGGTATCAGAGCTTTTGGTTGTAGGATCAGTGGTGGGAAAATTACTGTATTTGTTGAAGGAGGAATTATTTTGTGCAAGTAACATGTCTGGTAGTATGCCCAAATATGATATCCCTTTGTTTGATGGTAAAATTAATTTTACTGTGTGGAAGAGTACGGTTGAGGATTTGTTGGTTCAACAAAATTTAGATGAGGCTTTAGATGAGACAAAGCCTAGTGGGGTGACCGATGCCCAATGGACATCGAAGAAGAAGAAAGCTGTCAGTACTATTAGATTAGCTATGGCTCCGGAGATCAAGTATAATTACTTGACTGAGACAGATCCAAAGAAGTTGTTGGATAAGCTCCAGAGTGTATATGCATCAAAGTCACTGACTAACAAGCTTTGTTTGAGATATGAGTTGTACCAGCTAAAGATGGAGCAAGGTACAGCGTTGCAGGACCACATTAATAACTTTAACCAGCTAGTATGTCAGTTGAGAAATGCAGATGAGAAGATCTCTGATCAAGAGGAGGCATTGTTATTGTTGGCTTCACTACCTAAGTCCTACAGGCCAATTGTGCAGACATTACTTGTAGGGAGGACAGAGATTACACTAGATGAAGCAATGACAGTGTTGAGAGAGAATGATCGGATGATGTTGCAGGTTGATGGTATCTCTTCAAGTGATGGAGGAGATAGAGTACTAGCTGCGGAGGTGTCCGAAAGAGGGAGGAATCATGATAGAAGAGGAGGTGGCCCGAGAAGTAGATCGAAGTCGCGCGCGAGAGACTTTAGTAACGTGGAGTGTTACTATTGTGGTGAGAAGGGTCATATTCAGAGTCGTTGCCCAAAGATGAGAGATGATTTGAAGAGTTTCAAGCAGCTGCAAGAGAAGATGGGTAAGACAAAAATTGATGATGATAGCGGTTCCTCTAATGTAATTATGTCTTGTGATGGTAATAAGGAGTTGTTCTTGGCTAGTAACAATGAGGGGAAGGAAAGCAAAGAGAGTTGGGTGTTGGACTCCGGCGCTTCGGTTCACATTTGTAGAGACCATGCTATGTTTGATACTTTGTGCCAAGATGGTGAGTATGGTGACATTAACATGGGGAGTGGTAAGTTGAAGACCAAAGGGATGGGAAGCATCCGCATTGAGCTCCATGGTGGTGTGACTAGAACCTTCCACAATGTGAGATATGTACCTGATGCTCGTGTTAACGTGATTTCGTTGGGTGAGTTGACATCGCAAGGATGTAGATACATTGGTACGGGAAGGTGGTGCAAAGTGTATCGTGGTGCTACTTTGATTGTGCAAGGAAAGAAGGCGGAGAACAACTTGTGTTATGTTGAGGGTCATTACGTAGGGAGGAGCAAGACCGTGAAGAAGAAGGTCCGTTTTTCGGACAAGGTGGAAGTATTTGGTGATTTGGGTCGAGGGAGGATTTGTTGAGGTAACGCCCCAAATACCAAATAATATTTAGTTGTGTTTTATTTTAGTTTTGTAAAGAAAAGAAAATAAAACAAAAGGAAAAAGAAAAAGAAAATAAAAAGGTCTTGGTCTGTGATTGGCTTCCAAATAGAAGCTGAACACTTAGAAAATAAGTAGGAAAAGGTTTCTTTGATTGACAGGGAACAAAAACAGCCGAAGCAATTAGAAGACTTGCACGGCATGTGAGAGAAACGGCCGAAACAAAAAGAAAGGAAGAGAGCCAGTGAGTGAGAGACAAACAAAGAGGTTTGTTCCAGTTCACGGTTAATTCGGTTTGTTCGGGTGAAGATAATCAGAGTATTCGGATCGGTCATCGACAGGTATTTTGTGGGTGTATCTTTGGTTTTGTGGGAGTACCAAATTGAGTTAGGGTTTGTCAATTTGTACTAGTACCAAAGATAGATTGTCTACTTGTTGTTTGATATTGTGATTGTTGCCGATTGTACTCTTGATTATTATAGTGGATTATTGTTTAGTGCGTGGAGATCCGCACCGTGGTTTTTCCCCTAATTGAGAGGGGTTTTCCACGTAAAATTGTTTGTGTTGTTTTTTTGGGTTCTTGCACTTTATTTTTCCGATTATCTGTTGTTGTGATTGTGGGTAAATACCGTAGTTTTCCCCAACATTTTTTTGGGTTTAATTAATTTCCGTCATAACTAAAAGTGACTGGTCGTGTAATTTTCGATTTGTTTAATTTTTTTTGAAATTATGAATATAGTCATTTGATTCATTCAACGACCTTGAAATTGTATGATAATATATTGTAGGGTGTTCTTCCAAGCTAGAGCCCATTGATTGTTAAAGATTATTGAAACCTCATTTGACTTGTGTGTGATTGGACTCACCTTTACTACAATGATAAGCACTACTCATAATTAATTCAACACATTTTTTAGAGAATAAACCATACGCCATGGGAGGAACCAAGAATTCCTCCTATGAATTTGCCCTCCACTAATCTTGTCCAAACCTATTGAAAATTTATCAAACTCTGTTATTGCACTTGTGAAGAAACTAAACTTCTACAATATGAATAATACTCCCTCCGTTTCATAAAAAACTAAACTTTTGATTTTTGAAGGTTAAATTTAACAAACTTTAACCACTAACTTATGAAAAAATAAAAAAATTCACAATATGAAAATACATTTGATATTTTTATAATATTTACAATATAAAAATATAAAAATTCACAATATTCACAATATAAAAGTACTTTCAAAAATTCATATTTTTATAATTTTGATATTTATATAATTGTAGTAGTTATTTATGGTCAAAGTGGTGTCTTGAGGACCGTAAAAAATTAAACGTTTAGAGTTTTATGAAACGAATGGAGTACTTTAATTTGATGATATTCCATTTCTTATTCTTGTTTACAATTTGCAATATCAAAATACAATGGTAGCTTAATGACATGCTTGGAATTTGAAGATTCAATTGCGTAGTGCCCAAAATGGTAGTTGAGGTCACATCATTGCCAATTTGCCATAGTGCCATATTATATTTAATTTGTACATATAATTTATTTTTTTTGATCACCACATATAATTTTTTTTTGTAGGAATAATTTGTACATTTTACTTGCTCCATACAGTTATATAATAATAATAATGAATATATGTAAAGTTATATATATTATCCTACTATCTTATCTTTCTCAGCTAAATATAACTCACGACAGTAGCACCACTACTGCAGATCCAAAATGGTCACTGATGGCGGCTGTTTCGGGTCAACACATACACAGTTACACACGGTATTCTCATCATCATCATTATCATCGATCTGATTTTGATTCTTATTTAATTAACGATAAATTAATTTTAATATCATAGAGTAAGATTCTATTTTCTTCAACAGAATGGTGCGGGACAATGAGAAACGGAACGGAACGACGTGGCGCGGATATTTCAAAAATATGTGAGATAAAATAAAGTACAGAATGCAGCGCGGAACAGAATAGATTAAAACGGAATGACACAGAACGACGAAAAAAACAAGGCTAACAATTAATAAGAAATACCTAGTGCATGTAATTTCACATGCACCGATTTCAATTTAAAATGATACCCCAATCCCACTAGGCCACTAGTCAATATATAAGTTAGCCATAATTCACAAAGCTCACAACATAACTCCGACAAGCGTTAACTTTATAGCCCAAAATGGTCATTGAGTTGGTGCTTGGTGGCTATATCTGGTCAAATTAGACGGTGTTAAATGGCTACTTGTCATTTGGTTGACATGAAGTAATAAAGGAAGGGTAACTTTCTGAAAAGTGTACAATGTTGAGTTATTTGATTGATAGAAACTGCATGTAATTCAGTAATTGTACTTCCGAGTAAGTTTTACAAGGGATTGCGCATTTCTGGGTAGAATTCTGACTATTGCGTTGTATATTTCGCCGATTGACAACTTTTTTATGAGAGCCTGTAGGGTTTATGAGGCATCTAAAGAGAGCGTAATCCCTTTTTTCAAATATGAGGAAATTAAAGTTGCTTACCTAGATTTCCTTAAAGCTCTGTTTGATTCACCTGGATAAAACAGAATAGAAGTGAACAGATTGTTATAACTTCACTGTACCGTTAACCATTTAAAATTCGTCCAAGCGTATTTAATATTGGACCCATTTGAAAGTTATCTAAGTAATAAAGATAAGTTATACATAAACTAAACTGGACTAAACTGGATTGAACTGAATTGAATTTAACTAAAATTAAGTTGAATTAAAAAGAGCCTAACCAAGTAAATAAAACTTCTTACATAATAAGTTAATTAATTCCTATATCCAACCAAAAAGTATTTGAGACTTATCACGAACTTTAAAATCTTAAAAATTACAAATTCACAAATATTACTCAAAACTTTCCATAATAAATCAAACGGTCACATTACTGTATATTATTCACATGCACCGATTTCAATTCAAAATGATCGATACTCTCACTAGGCCACTACAATATGAATCTCTATGCTGGAAAATATTCTATATTATACTCTGCCTTGGGCCTTAAGCATAGACAACTCTGCCTTGGGCCTCAAGCATAAGATGGAGATTTTGTTTCATAATCTATTAACTCACACGTACAAGCTGCTATTTACCATCAACATATATATTTGCCTAATATCTCCCACTACTAAATGGCTCATCAACACTACAAATCCCACAACACATTTCATGATAAGAACAAACCCTCCTTATATTCGATATATCCACTGGTTCGTTGGAAAGCCAGGCTGAAATACAATGGCGGGGTCAGATAATCAAAGCCTAGGGGTGATGGAGTCGAATGAAAGCCAAGGGGTGACCGTCGTGTCGAATCGAAGCAAAAGGTTGATCACCATAGCTGGAGTCATAGTTGTCATAGTAGGTGTAGTGATCATCGTCAGCATGTATTACAGTTTAACTGCCAAACACGGTCCATCCAGGGACTATCCCACCCTTCTACCAGGGAAAATATGATCGAAAAGAAGGGCATTTTGGGAATATGCTATGAAAGCCGTGTCCGAAAATCTGAAAATGCTGAATTAGCCGTGTTCCGGGTGGAGCTGGCAACGGCTTAATAAAGATAAAAGGCTTGGTTCTCCAAGGGAAAACGAGACCGTATGGTAGTCGTGGTCGTGGTGGTGACTTGCTAATAATGTTGTGTTATCGTAACACTAGAAAATTGCTGGTGTTGAGCTTAATTTAGGGGCTGTAGGGGTAAGGGCGAGATCTTTTGGGCTATGGAGAACTTTCAATAAAATGTTAGCCAGGTCACTCAAGCAGTATCGCAAAAAGTCTTGTTAATTAGCTTACCGAAATAAAAAATAATGACTTGCTAAGTTACTAGTGTACCTAATTCTCTCCAAAATGGGTGCAATTATTATTATTATTATTATTATTATTATTATTATTATTATTATTATTATTATTATTATTATTATTATTATTATTATTATTATTATTGACGTGCCTGTTCAAAAGTAAAAGTCAAGTAAATCATATTCTATTCAAATCAATGTACGCATAAGATAAATAGAAAAAAAAAGTAAGAAAAGTAAGCGAAAGAAATAAAATAATAAAAACACATTTATTGACACCATACCCATCTAATGCGTTACTTAATCTTGATGTATGCATAATACTCATAGTTAACACATAAAGAAAATTGGAAAAATGATTGAATATTATTAAGAAAAAAGTATTTCAAGAGGAACTATTCCCTCTTTCCCATATTGGTTGCTACGTATTTAAATGGTAGAAAATCAAGAGAATTTTCACTTTAGTCATTTTCATTTTTTTTAAACTCTTGGTGAAGTATATATAATTTTTATTTGGTGCAACCTGCGATTATAATTTAATATTGCAAATTGTCAATCAAGAATAGGACAGGGAATTCTCAAAAAAAAAAGAAAAAAAATTGAGTAGGACAGGGAATATATCACTAAAATACATTCATATTGCAGAAGTTTAGTTTTTTTTTTTCTTTTCTAATTGCAATTACAAAATGGATAAACGACTTTCAGTGGGGTTGGTTGACAATTCAAGAGAAAGTCTAAACTCTTGGTTGATAATTTCACTTTAGTATGATTTGAGGAAATCTAATCTTCTCTTTTATGAAGGGTCCATATATAACAGCCTTAACAAGATTCATAAGAGTGCACGAATGAAGCGTAATCCCTTTTCAAAAGAAACTGTATATGTATATAACTCTAATGTTACGTTACCCATATTCTACCGTATATCCGATAGTCTTTCACTACACAAATTACAATATATACTCCCTCCGTTCTAAGTTAATCTTTACATTGGACTTTTCACGGTCTCCAAGACACTACTTTGACCATGAATATTTATGATTTCTTAATTCTAGAACTTATAATAAAATAATATTTTGAAAATACTATTTAAAATGAATCTAACAATACTATTTTCACATTATAAAACTTTGTAACTTTTCACAAATAAATGGTCAAAGTTTACAAACTTTGACCTTAAAAAGTCCAATGTAAAGATAAACGTGGGACAGAGGGAGTAGCTCACAATACTAAAAGTTTAGAGTCAATGTACAGCCCAAAATGGTCATTTAGGTGGCGGCTGTTTCTGGTCAACTCACATGGTATTATCATCATCCATCATCTGACTCTAATTCTATTTAATCAAAGATTAATTATATACTAATATTATAACATTGAGAATTGGCTGGCTAGTGTATGTAATCACATACATGCACCAAGTTCAATTTAAAAAATGATACTCCCACTAGGCCACTAGTCCACTAGTCACAATATATAAGTTATCCACAAAACTCAAAATGTAATAACTCTCACATCTCTATTGATCAGAACAACAAACTCCCTTCCCTCTAAATCCAATGACAGAACCGAATGATCAAGCCCAAATAATTTCGGTTTCGGATTCGGATCCAACCCAAAGTTTGATCGAATCGAATGAAAGCCAAGGTGTAACTGAGTCGAGTCAAGCTAAAAGGGGGGACTGTTGGGCGAACTTCAAAGCCAGCGTCATCATCATAGTTGGAGTCACCATATTTTTATGTATATTAATCCCCAGCATGATTTACGATTTCACCATAAATGATCCATACGCTTCGATGGAGGAGTTTGACGCTTTTGCCCTTAACAAAGCTGCTAATACCACCAACAACCACACCATTCAATTCGATTTGAGGCTCAGCAACATGATCAAGGACAAGGATGAAAAAACGTACTATGGAATTTACTACGATGCCCTAAACATCAGTTATTATTACAAGCCAAATCACGGTCTATTAGTCCCTATTGGGAATGCCACGTTCCCGGCTTTCTACCAGAGCCAGAGGACATATAGTGATTTCGGACCGCATTTGGGGAGTATTGAGCCCACAGGGGTATTTTGGGAAGATGCTATCAAAGCCGTGTCCGAAAATGGGTCGGCCGTGTTCCGGGTGGAGCTGGCAACGGGATACAAGTATGATTTCTTGTGGTCTAAGGGTAAATGGTTTAGTATGATGGTGGGTGCTGACTTACATGTTAATAATCATGGGAAGTTGGTTAAGAGTAAAATATTCCATCAGGGCGTTGAGCTTACATCAGGAGCTGGCAAAAGTTTGGGCTCTTTTAAGTTGTTGGGAATTTTTGGTGTACTCTTTTGCTTTTTATTCATTGTTAACTAGAATATATTTAGATTGGATTCATCCTTTTTTTTTTTATTATTATTTGTTGTATCTCATTAATCTGTTGTGATTATTTTATAAAAATCGATTGTTGGGGTTTTATTTTTATTTTTTTTATGAACTTATTCATTTGATTTTAGAAGAAGGCCGGTCATGTAGTCATCTTGTATGAGACCTTCTTAGTTGTTGTTGTTGTTATTGTTGTTGTTGTTGTTGGTGGTGTTGTTGTTGTTGTTGTGACAACTAAATCTGAATTCAGAGTGAGTACAAGTTGAACATAAAACATAATGTTATTCATTATGGATAAATGAATAAATCCTTCCTAATGGCCTGTTTGGATATGGCTATTTAATTTCAAATTCCTCATTTGGCCCAAATCAAGTGTTTGGCAATTCAAAATATTAGACATTTGTATTTGGGCCAAATCTGAAGTAATTTGGATAGGCCTTTGAAACTTGTATTTCAAATACACACCAAAACACTATCAATTTGAAATTCAGCCCACCTCACAAATCACAATACAAACCCACACCACTCTCTCTCCTCTCTCTCTCCTCTAACCACGACACACACACTCTCTGCCTCCACCACTCTTTCCTCTCTCTCTCCTCCCCTGCTTCCACCTCTCTCTCTCTCTCCTCTCCCTCTCCCTCTCTCTCTCCCGTCTTCTCCATCCTCGAGCCCGCCATTAATGGCGGTCGAACAAGTTCCTCTCTGGTTCTCCGGGAAACGAGCTCGCCGGCGGTGAATTACTCCGCCGGAACTGGCGGTTTTTAATGTCGCGAAAATCATATAGCAAAAACGAAAATAAAAAATTGAAAAATAAGATACTTACCCGAAGAAAGAGCTCAAAATCGACCTCATCATTCATGGTCTCATACGAGCTGCGAAGAAATGCATCTCTCTCTTCTTCGGTTAGGTTTTCTCCGACAACCTTGAGGTTCGACATCTTCGACGACAAATCGGCGAGAGTGAGAGGCCCACTCTCTCTCCTCATCGTATGATACTGTATAAACATAAGCAGATTTCCGGTCACGATCTGCTAATATCTAGAGAGAAAAATAATGAAATGAAGAGAGAGAAAATGAAGTTACCTTAGATTTTAAGCTTCGAAGCTCGACTTGAGCGAACTGATTTTGCAGCCATGGATCTGATACCAAAATTCCAACATAACCAGCCATTGATGAATATTAATAAGATGTTTATAAAATTTTGATTTGCTTTTTCACAGATTTGGATTTTGCTAATTTATGTGTATTTTGTATTTTTTTTCTTGATTGTCATAAGTGATTGAGAGCTTGAGTCATGATTGTATGTACAAATATCAATGGAAATGATATTTCAATTGTGTTTTTTCATTAATTTATGTGCAAATTCAGCAAATAAAAGAGCATATTTTGCCAAACATTGGTTGAATTTCAAATTTTGAAATTGAAATTGCATATTTACCCAAACAAGAAATTCAGATTTTAAATTTGTGAATTGAAATTCCTTGTTTTCCCAAACAACTGAATTGAATTTGAATTGCAAAATTTCAAATTTTAGAATCGAATTCATCAAATTTAAATCAAATATTAGTATCCAAACGCACTCTAAACAAATTTCTATGAATGAATTTTTCGATCTGGAAACTCCAAATCTAATAAGAAATGAATCTAATTTTCTATAACAGAATTTGAGCATAAACTTTGAACTGTGTTCAGCTTCAGCATCACACCAATACATGCCCTCTATGGGAATTCGTCTACATATGTTTCTCTGTCTCGGAGTGTAGGAGTATTCTGTTCAGAGGCAGTGGGATCAACAATTCGAGAAGCCGTTGGGCGGTGGAAAGAGGGGTGGTGAGACATACTTGGAGTAGTATCTGAGGCTGTTGCGTGGTGCGACAAACAATAATGGTTGTTCCTAGATGTCAAGAGTCTTGGAAATGCTTCTTGATGTAACGAAATATGGCTGAAAGAAAACTGGTTGCCAGATAAAGTGTTAGAGGGCTTTATTGCGTCACCACGCTGAAAGAGTAGCCTTGATTTACTGGACTTGAATACAGATTGAGATTCATATGTAGAATGATATATATCAACCAACAGCGGAAACTGTTGGAGAGCGAAAAGGGTAACAGGGATGCAGGCAATTAGAGCGATTGGGAACGGAGCCCATTTCATACCTTCTTGGAAAGTGATGAAAAATGTAGCAGTGAAGGCTACTATCATTGTTACAATCGAAACGAGTAGCATGATAAGGCCACTCATGAGCTTTAGAGGCAAGGAAATGAGGAAGTCTTTCTCTGCATACCGCGAAGTTAGGATTGATAAGAACATTAATACTGAAGCTGTAGAGGTGAAAAGAGATATAGCATTCGATATGGCAAAAACTACGAATGGCATCCTTGTCACTAGATTTGGAACTCCGTGGCTGTCAACACCTCCTGGTAGTTGGAAGGCAGCCGAGAACACCACTGTAGCTATAAGAGTCGCGACAAGAGCACATGATTCAGCTGTCTTCTTCATCCACTCCTCGCCTTTTGCCCTTAATCCTTCATGCTCTTTAGTGAATAAGGCTTGAGGTGTCTTGTGATCATTGTTTTCAGCTTCAGCATACTCAGGCCTCACAATCTTTCTAACTGCCTGGATATCAAAAAAATCAAAATCAAATTCAAACTGAGTAACTTGTGTTACTTTCCTAGGTGTGCCTTGCTAATATTTCGAGTACAAATATAAAGGGACATCACCTCAAACCATAGTATCTCGCGTTGCATTTGTAAAGCTGCACCAGATACACAATTGAGCCTGTGGGGAGGTGCCAATTTGCTAGCCAAATGAAGCATATTATTCCCATGCCCATCTTTATAAGTAGCTATTAGATCCTTGATCGCCCCAATTTCGTATATTAAGTTGAAGATCTCCTCATGCCTATGAATGACAGCAATATGGAAAATAGTATACTTATTTTCTTCTACCTTCCATAACAGATCAGGATAAGCTCGGATGAGGACCATCAAATATTCGACTTTTCCTAGCTGCGCTGCAGTGAATAGAGCTCGCCAAGGATAGCCAATTAATTGAGATATATCCTCCTGTTTTTGTGTACAGATGATCGCATTCCAAAGGGTTTGTACTAGCTTGAGTGCATCTTGTGGCTCTACACTTTTGTCTTGAGTATTGCTGCTAGTCCCTGAAAGCAAATCGACGAACTGATCAAATTGTAGCAACAAAAATATACTATTACCAGTACTCTGGAATAAGGTTTAAGAAGTCATATATATCAGTCATCACTGAGGACATCAGTAATCAAGTACTACACTAACATTGCAGTTTGAAACTCTGCCACATGCTTAGTTGATATCCACCGGGTTTAAGAGGCTTTCGCGCTAATGCATGTAATGCTGTCTCTTTCTTTGTATCCCGAAGAAGAGCCAACTTTCGATGCTTGTGCAGAAGGTACAGTGATACATCTGTGTATGTACATGCAACATTTTAGTATGGTAGCACCTATTTTGTAGCCATTTCAGAGCTAGGAAATAAGTAAAAACTTCTCTACTTGAAGAAACTCTTTCGTAATGTCTGTGTTCTTGTTCACCAGGCATCCACAACAAGGTTTCAGAACTAATATTGCAGAAGTAAAGACAGCAGTCAACCACATTTTTTTCTAATACTTTTACAGTTTTACCTGCTGAAATCATCCAGAGCCAATCTAACAGGTAGGAGTTTACTACTTAAGCAATATGAAAGACTGACATGCTTTCAGAAAATATGCAACAAGTAGCATAGACAGAGTCAATACCAATCAATGCAGTAAAAAAGGGCATTACCAAACAGATCAGTATCAATTGAACTTGTAAGTAAACCAATGAGGTCTTGATCTGTCAACTGGTCATCATTAGTGACCTTAAGGAGGTACCACACCATTTGCCGGTGTCCTAAAAGGACGGCCATGTGAAGCGGGGTCATCCCTTGGCTGCCTCGTATATTTGGCAAGCCTGAATTCTTTTCCACCATCACCTTAGCGATCTCAACGACCCCGGACACAGCAGCAAAACAGAGAGCAGTGTTGCCTACTTTGTTGGTTAAAGCTAGAGAATCTGCATCTATAACATACACAAGCTCTTTTACAAGCTGCACATGCTTTGCAGCTGCTGCAATATGAAGAACTGTTTCTCCTCCCTTTGTGATCCTTGTGCATATCCAAAGAGGCGAATTGAGCCATATCCGCATTACGGTTTCACAATCGCCATTTAGGCCAGCTTGATACATAGTCACGCCGTATTGGAAGAACTCCTCGCTTGTTATTTCTGTACATCAATGTCACAGAAAATTATTTGAGTAACACTACTTCATCATTCATCATGATCAAGTAAAAAAATCCTGCTGCTTAAAGGATCTATTGCTTATGCATCCAATTTGAAGAATTACCTAGTACCTACTACTGACTTAGATTCGCTATTGCATTTGTTGCACTTTCAGAGTTTTTGATGTTGTGTTTTCTGTTTTTTTTTTTGTTTTTTTTGGTGCGGTGTTGTGTTTTCTGTTTTGGAAGCAGGATATTTGCTCCAAAATTGTAAAGTCATAATATTCAAGCATAACTTTTGACTCTGTTATGCGTTTGAGGTGCATTTCGTTTTGAATCAAAATAACTTTTCGAGATTTATGCAATCATAATGTCAGATTCGCAAAATTACATTTTGTAAAAACTAAAATTAAAGTTACAGCAGCCCTTTGGTATAAGGGAGGGATACCAGGCTATGCTTTGCGGGGAGGTCGACCAATAGGTTGCTGATTGCTTGGAAAAATATGCAAGGAAGAATCTGGATAGTAGTAGCCATAACCATTTTGACTAATAGTCCAGAATGGTGTAAACAATTTCTAGATGATGACATTCGGGTCTGTAAAATATTTTGAGTGCTTCCCGCACAAACTTGACCGACTAATTTATATAATCTAGTACATATTTACCAACTGGGCCTTATTTCAAATGAGCACATATATATAAGACAAGTTATATGTATGCTCAAAGGTCACTAAAACTTTCCACGTGCGACAAAAACTCACTTCAACCGACCAACATGATTGAATAACTTACCAGGTCCTGGTTCCAACGACTGAAACGTAGGTGGCGGAGTTAGGAGTGGGACTACAGGAGGCTGTGGATGCACCCGAAGTGCATCCTCTTCTCGGACCGGGGTCATTTCCCGACTTGGTCCTGTATTTTCTACTGACATTGTTCTGTAATAACCTACTGTGAGGTGTTCTGGTGCAAGTACTATATCCATATTATTCGTTATATTGTATTTATAATTGGCAGAGCATTATGCAAAGCACTGGCCTTTCAGGCAAAACAGGGTACTTGACCTTTTCTCTGAAGGCCGGGGAAATAAAGTGTAGGACAATCACCACGTCATTGTCTGAAGAGGTCCTTGCAGCAGACTGTTGACTTGTAACAAAGCACATTCATTTCCAGTTGACTTGTAACAAAGCACAAATTGTAGCAATGAGAAATGTCTAGTGTAATTCACATGCAACGATAATTATCATTCAAAATGATTAAACAAGAATATAAAGTACAATTATTTTCATGTTTTGACTCATAAATACCCTTCTCCCAAGTTTGCACCTTAAACTCTAAGCAAACATCAAAGACAGACCTCCACCACTACATGTACATTTTGCTCATGCAAGTCAAGTAGTACGGTCATCGTCATCTTGATAATTAATTGCCCATAGTAGGTGAAATTGGCTGGCAGTCGGCAGTTGAGCTTAATATATAGCTAGTTGTGGTTGCTTATGGAGGGCTTACCCCATTTATATATTTATTTTTCTTTTAATAGCAGGGCTGGGCTACTTCTTATTTGAAAATTCAGGCATTGGCGAATTCAGAAATCGAATGACATTTTTTCAAAAATTATTTTAAAAAAATATCAATTTAGAAAGGAAGATGAAACAAAAAAATTGCTCAAGTGGTCAAGTAGCGTTCTAAAACCCACTTGGCATAGTTTGCATCCCGCATCCGCCAATGAATTCAGAGGGAGTATTTTTGATAAGAGAACCTTTTGGATTTTATTAAACAAAGAGATATTTATGACTTTGCGTTATAGTTAGCTTAGGCCCAATTAAAAATGCCTAAGAAATTATCCAATTATTTTTGTTAAATTCATTCAAATTTCAACTATCAATCCTCTTTTCTAAATTCATCGAAATAGAATCAATCAAACGTACTTCTAAAACTTGTTCTACTTTAGGATGGACGATTGCCTTATAATATCACTAGACCTGAACATCGCAACATGGCATTGCAAATAAATATTTAAAAAGGCTAAAATTATAATCAGATATTAATATCTAGAAGGTCTTGCACTCTTGCTATGACTTCAGTGTGGTAGTCGCATTCTGGCCTACCGTCCTCATCTCTAATTTGCTTGACTATTCAATTGGCCTGTCTGTAATGGAATAGGTGATCGAAGTTGCCGCGAAATTAACTTCATTATCAGTCTTTTTTTTTTTCTTTGAAAAATTTACGACAAGTCTTAAGTGATCACTACTTCTTGAGGAGCCCCCTTTAAAAAAAAAAAAAAAAAAGTGATCAGTAACTTACCTCGTTTACTTGCTTGCAATCAAATGTAATACAATGCAATCATTTTGTAGAGTAAGTGTGGGGTGAAAAGTGAAGGAGTGAGAGGAAATAAAATAAAAATTAATCACTAACTTACCTCGTTTACTTGCTTGCAATCAAATGTAATGCAATGCAATCATTTTGTAGAGTAAGTGTGGGGTGAAAAGTGAAGGAGTGAGAGGACAGGGATGAGAAAAGTGGGGTTGATTGCATGATTCAATGTAATCACAATTTCTCAATTTTTCTAATGTTGATTAGTTTTAAGATTAGTTTTAATGATGTAATCAACCTCACTTTTCTCATCTCCTTCCTCTCTCTCCTACAATTTTCACCTCACATCTACCATATAAAATGATTACATCGCAAGCATTTGATTGCAAGCAAATAAACACCACCTTAGAGTAAGGCTCTGTTTGATTCACCTTAATTTTACTTAAATTCAG
The DNA here is from genome assembly GCA_038025085.1 of Tetragonia tetragonoides. Taxonomy (NCBI): domain Eukaryota; kingdom Viridiplantae; phylum Streptophyta; class Magnoliopsida; order Caryophyllales; family Aizoaceae; genus Tetragonia; species Tetragonia tetragonoides. The sequence goes on along the minus strand of CM076142.1, from coordinate 15,747,772 downwards.
TTCAGTTCAGTCCAGTTCAGTTCAGTTCAATTTATGTGTAACTTTATTACTCATATAACTTTTTATTCCGAAATAATTTCATGATGAAAATTATGTCATCGGAAAGATATCAAAGCATACTTTCAAATGAGTCCAATATTGACTATTTTTGGACGAATTTTAAATGGTTAACGGTTAAGTTTAAAAAGTCAATTAAGTTCAGTTCAGTTCAGTTCAAATCAGTTTTATCCAGGTGAATCAAACAGAGCCTAAGTGGGGTATTATATACCTATAACCTATTGTGATTTACAAAAACTTGTGTAAATTTAGTTTATAATGGACCAATGATCTAGACTTTTTTAAATATACCCTCTATTTTCCTAAATAATTTTTTTACTAGTGTTTTATTGATTCACAATGGACTAAGTCCACACAAAACTTACTAATTATGATTGTTTAATTTTTTCCCAATAAAATACGACCAATTTTTGCCCAAGTGGATCGCAAATACGACCAATTTTTGCCCAAGTGGATCGCGGTGCATCCTATAGGATTCATTGATTTGCCCAAATTTTTGGGTATTTTCATGAGTATCCACCAATATATATATATATATATATATATATATATATATATATATATATATATATATGTATATATACTTTACTTTAGTTTTGAAAATAGAGCCACTTGTGTACGTCCGCTTATTTTAATATCTACACTTAGGCTTCATTTGAATCACGTGGAAAAAATTAAACTGAACGGAACTAAATTGATTTTTTTAACTTGATAATTAATCATCTAAAATTCGTCCAAACATATTCAACATTTGACTTTTTATTTGAAAGTATATTTTGAGATCTTTTTTATGATATAATTATCATCATTAATTTATTTTGTAGTAAAACGTTATCTGAGTGATAAAGTTACACATAAATTAAACTGAACTAAACTAAATTTAAGTAAAATTAAGTTGAGTCGCCTTAATATAATAAGTTTGACGTACCTAATTGAATACATATGAGACTATACCATTGAAGCATGAATGGATTTGCCACTGATCAATCTCTTTCGTTACTCGTTACTAGCTCGTGAATGGGATAATAGATTCTAACTAAAAATCTGCAAATGTTTTTTTACGGCTAACAAAAAAATCGAACAATGAATACTTGTACAATGATTGTACATTACAATCTTTTTTTATATGAGAAAAGTGACAAAAATATCCTTGTTATTTGGGATTTCAGGGGATATTTGAGGTAGAATGAAAAAGGGAGAGGAAAGAGATAGACACAAAAAAAAAATAAAAATTATAATGTACAATAATTATACATAATTTATTTTTCCCAATCAAAAGAACTGAAAAAACAAGTTCTTTTACCGGTTAATGCCTCATTCCAGCCGGAACATGTATATGTCCAAAATTAGTTTTACAGTCCCCTTATATGCTTGTACCTATCAAAGTTCTGTATTCCCTTGGAGAGAAAAAGATAAAATATCGTTAAGAGATAAAGAGTTAAAAAAAGTAAAAGAGTGGTCCATTGTATGGATTTTGTTTTATTGCTTTCTTTTGTTTTTTCGTCTAAAAGTTGTATGGATTTTATTATGTAAAGTCTCGAGTTCAATCATTGTAAATGGAAATTCGCTTTTTCTGTTTATGAAATCCGACTCATTTATAAGGTGCGTTTTATTCCGTCTAAACTAAATTAGACGGAATTTAACTCCGCTGAAGTAATATGACTACTACTAGACTGAACTGGACGTCCTTAATTGAATTGAATCCCAATCTATATGAGAGAAATGTATGTTTCTGAACTGATTATCATTAAACTGAACTAAGTATCACTAAACTGGACTGAGCATCACTAAATTAAACTGACACAAGATCACGATTCTGTTGGGGAAAGCACATAAATACACAAGCGGAAGCAACAAAGACTTTTTCCCCGGTTGTGATGCAAAGATGAGCAATAACCAATTCAAGCAACCAAACAATATTGAACCAAAATGACAACAGCAAATGGAACTATAAATCAGCCCAAAAAACAGTTAATAAACAAGGAGACGCAAGGATTTACGTGGAAACCCCGATGTGGGGAAAAAAACCACGGGACCGTTAACAAACGGCACCAAAACCTCCACTAATCAACAAATTAACAAGTGGGTACAACAATAGTTCTTCCCTAGATCAACTAGACGTATTCACAATCATCAAGGATCAACCTTGGCACAACAAGTCTCCCAAATCATCACCCAAAAGAGTGGAAATACAATTTTGTATAAAATAAGAGCTGAATTTAGAAAACTGACTTAGAGAGCTCCAAATGAAATTCTGACCGTTGGATTTGAAGAGGGGGATGTCAAAAACAACGTGCTATAATCTCGCGACGATCGGAGTTCGTTTGGTCGTCGATCGGGGCGGATTTCTGGGCTGCCAGCACCAAAATTCGTGGGTGGCTCCTCTTCTCTCTCTCTCCTCTTCACTTATAGACTTTTCTCCTGATTTTATGAGTGTCTAGGCTTTCTCTCTCTTACCCTCAGTCCTTCTAACCTTTTGGCTTATAAGGGAAGCCACTTGGGAGTGAATATACGAAATTGCCCTTCACTTAAACATCATATGGATAACCCATATGGTAAGCAAATATAACCCAGATTAATTGGGCTCTTCCTCCATGTAGGAGGGATACTCCAACAAATCTCCCCCTCACTCCTACATGGGGGGCTCGACCAAGCCCGCAATCTTTCTACAAACAAGAAGTTTCTCCTTAGGCAAGGCCTTCGTCAACATGTCCGATCCGTTGAGATCGGTGTGAATCTTCACAAGCTCAAATGACTTGTCTTCTACCGCTTCTCGAATCCAATGATACCTCCTTCGTATGTGTTTGGTTCGGGAATGGTAGGCTGCATTCTTGGCAAGGTGGATGACACTTTGACTATCACAATAAAGAGGGTACTTGTCTTGTTTCAAACCCAACTCCTCTAGAAAATCTCTCATCCAAATAAACTCCTTGCCAGCTTCAACCGCTGCCATATACTCAGATTCTGTGGTAGACAGAGCAACACACTTTTGCAATTTTGATTGCCATGAAACAGCTCCCCCTGCAATGAAACAGCTCCCCTGCAAATGTCATCAAGTATCCGGAGGTAGACTTACTAGCATCAATATCACCCGACAAATCAGCATCTGTGTAGCCATCTAACACAGGTTGTCCGGGACCAAAGCATAAACACACTCTAGAAGTACCTCTGAGATACCGCAATGGCATGTGCAATGTCTGGCCTAGTGCATACCATGGCATACATCAAACTCCCCACGGCGGATGCATAAGGCACCGTCATCATCTCTTTCTTGTCATTCTCACTTGTAGGACACTGGCTGGAGCTTAGCTTCATGTGACCTGCAAGTGGCGAGCTCACGGGTTTAGTTTTGTCCATCTTGAACCTCTCTAGCAGCTTCTGGATGTAACTCTCTTGTGATAGCCATATCTTCTTGCTCTTCCTATCACGAGAGATACGCATGCCCAAAATTTGCTTTGCAGGGCCAAGGTCCTTCATCGCAAAGGACTTGCTCAAGACACTCTTCAGGTTAGCAATCTTCTCCTTATCCTGTCCAACAATCAACATGTTATCCACATAAAGTAAGAGAATGAGAAAATCACCTCCGGCGTAATGCTTCACAAACACACATGAATCTGCATGTGTCTTGTGGAAACTGTGGTCTTTCATGAAAGACTCAAACTTCTTGTACCATTGTCGAGGTGCTTGTTTCAAGCCATATAAACTCTTTTTCAAACGGCATACAAGCTTCTCACTTCCCTTCTCTTGGAAACCTTCTGGTTGCTCCATGTAGATTTCCTCCTCTAAGTCACCATGGAGGAAAGCAGTCTTCACATCAAGTTGTTCCACCTCCAAATCCATGCTAGCAGCTAAGCCAAGAACAACTCTAACAGAAGACATATTCACAATTGGAGAAAAAATCTCTTCAAAGTCTATGCCTTTCTTTTGACCTGAGCCTTTCACCACCAAACGTGTCTTGTACCTAGGTGGTGAACCATCTTCTCCAGTTTTCAATCTGTACACCCATTTGTTCTTGAGTGCTCTCTTGCCCTTAGGCAACTCCACTAAGTCATAGGTGTGGTTCTCATGCAAGGATTTCATCTCATCTTGCATGGCATTATACCACTCCTTGCAGTGCTCATGTGACATAGCCTCCTCGTAGCTTTCAGGTTCTCCCCCGTTGGTCATCAACACATACTCATCTGCTGGATATTTAGAAGTAGGCTGTCTCTCTCTGGTGGATCTCCTCAACTGTGGTTCTGGTTGTACATGGGGTTCTTCTTCATGTGTATGATCTGGTGGTGGCTGAACATCATCACCATCATCACTGTTATGATCATCATTGCCATCTTCCTGCTGTTCTTCCCCTTGAACTCTAGGAGTTACTTGAGGAAATATTGGATCTGTGTTGGCGCTGTCACTAGGAGAAGGCTCTGGTTGTTTCTTCTTCTCACAATCTGCAAAGGTTTTATCTTCAAAGAACAGTACATCTCTGCTTCTAATCACTTTCCTGCTAACTGGATTCCACAATCTGTACCCAAAATCATCCTCTGAGTACCCTAGGAAGATGCATGGCTTTGTCTTGCTATCAAGCTTGGACCTCTCATCTCTGGGAATATGAACATATGCAAGGCACCCAAAGACTCTCAGGTGGCTGAATGATACTTCTTTACCAGTCCATACTCTCTGCGGAACATATCCATTAAGAGGAACTGAAGGTGACCGGTTGATGAGGTACACTGCTGTAAACATTGCCTCGGCCCAAAAAATCCTAGGCAGCTTCGCATGAGAGAGCATACATCGAATTCTTTCTTCAATTGTTCTGTTCATTCTCTCTGCAAGTCCATTCAGCTGAGGTGTCTTGGGAACTGTCTTCTCAAGCCTGATGCCCTGTATACTCTTCAAATGGACCCCTGTACTCTCCACCATTGTCATCTCTAACACACTTGAGCTTCCGGCCTGTTTCTTTCTCAACTCTGGCCTGGAACTGCTTGAAAAACTGTAGTACCTGGTCTTTGGTTTTCAACACAAAAGCCCACAGTTTTCTAGAATAATCATCAATAAAAGTAACAAAATAAAGTGCACTGCTATGTGACTTAGTATCCATGGAACATACATCAGTGTGAACAAGATCTAATGCATGTTTTCTTCTAGATGGGGGACGAGTATGAAATGCTGCCCTATGTTGTTTTCCAGCTAAACAATCAACACAGGGTTTCAAGGACATACCTTTAACATCAGGAAGGAGTTGCTTCTTAGCAAGCATTTGCATACCTCTTTCACTCATGTGACCAAGTCTCTTGTGCCATAACTCGCTGGAGGAATCATCAACTGCGTGTACTTCTCCTTTGCACAACTTAGCTTGCATCACATACAAGGATCTCTGCTTGCTCCCACGAGCCACAATCAAACTTCCTTTGATAAGCTTGCACTTTCCACCACCAAAGTTGCTAAAGTAACCAGCATCATCGAGCAACCCAGGAGATATCAAATTCAGCCGAATGTCTGGAACATGTCGGACATCTCTCAACACCAAACTGCAACCTGTGGATGTCTCCAAACGCACTGTACCCATGCCTACAATCTTGGATGAGCCATCATTCCCCATCCTTACATAGCCAAAGTCACCGCTAGTGTAAGATGAGAAGTAATCTTGGTGCGAGGTTAGATGAAACGAAGCACCCGTGTCAATCACCCAAGTACAATCATCACTAGCTAGATTTAGGCAATGGTCACCAATAAAAAATAATTCATCACTTGTTGCAATTGCAGTGGTGTTGTTATCTTTCTCTTCTTGTTGTTGCCTGGATGTCTCACCCTTTTCTTTCCTTTCTCTGGACTTGTCTCTCTTCATTTTCCTGCAATGTTTTTGAATGTGGCCTGGCTTATCACAATAGTGGCAAATGATCTTACCCCTTGATTTTGATCTCCCCCTGGACTTGTCTCTATGCTGGGGATATCGAGTCTTACTTCTTCCCCTGCTTGATTCTTGTGTCACATTAGCCTCTGGCTGTGTGGAGGAACTCATTTCCTTCCTTCTAGTTTCTTCATTCAACAAACTAGCTTTGACAATTTCCATTGTCAGCGTGCCCTCTGGTGCGGAGTTGCTAAATGATACAGATAGAGTGTCCCAACTTTTTGGCAATGAGCAAAGTAGTAGCAATGCCTGCAGCTCATCATCTAAATTCATCTTCATTGCAGACAACTTGTTAATCAAACTTTGAAATTCATTCAAGTGAACTACTATGCTATCACCGTCTTTATATTCCAATTTCACAAGTTTTCTAATCAATGACGCTTTACTCAAGGCATTCTTCCTTTCATACATGGTCTCAAGTTTCTTCCAAAGAGTATAAGCATTCGTGTCATTGGCAATATGTTGGAGGACACTCATATCAACAAATTGTTTAATTGTTCCAATGGCTTTACGGTTCAATATTTTCCACTCACTTTCAACAACACCAGTTGGTATGGCTGCATTTAAAATTGGTTCATACAAAACCTTCACATAAAGGATATCCTCCATTTTAGTTTTCCACACGTAGTAATTTTCAGAATTCAAACTAATCATTCCGTGCACACCAGATTTTTCATCCATCTTTAACAACACAACAAATTCACAATGACTCTAACCAAAGCTCTGATACCACTATGTTGGGGAAAGCACATAAATACATAAGCGGAAGTAACAAAGACTTTTTCCCCGGTTGTGATGCAAAGATGAGCAATAACCAATTCAAGCAACCAAACAATATTGAACCAAAATGACAGCAGCAAATGGAACTATAAATCAGCCCAAAAAACAGTAAATAAACAAGGAGACGCAAGGATTTACGTGGAAACCCCGATGTGGGGAAAAAAACCACGGGACCGTTAACAAACGGTACCAAAACCTCCACTAATCAACAAATTAACAAGTGGGTACAACAATAGTTCTTCCCTAGATCAACTAGACGTATTCACAATCATCAAGGATCAACCTTGGCACAACAAGTCTCCCAAATCATCACCCAAAAGAGTGGAAATACAATTTCGTATAAAATAAGAGCTGAATTTAGAAAACTGACTTAGAGAGTTCCAAATGAAATTCTGACCGTTGGATTTGAAGAGGGGGATGTCAGGAACAACGTGCAAAAATCTCGCGACGATCGGAGTTCGTTTGGTCGTCGATCGGGGCGGATTTCTGGGCTGCCAGCACCAAAATTCGTGGGTGGCTCCTCTTCTCTCTCTCCTCTTCACTTCTAGACTTTTCTCCTGATTTTATGAGTGTCTAGGCTTTCTCTCTCTTGCCCTCAGCCCTTTTAACCTTTTGGCTTATAAGGGAAGCCACTTGGGAGTGAATATACGAAATTGCCCTTCACTTAAATATTATATGGATAACCCATATTGTAAGCAAATATAACCGAGATTAATTGGGCTCTTCCTTCATATAGGAGGAATACTCCAACAGATTCTAAATTAAACTGAACTGACTGAATAAACTCTAAATAACGTACCGGGAATAGTTTTCTTTTGGGTTATGTTCTCTCTAACTAACTTTTGTTTAGTTAAATATTATTTTTAAATGATTACGAACGTCCATGTTGACATGTTGTCAATTAAATTAGTACGAATCTTGACAGGTCAAGACGCCTAAGATAAAAAGACCAACAATGGTCAATGGCTCCTCTGAACTGTATTATTGTTGATAGTGAGACCTGACAACAAACACATGCCCGGCGAAGAAGCCTCGACGATGGTCGACAACGACCCTCCTTCATCGGTGGCACTGCCTCGTCGCGGAAGCCGCCGCTCTCACAGTAGCGACAGTAGCATGTCTAGCAGCTTGAACACACAAGGCAGCAAGTCATCATCAACGGTTGAAATCGGACCCGATTTGTACCGGAAACAAAGAAATGATATCAGCTACACAGACTAGCTTGTACGAGTTCGAGTCGACAGACGACGAGAACTCTGTTCTTCACATTGCAAGCAGTGCAGGGCAAGCTGAGCTTATTGCTGACATACTTTCTCGGTGTACTGAAGATGTTATGTTCATCAGACGGAAAAATAAAAAAGGTGACCTAGCATTTCATTCAGCTGTCAAAGCAGGGCATTTGAATGCCCTTAAAGCTTTGTTGGATTGGAATATTGGTAAGGAAATTGATCTAGGAGAGAAAAATGATGATGGAGATACTCCACTGCATATCGCTGTGCGAAATAATCGAGAAGATATGGCTAACTATTTGGTAGACAAGTATGGTCAAGCTTGTTATCATTTGAATGATGAGGAAGTTTCTCCACTGTATTTGGCAATACAGGAAGGTTACTCAGAACTTGCTGAGAAGATGATCTCGGTAAAGATCGAGAACCCTACTTCAGAGAAACCTCTTCTAGAGGGCAAGTCTGTTGCTCATGCTGCCATTGAAGCCAAAAACATAGGTAATTTCAGTTAATTCATTTCCATGATTTTTCCACTTTGGACTAAACTTTTTTTTCATGGTTTTTTTTTTTTTTGTTATGTTTTCTTGGAGGATCATAACTTACAAAAGAAATCGATGTTGAAGGATCCCTAGGAAATTTCATGAGAATAATTTGCTTTAGAGTGATAATATCTGCAGAGAAGTTCTCTGTCTAGCTTTACAAGTTCTCTTGGTGCTATTGATGTGATCTTACTAACCTAAATTGGTCAACCAACCAAAGAAATTTACTAGGAAAGCACTGTAATGATGTAATCTACTCCTAAGGATGTCTATTTCCCAAACACAGGAAACTTTGTCACTTCAATTATGCGTGAGGCCGCCTCATAGGAGAATTTCTACATATCATTTTACTGTCAATTTGTTAAATAATGGTCTTTATAATGGATTGTGGACAGGAATCCTTGGAAAATTATTGATCAGTCCTGAATATCTAGCTGAATCATATGACAATAAAGGGCGGACACTACTATCTCAAGCTGCACTTTTGGGTTACCTTGAAGGGGTTCAATATCTGCTTAAGGAATTTCCCAACTGTGTATTTCAACGCGACAAGGACGGATCCTTTCCTCTTCACCAGGCAGCAAGAGGGGGCGACATTGAGGTCTTGAAAAAGCTGCACAACTCGAGCGGATTGTTAAATAGAAATGGCCAAAATATTCTTCACGTGGCAGCAAAGAGTGGTAAATTTAAACTGGTTTCTTATCTTTTGAAAGTTGAAGGGCTTCAAAGGCTTATAAATCAAAAAGATGAAGATGGTAATACTCCGTTGCATTTGGCTACTAAGTGTTTCAAACCAAGAGTGGTTTTTAAATTGACACGCGATGAAAGAGTTAATCTGAAACTGCAAAATAAAAAGGGATTGACAGCTCTTGATCTTGCTGAGATCCATTCAGGGTCCTCGTCGTCCACCTTAGAAGAGGTATGTGATCATCAGACCTTCACTCGTTGATTTCATTTGCTTTAGAAATAATTTCAGCTATGAATTGTTTTCATAAAGTAGAAATGTTGATGTTAGTACTGTCAATTTTGATTAGAAAAAGGTTACATATCTTGTTTTTTTGGGTGATCAAAGAAAAGTTCACAAGTATCAAAATTTACACAGTTATGAGGTATTCAGTGCCCTCACCATCACTACATAATAATTTTCTACAGAAAGTTAAGGAAAAATGCTAGCGTAAGTTTGATTAAAAGTACAGTACTACTTCAATCCACCTCTTGTCAAAGCATCCGCAACTCTGTTAGTTTCCCTGTAGCATTGTGCTAGCTTCACTGTGTCATTCTTCTTCAGGGATTCCGTGCATTTCAGCACAATATTCATGATGTAATCCTTGTGAGTTTCCTCACTAAGAATAATACTGACAGTCGTAAATGAGCCTGAGTTAATTTACATATCATCTATGTACTATACTTTTGCTAGATTGAGTGCTAAGCTAAATTTAGTTCTATGAAGTTATCATCAAAAAAGCCTCAACACATACATAGTAGTCTATCTTCACAGGAAATTGATTACTTCACTTGCATAACTAGTTAAACTTGCAGCAAGTACACTTGATTAGTACTTGGTCCGTCACTATAACTCGATAAGTTACCTATGCCTTAAGGGAACACGCATACTACCTGATTTTGCAGCGGTTGACTTGGAGAGCTCTACGATATATCAATGCACCACGAAGCTCACAAGCAACAAGGATGAGTTTTGTGCAAGCCGAAAAACCTGAAAATGATCAGTACCATGATAAACAGACCAAGGGAAGAAAGCTAACCAAGAAATCAATTCTAAAAGAAGAACTGGAAAACGACAAAAGCAGAATCGATATTCTCCTGCTGGTAGCGACTCTTGTGGCTTCCGTGACATTTGCAGCTGGGTTCACACTTCCTGGAGGGTACAACCAATCTGACCCACACATAGGCATGGCGACCCTGACCCATAAATGGCCATTCAAGGTATTCGTGATTTGCAACACAGCTGCTATGTACAGTTCCATATTAGCAGCTGTGACCCTCATTTGGGGACAACTACGTGAGCTTAAGCTTACAGTGGCATCCCTTAGGCTTGCATTGCCCGTACTAGGATTAGCGTTGTCAATGATGTCAGTGGCCTTCATGATGGGTATATTTGTGGTGCTGAAGAGCTTACCATGGTTATCATATATGGTCTTGGGCATGGGATCTATCTCCATGATTGCGGTGCTTGTGCTCTTTGTCCCATTGTACACTCCGCCATACATCACGAATCGATTTGCACGATATTTCTTTTCCGGTCCCCTGTTCTTGTTAATATTAGTATCTGAGAAATGCGAAATAGATCAGAATGATTAGCATATATATTTCGAGGGTGATTAAGATATATTTCAACTTAAAGAATAATTCTATCATACATGGGTGATCTTGATAAATTCAACTTGTTTGAGATGAGACATTCACAAGAATGTACTAAATTGTTCAATTGATCTTTTATAGCATTTTCTGTTGTTGTTTCTTTTCGTTATTTTTTTCCAGGAAGTTATAAACTTTTCTTATTGTCCGAATTAATTGATCATCATTCTTATGAGCATTATTAGGGTCCCTTTTCATCACTTGAATAAAATTGTACTAGCAACCATTGGATGAACAAAAGGTGAATAAATTGTACTAAACTAATCTAGATTGAACCAAAATGATTTAAACTTAAGTTTGTATGCTTTTGGATTAGAAGGGATCCAACCAAAGCAACTTCAAAACAATAATAAGAAACAACAATGAAAATACAACGCACACACCAAGAAAACCCAAATCAGGAAAAACCACGAGACTGATCACACGATTCAAGTCAATTCAATATCATAAGAGGTATCAAGGTAATAAGGTTACAAGCCTTCAGAAGTCTTTCAACGTTTATGATTTTATCTACGCTGCCTATTCTCACTCAATCGTGTTTCCCGTACAAGATCCCACTTGTTCCTAACTGGAGAGGTAAGCCTTCTCATGTGAGCCTCAGATAGGTGCAAGTGTGCGACCTCACTCACTGTGTGTCGTCGAAACCCAAAGGGCTACCAACTATGTAACTGGTGGTAGTCTCGACTTCCCTTGTTGCTTAACTTGACTTTTCCAAATCATTAATTTAACTTTTCAATTGGATCCCCTTTCGTTGTTAGCTCTCGCCATTTCCTGTTTAGGAGTGTAACTGCGTAAGATAGTTGTTTATTCCTACAATGCCTTAGATATAATACATCCTCTTATTCATTCCTGCTTATACAGTAGACCTTTATTAATGGTGTAATAATCTAAGATGCGATTCGTAAGTAACACTTGGTCCTGTTCAATAGCAATAAAAGCAACTACTAAATCTGCAGGATGAAGGTGAACGAAAATCAAATTGAGAATTAAAAGGTGTGAAACATGAGGTATATATGCAGCCATAGGTGGTCATATTAGGTGTTGGGGAAAGCACACAAATACACAAGCGGAAGCAACAAAGACTTTTTCCCCGGTTGTGATGCAAAGATGAGCAATAACCAATTCAAGCAACCAAACAATATTGAACCAAAATGACAGCAGCAAATGGAACTATAAACCAGCCCAAAAACAGTAAATAAACAAGGAGACGCAAGGATTTACGTGGAAACCCCGATGTGGGGAAAAAACCACGGGACCGTTAACAAACGGTACCAAAACCTCCACTAATCAACAAATTAACAAGTGGGTACAACAATAGTTCTTCCCTAGATCAACTAGAGGTATTCACAATCATCAAGGATCAACCATGGCACAACAAGTCTCCCAAATCATCACCCAAAAGAGTGGAAATACAATTTCGTATAAAATAAGAGCTGAATTTAGAAAACTAACTTAGAGAGCTCCAAATGAAATTCTGACCGTTGGATTTGAAGAAGGGGATGTCAGGAACAACGTGCTAAAATCTCGCGACGATCGGAGTTCGTTTGGTCGTCGATCGGGGCGGATTTCTGGGCTGCCAGCACCAAAATTCGTGGGTGGCTCCTCTTCTCTCTCTCCTCTTCTCTTCTAGACTTTTCTCCTGATTTTTTTGAGTGTCTAGGCTTTCTCTCTCTTGCACTCAGCCCTTCTAACCTTTTGGCTTATAAGGGAAGCCACTTGTGAGTGAATATACGAAATTGCCCTTCACTTAAACATCATATGGATAACCCATATGGTAAGCAAATATAACCCAAATTAATTGGGCTCTTCCTCCATGTAGGAGGGATACTCCAACAAATCTCCCCCTCACTCCTACATGGGGGGCTCGACCAAGCCCGCAATCTTTCTACAAACAAGAAATTTCTCCTTAGGCAAGGCCTTCGTCAACATGTCCGATCCGTTGAGATCGGTGTGAATCTTCACAAGCTCAAATGACTTGTCTTCTACCGCTTCTCGAATCCAATGATACCTCCTCCGTATGTGTTTGGTTCGGGAATGGTAGGCTGCATTCTTGGCAAGGTGGATGGCACTTTGACTATCACAATAAAGAGGGTACTTGTCTTGTTTCAAACCCAACTCCTCTAGAAAATCTCTCATCCAAATAAACTCCTTGCCAGCTTCAACCGCTGCCATATACTCAGATTCTGTGGTAGACAGAGCAACACACTTTTGCAATTTTGATTGCCATGAAACAGCTCCCCCTGCAATTGTCATCAAGTATCCGGAGGTAGACATACTAGCATCAATATCACCCGACAAATCAGCATCTGTGTAGCCATCTAACACAGGTTGTCCGGGACCAAAGCATAAACACACTCTAGAAGTACCTCTGAGATACCGCATGATCCACTTTACTGCTGCCCAATGCTCCTTACCAGGATTAGACATGAACCTGCTAACAACCCCAATGGCATGTGCAATGTCTGGCCTAGTGCATACCATGGCATACATCAAACTCCCCACGGCGGATGCATAAGGCACCGTCATCATCTCTTTCTTGTCATTCTCACTTGTAGGACACTGGCTGGAGCTTAGCTTCATGTGACCTGCAAGTGGCGAGCTCACGGGTTTAGCTTTGTCCATCTTGAACCTCTCTAGCAGCTTCTAGATGTAACTCTCTTGTGATAGCCATATCTTCTTGTTCTTCCTATCACGAGAGATACGCATGCCCAAAATTTGCTTTGCAGGGCCAAGGTCCTTCATTGCAAAGGACTTGCTCAAGGCACTCTTCAGGTTGGCAATCTTCTCCTTATCCTGTCCAACAATCAACATGTCATCCACATAAAGTAAGAGAATGAGAAAATCACCTCCGTCGTAATGCTTCACAAACACACATGAATCTGCATGTGTCTTGTGGAAACTATGGTCTTTCATGAAAGACTCAAACTTCTTGTACCATTGTCGTGGTGCTTGTTTCAAGCCATATAAACTCTTTTTCAAACGGCATACAAGCTTCTCACTTCCCTTCTCTTGGAAACCTTCTGGTTGCTCCATGTAGATTTCCTCCTCTAAGTCACCATGGAGGAAAGCAGTCTTCACATCAAGTTGTTCCACCTCCAAATCCATACTAGCAGCTACGCCAAGAACAACTCTAACAGAAGACATCTTCACAACTGGAGAGAAAATCTCTTCAAAGTCTATGCCTTTCTTTTGACCTGAGCCTTTCACCACCAAACGTGCCTTGTACCTAGGTGGTGAACCATCTTCTCCAGTTTTCAATCTGTACACCCATTTGTTCTTGAGTGCTCTCTTGCCCTTAGGAAACTCCACTAAGTCATATGTGTGGTTCTCATGCAAGGATTTCATCTCATCTTGCATGGCATTGTACCACTCCTTGCAGTGCTCATGTGACATAGCCTCCTCGTAGCTTTCAGGTTCTCCCTCGTCGGTCATCAACACATACTCATCTGCTGGATATTTAGAGGTAGGCTGTCTCTCTCTGGTGGATCTCCTCAACTGTGGTTCTGGTTGTACATGGGGTTCTTCTTCATGTGTATGATCTGGTGGTGGCTGAACATCATCACCATCATCACTGTTATGATCATCATTGCCATCTTCCTGTTGTTCTCCCCCTTGAACTCTAGGAGTTACTTCAGGAAATATTGGATCTGTGTTGGCGCTGTCACTAGGAGAAGGCTCTGGTTGTTTCTTCTTCTCACAATCTGCAAAGGTTTTGTCTTCAAATAACACTACATCTCTGCTTCTAATCACTTTCCTGCTAACTGGATTCCACAATCTGTACCCAAACTCATCCTCTGAGTACCCTAGGAAGATGCATGGCTTTGTCTTGCTATCAAGCTTGGACCTCTCATCTCTGGGAATATGAACATATGCAAGGCACCCAAAGACTCTCAGGTGGCTGAATGATACCTCTTTACCAGTCCATACTCTCTGCGGAACATCTTTATTAAGAGGAACTGAAGGTGACCGGTTGATGAGGTACACTGCTGTAAACATTGCCTCGGCCCAAAAAATCCTAGGCAGCTTCGCATGAGAGAGCATACATCGAATTCTTTCTTCAATTGTTCTGTTTATTCTCTCTGCAAGTCCATTCAGCTGAGGTGTCTTGGGAACTGTCTTCTCAAGCCTGATGCCCTGTACTTTGCAATACTCTTCAAATGGACCCTTGTACTCTCCACCATTGTCAGCTCTAACACACTTGAGCTTCCGGCCTGTTTCTCTCTCAACTCTGGCCTGGAACTGCTTGAAAAACTGTAGCACCTGGTCTTTGGTTTTCAACACAAAAGCCCACAGTTTTCTAGAATAATCATCAATAAAAGTAACAAAATAAAGTGCACCGCTATGTGACTTAGTATCCATAGAACATACATCAGTGTGAACAAGATCTAATGCATGTTTTCTTCTAGATGGGGGACGAGTATGAAATGCTTCCCTATGTTGTTTTCCAGCTAAACAATCGACACAGGGTTTCAAGGACATACCTTGAACATCAGGAAGGAGTTGCTTCTTAGCAAGCATTTGCATACCTCTTTCACTCATGTGACCAAGTCTCTTGTGCCATAACTCGCTGGAGGAATCATCAACTGTGTGTACTTCTCCTTTGCACAACTTAGCTTGCATCACATACAAGGATCTCTGCTTGCTCCCACGAGCCACAATCAAACTTCCTTTGATAAGCTTGCACTTTCCACCACCAAAGTTGCTGGAGTAACCAGCATCATCGAGCAACCCAGGAGATATCAAATTCAGCCGAATGTCTGGAACATGTCGGACATCTCTCAACACCAAACTGCAACCTGTGGATGTCTCCAAACACACTGTACCCATGCCTACAATCTTGGATGAGCCATCATTCCCCATCTTTACATAGCCAAAGTCACCGCTGGTGTAAGATGAGAAGTAATCTTGGTGCGAGGTTAGATGAAACGAAGCACCCGTGTCAATCACCCAAGTACAATCATCACTAGCTAGATTTAGGCAATGGTCACCAATAAAAAATAATTCATCACTTGTTGCAATTGCAGTGGTGTTGTTATCTTTCTCTTCTTGTTGTTGCCCGAATGTCTCACCCTTTTCTTTCCTTTCTCTGGACTTGTCTCTCTTCATTTTCCTGCAATGTTTTTGAATGTGGCCTGGCTTATCACAATAGTGGCAAATGATCTTACCCCTTGATTTTGATCTCCCCCTGGACTTGTCTCCATGCTGGGGATATCGAGTCTTACTTCTTCCCCTGCTTGATTCTTGTGTCACATTAGCCTCTGGTTGTGTGGAGGAACTCATTTCCTTCCTTCTAGTTTCTTCATTCAACAAACTAGCTTTGACAATTTCCATTGTCAGCGTGCCCTCTGGTGCGGAGTTGCTAAGTGATACAAATAGAGTGTCCCAACTTTCTGGCAATGAGCAAAGTAGTAGCAATGCCTGCAGCTCATCATCTAAATTCATCTTCATTGCAGACAACTTGTTAATCAAACTTTGAAATTCATTCAACTGAACTACTATGCTATCACCATCTTTATATTCCAATTTCACAAGTTTTCTAATCAATGACGCTTTAGTCAAGGCATTCTTCCTTTCATACATGGTCTCAAGTTTCTTCCAAAGAGTATAAGCATTCGTGTCATTGGCAATATGTTGGAGGACACTCATATCAACAAATTGTCTAATTGTTCCAACGGCTTCACGGTTCAATATTTTCCACTCACTTTCAACAACACCAGTTGGTATGGTTGCATTTAAAATTGGTTCATACAAATCCTTCACATAAAGGATATCCTCCATTTTAGTTTTCCACACGGAGTAATTTCCAGAATTCAAACTAATCATTCCGTGCACACCAGATTTTTCATCCATCTTTAACAACACAACAAATTCACAATGACTCTAACCAAAGCTCTGATACCACTATGTTGGGGAAAGCACACAAATACACAAGCGGAAGCAACAAAGACTTTTTCCCCGGTTGTGATGCAAAGATGAGCAATAACCAATTCAAGCAACCAAACAATATTGAATCAAAATGACAGCAGCAAATGGAACTATAAACCAGCCCAAAAACAGTAAATAAACAAGGAGACGCAAGGATTTACGTGGAAACCCCGATGTGGGGAAAAAAACACGGGACCGTTAACAAACGGTACCAAAACCTCCACTAATCAACAAATTAACAAGTGGGTACAACAATAGTTCTTCCCTAGATCAACTAGAGGTATTCACAATCATCAAGGATCAACCTTGGCACAACAAGTCTCCCAAATCATCACCCAAAAGAGTGGAAATACAATTTCGTATAAAATAAGAGCTGAATTTAGAAAACTGACTTAGAGAGCTCCAAATGAAATTCTGACCGTTGGATTTGAAGAAGGGGATGTCAGGAACAACGTGCTAAAATCTCGCGACGATCGGAGTTCGTTTGGTCGTCGATCGGGGCGGATTTCTGGGCTGCCAGCACCAAAATTCGTGGGTGGCTCCTCTTCTCTCTCTCCTCTTCTCTTCTAGACTTTTCTCCTGATTTTTTTGAGTGTCTAGGCTTTCTCTCTCTTGCACTCAGCCCTTCTAACCTTTTGGCTTATAAGGGAAGCCACTTGTGAGTGAATATACGAAATTGCCCTTCACTTAAACATCATATGGATAACCCATATGGTAAGCAAATATAACCCAAATTAATTGGGCTCTTCCTCCATGTAGGAGGGATACTCCAACATTAGGTGCCCTAAACGGGGTAGTGGAGTTGGTCGTGGAGTTGAAATTTGATGACAATTGTCATGGGTTCAATTTCTACTAGGCCTCTTTGCTGAGCATGTCTACAAGATTTATCTTGTTGGCTTGCCTGGTGTGTGTGGTTTGCATGCTATTGCATACATTCGGGGTTTATCCGGTGTACACTCAAAGAGTAGTGGCTGAGGGTTCCTCGTATCAAAAAAAAGTTGGTCATATTAGGTGCATAAACAAGTTTCCAGGAGCAAATCTGATACTCGTACTTCGTATTATTTTAACAAGGGGCAATGATTTTTGTCAGTGCAATAACAACTGCTTATGAATCATTATTGCTTTGGAAAAATCACTCCCCTCCAACAGAGACATGTAGTTACCAGAGGTTTTCGCAACATCATTGAAAAGTCGTTCCAAAATAAACTTATGAATTATGGCAACAACAGAGACATGTCATTATACCAAAGGTTTTTGCGATCAGGTTGACGAGTCTCACTCTCTCTGAAGGAGGCAGTACTTTGAACAGCTCCTTAACGACGCTACAATAGTTGCCTCGTGCAGCCAGGCAAAAAGGCGAAACTCCATTGTCATTCCACTTGTAAGCCAGATCTGGTTGTTTTCTAATCGGGTACGCAGCCACCTCATGGTTTCCTTTTTCCAGAGCTACATGCACAGATGTGTCCCCTTCCTTGTTTGTCGCCTCCAAGAGCCCTATGTTATTGCTCTCACTTTTCCGCCTCTTTTCCCTGTTGGCTAACCGGACCAACACCTTAACCGTGTCTATGTGTCCTGACCGAGCGGCCATGTGGAGGGCCGTGTCACCATCCGAGCTCTTGGTCCAGATCAGCATAGGTTTGCTCTCCAGGAGCTCTTTCACTCTTCGGTCTCGCCCCTTGGTAGCCGATAAGAAGAGCTTTTTCCTGTCATCCTCATCTTCATCATTATACTCAGGACCACTGTCACTGTCGTGTAAGCGAGCTTTAGCCGTGGCCATGTATGCGCTCTCTGTCCCACTCTGCAGGGACAACATACCGCCGTTAACTAATTTTAGTCGAAGGCAACAACCGTCATGGACATCCTCCTCCTCCTCATTGTGATCATCCTTGGATTCCGACCCCAAGGAATAATGATCTATGGCATCAGTATTCATATTCTTTCCTGGCCGTGCGCTCTCTATCCCACCCTGCAGGTAGAAGGTATCGCTGGTAACTGACGTGTACGTGGTCCGGTAAAATAGACGCACCCACACGAGTAGTAGTCATTCCCATATTACTCTGGCTACTTTTTTAATCCAAGATTGTAGTCGACGGCAACAACCGTTATGGACATCGTCCTCCTCCTCCTCCATATTGTGATCGTCCTTGGATTCCGACCCCAAGGAAGAATGATCGATGGCATCAGAATTCAATTTTTTCTCTGGCCGTGACCCGCGTGACCGAACCTCTACAGTCATATTGCTTGAAGATATGGATATGTATATGGACTATGAGACGAGCAAAGTAGTAGCGCAGAGAGTATGAATATATATGAAACTAATTAGGAGGAAATATATGATTGTGTAGTGTACTTTAATTTATTGCTTCATTATTTGCCAGGAAAGAGCTCAGAACATAACATACGGTTAACAATGGTGGTTAGGTGATGACTTACTTATCAACGACCATGGCAGGTTGGTTAAGAGCAAAATATATCAACTTGGCATTGTGCTTACTTCACAGGCTGACAAGAGTAAGGGCTGCTCCTTGGGTGTTTTTTTTTTTTTTGTTTTTTTTTGATAACATAGAATTATTGTTTTATTAATTCAGCCACAAAAGTGGCAAGGATAGAACCATGATAGCATCATTCACGTAAAAGCAGGGACGATGCCAGAAATTAAGGTTAAAAGGGGCGAAAATTACTATAAATTTTCTTATTTGTGTTAGGAGCTGGGGCCATACTAATGAAAACATACTTCAATTTATAGCTTAAGTATGCCTTTTCTTATAATTGTATGTGTACAATAAAATTTTAGGAGGGGCCACGGCCTGCCCAGACCCCTTAATAACTTCGTCTTTGCGCAAAAGAAAAAAAAATAAAAGTGAGGAAATACGCGCATCTTCTTTGATTAATTTTAGTTTAGTTTATTATTATGACAAGTTCAGTTCACAAGATTTTAGAACTTCTCCCCTATATTCTTTTTTTTTTTTTTTGGAAGGATTGAGTCTACTTCTATATTCTTCCACTTGGGATAAATTAAAAGAAACGCAGTTATACATGTGTAGGAGATAGCCTACAGGGACCAAGCCAGAATAAGAGGTCAGAGGGGGCCAATATATTTAAAGGTTAAAGGAGGTCAACAAAATAAAAACATGGTGCTGGAAAAAGAAACGATTGGACATATGCGCTCTATTATCAACATGTCGACCATCTACACTACAAACATTACTTGAACAATTGAACATAATATTCTTATTTATTACAAATCCAAAATGCTGACAGGGGCCATAACCCCTTCAGGCCCCAACATAGCTTCGTCCCTCTACAGCCTTACACACTCTCAATCACGCTCAAACTTCTCACGACTTTTATACCAAGTTATGAACTATAGACTCATCCACATATAGGATTCTAGCCCTAATAACATTATATTGTATGGATTGTACACTCCTATTTTTCCTCTGAAAAATTCTTAAATTTCGCTCATACCAAATCTGTGCTATAACAGCAATCAGCGTAATCCTACGTCATCTCTTCAGTATAAGTTTTCCCCTTAATTTGTTTTTAAACCACCGTGCCTCATGCTTTAAACTCCATCCTCTCCTATGTGCACCTAACCATCTCAAAGCTCCCTGCCAAATCTCCTGGGTCACAGGACATTTAAAGCATAGATGTTGTCTTGGTTCTTCATATGCTCGACAAAGGATACATCTGTTTGGCATTACAATCCTGTTTTCTGCAAGTGATCCACCGTAGGAAGTTTATTATGTAAAGCCATCTACCCCACAATTCTGTGTCGCGGAATAACAACAGAGTTCCACACCAAACTCTTGACCCCAATTACATTGTAACCCCTCCTGAATTACGAAAATATCATATGCTTTCTTGATGCAAAAGCCATCTCCTTTAGCACACTCCTTCAGGACTTTTTCAGCCGCTGGTGTATCACCTATTTTCATCTCGGACCTTCAGTTTACTAGGCCAGAGCCACGAATCCCCTTGTTTTGGTTCGCAACCCCTAACAGTTTGCCCCTTCAAATGGTAATTTGTAATCCATGCTGCCCATAAACTATCCTGTCCACAGCACAATTTCCATATCCATTTCATTATCATCGCTTTAAATTATTCCAACTTATCACCTCTTTTAGACCCATACCGCCTTCCTATACAGGTCTACGTATCATATTCCAACTAGCCCAACATTTAGCTTTTTCATCCACCTTAACCCCCAGAAAAAATGCTTTAGTCTATCAATCTCCTGAACAACTTACTTTAGCAAAAGATAGCTGGCATAATTCCCCTATATTCTAGTGCAATTTGATTTTTTTTCCCTTTTTTCTTGGGTTCCAAAGTCAAACATTTCCCTCATCCCATAATTTATGCTAACTTTTTAAAATGGTCAAAGTTTACTATAAAAAGTCAAATTTTACCATTTTTATGGGACAGTGGGAGTAGGTATTTTAAAAATACATTTCAAATGGAATCTAATGCATATACTTTTAATTTATAACTAAAAAGTTTTTTGAAATATATTTATGGTCAAAATTTGCAAAGTTTGACCTTAAAAAATTAAATAGAAAAGTTAAAAAGAAATGGAGGGAGTATAATATAGGAACCGTAGAATACAATGCTTGAGTTCTGATGCCAATAGAATAATATTCAGCAGTTTATATTCCAAACTTCCCTCGCACACCTCTGCTATTAGCAATAAACCATGCCCAAGAAAAGAAGAGCCAGAGGCCGCACTAAGCGGACCACCAGTGATCTGGAAGACCAAATCCAAACAGGCACTACTAAACATTCAGTACCGCACTCGCACTCGCACTCGCACACGCACACACCTCGTCCTGATCCACCACGCTACGGTCGGGTGGTGCTAAATTAGGTGGATCAACCATTAGTACCTCTTCCGGTGAGCACTCCGATAGCGATGATGATAGTGATGATGATGATGATAACATCAAGAAAAGTATTGATCGCAACTCAAACGACGATTGTCATTTGAATCAATCGCTAGCAGATCAAGATGCACTGTCGTCACTAGACACGGACCCCGGCGATGTTTCGTGTCATGGTGATGCCACCCACATCCATGACCTCTACGATGCTGCCCGTTAGGG
This sequence comes from Tetragonia tetragonoides, assembly GCA_038025085.1. NCBI lineage: Eukaryota > Viridiplantae > Streptophyta > Magnoliopsida > Caryophyllales > Aizoaceae > Tetragonia > Tetragonia tetragonoides. The sequence goes on along the minus strand of CM076142.1, from coordinate 15,725,874 downwards.
ACGAGGCCAGGAAGTCATCCGGATCCTTGAAGCTGAACCTGGCCTTGCCGAATTCAAGTCCTTAGGCATAGTACCTTTAATTTGTTGAGATATCAATGTTATAATTTCATTTACTACTATTTTTTTTTTCGCTGTAATGAATTGAAGTATACTTAATCAACTTAACTCCACTAAAGTGAACTGAACTCGATTTACCGAGTAAAAATGCTGGTTCCATAGAAGTAATTAAGCCACCAATAAATCAGTTGCAAAATTAACCAACCAAAGAAAATTATCGACCGATAAACATTTAAAAATAAAAAAGTAAATTGGTCGGTAATAATCAATAACTTTAATTCGATCGATAAACTTCTGTCGCTAAATCGCGTGTTTCTTATTATAGTATTATAGCTAGTCATAAACATCCTTGACATAGGGCTATTAAGAATTTTCCTACCTTTACTCCAGTAATAGTTGTGTATCCGATCTTCTATTAAAAGTTAATTACGGTGTTCATTTTTCGAACATCAGGACCCTCAGAAATCGAGCAAGACTACTTTAGGAGCATGATCACACAAAAGGGAGATACGCCCCTTCATTGTGCTGCAAGGACTGGACGAATCAACACGGTCCGAGAAATTGTCCGGTTCATCAAAGGCCACAGCAAGCCACATAGCGGCATCTCCATGAACTTGCTTGGTAAAGGAAACGATGATGGGGATACGCCGCTTCATGTAGCCCTCAAGAACAAACATTTAGAGTTGGCTAACTATTTGATCGAGGAACGACCAGAGGTGGCGTATCAGGTAAACAAAATTGGTGTTTCTCCACTGTTTTTGGCTATAGATCGGAGAAATATGGACTTGGTTGAGGCTGTTTTTCTCCGATGCCCTGGTAATTTTGTGTCCGAATCGAAGAAAGTGAGTCTCCTGCGTGCAACCAAGGCCCCAATTGTTCATACTGCCTTAAGAGTGAAGGACATTGGTATGTTATCTTTCTCCTCATTCCTTTATTTTCAATCAATAACTATGCATTAGTCTATTTTTTTTTAGGAGAAACCCGCAGAAACTACTTTTACATTGTGCACTATAAACCCGAGACCTATTTTTTTTTGCATTTAATTTGTGCATATACTATTACCAAGGGCATACTACTTACTTCTTGTGCTATCAAACACCTACTACCATTAGTTTATTGGTTATCTGACAAGACTTCACAACGACAAAATATTGCTAATTAAAGACATAAAATGGACCAATGTATGTGGTCGATCAAGATTCATATTGTTGGTACACGTTAATCTTGGCTTTTGGTAAGGGCAACTAAACAAAACAAAGTCGTACTTACGTACCCTCACACTCACAATAATAAAAATATAGAAACAGTTTTCTGTCTCGAAAAATAATTTGATAGACGTTCTCATTTAAATGATGTTTGGCTTAATTAGTGAGTATTTTCTATTTTTTTTTTCTTATTTTCCTTACAAACTTTCCTCTCCACGGAGAAATGATAGGAGTAATAGGAAATATAATTTTTTACAAATACTAAATAAATTTCATTGCTTAGTTCATCACAAAAATTTGTGTGAAACCGATTGAAACGGTCTTACACTAACTATTAGTGATACAAGGATCACCTTTTAGTTAAACAATCTATTTATAAGAAATGGTCTCCACAATCTTAAATAGTGATTCCATTTTGTTGTGATTTGGTCTAATACGAGACTTACTTCTTACATAGTCTGACTTGTTCGTGGATTTACCTATGTGATCTTAATCCACTAAAGTCTTGCCAGGCTACCCAAGTGATACAAAAGGTCTTGCTAGACCACCCAAGTGAGTTTTGGTCCTTCTAGACCACCCAAGTAGTTAAAAAAGTCTTGCTAGACCACTCACATAGGCAAGTATACCTCACTCTCTTTAAAATAAATAATATTATTATTATTAATAATTTTAATGATTCATAATCACCAAAATTAACCTAAAATCAACCAAAGCTCTCTAAACAAAATCTTTAGCGATTCAATTTTAAGTACAGAAAAGTTACAAAAGAAAAAATAATTTCCATTAGGATTAGGTATGCCATAAACATCTTTTCACAACGAAATAACAAGCACACAATCACTCTAAATAGGAATTTAAAAAATAAAATAAAAAAAGTCATTGAAGTTTGTCTTGAAATCGGTCCATAGCCCATAGGCGTAGTAGTATTGTGGCTCTCTTGAGTGTTACTTTGTGCATTGGACGTAAAGTTTCCTTCGGTATGTCTAATAGCAGCAATTGTATCAGTGGCATAGGAGTTTCTCAACAATGCATTTATTTGGTTCTGTCAATCATAAAATGCTTTGATTTGGGAGGTTAGTCTTGTTTCAAGCGTTGGGGTTTGTGTTTCAAGCGTGAGTTTTTCGGGAAGTCAATGTTTTTTCTTTTTTTTTTTTTTTTTTTTGTAGGAGGTTAATGTATTTTCTAAGAGTGAGGTTTTTTTCAAGCGTGAAATATTAAGTGGGTGGTGAATATTTGCTCTTTTTTTTTTCAAGGGTTTTATGGTTGTTAATCTTTTTTTCACTCACTTTGGAGAGAGTGAGATATAATTGCCTTAGTGAGTGGTCTAGCAAGACCTTTTTTGGCACTTGGGTGGTCTAGCAAGGCTAAAAGTCACTTGGGTGGTCTATCAGACCTTTTGCGTCACTTGGATGGCCTAACAAGACTTTTGTGGATCTTAATCGCAGTAATACTACAGAAAGTATTGCAGAATTTGCCAGAACTAATCGACTCCATGGATATGAAAGGATGGCTACCACTTTCCCGTGCCGCATTCGACGGTTACCTTGAAGGCGTTCAGTATATCCTTACAAAATTTCCAGATTCTGTAAAGAGAAGAAACAAAGACGGTTTCTTTCGCATACACAAGGCCGTCGATGGTGGCCACAATAGTGTCGTAAGAGAGCTGATCTTGCGTTTCCCTGACACAAAATTTCAAAAGGCCAAAAGCGGTGAAACCTTGCTCGATATTGCTCATAGTGGTGACAAAAATAGGTTGTATATTTATTTAAAGAGATTGCCAGACTTCAATAAGATATCCACTATATCGTCGATTTACAATATGCCATGGGATTCTGATTCACATGATCGAGTTATTTAATGATTTGTAAGGCTTTTGAGAAGTTCCAATTACAGTCAATCTCATATAGGAAAGATAGAGACCAAAATCAGTCATGTCATATGTTTTATATTTTTTTTTTTGGTGCTAATGTCACAATTATATGTAACATGTAAGGTTCATTTTCGGAAACTTCGGTTAAAAAAAGATGGTTGTTGTGTCTTGTTTAGTAATGTTGTAACTGCCTTTTGATAAACTGTAAATTTGAGCTTGGAGAAAACAGAGAAAAATGGAGAGGAGAGATAATCCATCAGCTTGATTAAGTGGAAGAGTAAAATTAGGACCAAGCTAGTTCATTACTATTACAAGCCAAGCAGCAGATATACTTCAACTGCTAGAGAACTGAAAAAGTAACAAACTAGCTGACTCTGATAGAGGTCATTACAAACTATGCTGACTAGGAACAAACTAAAGAAAACATCTAGAGAGAATAAGCAGATATTCCAACAAGTTCCGCGCCACCTTGATAAACAATTTGAAGTGACATGGAAGGAAAAGTTATTTCGTAACTACGTTTAGCATCACCTTGATAAACAATATGTTTAGTAAATTTTGGTAACTTGAGGGAAAAAAAAGATAATTGTGTTTAGTAATTTTGTAAGTGCATTTAGCAAGACCTTGATAAGCAAATTTATTAAGAAAAGACAAAAGTGGATGAGAGGAGGAGGAAAGAGAGAGGAGAGAGATATGATTGGTGTCAATTAAATGTCTACATGACCTAATGTAATTAGACATGTTCAACCACATACATTTTTCTCCTCTTTTGACATTTGGTTGGTATTTAGCAATCATCATTCTGAGTTTAGAGTACTTCAGCCACATCGATAGATGCTTATATTAGTACATAGGTTTTACCTAATTTTTTTAAATAAGGTGCAAGTGTTCAACAAGTTGTATGTATTCTTTTCCACAAGTGAAATGATAACTGAACTAAACTGAAAAATAATTAAACAACAAAAATAGCAGCAACCACAACAATAATAGGTACAATGATAATTGAGGGCGTGTTATTTTCCAATTAACTAGTCGGCTAAATAAATTGAACTCAACTAATTAACTGAATATGTTAACCGAACAAACTGAACTCACCGTATAAGTTGAAATATAAGTGAAAGAAATAAAACACCTTTAATCACATTCTCTTATCATATAAGTCTTGTATAAAACTATTCCACTGTGGGACGGGGTGACTTTTATGGAAAATAAATAAGTTTTATACAAGTTTTTGTGAATCAACACCGTTAGACCTTGCTTTTCAGCCGTTGAATTCGCGTACCAAATCCTCAATACTTCTATCCCCAAGCATCTCCTTTAGCTCAGATGCATGTTGCTTTGTCAAATGTTTAACCACTTTTTTCCTCTTATGCATAAGGGCAACATGAAGAATGGTGTGATGCTCACTGGTTTTTTCGTATATCATGGTAGGAGAACGCGATAGGAACTCTTTTAGGACATCAACATGACCTCCACTAGAAGCCTTATGTATTGGAAATGATCCATCAGCATCACGTTCTTTTGCACAGTTTGGAAATTCCACAAGGAAGTAAGAAACTATATCACAATAACCTTTGTATGCTGCATAAGATATAGGCTTCCATCCGGTTTCGTTTTTTGAGTTGACAAGAGAGCGTATATTATCCAGCAGTACCTTCAACATTACTGCATTTGCACATAAACCAATTTAATTTTCATCTATACATGTGTACACAAAAACTTGTATAAGGCGGTCTTATCGTAACTTTAAGAAAATAAGAGTGAAAGTCACTGCTCCTAATATATAAGTGAACTTTACAATTTTTTTTAATAGTGACTCCGATTTTCAATGAGTTGGTCTCACACAAGACTTGCTCGAATTTCTTTTCAAATAAAAACTATTTGAGTGATGGATAAGTTTGATCACATAAACAGAAATGAACTAATATTAAGTTGAGGAGAATATAATGGAGCCTTAATCATGCTTAACTTCTTCCCTAAGAGCTTTGATCTGGAATGGTCCAAATAATGGAGATTACCTTGAAGATATTCCTACATATATGTGTTTATTATAGGATGCAAAGTGTGGAGTACTACTAATATAAAATTTAAATTAAACATGGGAGAATTATTTGTTGGGGTTTGGTATTGACTATTGACCCAAAAGACCTTGGTAGCAAAAATGGTACCAACTACCAAGTCTTTGGCTTTGATGTATCAAACGAGGGAGAGGGCCGGGTGGGTAATTGATATTCCCTCCATTTTATAATTACATTATACTCCCTCCGTCCCTTTTTTATCTTCTCACTTGATTTTGCACAGTCTCTAAGATGGAACTTTGACTATTAATAACTTTAATTATATAGATATAATTATATTAAAAAATTGATATTGTGAAAATATAATCTCTAACGATCTAAGAAATGTATTTTGATCTTATAATTCTTTATATATTTTTCACAAATCAATGATCAATATTTATAAAGTTTGACTCAAAAATCAAATGAGAAGATAAGAGAGGGACGAAGGGAGTAATTTGTTTTTTCATGTTTAAAGTTTACAAATTTTGACCAATTATAAGTAATTAGTTATAGGGATTTACTTATATTGTAAAGGTACTACTTTTTAAATAGTACTTTGGAAAAATCTTATTTTATAATAGTTTCTTTAATATATCTATAACTATTAACGGTCTAAATAATGTCTTCGAAAATGTGAAAAAACAAGGGTGTTACTAAATACCGCCCCTAAATTACTACCTACCGCCCCCCCCAAATTCCAATTTTGCCCTTTTTTAAATTTTTACTTATCCTCTCCCTCTCTAACTCTCACACCAATTCTCCCTCTCTACCACCCACTCTCATACCCAATCTTCATCAACATTCACTCAAGCAACGGCCGCGGATGTCTGCCGGCGACCAGGAAGTGCCGTCGACGGTGGCGGAGGTAAATTTTTTTTTTTGTGCATTTTTTTTGCACAATCGTCTGCGATTTCAGATTCACCCATGGGTGAGTCATCTGCGATTTCAGACTCACCCATGGGTTAGTCGTCTGCGATTTCCGACTCACCCATGGGTGAGTCGTCTGCGATTTCCGACTCACCCTTGGGTGAGTCGTCTGCGATTTCAGACTCACCCTTGGGTGAGTCGAGATCGACAGACGACTGACCCTTGGGTGAGTCGAAAATCGCAGACGACTCACCCATGGGTGAGTCGGAAATTTCAGACGACTGTGCAAAAAAAATATTATTATTATTATTTATTATTATTATTATTATTATTATTATTATTATTATTATTATTATTATTATTATTATTTATTGTTATTATTATTATTATTATTATTTATTGTTATTATTATTAATATTAATAATATTATTATTATTATTATTATTATTATTATTATTATTATTATTATTATTATTATTACTGATTATTGTTTAATTAATTAAAAATGTGAAATGATAGAGGGGAGGAGCCGGTAAATCGGTGCCGAGCTAGTTCACTAAATAACCTCGGCACCGATTTACCGGCTCCTCCCCTCTATCATTTCACATTTTTAATTAATTAAACAATAATCAGTAATAATAATAATAATAATATTAATAATAATAACAATAAATAATAATAATAATAATAATAATAATAAATAATAATAATAATATTTTTTTGGTTCACTTCAAGAATTTGTGCACGTCCACTCCAGGGTATCCACCATACAATCGATCACAGTAACTATTTATCCGGAGTGTAAAATAAAATTTAAAATTATTATATTTCAAAAGTTAGTTTGAACGTCAACTACTAGTCCTCCTATTTAGCTGGATTAGTTTCTTTGACTTGAGATTTGTTTGTTAGTATTTACATGCCAGTAACAAGATTTCTACCTTATGTGTTAAACATGTCTTTACCGTTTGCACCATTATTGTGTTTGTTAGCATTCATCATAAACTGCTTGGCTTCACCATGGAGTTGGATCAAGCATAGACAACTCACAATTAGTAATAATATTAAGTAAAAAAATGTAAGTTTTATGTTCTATGTGACGACTCGATGGTTTTATTTTCTGATTAACCTGAGATGCTTGCTTCAATGTTGTGTTTAACTTCAACTGAAATTTATCTTTTTTTTTCATTTCTTAAACTTTTGATTTTCGAGGACGAAGGACCAACCAAAGAAGCATCCTGTAACTATAGATTAAACAGATACAGGAAGCTCAATCGTTTTCAGCAGGTAAGATATCATTGTCAGAACATAAAATGTTCAGAGTTTCTTTTGCAATCACATTTACAACTTGGAGAGAAATTTGTTACTTCAAGATGGAGCCAGACAAGATCATACAAAAAGCTTAAAAGAGCTAACAATATAGAATATGAAACAAATTTATAGTGTAAAAACAGAACAATATGGTAACAAATAGTCAGTGAAGAATGTGCAGAATCAAAAAGTAATCCACTTAAATATTTGCAGAACAAGAATAGTTGGATCCAAAAATTCCCCTTTGGGATTAATAGGGGTGAGGAAACATTAGCTTCATTGGCTACACTTTTATTGGAAGTTAGGGATTGATTTTACCCTGAAAATCTACATTAGAAGATTGAGTCAGTTTGATACCACAGAGCAACAGGATGGAAGTCACAGAGAATCGAGCAAAAAAAAAAGTCACTGAGAGAATCAAGGGCACTCAGGCAGTCGAATGGTATCTGTGGATCTCGGGTCAAACGGAAACAACCTCTCTACGAGACTCTAACGGGAGTAAAACTGTGTGCAACCGACCTCTACCCCTACCCTGCCTTGATGTTCAGTAGCTGCTGCAGCACTTCATTTAGTTGAAATGAGCTTAGTAGTTCAGTAATTTTCATCTTTTCCTGGCCTGCCATCTTTAAAAATTAATTTACAGTAATATATGATTCTAGCACTTTGCCAAGAACTATGCATAATATAGCACAAGAGTTTGAGAACATCGAATGTTATTTAGATGTATATTTGCATACATCTTCCATACAAAAGTACATAATTACACTCATACTGATCATTAGTCGGAGATAGCTAGCTGCCTAGCTCTACCCATACAAAACAAAATGCAATTTTCATAGACGGGCTCTTCAACTGCTTATCATCACCATTCCTGAAACCATAGGGTTAAAAAGCTCGACACCGATTTACCGGCTCCTCCCCTCTATCATTTCACATTTTTAATTAATTAAACAATAATCAGTAATAATAATAATAATAATAATAATAATAATAATAATAATAATAATAATAATAATAATAATAATAATAATAATAATAATAATAATAATAATATTAATAATAACAATAAATAATAATAATAATAATAATAATAATAATAATAAAAATAAATAATAATAATAATAATAAATAATAATAATAATATTTTTTTTGCACAGTCGTCTGAAATTTCCGACTCACCCATGGGTGAGTCGTCTGCGATTTCCGACTCACCCAAGGGTCAGTCGTTTGTCGATCTCGACTCACCCAAGGGTGAGTCTGAAATCGCAGACGACTGTGCAAAAAAAATGCGCAAAAAAAAAATTTACCTCCGCCACCGTCGACGGTTCGCCGGCAGACATTCGCGGCCGTTGCTTGAGTGAATGTTGATGAAGATTGGGTATGAGAGTGGGTGGTAGAGAGGGAGAATTGGTGTGAGAGTTAGAGAGGGAGAGAATGAGTGAAAATTTAAAAAATGGCAAAATTGGAATTTGGGGGGGGGGGGGGGCGGTAGGTAGTAATTTGGGGCGGTATTTAGCAATTCACAAAAAGAAATCTTCTCTCTATTTATAAAGCTGGCATATTTCCTGAGTTTTGAGCCATGCCACATCATTAAATGTATTATTAGAATAACTTAAAAAAAATAAAATTCAGAGTTTGACTTGGATGAATGAGTAGAGTTTTATAAGTGTTATAACTTAATCTTTGTCGAAACTTCAAAAGCAAATGTAATCTTCTACACCTCTTCAAAAAAAATAATATTTGTACCATCGTATTTGCATCGGAAAATACTTCAAAATGAGATGCATTTACAATATGTTTAATCTTAACGTTATCCAATTTCAATTATGATAAATATATTTTAAAATATATAATATTGAAGAATAAAAAAACAAGAAAAATAATAAAAATATATATAACTTTAACCCGTGCATCGCACGGGCATTATTACTAGTGACAACGTAATTACGAGAGGGAGACAGTAGTACCTACCTATGTTCTTCGTCTTGATTGCCATATGAGCAAGGGGTGCATCAGGTCGGACTAGTTTCTTTATGGTTGTTTCACGCATTCTTATTCCAGGCAGCAATTTGAACAGCTTCTCAACCAATTGAGCGTGATTGCCTTTTACTGCTAAGAACAATGGAGAAATCCCAGCATGATTAACCTCATACGCTGCATCTGGTTGTTTCTTTATCAAATAAGAAGCCACTTCATGATGTCTTTCAACTTCTATGGCAAGGTGCAAAGGCGTATCCCCGTCCTTTTTGGGTTCCGACACGGATATCGCCTTTGGACCCTTGGTGATAAACTTGACTAGCTCCTTGACCGTGTCCACGTGTCCGCTTCTCGCAGCCACGTGAAGAGCCGTGTCCCCGTCCGTGTTCTTGGTCCGAATTAGACCGTGTTTCCTCTCAAGGAGCCTTTTCACATCTTGGTGTCGCCCATTCTTGCTCGCTAGTGATAGGAGCCTTTTCCCTTGCACTACCTCATCATCATCGTCGTCGTCGTCATCATCGCTGTCGTCACCCTCTTGCTCCTCCTCTGAGTGCAAATTAGCACGATCTTTCGCAAAAAAACTACTGGCTAGTGCGTAGTCACCTCCATATTCATCTGCAGAGACGGACTCACCCGAAACGTAGCCACCATCATCGTCGTCGCTCAACATAGAGCGACGACGTTGATGAGCTTCTATAGCTGCGTCTAGCTTCTTACCCCTGAATGCTTGTGACTCCTTAAGGGCTCCTAGAGCACCCTTCAAAATTTCCTGGCCGTCACGACGTTCCGGTAGCTCTTCGAGATCTTTGCCCTGAATCTTGTTCTTGCTACTATTACCATTTGATCTCTTTCCCTTGTTTTTCCTTCCTTTGGACCCCATTACTGTTAATTAGCTAGCTAGCTAGCTGAATTTGGTGTACGTTGAGTGACAATAGCTGCCTGCAGGGATACAGGTATAAGGTCTTCTACGGGCTTCAATAGAGGGGTATTCTAGATGCCCTGCGAAAAGAGTTGGTTCCTTCACACGGTATCAGAGCAAGAACTTTGAATTCTGGGAGGCCCCGGCCCATTCCCTAAGTCGAATTTTTCAGTATAAGGGTTTAAACTTTTGGTTGAGTTGGATATTTCACAAACCTTATAGATAAGGCGGCCACAAGTATAACTTTTTTATTGGACGTATCAGTTTTCACGTATAGTGGTATCACTCTTTTGCTTATAGGTATCACACCTCATATATAAGGCTTTGTATGACAATTCATCAATGTATTAGTCAAACCGTCCACACCACACAATGCAAAGAAGAAGCAAAGCAAGACTTTTAATCAAACCTTCTACCAGAACATGACAAGACTTTTAAGCAAAGCAAGGTCAAGAAATGACATAATTTTCTTAATCAACCACTTCACGAAACAGCTGATGCAGATTCTAAAAAGTAGGCCTTGTCAGAGGTCTGAGGAATATCTAAAACGCGTTTGGTTATTTAATAATTAGACTTAATTAATTGGAGTACATTATTGAGTGGTTTGTTTTGGAGCCTAATATGGGATTAGGGATGAAGGTGGAGTGAAAATTTTATGATTTCCAGTCACTTACACTAATGATTATATGATGTTATCATGAGTGTGTACTTTGGCGTTTTTTCCTTGCGAACTGTCTTTCTTGTTATTGGTTATTGATGATTTAATGAAAAAAAAGAGCAGAGCCTAGCCAAACTCAGTATGCTTAAGTTAGTACTCTAGCCTTTATTTTCCGAGCGAGTTTTGACCGAATATGTTTAGAGACCATCGCAATATAATTACACTAACTACCAAGCATTTGGACAGTCTCTCAAAGAAATCAAACTTCATTTCATACTGTTGTTCTGTATTTTCTCCCACTTAGCTGACTGGTGATTACTCCACAGCAGCCAGAAACAAAACCACAAATCATGTCACAGCACTCACCAACTAAGTCCCTAGTTACTGACACAACTAGAATGAAATCTGACCCATCAAAACTAGAGGTGAAAATCCATATCCTAAAAGTTCTGTTGTCGAGAAAGTTCAGGGATCGAGAGAAAGCGGAGCTAAAAGAGCAGATGATAGACTCAAGAAGAAAGGCTAACGATGTGTTCATAGATTCCTCTGACGAAGACAGCCAAAAACAGACACAAAAGCTATATAACCAAATCAAAAAGATGGAAAAGAAAATACAATTTTACACAGTTCAATACACGAAAATGGTAAAAGGAATGAAAGCAAGAAGGGGCAATGATTATGAGGCCTACGAGGTTGATTGCGGTACTGATGATAGCGAGGAACTGATCAGCTCCTCTGAAGACGATGATAGAGTAGAAGATCACCACAATTCTGTAAGTCATACTATTACTATTAACTGAAAAAATTAATGTATTGATTATATATTTATAAAGACATACAGATTGTTCATACAAGAAGTATTGCTAAGTCTGTTGGGATATTGCACTGTTAATGGTTCCTCTTGATTCAACCTGCAAGAAAGACCAGAAAGGAGTCGAGAATGAGGATGAAAAGGTCCTTGAGGGTGAGGCTCGACTGCTGGCTATGGTGCGGAAGGGTCAGGATGAGGATGTAATCGAGATGATAAAATTGGACCCGAAACTGATACATTACAAGGACCCTGCAGGAAACACTGCCCTCCATGTGGCTGCAAGGTTAGGCAAGGAGGAGACTTTGAGGCACCTGATTCGAGTCATCACCCAGGCTAAGGGGAGTGAGATTGGTTTGTCCTTGTTACAAGGGATGAACGAGGACGGGGATACCGCTCTCCACCTTGCCCTTAAGATGGGGCACAAGGGGGTAGCATCTTACTTGATACAAAAGATGCCACTAGTAGCCTATGAGCAGAATAAAGAAGGGATTTCACCCCTTTACGTGTGTGTTAAAGCAAAGCATAGGGACCTTGTTGTTCAGCTGTTCCAGGAAATGCCTTCAAGTTCTGTGTTGGGGAAGAGGAGAGACAATCTGCTACGAGCTGGGAAGTCAGCCGTGGTTCATGCTGCCATTAAAGCTTACGATTTAGGTATGTTCTCAAATCTCAGAACTTCATATTTTGCTCTGAGTAACGTTTTTCTCTGTTCTGTTTGGTCTACAAATGACCAGTTTCAACTTTCATGGTATAATACAGTATAATGTATGTACTCTTATCTTAAAAACTGGACATTAACGAACCTTTAGCATCGGTGATCCTTGCATTATTTCTTTTAGATTATGTCTGACACTTCGTTCGTCAATTCAACATAGAAATGATACATGCATTGTTGGACAACGTGCCAATGCTCATGGACTCATCCAACGAAAAGGGGTGGAAACCACTTTCCTATGCAGTATTCAAAGCTCGTACAGATCAGATTGGCTATTTCACAAAGTACTTTCCTGAATTTGTGAGTAAACGTGATGAGGATGGCTCATTTCCAATACATAAGGCGGTGGTTGGAGGCAATGCTGGCATAATTGATACACTCATGCGTTGCAACCCGAAAGTAATATTTGACATTGACAGCAAAGGGCAAAATGTTCTTCACTATGCTGTCAAGTACAGCAGTTCTGAATTCAATTCCTTTATGAAGAAGAAGAAGCACCCTGATTTCAAGAAGTTAAAGGCTCTTAAAGATAATGACGGTAACACTGCCACAGATTTGGAGAAGAATATTTGCAAGCAGTGACATGCCGACGCCCACAAGCTCCCATGAGCAACAATTCTCTGTTCAATGCACTATTGGACTATGGGTTTGTATGATGTGATTTTTGGGTGAACTTTGATAACAAAAGTATCTGGGACCAACATTATGAATAATGTGGGATTGCAATTGTGGTTGGACAGGGGAAATACTCAAATACAGTACATTTGCTAAGAAATGGCATTCATATTTTGAAATTTTGTTTGGTTTCCAAAGAGGGAACATATATTTTCATCAAGTAAAGAAGAGAAATTGAATATATATTTTTATCAAGTAAAGAAGAAAATTTAGTTTTCGTTAGAGAGGGCCTATGGGTGTGTGCTTCTCCACTTCAATTAGAGTCGTTCTCAGTTCAGTGATGAAATGAACGATTCAGTTCAATTCAGTGACATGATTATTGTCTCACATGTTACTATTCAATTCGGTGGAAAAGAACACACCTACGTCGTTTGGGGGGTCATTCAATTCAAGAGTTTGGAAGGAGAAGTAATAGCTCGTGCCTTGTGCAGTGAGAGGATCCACCGGATCTTCCCGGATAAGTGCAGGGCTGCAGGCAGCAGGTGACTTAATCAAGCTCATAGTTCTGGAGTTCATAAATCTAGATGTTCTAATTTAATAGCAGATGGGCTAGCTAAACAAGGGATCCGGAGAGTGAGCGATTTTGCTGCTTGGTTCTAATGGCGTGGCTGTGATAGAGGCGTATCTTACTGGAACATGCTTAATGTTTTGTAATACGCAGCATTGAAGTTTGATCTTCTTAATAAAATTAATTACTTATCAAAAAAAAAAGGCTCATAGTTCTGGAAATTCATCTCAGAGGTTTTACTAGTGGTACCCAGAATAAAGGACTGTCAGATATTATTAGTTAATGTGGTGCATTTGCTGCATAAAAAGAGTAGTGTGGTTTTGCTGGGTTAGTTAACACTTAACAGTTGCAAATTGCCTTGTATGAGTGCAAGCTGCAGATACTTTTTGTGTCTCCTCCACAACCATCCTAGAAGATGGAAAGATGATAGGTATAGCTTGTACCTTGGCTGTTACATGTGTGTTTTTTACTTTCTCAGTGTACAGTAAATAACATACTGGAAAGTAAGGAAGCAATCATTATTATTGTCCAAAAGAAAACCATAAACATCCACACTGATTTATCGTCGAAAAGCTTAATACTTATTGAAATATCCTAAATTCCTAATCATACTTACTTTCACATTTCTCGGACACTAGTATCAACAAGAAGAGGGGACCAGAAAAGAAAAAACGCGCAATGGGATTCCTGATGTAAGGGGGGTTGTATAATGGGATGAAGAGCACAAGCACAACAATAATGGAAACATATCCCATGCCCAAGACAACATATGATAGCCATGGCATATTCTTCAGCACCACAAATATACCCGTCGTGAAGGCCACTGACATCATGGAGAGTGCAATTCCCAGTACAGGTAATGCAAGCCTGAGGGACACCACACTTAGCTTCAGTTCACCCACTTGTCCCCAAATGAGGGTCACAACCGATAATATGGAACAGTACATGGCAGCTGTGTTGGAAATCATGAATACGTTGAATGCTACTTTCTGATCCAGGGTTGCCAAACCTAATGGAGCAACCTGGTTGTACCCGCCAGGAAGAGTGAACCCAGCCGCAAATGTCACAGTAACCACAAGTGTCGCCACTAGCAGAAGGGTGTTGATCCTACTTTTGAAGTTTTCTAGTTCTTCCATTAGAATTGATTTCTTGGTTAAGCTTCCACTTTTGGTCTCTTCACTCTCTTCCTCCTTTCCAAGTCTTTCCTTTTTACTCTTAGTCTTGCTATTTCCCTGATCCTCATTTTGAAGTTTTTTGTTTCGCACAAAACTCTTCCTTGTTGCTTGTGAGCTTCGTGGTGCATTGACATATCGTAAAGCCAGCCATGTCAACCGCTACAAAATCAAAGAGCACATAAGTCCCTTTCCAGCATGGGGCTAGTTGATTTGTGGTGACAACTAATCAAGTGCTTTGCTCACTAACTGAACTAGTTGTCAAACAGGCTATAATTCATGGGATGATAAACCACTATTTTACAGAAGATCAAACGAAACAAAAGATCACGTAGAGATCCGTGATCTTTGGCCAATTATGTGCTTCACTAGAATTCCCAACAAGAGTAAGCGTCTTGGGGGGGACCCAGACTGTACCAACAAAGTGTTGACGGAGTTTTGATGATGACTTTTATTAAGAGTACTAAATCTTAGCATTCAAAAGGTCAGAATGTGCATAGCCAGCTACACCAATGCCATACAAATGTTCAGCCTGGAGGGCAAAGCTGCTTGCTTGGAGTTGACAATCAAAAACAGAGAGGTGTATCTCCCAGAGGAGAAAGTTTATCATATGATCAAGTTCAAAATCCACAGAAGGTTTATGCTCATTCCAAACACAAACCTCTTCGTGGACACTCTGAACCCGGATCCAGAAAGAGTCTCAGGAGGACTAAGCCACCCGCCAAACTTATTCCATAGTATGTCGATCTTGGCATGGAATGCTCGGGGTATAGCTCGCCCCTCCTTTCGTACACACTTTCTGGAGTTAGTCTCTTACTACAGACCTGATTTGGTGATCTTAACTGAAACGAGAGTTAGCCAAAAAAATACTGAAACCATTGTTAGAACATTACCTTTCGACAACTGGGTTTTGAGAGAGCCTCAAGGATTCTCTGGGGGTGTTCTAATCCTTTGGAATTCTCTAGTAAATTTCGATGTGGTATTGAACAACAAGCAGGGGATTCACGGCGTGGTACAGGTACAATCTTCTAAATTTCCTACGTTTTTTTCTTTCTGCTATATATGGAAATCCAGATTTAGCTATTCGTAAAGAACTGTGGCATGATTTGACTACTATTGCTGGTTCAATGTCGCTACCATGGGTTGTCATGGGAGATTTTAATGATATGGTTAGTCAGCATGAGAGACTTGGGGGTAACCCTATTAGTCAGAATAGGATGAACTTGTTCAATGAATGTTTAAGCACTTGTGAATTAATTGATCTTGGTTTTGTTGGGCAACGTTTCACATGAACAAATAAGAGAAAAAGGGGGCCTATTTTGGAAAGGTTGGATCGTGCTGTTGGAAATATCAGGTGGATACATGCTTACCCAAATAGCCTTATTTCCCATCTTCCTAGACTTTCATCAGACCATTGTCCCATTTTACTCCAATTTGATCCTTCGAAGCCTACTAAAGGGATTAGACCCTCTAGATTTCAACCCATGTGGTTATTAGAGCCCTCTTTTGAGCACTTGGTAAAGGATGATTGGTCTTTGATTAACTTGCCTTTGAATGGAAAAATGTTACACTTCCAAAAAGCTGCTAATTGCTGGAACAAAGAAGTGTTTGGCAATATTTTCAAAAAGAAAAAATCTCTCTATGCTAGACTTAATGGAATTCAGAAATGCTTGTGCGACTCTCCTTTGTCCTCTCACTTAATTGAGCTTGAAGAATTGATAACTAATGAACTGAACAACATTTTAGACCAAGAGGAGATTTTTTGGATGATGAAATCCCGTTGTAACTGGATTATTGACGGAGATAGAAACACCAACTTCTTTCATAACACTGTGAAAATAAGAAGAAAGAGAGCAAATATTTCGTGCCTTATGGATGATGTAGGTAATAATATCACTAATCCCATTGCTTTGTCTGCCCTGATTCAGAATTTTTTTGTGAAGTTGTTTACAACTGAAATGCATTCTGCCTGCTCAAGTGTGATTGCTGCCTTGCATAATGATAACCCTGTTATAAATTTGGCCCTCTCCCCTTCCCCTGTAGAAATCAAGGATGCAATGTTTAATTTAGGACCACTAAAAGCACCAGGTCCCGATGGTCTACATGCCATCTTTTTTCAAAAAAATTGGGAACTTGTAGGTCCTGACATAATTCCTTTTATCCAAAATGCCTTTCTCAGTGCCTACTTCCCTGATTGTTTTAATAATTTCCTTATCTGTTTAATTCCCAAGGTTGAAAACCCAACTGTTGTGAAACAATTTAGATCAATTGGGCTTTGTAACACAGTCTATAAATGTATAACCAAGATTTTGGCTAACAGACTAAGACCTTATTTACATGACTTAATTTCACCCAATCAAAATAGTTTCATTCCTGGTCGTGGGTCAGATGTGAATGTAATTGTTGCTACTGAAATCTTACATTCCATGAAAAATGTTAAAGGAAGAAAAGGTTTCTTTGCCCTGAAAATCGACCTAGAAAGAGCTTATGATAGATTAGAATGGAGCTTCATTAGGAATACCCTAAAATTCTTCAATTTTGATGATCATTCAATCAAGCTTATTATGCATTGTGTTACTACTTCCACTGGATCTGTCATTGTGAATGGTAATCTTACTGATTGCTTTCAACCCTCTAGAGGTATTAGACAAGGTGACCCTCTGTCCTCTTATCTGTTTATTTTGTGCATGGAAATGTTATCTACACTAATTCATGATGCTTGTGAGTCTGGGGAGTGGAGACCTTTTCTAGTTGGTAAAATGAAAGTTCCAATTTCTCATCTGTTATTTGCTGATGACTTAATTGTGTTTGGTGAAGCTAGTATTCAAACTTTTGACTGCATGATGGACACACTTGACACCTTTTGTTCTGCTTCTGGGCAAAAAATTAATTGTGACAAGAGTAAAATTTACATCTCCCCGAATACCAATCTAGACTTCATTGACCATGTTGAGCAAACTCTAGACATTCCAGTAAGAAAAGACCTTGGTATTTACTTAGGGTTTCCTCTGTCTCCCTATAGACCAAAAAAAAAACAAGGTGGATTTTATTGTTCAAAAAGTTAAAAGAAAGTTGTCTAGCTGGAAAACTAGGTGTTTAACCAAAGCTGGTAGGGTGTGTTTAATCAATTCCACCCTTAACTCGATCCCTAACTACTACATGCAGAATCTTCATCTCCCTGCTTCGGTTTTAGAGGATTTGGATAAAACTGTGATAAATTTTCTTTGGGGTGATGAGGAAAATAAAAAAAAGATTCACTTGATTAACAAGGGTATTGTTTTTAAACCCAAAGAAAGAGGTGGCCTTGGTATAAGAAGTAACAAAGTTATGAATAAAGTTTGGATGGCTAAACTAAACTGGAAACACTTGGTAAATGATAACTTAGCCCACAAAGTGCTTAAGAGCAAGTATGTTTGGAGGAAAAAACAACCAACTAAGTTTAAAAATGGTTCACATATATGGCAAAATTTTGCAAAGGGCTGGCAACTCTTTCAAGATAATTCTATGTGGATAGTTGGTAATGGCAAAGACATTGATTTTTGGAATGAAAATTGGACTGGATTGGGACCTCTCAATTCTTTGATCCATGGCCCCTTTTTAGATAGTGAACTGAACAGCAAAGTAGCTAAATATATCCTAGGTGGTCAGTGGAATTTCAATGCCTTACCTTGTGTGCTTCCTGACCATATTAGAAATACAATTCTTGTTGTTCCCTTACCCATGTATGATACTAATGACTTCCCTGTTTGTCTCCTTGCTGATGACAAGAAGTTTAATGCAAAAAAAGCATATGACCTCTTGGTTAAAAATGGGTTTAATGATGTGAATAATATTCGGATATGGAAATTACCTACTGACCCCAAAATTCAGTTTTTTATATGGATATCATGGTTTGACAAAAATGCTCATAACTGTACTTTGGCACAATGGGGAATGATGCCTAGCTCTTCTTGCTCCTTATGTCTTCATAGCATAGAGAATATTTTACACATTCTGAGAGATTGCCCAAACACTTCACTGTTATGGAAAAATTTTGACTTATCTGATACCTTTTTTAGTGATAACTTAAAAGAGTGGCTCTATAATAACCTCACTTCCACCACTACCTTTGACACTCTCCCTTGGCCCATCCTTTTCTCCTTCATTATCTGGAATTTATGGAAGAAGAGAAATGACAGAGTGTTTGGCAACAACTCCCCTCCACCTGATATTTGGCTGAAAAATACAAAAGCCAAAGCTTGGGAATTTTTTACCCACCAGCAACAGCAACTACAAAAGGAAAGGAGCAATCAGGAAACCTTAATCACTTGGGAGCCACCAATTTTGGGGTGGAAAAACTTGAATGTGGATGCATCATTTAATGTCAAGGAACAGGTTGCATCTGTTGCAGGAGTTTTGACAAAGTGTGGCAGACAGGTTTTTTCATGAAGACTAGGGCGAAGGATGCACTAACAGCTGAACTACTAGCTATTAGAGAAGCACTAAAACTGTTGAAAGACAACAACCTCAGCAATATCAACATCATCTCAGATTGTCAGAAGGCTGTTGATCTCATTACTAAAAACAGGTTAACATGTCACTATTTGTCTAACTTGATCTCGGATTGTAGGGAAATGATGAGGAGCTTGGAGCGGCTGAAGATCCTTTTTTGTTTTAGAGAACAAAATGAATTAGCGGATAGTCTTGCAAAGTTTGCCATGAAGACTACTGTATCTTTGAACAATTTAGTTAGAATTAGTACTATTCCTGAGGTCTGTAAGCACTATTATGATTTGGACCTTGTAGGCGCAATGCGCTCTCGCTTGTTTACAAGCTAATTTATTTGACGTACTCTTTTTCAGCAAAAAAAAAAAAACTACATAATACATGACATGAATATGTAAAACTTTTCATCATCAAAATGCAAACTCTAACCAAATTAGCATTCAGAAGATTCAAAACTATTATAAAACAATTGGATCAAGCAGTAGAGGTATTATGACAACCACATACCTCTTCAAAGGCAGATGACGAGGACCCTCCATAGATCTCAACAAGATCAAGAGCTGTCAATCCCTTGTTATTTTGCAGTTCCAGATTTACTCTTTCTTCTTGTGTCAAAGTAACTACCACCATAGGACGGAATCCCTTCGCAGCCAAATGCAACGAAGTGTTGCCATTTTCATCTTTTAGATTGATAAGCCTTTGAAGCTCCGGAACTTTCAACAGAACGGAGACCAGTTTAGATTT
The DNA here is from genome assembly GCA_038025085.1 of Tetragonia tetragonoides. Taxonomy (NCBI): domain Eukaryota; kingdom Viridiplantae; phylum Streptophyta; class Magnoliopsida; order Caryophyllales; family Aizoaceae; genus Tetragonia; species Tetragonia tetragonoides. Next base: position 15,705,846 of record CM076142.1, on the reverse strand, counting down.
TCCATTCCTAGCTGCCACATGAAGAATGTTTTGGCCTTGCCTGTTTAACAATCTGTGAGAGTGGTGCAGCTTTTTATAGACCTCAATTTGGCCCCCACTTGCTGCCTTATGAATAGGAAAGGAGCCGTCCTTGTCACACTTAAATGCACAGTTGGGAAACTTTTCAAGCAGATATAGAACCCCTTCAAGGTTACCTATAAAAGCAGCATGAGAAAGTGGTGTCCGACCTTGATCGTCATATGATTCAGCCAGATATTCATGACTGCTCAAAATCTCGCGTAGGATTTCTGTCCACAATCCAAAGAAAGACAACTAATCAAGAACTTTGAGGGTAAAACAATACGGTGTTGATGGCCAACATAGCAGAACAAAGGCAAAGTTAAACTAGAGATGCAGTCATATATGGTGAAAGACCATTGAAGTTTAGTTTCCTGTCTTGGGGAGAAAATCTTCCTAGTACATTACTTTCCTAGTAAACTACAGGCGACAGTTGCTGGTTGAACAGACAGAGAAAAAACAGTCGATTTGATCTGAAAATATTCTCTCTTCAGTAGTTAAGCAATTTTGCAAGCAATATTGACCAATGAAATGGTAAATGCACATCAACAGTTGCGCAACTGTCAATATCATTTTTTCACAACACTATAGAACCAAGAAACATTAACCCAGTCAGAGCAAACCTCTACAGATCTTATGATATATGCCTTTACTAAATATAAAGGTAATTGGTTGTCCGCATTCTCGACATCTATGGGAATCTAATATTCAAATGACACGAAATATATTGCAATGGTCTTTGCCTTGAAAGCAACTATGCAAATACCCAAGTTTCTCAACCCCCCCCCCCCCCCCCAAAAAAAAAAAAAAATCTATGCAGATATAGTGCTCGAAGGAGCATGACCATCAAATCATAGTGGTTCGAGTCCACTTCCAAAAATGTTCAAGCTTGGCCTCTTGGGTGAATGATAATAGTACTTGTTCAGGGAAGTTGAAATTCTACAATAACAAACTCAAAAATATTCTCCTTTAGTTGAAAAGATTACTTTCTAACACAGAAATAGAAATGCAAATGGGTTCGCATATAATCTCACAACCGATGGAGCTCTAAGGAAGGGTAAATGGATTTAAGGAAAAAAAATTACAAAAAAAAACAAGTTCAATAGTAACCAGGATGAAGAGGCTTTCAATAACAAAGGCATAGTAATCAACTATCAAATGCTCAGAGCAGAGAGACATGGTGACTGGTGTTTTAGTGCGGTGATGTCAATTATTGATGGTTAGTTCTAAACTATAATTTTGGAATATATGCTTCAACTGGCAACAGTTTTGAAAACCAGATTGGCAAAGCAACCAGCTAGTTCGAGCATGAGGTGATCATAATCATGTGGATCATGTGGATGACATGGCATTGAGCCTAAGATAATGGGGTCAATTGCTTCTGTATTTTATGAGCTTTTGTTTGCTACTGTCACTGAATGATCTCTTCTGAGCTTTTAATATAAAACAATTATCGAAGATAGATGAAATTTCGGACAAAGCTTGCGTTGTAACTCTACCCAATGAAAAAGAAAAAAGAAGAAAATGTCACCAAAGTAGTAAATCATTGAATTTTAACGAAGTAATAAACTAACAGTAGCTGATGTTACCTATGTCCATGGCCTCAATGGCAGCATGAGCGACAGACTTGCCCTCCAGCGGAGGCTTTTCAGCAGCCGGCTTCTTGTTCTCGTTGGAGATCATTTTCTGAGCAAGTTCAGAGTACCCAAACTTGATTGCCAAATACAGTGGAGAAACATTATCGGCATTCAGGCTGTAACAAGCATGACCATACTTATCTACCAAATGAAGGGCTATATCTTGTTGGTTATTCCTTACTGCGATGTGCAGTGCGGTTTCCCCTTTGTTATTTTTCTTTCTCAGAATCTCCTTGCCAATTTTGACATCGTCATCATACTTTTCCCAGTCAGTCAGAGCTTTGAGGGCATTAAGCTGCCCTGCCTTGGCAGCTGAATGAAATGCGAGATCCCCCTTGTTGTTCTTCCGTCTAATGACATCCTTACACCGAGGAAGTATGTCAGCAACGAGCCCAGCTTGCCCCGCACTGGCTGCAATATGAAGGATGGACTTTCCGCCCTCAGTCGACTCAAATTCCCACAAATTAGTCGTTACACATGAAATGCCATCTTTGTTCCCGCTGACCAAGTGATTGTACAAATCGGATCCGATTTCACATGTTGTCCTGCTGCTTTTTTCATTATCTGAGCTATCCCTGGATGTGTTTTTGCTGCAGGAGGGATCTCTTATGTGATTACACAAATCCATTCCCGGATTGCCTCTAGATGGCTGCCTAGCTGAGAAAGCAACACTGATATTGGAGGTAACTGAATGCTCTCAGTTATGAGCCCGCTCTCACTTCTCAGCAACACAATTCAGAGTATTCATTGCTGGTCTTTCTGTGAGAAACAAAACGCACTTTTTTGTTGCTAAATTGTAAGCTTAGTAGTCCTAACCTTGCATATTAAACTATTGACACCTTTCCTTTTCTTTATTTCTTCACATTCATTCTCCTTTCCAAATACCTTTCTATTAGTAAAGGTTGACTCAAGCCATTTTATAGAGTCAAGATTGTCATTTAGCATTCAGTCTTTTTATAACCACAACAGGACACCATTTTCAGACACTTTGAAAGTAGCTTAAAACAAAACGAAACCAAAGGGAAAATAAAAAAACCCACCACCACCTAACCCAACAAAACACCTTACTAGCTTATCTCATCTTAGTACTTAATTCTGATAATGTGAAGGCAACAGAAAGTCTAAATTCTTCTAGAAAAACCATCTAAAGTAGTTTCAAAGGTGAAGATTTTTAACAAAACAGTGAAGTCATTTTCTCTGTCTCTCATTATAGCACTGATGCTTGCAAACAGATATCTAACACCATTTATGACTTTTAACGTACGTTTTTTTCATGGATTAGGATCCTCACCAATACCTCATTTCCCGCATAGACGCACTACACTTGTGGATGCTTGCCCCGTGTTAAGTTGAATACTAACATGCGGCAAGCATCCACAAGTATAAAGTGTAAATGCGGGATATGGGGTATTGAACAGATCCCAATCCTTTTTGCGCACCTTAAATAAGTGAATCCAAAAGACATGAGCTCAGTAAACAACCTGTGATTTAGCAAGACAGCTCTCACACATTTGGAATCCTCAAATTCAGCATAATTGACCACCAGAATATACAAAAAAACAACACATAAAAACATAACTCACAAAAAAAAAAAAAATTACACATAAAAACAAGAGTACACTGAAATAAACACAAAACCCCAAATGCAATCATGCAACACAAGGAAGAACACTAATAAACATTTTTATCAGGAAACAGAAAAGGAAAAGCAGAAAGAAAATCCCACCAAGCAAAATTAGGATTATGATCCTCTCCAGTACCTCATTTCCCGCATTTACGCATTACACTTGTAAATGCTTGCCCCGTGTTAAGTTGAATACAAACACGTCGCAAGCATCCACAAGCATAAGTTTTGTGAGGTATTGGAGGGCTATGATGCTCGGACTCGGGTACGGGTGTCGGACTCGGATATGGATCCGAGAGTCCAATACGAGAAAATGATAATATGAAGATACGGGGACACGTATTATAAGTGTCCAAATTTATTATGTGGACACGGGGACATAGGAAAACTGAGTAATGGGAAGAGAAAAAAAAAAGCACAAAAGAAAGGAAGAGTCTGTATCCTTGATAAGTTGCGAGGAGAAGTCAAAAAGTTTAAACGTAGTTAAGTAATTGGGAAGGTAAAAGGACTGATAAGTTACTGGACAGCTGTAAAGTAGTGATAGATGAGAAATTAAATACTTTCTGAGAAGGTAAAAGGAGTGTTTTTTATAAATATTTTTTAATGGGTAACAGTTGTCAGTGGTTGAATTCTTTTAACCCCTCACTCTCCTACTTTTTGCCTTCCCCATATTTTCTCTCTCCTCCACACCCTCTCTCTCCCTCGTCTCTCAATTTCTTCTGTGTTCTCCATTTTAGAACTTCACCTCCTGCCATGGCTAGAAGCCCTGAAGTAGATCTGCAAATGCAGCAGCCGAGTTCAACTTTTTCTTGCCAGGTCCGACTCATATCCCGTGTTCGTACCCGGGTCGTGTCATGTTTACACGGATACGGCGGGGTAAACAGCCGAGTCCGAGCATGATAGTTGGAGGGATTAATTGGAGAGGATCTCATCTCCAAATATAGTGCGTAAATACGGGATATGGGGTATTGGAGAGGATCCCAATCCTTTTTGCACACCTTAAATAAGTGAATCTACAAGATATGAGCTCAGTAAACAATCTGTGATTTAGCAAGACAGCTCTCACACATTTGGAATCCTGAATTCAGCATAATTGACCACCAGAATATACAAAAACCAACTCATAAAAACATAAGTAATGCACATAAAAAAAAAACATAAAAACAAAAGAGTACACTGAAATAAACACAAAACCCCCAAATGCAATCATGCAAGTTTCAACACAGGAGGAACACTAATAAACATTTTTATGAGGAAACAGGAAAAGAAAAGCAGAAAGAAAATCCCACCAAGCAAAATTAAAAATGTCAAGGGAAAAAAACAAAGTAAACAATGAATAGATAAGTCGAAATTCAAATCTTTAACGCACCTCATAAGTCCCTTTTATTCCTCTTCTGTTCTCAAATTTACACTCTGTAGCAATTGCTGCACCACCACCAACAAAAGCACGAAAACCCATCCAAAAGAGGATCAAAATTGGAGCCATAATCAACCCAAATACGCTTAAAGGTTGAAAATACAAGGAAAGAAATTCCATGGTGAAATGCCGTTTGATTTGCTCAAATATACATCATTCACAAACTAATTTCCAAATTAGCTTCGGTTCAAAACTATTTCTCCACATATACACCACGTCGGATCGGACTGTGGCCTGGAAGCGAATTTAATTATTTTTTTTTTATAGCGAAAGGCAAAGGCGCGGTGGCCCATAGCGCTTTAAGTAAGCCGCTGAGTGCCAGCGCGGCTTTAATAAGCAGCTCTGGGCCACAGGGGCTTTGTAGAGCAGCTCTCCGCCACAGAGGCTTTTGGAAGCAGCTCTCTGCAACAGCGGCTTTTGCTGTTGCATTTTCCCAGCGCTTTTCTTTGTTAATTTTCCCCACATTTTCTCTGTAGACATATCAACCTGCATAACCAAGTACTGAAGCAGCAAAAAATCCAGACGCCGCTCAACCAATAGTTCATCCAAATTTATATTCCATTGAAAAAATAAACTGATAGTTGATCCAAATTACACATCTCTAAAAGATTTCATTAATCACCAACATAATGTCAATACAAGCCAAAATTGAATTAACATAACTCAAATCACCCAAAGAAAATACAACCAACACTACTCCTGCTTACACCCATAGCAAACAAAACAGTAGCTCACACCTAAACAACATTAGCAGTACAAAACCTATGAGCAACACCATTACAGTAGCTATGAACCAGCAATAACACCATCACAACAGCAGAACCAGACCTCTATGGAACTCCATCTCATCTCATGCTCTCCTCGATCCTCAAAGAAGGTGGAGACTCTATGATAGTTGACAATGATTGCACTGAGGATGTCATGGTAGAGCTCAAAGTAGATTTAGTTGTCCGAGGTCGTCGCCTAAATGTCAAAATGGAGAAGTTTTGGTAAAAGGAGATGCAGATACCGGTGGGGTGGGAGTAATTGGAGGGGCAGGGCTAGGGGAAAGGGAAGGAATCCACAGGCATTTCTGGAAGCGTAGACCATGGTTGAATAGGCATAAGTGGAGGAGTAGGCCGAGGCAAGGGTCGTGGAGGAGTAGGCCTAGGCAAGGCTCGTGGAGTAGGTCTAGGCAAAGGCTGTGGAGGAGCTTGAGGCAAAGGTCGTGGAGAAGGTTGAAGAGGAGGTGGAGTAAGTATTTGTGGAGTATGAGAAGGTGAAATTTCAACTGATGGTGTAGGAGAAGGTGAAATTTGAACAGATGGTGTAGGAGAAGGTGAAATTTGAACCGATGGTGGTCGTTCTAGATGTCGATCTGCAGGTGGAGACTCAAGAAGATGTCGACTACCAGCTGTATTTAGACATTGGTTGCAATACATCGCTATGTCGCCAAGTAAAGATCGTACATTTGGAGGATACTCCGCACCAGCTTGATCTAACTCACCTTGACATTTCTTTGCTATGGTGGCTATACCGTTGGTCTACATAAGACGTAAAGCACAATCAATAAAATGAAGTTGTTAGAAAAAATAAATACAAATTATTATACTTACCAGCACACGCAATTGCTCATAACCAGGTTGATACTCAGTTGGAGATGATGGTAATAATGGAGTAATAAAGCGACGTGTAATTCCTCTATACCATATTATATAAGGATCATTATACTCCATCTGTCCACGAAATAAATCACCAGTAACAACACTCTGAAGACAGCTATCCCACTCAGAAACATAGACACGATGATGTTTGGCCCAATCCATCTTGTTCTTTCCACGACGATCTGTTTTATGCAACTGAAGATCAGTGTCACATGGCATAGGAACCAACTGCCGAAGACCAAATTGACGCATAACACGATCAGGCAAATGCATCTCAACAATGTCAAAACATATGAGTGGGGCCCTGACACGCCACACAGTGTCATCTACCTCCGGCAGTGACTCCAAGATTTGAGAAGTATATGGCTCCCATATAAACTCCAAAGTAAAAAATTGATTGCTCATTTAGAAAATAAATACAGTGCCTCTTTGTTTAGTGTTGCAGGTGTTGTGAGGAATCACAACAAACAATGGTTATTGACTTACTAGCAACAGCACTATTCACAAAGATGCAATGAGTCTCTAGCTAAAGCAACACTCAAATGAGATAAACCTGATCATCACGCTGATGGTCCAGTGCGTCTCTATAATATGCAAGTCCTTTTGGCAAGTCAGCCCTCTGAAGTGATCTTCGAAGCCACCTGTCATCATGCAATAAAAAAAAATTATAGCTTAAAGTAAATTTTCTAAACAGTAAGAGTACATATGAAGTTATCATATACCTGCATCCTAAAGGATCACGATCAGGCTGATACTGCTCATTTGGTTCTATATCCGGGTCTATATGAGAGCCGAGAACTGGTGTACCAATAGGAATGCGCTCCCAAGCCCACAACTATCCAAAGACAAATATATCAAACACAAAGTCATATACACCTCACATGGGAATAAGCTAGTCAGTGTATTACCTGTAAGAGTATCAAAGGTCCAGCAATATCCTTCACACCTCGTTTAGACGCCCGACAAAGGTGGCGATACATAAAGGCAAGTGTCGCACCTCCCCCAGCTGTACTCTGATGCTTTCCTAAGATCCCGAAGCAACGGCAAATAGATGACCTGAATCTCATTGCCTGACTTATCAGCAAATAAAGTCCCTCCCATCAATGCAAGGATATATGCTCTAGCATGATACTGAATAATGGCATCATTTGCATCCGGTGGGAGAACATTGAAGGTTTCTATAAGCCAACCAATCTTTAGAGCAGATCCTGAAAGCATCCCCATTGCTATTATATATCCTAACAACTCCTCTACCAACCCAAACCAATTATGATCGGCAGTCTCTGTCACTGGATAGCCACGCACTGGAAAGCGCAGCAAGACTGCTACATCTTGTAAAGTTATGGTGGCCTCACCAACAGCAAGGTGAAATGTATGAGTCTCTTGACGCCACCTCTCTACTAGAGCGGTAATAAGTCCCCTATCTAAAGGTAAAAAACACCACTTATGTAAGCCATAGAAATCGGCTTCTCTAACATAATCTAAGACACGACTATCTCTTTCTCCCCAATCTTGCAAAGCCTTCAAGTGTTACCTGTAGTTTAAAGGTGTTGAAACCTGTAAAACCAATAATTAGTTCAACAAATGAGTCATCAATTCTGGAGGAACTGCATGGACCTTCTTCTTTGAACTATCTGTTCTAGCCATTAAGTCAGGTAACTATCTGTTCTATTTCAACCAATAATTTCTGAACATTAATGTGGAGGCCTTTGCCTACACTGTGTGTGTGTGTCAGTGTGTGTATATAATGTCCCTAGTTGCTAGATGATTTAGTCTGTTTTGTTTGTTTTCACATTTCTTCAGCTTACTTGTAATCTGCTTTGCAGAACCTCTTGCTCTGTTGGACCCTTTGTCACTTTGTGGCATTGCAAATTAGAACTTTGATGAACTCCACAGGTCAAGGACCACAACTATGACAATAAGAAACAGAAAGCACATTACCTGACCACTCCACACATCTTGACTTCTATGGTCTTGTTGTAATGTAAGAACGGATGGATCATGAGGTCCCGGATCCACCGTTAACTCCATGAAATCTACAAAAAGAAACTAATTTATGAATTCTCCAAAACATACAAGAAATTAATTTATGAATTCTCCATGTAACCAGAATATATGAATTACAAGAGAACATATATTAAAAATAAATAAATATGTATATAGTATATAAGTTTACCCAGAATTGACATCATTCCTCACTCTTTTATGACAAGTCTTCCTATTGTGGCTCTTATTTCCACACAAACCACATGTCACCTTTCCACGAGGGTTCTCATCCATCTCATTTCGAAGCCTCTTTGATTTTGGTCGCCCTTTACCTCGCTTTATCCTATTGTCAGCAATAACAGTTGGTCCTGTATAAGGTGTCCAGTAGGCTTTATCGGGAATGGGCTCAAAGTCTGGCTTGTATGTTTCATAGTACCCGATTGAAGAGAAGAATGAGTCTATGAATTTAGCCGGTGACAAGCTATACTCTCTGCAAACAGCAAGTACATGAGAGCATGGGAACTTGTATAACTGGAGCTTCTTGCAGGTGCGAGACCTTTGCTGGAAGTTCACAATATGAGTATGACTACCTTTATGCTCCCTACCTCCTTCGCCAGTGGTGACTTGATATTTCCCAATTTGGTGATTGTGAGCATCTATAGTGTGGTGTGCTGCTTTGGCCATGTTGTTTTGGAGCAAATTAGTCAATTTTTCACTATATGCATGTTGTTCATGAAGTCTTTTCAAGGCCCATCCACGTCTTTCAATAAAATAAGCATTCACCCTATAGAATGAGCACTTCACAAGGGTTGTGATTGGTAGAAAACGTGCTCCCTTCAACACACTATTGAATACTTCAGACAAGTTAGTCGTTATGATGCCATACCTTCTCCCACCATCATGACAAAGGGACCACATACACAAGGGAATATCAGAAAGATATTTATGAGCAGTAGCATTCATTTCACTTATTTTCTTGAATCCAGCATCAAATTTCTTGTCTTGGTGTTGCTCAGCTGACCAACCAAAGAGGTTTCTCAAGTGATTATCCTTGTGTCGAGTATTTAAGTTGGAGGCAAGATGGCGCAAACATAGTCTATGATGGGCATATGGCTCATGCCACTCACCATATGGATCGTTCATAGTGGACATGATACCCGGATGTCAATCTGAAATAACACAAAGATCATGTCTTTGAGTGACATATAATCTTATGCACGCCATAAACCAAGACCAGCTACTTCCATTCTCCCCTTCAACAATGGCGAATGCAAGTGGGAACAATTGTGTATTAGCATCACAACCCATTGCAATAAGGAAGTCCCCTTGTACTTGCCATATAAATGGGTTCCATCAATACTAATAAGGGGACGACAATGTTTAAACCCCTCAATAGAAGGTGCAAAAGCCCAAAACACCCTTCCAAATATCTCAACAGATGGGTCGGTTGTCGGCTTGTTAGCAAAATGTGCAATAGTCCCAAGATTTGCTTCTTTCATTGCTTGCATGAAACAAGGAAGGTCTTCAAAGGATCTCTCCCAATCACCAAATATATGAGCAATTGCTAGTTGTTTCGCTAGCCAAGCCTTCTTGTATGAGATGGTATACTTAAAACGTTCTTGTATTACCTTTATGATGGCACGAACTTTAATAGAGGTGTCTGCACGCACAAGATCCTTAATTTTATGGCTAATAAATTCTGAACCCAGCTGAAAATGATCCTTGGGAACAGAGTCACTAACACAAGAGGGTGCGTGTGGGCATTTGTAAACACTGATTCTAAAAGCATCCGAGAATTTGCTTTTACTTGCATGAAGCCACCAATGGCATGATGGATCCCTATTACATACAAGTGTCACTGAATCTTCACTAGACCGCTTGACTTTGAAACTCTGGTTCCTCATTATGGAATATACTTTTACCACATCCTTCAGCACCGTCTTATTATCAAATTCATGACCAGGACGAAATTCATCGCCCTCTTTAAATACATATTTAGCCGTCCAACTCCTCCAAGAATTAACAAAAGATTCATTAATAGGAGTGACGCTAGCAAAGTCTGGAATAGGAGCACCAGAACCAACATCAACCTGCTCATCTCCAGAGCCATCCCCTTCAATGTCTTCACTCCTCGGAGAATCAGGTTCACTATCATACCCAACATCATTCATATCCCCCAACATGTGGTGCTCACCACCACGATTGAAAGAACACAAGTTTTGTTCCACAAAGTATTGATCATCGATGAGCATTCTAGTAAAAGACCTGCTAAATGGTGGGTTTTCCATTGTTGAGGAACTAGGATATGATGCTAAGCTTAGATTAATACACTTTTCAATTGGTGTCAATGAGTGTCTTACACTAGCCCAAAAAGCACTTAATGAGTTGTCATTTTCTAGTGGTATTACTTTTACACATCCAAGAGTCTTATATTTCATTTTCACCTTCAATTCAGAACTACTTGGATCAAGCTCCATACTCTCGTATATCTTTTTGAGTAACTCACTAAAACACATCTGACTATTGGCAAGCACAAAACAGAACCTTCCACCACTATAACTAACATCTACTCCTTTTCAATAATATCTCCGCCATAATAACATATAATAGGGTAAGCTGAGTATTCCATCTTCCTTGTTCCATGCAAAGATATCAAATTTATTAAACCAAAACAACAATAATAATCACAATTTATGAGTAGCATATAATTATATGGAGTAACTGTTTATTAGGTAACAAAATTGAAATAAAAGTTGCAACTGATTCAATGGATTAAACATTACATAACAAATTCACACCCAATTTATGAATGAAATTATTTTAATCACTATCAAATGAAACTACAGTACCATGTAACCAGAAATACTATGAAAATTCAGAACTAAATAATCAGAATGCAATAACAGAGAACAGAGGCCTATTTGTCGAATTACTGATGATAGTTGAAAAAAATTAACAAAATAGCATAATCTCAAAATTAGGGTTCTACTCCTCACAAATTATAGCCCGATTCAAATAAAGACTCAACCTTTGGCAAAATCTAGAACTAAACGCATGAAATTAGGGTAAAGAATTACCTTTTCTCAAACTTCCCCTAAAAGATTAGGGCTTCAAGAAATTTTGGGTTTTACTAGATGTTGCCGACTGTAGAATGAAGAAACAGCACGACGAGGCTGACCGGCGACGAGCCTGGCCACGACAGGAACTGAGTACGCGGCGGGCGAGGGGGAGGGCAGCAGTGAGCGCGGGGGAGGGAGAGCAGGGTAGTGTCAGCAATGATAAACGCGGGGATGAGAGTGATTCGAATGGTCACAGAGGTATTGTTTGTTGGAAAAATAGAAGGAAAATGAACCGCTGTGGGTGACAGCGGCTTATGTAAGAGCCGTGTTGGCGCACAACGTCTTTGTTGAGCAACTGTGGCCCACCACGACTTTGTCTTTCGCTAAAAAAATAAAAATAAAACTCGCTTCCTTGCCACAGTCCGATCCTACGTGGTGTATATGTGGGAAAATAATTTTGAGTCGAAGCTAATTTGGGAATTAGTTTGTGAATGATGTATATTCAAGCAAATCGCCGGCACTTAAACACGGCACTATTCGCTTTTGTCAAAAAAAAAAAAAAAAAAAAAACCACGATATTTGAAATTGGTGCTTAGAGCATGGCTATCCATGTTCACCACCAAGTTCATAGAGGAAGAGAGAGACTGGTGAACAAACAAAATGCCTACTATCCATGTTTATCACAAGTTCATGAGGAAAGAAAGAGAGGAGAGAGACTGATGAACTTGGGGCAAAATATAACTTGTAACTTGTAAGTGCAAGGGATCCCATAAAATAAAATAAAATAAAAAGTAAAAGAAGAGGGAGGCGAAAGAAATAAGGGCTTATTTGGTTGGGCTGATATTGAGGGCCGGAAACAAAATAATAAAGCCTATTTCATTGATAGTTGACTAGTTGTAACTTGTTTGGTTGACTCACTTGAGGGTACGGTTGGACGTGTTGGTTACCCCAAATCTTTAATCAAAGGTTTATGGGTCCGGATTATTTGATTTCCCTTCTTACATTTGGGTTTTTGTCTTTCTCTTCGGCAATGTGAGGAGAGAATGAAAAAGCTTGGAATGTTGCCTATAGAGGGCTGCTTCAAACTAGAGTTGTTTAAAAGCGGGCTTTAGTTGGATGCAAACAGGACTTGACATGACTTTTTGGCATATGGGACGAGTCGGTAAGTGGGCTTGAGTTGGATCTTTATAAAAGCACCAAAAAGAGTATATTTCCTTTGTGACACAAAGATACCAGCCTTTGCAACATTAATCTTAAGGCCTAGAAAATATTTGAGAGATCCTAGATCTTTCATATGAAATTGAGTGTTGAGGAAGGCCTTTAATTTTGTTATTTCTGATTCATTGTTGCCTGCTATCACCATGTCATCCACATACACTAACAAGGCAAGGAAACTGTTTCCATTTTTCTTTGCAAACAAAGAATAGTTAGCTTTACTCTGAACAAACCCATAGGTTAGTAAAGCAGAAGATAGTTTAGCAAACCATTGCCTTGGTGCTTGCTTTAGGTCATTTAAGGATTTTACAAGTTTGCAAACCACAGGGGATTTAGTTGCCTTCCTTTTGGACCTGCACTCCCCCTGATTGGGTGTAATGGGCTGACCAGGACCAGCATAGCCATTTGGTAACTGCATATAAACATCCTCCTCTAGATCTCCATGTAAGAAGGCATTTGTGACATCCATCTGGCACATATGCCAACCCTTGATAGCAGCCACAACTAAAAGAGCTCTCACAGTAGTCATTTTGGCAACTGGAGCAAATGTCTCCTCATAATCTATTCCTTTCTTCTGACCACAACCTTGGATCACTAGCCTAGCTTTGCACCTCTCAACTGTGCCATCAGATTTATATTTGGTCTTATACAACCATTTGCACTCAATTGCCTTCTTTTCAGGAGGAAGAGAACTAATCTCCCAAGTACCATTCTGTTCTAAAGCTTGCAACTCAGTAGTCATTACTTGACACCACTTAGAATCCTTAATAGCCTCCTCATAGGTGATGGGTTCAGAATTTGTGGTGGTGTTAGCAATAAAGGGTTCTTTAGAAATATCAGAAGTAGTTTGAAGGGAGTTAATAAATAATTGCCAATTGGTTTCAATTTGGTCACTGGTTATATAATTGCAAATAGGATAAGTTTTAATTTTAGAACTAACAGTATTAGTGTCATTGAAAGTATTAGCACTAACATATTCATTCAGCAGCCAAGAGGGAGCTTTAGAAGCTCTAGTGGATCTCCTAGGTTCTATGACAACAGAAGAAGACTCAGAAGAAGAGGAATTTTGTATAGGAAGTTGTGCAGCTGTCTGTTCTGACATAGTCTCAGAAAGGCTATTTGTAAGCTGAGGAACCTCTGGTACTACTAGAGTATCAGAGGTACAATGCATATCAGTAAGAGTATCCCATGACCATAGGGATTGTATAGGTATATTAGTAGGAGCAGGAGTCATATAGGGTTTATGACTTTTATCATTGTAAGGAAAACAATCCTCATAAAACTTCACACTCTTGATACAAAGGTTTGCTTAGTAATGAGATTTAGGAACTTGTATCCCTTTTGAGAGGTAGGGTATCCTAGAAATACACAAGGAACCTCTCTGGCTTGGAATTTATCTGTAGTTCTTAAAGGATTGGCAGCAAAAACCAAACATCCAAAAGTTTTCAAATGAGAGTAATCAGGTTTTTTTATTCAAAAGACACTCATAGGGTGTTTTGTGGTTAAGAATGGCAGTAGGCAATCTGTTTATAATGTAAGTAGTAGTTTGAATTTAATCTCCCCAAAACGATAAAGGAAGACCTGCTTGGAATCTCAATGCTCTAGTAATCAAGTATGTGTTTGTTGAGCAATTGAGTTTTGCAGATGACAAACTTATTTAATTATAAAGTGATGCTACTTAATTTGTGTGTTAGTGTTTCTGGAATTTATTTATGCAAGAGTTTGCTAGATAAAGATCAAGAAGAAGACACAAGTTATTTTCATGCTCTCTAGGTTATTTATTTATTTCTTAGAGTTCATGTTAAAGCTAAGCAATGATATAAATTTTGAATTTATATTTATTAGGCAATAAATTATTAAATGCAAAAAGGTCTTTGTGTTTGGGAACGATCCTTGAAACTTTAGTGTTCATTGGAACGTTGCCTACACACATAAAAGGATATGTTCAATCGACTGAGATAAATTTAAGATCGGTATCATAAATTTTATCTCTTATTTATAGCCTTTTTATTGTGCCAAAGATATTATTTGCAAAGAGATTTTTCTGAAATCTATTTATTCTTATATTTGGCTACGTGGTTTTTAACTGGGAAGAAAATACTTTCTATAAAGATATTTATTTTATTTTCTTCATAAAAACTGATTTTGATATATATGCTTTATATGATAAATATATTTATTCTTCTTTATGAAAATCTTATTTACCAAGTAAAGGAAAAAATATTTGGTTTCCTAGTTGCAAATAGGTTTCCTAGTTGCTTTTTACTTCTTGGTTATACGTATAAAAAGAAGTTTAAACCTAAATCAGGTTTTTACGCCTCCCCTTGCACCGAACGTAATATCACTTTTGAGAGAGTCTAATTTACAAACGTTTCCACATAACATTGAACGTTGCCTAATAGCTTTAAGTTTCATACGTTTATTCATTGCAAAGCTATAGGTTTTATATTGTACCTTTCCACTTATTGAAGTTCATCAAGGTAACATTGTTACATAGATTACAACAGCTAGAGTGAGGTGTTCAGAGATTGGCTTGGGTGAGTGCCTAAGTGCGTTTGGCTTGGAAGAGTTTCTAAGAACGTTGGCTTGGACGAGTGTTCGAGTGCGTGGGTTGAGTTAGAGTTAACTTGATCGAGTTGTACTATTCTCTTAATAAAAGAAGTAGTCTTTAAAGTCCTTCGGGCAGTTGTTTTATATCCTTTGTGAGTTGCAAAGGGTTTTCCACGTAAATCGTGAGTGCTTTAATTCTAGTTCTTTATACTTGTTTTAAATTCCGCTAATTTGGGATAACACAATTCACTCCCCTCTTGTGTACCTTGTGCTACTAACAATTGGTATCAGAGCATCGTTTTCTCTTAGATACGGGTTCACGCTTGAAGAGAATGTCGATCTCAAACACATCGAATGGTATTAAAGAGGGTCAATCTGTTGTAAGACCTCCTTCTTCGACGGGCAAAACTACTCTGGATGGAAAAATCGTATGAAAATTTACATTAAATCTGAAGACTATCAAGTATGGCAAGTAGTTAAGAATGGACCGTATAAAATTGTTGACACGGTAGGTAAAGAAGTAGAAGAGGATAAATGAACTGAAATAAATTTTAGAAAAATTGAAAAAAAAATGCTAAAGCAATGAAATTTTTACATTGTGCCTTAGATTCTGATTAATTTATTAGAATATCTGCTTGTTCTAGTGCTAAAGAAATTTGGGATACTTTACAAACTGCTCATGAAGGATCTAATGAAGTAAAATTTTCTAAAATCGATTTATTAGTTCAATAATGTGAATCTTTTGAGATGAAGAAAAATGAATCGATTAAGCATATATTTACTCGCGTTACTATTATTATAAATGAGTTAAAGTCCCTTGGTAGAGAATATGCAGTGGAAGATAAAGTTAGAAAAATTCTGAGGAGTCTACCGAATACTGAACAGTGGATGCCTAAAGTAACTGCAATTCAAGAAACTAGGGATCTCACAAAACTACAACTGGACCAATTGATGGGAACTCTGTTAACTCATGAGATGAAACTTGAAACTCGAGCCCCAAAGTCATCAAACAAATATAGAGGACTTGCTTTCAAGACCAATAAAAATGACGAGCCAATCAGAGATTTTGATGAAGATGATATTATGTTTATTGTCAAAAAGTTTTCCGAATTCTTAAAAAATTTTAAATCTACTAAAAACTCTAGCAAAAACAAATATTACTCCGCTAATGTTTACAAGCAAAATATTAATAATGGAGTTTTTCATGAATGCAGGTTACCTGTGCATATGATAAACCAATGTCCACTGTGGGATATGGAGAAGAAGAAAGATAAAATAGCAAATCTATTTGCTGTAGTAGACAAAGAGTTAGATAAAGTGATGGCTGCATTGAGAGAAGAAGAAGTAGATTTAGAAGAAAAAGAACATCTTCTGCAAGCCCAACTAGCACTTATATGGCAATTTCGGATGATGAGACCGATGATGAAGAAGATATCGAGGTATCTATGAACAAATTGAAATCTAAACTATCTTCTTTTTCAAATGAAAATTTGATGAATGTCTTGAATGTTGTTATTAATAGTTCTCAAGAGACATTGTCTAAAATTAAAGAAGAATCTAAAAATAACAATTTCTTGTTGTTAAATGAAATTAGTAAACTTAAAGAAAGGATGAATACTCTTGATAACGATAAAAAAAATGCTTGATTGCTAGAATTGATGAAATAGAGAAGAGTAGAAATACTTTGTTTATGCTTAATGAACAACTCACCAAAGAAAAGGAAGTTATCAGTGAAAGGATAAAAACTCTTTAAAAAGAAAATCGTTCGCTGAAAGAAAAGAATTTGACCTTAGAAAAGGAAAAGGAACGTTGGGGAAAAACATGAAAGAACGTTTCCTAGAGTTAGAAAAGAAGAAACGTTTAAACGACAATTTAGGGGCTGTTCTTTTCGGCTGAAAACTGGTGACTGGCCTGGTAACTAGGCAAAACTGGTGAAAACTTATAAGTCTAACCGGTAACTGGGAGAAACTGGTGAAAACTGGGTCAAACTGGGCAAAAATGGGAGAAATAGGGGGAATTGGGATAAACTGGAAATTTATATTTTGAGTGTTTAATAATAATAATAATAATAATAATAATAATAATAATAATAATAATAATAATAATAATAATAATAATAATAATAATAATAATAATAATAATAATAATAATAATAATAATAATAATAATATATGTATAAATATCAAAACTGGGCAAAACTGAGAGATCCTGGGCAAAATTGGGTCAAATTGGGAGAAATTGGGTAAAACTGGTGGAAACTGTATTTTGTAACTGGTAACTGATCAAAACTGGGGAGAACTAGTCAAAACTGGGCAAAACTGGAAACCAGTTGAAAAGAACATGCCCTTAGTAAAAGAGAAGGGAAAGTTGGATAAAAAGTTGAAGGAGCGTTCTGTGTAGTTAGAGAAATTAAACTATAAGTTGAACTTCGTAAAAGAAACCGAAGCCTCCACTAGCTATGAGGATTGTTCCCAAAATGTTACAGAAACATTTGGACAAATATAGTAAGCAGAACGAAACCCTTAAACAGAAGCTCTCTAACTTGGAGAAAAATAAAACTAATGCCACACGTACACAAAGAAAATTTGTGGTATATTGGACAAAAAGCTTATGGAGATGTATATGAAGCATGTCAATACACCTTCCAATCAAAGAATTAGGACCATAGCTAAATCTAGTACTCAAAAGAAATATAGAAAATATGTTGATGTGCCAGAACATCGTGCTTGCATGCATTGTGGTCTTATTGGTCATTTTACTTATGAATATCCTAAGAAATTATCTCATGATAAGAATAATATTATGTTTAAACAAATATGGGTTAGGAAAGATTCTTTGCACATTATTTATGCTACTAACCCAAAGGGAACCAAAAAGGTTTGGGTTCCCAAAACCAAGAATTGATTGACTTGTGCAGGCTATATGAGAGGGAGTAAACATTAGTATTGACTAATTATGTCATGTTTGGATATATCGTGAATTGCTTTCACTCATGGCCTTTGAGAGTGAATGTGGTGATGATTGGTGACAATATGAAACGCAAAATTGTCAAGAGCACTAAGGTTAGTAAGTCGCTCACATATACTCCATATATATTGTATTCTTGGTAGATGTCTTAATGCAAAATTTGTTTGATAATACTTGGCTACTTGACAGGGGGAATATAGTTAAATTAATTGATTCTTGTCATATAATTACGAAAATTTATGTGAATTTAGTTAGAATGACAATGTATATTTAATATGCTTTGAAAGTGTTCATTGAAAATAGTTTAATTTAACTTGCAAATTATTTTTGAATGATGAAAAATTATTGTTGATTGCAGTATG
This sequence comes from Tetragonia tetragonoides, assembly GCA_038025085.1. NCBI lineage: Eukaryota > Viridiplantae > Streptophyta > Magnoliopsida > Caryophyllales > Aizoaceae > Tetragonia > Tetragonia tetragonoides. Next base: position 15,687,329 of record CM076142.1, on the reverse strand, counting down.
TGAATGTGATATTAAACTATGGCACCCATTCACTATAGATGCGTAGTATCCTAAATTGGCTTTTGTTGATTGATTAATGGTTGATATTTTTACAAAAGCTTTACATAGAAAAGAATTCGAGAAGGATCACGCTTGATCTAGATATGGTTATGCTTGATTAGTTAGTATCATACATATGATCCTTCAATGATTGATTAGAAATTATCGATTTGTCACTGTACATAATCGATGCTTATTTACAAGGGTATAACATACGAGTCTTGCTGATTTTATTTACATAGTGCATTAATATAAAGGACTCGCTATGTCTCACTAGATATTATAATGATACCGCATTTATTGTTATTCTATCATACATCCAAAACTTTATTTTGTGCAAGATGAATTCTTTCTTAAAAGACTGATTATAATTTGAAACCATATTACAAGTCAAATCAGTCTTTGAAAATTTGAGCTATTAAAACACAACCAAGCACCACATTGAAAAATTTCCTAACCATCTTTTTACCCCTTGCTAATGTCACGTTATATATTTTGCTAGGGGGAAGTATTGATGAGATATGATTTAGTCCTTATTTGGAGAAATTGTTGCATATCTTAGAGTCATAATATCTGTTTGGTTGTATAGGGGAATTATTGAAAAGGAAATCAGAAAAGTCTGGTGGAAAAATTGATGTGACCTTTGAAAAAAAAGGTGGGGGAGAAAAGAAAAGTTATGTAGCTTTCAAAAAAAAAAAAGAAAGAAAAGGTGAAACGACAGTGATACGGATATCCCTACACGTTATTAAATTCATTTACTCTATTATGGAACGTTTCCTCTATTCTTAGAACGTTAATAAAACTAAAGAGCTTTATGTTTTACAGGTACATGGAGGAGTAATTCCTAATTGGGGTTATATATTGAAATTGTTTTAAGGGGATATAAGGAAGAATTTCTTTTGACCTTAGGGATGCTTATTTTGTATGGAAATGTTTGTGGAAGTCATCTTTTTGACCTAAAAGGAGGAGAAACAGCAAAGGTACGTAGGACGTTAGGTTTTGGGATGCCCATAATGTTTAAAGTTACATTGTCACCTAGTCGTCTACCATGTTGGAGAGATAAGGTATTTCATATTGATTAGTGGGAGATATAAGGGGATTCTTGAGACAATGTTATTTTGAAGATTGAATTAATCTTGGATTGTGACTAAACGCTCTCAATATTCTCCTCATAATGTGACATTGGCTAAACCGTAAACCAACCAGTTTCTTCACTTCTCACCCATTCCATCTCAAACCATATGTTTCCTAAATCGAAAAGGAAGCACATTCTAAGGGGGAATGATCTCCTTGAACCAATGAATTATTCACATATGCTTTATCAATCACATGATCAAATCATGACATACCTCTATCGTCTTGTAATTTAAACAAAAGCCTTTGATTTAAATTCCTTGGATGTCATGATGTGTACTTGAACATTAGATTGTTTTTGGTGTAGTCATAGCATCACTAGATTGTGCTTGAGCTACTTTAGTTATGGTTATGTTATGATTATAGTACTCTTGACTCTATTTTATTTATGGTTTTGTAATGAGTTATCTTGCTTGTCTTGACTTATTAATCTTTTCGATGATGTCAAAAGGGGGAAGAATATGGTGTCATGCTAGGTATTTGAGCTTTGATCTATCTAGTTTCAAAGAAGGTCTTATTAAATTTGATCTATCTTTGTCTTTTGTGCTAATACCACTATGGTCATCAATGGACGTCTTAATTATGAATGAAATACTTGGATTATGAATGAGCTCTTTGATTATCTTGCTTTAAAATTATGAGCTCTTGAATGAATGATTATAATTATTATGTTTGATTGCTCCCTCTATTCACTATGAATAGAAAGCGATACAATCTTTTATTTGTGCTCAATTATAATTGATTATATTATTTTAGCACTATTTTGCATCACAAGTTTGCCATCATCAAAAAGGGGAAAATTGTTGAGCAATTGAGTTTTGCAGATGACAAACTTATTTAATTATAAAGTGATGCTACTTAACTTGTGTATTAGTGTTTCGGGAATTTATTTATGCAAGAGTTTGCTAGATAAAGATCAAGAAGAAGACACAAGTTATTCTCATGCTCTCTAGATTATTATTTTTTTTTAGAGTTCATGTTAAAGCTAAGAAATGATATAAATGTGGAATTTATATTTATTAGGCAATAAATTATTAAACGCAAAAAGGTCTTTGTGTTTGGGAACGATCCTTGAAACTTGTGTTCATTGGAAGGTTGCCTACACACATAAAAGGATATGTTCAATCGACTAAGATAAATTTAAGATCGGTATCATAAATTTTATCTCTTATTATTTATAGCCTTTTTATTGTACCAAAGATATTATTTGCAAAGAGATTTTTCTAAAATCTATTTATTCTTATATTTGGCTACATGGTTTTTCACTGGGAAAGAAATACTTTCTATAAAGATATTTTATTTTATTTTCTTCATAAAAACTGATTTTGATATATATGCTTTATATGATAATGATATTTACTCTTCTTTATGAAAATCTTGTTTAGCAAAGGAAAAAGAGATTTGGTTTATTTCGTAGTTGCAAATAGGTTTCCTAGTTGCTTTTTACTTCTTGGTTATGCGTATAAAAAGAAGTTAAACCTAAATCAATTTTTACGCCTCTCCTTGCACCGAACGTAATATCACTTTTGAGAGAGTCTAATTTACAAACGTTTCCACATAACATAGAACGTTGCCTAATAGCCTTAAGTTTCATACATTTATTCATTGCAAAGCTATAGGTTTTATATTGTACCTTTCCTTTTATTGAAGTTCATATAGAGGCAACATTGTTCCATTGATTACAACAACTAGAGTTAGTTGTTCAGAGATTGGCTTGGTTGAGTGCCTAAGTGCGTTTGGCATGGAAGAGTTTCTAAGTGCATTTGGCTTGGACGAGTGTTCGATTGTGTGGGTTGAGTTAGAGTTAACTTGATCGATTTGTACTATTCTCTTAATAAAAGAAGTAGTCTTTAAAGTCCTTCGACCGTGGTTTTTTATCATTTGTGAGTTGCAAAGGGTTTTCCACGTAAATCGTGAGTGCTTTAATTCTAGTTCTTTTATACTTGTTTTAAATTCCGCAAATTTGGTGTAACACAATTCACCCTCCCTCTTGTGTACCTTGTGCTACTAACAGTGTCTGTGATTGCGCTCGACCCTCCCATTTTGTTGAGGTCTATCAGTACAAGAGGTCTGATGTAATATGCCATGGTCATGGAAAAACTGAATGCATGGACCACTATCAAACTCTAAGGGATTATCAGAACGAATATGTTTTATTTTGTAGTGGAAATGTGTCTCAACAAAATTAAGAAAAAGTTGAAGCACAGCAAGAGAATCAGATTTATGTTTGACTAAGTAAGTCCATGTAGTCCTACTGTGATCATCAACAATGGTAAGAAAGAACCTCTTGTTGATGTGAGTGGAGACTCTGTAAGGTCCCCAAATGTCAATATGAATCATGTCAAAGATATGAGGAGCATGAGAATCACTCAAATGATAAGGCAATTTCGTAAATTTTGCCGTGAGACATGTGAGACAAACAAATTTATCACATTGATGCAAAATGTTTGGATCAATACATGGAATGTGTTTTAAACTGGAATTTGAGGCATGACCAAGCCTATGGTGCCAGAGTCTATACTCATTGACATCCTTGGAACTAGACATGGCTTAAACTTTATTTGAACTAAACACAGAATGAAATACAGATGTAGGTAGAACATGTTTACACATGGAGAAATCAGAAATGACAAATGAATGACTAGATAATCTGGAATCCACATCCTCAACAGCTGAATTAATCAAGTAGTATTGGCCATTGTTCTCTCTACCAATGCCTCTCAGTTTCTTGGTGATGCAATCCTGAATGAGGCAGAAGTTGGAGCAAAAAATGACAAAACAATTATTTTCTTTGAATAACTTGGAAATAGTTAACAAGTTAGATCTAAAAGATGGAACATGTAAAGCATTATGAAGTGTAAGGCCAAATTGTAGTTGAACATGTCCAGTATGAGATATTTTCAGCTGTATTTTCATTAGGCAGGTTAAATTTTGGTCTGTGAGTGGCTATTTTAGGATCCTTTATGGTATTGAGGACTTATGTCATATGATCTGTGGCACCAGTGTCCAGTATCCACTCATACTTCCTAGTTGTAGCACAAGCACAAGAAACAATACCTGTAAAATTAGCCTCCAATTCCTCATCAGTGTCAAAAGAATTGTTATCTTTGTTGCTGGACTGAGGTCGCAACTGCAGCAGTTGTTCAAACTGCTTCTGAGTAAAAATCATAGACTTCTCATTCCCTCCAGTAACATTACCAAGACCTGTTGCATCAACACTTGCAGCAGTCCTGTGAGTAGGCTCAATACCTCTACCATTAACACCTCTTGCAAGATCTTTCTTCTAAGAAAATGTCTTGGCCTTTGAGTATCAGGATGGGTAGCCAATTACAGTCCATCATCTTTCCTTAACATGTCCCTCACCACCACACTTGCTACATTTGAGGTTAGAAAATTTCCCGATGTCATTACTACTGTAAAGAGCAGTAATGTCACTATCTTGAATCATAGGAGAAGAGTGCAAAACCTCTCTCTGTGATTCTTCTTGTTGGAGCATAGAGATAACCATTTCAACTGAGGGCAGGGGGTGTCATCAATTGTAATTGACTCCTAGAAGGACCATAGGCAATGTCTATACCATTTACAAACTCAAATAACCTCATCTCTTCCTTCTGCTGATCAATACACTTTAGCACGACAGTGATTTCATCATTAAATGCAGTGATTTTTGGAAGTTCATTCATAGCATCTAATTCTTCCCATACACTTCTCATCTGAGTATAATATTCATTAATTCCTCTGCCATTTTGTGTTAATTAATGAACATCCTTATTGAGTTTATACTTCCTAGAGCCATTGGTTAAAAAAAACTCTTTCTTAAGATGTTTTCATATTTCACACGCAGAGTTAAAATACAGGATAATCTTATGAATAGAATCAGATAATGAGTTAAGGATCCAGGCTATTACCATATGATTGCATGTGTCCCACTGCTCAGCTTTAGCAGTTATCATCACTAGTAGGACGTGGTACAGTTCCAAGAAGAAACCCTAGCTTCCTCTTTGTTGGCAGATTTATCTCAAAATTTCTCTTCCAGTATCTATAATTTGCAGCCCCAGTCAATTTTTCGACAGTAGCAAGTGAATTAGGACCATCTGAAAGATGTAAAAATAAAGGATTTTGGAATACCAGTCTCTCCTGCCATTGTAGCTTGAGATCAAGAATTTTAACTTCAGAACCTCTAGTTATGAGCTAAATCAGTTGATGAATTCAAGTCAACTAATCGAATTCAATCACAAACTTGAATCGCACAGCTTGATCAATTTAGAAACAATTAATTCAATCGAATTTGATGAAATTTAATCAGAATTTAGAGGCTTGAAGATTATCAAAGAACATCAGAGTAACCTTCTTTGATTTTAATTCACAGCTCTTTCGAAGAATTTCACTGTAGATTCATTGCTCTGATACCATGATGATCAAGAGATGATCAATGTGTGATGAACCTTTACAGTAATTCTTGAGTGTTTTAGAGAGAAAGAAAGTAGAGAGAGAATCTTATTGATTGAATTGATTAGCAAATGAACAGTACAACGCTTATATAGTTATCACTATTACGGAGGTGTCCTAACAAACTTATTGATGTCCTAACAAACTATTGATGACTCAACAATAGCTCTTGACAACCTTTAGCACAGGCTGTTATAACCACTTGCAGCGGGCCCAGAATTGAAATCAGCTCTGCTAGGACCAATTTTAGATTTCAAAATTTAGACCTAGTTGAAACCAATTCCAATTTTGAATACCAGTTTTAGGACCTAATGCATAGTGAATACCTGGTGGAACCAATTCCTACTACTAAATTAGTTTTGTCATTAAAGATGTTGCACTTTCAGAGATTTTGACGCTTCATAATTGTGAACTCATAGTATTTGGATAGTTGCATTTGTTGGGGAAAACTACGGTATTTACCCACAATCACCGCAATAATGATTGGAAATATAAAGTGTAAGAACCCAAAAACAACACATACAATTTTACGTGGAAAATCCTTCTCAATTAGGGGAAAAACCACTGTGCGGATCTCCATGTACTAAAATATTATCCACTATAATAATCAAGAGTGCAACGGCAACAATCACAAGATCAATCAACAAGTAGACAATCTATCTTTGATACTAGTACAAATTGATAAATCCTAACTCAATTTGCTACTCCCACAAACCCAAAGATATATATACCCACGAATACCTGTTGTTGACCAATCCGAATACTCAAATCATTTTCACCTGAAAACCTAATCAGCCGTGAACTGGAAAAAACCTCTTTAAAGAAATCCTCTATTTCTCTCACTCCCTGTTTGTCTCTCTCACTAATTGTTCTCTTTTTCTTGTTTCGGCTATCCAATGAACAAAAGGCTTGTGCCTTTTCTTTTCTATCATCACGTACCTTCCTTAGAAAGCCACACAACATAAGGCCACTAAAAGACATGTGGGCTGACAAACAAAATAGCATCTATAGCCCATAAATGGGCTAGCAACACCCACGCAGCTCCAAACCGAATGCAATTCAGTTGACTTCACTTATCTTTTTTTTTGTTCTATTTTATTTTCTTTACAAACTAAAATAAAATAAAACACAACTAAAAATCATTTGGTATGTGGGACGTTACCTTAACAAATCTTCCCTCGACCCAAATCACCAAATACCTCCACCTCATCCGAGAATCGGACCTTCTCATTCACGGCCTTGCTCCTCCATATACAATGACCCTCAACATAGCACAAGTTGTTCTCTGCCTTCCTCCCTTGCACAATTAAACTACCACCACGATACGCCTTGCGCCACCTTCCCGTACCAATGTATCTACACCCATGTGATGTCCACTCACCCATTGAAATCACATTAACACGAGCATCGGGTACATACGTCACATTGTAGAAGGTTCTAGTAACACCACCATGAAGCTCAATTCGGATGCTGTCCATCCCTTTCACCTTCTTCTTTTCGCTACCCATGTTGATGTCACCATATTCACCATCTTGGCACAAAGTATCAAACATAGTTTGGTCTCTACAAATGTGAACCGAAGCGGCGGAGTCCAACTCCTAACTCTCTTGGCTTTCCACCTTCTCATCGTTACTAGCCAAGTGCAACTCATCATTAGCATCATAAGACATAACCACATTAGAGGAACCACTATCATCATAAATTTTGGTCTCACCCATCTTTTCTTGCAGCTACTTGAATCTTCAAATCATCTCTCATCTTTGGGCAACGACTCTGAAAATGACCCTTCTTACCACAATAGTAACACTCCATGTTACTAAAGTCTTTCGCTTGCGACTTCGATCTACTTCTCGGGCCACATTTTCTTCTCTCATGATTCCTCCCTCTTTCGGACACCTCCGCAACTAGTACTCGATCTCCTCCATCACTTGAAGAGATACCATAAACCAGCAACATCATCCGAGTATTCTCTCTCAACACTGCCATTGCTTCATCTAGTGTAATCTCTATCCTCCCTGCAAGTAATGTCTGCGCAACTGGCCTATAGGACTTACACAGTGAAGCCAACAATAACTTGATCGGAGATCTTCTCATATGCATTTCTCAAATGACATACTAGCTGGTTAAAATTATTTATGTGATCCTGCAATATTGTACCTTGCTCCATCTTTAGCTGGTACAACTCATTTCTCAAACAAACCTTATTAGTCAGCGACTTTGATGCTTATACACCGTGGAGTGTATTCAGCAACATCTTTGGATCTGTCTCAGTCAAGTAATTATGCTTAATCTCCAGAGCCATAGCTAATCTAATAGTACTGACATTTTTCTTCTTCTTCGATGTCCATTGGGCATCGGTCACCCCAGTAGGCTTTGCCTCATCTAAAGCCTTATCTAAGTTTTATTGAACCAACAAATCCTCAATAGTACTCTTCCATACAGTAAAATATTTTACCATCAAACAAAGGAATTTCAAATTTGGGCACACTCCCAGACATCTTACTTACACAAAATAATTCCTCCATTCAATAAATACAGTAGTTTTTCCACCACAAGGATCCTACAACCAACGTTCTGATACAACTTGTTGGGAAAATCTATGGTATTTACCCACAGTCACAGCAACAATGATTGAAAATATAAAGTGCAAGAACCCAAAAACAGCACATACAATTTTACGTGGAAAACCCCTCTACATTAGGAGAAAAAACACGGTGCGAATCTCCACGCACTAAAATATAATCCACTATGATAATCAAGAGTTGTGTACAACGAGAACAATCACAAGATCAATCTACAAGTAGACAATTTATCTTTGATACTAGTACAAATTGATAAACTCTAACTCAATTTGCTACTCCCACAAACCCAAATATATACCCACAAATACTTGTTGTTGACCAATTTGAATATTCTGATTATCTTCCCCCGAAAACCGAATCAACTGTGAACTGGAACAAACCTCTTTGGAGAAATCCTCTATTTCTCACATCTTTGTTTGTCTCTGTCACTGGTTGTTCTCATTTTCTTGTTTGGTTGTCCAATGAACAAAAGGCTTGTGCCTTTTCTTTTCTATCAACACGTAGCTTCCACACAACATAAGGCCACTTAAAGACATGTGGTCTGACAAACAAAATAGCATGTATAGCCTATAAATGGGCTAACAACACCCACGCAGCTCCAAGCCGAATGCAATTCGGTTGACTTCGAATTAAGAAAGGATGAGAGGGTTTTCTCTCTCTAGAACCCACCGCCCCCTCCCTAGCCTTCATGAACCCTCGGATAAACCGCCTCCACTCAAAAAATCCTACCATAGCCCCGTCTTACCAGCTACTCCACGCCTCAATTTAGCTTGCTTTCCCCTCGATTGTTGTATTTTTTGTGATGAAATTGGGTTTTTAGGATTTAATTGTGATATTATTGGTGTTGATTGGGTTTTTTGAAACCCTAACCCTAGCCACCGCCATCCCTCGCTAGTAATTGAATGGCCTTTTCTACCTAAATCTTGCCATGATTCTTCCTTTTGGCTTATCCCAAATGCTTTTAATCGACATAATTATGATTATTTTGAAGTCAATTGGGGGATTGGAGTTAGATCCTATACTAGGGTTTTCAAGATTGTGTATCGAGTCGATTCTGCTCCCAAAGTTTTCTTGCTTTTTTGTATAAGAAATCTAGCTAAAAACAAGCAATTGGATGAACTAAATTCCATCAAGGCGTACTTTTGATCTCTTGCACGCTAATTACATCGGGAAGGATGGTTTTATGTACCCAAGGCAAAATCCCTCTTTGCTCGTGTTGTGGCTGCTGGTTAAAAAGGTGATTTGCAATAATCTTTTTTTTGGACGATTAAATTGTGAGTGGTTCCTAATCCCTAGCCCATATAAAGCCTTAATCATTACCTATTTTATGCTTTATTTAGCTAATTACTGTTGTTGGCTCTCTTATCTGAGCAAATTTGGGGATCTTTTGCTTGGGAACGATTCGTTTGCTTGTTGCTCAGGGTTTATACTACTATTCTCTCTCTGCATGTTTATTTTGGGGGATTGTTTTTTTTCTTTGATTATTGTGCTGGGTAACTTTTGGGTGGCTATAAATTGGGGGCTTGGTTCAGTTGGAATCCCTATAGCTCCAATTTCTTAACACTTCTCTCTGCCTAAAAAATCATGAGCTCTCTCCCCTCTCAAAATTCCTCTGAATCTAATGGATCCTCTCTACTTTCCTATTCACCTACCTTTCATCTCCCTCAACCCATCGATGTCACTCCAGGTCGCTCACCTAGAGCTTTTGCTAGTGGTGGAACTAGTGGACTTAACTCCTCCTTTAAGTCTTTTTTTAATGTCCTCTGCTACGGAATGGCTCATCCAAATATCCTTCACCTCCCCCTTCCCCAACTGGAGCTATCTATGGTTCTGATGACCTTCACTCTCTCGGTGATGGTGATGGTGGATTAAACCCACCATCCCAGAGCCTGATATTAATGAACTTGATCTTAGTGTCTTCATTCTACATGCTAAGTTGTGGGGTGGCTCTGTTCCTCTATCTCTAATCCGTGCTAAAACTAAAAGGGATTGGACTGAGGTCCGTGGGGAAGTTTTCTTTGTTGAGTTGGGTAACAACTGGTTCCAGATTCTGTTTTCTATTAAGCAGGATCGCAGGTATGTTTAGGTCAATCGTCCTTGGTTTATTCAGGGATTAAATTTTTTCGTGCGTCTGTGGGAATCAGCCTTTGACCCTTATACTGCTTCCATTGACTTCGTTGATCAATGGATACGAATTCCCCGCTTGCCTATGGAATTATGGAACTTTCGTATGTTACGTGATATTTTACGCCTTGTTGGTGTTCTGCTCAGATTGGATAATTTTACATCTCTTAGATTGAGGGGTAGATTTGCTCGTGTCTGTGTTCGTATTAATATTGTTGTTCCTCTGAAAGCCTTCATTACTGTTGACTGTGGTTTTATATCTAAGGTGTTTGCTATTTGTTATGAGGGTTTGCATGTGGTTTTCTCTTTGTGTGGGTTGGCTGATCATGAGACTGACGCTTGCCCTCTTGTTCAACCTAATGACTGCCATATTATTGTGGAACAACTTACTGCTGCTACTCTCTGTCCACATCTGGCTACTTCATCTCCTGCTGTGGAGTCCACTGATTTGCCACCTGACTGGGTTACAGTGGTGCCACAAAGGCGTACTTGTCCCCATGAAATTTCACAAGCTGGTAAGAATAGATACAGGGGCTCTTCGTCTAGAGTTGGGTTTGCTCCTGACATTGACGAAGGAGGCAATTCTGAGGGACTTGGTCAAGATCCTACTGAGCCGCCCAGGGTGGTCCAAGGTGCTAGTGTCGATTGCCCCACCTCCAACATGTTTGCAGTTCTTGAGGGTGCATCTACCCCTCTTTTTGGTGAGGCTGATGCTGATGGGTTTAGCCCCATCCGTGGGGAGCAGGATCTTGGTCCTGGTTCTCGCAATTCTTCCATGTCTTGTGAGGACCTTACAGTGAGAGATGGCTCTCTTAATCTCTCTCTTGCCCCAAGCCTCCCTCATCTTCTCTCTGCTAATGCTGATGATCTTATGGAGGAGGATCACCTGTTGCCCTCCACTTCCAATGATTCTTCTCGTAAGAGGAGGATTGGTGAGGTGGTTGATTCTGCAACTAGCACCCGCACCTCTGCTGGTGGCTTTGCTTGACCCCCTATGATGATTTATGTTGCCCCCCTCCCCCTTATCTTTTTATTATGATAATGTCGCTTTCCTACTTCAGTTTCCTTAAGATTTGCTTACGTATGAATTCACCCAGTATCTCTCGCTTTTTTTGGAATTTAATTCCCTGTAATCACATGTGCGAGAGATCCTTTTGTAATTTTTGTATTTTGGAAGACTGGTGTTTTTTTATGGCTGGACTGTATAAACCAAGCTTGTTAGGTGCTTTATTCCTTTTTGTTAAGATTGATTTTATTTGGTACTTTTAATTATTTTCTCTGGCTTGATTTCTATATATGGATCCATCCTTCATGGGTTCAATGTAACGCCTATTTTGCTAAGAATTACATGGTCCTTTACTGAACACTGATGATGAAATAATTTGTATGATAGTCATTGAACGAGTTTTTAAATCCCATCTGATGGATTGGGCTACTGCCCTTGCTCAGCAACCGACTTTTAATTGTAACAACACTCATAAGAATCTTAGCCTTCTCTCACTTATCACTGCCATCAAGTTCCTACTAAGTTGGGGGCTTGTTCGTTACTACTCCCATTGGTTGGAGCTGATTTTTTGGCATATGTGGGGTGCTAGGTTATGGGCTTCATTAGAGCTTGCTAACATCTGTAACATCTTGATTCAACAAAATATGCAACCTCTCCACTATAATTTTTTATTAGTATGAAGATTATCTCATGGAGAACGGGGCAAAAAAGAACAAGCCATTAAGAAATTTATTTTTTACGAAAATTTATTCAACCCGATATTATGTTTATTTTAGAAACCATGACGAATTCCTCCAATTCTCACCGACTTATTAGGAAATTGGGCTTTTCTAATTTTGAGTTTGTTAATCCCGTCAATCACTCCGGGAAAAATTGGATTTTATGGAACGAAACTAATATTAATGTATAGATTCTCCACAAAATGGACCGAATTATTTCTTTAGATATTACTGATTTGAATAATAATGGTGATCATTGTGTGGTATCTGGAGTCTATGCCCCTGCACAAGAATCTCAAAAGGATGTTTTTTGGCAAAATCTACATGACCTTAGCCAGTCCATTACTCTGCCGTGGTGTGTTATTGGCGATTTTAACGAACTTGCCACCCCTTCGGAAAAAAGAGGTGGTTCTACTTGCCACCCCTCACGACTTTATAAGTTAAACCATTTTTTCATCCACAGTGATTGTGAGACAGTCACTAGTCATGGTAATCCCTTCCCGTGGAAAAGATGTTTCCCTACTGGCATGATTTTTTAAAGACTTGATCGTGCCATCGGGCGAGCTGACTGGTTGAGTCTCTATCCGCATAGCATTGTTAAACATCTTCCTTTTACCTGTTCAGATCATGCACCTATCTGCCTTGATACTTCAGCCCTCTTGCCCGCACTAAACCTAAACATTTTAGATTCCAACCCTTTTGGTCCCAGTATAAGGAAACCAATAAGATAGTGACTGAAGCTTGGGATCACTCTATTGATGGGTCTCGGATGTATCGTATTACAAAAAAACTCAAAATTCTCAAGACCAGACTTAAACACTGGAATCATTCAACGATAGGCCATATTCACAAAAAAAACTAGTTTAAATTATGAGAAAATTAAAAGTATTAAGGATCTAATTCTCTCATCTCCTGATAATACCAACCACCAGAAAGCATTGGAAAGACTCATTGTACAGAGGGAGAAACTCCTTTTTTCACAAAGCTTTTGGAACGACTACGCCAAAAAGAAGTGACTCAAGGAGGGTTGTTAGAAACAAGGCTAATGAAGGAACAAACTTATCTCAAAAGAAAGTCGTGGCGTGACGAATCATTGCCCTAAAGTCGATTTTGCCCCCACACGTACACTAGGGAATTTCAGGCAACCGACCTCCAGGGATACACGACAACCAAAACTCCGGTGTACTGCGATGCAATATTAATGGTTTTGAGGGCAAACTGATCTACTGCCAAGACTAGAGAAGAAGAGAGGATTTGAGAGTATATGTTTTTTCTGTACCAAGAGAAATCAAGAAACAAAGTATATAAAGACAAGAAATATATAACCGTAAACAATTAATATGGGGCGGATTTTTAGGGAGGTAATAATGGATAGTTATTTTATAACGGTTACAGAATCTTTTTGCCGGTCAAACGAAACACTCCTCTCTTCTCTACCAATGTGGGACAATGGATTTTATGAACAAGGCTTTTGTGGGACTTTACTTTGAAGCATACCAAGCTTCATGAAGCATATCAAGTTTCATTTCCAACAATCCCCCACATGATTCAAAGAAAAGTGGTAGAAAAAGTTCATGGCAGTAGGAGGTCGCACGTTACAATACTAATGTCTTGTGGACTTGAATTAGTACCTTGTGCTTACAAGTTTGCCCAACCACGATTTAGGTGGAAAAAATTCCTTGAATCTTTCACGGTATTTGTTCAGTACAAACTGCGCACTAGTTTAACCTTAAAATCAGATTTACTCTCTCGAAAACATATATACATTAGCCCCTTACGTGCCTGGATATTTCTGTGAACGCTCTAGAGAGTCATTAGCCCAAATGCTCTCATAGGGGGCGGGAAATTCCCCCACATTCACATAGGTGAGTTCATCAAGTGTGTACTGTCTCACATCACCTTTCAAGGCTATGAACTCATTAAGAGCTAAAATGCTCAACCTCACACACATGACAGTATACGAAATAACTACATCATTTTATAGAGGAATGGGGTTTGTAGTACATGACTGGAGTTGTTTTGTGATTTCGTTTGACCCATTGAACCTGAAAATATTCCAAGTTGGGTACCCATCACAATTTACTCCCACTGGGCCGAAGCCCCATTCCTAGTGCTGACTCAAGCACTATCTTTCGACAAAGGCCTTTGGAAGAGGATTTGCAAGTTCCTCTCCAACTTAACACACTCGAGTGATATCATATTATATATGATCAGATTTTTCACAATTCCATGTCTAAGGCGTACATGTCTTCTCTTTCTGTTGAAAGAATAGTTGTGGGCTACTCTATTAGCCACTAGACAAACATAATCGACAATCACAACACATGGATACTATCGGAGCCGGTCTCCCCCAGAATGGAATATCTGCAGGCAAACTTCTTAGCCATTCGGCTTAGTAACCTGCCACATTCTTGAATAAAAACTTAGATTCCATTGTGAAACTTTGCGACACGAAAATGTTTGGAAGCTTTCCAAAATATAGAAGCACTAACAAGAGTATTTCATCATTCTTGCAAAATTTTATGTGGCGTGGCAAATTCCTTCAAACACAAGGAAAGTTCTTGTACTGCAATTATACCCAAATTAATAGTACCTTACAAATACTTTAATAAAATAATCAAAGTATTCCAATAATCACGATTGGGCTTATGAGTATATCTACTCAACCTGCATACGTCATATGCTATATATGGTATGGTATAACTCATCAAACACTTCCAACACTCTTAACATATTCTCCTTGTAATACATATTACCTCTATTTTTCTAACTGAATGTTAGAATCATAAACGAGAGTAGAATCAAAATTGATTAAACTTTTTTTTTTGTTTTTTTTTTTAAATTTCCAACTTTATGAGACTGATTCAAACTCAAACTGGCATAAGTTTTAATGTATTTCAACATATCTCTAAATCATATGCCATGATAACATGCGATACAAATTAAGTTTTAGAGACAACACCTCAACAAGGAGAAAGACATATTCACTTGAACAAGTATATATGTTATTAACTTGTCACATAATTTGCACCAATATACCCATAAAACACGACAAAGATATCTATCAAAGTGCAAACACAAGTTAATGTATAACATATTAATTTATAACTCTAGCATACACAAAATAAAAAGAATATTTAGAACCTTAGTTGTTCTTATGTGATATGCTATCATAAGTTCCTCGCATAGATAACATAAAAATACTAACCTCTTTCAATAAATGATAATTCCATATATAAATAATATGGTTTTATCTACCACACATATTGCCAAAATTAGCTTAAGCTTATCATTTCCACATTGCATATAAGCTATACAAGAAATAATAAAAGATTTCACTCAAATCATCATTCTTGTGCTCAAAATATCTCTATAATTATACGTAACATTTTATGAGTATAAAGAAATATACATAGACATTCAAAAATCTTAGGTTTCATGCAAACCCACGAATATTTGGCAAACTAAATTTAATTAGCTACCCCCACATTCTCAAAGAATTGAGTAAAACAATTTATATTGAGAACATCACAATAAGTATAGTTATACAACTTCCCTAACATGTTCTCAATATACATACCAAAAATCATATTCTTTCTCATTAATTGCATATCATTGTCTTTGTTAGAAATACAAGATAATATACTAATACAAATTAGTAATACCAAAGAATCAAAAAATGTAAATTTAGTAGCATGTCGTGAACAACAAATACCATCCACTATTCACACAATGTTCCCAAGTATTAAAATATTTGACCAACTCACAAACAACCGTAACGGTTTCAGATTAAAGGAACAATATTTAATCACAATAAATGACGCTTAATTATAGTCCTCATAACTCTCACACTAACGATTACTTATTACTTACACTTGTAAGCACACAAGCATGGAAAAATATTATTCCTTTGATTCTATCTCACACAAGAAGCATTTAGACTCAATTTTTTTTTTTCCAGACAAGATCCGTCTAATAGCTCAAACTTGAGAACAGTTGAGATATAGTCATACACAATATGTCATATTATATTGATTTGATTTCAATATTTAACAAGCTTAAATAATAACATACGAGACTACTTAGCGGTAAGTTAGAAGCAACCAATCCCAAAAAAACACAAGAGGCAAAACTATGAGTATTCAAATTTGACATATAATGAATATCAGCTCGATCTTTATCGTAATTGTCTCTCTTTTTAGTAAAAAGGCAAGCTTTCAATTACTATTTATAGAGCCTGCTGCATCTTTCAAACAATAGCTTTATCTAGGTTATACTAATGTCAATGCAGGAAACAAGACAATTACTAATCTATCTAAGTGTATCATATAACTGACAATATAGTACAAAAGTGTAAGTAATAACGTCAACTTCGTTAATATAGCAATTTGGTTACTCCGTATAATATTTAATATCTCAAGTAATATCTTTATTAATAGCGTAAAAAGCAATTAAGACCTTATAAAACACTCCCTTCAGCCTTTTTTTTAATCACAACATCATGTTCAAAGACTCACCAAATTCTCTAGTTATCTCACCAGTGTTAAGGGAATAACCAATTGCTATATACGCTCAAGAGAATAACAATAGAAAAAGGACACATTAAATGACAAATCCATCAAATGGCTGAGTTCTCTTATTGAGTATTTACAATCAATCAACCAATATCAGATAAAAGAATTTAAATATCTACTACCTTCTTTCTGTTACTCTTTTGCCAATAAGCCGGTACGATTACTTAATCAAAAGAGATCAAGCTAAGGTTCCAAACAATCATAGAGATGTCTCAATCTTAAATCTAAAAATTTCCTCCGACATTTCCCATATATGATATATATTCCAATAAACTTTTACTGTTACATCTAGTTCATATTCTCAGAAAACAATAAAGTCTTATGGGTTCCCACATAAAACAATAGCATGACTACTTGTAACGTAATATTTAGAAAACATATCTATAATGCTGCACCAAATTAACAACTCATGTTTATAAAAAAGCATTATACATAAATATAGAGTTTGGTAGAAATTTGCTATGATACACCTAGCTTATTGACCATTATGAATCCATGAATCATCCCAAAAACATTACACTTTTGGATGAAAGACGTTATCTCTGAAATTGATTAATTTTATATCAAGGTCATACCTAACTCCCAAGCTCCCACTGAGGACACCGCAACTTAACTATAACTATCAAATAGCATGTACAAACTTTCCAATCCAATATATTAAATTTTGACATGTGGGAACAAAGTAATTAGGCATCATATAGAAATAACAGTAGCAAAATAATCCATTGGTTTCCATCACCAGCCATGGTAAAAATAAATTCGATTTTAGAATGTTAGAAACAAGGCTAATGAAGGAACAAATTTATCTCAAAAGAAAGTAGTGGCGTGATGAATCACTGCCCTAAAGTTGAATTTGCCCCCACACGTACACTAGGGAATTTCAGGCAACCGGCCTCCAGGGATACACGACAACCAAAGCTCCGGTGTACTGCAATGCAATGGTTTTGAGAGCAAACTGATCTACTGCCAAGACTAGAGAAGAAGAGAGAATTTGAAAGTATATGTTTTTTCTGTACCAAGAGAAATCAAGAAACAAAGTATATAAAGACAAGAAATATATAACCGTAAACAATTAATGTGGGGCGGATTTTTAGGGAGGTAATAATGGATAGTTATTTTGTAACGGTTACAGAATATTTTTGCCGGTCAAACAAAACACTCCTCTCTTCTCTACCAATGTGGGACAATGGATTTTATGAACAAGGCTTTTGTGGGACTTTAATTTGAAGCATACTGATAGGCCCGCAAGTGCACGGGTATATCGTCGTAATAAAAATATCGTATCCACATGGAGCTTTCGGTTCCAATTACTAAGGTTTCTTAAATTTAGCAAGCTAAGCAATTAATAATGGATTTTGGGTGATTGTAGCAAAGGACTAAACGATAGTGACGATGAGAAAATAGCAAGACTAAAGAACCTAGGGTTGATTTCACTCAATTAAACTACTTGATGCGGATAAATAAACTTCAACTAGAATGTCATGTCGAATGCTGCAAGGACGGACAAAGAACCTAAAACCTTCTCTCGAAGAATCAAAGGCGAAACTCAATATAAAACTGACTACCTATTCTCATGGAGTCAAGCAAATATCAAGAACATGAAGAACATAATTCTATCCAAAAAGCCCCAAGTAATTCTAACCTACTCTCGTGGTTAGGCAAACTTGATGAAAGATTGAGTTCGGGCGATCAAGATTCTTCTCTCGAATTTAAATTAATCACCAAGGATAAACAATAAGCAAACAATCAATCATTGTGCAACACTCTAACGACATGCTATTTTCCAATTATCTAATTAAACATCAAGCAATTCAATCAAGCTACATCAACCCTAGATAAAGGGGAATTAGCTACTCATGATATTCAAAACCAACAAAGAAACTAAATTAAACATGATTATGTTAGAATTCAACAATAATATCAAGAACAATCATAAACTATATTGAAATTAATCTAAAAGAAGTAGAGAGATGGGGAAGAGAAAGTAGGGATTAGAAATACCAAAAGTGCTTCAATGGATATAACCAAGAACATGAATAAAGCTTGAAAATGGTGACTTCAATCTCCAAAATGCATAAATAAACTAGTGTTTGATTCTAATCTAAAAAGCATAAAAGTTTGAGAGAGAATATGGGGTGCTAAGAGATGTCTCAAAGAGATGAGTTCTCTCTCCTTTTATAACCCCCAAAAAGTCTCTAGTCGGATCCAAGTGAAAAGCCAAAGGAATGGCAAAGGTCACGACTTGAAATCTCGATTTCTGGCAGGTTGCATGGTCGTGCGGAAAATATGAAGGAAAGTTGCATGGTCGTGCAACCCTTCTTGAGCTCACTGACTTACTTGCATGGTCATGCAAGGTTTAGCCTTCAAACTCGCATGGTCGTGCAAGTGCAATTTTGCCTTGAACTTCATTTTTGCACTTCTCTTCTCGCTTGGCTTTCTCTACGGCATCTTCCTCGACTTCTTCTTTGACGATTGTGACTCCAAATCATCTCCAAAGTCTATACCAAGCCTTGGGGTCTCAAAATATCCTAAAAACACATCAAAACACACACATACCCCAAGTAGTCATCTTTATCACAATAATCATAAAATCTCACAAAGAAATGATATAATTACTATGAAACCAATCAAATGAGTGCGTTTATCCCATGAAAAATAGCTATAATTACGCACTCATCACATACCAAGCTTCATGAAGCATATCAAGCTTCATTTCCAACAAGGGTAACCGCAACTCCTCTTTCTTTCAACGCATACACAACTCCAGGGTCAAAAACAAACGAATTTATAAAATAAGAGAGTCATCTGGTGCTTGGCTCGAAGATGATTCGCTTATTAAATCCCACATAGGCCACGAATTCATGAACAGGTTCACGTCTGAAGTTGACTCATTCCGGCCAATGGATCTTAATGATGTTCCATGCATGATAAGTGAAGACATGAATTATCAGCTCACCTGCCCTATCACGGAGTAGGAAGTTAAGACTGTTGTCTTTCAAATGAACCCGGCCAAATCTCCTAATCGGTTTGGAGCCTGCTTCTTCCAATCATATTGGGGCATTATTGGCAAGGAGGTTACCGATGCTATACAAGCATTCTTCCAAGGAAAAAATATTCTAAAAGAAATTAATCATACATTTATCACTCTAATTCCGAAAATTAAAACACCTGAGACGGTAAATCATTTTAGACCAATTAGCTTATGTAGTACGCTTACTAAAATCATTTCTAAAATTCTTGTCAACCGGCTTCGTCCACTACTGGATACTCTCGTTGGCCCTTACCAATGTGTCTTTATCCCAGAACGGTCGATTCACGATAATATCCTACTTACTCATGAAATAATGAACACCTTCAGAAAATCACGAGCTAAAAAAGGTTGGATTGCCATTAAGCTTGATATGGAAAAGGCCTATGATAGAACCGAATGGGACTTCTTATTCCATTGTTTCTCTAAACTCGGTTTTTGCCCAACCTGGATTGAATGGATTAAAGAATATGTGACAACTGTTTCTTATTCCGTCTTAGTCAATGATGAGCCCTCTATTCCCTTCAAGGCCTCCAGAGGGCTACGACAAGGGGACCCCCTATCTCCCTACTTGTTCATTCTTTGCATGGATGTTTTAACAAGACGAAGTTTAGCCAAAAGCTCCTGACGAAAGTCTGGGATCGGGATCAAATTAGCTTCCAGTGCGCTTATCATCCCGGGGTTTTTCTTCGCGGATGACAATATTATCTTTTGCAAAGCCTCCCGGGATACATGCACCAGTCTTAGAAATATTCTACACCAATTTTGCTCAGAATCAGGTCAGCTAGTAAATTTTCACAAATCGGCCATTGTATGCTCTAAATTTGTCACTTCCACTACAAAGCAAATGATTAACACTATTTTTAACATTCCTATCCGTGATTCGCTTGGGAAATACTTGGGCTGTCCGGTACTTGACAAAAGCGCCAATACTATTAACTTTGCAGATATTATAGAAAAAACTCGGAATAGAATGAATGCATGGACGGCCAGCTCCCTCTCCAAGGTTGGTCGGGTTGCTCTTATCCAGGCTAATCTTGAGTCGATTCCTTCTCACACCACGCAATGTTTCTCGCTTCACACTGCTACTTGTAAAGAACTGGACAAAATCAGTCGCAATTTCTTTTGGAAATCATCTACTAATGACAAGCACTTTCCTCTTGTTAGCTGGGATGCTGTCTGCAAGCCAAAAAATTTGGGCGGGCTAGGACTCAGAAAATATGAAGCTGTTAATGCTGCGTTTATCTGCAAGCTAGCATGGAATGGGGATGGCAATGGGGCGGGGCGGTAGTGGATATAGGTAGATCCATCTCCACACCCACCTGGATATTTCGATTCCGCCACCCGCCCCATCCCCACCACGGGTCGGAGATCCCAAATCCACCCCCGCCCCACTTACCCGTCGGGTATCCACCTCCGCTCCATTTATCGGGAGGATATCCATATCCGCTTTATACCCGCCCAAAAAAAAAATGAAGCTCACATCTGAATCTACATCAAATTCACCCAAGATAATTTGCACGGAAAAATTTGAGCTTTTTGATAAGCAATAGCAGTAGAAAACTTTATATATTTGGTAAAATAAGATTTTATATATTTATATTTTACATTTTTTATTATTATGTGGGTGTGAGGCGGGGCAGATGGGTATTAGGCGGGGCGGGTAAGCGGGTATGAGGTGGGACGGGGCTCCAACGGGTATCCACTGGGTGAAGAAGGCAAACCACCTCAACTGGGGCGGATGCAGGGCGGTATCCACTTGTATCCGCCCCACTGCCATCCCTAGCATGGAAGATTCTTTCAGAGCTGGACAACATTTGGGTAAAATCTATGTCAGCCAAATATCTTTCACAAACAAGTCTACTTGAGTGTAAAAATAATATCTCTTGCTCTTGGGCATGGCGCAAAGTTCTTCATTCTAGGACCCTTTACGGTATCAGGTGGCATATTGGAAATGGCCAGACGGTATCATTCTGGTTTGATAATTGGTGTCTCAACAAACCGCTTGCAGAAATCATTGATATCTCGGATTTATCAGATAACACCTTTGATTGGAAAGTTAGTGACGCTATTACAAACGCTAAGCTTTGGGATATAAGAAAGCTTAACTCAGTTCTACCAACTGACATTGTACTCACTATTGCTAGTATCCCCTTACCTACTCACGACATGGATGATGATTTCTGTTGGGGCCTCACTGGAAATGGTATTTTTTCGACCAAGACTGCTACATGGCTTGCGCATGGGGTTGACTTTGAGAATCAGTCGAAATGGCCCTTTGACTGGATCTTGAGTCTGGATATTCCTCCCAAGGTCCGTGTTTTTGCTTGGCAGCTTTGTCATAAGTCCCTTGATGTCAAAAGTATCCTTTATCAACGAGGTATTCCTCTTCACCCTAAATGCCCCCTCTGCAACTCATCATTTGAAGATTTAGACCATCTCTTTATTGAATGTCCCTGTACCCAGCAAGTTTGGGAGTATGCATATAATTCGGCTGGATGGGTTGTGTTCCCCCGCAGCATAACCTTCTTTCTTGGCTAAAGTTCCTCCGTCACACACGGGACTACTCAAAAAAGGATAAATCTAAAGTCCTCATGATTCTCTGGAGCATCTGGACTGAACGTAACAGTGTTTGTTTTAGGAACCAACGATTTAGTACTGTTGGATGCTGGTTGAGGGCCAAGTCTTGCCTCTTTGAATGGGAAACAAGAACTAGTCCTTCCACTTTCTCGGCCAATTCCAGGCAGGAGCCGGTCAGACTTCCGACTAGGAAATGGGTGGCTTGGGAAAAACCTATGATAGGCTATATCAAAGTTAATTTTGATGGGTCTAGACAAGGTGAAACGGCTGCGACGGGCTTTGTTTTCCGTAATGAAGGAGGATCGCTTGTGGGCGCGGGTGCCAAGGCCATTGGTAATACTTCCGTAATGGTAGTCGAGGCTACAGCTCTTAGAGATGTTGTCCAGAAGGCTGTCGATATGGGATTCTCAAAGCTCCATATTCAGGGGGACAACCTCCTTGTTATTCAAGCCATGGGAGGAGAAATTGAAATACCTTGGCAAATCTATTCGCTCATTATTGATGCACGACGATTCCTTGCCCCACTAGGACCGATCATTGTAGATCACGTTTTCAGAGAAGGTAACCGTGCAACTGATTGGTTGTCTAAATTAGGACATCAACATGCTAATGGAATTTTTTGGCATACCTCCCAGGACTCCGAGTTGAGTAAAATCCTCTATGAGGATGTGTTAGGAGTTCACCTCGAGAGGAGGACCTCCTAACTTATCACTTCTTCTTACCTATCTAAAAAACAAAATTCGGTTGACTTCACTTCTCTCCTTTTTTTTCATTCTTTTCTTTTGTTCTATTTTATTTTCTTTACAAACAAAAATAAAATAAAATATAACTAAATATTATTTGGTATTTGGGGCATTACCTCATTTTATTTTGAGACACTTTTTGTAGCACTTTTGAAGAAGCGTGGAGGATGGAATTGAAGGACTAAAAAAAATGGCCCGTGGGAGGAGCCCCCAAACCCTTTTATTTTGGGTGAAAAAGTATCTAAACAGTGATAATGTGGAGTAGTACGATTAATTATTGTGTTGAATTACATTTTTAAAGACGAGGCATTGAGTAGGCTTCTTCTGTTTTTATAGACCGTTAGTTATGAGAGGAAGGAACTACTGGTACAAAAATATGTGTGAACTTAATCCATGGTGGACCAATACTTTACCTGGAATCATCCCCTGTAATAGTGGAGCCACCCATCTAATAGTGGAGCCACCCCCTACTTCACTTGGAGCCACCCCTATTTCACCTAAAGCCACCCCTTAATTTATACTTGGATCCACCCCTCTAATAGTGGAGCCACCTCATACTTCACCTGGAGCCACCCCTACTTCATCTGGAACCACCTCTTTAATTTACTTGGTCCATGGTGGACTAAGTCCACGCAAGACATGCTGAGCTATTGGTATTAAAACTCTAGTGAAACTAAGGGTGCGTTCTTTTCCACTGATTTCCACTGATTCCTACTGATTGAGTAAGGTCTTGCCACTGATTTCCACTGATTGAGTAAGGTCCTTTCACTGATTTCCACTGATTCGGTAAGGTCCTGCCACTGATTTCCACTGATTCAATAAGGTCCAGTTACTGGTTCTGTGAGTAGAAATGTGGGTCCTGCCACTGATTTCTACTGATTAAGTAAGGTCCTGCCATTGATTCACACTAATTGAGTAAGGTCTAGCCACTTATTTCCACTGATTGAGTAAAGTCTTGCCACTTATTTCTACTAATTAAGTAAGATCCAATAAGTGGAAAAGAACACACTCTAAACACAAATTATTGATAGGGCCAACCGGTCAAGCCTAGTGATTTCATTAAGTCAAGTGTCAACCATACAAGATAAGATACAACTAGCAACGAAATGGGCCTCATTATTTTGTTTTCGGCCCTCGGTATTCACCCAACTAAACAGGTCCTAATTTCTTTCCTTCTCCCTCTTCTCTTTTTCCAATTTCCCGTGCACTTACATAATAATTAATAAGCACCAATTTCAAATGTCGTGTTTAAGTGCCGGCATTTCAATTCCGCCATGGAAATTTCTTTCCTTCAATTTTCAAACTTGTGACTTTTTTGGGTTAATTATGGCTCCAATTTTGATACTCTTTTTGATGGGTTTTCTTGCTTTTGATGGTGGTGGTGCAGCAATATCTTCAGAGTATAGAATGAGAACAGAAAGAGGATTAAAAGGGATTTATGAGGTTTGTAAAATATTTAAATCTCGACTTATCTGCTCACATTGTTTATCTTCTTTTTTTTTTTCCTTGAAATTTTAATTTTGCTTGGTGTAATTTTCTTTTTGCTTTTCCTTTTCTGTTTCCTGATAAATGTTTTATTCCTCATTAATGTTGCAAGGTTGCATTTGTGGGGTTTTTGTGTTTAATATTTTATTCGTGAATTTTGATTTTGTCAATTGTTTTGTGTATTGTGGTGGTCAATTATGCAAAATATGGGGTTTCTTAATGTGTGAGCGCTGTCTTCTGTAATCACAGTTTGCTTTCTGAGCTTATATCGTGGGAAATACTGGGAATTCATTTATCTTTTAAGGGTGTGAAAAAATCGTAAAAAATTGTCATAAATTGCAAGCATGAGTGCTATTTTAGAGGCTTTGTCTAGACAGGGAGAAAATGACTTCATTGTTCTGTTAAAAATTTTCACCTTTGTCTTCTCAAAAAAAAAAAAACAAAAAAAAAAAAAAAAAAAAAACTTCTACTTTGTCTAGAAAAGTTTAGACCTTTTGTTGCCTTCACATTATCAGAATTAAGTAGTAAGGTGAAGTGAACTAATAATGTGTTTTGTTGGGTTAGGTGGAGATGGGTTTTGTATTCAATTGCCGTTTGGTATGGTTTTGTTTTAGGCTAATTTTAAATGTCTGAAAAGTGTGTCCTGTTGTGGTTATTAAAAGGTTATTGAACGTTAGATGACAATCTTGACTCTATAAAATGGAGCAATGAGATTAGGTTATGATGTTTCGTGCTTCCTACCTGTGTAACTAAGGGCATGAATCAGCTTTGGATTCGTTTTGTCCTGCGCATACACACGAGAGTAAAGAACACGCAAGCGTGTCGCTGTTGGAGTAAATTTATAGAGTAATGCTATTGGTCACCAGTGGTGACGGGGATCTTCCGTCACCACTTACTAAAAGAGTGCCTTGTTAGTTGTTCGAAATGAGAATGAAAGTGAAGATATTCCTATAGAGAAAAGGAAACTAGATACTCATTTTATTGTGTCAATTAGTTTAATACGCAAGGTTAGGACTACTAAGCTTACATTTAGCTACAAAAAGCGCGCTTTGTTACTTACTGAAAGACCAACAATGACTACTCTGAACTGTATTTCTAACAGTGGGAGGAGTCTCATGACCAAGAACATCCAACCAGGCAGCCATCAACCTGAGGCCATCCAGGGAACGGGTTTGTGTAATCACATAAGACATCCCTCCTGCAGCAGCAGCATATCCAGTGAGAGCACAGAATCATCATCAGATAATGAACAAAGCAGCAAGCCAACATGTGCAATTGGATCTGCTTTGTACAATCACTTGGTCAGCGGAAATAAAGACGGCATTTCAGCTGTAACGACTAATTTGTGGGAGTTTGAGTCAACTGAGGGCGAGAACTCCGTCCTTCACATTGCAGCCAGTGCAGGGCAAGCTGAGCTTATTACTGACATACTTCCTTGGTGTAAGGATGTTATTAGACGGAAGAACAAGAAGGGGGATCTTGCATTTCATTCAGCTGCCAAGGCAGGGCAGCTTAATGCCCTCAAAGCTCTGACTGACTGGGAAAAGTATGGTGATGTCAAAATTGGCAAGGAGATTCTGAGAATGAAAAATAACAAAGGGGATACCGCATTGCACATCGCAGTGAGGAATAATCAAGAAGATATGGCCCAACATTTGGTAGATAAGTTTGGTCAAGCTTGTTATAACCTGAATGTCGAGAATGTTTCTCCGCTTTATTTGGCAATCAAGGGTGGGTACTCAGAACTTGCTCAGAAAATGATCTCCACAAAGAACGAGAAGCCGGCTACTGAAAAGCCTCTGCTACAGGGCAAGTCTGTTGCTCATGCTGCCATTGAAGCCATGGACATAGGTAACTTTTGCTAATGTTAGTTAATTTAGTTCATAAAAAATTCAATTTCTACTAGGGACAGTTTTAGTTACTTGACATTTTCTTTTCTTTTTCTTCTTTTTTCACTTTCAATGGGAAACCACAAGATTCCTCTGAAATTTCAGCTATCTTCGATAATTGTTTTTTAGTCATAGCCCCTTTATTAAAAGTTCAGAGGAGAGCATTCAGTGACAGTAGTAAACAAAAGCTCATAAAAGACAGAAGCATAAAACTCCATTATCTTAGGCTAATGCCATGTCATTCACATGATTATGGTCATGGTTTCTTTCCCAATTGGTTATCAAATCCTTTGCCACTTAAAGTTAAAAGTTAAAACACATCTTCCAAGATACAGTTTTAAACCAAGCATCAATAATTGATATTACCCACTCTGATTCACCATGTCTCTCTTCTCTGAGCATCAAAAGCCTCCCCTGCTGCAAGATGGTGAAGACAATAGCAATATATTCAGAGTCATTTGAATATTGGATTCCAATAGATACCGAGAATGCGCACAGAAAATTACCTTTCTCGTTTCACAGGATGCTAAGTATCACTAGGTTTCCCCTTCGAAGACACATCCACATTAATAACTGAGTCTTTAATGTTTTTTAACAGGGAACTAGAGAGTAAGATTCTTAGTATTATTGGTTCGAGCTTCCTCAGAGCCATGTGAGGTTTTCCTAGTCGTTAGCTTCAGGGTCCAAGGGATTAGTCGTGCAAAGTCCGGAAATCCATGTTATCTATAAAAAGGGCTGATTTTCTTTCTTTGGTAGGGATTAGGGAGTTACTCGTTCCTCTGATATAATCATTAATCTTTCTATCCTTAGAAAGCATGTCCTTACAGAAAATAATTGCATGAATCGACTGTGGGTTGTGAAACATTATTATCTGTGTCAGTGTCCAATCTTCCTGGCTTATTCATACCAATTATTCATATTGACAGTGTATCTATTGTTCCTAATCACTTAATTATAAAAAACGACATTAATTTTTATGGCACTTACTTTATTAAATGCTTTAGACCTTTAGTAAAGGCATATATCATAAGATCTGCAGAGTTTTTGCTCTGTCTGGCTTAACGTTTCTTGGTTCTATAGTGTTGGGAGAAAATGCTAATGACAGTTGCGCAACTGTTGATGTGCACTTACCATTTCATTGGTCGTTATTGCTTGCAAAATTGCCTAACTACTGAACAGATAATATTTAGAGATCATACAACTAAGTTTTCTTTATCTGTTCAATCAGCGACTGTCGCCAGCTTAGTGGGAAAGTAATGTACTAAGAACATTTGCTTCCCGAGAGAGGGAACTTCACTTCAATGTCTTTCACATTTGCTTCCCCAGACAGGGAACTTCACTTCAATGTCTTTAACTTTGCCTTTGTTTCTACTATGTTGGCCATCAATACTGTGTTGTTTTACCCTCAAAGTTCTTGCTTAGTTGCCTTTCCTTGTATTGTCGACAGAAATCCTACGCAAGATTTTGAGCAGTCATGAATATCTAGCTGAATCATATGACGATCAAGGTCGGACACCACTATCTCATGCTGCTTATTTAGGCAACCTTGAAGGGGTTCTATACCTGCTTGAAAAGTTTCCCAACTGTGCATTTAAATGTGACAAGGATGGCTCCTTTCCTATTCATAAGGCAGCAAGTGGGGGCCAAATTGAGGTCTTTAAAAAGCTGCACCACTCTCACAGATTGTTAAACAGACAAGGCCAAAACATTCTTCATGTGGCAGCTAAGAGTGGCAAATCTAAACTGGTCTCTGTTCTGTTGAAAGTTCCTGAGCTTCAAAGGCTTATCAATCTAAAAGATGAAAATGGTAATACTTCGTTGCATTTGGCTGCGAAGGGCTTCCGTCCTGGTGTGGTTGTTATTTTGACACAAGATGAAAGAGTCAATCTGGAACTGCAAAATAACAAGGGATTGACAGCTCTTGATCTTGTTGAGATCTATGGAGGGACCTCGTCATCTGCCTTTGAAGAGGTATGTGGTTGTCATATACCTGTACTGCTTGATCTTGTTGAGAATGTAGAAATGCTAATTTGGTTAGAGTTCACACTTTGATGACCAAAAGTTTAACATATCATGTCATTTGGTGCATATATTTGATCTTTTCATTATATTATGTAGTTTACTAGATTGAATGCTAAGATTTAGTACTCTTATTAAAAAGTCGTCATCAAGAAACTCCCTCATGACTTTGTTGTTACAGTCTGGGTCCCCCCAAGACGCTTTAGTCTTGTTGGGAATTCTATTATAGCACTTAATTGGCTAAAATAGTTCAGTTTGTGAGCAAGGCGCTTGATTAGTTGTCACCACAAGTCAACTACCCCCTTGCCGGAAGAGACTCATGTGCTCCTTGATTTTGTAGCGGTTGACATGGTTGGCTTTACGATATGTCAATGCACCACGAAGCTCACAAGCAACAAGGAAGAGTTTTGTTCGAAATAGAGAACTTCAAAATGAGGATCAGGGAAATACTGAGAGTAAGAGTAAAAAGGAAAGACTTGGAAAGGAGCAAGAGAACGAAGAAACCAAAAGTGGAAGGTTAACCAAGAAATCAATACTAACGGAAGAACTAGAAAACATCAAAGGTAGGATCAACACCCTACTGCTAGTGGCGACACTTGTGGCTACTGTGACATTTGCGGCTGGGTTCACTCTTCCTGGCGGGTACAACCAGGCTGCTCCATTAGGTTTGGCAACCCTGGCCCACAAAGTGGCATTCAAGGTGTTCATGATTTCCAACACAACTGCCATGTACAGTTCCATATTATCAGTTGTGACCCTCATTTGGGGACAAGTGGGCGAGTTGAAGCTAAGCGTGGTGTCCCTAAGGCTTGCATTACCTGTACTGGGATTAGCACTCTCCATGATGTCAGTGGCCTTCATGATGGGTATATTTGTGGTGCTGAAGAATATGCCATGGTTATCATATGCTGTCTTGGGCATGGGATCTGTTTCCATGATTGTTGTGCTTGTGCTCTTCATCCCATTATACAATCCACCATACATCAGGAATCCCATTGCGCGTTTTTTCTTTTCTGGACCCCTCTTCTTGTTGATACTAGTATCCGAGAAATGTGAAAGTAAGTATGATTAGGATATTTCTATTAGTATTAAGCTTCTCAATGATATATGTGTAAGGATCTTGATGGTTTTTAGTTTGGACAATAATAATGATGGCTTCCTTACTTTCCAATATGTCGTTGACAGTTCACTGCAAGCATCATGAATTTATGAGTGACCCTCTCCACCCATCTTCTAGGGAAGGTTGTGGAGGGGACACAAAACACAGCAAAACCACACTACTAATAAAATGCATTACATTAATAAAATCTGACAGTCACTTTATCCTGGGTAATGATTTTGCCAAGGCGATAGTTGATTCTTCCAAAGCAATCATTTTTTTTTTTTTGGTTCACGATCAAGGGTATCCACCGTCGACCACAGTGGTTATCCCCCATGCTGGCTTGTAGGCACCTCAAAGGGTGGGACATCTGGCCAAGGAATTTAAAGTTGTTCCATGTCCAAGGTGAGATTCGAACCCTCGACCTTGGTTAAGGATGGATGAGTCCCTACCACTCAACCACACCTCCTTAGTTAAGACAATCCTTCTTTAATTTGAGGCATTTGCCTCGTTGGCAAAATCACTCCCCTTTATCCTGGGTACCTCTAGTAAAACCTCTGAGATGAATTTGAAAAAAATGAGCTTGTTCAAGTCACCTGTAGTCCTGCACTTTTCCGGGAAGATCGGATGGTTCCTCTCAACCCATATATGCTACCAGCATCGATCTGAGGTTTCCTGTGTTTGCCTGGTTTAGACAGCTGACAGCAAAGATGACAGCATAATAAGGTTTAACCAACTGTAGCCAGATGATAGTCTTGCACAACTTGCAGTAAAGATGACAGCATAATAAGGTTTAATTTTCAGTAGTTATTTAAAACACACACACTATATAAAGAGATTTGAGTGGGTTTCACACGCTCTCATACAGAAGATACAAAACCAGGCTCACATACTTTGGACCTGACAGCCTCCACAATACCAGTAGTCGCTTAATGTGATAAATGACAACTTTAGACAGGAGGAAAAAACTTGGCACCAACACTGTTGGATGTCAAACATCACAGATTTGATTAATTGAATTCACATTGTAGAAAATTGTAATATGTGAGACAATAATCATGTCATTGAATTGAAATGAATAAATCGATTTGATCATCCGTTCATCACTGAACCGAACTATACTAAAATTAGTGGAAAAACACATACCTATAGGCCCTCCCGAAGGAAAACTGACTTCCCTTCTTTACTTGACGGAAATAAATATTCTCTTTGGAAACCAAGCAATTTTGCAAACTAAGACAGCCATTTCTTAGTAAATGTTCTGTGTTTGAGTATATCCCCTGCTCAACCACAGATGCATTCCCACATTACTGATACTGCATAAAACATCTCATAGAGAATTGCTGGACATGGGAGCTTGGTGGGCGTAGGCATGCCGAATGTCACTGCTACCAAATATTCTTCTCCAAATCAGCGGCAGTGTTACCGTCATTATCTTTAAGAGCTTTTAACTTCTTGAAATCGGGGTGCTTCTTCAAATTGGAAAGAAATTCAGAACTGCCATACTTGACAGCATAGTGAAGAATATTTTGCCCTTTGTTGTCGACGTCAAATATTGCCTTCGGGTTGCAATGTATGAGTGCTCCAATTACGACAGCGTTGCCTCCAACCACTGCTTTATGTATTGGAAATGAGCCATCCTCATCACGTTTGCTCACAAATTCAGGAAAGTACTTTGTGAAATAGTCAATCAGAAATTGACGAGCTTTGAATGCTAAATAGGAAAGCGGTCTCCACCCCTTTTCATTGGTTGATTCAATGAGCATTGGCATGTTGTCTAACAATGCGTGTATCATCTCTACGATCGAATGGATCAACAATTATGTGTCAGACATAATCTAAAAGAGAGAATGCAGGAATCACTGATGCTAAGGTTTAGTTAATGTCCATGAAACTGGTCATTTGTAGACCAAACAGAACAGAGAAAAATAGGAATTTGAGTGTGAACAGCATCATATGAACTGCTGAGATTTGAGAGCATACCTAAATCGTAAGCTTTAATGGCAGCATGAACCACGGCTGACTTCCCAGCTCGTAGCAGATTGTCTCTCCTCGTCCCCAACACAGAACTTGAAGGCATTTCCTGGAACAGCTGAACAACAAGGTCCCTATGCTTTGCTTTAACACACAGGTAAAGGGGTGAAATCCCTTCTTTATTCTGCTCATAGGCTACTAGTGGCATCTTTTCTATCAAGTAAGATGCTACCCCCTTGTGCCCCATCTTAAGGGCTAGGTGGAGAGCGGTATCCCCGTCCTCGTTCATCCCTTGTAACAAGGACAAACCGACCTCACTTCCCCTTGCCTCGGTGATGACTTGAACTAGGTGCCTCAATGTCTCCTCCTTGCCTAACCTTGCAGCCACATGGAAGGCAGTGTTCCCTGCAGAGTCCTTGTACTGTATCAGATTTGGGTCTAATTTTATCATCTCGATCATGTTCTCATCCTGACCCTTCCGCACCATAGCCAACAGTCGAGCCTCACCCTCAAGGGCGTCCTTATCCTCGACTCCTTTCTGGTCTTCCTTGCAGGCTGAATCCAGAGAAACCTTTATATTACAATACCCCAGTAGAATCAGTACAACTTCTTGTATGAACAATTTGTATGTCTTCATAAATATATAAGACATCGATACAGTAAATGGATAGATTGCTGGACTAATAGTAAAAGTACAACTTACAGAATCGTGGTGATCTTCTACTCCATTATCTTCTTCAGAGGAGCTGATCTGTTCATCACTATCGTCAGTGTAATCGCCCTCGTATTCATAATAATTTCTGCCCCTTCTTGTTTTCATGGCTTTTACCATTTTCGTGTGTTGAACTGTGTAAAATTGTATTTTCTTTTCCATCTTCTTGATTTGGTCATCTAGCTTTTGTGTCTGTTTTTGGTCTTCTTCGTCAGAGGAATCTACGAATAAAGCATCAGCCTTTCTTCTTGACTCTATCATCTTCTCCTTTATCTCAGCTTTCTCTCGATCCCTGATCTTTCCCGACAGCAGGACTTTCAGGAAATGGATTTTCTCCTCAAGCTTCGATGGGTCAGGTTCCGTTCGAGTTGTGTCACTAGCTAGGGACTTGGACGGTGAGTGCTTTGGCATGATTTGTGGTTTTCTTTCTGACTGTGGTGGAAGAGGGAGAAGATACAGAACAACAGTATAAGATGAAGCCTGATTTGTTCTTTGAGAGGCTGTCCAAAATGCTTGGTTCCGGTAAGGTAGCCTTTGTTGCTTTTGAGTTTTGAAGAGAATGGAGGGGTGAGCAAAAATATTGGGCACACCTCATACAAGATTTTATGCAGTTTGAAACCGTTATTTTTGAAACTGGAACATAATTAATGAATCAAGTTTCGAATCGTAAAAACAAGCTAAGAACTGTACTAATTGGATTCTATTCTGATTCCTAGATTTTCGGAATTGAAATCGCCTGAGTACCCAATCAAAAACAAATTTCGAATACAAGTATCTTGAGCCGGTGGAATGTGGATATACGGACCCATAAATGTCCTTTCCTAACATATGTAGTAACATGTCAAATATTTTAGGTGAATTGCTAAATATCGCCCCTTTTTACTAGCTACCGCCCCCCCAATTTCCAATTTTACCCTCACCCCTTTTCCTCACTCACTTTCACTCACTCTCACTCATCCTCTCTTCCTCACTCACTCTCACTCATCCTCACCACCACACCATCACACCGGCAACCACCACCACCACCACCACCACCACCATGTCAGGGGCTAGCGGCAGCGGCGGAGGCTTCGACGGCGAGGGAGGCGACGACCGACGGCATCGCGGGAGGGTAACTTTTCGAAATTTTTTTTTTTTTTTTTGTTTGAATTGAATTTTTTTTGCCTTGAATTGAATTTTTTTTGCCTTGAATTGAAATTTTTTTGCCTTGAATTGAATCGCGAACTTATGAATTGAAGTGGTGTTGAATTTTTTTTTTTTTTGCGTCGATCGTCTGCCGATCTCGACTCACCCTTGGGTGAGTCGTCTGAGACCGGCGACTCACCTTTGGGTGAGTCGTCTGCCGATCTCGACTCGCCCAAGGGTGAGTCGCCGGTCGCAGACGACTCACCCTTGGGTGAGTCGAGATCGGCCGACGACTCACCCAAAGGTGAGTCGCCGGTCTCAGACGACTCACCCATGGGTGGGTCGAGATCGGCCGACGACTCACCCTTGGGTGAGTCGCCGGTCGCAGACGACCGACACAAAAAAAAAAAAAATTATTATTATTATTATTATTATTATTATTATTATTATTATTATTATTATTATTATTATTATTATTTATTGTTATTATTATTATTATTTATTGTTATTATTATTATTATTATTATTATTATTATTATTTATTGTTATTATTATTATTATTATTATTTATCGTTATTATTATTATTATTATTATTGATTATTGTTTAATTAATTAAAAATGTGAAATGATAGATGGGAGGAGCCGGTAAATCGGTGCCTCGGTTATTTAGTGAACTAGCTGGTTCAGGACCGCGTCACACGAGGACGCGCGGGATTGATGCCTCTGTACGGAGACAGAGAGAGGCAGTTCGGATGAGGGAGATGACTGCTGAGCAAGACGACACTAGCGAGTTCTACTCCGGGGATCAGTCCATGGACGATGATCAGATTGGCGTCGAATCATCCTCAGATTGGCACGTGGTGAAGGGCAGAGGCGGTAGGTTTGTTAGTACTGGGTCGTCCAGTACTAGCAAACGATCTAGAGCGGAGGACGACACTACGTGGCTTGTTACAGAGCCTGTGGAGGGTGGGCCGGCGGATGATAGCGTCATACCGAGCTTCCTGGGCCACGTAGCGTCTCGTGTGTGGAATGGAGAGACGAGGGGTCTCTTGAAGTGTCAGAACCGATTCAATGTCTGTCAGCGGCTGAGTCAGTGGCGAGCGGAGATGTCGGCCGAGATGAGGGCCCGGATCGAGGGGACTGGGTTATCACACCTGGCAGACATTATGTTCAGACATATTGACTTTCCCCTGATATCTGCATTCGTTGAAAGGTGGCAGCCGGATACGAACTCGTTCCACATGCCGTTCGGAGAGATGACGATCATGTTGCACGATGTATGGCATATTCTTCGGATTCCTGTAGACGGACAGCTCGTTTCCAATGACGGACGGGATGGGCAGCTGCAGATGGCGGCCATGGAGGTTCTCGGGGTCAGCCGAGAGGAACTGATGTGTAGCCACTGGCAGGGCGGTGCGGTCCTCACGGAGTCGGTTTTTGAGCTTTGCCGTGAGCAAGTGGAGGACAACCAGGCGACAGCTTGGATGTGGTTACTTATTGGATCCACCTTGTTTGTCGACAAGAGTGGTAACCGTATTAGACCCTCCTGCGTGATGGAGGTGATGGACGACGGTGTCGATACGGTGCATGACTTCTCTTGGGGATCTGCTGCCCTCGCCTTCCTATATCATCAGCTCGGTATAGCTAGTCGCGGGGATTCTCAGGGCATCTGCGGATGCCTAACTCTCCTGCAGGCATGGATATACGAGTACTTTCCCTGCTTCCGACCTCATCGGGAGCGGATGGTTGTCGGGGACGACGAGGCTCCCCGTGCGTCCGTATGGAGTGCCCAGGCTGAGGGCAAGGACGTGGTTCGATTGCACTCCTTACGTAGACGCTTGGATCATCTGCGAGCGACAGAGGTACGTCATTTAGTTATCGGTGTTCATGATTTATTTCGTCGTTTGCTATGTTTTTTTACTTCACCGTAACTTTCAACATTTCTACGTAGGTGGTGTGGCTGCCGTACGGTTCTAACCCGGTAGTATCTGTACCGAGGACTGTATTCATGGGGTGGCTACAGTATCGGTATATTATCGAACCGCACATGCCTGGTCGTTGTTTACGACAAATCGGGTACGTACAGAGTATCCCTTCCCCGATCTTTAGGCCAGTCAAAGCGATCAGGTCATGGAGCAGTCGTTCGTACAAGGTTGTCTTCCCCGAACGGATCTCATCTGATGCTTGGCGTATGTTCCCGGGATTTTACATTCTTGGTCTCCATGGGTTTCAGGCATCCACGTCAGATCCCACAGCATGTACGGATGACTACCTCGCATGGTACTACCTTCACTCCCACCCTCGGCTGATACCTGACGCTGCAACACCTGTGATTCCTCCACGATCCAACAGCGATTATGTAAGTGATTAACTAAAATATATATATTTTTACGTATTACATATCTCTGAACTCACACTCATTGTTAC
The DNA here is from genome assembly GCA_038025085.1 of Tetragonia tetragonoides. Classification (NCBI taxonomy): domain Eukaryota; kingdom Viridiplantae; phylum Streptophyta; class Magnoliopsida; order Caryophyllales; family Aizoaceae; genus Tetragonia; species Tetragonia tetragonoides. The sequence continues at coordinate 15,651,620 of CM076142.1, read as the reverse complement.
TTTTTTGCAGTGGGTGAATCGTCTAGCCGTCGCAGCTGAGTCTTTCATTAGTTTGATTCCTCCGGAGCAAGCGGAAGATTCTCGATCGATTATGGACGAGTATATGAGAGATTGGCGGGCTGCCAAATGATGTATTGACCCTAGATGAATTTGTTATATATTTATATAAGAGTTTCATTGTTATTGTTATTTATTTGTGTTATTGTAATTTGTTGTTTGTTATTTACATTTTTTGTTTTATTGTAATTTGTTGTTTTATTTACCTCCAATAATCACGACCACTCTCCACATGCAAAATATAACAATCACACAAAAATGTGACAATGATATAAGTATAACAATCACGCAAAACATTCAATTACGTCGACCTCGCTAAACGATCCCAATGTGCTCTTCGCCTAACATACATTTGCTCCCAACCAGCGACACTATCAGAACGGGAAGTAAACCATGCTTCGCATATCGAAGGAACAGGGAAATATGAGGCTAAATCCAGACGGATATAATGCTCGTACGAATGACCTAAATGACACATGACAATTTCCCTACTTGGACGTGTAGCAGTCGAAGGTGCTTGCAACGGTAGCACTGTGTAACAAGAATATAACCCCCTTCCGCTGCCGTATCCGAATAACATAATCGCTGCATTGAAGAGGTTGGCAATCGGGAACAAATCCTCAATTACTATCATCCAGTGATCATAGTTACACGCACCTCCGTCCCACATAATACGGCGGTAACCAGCGTCGACCCCTTCAACGTATAGGGTTTCGTACAATGCTCGGTTAGCTAAGAGTTCGTGTGCAATGCAAACTCTCGTCAATCGCCATTGCTCTTGGTCTCCGAAAACGTAGTCCGCAATGACACGAAAACCGCAATTACCATCCCCAAGCACATCGAGATATCCTTCAATGAAAGGTATGATGATTCCCGGAATTTTGTTAACATGATAGAATTCAGTGATATCTATTCTGTGTCCAGCTGCAAGACAATATAATAGAAAGTCATTAATAGTACTTATCAAAAAGTAATTAACAACATTATGTACATGTTAATAAATTATGGGTTTTCATACCAGTACTCTGCACGACGTTACTCGATGAGGATGAGCTACGACCACGCCCGCGGCTCGAACTGGATGACCTAGGGCGACCACGACCCCTCTGGGAGTACTCCCATGAACTAGGATCACGTCTGGTAGAGGAACTCCCTCTCGGTCGACCTCTGACTGTCGTGTTCGCTTCCGGCTCGACGTAACTCGCTTCCTCAGGATGAAGCTGCTCATTCATAAGGACAGATATGTTGCGCACAACTGCCGGGTCGCTTGAGTTAACCTCGTCGACCAGAGACTGAAAGTATCGATGGTCCTCAGATGGATGCTCAGTCATGTCAAGCGTAGCTATCTCCACTGCATCACTAATAACGAGTGTTCGCCAAAATTTGTGGACACTATTCAAGCTAATTGGCGTGCCCGTATCCGTGACCGTTTTCAACTCACACGCACACGGGATCTGATGAGTGGATCTCAATACACAACCGCAACAATCAAATACTTGGTGACTCAATTCTCTCATCCTGTTCAGCTCAGCCCATAATATTTGTAAGCAGTAATGGGAAACATACCCGGTCAGATAGTTGAATGGGAAACCCGAGTACATCACACTTCTTCGTCTTCTGCACTCTTCAAGTGTGTACTTGATCTCAGTTATTTGTGACTCGATTGACTTGTTGACCTTGTTCCAAACATTATCCAAAGCTCCAGTTGAGGAGTTCAACCACTGTTTTAGCGCAGCATGTGCACTCTCCACCCTGCAAGTCGTAGTGTTGCCAAGGTGTAGCACCTTATTCGTCCACACAGCCACAAACATCTCTTTGTATCTCAGCCAGGTCTCCTCTAGATAGGATATCACGTGAGGGTAACTCCTCCAACTATCCTTCATCTGACGCACTGCTCTATCGTACGCAGCTTCTGTGGAAGCTTCCATGATAATTTTCCACCTCCCGTTCTTGAACCTCTGCGCGACAAGCTTATCTTTTCCACAAAGTCTGTACACTTTGTCTTCAACGACTTTGTTAATGTGCCATGTACAGAGCAAATGGGCACTCTCGGGAAATATCTCTCTAATAGGTCTCATCAACCCTAGCTCACGATCAGTCACAATTGCTGTTGGGTGTACATCATTTCCAATAAGCATCCTCAACTTATCTAAGACCCACGCATAGCTTGCCTGAGTCTCATCCTTCATAATGGCATAAGCTATGAGGAAGTTCTTATTGCTTGGAGTCATCCCCACTATCTCAAGAAACGGCATCTTATACTTGTTTGTTTTGTACGTGGAATCTAAGCCAATCAACCAAGGAAAAGACCGAAGTAACTGAATTGATGTAGGGTGTGCCATGAACACGTGAGTTACCTCATTAGTAGCTCGGTCGGCTCTTGTCCAATGTACGTACTTATTCTCCACAGCTAAATGATGAAACTGACCAATGACATCTCTCTCTTCAAAATCAAGTTTCCTTATACGATCTCTGTGGTTGTACACATGCCGTCTAGTTGCATTGTCCTCGGGAAATTTTTCCTGAATAGCGGCCAAGATAGCACATGGCTTTGTTTGTGCCGAAGTCATGTCACGAACGAGTTTCTTTGACCCAGGACTAAGACCACTCATCTGACGATATCCCTCAGGAAACACAGCAAAGTCATGGTTGTGCGTACCCCTAATCCCAGGCAATGTGACAATCATCCAACTATTGGACCCATACACTTGCCGAGCTCTTAACTGGAACGTACATTTACAAGCCTTTGTTTTCGATTTCTTCCGAGCAGCAGTATCTAAGTCTCTTAATTCCCCTCTGTAGCGTTCACCTCGATTGCATTTTAACAATTTTACGCTTCCATTCTTCTTGTGTGACGAAATTATCAACTCAAACCCGATAGTAAGGGCAATTTGTTTTGCCCAATTAATTGCATCTGTATCACTATCAAATAACTCATCAGTGACGAAATGCGTACTGTAATCAACACCATCACCACCGAACCGCTCCAAAGGAACCTAACGAAAACAACGAAAACAATGTTAGCTTAATCTTAAATTCAAACGTCTATCAAAACCGACTGAACCAAGGGACGGGCGTCTCAAATTTCCGTTTGGACCATGGAAGAAACAATATTAATAATAACAATAAATAATAATAATAATAATAATAATAACAATAAATAATAATAATAATAATAATAACAATAAATAATAATAATAATAATAATAATAATAATAATAATAAATAATAATAATAATAATAATTTTTTTTGTGTCTGTCGGTCGTCGATCTCGACTCACCCAAGGGTGAGTCGTCCGCCACCGGCGACTCACCCAAGGGTGAGTCGTCCGCCACCGGCGACCCACCCAAGGGTGAGTCGTCCGCTGATCTCGACTCGCCCTTGGGTGAGTCGCCTGTAGCAGACGACTCACCCTGGGGGAGTCGAGATCCATAGGCGACTCGCCCTTGGGTGGGTCGCCGTTCGCGGACGACTCACCCTTGGGTGAGTCGAAAATCTCAGACGACCGTGCAAAAAAAATGCGCAAAAAAAAAAAAAAAATTACCTCCGCCACCGTCGACGGCACTTCCCGGTCGCCGGCAGACATCCGTGGGTTGCTTGAGTGTTGATGAAGGTTGGGTATGAGAGTGGGTGGTAGAGTGGGAGAAAGAGAGGGAAAATTGGTGTGAGAGTTAGAGAGGGAGAGAATGAGTGAAAAATTAATAAAGGGCAAAATTGGAATTTTGGGGGGCGGTAGCTAGTAATTTAGGGGCGGCATTTAGTAACACCCTTTTTGTATGTTACAAAGCTTCTGAGTGGTTCAAAGAAAAGACCCAACCAAGCATTTGGACACATATTTTTACTTGAATATATCACTAAATTAGTTGAGTTTTCCACAGAAGTAATTGATATGAATGCTATAGTGCTCTATCTTGGCTCACTTATATGACGAAAAAAATGTTCATTTGATTAACGAATGAGTTTTGACGAATATGTTCATATCTTTTTCATGATAATTTGGTACATTTACGTTCCTATTGCAGTTCCTATACATGGAGGATTTCTTCAATGATTGACAATCAGTCTAAGTTAGGACTAGTCATTGTAAGTTCTTCTCTCTCTTTTCTTGTGGGGTCCACATAATTTCTTATAATTAGATACATTATACTCAGTCATGACTAATGTGTGAAGATAATTAGTGACAAACGACAACGGGGTATTCAGTCATGACTAATGTGTGCAGATAACTTTTATTTTTCATCATGACTAATAATAAGTTAGTTGATGGTCAGAGTAGACTAGTCTCATCACTATCAATGGCTAAGAATTAAGATAGTTACATTTTAGTGGTTAGTGCAACCAACAAAGAGGCTTCGTGGAGAATATTTAATAAGTCTATCCTTATTAGATTCGAGCCATAGATTTTCTCAATTCTGACATATGGTATTTATAAGATCGAATAAGTACATTCACATAGCCAACAATGGCTCACGTTCTACATGACACGACACAATCCATGCAATACTACAGAGCCCGACCATGCCTTCTTTTTTTTTCTTCTATGTAGCGATCTATAACTAGGCGCCCACGTTCATAAACATAGTTGATGAAAGTTCGAACAAAACTCGCTTGATAATAAACAAAGCTGAACATGACCATTAGTTTAATGCTCGTTTGATATTTCAATGTGTTATAATATCTTCATAGTTAGGCTTGGTTCTCTTCAACAAAATGGTGCGAAATGATGAGGAAAAGAACGAAACGACGGGGAAATCGAGCAAAATATGAGATAAAATAAAGTACGAAATGTGAAATTGAATAGAACAGAACAACATGAACACGACGAAAAAAATCTGGCCAAGTGTACTTGCTAGCGACTCTTAAATATACCCAATCAAAAGTTCGCTCAAAAAATAAACAAGTTGAGTACGAACTTAATAATACTCAGTACTGAGTTCAGATCCTGAGTGATCGTTCTTCTATTTGTTAACTTTTATTATTGGGCCCATTAAGAGAGTGTTTATAACATAAAGGAGGTTCCAACCCAAAACCAATTAGCAATGGGTGAAGTAACTCACTTAATCATAAACATCTCAATGCACTCTTTCTTGATCAATGTCGGACAACCCACTTCAATACTATTCTCCCTATTTCTCTCCTCCAACCACCCAAACCTTCTACAATTCAGAATCCATAAAAGAAAGACTAGATAATTACTCTATATGATAAGATTTGGTGGACACTATAGGATCCTAACCCCGACAAACAAGTCTGAACAAGGCTCCAAAACCAACTACTTTTAAAAATCACTTACTCAGACCTCTGACAAAGCCTACTTTTAGGATCTGCACCAGTTGATTAACAAAACTCTGTCCCCACTTCCTGACTTAGAATGATGCTAGATGCTAGCTGCAGCCTCACTATAAGGCTGTAAATTGTAGCCTCATTCCCACAAATCGACACGTGTCAAAATTTATTTTAACTTTCTTTTTTCTTTTTTTTTGGGGTTTACTATTTTCAATTTAGGGTGTTTTTGGGGTTCATTTTTTCCATCTTAAGATTTTCTTTTTTATTTTGGGGGTTCACCCTTCCCATCTTAGGATTTTCTTTTTGGGTTTTTAGAGGGTTTTGGGGTTTACCCTTCCTATCTTAGGATTTTCTTTTTGGGTTTTTGGGGTTCACTCTTCCCATCTTAGGGTTTTCTTTTTGGGTTTTTTTGGAGGGGGGGTTGGGGTTCACCCTTCCCAACTTAGGGTTTTCTTTTTGGGTTTTTGGGGGTTTTGTTGTTTACCCTTCCCATCTTAGGATTTTCTTTTTGGAATTTTGGAGGTTTTTGGGTTAATTCTTCCCATCTTAGGGTTTTATTTTGAAAATTACGACGGCGAAACCGTCGGAATTAATGATGTAGTTGCCGGTAATAATAATTGATCAAATTTCAGTTAAGTAAACATGGGTATGGAGGAGAGAGAGTGCGTTTATTATAAAAAGCCACAACTTTTCAAAAAATTGTACACATGTCAACTTATGAGGTGAGGCTACAAATTGCAACCTCAGGCTGAGGCTGCAGCTAGCAGTCCTCAGCCCTCCCTGACTTATTAGTCATTATTCTTTATTTGTCATGTTCTGGTAGACGGTTTGACTAATAAGTAATAACACTCCTGCTCTCACTCATTCTTGTATTGTTTAGTGTGGACGGTTTGACTAATATATACAGTAGGAGTAAAAAACAACAAACGCAATGAGTTATTGGCGTTATTGCCAATTTGTGTCACACGCGGAGCCCACTCACGCACGCGGAATCCACCGCCCTATAAGATAGGCCGGCCATAAAGTTTTGTATATCTATTCAATACTCGTTAATGCGGTACTTATTAGGTGATTTATATTTTTTTTCTTTTGGTCTGAGATCGTTCGGTTGAATCCGGACTGAGCCGGGTGCGATTACAAGGGCGGTAAAGTTCTCCCAACAAATATTTAACACTGCTGCATTTATAGGATCTCGAACCTGAGGTCTTTGCTTAAGTTAGAAGAGTCCCTCATCAACTCATCTAAGTACTTGTTGATTAGGTGATTTATAATTTAAAGTAGCATAAAAAACAATTTATTTCTTTTTTATTAGTGAAGAACTTTAATTTTTTCATTGCTTAATTTTTCAACTTGGCTATAAAACTACAACCTGATTCTAGACCTATTTACATCGGTGGCCATTATTACAACGTATAATAACGAATTTGGATTCTCTGACGTTCTAGTTTCTGTGTCATTTTTTTCATTTTCTCTATTTCTCTCTTCCAACTATTTAAATTTTAAAATCTCATTTCCACTCTCTCTATTCTAAGGATTGAAATTCCAAAAGTAGTATTCTACGGTTTTAAAATGAATGTTAGAGGATCTGAATTGACACTTTGCGATCTTCAATATGATTTTTTCACAGATAAAGGGGAAAGTTTTTTTTTTTCTTGGACAACGGTTAGTTAGTGGTATAGTTAGTGATTTTTTTTTTTTTTTCCAAATGGGAAAGTTTTTCCAATCTTTTTAAGTATTAGTGGAGTCATTATGTAGTCACATGGTTAGTGGTATAGCTAGGCAACAACCACTAGATAGACTGCTCCTCTAGCTACCAATCTACCATATTATCCATATCCCTGCAGGCAGCTATTGTCACTCAACGTACACCAAATTCAGCTAGCTAGCTAGCTAATTAACAGTAATGGGGTCCAAAGGAAGGAAAAACAAGGGAAAGAGATCAAATGGTAATAGTAGCAAGAACAAGATTCAGGGCAAAGATCTCGAAGAGCTACCGGAACGTCGTGACGGCCAGGAAATTTTGAAGGGTGCTCTAGGAGCCCTTAAGGAGTCACAAGCATTCAGGGGTAAGAAGCTAGACGCAGCTATAGAAGCTCATCAACGTCGTCGCTCTATGTTGAGCGACGACGATGATGGTGGCTACGTTTCGGGTGAGTCCGTCTCTGCAGATGAATATGGAGGTGACTACGCACTAGCCAGTAGTTTTTTTGCGAAAGATCGTGCTAATTTGCACTCAGAGGAGGAGCAAGAGGGTGACGACAGCGATGATGACGACGACGACGATGATGATGAGGTAGTGCAAGGGAAAAGGCTCCTATCACTAGCGAGCAAGAATGGGCGACACCAAGATGTGAAAAGGCTCCTTGAGAGGAAACACGGTCTAATTCGGACCAAGAACACGGACGGGGACACGGCTCTTCACGTGGCTGCGAGAAGCGGACACGTGGACACGGTCAAGGAGCTAGTCAAGTTTATCACCAAGGGTCCAAAGGCGATATCCGTGTCGGAACCCAAAAAGGACGGGGATACGCCTTTGCACCTTGCCATAGAAGTTGAAAGACATCATGAAGTGGCTTCTTATTTGATAAAGAAACAACCAGATGCAGCGTATGAGGTTAATCATGCTGGGATTTCTCCGTTGTTCTTAGCAGTAAAAGGCAATCACCGTCGATTGGTTGAGAAGCTCTTCAAATTGCTGCCTGGAATAAGAATAAGTGAAAGAACCATAAGGGAATTACTCCGACCTGATGCACCCCTTGCTCATATGGCAATCAAGACAAAGAACATGGGTATGTACTACTCCTTACCGTCCCGTAATTACATTATCATTTGCTTTTTCACGATTTACAAGACATTATTTCAGAAGTACTATTTCAAATGAATGTAATCACACTACTCTTACATTGTAAGTAATAAATCTTTATAAGTTTCCACAAAATATATACTGATCAAAATTAATTGAGATGCAATTACGACTGGCTTTTTGTTGGGGTAATATCCCAACTTGTTGGGACCCAATTGAGTAAAAGAGAAAAAATGAAAAGGAAATTTAAAAGTGAAAACCGATTTGTCTTCGGTTGTGCCGTGTGTGGAAAATTTCAGCCCACTATGTGTTAGTATTCTTTGTCTCTTGTGAAGGCCCACTTGTAGACTATTGGAGAGGCTTATGTTGGAAGCTTTGTGAAGTGGCTTCTTGGGGAAGCCAATAGAAATCAGCCCCATTATATACAGGAAGAGGTGGGCAAGAGGCAAAGTGTGCCCAATTGTGGAGTGGTGCACCAGTGAGGTTGCCGCAAAATGAGAGCGAGGAGGCTGGGGCCTTCTTGTCTTGGTGAGAGGCGGTAACAAGAGTGAAAGCCCAAGAGAGGGAGGGTCTCTCTTCGGTAGTGATGGAAAGCTCTCGTCCATGGTGAGGGACTTGAGAGTAGGAGATATCTGATTAGGGAGAGACATAATCAGATATGGTGGAGTGACACAAAACACAGATGAGTGAGAGTGTGAGATTCGGGTGGCGCGCTGCGGCTCGTGGTGTTAGCTGAGAATAAGTCGAGGTCACAGAATCGGAGAGGCTCTCAAGTGGTGGTTTTGTGTATGTGGTGGATGATCGAGGTGGAGATAGTTTCGGCACAGGAATAGACGGTATTCCGGTTCAGCGACATGTATCTGGTGAGATCTCTGGCATCCGAGAGGGTACTAAATTAGTAGACGCTACTGGTTTGTACTAGATGTAGAGATAATGTATACTTGTCGTGTTGGCATAGTGTTCGGTTCTTGTTGTACTCCCTTGATTATCATAGTGGATTATTTGTTAGTGCGTGGAGATCCGCACCGTGGTTTTTACCCTTTGTTGAAAGGAGCTTTCCACGTTAAAATATCGTGTGTTCGATATTCTTTTACTGTTTGTGTTGTGTGTTTATTTTGTGCTGCGCCGATTTTCCCAACACTTTTTACCCCGTTCTTAGTGGGTTGTCGTAAAAGGTCCTATTTCTAGTAGTGATACTGATCAAAGTTAATTGTGAACTTTGACCATGGAAAAATAAATGACAATGAAAAATGTAGAATGTATCAATTACCGAGCCCCGCCCTTCTTCCTCCTTCGGTACAAAGCCAATAAAGACTTGGTACAAATATTTGTATATGGACTTAGTTTTTGGTGGACCAATACTTCATCTAGAGTCACCTTCTAATTATAGTGGAGCCACCTTATATTTCACCTAGAATCACCCTCTAATAGTAGAATAACCACCCCAACCTCATACTTCACTTGGAGCGAGCCACCCTTAATTTAAAAGTGGAGTCACCCCCTATTCCACCTGCAGTCACCCCTCAAATTTACATAATCCACGGTGGACTAAGTCCATACAAAATATGCTGAAGCCTTGGTATTAGTTGTTGGTACCGTTTTTATTACCAACATGGTCTTCGGGCGGTGTCAATACCAATACAAACTCGAACAAATAATTCTCCCATGTTTAATTTTACACCATCATCCAGGATAAGTTAGTTTGACATTATAATCATATAATGATGCATGATCCTTTTACTCTACATATATATATGTCATGTGAAAATTAAATTATTATTATTATTTTTTTTTCTTTTTTTTTTTTTTTTTTTTTTTTTTGCTTTGCAAATGCAGTAATGTTGAAGGTACTATTGGATAATATACACTCTCTTGTCAACTCGAAAAACGAAACCGGTTGGAAACCTATATCTTATGCAGCTTACAAAGGCTATAGTGATATGGTTTCTTACTTCCTGAAGGAATTTCCGTACTGTGCAAAAGAACGTGATGATGATGGGTCATTTCCAATACATAAGGCTTCTAGTGGAGGCCATGTTGATGTCCTTAAAGAGTTCCTATCGCATTTTCCTACCATGATTTACGAAATAACCAGTGAATGTCACACCAATTTTCATGTTGCCCTTATCCATAATAGGAAAAAGATGGTTAAACATTTGAAGAAGCAACATTCATCTGAGCTAAAGGAGATGCTTGGTGATCAAACTATAGAGGATTTGGTATGCGAATTCAACGGCTGAAAGGCTAGGTCGTTTCAACGATTTCGATTTGCAGGTTTTGTAATAAGAGAATGATTTAGGGTGTTTTATTTTTTTTTTCTCCACTTATTTCCTCTTATCCGGTCAGTTAAGTATGTTCGGTTAAAACTTAAAACTTATTCGTCCGTCAATTTAGTCATCTGTTTTGTTCAATTTATTAAGCTGACCAGTTTAATGGAAAATAACATACCCTTTGTTTTGCTTTTGTTTTCGTTTTTGTTTTTTTAGTTAAAAAAGAGCTTCTTATTCTACCAAATGAACCAACCAAATTGAGGTCCGTACAAAACAAAAAAGGGGAGATATACCGAGTAGTATATAGACACTTTCTAAGAAGGGTAATCTATAGTAATATCCCATGCCTGAATGCCCAATAAAGATAGACAACTAATAAGCAAAATATATATCATGAATCAACAAACTTAAATTTGCTAGAATTCAAACTACCAAACTTTGTTTGCAAAAACAAAAATATATATATATAAAAAAAAATACCAAACTTAATGCCAATAAGCCTTGACCTGTTCCATTACAATTTTAGGCGTCAGCCTCTAACTTGTGAAAACCACTCTATTTCTTTTTTTTTTTAGAGGGGAATAGAAAATTTTCATTAATAGAAAAGCCATACGGCATCTATTATCAAAATAACCCTAGAATATACTAAATCAACAATAACAACATAATTTTTGCTAACAAGACAATTGACAATGACACCTCGGTGCGACTCCCAACATGCATAGTAACCACGTGCTTCCTTTGATGCATCTTCATCTTTGACGGAAGTGGAGATCTTCACCGCGAGCAAAGCAATCACTTGCCTGCAAAACTCTGTTTGATACAATCGATTGTATGTATATCCGGTCCCCAAATCCATATTGAATCTATAAAATAGATATCGCACCATAGGCAAAAAGAGAATCCTACGAAAAGGAAGAAATGAAAATACCAATGAACTCCACAAAGGGAGAGAAATTTATTCCACCTAAAGCGAAAAAGAGTAGAAATTAGAGTCAAATTAGATGAAGAACATCAAATACAGGCCGGGAATGACCTAAATCGGTCCTCCCGGCCTGAAACTATGATGAAAGATGAGAAGAGGCAAAAGAGAAAAGTTAGGGTTTTAAGAGGAGAGCAAAAGGATTTGTTGGGGTACAAAACCACTCTATTTCTAAGCAACCAGAAAATATAGTAAACTACTGTAGGACAACTTGAATTTTTCATATAACTAGGTTTTATCCCCGTACTTCGCACGGACTCGTAAAATAATTTTATGAATATATTTAACAATATAATGCTTAAAATATTTGATGTGAATTATTAATATTATTAGTAAAATACATTTTATTTTATTTTTGCAAAGATTTCTATCTATAGGATGCAGCATGCTAATTCTTGAAATTGATATTTTCATGTCAGCTTCATTTGTAATGAGATTAGACTAAGTTAGGTAGATCATAAAAAAAGTATATGTGCACTAATTTTAATAAGTAATTCAATTAATAAAAATAATGAATATATAAACTCACTTTGCATTAACCGTATATGTGCATTAAAAGTTGACAGCACAGGCTCGTTTTATACCGCACAACTAAAACAATGGGACAAAGTTGAGCACACATGACGTCTACGTGTCATCTTCACACGAACACTTTCTCTTATGTGGCGTCCTACGTGTCATCACCACACGGAAATAACCCAACTTTTATAGGACATATACATATATATTTCATTTTAAAGCGTTTTTCAAATCCAATCCAATGGAGTAAGATTTATAATTTTTTGACTTACGTAAGTAAAGTTATTTTATGTTATAAAGTTTAGAAATATGCTAATAAATATGTAATTAAGTCAACTAATGATGAGACATTAATAATGGATGATGTGTCATGATACGTGGCAAGTTTGTGCTTACATGGCGTCTTAGGTGTCATCACTATGCCAATGTGGACGCTTATGTGTCGTCTCACGTGTCGTCATCACACGAAAAAAGACCCAGTTATATGTATATATACTAGGAAGTAACCCGTGCTACGCTCAATTTATCACTATTTTTTAAATTTGTTTACATAAATTTTTGAATTCTTTTTGGATTATACAAAGGTGGACGGTCAAATTGTCACTATAAATGAGTATAAAAGTTTTTTTTTGGACAATTTTTTGGATTTTTTTTTCAAAATTATATAAATGTATAGCCAGTTACCGATCAAAATATTTTGACCATGTCATATTACTTATACTTTATCCCTATATATATCCATCATTTGTCACCTAACATGCTATTGTACCCCAAATATATTGATTTACAAATTATGACTCCAAAAGTGATCATTATCCCTTATCTACCCATATCTCAAAAATATTAATCGCATGTCTTTTGTCAGGTCTATAAGTTATCTAGCTACGAAGATAAAACTTACTTAAATATATAACCTTCTTATCACATAATCAAAGATTATTATCCCCATAAATTCAAGTCCTGTCAAATATGCTCGTTTACCAAGTAATATATACTCCCTCCGTCCCTCTTATATCTTCTCATTTGACTTTGCACAATCTCCAATATGATACTTTGACCATTAATAACTTTAATTATTCAAATATAATTATATTAAAAACTTGATATTGAAATATAATCTAAAACTAATCTAAGAAAGGTATTTTGATATAATAATTTTTTATATATTTTCACAAATCAATGGGTCAAAATTTATAAAGTTTGACTCAAAAAGTCAAAGGAGAAGATAGGTTTGGGAGAGAGGGAGTATTTTTTTTTATTAAATATTGGCAGGTTAGATCAAATTGTTGCTTAATATGTGTCTTCCTAAATAGGTCATCTGAAAGTCAAAAGACTAATAGTTGCAAAATAAATAAAACTAGGACTTTACCGGTACTACGCACGGACGACCAATTTATCACTATATTTTTATGCTGAAATTAATTTCTGGATTTTTTAAAATTATACATAGGAATATAATGAATAATCGAAAATAGTGATTGATCGGAATGTTATACATGTCATATGCCACTCATCATTCTCCAATTAAAAAATAAAACATTACCTATCAATTGTCACTTAATTTGCAATTGTACATCATATATATAACTTAATAAACTGTCACTCGAATTTTAACTCATGTCATTTTATTTAAGCACATCCTTACAAATTTTATGTCTAATCCGTGTTTAGACACTACGCTCAAATATAAATGTAACTGAATATTTAACGTTTGTCATATTGATGACGATTATGCCAGAAAGTAATAGTCGACTACGCTTATGCGACCATCTGATTTAATTTTTGTTATTAAACAATCCACCGATTTGATCAGGATGTGACTTAATAAATAAGTAATTCACTAATTGGAATCAAAGTTGAAATACTAACCTTCTTTCAATTGGAAAAAAGGGTGACAACTCACAATCTAGAAAAAGGAAAATAGTATGTAATTCATCAAAATGTGACACTTGTATGTTACATGCGCTTATACCCACCACTATATAAACACTGTTATATTATGTGCATGATTTCCGCAAATATTCATCATCGGGTCTAACCCAATAAAAGTTTTTATTGTGTTAAAAGCATTAAAGCGGGATATTAATTACATTTTAGATTGTACTAATGTAATTCTAACTAAAGGAAAAAAAAAAGGAATATGAATAGGTTATAGCAATTACTATAGGATATTGACAACTAGTTACTCACCAAAAAAAAAAAAATACAAATTATCAATGACCAATCAAATTGTGACACTTGTTATGTTATATGTCATCTTAAATTATATACCTAAACTTTATTTCCCACATACCAGTCACATGTTAACTGTCACATAACTTGAGTTTATCCCAACAAATATTAGTAAAATATCACCTATCATGTAATACCCACAACTAAATTATATAAATTGAAAATGTTCACTTTATATGTGACCCTTGTCTCGATCATTACTTGCGCTTATCCCTCTAAAATTAGGCCAATAAATATTAGTCACATGTTTGTTGTTCCATGACCTATGTTTATCGCCTCATATATAAGTAAAAAAAAAAAAAAAAAACCAATCTATCATTTAACATGTCCATCAATAATCAAAAATAGAAGATTGAAATGTTTAAAATATATCTCATTCTGGTATAAAAGCTAAAAGATAATTAAAAGAAATGAAATTTTAATAAATTTATTATACTTTTACTAATTAATATTTTATGTTATAGTTATTATTGTTAAATTTTCATTCTCACCAAAAAAAAATCATTATTTTATATTAACTACTAAAATAATGACAATGGTGTAATTAAAGTCATTAACACTCCATATTAATTTGCCTTAATAACTATTCAAATCATAACCCCTTTCAAACAAAAGAGAAAAAAGAAAAAAGAGTATAATTAATTACTTGGGTATAATCGCACCCAAAAAAAAAATAACTTGGGTATAAGTCAACCGGAGAGTGACACTTGTCACCTCACCAGCGCTTATACCCAAAAATCTATATATCTACTAGTTTTATCTCCGTGCTTCGCACGGACTTGTGAATATCTCTCGAAAATAAAGATAATTTCATAGGTGATACCTCATGCCTATTTTGTACCGCACAACTAATTTTATATTTGACTATTTTAATTTTTTGGTATGAAATGTCTTTTTAAATCGATCTATATCTAAAATAGAATGAATGTAAAATAGATTAATTTATAAAAATGATTTGAGGCCTACTTCAAAATTCCATAACGAAAAATAATAATAATTTAATGAAGTAACATTTATAATTTTTGGAGTTACATAACTAAAAATATATTTTTTTAGTTTGAAATAATATAGAAATAAATCATATAATACAGTCGGTTGATGATAATCATGTAGATTTGGAGATGGTATTTGTTAAGCTACATGTGGTAGAGTTGTGCACATGTAGCGTCTAACATGTCATTTTCACACGAACATTCCCTCTAATATGGCGTCTACATGTTATCACCTCACGAAAAGAATCCAACTTATATAGGACATATATATATCTCATTTTGAAACTTCTCTACAAATTCAATCCATTGAACTAAGATTTATAAATTTTTTACTTACCTAACTAAATTATTTTATTATGTAATATAAAAATAGGCTAATATATAAATATTTAAATAAATCCAACTAATATGCTAATATATAAATATGTAATAAATCCAATTACTCATTAATGAGTGACACTTAGATAATGAGTTGTTAGGCTATGTCGCAACTTTTGCTTATGTGGCGGCTTAGGTGTTATCGTCATACGAATTTGGGCCTCTACGTGGCGTGCTACGCGTGTCGTGCCCACATGAATTGAACTTGGTTGATATTGTTAAGTTATTTGGCTAAGCTGTGTACATGTAGCGGTTTTTTTTTTTGTAATTATAAAAATATGCTAATAATTATGTAATAAAGCCAACTAATGGTGATGCATTAATGGTGACACTTGGATGATGATGAGTTGTTAGGTTATGTGAGACGTTTGGCTTTGTGGAGACATGCTTTGCTTATGTGGCGGCTTAGGCATTATCGTCACACGAATTTGGGCCTCTACGTGGCGTTCCACATGGCATGCCCACAAAAAGTTGAGCGCTTATGTGGCATCTCACGTGGCGTGCCCACATAAAATTGACTCACTTTTATATCACAACTCGAATTAGGACCCAATAGTGTGATATACTCAATTATTGTATTACCAATATGGTTATTCTATGTATTTTATCCTTAACCTATATAAAGCTTTCCCTAGAAAAGGTCAAACTTTATAAGCTTAAATATAGGACATATACATCTCATTTTGAAGTATTTTTTCATTTCCAATGCAATGACATAAAACTTAGATTTTTTTATAAGGTATTTTATTTTCTAATTTGAAGGCTAATAATTATGAATATTATATTTAATTATGATACTAATGTCGAGAATGAAGATGCATTTATTAATGTCACTTGTATGACTTGCTTATGTGTCCGCTTATGTGGCGCATAGGTGTCAGCACCACACGAATCGGGTCTCCAAGGTGGCGTCCTACATGGCGTGCCCACACGAAATTGACTCAACTTTATATGGTTGTCCTACGTGTCTTATCCACTTAACTTTTACAAAAACTTATAGAACATATATATCTCATTTTGAAGTATGTTTTAAATCCAATAATTCATTGAAATAAGATTAGGATTTTTTGAGTTACCTAACTTAAATTATGTATTTTCTATTTTTAAACAATATACTAATTTATATAATTGATGATGTATTACGTGACACTTGGATAATTTGTTGGGCTATGTGGCAAGCTTATACGTATACCGATGTGGCGCCTATGTGTAATCTTCCAAACATATCCCTCCCATGTGGCGTCCTCACACAAAAAGAACCCAATTTTATAGGACATAGTACATATGTATCTCATTTTAAAGTATTTTTCGAACCTGATCCAATGGAGTAAAAATTATAATTTTTAAAGTTGCGTAACTAAAGTTATTTTATTTTTTAGTTTGAATAATATTATAATAATTATATTATATGTTGTATTTATGAAATCAAATAATGATCATTAATGATTGACTCACTTGGATGGGTGGCTTAGTGGCAGCATACGTGTCATCACCACATGAATTTGGGTCCTGCATAGCATCCCACGTGTCGTCCTCACATGAATATAGGCACTTGCGTGGCATCCCACGTGGCGTACCCACACAAAATCAGCTAAGATAGTATAACTTTTGATCGTATAGTTATGAAAATCTCATTGTATAAGATAGTTAAAAACAAATTTTGAAAAATCTTTATCGTTTTTTTTAGAATGAATGCATTTCACCAAAATGGCCCAAAAATATTGTACATATGATTGACCACTAATATTGTGCTACTAAAATGGGCAAACATGTCTTATGAATAAATTGTCTCTGTATACTATTTTCCATCTTACGTTATATTGTTTATTACAAAATTTATCTAACTTTACAAATATATATAATCAAAGACTAATAAGTTGCGTGACTCAATGCCTAAATACATATTACATGTACTTTTTTCTACAAATATTATTTGCATGTCAATTGTCACGTAATCGACGTTTGTACCAACAAAAATAGAATTAATAAAGGGGTAAAAAAGTGACTAAATGTATACCCTAGTTACATTACAATTATCAAACAATTTATTTTTTAGGGTATCATTCCACAAATATTAGTCACATACTTACATGTTACTTACCACCTAATTTATATTTACCCTCATAAATATCAGTCAAATACTTGCAACGTACTCTGCCCTTAAACCTAAAAATATAAAACTTTATAAAAATTATTATGTAAATATTGTCACATTACTTGTGCTTATCCCCCTAATTTTAGACATGTATCACTAATCATGTCATAGTACTATTTCTCTTATATCCACAAACCACAATCATCAATCTTAACAAAAATGGTTACTCAAAATGAAATTGTTCTCATATGATCTGCGCATATACTTGCAAATGTACCCACAAATACACAATTTAAAAAAAATATATGACGAATTAGAGTACAAAAAAGGATAAAAGCGGTAACTCAAAATGTAACTCTTGTCACATCACTTGCGCATATTCTCACAATTATTAGTCACATGTGCGAATAGTGAGAGCGCAAACTCGTTGGGTGACAATTGGTCACTTGTCACATAACTTCCACTTTGACCCAAAAATAAACCAAATTTATTCTACCATAAAGATGATTAAAAAAAAAAAAATGAAGAATTAATATCTTTTATTGTTATAGTTCTACAAATTAATGTGATTATATTATTTTTTAATATTTTATTATTGTTTCATTAACTTCTTAAATTTATGTTAATTAACTATCTAACAATTAATAACCCCTCTAAAAAAAAGGAAAAAATAAGTTTTAATTAATGACTTGGGTATAAGCCAACCGGAGAGTGACACTTGTCGACTCACCATCGCTTATACCCAAAAATCTATATATACTAGGTTTTATCCCCGTGTTTCGCACGGGCTCGTAAAATAATTTTATGATTGTATTTAATAATATTATGCTATATTTGATGTGAAGTTATTAATATTATTAGTAAATTATATTTTATTTTATTTTATTTTTGCAAAGATTTTTATTCATAAGATGCAGCATGCTAATTCTTGAAAATGATATTGTTATGCCACCTTCATTTGTTATGATATTGGACTAAGATAGATAGATAATAACAACAGTATATGTGCACTAATTTTAATAATTAATTTAATTAATGAAAATAATGAATAAACTCATTTTGCATTAACAGTATATGTGCACTAAAAGTTGATAACACATGCTCGTTTTATTTCGCACAACTAAAACTATTTGACAAAGTTGAGCACATGTGGCGTCTAAGTGTCATCTTTACACGAACATTTCCTCTTATGTTATTCCTACGTGGCTACGTGTCATCACCACACGAAAAACACACAACTTTTATAGGATATATACATATATATCTCGTTTTGAAGCATTTTTCAAATCCAATCCAACGAAGTTAGATTTATAATCTTTTGACTTACGTTACTAAAGTTATTTTATTTGTAATTTAGAAATATGCTAATAAATATGTAATTAAGTCAAGTAATGATGAGATATTAATGATGGATGATGTGTCATGCTACGTGGAAAGTTTGTGCTTGCGTGTCGGCTTACGTGTCATGCCCACACGACGTGGCTCGCCTATGTGGCATCCCACGTGTCGACACCACACGAAGAAGGACCCAGTTATATGTATATATATGATATGATATGATTACACCTATTGTTTCCATTTGCTACCTCTCCTCCTACATATGAGTCATGTAACCAGCATGTGCATGACAAATAGGGATGACAATGGATCGAATTCAGAGCGGATTATGCTAAATCCGAATCTGCTCAGAATACTAAACGAATTCTCAAATCACCTCCGATCCACATAACATCCGATTAGAGAGGATCTGAATCCGAAACTATTCGGAGTCTGTAACCTTCGAATTATGATTCGATCTGATCCGTTTACTTGACTTATTTTCTATTTTTCTTTTTCTTTTTTTAATGTGAACATATATAAGATGTATGCTAAATAGATAATTATTGCTATTTCAACCAAAATAAATATGGTAAATATATTAAGGATTTAAGATACAAACAAAGGTGAACATAGATATACTTAATTTAAATATACTAATGATTTAGTGTTTTTTTAGAAATAATATAAATTGGATATTCGGAGCGAATTCAGAGTTGGATCGGATCTTGGCGGATTTTACCTTGCATTCGAATCCGCTCCGAATCTGTATGTCGAAGTCGAAGTCTTCTAACCGTGTTCAGAGTCGGGGTTTTCTGATTTTTGGATTCGGCTTGAATTTTTTTCCTTCTAAATGAATCGGACTTGGATTGAGTTTATTGGACTCAATCGCCATACCTAGCTAATGACAAAGGCCCTCTGTACTACCTCTCATTTTCATCACTTTTCTCCAATACCAGATGCAATCACCTCATATCTTATACTCATAATTAAAGATCTTTACCCCTCTGATAGATAGCATAATGAACCCAACCCTAGACATAAACATAAGCATACACCAATATGGGTAAACCGTAAGAAACTCAGTGTCTCATATCAGCAACCAAATGATGATTGTAAATACCATCCAAATGTCAAGAGACGAGAAAAATGTAAGAATAAGTTAAATATGTACGTTAAGTCATGTAAACGATTATATCTCTCTCCTCCCCCTCATTTTTTATATATTACATTTGTCTTTACTCAATAAAATGTGCACTACATTGTAATCATCAAAGCGTTATTCAAGCATTCTTCAAACCGAATATTTGAAACTTTAAGACTATTCAAGAAAATAAAAAGACATGCTTACATTTAGGACTTGGCTTCTTTTTTTTGGTAAAATTGGGGTAGTTAAATAAATTACGTCAAAACTAGTCTGGGAGTACAAACTCCAATACAATCCCTGCTCAGAAAAGGTTTGCAGGCATCAGGCGCCACATCTAGTACTACTAAATTATTATTACAATCCAAATTCAAGTTCTTTGCATACTTAGCTAGGGAGTCAGCTAATACATTCTTCTCTCTAAAACATTGGATGATCAACACCTCCTCTATTGTCTTCATTAGGTGCCTGCATTCCAAAACAACATTCATGAGAATCCCCTTGTGAACTTTATCTTTGTTAAGTAAGTTAACTGCTTGTGTGGAGTCAGACTCAATGATGACCCTTTTCCATCCCTTAGCTACAATGAAATGTAATCCTTCTTTGATAGCTATCAATTCCGCAGCCACAATAGATTGCGCTTTGATATGTTTGTAAAAACCTTGCATCCAACTTGAGTTGTTATCCCTGATTACACCTGCAACACTATTCACTAGATAGGCACAATCAAAGGTAGTATGACAGTTCAACTTGAATCACCCCTCCAGAGGGGTTTCCCATTTCATTTAGGAAAGCTCCTTCTTTTTTTTTTTTTAACAGCAATTCCCTTATCATGAAGGGCCCAAAACTCCCAAGCCCTAGCAAGTACCCCTCTCAGCCAAATGTCAGTTGGAGGAATTGGGTTATCAAACACAAAATTGTTCCTAGTAGTCCAAGTGTTCCAGATGATGAAGGTGAATAAAGTAGGCCAGAGAAGAGAGTCGACAAGGTTTTTTCCATTAAGGTTGCTATGGAGCCAAACTTGTAGATTATCAGAAAAGAAGGTCTCAGAAACATTCAAGGAAGTCCGCACATGAGCAATAGCAGGACAATCACGCAGCACATGAAGAATATTTTCATCACTATCATGACAAAAAGTGCAGGTAGCATCTGGTAACAATCCCCTCTGTCTAAGAGTAACATTATGAGCATTTTTGTCGAACCAAGAGATCCAGATAAAAAAATTGAATTTTTGGAAGAGTTTTCAATTTCCAAATCTAGGAGTTATTAACATCATTATGCTCTCTTTTTACCAGGAAATCATACCCTTTGCTAGTGATAATATGCGTTTTTGACAATTATTTGTGATCAATTAATGCTCCATTTTACTGATTTTCACAATTATTTCATGGCTTTCTTGCTTAGTTTTGCAACTCTTGTTCCTCTTTACGCCTTTTGGACGTTTCGTGTGTTTGATAATATTTTAGGCACATAAATGATGAGAAATAAGAGTATGCAATCAAGGTCGGGAATGAATTCGAAAAGCATTGGAAAAGGGCTCCAAGAGGGTAGGCACAACCAGCAATGTGCACCCATGATCATGTGGAAAATTCATTTGAAGATTGGAAAAAGGCAATGGTTTGAAGCTTTACTTGGTCAAGTACTCTGGCAGAGTAACCCATCAATTGGACAGTGTAAAGGACACCTTGTAAAATTCCAGCAGCCTTACTTGATTGGGTACTCTGGCGGAGTATAACCCAGTTTGACCAAGTACTCACTTTAAAGTACTAGAGACTATAAATAACCCGCTAGAAGAGTAGTATCTCATCCTCTATTGTTCTATCTCTTCTCTAACCTAGTATTAGCTCTCTAAAGAGGATTAGCCTCCATTTTTAGGTTTAAGAATTTGATTGCTTAAGATTATTAAGGTAATTAAACTTGGTTTGGAGAAGATTATTGAAAACCTTTGTAAGATCTTCTTGACCCTTCTCTCTCTTCTTTTAATTATTTCTCATGTTGAATATTATGTTTTGGTTAATTAAAGTTAATGATTTTATGATGTTTATTGGCTAATCTAATATATATATATATATATATATATATATATTTTAAGGTAAGAGCGCCGTTTATGTGACATGTGTCGAAATCTTAGTGGCTATTGCCTTTTATTTTCTTTTTCCTTTTTGTTTTTTCTTTATGGTTTTTATGGTGATCATAAAGTTTATGTATTAAATGTAATAAAAGTCTCTACTTAATACTTGACTATTTTTTTTTTATTTAAATACTATTTTTTGTGATCATTTTTATTAATTTTAATATTTACAAGTATAAGGGCACTTAATGTCATCATTTCTATTGGGTTTTATAATTGTGGGAAAAAAGTATTTTGACGTGGCAATATGTTTTAGGAATAAGTGCGTGTAATATGATAAGGGTTACATATAGAGTCATTATTTTTGATCAGTTATATATTGTGGGTATTACGGGGTAGGTGATATTTGACTGATATTTGACTAATATTTGCTGTAATAATCGTAGGTCATGTAACAACAAACATGTCACTAATATATATTTACCTAATTTTACGGGGTTAAGGGCATGTGTTAATAATGATTACGTATAAAGTCATCATTTTCAAGTTGTATATAGTTTTTGGGTATTACATGGTAGATGATACTTGACTAATATTTACGGGGATAACCATAGGTTATCAGACAATTAACATGTGACTGATAATATTGTGGAATAAGTGTAGGTATATAGTTTTGCGTAAGATCGCAAGTAACATGACACGTGTCACAATTTGATTGGACATTAATTATTTTTCGCTTTTTGTTTATATTTTGATGAGTAATTAGTTATCAACATCCTATAGTAATTGTTATAGTCTATTCATATTCCTTTTTTTCTTTAGGTAGAATTACATTAATCTAAATGACTTTAATGTCCAGTTTTAATGTTTTCAAATAATAAAAACTGTTATTGAGTATAGATCAGATGATGAATATTTGGGGTAATAGATCCACATAATATAAAAAGGGTTATATAGTTGTGGGTATAAGCGCTGATAACGTGCAGGTGTCACATTTTGATTAATTACCTATTATTTTCCCTTTTTCTAAATAGTGAGTTGTCGCTATTTTTTTCCAATTGAAAGAAGGTAAGTCTTTTAACTTTTTTATTCCAAATATTGAAATATATACACATTAAGGGTCAGTCTGACCAAACCGATGGTTGTTTAATACCAAGAATTATATCAGTTGGTATAAGCGAAGGTTATGTTAAAATTGACTATTATTTGTGGGGATAATTGTTGTTAATATTGCAAGAAGCATTTAATAATTACGTTTTATATGAAGGTATAAACACAGGTTAGACATAAACTTTGTAAGGATATGCTAAAATATAATGATATAGGCCACATTTGGAGTGACAATCTACTAAGTTAATACACTATATGGTGTACAATTGCAACTTAATTGACAAGTGATAGATATTATTTTATTTTTTAATCGGAGAATGATGAGTGATATAAAATGTGTAACATTTCGACCAATTACTATTTTTCATTATTCTTTATATACCTATGAATAATTTTTAAACATAAAAGTATAGAGATATATGGGTCGCCCGTGCGTCGCACGGGTAAAGTCCTAGTTTCTCTTATTAGAGTTGGGATTAGCCCAACTATGGTGTTTTTAATGCTTGGATGATATGATTTGAATGTTATTATTTGGGTAATTGCTTGTTTGGTAGTATGCACCCCAAGTGTTTGATGAAATGCCTAAATGAGTTTATGGCTTTATTTGGATCAATTAATCTAAAACCGAAAGGGGAAGGTTGATTGTGAGGGGTCTTACTAACCTATCAAGGAGATTTAGCCACGAAAGTAGGATGAATCACCTTGGGAACTTATTGATTAGTTTGGACTTAATGGACCTATATTGATCTAATCCCATGAAAATAGGTGGTTAGTTTGACTTAGGTATTTCCTTTGGACCTTGAAAGAGGCCTTGGGTTACTTGAGTTCTAATCGTTCCCTTGCATTACCCATTTGATTGCATGCTCCCATATCATTCATTGCATTAGAACACCATTGATTGGTTGGGTGAACCCCCAACTCTAGCTTTAAATCTTGATTCTTATAATTGTGATTGCTCTTTCCTCTCATCTTAGTTTGTCATCTTAGCTTAGCTTTAGGTTTAGTTAAATTAAATCAACATCACATTTACCCGAATTTGCTTAGCTTTCTCGATTTTAGAGATTTTGGTAATTGAAGCCCTCGCTTTCTTGGGACACGATATCTTAAATATTACTTTGATATTTCCGTACACTTGCAGATTGTGTCAACTAGCATTAAACTTATCATTTTCAGCAAGCAAACAGGTAGGAAAATCTTTGCACTCATAAGAAGGAAATGGGATTGCCAGGATTTCTTCTCTAATTTCTGCAGGTAGCACATAAGAAAGACAGGAAAAGTTCTAATCATGTTCATCAATTCAGCAGCTCACTTGTAAATTCTCATCAGTAGGCAACCAAGGCCCAAAAAAAACAGAGTTTAATGGACCAAAGGAGGTCCAATTATCACCCCACATAGAAATGCTAGTTCCATCCCCCACTACCCAAAGGACATGCTTGTGAAAAAGATCCCACCCTCTCTCATAATTCTGCCACAAATGAGATCCATTTTTATGCTGAATTGGTTTGCTCCTATTAGTGATATACTTGCTCTTCAAAACCTGGTGAGCTAACGAGTCAGGGTCATTCATGAACTTCCAATTGAGCTTAGACATAAGCACTTGATTCATTATCTTGTTGCTTTTTATGCCCAGACCTCCCATTGTTTTAGGTTTAAAGACCATGTCTTTATTAACTAAATGAAGCTTTTTCTTATCCTTCTCATGCCCCCAAAGAAAATTCACCACAGTTCTATCTAGCTCCTCAAGAAGGGAAGCTGATAACACCATATTCTGCATGTAATACCTAGGAATGGATTTCAAAGTGGATTTAATTAAACACACTTTCCCTGCTTTAGTCAAACACTTAGACTTCCAATTAGCAAGTTTGATTTTAACCTTTTTGACAATAAAAGCAACTTTGCTCATTCTAGGTGTAAGGGGGGACAAAGGAAAACCAAGATAAATACCCAAATCGTTGCTTCTAGTAACCCCAGTAGTTTTTTTTAGCAAACTCCATGAATTCAAGATCCGTATTAGGTGAAAAATAAAGCTTACTTTTCTCATTATTAATCTTCTGACCTGAGGCTTCACAATAAACATCCAGGGTGTCTTTCACACTTTCAATAGTGCTTATGTTAGCCTCCCCAAACACAGGGTTCCAATCAGATTTATTGCACGCATCATGAATCAACCTAGATAACATTTCCATACAGAGAATGAGAATATAGGGGGGAGTGGATCTCCTTGCCTAATGCCTCTAGTAGGCTTGAACCAATCAGTGGTATTACCATTCACCAAAATAGAAGCAGTAGAGGTAGAGATGCAGTGCATGATGAGCTTTATAGACTGTTCATCCACATTGAAAAAATGCAAACAATGTCTAATGAAGCTCCATTCTAGCCTATCATAGGCCTTCTCAAGGTCAATTTTTAGAGCAAAAAAAACCTTTTTTCCCTTTTTTATTTTTCATGGAGTGTAAGATTTCATTAGCCACAGTAATGTTAAAATCTGAACCCCTACCAAGAATGAAGCTGTTTTGGTAAGGGGATATTAAGTCATGCAGGAAAGGTCTAAGCCTATTCACCAAGATCTTAGTGATGCACTTTTACATAGTATTACATAAGCCAATTAGTCTAAACTGTTTGATGAGGGTAGGCTTGTCCACTATAGAAATCAGACTAATGTAAAATTTATTCAAATCCTCAGGAAATGAACAGTCCACAAAAACTTTTTGGATGAAGGTGATTACATCTAAACTGATTGACTCTCACTGTTTTTGGAAGAATATAGCATGCAGACCATCTGGACCCGGGCTCTTAAAGGAGCCCAATCCAAATATGACTTTTTTAATTTCTAAAAACGTAGGAGAAAAGGTTAGATGCAACACATTCAGGCCAACAGTCAAATCAGACACGGAAGATAAAGGAGGAGCAAGCATCTCAGTAGAGAACAATTTTGTACAGAAATTCACAATATGTTCAATAATTTCAATCTGATGAACAATCTCATTACCTACATGCATAATCATTTAAAGAGCAAATCCTGGCTTTAGAGACATGTAGCAGTGAAGATATTTTGTCCCACTTTGTTCCCATTATACATGTACCTCTTTGGCTAAACGCCTAGTCTCCTTCATTTTTTCTAATCAGAATCTGTTTTGTAAGACAACGACATGCTGAATATCTTATTGAAGTCGGGCAACCTCCTTAAATAAGTAAGGAGTCTACAATTATCCCCACCAAAAACAATGTCAAGCAAGTTTTCACCGCTTTTGGCCTTCTGAAATTTTGTTTCAGGGAAACGCAAGATCATCTCTTTTACTATACTATTATGGCAACCATCAACGGCCTTGTGAATGGGAAAGAAACCGTCTTTGTCACTTTTCTTTATAGAATTCGGAAATTTTGTAAGGATATACTGAACGCCTTCAAGATAACCGTTGAATGCAGCACGGGAAAGTGGCAACCATCCTACCGCATCCATGGATTCAATAAATTCTGGCAAATTCTGCAACACTTTTTGTAGTATTTCTGCGATTATAATCACATAGGTAAATCCGTGGAAAAGTTATACTCCCTATGTAAGGAGCTGTGTGAAACCAAAACACAATAAAATTGAAAATTTAGAATTTTAGGAGACTACTTATTACTTCTATAATTTGGACCATAGTGACGATTCTGTAATTTAACGGGATGCTGGGGGCGTTTTAATATTTTGGCTATGTTTGGCAAAATTAGTTATAGCTGTAGCTGTCAAGTGTTATTAAAGAAAAGAAATCAGTAGAAAACTGCTAAAAAGTGATACAAAAGGCTAATAAACTAGCTGTAGCTGTAGCTGCAGGTGGAAGCTTGTAGTGATAGCTTTCAAAAAATTAGCTGTAGCTGTAACTTCAGATGAAAAATCTAATGACAAACTGTTTGGTAGTAGAGAGTAAAAAACACTAGCTGCAAACTTCAAGCTGTAGCTTTTATTGAAAAGCTAGCTGTTCGTGCGACACACATCCTTTTATTATTTTATTTTCTTGCGTGTTTCTTTTTTCTTTTCTTTTACCATATATATGAGGACCTAGATAAGTGACTTTCTCCATTTTGGACGAAGTGAAAGCTCTTGGAAAGTTGCATTTCCTTCATTTTTGTTAATAATCAAACAACTCTCCAAAATTTTTAAATATCAACCAAGCAACCATTAAGGACATGTTCTTTTCAACTGATTTTCAGTTTTGCCAGTTTTGTCCAGTTTTGCCCAATTTTTCCCAATTTTGCCCAGTTTGATATTTTAACATATATTAAACATAATAATTAAATATACAATATATTTTAAAGAAAATATAAAATTAAATATTTTCCTTGACTTTGTAATTAAACATGAATAAAAGTCCTTCTCTTAACAACAACAACAACAACAACAACAACAATAATAATAATAATAATAAAATAATAATAATAATAATAATAATAATAATAATAATAATAATAATAATAATAATAATAATAATAATTTATAAGTAATATTTTATTGCTAATATTTTTTTATTATTTTAATTTTATTATTATTATTATTATTATTATTATTGAGAAATAAGCAAATATAGAAAATTTTCCAGTTTCTCCTAGTTTTTCCAAGTTTCTTCCAGTTTGACCTAATTTTTCTCAGTTTCTCCCAATTTTCAGCAGTTACCAGTTAGACTTCCCGGTTTTTCCCAATTTTTTCCAGTTACTAGTTACTATTTGAAAAAAACGAGCCCTAACTAGGTATTATTGATAATAAATAGTACTTCATGCACTAATGAGCAAAATAATAGGTGTCGGACTTACCCAATACACATTTTAAGAGTAGTGGCTGACAATAAAATGCACGTACTGCACGAATACACGGAGTATTTATTAATTAGGGATAGTCTAAACCAACTATTGATTGAAAATAAAGGAATGAATGAACAGAAAGAATACATACCAATGTCCTTCATTCTCAAGGCAGTATGAACAATAGGGGCGTTGGTTGCATGCAGGAGACTCACTTTCTTTGATTCGGACACAAAATTACCAGGGCATCGGAGAAAAACAGCCTCAACCAAGTCCATATTTCTCCGATCTATAGCCAAAAACAATGGCGAAACACCGATCTTATTTACCTGGTACGCCACCTCTGGTCGCTCCTCGATCAGATAGTTGGCCAACTCTAAATGTTTGTTCTTGAGGGCTACGTGAAGCGGCGTATCCCCATCATCGTTTCCTTCACCAAGCAAGTTCATTGAGATGCCGCTATACGGTTTGCTGTGGCCTTTGATGAACCGGACCATGTCCCTAACCGTGTTGATTCGTCCAGTCCTTGCGGCACAATGAAGGGGTGTATCTCCCTTCTGTGTAATCATGCTTCGAAGGTAGTCTAGCTCGATTTCTGAGGGTCCTGATGGTAGAAAAATGAACACCGTGAGGTCCGTGTTAACTTTCAATCAATAGATCACATACTTCTCGTTCCAAATTTTTCTTTTCATTTGACCTTTTAAAATCAAAGTGAACAAACTTTAATTTGTCCATTAATTTATAGATAAAATATAGAAATTTACAAAGTAAAAATACTTTTGTTAACTTAGCTTCATTCTAAATAATATTTTCAAAATATTGAATTTTTAAAGTTACAGAACTACACAATTATTATCTATAGTCCAAGTATTTTCTTAAAGACATGCAGTGGAAACTAAAGGTGCCAAACAGGTCGGGTTCGGATCGGGTCACTTTCGGTCGAGTCATTTAATAGGTTAGGTCGTTTTATTTTCGGGTTGAGAAATGCTTGTTTATAACCCAATGTGTTTGGGTTTGGATCGACCCAACGGATTGAGCACTTATTTTTTTAATTTGGTCATAATTGCATAATTAATTCTATTTTAAACTTTAAAATAAAAAAGTTTCCACACTATACTAATTGTTAGAGTCGCAGCGGAATTTTCGGGTTTCTTGTAGACGCAAAGTATTATGTAATTGGATCCTCCTCACGATATTGCAATAGGTAGCTATCAATAAGAGAAAATAACCAATATGAAGGAAGAAAGTTAACTTAAGAAATATAACTTTCTTAATATATACTGATTCTCTGATGATGAATTACAAAACTGGTGTATATATTTAAATTACAATTATTGGAGATATTTATACAAGAAGAAGATAAAACAACGAATGGCGAAACATCTCTCCCTAAAAATAACTATGAATAAATTTCACAAATTATTTTATGTTATTTCGACATTCTCTCTCAACCTCATTTTATCCCTCTTCTCTCTCTCTCTCCTTCTATTTTTATTCCATATCGCCTTTTAATCCCACAATTCTCCACCTCGTTCATAATTTGATAATATTCAAATTTTGGACGAACGAATTGTATTATCCGGTTGCACCATTGTGTCAATGGTTGCCTACGTACCCTGTGACTGGGATCAAACCATACGTAGTTCCATTATTACTCCATAGAGTTCCTAACATGGAATAACCTTAAGCAATTCCAAGCAATGTTGGAACTTGCACCCTGACACCACTTTTGTTAACATGTCTGATGGGTTATCATCTGTGTGGACCTTTTTAAGAAAAATATCACCATCCTCTATAACATCTCGCACAAAATGATATCTTACATCTATGTGCGTGGTGCGAGCATGATGTACTTGATTCTTTGCTAAATGAATAGCACTTTGGCTATCACAACTCAATTTTACACAGTCTTGTTGTAAGCCCAAGTCATTTAGAAGACCCCGCAACCACAATGCTTCCTTTACACCTTCTGCTACAGCCATGTATTCGGCCTCTGTAGTAGAAAGAGCCACTGTAGCTTGCAACATTGATCGCCAACTAACTGGAGCACCATGTATCTTAAATACATAACCAGTAGTAGATCGTCTTCTATCTAGATCACCAACATAATCTGAATCAACGAAACCGCTTATTTGACATGTATCTCCACCAAAGCATAACCCGGTGTCAATGGTACCTTTTAAGTACCGAAGTATCCATTTCACAGCTTCCCAATGTGTCTTTCCTGGATTCGCCATGAATCTGCTGACGACACTTACCGCTTGTGAAATATCAGGGCGTGTACAAACCATTGCATACATTAGGCTACCAACCGCACTTGCGTAAGGAACATTTCCCATGTAAGCCTTATCTTCTGCTGTTGTGGGAGATTGTTTACAAGAGAGCCTGAAATGTGGAGCCAATGGAGTTACCACTGATTTAGCACTTTTCATCCCAAACCTTTCAATGACCCGTTTGATATAACCTTTCTGGCTCAAGAATAATTTCCGGTTTGTTCTCTCTCTCTTAATCTCCATGCCTAATATTTTCTTTGCAGTACCCAAGTCCTTTGTCTCAAACTCTTTACCAAGTTTAAACTTTAACCTATCTATCTCCACCTTGCTTTTAGAAGCAATAAGCATGTCATCCACATACAATAGAAGATATATATATTCACCTCCATGAAGCTTACGAATGTATACACAACAATCATAATTACTTCTGGAGAAACCTTGCTTTAACATAAAGAAATCAAATCGCTTGTACCACTGCCGAGGAGATTGTTTTAATCCATAAAGCGATTTCCTCAAGCGACATACCTGACTTTCTTTACCATCAACCTTAAATCCCTCAGGTTGATACATGTAAATTTCCTCCTCTAAATCACCGTGCAAGAACGCTGTCTTGACGTTTAATTGTTCCAGCTCAAGATCACCATGAGCTACAAGACTTAATAGCACCCTAATAGAAGTGTGCTTCACTACAGGAGAAAAAATCTCATTATAATCAACACCTTCCTTTTGTGCGTAACCCTTAGCCACTAATCTGGCTTTAAACCTAAAACCACGTGGCTCGGAAGGGTCCTCCTTTCTTTTATACACCCACTTACATCCTATCGCAGTCTTACCTATGGGCAACGGGAGTACATCCCACGTCTTGTTTTTATGAAGAGATTGCATCTCTTCTTCCATGGCAACCAGCCAACTCTGACTATCTTTGTCATTGATAGCTTGTTTGAAGGTGATCGGCTCATCATCCTCCACCGACAGTGCATACTCTACTAAGTTTAACTGTCCATAATGCCTCAGAGGTTTGTCTGACCCAAACTTCTGAACTACTTTATAATTTCTCTTTGGCTTACTTGATGCCAAAAAATCTTCATGTTGTTGTTCTATGACATGTGCATTTTCTTGCTCGATCTCATCACGATCAAGTCCATTGTCTTCCTCCTCATCTTGGATAACATTAGGATGCTCCACCTGAACATGATTGGAATCTATTGGTTGATTTATAGATTCTATCTCCACCACTTGAGTATTTGAAGTTCTTTCAACATCACCACTATCCGGCACCATAGCTTTTGACAAAGCTATTATAGATCTTTCATCAAAGGTCACATCCCGGCTGATTACAAACTTAGAATCCTGTAAACTCCAAAGACGGTAGCCTTGAACCCCTTTTGGATATCCCAGAAAGATTGCTTTCTTAGCTCTTTCATCAAGTTTATTATCTTTAACATGATAATAAGCCGTGCATCCGAAAATTCTGAGTTTCCCGTAATCTGCATGTTCCCCTGACCATTCCCTATAAGGTGTTTCTCCATCTAGAGAAGAATGTGGGGATCGATTCACTATATAACAAGCTGTAGCAACCGACTCTGCCCACCATTCTCTACCTAACCCAGAATTGGAGCGCATACACCTTGCCTTCTCAAGTAGTGTACGATTCAGTCTTTCCGCGACTCCATTTTGTTGTGGTGTGTCTCTAACTGTCCAGTGCCTCACAATACCTTCTTGATCACAAGATTCCTTGAAAGCTCCATCCGTGTACTCTGTGCCATTGTCAGACCGCAGAGTTTTAAGCTTTCTATCTGTCCTATTTTCGACCATTGCTCTCCACCGCTTGAAATTGTCGAATACCTCATTCTTATGCTTAAGAAAGTAAACCCAAGCATACCTAGAATAATCATCAACAAATGTAACAAAATATCTGGAACCACCTTTGGAAGTAACTTTAGCCGGACCCCAAACATCTGTATGCACATAGTCTAACAACCCCTTGCTTTTGTGCTTGCTTGTAGAGAACTTCATTCTGTGTGCCTTTCCATACACACAATGCTCACAAAATTCCATTTGTGGTTTCTTCATGTTCTTCAACAAACCCTGTCCACTAAGCAATGATAGACCTTTTTCCGACATATGCCCAAGCCGCATGTGCCATATTTTTGTGCACTCTGTCGGGTTTTTACTTCCACCAATTCCAACTGCTAACTCACCTGTAACAGTAGTCCCCAAAAGAGGATAAAGATTACTGTGACGAATCCCCTTCATCACTACCAAGGAACCACGAACAACTTTTAGAACCCCGTTTTCCATAACTATTTTACAACCATTTTTCTCTAATAAACCTATAGAGATTAGGTTCTTTCTCAAATCTGGTATATGTCTCACATCCTTTAAGGTTCTCACAACTCCATCATGCATCTTGATTCTTATTGTACCGAGACCCACAGTTTTACAAGCATGATCATTGCCCATTAAAACTGTACCACCATTCATGCTTTGATAAGTAGTAAACCACTTTCTATTTGGGCACATATGATGGGAGGCTCCTGAATCAAGCATCCACTTATCAGAAATATCATACGATTGTTCGGTAACTGAGTAACAATCTTCCTCGTCATTTGAGACATAACTCGCCTCTTGTTTTTCCTGCCTTTTTTCTTTCGGGTAGTCGTTGTGTTTCTTGAATGTTACCCTCTTGTTTGGGCAATTTGCTTTAAAATGCCCAGGCTCACCACATTTAAAGCATAATCTCTCAGCAGGAGGTCTAGATTTAGGCCTAGACTTTCCTCGCTTACTTTTTCCCTTTTCATTGGTCCTTCCTCTAGTTGCAAATAATCCTTGTGCCTGATCTTTGTAGTCTCGTCCATTTGAAGAGGACATTACACTTGTAGCGACCTTGCGTAGATCATCTGCTAGAAGTGATGCTCTCGTCTCATCCATGGTGAGAGTGTCACCCACAAGCATCAAAGTTTGCACTAGATTTTCATAGGATTTGGGCAATGAAAGTAACAGTATTAGTGCCTGGTCCTCATCATCTATCTTCACATCTATGTCTTTTAGGTTTGATATGATCCTATCAAACTTGTTGACATAATCATGGATTGAGGTGCCTTCCTCCATCTTGCATGTATACAATTTGGATTTTAAGTAGATCCTGTTAGTTAGAGTCTTCGTCATGAAGTTATCCTCTAATTTCTTCCACACAGCTGCTACAGTTGCTTCTTCATTTACCAAGAAAGCAACATCCCTCTCAAGACATAAGATTATGGCAGCCCGCGCCTCAAGATCTAGTTCTTCCCAATCCGCATCCTCCATATCTGCTGGCTTTTTCTCTTTTTCCGCTAGCGCCTTATGCAATTTCTGTGATATTAGCAGATTTTTCATCTGCATCCTCCAATAGGAAAAATCATTTTTCCCATTGAATTTCTCGATTTCATATTTTCCTACTTTGACATTTACCCTACTAGAAGCCATTACTTTTCTAAAGGAAAAATAATTAGATTTGACCACTTAAATTTTGGTGTTGGCTCTGATACCAATTGTTAGAGTCGCAGCGGAATTTTCGGGTTTCTTGTAGACGCAAAGTATTATGTAATTGGATCCTCCTCACGATATTGCAATAGGTAGCTATCAATAAGAGAAAATAACCAATATGAAGGAAGAAAGTTAACTTAAGAAATATAACTTTCTTAATATATACTGATTCTCTGATGATGAATTACAAAACTGGTGTATATATTTAAATTACAATTATTGGAGATATTTATACAAGAAGAAGATAAAACAACGAATGGCGAAACATCTCTCCCTAAAAATAACTATGAATAAATTTCACAAATTATTTTATGTTATTTCGACATTCTCTCTCAACCTCATTTTATCCCTCTTCTCTCTCTCTCTCCTTCTATTTTTATTCCATATCGCCTTTTAATCCCACACTAATATCAGGCATAAAATATATGGTTCTAATCTATTTGAAAATATATCGTAAAGTTTTCATTTGTTATTAGGTTTTTACTAATGCAAACGAGTATCAAAATCAAACCAACATGACAATTAGTGAAAATCGTCTCATTAGTATTAGAAAACTCCTTAGTTAAGAAAAATATGAAATTACAAATGTCAAAGTGAGTTGATATGTAAAATTTTTGATATTATAAAGTCTATTGTCATCTACTTTTCTTATGCATAGTTGTTTTATTTTGAACGTCCCAACCTAACGGATCGATCCAGAGTGGATTTGGGTTTCACCCAATAAAAGTCGGTTTTTCGGATTCGATATGCATCAGGTTTTGAGTTAGAGTTCTTTGTTCATGACCCACACTTTTCGAATCAGATTAAATTTTGACAACTCTAAGTGAAACTAAAAAGTCAAATGAAAAGAATTAGATTAAGAAACCATGGTGTACCCAACTAGCTATTATTACAGGAAAGGTAAGAAAATCCTTAGTCTGGAATCAGGATGAGATACGTTTCCCTTCGGATAAGGTGGGGTTAGATTAAATGGCGAACTAAGGGTCCGTTTGAGGCAGTTACGAGTTGTAAAATATTGATTTTCAAAAACTTTTATCTCCATATAGAAATTTTTCTGGAACTGAAATTTTACCTCTTGTATATAGTTGCCTAGCTATATTTTATTTTCGAAACTGAAAACCATTGTTTTCTAAAACTGGTTTTTAGTTTTAAAAAAAAAAACTAAAAAATAAAAATTCAAAACCATTCTGAACAGAAATCTTTTGCAAAAATAGTGCCAAAAAATAAAAGTAATATGATATTGGGTTGCACCAAAAAAAAAAAAAAATTGATATTGTGTTGGTTCTAAAACTATTTACTAAAATAGTTTTTATTTTTGGATGAGTCAAAGCTAAGTGGATGGGCATAGCAGCGACTTCCATAGTTGAAAGTAGCTATTTTCGTGAATGACTTATGTTGTGTAAGTGATCAAGAATTCATTACCTTTGCATTCATGCTCAGACTATGTTGTTCTACAACAGTAGAATAGAACGAACTGGCTATTGATTTTTTAAATAGGGCATGTTCTCTTCAACGAAATGGTATGGGATGGTAAGGAACGGAACAGAACGGATTAGAACAGAATGGAACGGAGCGGCACGACGCGGATAATTAAAGAAAATGTGAAACAAAATGAAGTATAGAATGCCGAACGGAATGACGCGGAACGGAAGAAACGAAACGGAACGGATTGAAATAAAACGGAACGGAACGAAACGAAACGGAATACAGCATGGAAATGATGAAAGGAACAGGGCCTTAGTGTTATTAGGTTCCTGAAATTGGGTTTCTGGTGGTTCTGGCCTGGGGATTGTCTTTCAATCTTTTCAATCCAACGCCATAGTTTTGGAATTTAAAATGAACAGGCATAACAGAATTGGTACTAGAAACGAGCACTTTTGCAAAATCTGGACCATCACCTCTTTGCCGAATTCAACAACTCTCATTTCATCAAATGTACTCCAGAATAGTT
This sequence comes from Tetragonia tetragonoides, assembly GCA_038025085.1. NCBI lineage: Eukaryota > Viridiplantae > Streptophyta > Magnoliopsida > Caryophyllales > Aizoaceae > Tetragonia > Tetragonia tetragonoides. The sequence goes on along the minus strand of CM076142.1, from coordinate 15,615,835 downwards.
TGCTATACAACTATACAGAATACCCTGTTCGGCAATAGCTTTTCATGTAGTGGTTAGTGGTTTGATCAATTTAATACTCTACTATCTACTACCATTAGTGTTCGGTAACAAATATTTATGGGTGGCGGTTAGTGTTTGAATTAGTGATTTTCAAACGTTAATAAAATTAACGTTTAGGGACCTATGTCTAGAGTTTGTCTTTTTATTCGAAGATTATCCTTATCACCTTATGTCCTTAATGCATCACATTATTACTGATCGATTTCTTCCATATGAAACTGGTTGGACTTTTTCCTCCAAAGCCTAAACCTTTGATCTTAGATTATTTAATAATAGATGGGCTTTTGTATGTATCCCTTTTTCTTTTTCTTTTTCCTTTGGGCCTACCGCCTAACCAGAAAGATGGAGTTTCACTTTGTTTTTTGGTTGAGTGAAATTAGGCTTGAAAAATTAAATAATAATAATAATAATGATAATAATAATCATTATAATAATAATAATGTGCCCTTTTATGTCATTTTACATTCGTCAGCTAACTTTATCGATACTCAATCCAAGAAACAACTAACAACTATGTGCTACTACAAATAACTAATAGCTAGTTGAACAACTAACCACTAGTAAAACAGCTGATACTACCACTACAGCTAATTATTGACGAAGAGACCCTAAACCACAATTCTAGCGTTTAAGAATGAGGCTGCAAATATTAATTGGAAATATCAGTAATTTCGAGTCTACGTGGACACCACTTTGGTAAATAGTTTTAGCACCAATCTAAAATTGTATTATTTTAATTTTCTGACACCATTTCTGTAAAAGATTCCCTAAACAGCCCCTAAAACTTTTAAGCTAGATTCAAGAAGATATATATCTACTCTGTGTGTTTATCAGTTTATGTTAGATCTAGATTTGTTATCCCCACAGAAAATATCACATTCATTTGAAAAAAATTCAAATAATAAACACTTCATAATAATTAAGGTAGATAAACAAAATCCCGTAAAGTAACTAGTAAGAAAAATAACTCAAATATTATGACATTGATTGATATCCAAACTAAAGGTACTACGGAGTATTAAATACCTGAGGACTTGAATTCGGTAAGGCCAGGTTCAGCTTCCAGGATCCGAATGACGTCCTGGCCTCGTCCCTCACGGGCTGCATCGTAGAGGTCATCGATGTGGGTGGCATCACCATGCCCCCAAACATCGCCGGGGTCTGTGTCTAGTGACGACAGCGCATCTTGATCTGCTAGTGATTGATTATTCAAATGACAGTTGTCGCTCGAGTTGCAATCATCAGTACTATTGTTGTTGTCATCATCATCGTCGTCGTCGTCGTCGTCGCTGCTATCGGAGTGCTCACCAGAAGAGGTACTGATGGTTGACCTACCTAATTTATTAGCACCCGACCTTAGCTTGTTGGATGCTAATGAGGACGAGGCGTTTGTGTGTGTGCGCGTGTGCATTATTATCGATTGTACAGGACCAGATGAGTTGCGATCAATACTTTTCTTGATGTTATCATCATCATCATCATCACTATCATCGTCGCTATTGGAGTGCTCACAAGAAGAGGTACTGATGGATGATCCACCTAATTTAGCACCACCCGACCGTAGCATGGTGGATGAGGACGAGGCGTGTGTGCGCGTGTACGTGTGCGCGTGCGGTACTGATTGTTTAGTAGTGCCACCGGGAACAGGACCACCACCTTTGAGTGTGGTCGGCTGGGGTCTTACTCTTTGGATCTGGTCTTCGAGATCACTGGAGGTCCGCTTAGTGCGGCCTTTGGCTCTTCTTTTCTTGGGCATGGTTTATTGTTATTATTGTAGTAGCAAATAAAGGTCTGTGAAGGAAGTTTGGTGGGAGTGCATTGGTTGCAGTCCAAGGGACTATATAACTATAAGCTAGTGAATACTTTATTATTCTATTAACCACACCTCAGCCCTCATCAGATCTCCAGCATCGTGTGCTACGGTTAGTCGGTCCCTTAGTTCCCAGTTCCTAAAATATATTATTCCTTCTGTTTCGGGAAAAAAAGATACTAATATTTATTTTTTGAAGGTCAAATTTTACAAATTTTGACCATTGATTTCGGAAAAAATATAAAGATTTATAATGTAAAAATACTATCGTTGGATTCGTTTTGATTAATAATTTCGGAAAATCTATTTTTTATAGTTTATATATTTATGTAAACACAAATATTCATGGTCAAAGTAGTGCATTGGGGCCCGTGCAAAAATAAATATTCCATTTTTCAAAAACGGAGAGGGTACTAGCTAGTAATCCTTAGCATTGGAACCGTAGGATGAGGGAAATACTTGACTTTCGCGCCCAAGAAAAAAAGGGAGATCAAAAAAATCAAAATCTTTTGCACTAAAATATTAGCTCGTCTTGGGTGGAATTAGTCCACCATAGATCAAAGGTTAAATTAAGCATATACTACAAATCTTTTAAGGATATAAAAGTTATTTTTTTAAAAAGATTTATTCTTTGGTGTACTGTGAACTAAGTTCATACAAGATATTGTACTAGAATATAGGGGAGAAGCTCTGAAAATTTTCTTGAAAGACATATTGGGCCCCACAAAAATTGTATACGGCATTCTTTCTCCCAATTATTCTAAAATCTTTTGGATCTGGTCTTCCCTCGACAAGTGTGGTCACCCAGGGGCGGATTCAGTGCGGGTAATCAGGGTTCTGGGTAATCAGTGTTTTCGGAAAATTTTGTTAAAATATCCTAATTTTTGGATTTTTTTTGGAAATTATTGATAAAATACCCTACCAATTTAGTTTTGACACCCATATTATTTAATAAATCAGTTTTGGCATTCATATTTTTAATTTTCGAGATCCGCCATTGTGGTCACCTGGGGTCTTACTCTTTGCATCTGGCCAAAATATGATGCGGATGGACCTTTGAGGTTCGCTACTACTATTTGGTGGTTGTGGAAAAAATGACAAAATTTGTTTGTGTTTGAGTGTACATATGAAACTCCTTGGGACCCCGCTAGCTTCCTTCACGCTCGCTTTGATGAAATGAGGAAAGCTGTGATACCCCAATATTTTCTATAATTAAAATATCGATTATAATTCATTTATAAATAGTTTCGGAGATTTAAATCGTATATTTATTTAACGATTCGATTTACTAAAATTAAGCCATAATAATATTAATTACTATGATGAGAATTTCGGGATTTACGATTATTAAATTGAAGGATTTAATTAAAATGATTTTTGTATATAAATGGACTTGTTCATATTGTTTTAATTACTTTTAATTGTGTTTTAATTAAATATTAAATCTGAAAATAATCCTAATTCTAGTAGGGTTTGACTTTCCTTGACTGGCACCTATATAAGCTAAGAGATGGGTCAGTTGATCAGTTTACAGAACTGAGCCAAAAAAACCCATTCTCTCTCCTCTCACACGACACACACGTCTCTCTCTCTCTCTCTCTCTCTCTCTCTCTCTCTCTCTCTCTCTCTCTCTCTCCCGTGTTCTCTCTCTCTCTCGCAAACTCTCTCTCTCTTTCTCTCTCCTGGCCGCTGGTCGCCGGCGAGCCACCACCACTGACCACGGTGGTCAGGTGGGTGGTGATGATGGTGATGGGTCCGACCGTGGGTCCCCTTGTGGGTGACTGTGGTCGAGACTTGCACAATAAGTTAGGGTTTCGAATTTTGTATTTTCGTTTTAATTAAATTCGTATTTTCAGTATTTTTCAATAATTGTTTATATTTTTCTGTACTCGTTCGGAGTCCGAATCTGGATTTTCAAAAGTCTCGATTGGTTGGAATAAATCAAGAACTTTAATAAAAATATTAGTTTATAGTTTCAGTACTGTTTGGATTTTCTTATTTACTAATTATATCTCGGTAATTGTTTTTAATTAGGACCAAACGGAGAAGCGTGATCGGGTTGTGATTAGTCAAGTTACCTACTGCTAAGTGAGCATTTGTTAGGTAAGCGATTGTGTCTACCTCTTGTCAAAGCCCCATCAAAACTATTTTGATGTGTTATGTGCTAATTGATAATTATTTGTGAATTTAATATGCCAAGCATGTTTAAATTTATATCGTCGTTAGTTATGAGAATATGAATTATATTCTTCACTGTAAGTATGATTTATAATGAGTATGATGAGATTATGAAGTTTCATTAATTAATTAGTTCATATGCTAATTAATATTTAATTATGACAATGTTGAATTTCTAATATTATTATGATATAATAATTTTTGCTATTTGGTATGGGATATTATTGAGTGCTAATGAGCACCTATTATATTTGTTGGATGTTATTTGTGAAAGTGTGATTTTTGGATATCATGATTTACTGCCGAAGTGCTGCCGAAATTTGGTTAGACATATATAAAGCATGATTATTGTTAATATGTCTTTATGTCATTATTCGTTATTATCATTCATTATCATGAGCATGAAATGAAGTAGTATGTCGTGGTCTCGTTGTACCACTAGGTCAATCAATGCAAGTATGCGAATTGAATTAAATGAGAATAAGACTCCTAATGGATCCCTAGGAGTAGTTGAGCTATCGAGACTTATCTAATTGATGTAGTCTAGGGATGCGTGATTCCCAAGTTACTTTTATGGACACCTCGTAGTGTGTTCGGGACGGATCATTCCCCGTTGTTTATTTCTCTACATATCGATTATTATGTTAGAGGTAGTGTGAGTATACACTAGAGTAAGTCCATGGCATGTCTATATCTATCTATGAACAGTATGGGTAATCACTATTCTATTTGCTCTCTTATTACTCTAATCAAGAAGGTTTATCTATTTGTGTTCAAATGATCACTAAAGCAAGAATTGCATGTAATCGAATATTGAGTATGCGTGTGCTTGATTGTATGACTACTTGTGCATGCAAATGAATTTCAATGATTCTTCTAAAACCAAGGTAAGGTTTGCGAAGGTGTTTTTTACTGGGTATGGACGACGTTTATTCAGTTTATCTGATTTTTGTTTTCTTTTGTTTCTTCTCTTTTTCTTCTGTACCTTGTTTCCGTCACGGAAACCAAAGTGCAGGTGTAGCTGAGTGAGGACGGTTTGCTAGAAGGTTGAATGTGGGCCGTTTCTTTAGAACTAGTGATTATTGGTTACTTGGATTATTTGGGATTTTTGGTTTGTGTCCTTGAAGGCAAAGTTGTAATAAAACTATAATGGACTTAAGACCGCTGGATAGACAACTCTAATAATTATGTTTAATTTGTTTAGATGCTTCCTTTGACACCTAGTTTTCCTTTCTGCTTAGCATTTACTCCTTAGCGATAAATGTTGCAGTAGCACTCCCTTGGGTCCGTGACGGTTCAGCGGTGTCGAGTCGTGGACAGCGACATCGATAGTTCACTGGTAATCGTTGCGAATTCGGGGGTTGGTCGTAAGGGAAAACTGAGTCCTCGTTACATTGGACCTTATGAAATCCTAGAGAGGATTGGTGAAGTTGCTTATCGTTTAGCTTTACCTGTGAAACTTGAGAATGTCCACAATGTCTTTCACGTCTCCCAACTGAAGCGATACGTACATGATCCAACTCATGTCGTTCAACCTGAAACGATCGAACTCGACGAGAGTTTGACGTATGAAGAACGTCCGATCGAGATTACCGACCGCAAAGAGCGCTCGACTCGCACAAAGACTATTCCGATTGTGAAAGTTATTTGGTCCCGTCATGGTCAAGAAGAGGCAACATGGGAAGCTGAATCCATGATGCGCGAGAAGTACCCAGAACTCTTTCTCGAAGGTACTAATTCCATTTGAGTTTCGGGATGAAACCCTTTTTAAGGAGGGTAGAATGTAACAACTAGTAGTTTCGTGTTTTGTTTACCGCTTTGCACGAGCTGCATGTTCTAGCATTGCAAGCTGCATTGCTAATCGACTTAGATCACAACCGTAGTACACGCATTGCATTGTCGTTGTCCTAAAATCGTTTTATACATTCGTATGGGTAAACTCGTTTCGTCATTGAGAAGTGATTACTTCATTTTTCAAGTTTCGGGACAAAACTTCTTTTAAGGAGGGTAGAATGTGATACCCCAATATTTTCTATAATTATAATATCGATTATAATTCATTGAAAAATAGTTTCGGAGATTTAAATCGTATTTTTATTTAACGTTTCAATTTACTCAAATTAAGCCATAATAATATTAATTACTTATATGGGAATTTCGGGATTTACGATTATCAAATTGAAGGATTTAATTGAAATGATTTTTGTATATAAATGGACTTGTTCATATTGTTTTAATTACTTTTATTTGTGTTTTAATTAAATATTAAATCTGAAAATAATCCTAATTCTAGTAGGGAGTGACTTTCCTTGACTAGCACCTATATACGCTCAGAGATGGGTCAGTTGATCAGTTTACAGAACTCAGCCAAAAAAACCCATTCTCTCTCTTTTCTCTCTCCTCTCACACGACACACACGGCTCTCTCTCTCTCTCTCTCTCTCTCTCTCTCTCTCTCTCTCTCTCTCTCTCCCCCCCCCCCAGCTGTGCACTCTCTCTCCCACCTCCCCTTGCTGCCGCCAGTCACCGGAGAACCACCCGGAGGCCACGCCGGTGAGCCCTCCACCGCCTCTCTCTTCCTTTCTCTCTCTTTCTCCCTCTCTCTCTCTCTCTAGCCCCTGTTTTCTCCCCCGTCCCCTGTTTCGCGAAGACACGGCTGTCGAGCCGCTGTCGCGCCACCAGGCCGCGCCTGGGCGGTGGCCGGTAGGCGGCCGACGCCGTGGAGGCCCCGTGGCCCTTCCCCCCTTCGCTCTCTCTCTCTCTCCCATGTTCTCTCTCTCTCTCGCAAACTCTCTCTCTCTCTCCCGTGTTCTCTCTCTCTCTCGCAAAGTCTCTCCCTCTTTCTCTCTCCTGGCCGCTGGTCGCCGGCGAGCCACCACCACTGACCACGGTGGTCAGGTGGGTGGTGATGATGGTGATGGGTCCGACCGTGGGTCCCCTTGTGGGTGACTGTAGTCGAGACTTGCACAATAAGTTAGGGTTTCGAATTTTGTATTTTCGTTTTAATTAAATTCGTATTTTCAGTATTTTTCAATAATTGTTTATATTTTTCTGTACTCGTTCGGAGTCCGAATCTGGATTTTCAAAAGTCTCGATTGGTTGGAATAAATCAAGAACTTTCATAAAAATATTAGTTTATAGTTTCAGTACTGTTTGGATTTTCTTATTTACTAATTATGTCTCGGTAATTATTTTTAATTAGGACCAAACGAAGAAGCGTGATCGGGTTGTGATTAGTCAAGTTACCTACTGCTAAGTGAGCATTTGTTAGGTAAGCGATTGTGTCTACCTCTTGTCAAAGCCCCATCAAAACTATTTTGATGTGTTATGTGCTAATTGATAATTATTTGTGAATTTAATATGTCAAGCATGATTAAATTTATATCGTTGTTAGTTATGAGAATATGAATTATATTCTTCACATTAAGTATGATTTATAATGAGTATGATGAGATTATGAAGTTTCGTTAATTAATTAGTTCATATGCTAATTAATGTTTAATTATGACAATGTTGAATTTCTAATATTATTATGATATAATAACTTTTGCTATTTGAAATGGGATATTATTGAGTGCTAATGAGCACCTATTATATTTGTTGGATGTTATTTGTGAAAGTGTGATTTTTGGATATCATGATTTACTGCCGAAGTGCTGCCGAAATTTGGTTAGACATATATAAAGCATGATTATTGTTAATATGCCTTTATGTCATTATTCGTTATTATCATTCATTATCATGAGCATGAAATGAAGTAGTATGTCGTGGTCTCGTTGTACCACTAGGTCAATCAATGCAAGTATGCGAATTGAATTAAATGAGAATAAGACTCCTAATGGATCCCTAGGAGTAGTTGAGCTATCGAGACTTATCTAATTGATGTAGTCTAGGGATGCGTGATTTCCAAGTTACTTTTATGGATACCTCGTAGTGTGTTCGGGACGGATCATTCCCCATTGTTTATTTCTCTACATATCGATTATTATGTTAGAGGTAGTGTGAGTATACACTAGAGTAAGTCCATGACATGTCTATATCTATCTATGAACAGTATGGGTAATCACTATTCTATTTGCTCTCTTATTACTCTAATCAAGAAGGTTTATCTATTTGTGTTCAAATGATCACTAAGGCAAGAATTGCATGTAATCGAATATTGAGTATGCGTGTGCTTGATTGTATGACTACTTGTGCATGCAAATGAATTTCAATGATTCTTCTAAAACCAAGGTAAGGTTTGCGAAGGTGTTTTTTACTAGGTATGGACGACGTTTATTCAGTTTATCTGATTTTTGTTTTCTTTTGTTTCTTCTCTTTTTCTTCTGTACCTTGTTTCCGTCACGGAAACCAAAGTGCAGGTGTAGCTGAGTGAGGACGGTTTGCTAGAAGGTTGAATGTGGGCCGTTTCTTTAGAACTAGTGATTATTGGTTACTTGGATTATTTGGGATTTTTGGTTTGTGCCCTTGAAGGCAAAGTTGTAATAAAACTATAATGGACTTAAGACCGCTGGATAGACAACTCTAATAATTGTGTTTAATTTGTTTAGATGCTTCCTTTGACACCTAGTTTTCCTTTCTGCTTAGCATTTACTCCTTAGCGATAAATGTTGCAGTAGCACTCCCTTGGGTCCGTGACGGTTCAGCGGTGTCGAGTCGTGGACAGCGACGTCGATAGTTCCCTGGTAATCGTTGCGAATTCGGGGGTTGGTCGTAAGGGAAAACTGAGTCCTCGTTACATTGGACCTTATGAAATCCTAGAGAGGATTGGTGAAGTTGCTTATCGTTTAGCTTTACCTGTGAAACTTGAGAATGTCCACAATGTCTTTCACGTCTCCCAACTGAAGCGATACGTACATGATCCAACTCATGTCGTTCAACCTGAAACGATCGAACTCGACGAGAGTTTGACGTATGAAGAACGTCCGATCGAGATTACCGACCGCAAAGAGCGCTCGACTCGCACAAAGACTATTCCGATTGTGAAAGTTATTTGGTCCCGTCATGGTCAAGAAGAGGCAACATGGGAAGCTGAATCCATGATGCGCGAGAAGTACCCAGAAGTCTTTCTCGAAGGTACTAATTCCATTTGAGTTTCGGGACGAAACCCTTTTTAAGGAGGGTAGAATGTAACACCTAGTAGTTTTGTGTTTTGTTTACCGCTTTGCACGACCTGCATGTTCTAGCATTGCATGCTGCATTGCTAATCGACTTAGATCACAACCGTAGTACACGCATGGCATTGTCGTTGTCCTAAAATCGTTTTATACCTTCATATGGGTAAACTCGTTTCGTCGTTGAGAAGTGATTACTTCATTTTTCAAGTTTCGGGACGAAACTTCTTTTAAGGAGGGTAGAATGTGATACCCCAATATTTTCTATAATTATAATATCGATTATAATTCATTTAAAAATAGTTTCGGAGATTTAAATCGTATATTTATTTAACGTTTCAATTTACTCAAATTAAGCCATAATAATATTAATTACTTATATGGGAATTTCGGGATTTACGATTATCAAATTGAAGGATTTAATTGAAATGATTTTTGTATATAAATGGACTTGTTCATATTGTTTTAATTACTTTTATTTGTGTTTTAATTAAATATTAAATCTGAAAATAATCCTAATTCTAGTAGGGTTTGACTTTCCTTGACTGGCACCTGTATAAGCTAAGAGATGGGTCAGTTGATCAGTTTATAGAACTGAGCCAAAAAAACCCATTCTCTCTCTTTTCTCTCTCCTCTCACACGACACACACGACTCTCTCTCTCTCTCTCTCTCTTTCTCTCTCTCCCAGCCGTGCACTCTCTCTCTCCCCTCTCCTTGCTGCAGCCAGTCGCCGGAGAACCGCCAGGAGGCCAGCCGGTGAGCCCTCCACCGCCTCTCTCTTCCTTTCTCTTTCTTTCTCCCTCTCTCTCTCTCTAGCCCTTGTTTTCTCCCCCGTCCCCTGTCTCGCGAAGACACGGCTGTCGAGCCGCTGCCGCGCCACCAAGCCGCGCTTGGGTGGTCGCCGGTAGGCGGCCGACGCTGTGGAGGCCTCGTGGCCCTGCCCCCTTCTCTCTCTCTCTCTCTCTCTCTCTCTCTCTCTCTCTCTCTCTCTCTCTCTCTCTCTCTCTCTCTCTCGTGTTCTCTCTCTCTCGCAAACTCTCTCTCTCTTTCTCTCTCCTGGCCGCTGGTCGCCGCCGAGCCACCACCACTGACCACGGTGGTCAGGTGGGTGGTGATGATGGTGATGGGTCCGACCATGGGTCCCCTTGTGGGTGACTGTGGTCGAGACTTGCACAATAAGTTAGAGTTTCGAATTTTGTATTTTCGTTTTAATTAAATTCGTATTTTCAGTATTTTTTAATAATTGTTTATATTTTTCTGTACTCGTTCGGAGTCCGAATCTGGATTTTCAAAAGCCTCGATTGGTTGGAATAAATCAAGAACTTTAATAAAAATATTAGTTTATAGTTTCAGTACTGTTTGGATTTTCTTATTTACTAATTATGTCTCGGTAATTGTTTTTAATTAGGACCAAATGGAGAAGCGTGATCGGGTTGTGATTAGTCAAGTTACCTACTGCTAAGTGAGCATTTGTTAGGTAAGCGATTGTGCCTACCTCTTTCCAAAGCCCCATCAAAACTATTTTGATGTGTTATGTGCTAATTGATAATTATTTGTGAATTTAATATGCCAAGCATGATTAAATTTATATCGTCCTTAGTTATGAGAATATGAATTATATTCTTCACTGTAAATATGATTTATAATGAGTATGATGAGATTATGAAGTTTCGTTAATTAATTAGTTCATATGCTAATTAATGTTTAATTTGTAATAAAACTATAATGGACTTAAGACCGCTGGATAGACAACTCTGATAATTATGTTTAATTTGTTTAGATGCTTCCTTTGACACCTAGTTTTCCTTTCTTCTTAGCGTTTACTCCTTAGCGATAAATGTTGCAGTAGCACTCCCTTGGGTCCGTGACGGTTCAGCGGTGTCGAGTAGTGGACAGCGACGTCGATAGTTCCCTGGTAATCGTTGCGAATTCGGGGGTGTTACAAAAGCTATGTCAAGAGTTAAGGAATTGGGGCAGCCACAAATCCAGCAACGCAAAGAGGTGATGATATGTTGGGTGGTACCTGATTCGGGTTGGGCGCTTTTGAACACTGACAGAGAATTGCGTGGGAACCATGGTAACGCTGGTAGGGGGGTCTCATTCGTGATAGCAGAGGAACAATGTTGAGAGGATTCTCAGAGAATTATGGCCGGGATTTGCTCTGTAACAAGAGCAGATTCTAGCGGTACTGCATGGTCTTACAATGGCGAAGGATCTGGGCATTTACCAAGCTACTGGTGAAGTTTGACTCCCAGGCAGTGGAACAAATGATGAAACAAGATGAAACTCTTAATGGTACAGCTGTGTTCATGGTGAGAAAATGTAGATTGCTCCTTCGTGCTGCACACTGGGAGTTGAGAATTGAGCATTGGTATCGCGAGGCTAATTGAGCTGCGGTGGCTGGCTAATGCAGGATGTGATTAAGAGGAGATAATCAAGCACTATATGATTCGACTCTGGCTTCACTTAGCTTAATTTTGATAGAAGATGTTATAGGAGTGGCAAGGCCTTGTTTCATTGTTAGTAGTTAATAGTTAATTAGCTGGGGCTTGCCCCTCTCGTGCACCAAAAAAAAAAAAAAAAATTCGTTGCCGGTTGGGGGAAAGGATGTCATATATTCCCTCCGTTCTTTTTTCTCCTACCCACTTCCCCTTTTAGTAATACTTTGAGTACTAAAAGACCCATTTATCCTTGCTTTTTCTTGTCATCATTACTTTCCAACCCCACTTCTAACTCACATTCTCTCTCATGTTAAAGTAAGGACAATTAAGGAATTTTTGTTCCAAAAGCAACTCTCATTAAACTCCGTGCAAAAAGAAGTGGGTAGGAGAAAAAAGAATGGAGGGAATACAAAGTTTTAACTTGAGAAAGACACTTTGGCCAAGTAAAATACATTTTAATACAAATGTTCTAAGCATGATCTTGGAAGGAGCGAGTACATGGGTGTTGTGACTTTAAGATAGAGAAAATTAAGTTTTGGTAGGGACAATAGAATCTAAGCACATTGGGATGAGAAATAAGGTGGGGTAAAATAAAAATTAACCTCCAAAATAAAATAAAGAATAGAAATTGTTTTATGAGACAGATTGAAAAGGAAAGTGAAAAGATTTTCTTGGTATAGAGGGAGTATATCATACTACCGATACATCATCGATCAATAGCTTATCAAATATGCAAAAACATTTCATACAAGATAGGTTTCTTCCTAAAAAAAAATGTTATAACTATGAAAGTACTCACACAAAAAAAGAACAAAAACTCTCTTATGAGGCGGCCTTATACTTAAGGTATTACTTTTTGGTCTGCATGTATCACTTTTCATAATAAAAAAAGGAAACAGTAAAAAAAATCCCACCAATAATAATAATAATAATAATAATAATAATAATAATAATAATAATAATAATAATAATAATAATAATAATAGTAGTAGTAGTAATAATAATAACAACAATAATAAAATAAATAATAATAATAATAATAATAATAATAATAATAATAATAATAATAATAATAATAATAATAAATAATATACTTATTATCATTATTATTATTTAAGTATTGGGTAAAGATTGTCATTTTACATAATAATCCAACAAGCTGATCCCAAAAGCTACCCCTACTCATATTTTTGTAACTTAGATTGTTCGGTCCAGAAAGCCAAGAAAAAGTTGGTAACCAAACACCAAAATTTGGATGGTTGGATGGTCAATTGGTCAAACAATCTAGATTGTCCAACAAAGCTGGCTGAAAAGCCACCAACCAAACAAGGACATGAAGGTAATTTGACTTAAAAAGCTCTACTCCCTCCTCCAATTAACAGCTCCCTGCGGGCTTAAAAATGTGAAAATAAAACCCAAGAGGTGTTGGTTCACTAGTAAACAAGTTGCAACTTGTACACCAGGTCATGGGTTCAAATCTCATGGGGAGCACCTACACGAATTAATTCGGGTAATATATAAGGCCGTGGGTTAGAGGTGTCTTCTAGCCATGCCCAAAGAGAGACCTTTCAATCCCTATCCCTCACCCCTCTCTAATCCCCATCCCTTACCCCAAACATGAGATTTACAATCCTATTTTTCTAATTTCTATCCCCAAATTCTATTCCCACTAAACAAACGCCCCTTTAGGGCCTGTGTGGTTAGGCTAACACCGAGGTTCTATTTCGTTGGTAGTTCTTGTATGGTTGACGAGTTGAGATTCTCTTCTACATTTGACATTTTGACTATACTATTGGGTACCCCAAATCTTTACTTTTTTTCGCTAAAATACTTACTCTTTTTTTCTCATTAAAAATGGGATATAAGTGAATGGCAATTGAGGTATTTTCGATACGTCATGTTTGGACTCTCGTGTTCAAAATCTTGTCAACATAGCACCAACAAGCAGCTAGTATAACTCTTAGAACCCAGCAGACACAAGACAAGAGGAAATGGGATTCGAACACATAACATTACCTCAACAAACCACTTAGAATTAAGATTGAAATCACTATACCACCACTATTATTAGTGCTAAAATCTTTACTTGGCGTTAATTTTTTTTTTTTTTTTTTTTGAGAGGGGAATAGGAAATTTTCATTAATAGAAAAGCCATACGGCATCTACAATCAAAATAACCCTAGAATATATTAAATTAACAGTAACAACACAATTTTTGCTAACAAGACAATCGACAAGGACACCTCGGTGCGACTCCCAACATGCATAGTAACCATGTGCTTCCTTTGATGTATCTTCATCATCTTTGACGGAAGTGGAGATCTTCACCGCGAGCAATGCAATGACTTGGCCACAGAACTTTGTTTGATACCATTGATTGTATGTATATCCGGTCCCCAAAATCATATTGAATCTATAAAATAGAAATCGTATTATAGGCGAAAAGAGAATCCTACGAAGAGGAAGAAATGAAAAAAACCAAAGAACTCCACAAAGGGAGAGAAATTTATTCCACCTAGAGCGAAAAAGAATAGAAATTAGAGTCAAACTAGATGAAAAACATCAAATACACCTTGTATTGTTTTTTGGGTTTTTAATGTAAGGAAAAAAGGTACAAGTTCGGAATGTTGCCTCTCGACTCTCAAGGATTGTTTCAAACCTATTTAGGATTAAGTTGGAATTTAGCTCAAAGGTTGGAGAGCATGTCTAAGTCTAGCGGAAGGGAAGTCTAGATCGATGGTCTTTTTTCGCCGTCCAATTTGGTGAATGGTTTTCGTTCTCGTAAAAGGTGGCTAAGAATAACTTGCATTCGCTTGGTCAACATAAGACGAGCATCAACAGTCTCGTTGTGAATTTTTTGTTGTACATGATGTGGTCTGGACGTGACAACCTTAGAAGAGTACAACATGGAATGATTTTTTCATTTATTTGTTGATGTAAATACTCAATGAGGTTCTTGTTAACCATTCTTGATCAATAAGGATTATTTCTGATATTTCCTATATCATTCGCTTATACATTTAACATGTCTAAATTTCAAATTTTATGTATTATTAATGGGATATTTGACAAAATCACGGACGGTCAGAATGATGTGAAGTTTGAGTTTGGAAAAATGTACTAATAAGCTAAATAGCTAATTGTATTCCACACCGTCTTAATATTTTGGTTACATGAGTAAAGCTTATAATAGAGTTAATGATTATTTTGAATTGAAGTTGTGTAACTGACATAGCAGAAAGTAAGGATATGGAGAGATCGATAAATGGATGATGAGGCCATCATCTTTATTTCAAGCTGATTTCACAAGAGGTCCAAGATGAATATGTTGTAGCGTCCATTGATCATACAGAGGGGGTATGGAACATGGAAGTGGGAAGAAGTATAACAATGTTTGCTAGAGTTTTTTTGGTCAAAATTAGTGGGGTGTCTCGTTTTGTCTGCATAACTCTCTGGAAAATTTAATTCTAAAAAAATGCAGATCTACCATAAGAAATAACAAATTACTCAGGCCATGCATGGATCATCATCTTTTTTCCTACCTCATGGTCTCTTTAGTTGGCTAGGAAGTAGAAACCATTTGTGTCTTCATGAGAACCATATAAATGCGACATAAATCCTTCTCGTCAGTTGAGAGAAAAATATGTGTTATGCTAAACATGGCAACAACAAAATGGTAGAATTGATAATTGCTCGATCTAGACTACCACCAAAAGTTCATCAGTTTATTGAAGCATCTAGTCCAGATTTCTGCTGACATCGATCTAACTGAGCGTAGGCTTAATTTTATTACGAGCGAAACTCTTACCTAACGTTTCATTTTCGAAAGCTAATGATTAGTAGTCACATAAGATAAGGATTCAAATTTGAAACTTTGATGGCTCGACATACACCAAATTTGTAGGAGATAATTTCTAAGACGATTAAGTTTGATCTTTTGAAGTCAATAATAAGTAGTCAATCAAAAACCTCATTAAACAAGGGAAAAAGAATTGTTGGAAGAGAAAAGACTTTCATACTAAGGCCTGTTCTCCCCAACTTCCCCCTGAAATATTCAGTAAAATTCAGTTCAGTTCAGTAAAATTCAGTTCAGTAAAAAGAAGTTCAGTTCAGAAAAATTCAGTAGAGTTTAGTAAATCAAAGAACAAATTTACTCTTTGTATTTGTAGATTCAGTAAATATAAGCTTAGTTCAGAAAAATTCAGTTCAGTTCAGTAAATTTCAGTTCAGTTAAGTATTATACAGATAAGTTCAGTAAAAAGAAGGTGAAGAGAACAGACCCTAACTTGGGTGAGTATTTTCTATTCTAATGAGGAATGTCGCTTCTGTTACTGCTGGCAAAAGATTCCCATTGCCCGCTTGCTCTCACAACGTACTCACTAACGAAAGTCTGATTATAACATACATTATTGTGGCTCGGATTTCTTCAACTTATTTTTAATTTAGTTCAGTTCAATGTGAAATTTATCACTCACATAAATTTTTTATTCCAAAACAAATTTGCGGTGAACATCGTGAGGTGAGAACAAACATCTTTAATCGATCGAGCCAACTGTACAGAATATCCATCGAACTTGATAGAGATTTTGAGGTTCACATACAATGATATTATCAAAGTTCACGGTATGCACCAATCATCACGAGGTGGCGTGCATCCAATCATTAAAAGAACCTTATTCTCACTATTCAAGTCGGTTTCATTTTAGCAGCAAAGATCTACAAATGTTTTGCTACAACCGTATTCTTTAACATCAATTGAATTGTTACAACAAGATAGACATTTTGTATAATGTGACTGAAAGAAGCGAATTATGTAAAAAATGTTTCTTGATGTATGTAACATGTGTTTCTTTTAATAATTTAGTATGCCAAATCTATTGAATTAAAGAAGAAGAAAATCCATTTATGAAACATGCACATAGTATCCTTTACATCACATATATTACACATACATTATACAAAATATTGAATCATATTTCATATTTATTCTTTTACTTTCATTTCTAAAGGTGGATGTCATGTATGATTGTTTTCACTTCTTCCCACCTGTATGGTAGGGTTGTTCAAAAGAATCCGTATCCGAGCATCCGATCCGAAAATCCGATCCGAAAATATCCGAAAAAGCGGATATCGAAATTTCGGATACGGGTTCGGATATCAACTTTGAAAATTTCGGATATCCGAAATATCCGAAAAATCGTATTTTCGGATATTTCGGATATTGTTTGGATATTTCGGATACGGATATCCGAAACTATCCGAAAAATATCCATTTTTTTTGGATTTTATGGATAAATTTCGGATATTTTCGGATTCGAATATCCGAAATATCCAAAAATATCCGAAAAATAACCAATTTAAAGTCAATTAAAATAGAAAAAAATTAAGTTTTTCGGATATCGGATATCCGAGTATCCGAATCCGAAATTTCGGATCGGATACTGGTTCGGATATCAAAATTCACTATCCGAAATTTCGGATATCCGATTTTCGGATATCCGGTTATGAACAGCCCTACTGTATGGTATTCCTAGCCAAGGCCGTCTTCGACATTTTGGGGCCCTGTGCTAAAATAAAAAATTGAGGCCCCTAATAATGATGAAAGAAAAAAGTTTTTTTTTTTTTTTTTGTTTGTTACGGTATTAACACAATTTTAGTTTTTTCTTTTTCTTTTCGAGGAGAAACACATTCTTTACAGTCTTTTTTTTTATGGGTATGAAAATTGAAAGTAGTTAAAAATAATAAAAACACATAACATAGATAATTTAATTATAAGTGAGAAGAAGACAACAATGCTTATTAGCATTTAGCAATGAAGCTCGTGATAGCACATTCTAAGCTTGTACTTGTAAAGTTCGAAAAATAGAACAAAAAAACCATTCAAAAGCTTTGGAGAGACTCGAACTCAAAACCTACTAATATCCTACGCACGGAGTTATCTTTGACTGAACAAGCCAACCACTACACCCCATGTTTCTTATTGTATGTACAACAAACACTTTTAATTAAATAAAATATTTGGGGTCCCTTACAAGATGAGGCCCTGTTCGGCCGCTCCTGTTACACATGCTCAGCTCTATTCCTAGCTATTGGATGGAATAACTTTTAACCAAGTCTAATTGGAAAACGCTTTTTGACACCATATTTTAAGTGGCTTCACTTGTTGCCTCTACAATCAATTGGAAGGATTCAATGGAGGACAAGAATTACATAATTATTGTGCTATGCATTTATACACTCAAGGCATTTCATCCCATCCATTAACTTTGCTTCCCCATCTTAACAATACTCATTCAAACTACTGTCAAAGGTCAATATTGTCCTCCTACTCCTCCCTTAAAACCATATTGAGAGTTCCGATTAACCTGGCCAAGAGGATATTGTACCTTCAAAACGTCCCCTTACGAAGAAGGTAAGTTGTTACCAAGCGAGTTTTCTATTCACGTCTTTTGGCCCATATTCAGAGGTAGTTCAAAATTTTCCAAGGGGTGACGAGTTTGACATCGATGCTCTTGGCGGCCTAAAGCACACATTGCTTTAGTTGTGGCAAGGACAGACTTAAAAAACTCCCTATGTCCCAAGTTTATCTTGACATTGCACTTATTAAAGTCAAAGTTTGTGAACTTTTGACCACTTATTTGTGAAAAGTACAAAGTTTTACAATGTGAAAATAGTATTACTAGATTCATCTTAAATAGTATTTTCAAAATATTATCTTATTATAAGTTCTAGAATTATGAAATCATAAATATTCATGGTGAAAGTAGTGTTTTGGAGACCGTCAAAAGTTTAATGTAAAGATTAACTTGGGACGGAAGGAGTATATAGCAAATTAAAAAAGCCGCTAAGAATTTATGGGAACATGAGTTTAACAAACATGGCCATGGATATCCGAATTAAGGCCAGACTCGATGTCGAGCTCTTCCAATCCATTGATGTAACTATGATAATTAAGAACGTAGTTATCTCTCATGCATCAATCATTCTCAAGGTATCTTAAGGTCTTGTTCAAACGGAAAGAATCTCCCGCATTATTACCATACTGAGGAAAATAATAGAGAGACAAGAACTCAATATTCATCAATTTTGTGTTTTAAGTATAGCAAATAGAATGGGGAACGTGCGTTACATTGCACATATATATGTGTTTGATATCTAGTTCAAATTAAAGCAGCAATATGAAATCTAAGGGTGAGCGCAACCAGGTAACCATCGAGTATTACACTACCCGAAATTGAAATTGGATCCTGCGGTTCCTAATTCTTAGGAATAATTGGAATTGGAATTCGAATTGGTTGCACCGATTCCTAATCCTTAGGAATTGAAGTGGATCCACCGGGTACCCAACGACCACCGATTCCTTGGTACATCGTACACAAGTCCACATGAAACCCAATTTTCATTATTTTTAAAATAAAAAAAATATATTATTTAATATTAAAAACATCAATTATAATATTACACTAACAAAAATTAGTTTCCAGAAATAAAACAAACATAAAATCAAATATTATAATCAAAATACTTAACAATGTAAATCAAAATTTGAATAAGAGACACAATCATTTAATCATTAATCTACAATTGCTAAAACATTAAAATTACAAATACAAACGCTAAAAATTAAGACCTTAATTTTAGTAGAAAATCACCATTCTTTATTACAAACAAATGAAAAAGTCTTATAATTTTTTTTTTTACACTGGGTACTCAACTGGTTCCGGTTTCCAAAAAGTAGAAATTAGAATTGGTTGATACATATTCCTATTTATGAGAATTGAAATTGGTTGTACCAGTTATGGTTCTAGAACCACCGGTTCCAAACCAATTCCGAATCCAATACTAAATACGCGAATTTTCTGCTCACCCCTAAATTGAAATCAAATCACACCACTCCCGAGCTGAGGAGTTTGTCATTGAACAATTTAGCAGCCCACTTGACCTATTTGCTAGATAACCCTACGAAGGTCAAAATTCTCAACCAAATTGTTCAGTAACAGCTTATTAAGTCAACTCATAACAATGTCAACCATCCTCAAGTTAATTAGAAACCCAATATTCTCAATATCACCCCAATTCAAAGTAAATCACCATTTCACACTAAGGGATGTTAACTGCCCAAATTGAAGTGGCAGTTAATTTCAAGAGGATGCAGATTATATCTCAGCTCCAAAGGGGCTAATGTTACGAGATTTACGAGATTTCAGGGGCAACTTATTGAAAGTTAGGTTCCGCTATTTATGGCAAGTTATCAAAGAGTTTGATATTGTTTAGGATTGTTTCCATATACTAAAAGATATGTATAGTTATTAGGGTTGTATATATATTCCGTGATAATCAATACAGAAACCATCTTTTCTGCCTCAATTTTGTCATGGTATCAGAGCATGAAAGATCCTTAAACAAACCCTAAACAAAAACACAAAAACCTTAAACCCTAAACACTGGCCGTGGAATATCCACCATCAAAAATTGACTCCAAATCCCCTTATTTCCTAGGTCCTCAAGATCGACATGGTGATTTTATTACTGCAGCCAGATTTAATGGCGAAAATTATGATGATTGGGCTGGTGAAATTGAAACCGCCCTTCAAGCTCGAAGAAAGTTCGGTTTTTTAGATGGGACGATTGTATCTCCAACACCTACTTGCACACAAGATGATTGGAATACAATTCAAGCCAGGTTGGTATCTTGGATTATGAATACCATCACAGCTGAAGTGCATAAGTAATTTGTCCAAATATAAAGACGCCAGGCGTCTATGGGAGACACTTAAGGAGTGATTTGCTCTTACGAATGGACCACGCATACAACAATTAAAGGCGGCCATCTCTGACTGTAAGCAAACCAAATCCATGTCAGTTGATTCTTACTATGGAAAACTCACGACTCTATAGGAGGAATTGCATAACCCTAAACCCTTGATTGCTTGTTCTTGCTGTACAAAGTGTACCGCAGGCCTTGAACATAAGCTTCGCCGTGCCAAGGACATGCTTCATGAATTTCTGATGGGTTTATATACCCCATCTTATGGTCCTTTGCGATCAAATATTCTTGCTCAAGATCCTCTGCCCTCTCTCAGTCGTGCCCATCAGTTAGTTATTCAAGATGAACGAGTCAGAACTTCTCGGCTATGCCCGAGGAGACATCCGACGTGGTTGGATTTTCCGTGCGAACTAGTGGGTGCACACGAGGAAAAATAGAGAAACCTGATAAATCACATCTTTCTTGCACCTACTGTAAGAAGACAGGCCACGAAATAACTAATTGCGTCGAAATTCATGGATATCCAGAATGGTGGGAGGATCGTGTGAAATCTGACAGCTTTGATCAGGTATGACCAAGCTGATGATTGGTCGTAACCAAAAACCAACGACCTATTTTTCTTCTCTTGCGATAGGACGTGGTCGAGGGGGCTCCGTGCCAATGCTGCAGTTGTTTCAGAACCCACTGGAACACCATCAGCAGAATTATTTTCCGCTGATCAGTGGAAGGCGCTTGCAAGTGTAACACGCCGAATTTCCATCCAATTTAAAACCATTTAAAATCACGAGTTGCAGCCGAAAAACTCTGGAAATCCGAAGCGTTACCGCCGTATTTAATGTTCAAATCAAATACAAGGCCAGAAAGAAAAACAAGTGCTAGAAACCTCAACCCAACATACTAGATAATTAAATATTAACTATCTTCCAACTAACATAAAACAGATAATCCAAACGAAATAAAAGTATTAAACTTATTAATTCTCATGCAAGAGAATTAATCTCATTACAATATATAAAAATCCCAATAATAACAAAGTTCCAAACTAAACAATAAATAAATGTTTTTAGAAGATATACTATCTTCTTGGTACGCCTCCTTTCAAGCTCTACTCCTGGAGCTATAATCCTGTCAATCTACTCCCCCATATAGACAAATTCCATATGAGTTCATCATAGGCCCACCATTGAAGAGAAATGGACATCAAACACAAGTAAAAAGAAAAAACAACTGATCAGTGATGCTGAGTAATTCATAACCACATAATCCATCTCAATCTCCAATATTAAGTCCTCATGCTTAATCAAATAAACTAATCATGCTTTAAGAAAAGTAAGACAACATGCTTTAAACTTAAAGACACAATAATCACCAAATAATAATTCTCATTATTTATTATTATCCATTAGCCAAGTTCATTAGAAAGAAGACAATCGCAAGAATGTCGAGACCAACTGCAGAAGGCTCAATAGGATCTTAGTCCCGTGCACAGTGGCAAAAGAGGGATCAACCGTCCCGGAGTATAGATGACTCCCGAAGTACTTCTAGATGTTCCTAAGTATGCATACCCTCTCTCAACCCTTAGGTTTTCAAGAAGAACAGTTTCATAACAAAACTTCACTTGCCCAATTTCCTACTGTATGGATACAAGCTTTAACCAAATACGTTGGGAGCCATACCCCGCAGAATATAAACCCACTCAACGCATAACTGACAATTCCTATTCGGTCTCTTTGGTGGATCCATTACCAAATAAATCTTAACTCTCAATTCATTTATTCAAAGGTGATCACGTAGTCAAGTAATTGACATAATCTTGGCATTTTCTCAAGAAACATGATATAGTTACAAATTTTCGATGGCATTTTACATGAAAAGGCATCTAGGCCTTAATTCAAAACCACCTACTTCAATAGTCAAAGCTCATATCAACTTATTGAGGTAACATGCTTCTAACATGACTCCACATGCTTTCTAACATGATACAAGAATAGCAATTTTGAGCTATATCCAATTGAACAATTATTAACATAATTTCCGTTCAATAACCACCAAATAAACATGCATCTCCTCACATGAGTATTAATCAAGTAGACATTGCTACACAAGTGAATTTCCAACATTATACATGCATTCACTAACATATAATTCTATACGAATTATCACAAGGAAATAAACATCAAATTATTCCTTTTCAAATATTCACAAGTCCAAATATGAATTCACATTCCTAATCAATACTAGACAAACGAATACAAATCCCAACCAATATGAATTATGACAAAGAGGTTACATAATTCATAGAGACATGAATTACCTTTCAAATAGGCAATCACGACAATCAAATAACGAGCGCGGTCAACGGGTCCTAACAAATCCACAATGTAACAATAGTCAATACCTTGACTTCTTAACCACTTTGTTAAACTTTAAAGATGATTTAGTACCCTTAATTTAAGTAATTAAGTTGCTGGAAATTTCAATTACTCATCCATGCTCAAAGTTTCCAAAAACAAATTTGCATAAACAAAATAGGAAACTTTCCAAAACTCTAACAAGTCAACTAGTCAAATCAAGTCAACCCCCAAACCAACACCAACATCACCACCACCGCTGCAGCACAGCAGGGGCTGCCGTGTGCAGTACACGGCCCTGCCGTGTTTGCACCACCCGAAATCCGTTTTTTTTTTTTTTTTTGTTAACAAATTTGACAAACCCTAATCTAATTAAATCTAAAATAAATAAATTTCCAGATTTAATTAAATTACAAAGATCTAACCTTTTTCATTCAAACTTGATTCAATTCAATAAAAACCACCAACCAAACCCTAATCATGATTCTATCATGCAAAATTAAATAGAATCTAACAAACCCTAGACAAAACTAAATTAGGGTTTATCATACAAAACTAGGGTTTATGAAAACATACTTCAATTGAATCAAAAAGCTTTTAATAATCAAAGGAAATCAATGTAGAATACTTACTTGAAAATTCAAGGGATTAAAATTGAGCAAGATGGATTGTGAAAAGTGATGAACTTCTCCTTCTTTTTGCTCTTGGGGTTTCGGCCGTGTGTAGGGAAGAGAGAGAGCGTGAGTTTTTTTTTTTTTTTTTTTTTTTTTGTTTGGTAAAGAATCAGTTATGTGAGGAAGTTGAGTATATTTAGGAACCCCCTAATCTACTCCTGCTTTAATAAACATCTTCTTTCCTAAAAACTCTCCTAACTTCCCTCCACTTACCAAAATTTTAGGAAACCAAATTTTGAAAAATAAATAATACTGAATATTGGGTGCCATATTTTCGGTCCTATGGCCGAAAATATTGGCCCAATCATTTTGTTCATGATTTCGGTTATCCCATAAATCCCTTTTTATTTATTTGGCCCAATTATAATTTAATTAGGTCCAAAACAAAAATCCAAATATTAATTAGGCACTTTAAACATTTATGAGCCCAATTAATTATCTTAAATATGAAATTGCATTTTCTTTTTAAGTAATTATTATTCTTAAATGAATAAAAATTACGGGGTATTACATCCTTATCCCCTTAAAAGAAGTTTCATCCTCGAATCTTAGGATCACCACCAAAGTGAAGCTAGTTTCATAAGGCGAAGTTTTTCCACCACACTTTCAAAGTTTAATACACAACATGTAACTCGAAAGTTTAAAAGTTTCACACAACTTTTCCAAATAACAAAGTGAGCATGATGCAATACAATGCAATGAGTTTTCCAGTCTTTGTTTCTTTTCTTTTTGTGGATTGTTACACCCTTCCCCCCTTAAAAAGGTTTCGACCTCGAAACCAAGGTTAAGTACCTTGTTCGAACAATTGAGGATAACGCTTGCGCATGTCAGCCTCCGTTTCCCAAGTCGCCTCTTTGACTTTGTGGTTAGCCCACAACACCTTCACAAGATTGATCGTAGACGCACGAGTTTTCTTCGTTTTCTCGTCTAGGATCCTCACAGGTTTAGTTCGCTCCTCAAGGACTCGAACTGGTTGCTCTTCATAGGTAAGTGTGTCGTCTAACAGTACCTTTTTGGGGTCTCTTGGATAAACTCCGGACCCAAAACAAAAGTTTCACTTATGTCGCTCCAACACGTAGGAGATCGACACTTTCTCCCATACAACGCCTCATAAGGTGCCCTACCAATGCTCGCATGGTAGCTATTGTTGTAGGAGAACTCAATCAAAGGCAAACTCTTCTCCCAAGAGTCCTTCATCTCTAGAACACAAGCTCGTAACATGTCCTCCAAAGTCTGAATAGTACGCTCCGTTTGACCATCTATCGCAGGATGAAATGCTGTACTAAATTTCAGTTTCATACCAAAGGCTTCTTGTAATTTGCCCCTGAAATTTGACAAGAATCTCGTATTCCTGTCTGACACAATGTCTTTAGGTACACCATGTAAGCTCAAGACCTCTTTCACATAAGCTGCGGCGAGTTGGTCCATTGACCAAGTCTTCTTCATTGCAATGAATCTCGCCGTTTTCGTCAGTCGGTCGACAATAACCCAAATAGTGTCTTTGCCAGACCTCGTCTTTGGTAATCCAGTCACGAAATCCATCGAGATTGAATCCCACTTCCATCCAAGAATTTCTAGCGATTGAACAAGACTTCTAGGCCTCCTGTGTTCGATCTTCACTTTTTGACAAGTAAGACATTTTGCCACATACTCAGCACATTCTCGCTTCATGTTCATCCACCAAAACTGAAGTTTTAAGTCTTTGTAAAACTTATCACCTCCTAGGTGAACAGAATACGCAGTTCCATGCGCCTCATCTAGAATTGTTTTCTTCAACTCGTCATTGTCAGGTATACACCAACGTCCCTTCATCTTGATCGTACCATCCTCAAGGATCTCAAAATCAGGATGATTCTCATCCTTTATCTTGACACGTACTTCCTTTAGAAATGGGTCATTAACTTGCAACTGTCGGATCTCATCATAGATCGACGGTCGCACCACAAGTGCATTCAGTAACACTGCAGTCTCACCTTGTTGAACAACTTCTAGGTCCAACTTTCTGAATTCCTCACACAAGTCATGCGGTAGCACCATCATGCTATTCACAGTGTGTGAAGTCTTCCTACTCAACCCATCAGCCACTACATTGGCCTTTCCCTTGTGATACTGAATATCTAGATCGTACTCAGATATCAACTCAAGTCATCTTCGTTGCCTCATATTCAACTCCTTTTGAGTGAAGATATACTTCAAACTCTTATGATCTGTAAAGATCTAGCAACGAGCTCCTACAAGTAATGCCTCCAAATTTTCAAGGCAAAAATCACAGCAGCTAACTCCATGTCATGAGTAGGGTAGTTCTTCTCATGCACTTTCAACTGGCGAGAGGCATAAGCAACCACCTTGCCATTCTGCATAAGTACACACCCCAACCCATTCTTAGATGCATCACTATACACCTCAAATCCTTCCGTTCCACACGGTAAAGTCAACACTGGTGCTGTTGTCAACCTTTTCTTAAGCTCTTGGAAAGTTTCTTCACATTGTTCAGTCCACTTGTACTTCATCTCCTTTTTCATCAGATTTGTGATAGGTCTAGCCACCTTGGAGAAGTCTTGCACGAATCTCCTATAGTAGCCAGCCAAACCGAGAAAACTTCTCACCTCAGTCACACTTTTCGGAGCAGGCCAATCCATGACTGCCCGAATCTTAGAAGGATCAACGGAGACTCCTTCTTTAGAGATAATGTGCCCAAGAAAGGCAACACTCTCTAGCCAAAACTCACACTTTGAGAGTTTAGCGTACAACTTCTCATTTCGCAACACTTCCAAGACAGTCCTCAAGTGCCTAACGTGTTCCTCCTCGTCTTTTGAATACACCAAAATATCATCAATAAACACAACCACAAAACTATCCAGATATGGTCTAAAGGTGTTATTCATTATCTCCATAAGCTTGGCAGGTGTATTAGTTAACCCAAATGGCATAACAGTAAACTCATAATGCCCATACCTTGTCCTAAAGCCAGTTTTCGCAATGTCGACCTCATCAATTCTCAGCTGATGATAACCAGACCGCAAATCCAACTTCGAAAACACTCCAGCTCCTTGGAGTTGATCAAATAGGTCTTCAATTCTAGGTAGGGGATACCTATTCTTGATTGTGACCTTATTCAACTCACGATAGTCAATGCAGAGACGCAGACTACCATCCTTCTTACGCACAAATAGAACTGGTGCGCCCCTAGGTGACACACTAGGTCTAATGTACCCTTTATCCACCAACTCCTCTAATTGCTCCTTCAGTTCTTTCATCTCTAAAGGTGCCATTCTATACGGTGCCCTCGAAATCAGACCTATTCCAGGAACTAGGTCAATCTAAAACACAGTGTCCCTCACTGGTGGCATACTAGGAATCTCCTTAGGAAAGACGTCCGGAAACTCATTGACCACGTCAATCTTTGAGATTTCCTCATCTACTCCCTCCATATTTTGAATGTGATACAAAAATTCCTCACATCCTTTCTCTAAGTGCTTTTTCGCCACTAACATTGAAATAATCGCAACTCCTCCCTTAGTGACAATTCCTTTATAAGAGATTCTATTACCTCTATGTCCTTTCAGCGATATCTTTTGTTCACTACAATCGATTCTCGCTTTGTACTTGCTAAGCCAATTCATTCCTAGAATAATATCAAAATCTTCTAATTGAAACTCAATCAGGTCTGTAGGCAATTCAGACCCTGCAATGTTCACTCGAACAATGGAATGGATTACTCTATGCAGCACCACCTTCCCAGTAGGAGTTGTTATGCTAGTCTCTAAAGGTTCTGTGACAGTTGAGCCTTGAAATCCCTCATGTTTCTTAACAAAGTTTTTAGATATGAATAAATGTGATGCTCCAGAATCAAATAACACATAGGCAGGCAAAGAATTTACGAGAAACGTACCAGTCACCACATTGTTTGCCGCATCAGCCTGTGCTTGATTCATCACAAACAAACGACCTCCATTTCTGTTCTGGTTGCCATTGTTGTTTTGAACATTTCCTGCTTGTCCATTCAGCCCATTTTGTCGATTACCATCCTGGTTGTTCCCATTCTGACCCTGAGTTGCAGGAGCTTGAACATTATTGTTGCCCCCACCATTGTTCACGGTCTTGCCCTTCTGAGGACAATCAAAAGAACGATGCCCCAACTCTTGACAAGTATAGCACCTATACTTATTTTCAGCACAGTCAACCCCTGGGTGACTCTTATTGCATCTCTTGCAAATGTAGGGTTTACCCTTCCAACCCCCATTACCTTTATGGCCATTTCCATTGCCATTCTTGCCATTTTCATTCTTGGAATTCCCACCCTCATTGTGGTTATTCCCCTTATTGTTGTTGTTGTTGCTGTTGTTGTTCCCTCCCCGGAACTTTTCCTTCTTCTCACCACTACTACCCGGATGGTCCTCAAACTTTCTCTTCTTTCCAGTTAACTCCTCTCGTTGCTTATAAATCGCAGCTTGGTTCGCAGCCCGATTGTAAGCCTCTTGCACAGTTTGACACTTAAAACCTCCAAAAGATTCGCGAATGGTCCAGTACAACCCATTCTGGAATCTACGGGCCTTTTGCTCTTCTGTAGAGACTAACTCTCCAGCAAAACGAGCAAGGTCGTCAAACTTTTCCATATATTCTTGAACGGTGATCCTTCCCTGGATAAGGTTCAAGAACTCGTTATATTTTTGGTCTTGGAGATATTCTGGGTAGAATTCCTCTCGAATAGCCGTTTTGAACATCTTCCAATTAAAGCCCGGTCGAGCTCTAATTGCGGTACCGTTGGTTGTCCACCATCGATCGACCTTCTTTCGGAACAGATAGATAGCACTATCTACCTTGAGTTCCTCTGGGCATCCCATTATCGCAAAAATCTTCTCTATATCCCGCGTCCAGTCATCAAGCAATACAGGGTCCTCGTGCCCCTTAAAAATAGGCGGGTTATGCCCTTTGATCTTCTTGGATACGACGGCGAAGTCATCACCCCCAGTAATTCTTGTGTCCTCTCACTGCATCATCTCCGCGATGAATGCATTGGACTGCGCCAGAGCTTGCTGCGATTGAGCAAGTTGCGCCAGTAAGGCTTGCGCCATCTGTTCCCCATTTCCGACACCTCCGTTGTCGTCATTATTATTATCCCCCATTGAACTGTTTGAACCTTCGATTTTCTGTCTATTTCGTCTAGGTGGCATCTAGCAACCTAAATGATCAACAAAAATCAAAGAAAAAGGGTATTAGCTACCCATATCACACTCAGGTGCGATACTCACAACTAACATATGCACTTGACTCATATATATGTTCACTAGCCAACTAGGGCTCTAGGCTCTTATTGCGTTCAAGCATGGCCTTATCACACTCTCTTGCGTACTAGCAAGTTCAAGTTTCAATTGACTTTGTTCTTTCTCATAATAAACAAATAACAATCAAACGAAATATCCATGCCTTTTCATAGGCGCTTTCACAATACTCATGCTCCAAATAGCAAGTAAATAACACATTTCTTGCAAAAATCAATCTCATAAATCAAATAATCATAGTATTTGTTCTCAAAAATGAGGACTTGTCACACCAAGCCTCAATAGCATGAATAAGGTAAAACAATAACATTTTCAAATAATGTCAAAACAATTGTCTCACAGGCCCAAATAAAGGCTCAAATAGTTTATTTCATCAAAACTAGATAGAACTAAGAACTAGGCTTTCTTCGCGATCTTGCATTTCTTAGTGCCTTTCTTTTAGAGCGCCTCTTGGAAGATTTCATCGAGACTCTGGTCCATCTCGTTGAACAATTCCTTCTCGTGCTCCTTGGCCTCATCAACCACTTCCTCCTTATCCTACTTCGCAGGACTTGGTGGAAATTTGAACTTACGCTGGAGCTTGACCAACGCGAGCTCCTTCATCTCGTCAATCTTGTCAATGATGCCAGGGTACTTTGGGAAATAGTTCTTCGGCCAAAGCATAGCGCGACTAAAGATAGAGTCAAAACTCTCCTTGAACGGTTCTCCCCCGTCGTAGGATTGCTCCCACTCGTCATGGACCTTGTCTCTGAAAGCCTCCCATGTCTGGTTATGTCCAAAAGCTTTGTACATAACATACGCCTTCATGCGTTGTGACTTCAAGTTAGACTTATTCTCATGGTAGTCGTTATATTCCTTGAAGGTCATACGCGCCTCGGACTCGAAGTCGTGCAGACTCTTGTCCCCCTTCCATTGCAGAGTTCGCGGATCCCTAGGTGAACGACTCATTTGCAAACGGAAAACAACTCGTTAGTACTTCACTCGAGTACTTCATATAATACCAAAACAAGTAAAAACAACCAATCAACTCATTTCGGCTTTATAAAGCTTTTAATCACATAACTTAAGTCTATTTAAATTTTTGACTATGAGCACAGCATAATGATATACTTTTCCCAATATGTCATTCATACTCTTAGGTCAAAAACTCCTAACAAAAGGCTTCTAACTTAAGCTCTAACATAGGCTCTGATACCAACTTGTAACACGTACCCCGAATTTCCGTCCAATTTAAAACCATTTAAAATCACGAGTTGCAGCGGAAAAACTCTGGAAATCCGAAGCGTTGCCGCCGTATTTAATGTTCAAATCAAATACAAGGCTAGAAAGAAAAACAAGTGCTAGAAACCTCAACCCAACATACTAGATAATTAAATATTAACTATCTTCCAACTAACTTAAAACAGATAATCCAAACGAAATAAAAGTATTAAACTTATTAATTCTCATGAAAAAGAATTAATCTCATTACAATAAATAAAAATCCCAATAATAACAAAGTTCCAAACTAAACAATAAATAAATGTTTTTAGAAGATATACTATCTTCTTGGTACGCCTCCTTTCAAGCTCTACTCCTAGAGCTATAATCCTGTCAATCTACTCCCCCATATAGACAAATTCCATATGAGTTCATCATAGGCGCACCATTGAAGAGAAATGGACAACAAACATAAGTAAAAAGAAAAAATAACTGATCAGCGATGCTGAGTAATTCATAACCACATAATCCATCTCAATCTCCAATATTAAGTCCTCATGCTTAATCAAATAAACTAATCATGCTTTAAGAAAAGTAAGACAACATGCTTTAAACTTAAAGACATAATAATCACCAAATAATAAATCTCATTATTTATTATTATCCATTAGCCAAGTTCATTAGAGAGAAGAGAATCGTAAGAATGTCGAGACCAACCGCAGAAGGCTCAATAGGATCTTAGTCCCGCGCATAGTGGCAAAAGAGGGATCAACCGTCCCGGAGTATAGATGACTCTCGAAGTACTTCTAGATGTTCCTAAGTATGCATACCCTCTCTCAACCCTTAGGTTTTCAAGAAGAACAGTTTCATAACAAAACTTCACTTGCCCAATTTCCTACTGTATGGATACAAGCTTTAACCAAATACGTTGGAGCCATACCCCGCAGAATATAAACCCACTCAACGCATAACTGACAATTCCCATTCGCTCCCTCTGGTGGATCCATTACCAAAGAAATCTTAACTCTCAATTCATTTATTCAAAGGTGATCACGTAGTCAAGTAAATCACATAATCTTCGTATTTCTCAAGTAACATGATATAGTTGCAAATTTCCGATGGCATTTTACATGAAAGGGCATCTAGGCCTTAATTCAAAATCACCTACTTCAATAGTCAAAGTTCATATCAACTTATTGAGGTAACATGCTTCTAACATGATTCCACATGCTTTCTAACATGATACAAAAATAGCAATTTCGAGCTATATCCAATTGAACAATTATTAACATAATTTCCGTTCAATAACCACCAAATAAACATGCATCTCCTCACATGAGTATTAATCAAGTAGACATTGCTACACAAGTGAATTTTCAACATTATACATGCATTCACTAACATATAATTCTATACGAATTATCACAAGGAAATAAACATCAAATTATTCCTTTTCAAATATTCACAAGTTCAAATATGAATTCACATTCCTAATTCAATACTAGACAAACGAATACAAATCCCAACCAATATGAATTATGACAAAGGGGTACGTAATTCATAGAGACATGAATTACCTTTCAAATAGGCAATCACGACAATCAAATAACGTAAGCTCCTTACGTTCAAGCGCGGTCAACGGGTCCTAACAAATCCACAATGTAACAATAGTCAATACCTTGACTTCTAAACCACTTTATTAAACTTTAAAGATGATTTAGTACCCTTAATTTAATTAATTAAATTGCTGAAAATTTCAATTACTCATGCATGCTCAAAGTTTCCAAAAACGAATTTGCATAAACAAAATAGGAAACTTTCCAAAACCCTAACAAGTCAACTAGTAAAATCAAGTCAACCCCCAAACCAACACCAACATCAACATCACCACCACCGCTGACCACCGCCAACGGTGGGCGGTGGCGCCGGACAGCCGCTGCTGGCCGCACGGCCAGCAGCCCGGCCCTGCGGTGTTTGCATCACCCGAAATCCTTTTTTTCTTTTTTTAACAAATTTAACAAACCCTAATCTAATTAAATCTAAAATAAATAAATTTTCAGATTTAATTAAATTACAAAGATCTATCCTTTTTCATTCAAACTTGATTCAATTCAATAAAAATCACCAACCAAACCCTAATCATGATTCTATCATGCAAAATTAAATAGAATCTAACAAACCCTAGATAAAACTAAATTAGGGTTTATCATACAAAATTAGGGTTCATGAAAACATACTTGAATTGAATCTAAAAGCTTTTAATAATCAAAGGAAATCAATTTAGAATACTTACTTGAAAATTCAAGGGATAAAATTGAGCAAGATGGATTGTGAAAAGTGATGAACTTCTCCTTCTTTTTGCTCTTGGGGTTTCGGCCGTGTGTAGGGAAGAGAGAGAGAGCGTGAGTTTTTTTTTTTTTTTTTCTTTTTTTTTTTTTTGTTTGGTAAAGAATCAATTATGTAAGGAAGTTGAGTATATTTAGGAACCCCCAAATCTACTCCTTCTTTACTAAACTTCTTCTTTCCTAAAAACTCTCCTAAATTCCCTCCACTTACCAAAATTTTAGGAAACCAAATTTTGAAAAATAAAACTGAATATTGGGTGCCATATTTTCGGTCTTATGGCCGAAAATATTGGCCCAATCATTTTGTTCATAATTTATTTGGCCCAATTATAATTTAATTAGGTCCAAAACCAAAATCCAAATATTAATTAGGCACTTTAAATATTTATGAGCGCAATTAGTTATCTTAAATATGAATCGTATTTTCTTATTAAGTAATTATTATTATAAAATGAATAAAAATACGAGGTATTACAACAATTGTCTTTGGTAATATGACTGTTTCCGGTAATCATTTGAGTGGTAAGATTAATGGTCACTCTTGGATTATTGATACAGGTGCATCTAATCATGTTACTGGTAATCTTTTTCTATTATTTAATGTGAAAGACATCTTATATTTCGTTGATCTTCCTGATGGAAAGAAAGTGCACTACCACAAAAAAAACACCTACAACAACACCTCTAGCACAGCGGCTCTGCCTTAGCCGCTCTCGTATGTATGGGAAAAAATGAAAAACAATTTAAAAACGAAATTTCAACGACCTATGACAGCGGTCGGTTCGAAGCCGCTGTCATAAGTTACATAGAACTGCGGTTCCCCAGAAACCGCTGTCGTAAGGGCCCAATTACAGCGGCTCCCAATGGGCCGCTGAGCAATGCTTCTATTATATTCCCAAATGACCCAACACTTAATCAGTCTCTCACACAGCAAACACACACACACTCCATCTCTCTCTCTTCGAACTGTGAACTGCGAAGCACCACCGAAGCTATTGTCTTTCCCACCACCAGCCGCTCGTACTGTGACTGCCGTCTCATGCGCTCTTGCATAGTCGCACCTTCATTCTCTCTCCAATTCGAAGCTACTTCAACAAACCTGCTACTCTTCTTCTCCAAGAGAGATATCTTAAATTTCGTTCTATTGTGACAAAATTCTCCAGCGAGGTAAGTCAACGTCTATAATCTTCTCATCCTTATGTAATTGCTGTTGTTTTTAAACCCTAGATCTGGCTCTTAATTGGTCTTTTCTCTACTATGAACCATCCTTTTATGTTCTAGGGTTTCCAATTTTTAGTTGATGTTTTAATTGTTATGCAAATCGCATTGAGTTGTGGTTTATCTGGTTGCATAGGGTTTCCAATTTGGTAAATTGTCATTTATTCGTTTTCTTTTGCTCAATTTTTAGGTTTGCCTGAGTCTCCCAAAATTGAATTTTTTTAGTATGTATTTGTCGAATTGGAGGTTCCCCTTGGATGAATTTTGAGTTGCGGCTTTATGGGTATGACTCATTTGGTATCTTTTAATCTATTTTCTTGTTTAGCTTAGTTTTTTTTGCTGGTTTTCTCATATGGGTTTGTTTTATTTTTGCTTGTTCTTATTGTTTGTTGACCTAGAGTTCAATTTAGGGCTTAGTTTCTTGGGGGATCGAATAATATCCAGTGTTAGCATATGGGTTGGAGAGGTTTTCGATTTGTGGTTTAGAACTTGTGAATCGTATTGGCTGAACATTTGAATTACTAAGTGATTCCCTCATACTAAAAGAGCTAGCAAAGGAAAATTTTAAGTTATTTGGTGCATTTTGTTCTGTAAACTTCAATATCCAAAGGTGTAGACCATGAGATTTGTTCTGTAAATTTCAATATCCAAAGCTGTAGACCATGAGATTTTTTCTGTAAATTTCAATGGCTAGTTCAAAACACATTCTAAAGAGGTATTAGAGATGAGCATATTTGCTATTCCTATGTGGGATAAATAGATGCATCTGTATGAATGAATCAATAAAAAATTAAAGTTGAAAATTCAAAGATATAAGTTCATTGATCCAACACAAGTTCCATAGCTTATGTTCAATTAGCAAAGATTCACCACAATAATCAGATGAGATTCGAACAGTAATCAATGGGCAAGTTTGACAACTATGCTTGCTATGTTGAAGAATGTTCTGTGAAGGTTTCTGACAATGCTAAAGAATGGTGCTGTTGCTGGTACAAATATACCTTGAACGTGCAGCAAAAGGAGAGAGAGTTGGTTTATAGTGAATGATTTAAAATACTTGTGTATGGCTTGGAATACTTGGTGCTGTTGCTGGTACAAATATACCTTCGATGTCCTTATCTTCAACGCTGGTCACTGGTGGAACTATGGGAAGACAATAAGAAGGTAACATTGCTTCTCAAGACATATACCCTGAAATATTTTAGCTTTTGTGTTCATGATTTTTTTTTAAATGTTTCTTTACTGGTCTGATGTTGTCTGCTTTTGTCATGACAATAAGTTCATTCATTTATTTGTCATGAATATGTTGGTTACATACTGATGCTTGTGAGTGGTGAGTGTTCACATTAATATGTTGGACACTTGGATCATTTGAGTAGTGAGTTACTTACCTGATTTTAGATCCTGCAAGTGTCTCTTAAATTAACCAGTTGCAATTATGGTGATTGGGTGTGAATTTCAGCTGAATTTATAAACGGTTATAACCTGCACCTTTTTTTTTTTTGGATTAGAAGTATAGATCCAAAAGGTTCACCCCTAACTTGAAAGCAGTTTTTGCTAGTTTGCCTCACACACAGGTCAGAACTACAGTTGGATAGTTGAGTGTGTCCTACTGCTGAATCAATTAGGTGAACCAGATTGCTCAGGTTTGTTTCATTATCATTTTGCATTTGTATATCTTAGATTCTTTTTTTTCTTCCCTTTTGGGAAATCATTTTAGCCCTAAAAATAGCATTGTTTGCAGCTTGTTTAGATCTGTTAAGCACTGATTTGATTTTTTTAGTTCAAAACCTGCATTCATATCCGATTTGTGTTTTTTTTCTATGCATTTGCTTGTTAAGAAGAGATGTAACTCAAGTAATTATAAGTATCTAAGTGGGATTAAAAGGGCATTGAGCAGAGATATCTCTAGGTGCTTGTGTGACACTTTTTGTGAGCTTAATACACTTTCTTACCTTTGATTCTGTGACAATTCAAATTGAATTTCCTAATTAGGTTGCTTATCTATGTTTGTGTTTGGTTCTTATTAGGGTTTTTAACTCAAAGGTGCTGTATATTGAAGAAATTTGGTGAGTTTCCTCTTTTTTCCTCTCTTTTCCTCCATCCTTCTTTTCTGCTGTAATTAGTTGCTTCTCTCAATGTCTTTTCTGTGACTGAGTATGCTATAGCTGGCTGGTTTGTTGGTGTAAATTCAATGAAAATCAGCATTTGTTCTTGGTGTTATTAGTGGGCTTAATTGACAGGGAATGAAGGTAAATAGTTAGAGTCCAAAGGGTGTTGAGTAAAGATTGTCTTAGTGAGTTTATGTGACAACTATTCTGCAAATTTACATCCATAGCTGTCAGACTACTTACGTTGGCTTTTGCATGCTATGCGGCTGCAAGTTGATTGAGAAACTAGTATGTGAAATGGGAGTCCGGGAAGGATAAGTAGGAAGAATTTAGATTTGTTTATGGACTGTTAAAACAAGATTTTTGCATGCTAAAATGCTTCTTCACATAATCGTCAGTGCACCAAGTGGGGAATCAAAGTTGAGTAGCCGAGATAAGTTCTAAAGCATTGTAGGTGGAAAGTTCGACATGTTTGTGAGCTGATTTTGTGTTCGGATTTTTGAACTGATACATGCTTTTAACATGTTCTCAGGACTAGAACATGATAAGAAAACAGATTGTTAAGTGGTAATTTGATAAATTAAAAATATGTATATCAAGGGGCGTTTCTTGTCATCTATTTGTATCTCTTTTTTCGACAAAAGCATGCATAACCATATCCTTGTATTTGGTCTACGTTTTGCAGCCCATTTAAAGAGTAATCGGGGAAACCGCTCTGAAAGATAAAAGGCCAAGCTCAAGATTCCAGATTCGCATCTCTAATTGATGAAGTTATGAGCGTGGAGGCATTTTATTTTATGAGTTAGCTAATTATTTTGATTTTTGTGGTAGATTTATATACTCTTGACCATTATATATGTATTTGGGATTAGTGTTCCTATATTTGTTATGAAATAACTTTGTTTATTAATGGTGTCTTGTATTGCGTTTAAAGCTATTCAATATTTACGCGTCACGCATAGATGGTGTTTTTTTTCCACCTTCAACCATTGCTAGCTGGCTATAAAAAAAAAAAAAAAAAAGTCAACATATGACAGCGGTCGGTCAACAACCGCTGTCGTAAGTGACTTACGACAGCGGTTAGTCAACGACCGCTGTCGTAGGTTGAAACCAAGGCAAAGTCAATTTTGACTAATATACGACAGCGGTTGGTCTGTAACCGCTGTCGTAGAGCCGGAATCGCTGTCGTAGAGTTTGACATACGACCGCGCTCGAGACAAAAGCGGTTGGAATCGCTGTCTTAGGCCGAAATTGACTGCTGTCGTAGGTGTTTTTTGATGTAGTGGTGGTTGCAACAAAGAAGGAATCAGTACGATTGTCGGATACTATGACTCTCCCTCATGTTCTTTATGTTCCTCTCTTGAATTGCAGCTTATTGCCTGTGTCACAATTGTGTGATGATTTGGATAGTATGGTCATTTTTAATCGATATGTGTGCTATACAGGACCAAACGAGTAAGCTGATTGGAACGGGATGTAAGCAAGATGGACTCTACTACTTCAAGGGACCACAAACAATGCAGGCAGTCACAGTGGACGTGGACGCTTCTTCTTTGGCTCTTTGGCATACTAGGATTGGGCATCCTTCAAAAAAAGTAGTAAAATTGCTCCCTCCCGTTTGTAATTCTAAAGGTAGTTTGAATAAAGCTTGTGAAGTGTGTTTTAGAGCTAAACATCCCAGAGACAAATTTCCTTTGAGTGAGAATAAAGCTAGTCGAATTTTTGAACTAATTCATATTGATTTTTGGGGCGGCTATCGTCATATATCTTCTTGTGGTGCTAGATATTTTTTGACTATTGTGGATGATTTTTCTCGGGCTGTGTGGGTTTATTTGATGGATGATAAAACAGAGGTCTTTCCTAAATTTATGTCCTTTGTTGCTATGGTTGAGCGACAATTTTCTCAAACCATAAAAATTGTTCGGAGTGATATGGAACGGAATTCTGGTGTTTGCTTGGTTATTTTACTGCTTGTGGTATCTTATTTCAAACCTCATGCACTGGGACACCACAACAAAATGGGAGAGTTGAAAGGAAACACAAACACATTCTAAATGTTGCCCGCGCCTTGCGCTTCCAAGCCAATTTGCCTATTTATTTTTGGGGGGAGAGTGTTTTGACCGCTGCCCATTTAATCAATAGAACTCCTTCCATTGCCCTTGACAATCACACTCCTTTTGAGCAATTGTTTGGTTATTCTCCATCTTATGATGCCATTCGAGTGTTTGGGTCTTTATGTTTTGCCCACAAACAAAAGACAAAGGAGGATACATTTGCGAGTCGTAGCCGTAAATACATATTTGTTGGGTATCCTTTTGGTCAAAAAGGATGGAGGCATTATGATCTTAATAAACATGAGTTCTTTGTGTCAAGAGACGTAAAATTCTTTGAATAGATTTTTCCCTTTGTTGACTTGGAAGCTAGCAATATTAGGCCAACTGATCACTTTGAAATGGATGTGGATATTGATTTACATTTTGCAGAATTTTTGAATGACTTCACTGTTGCCACTGTCCCTAATACAAGGGATACAAAAGATGAGGGTCTAGATGTGCCTATTATCCCCAATGACCCTAATTCCTCGGTCACTGTCAATACTGGGTCTGACCAAACCACAAGTCCGTCAAGCCCAATAGAAATAGAACAACCTAGTGTTGTGGACGACTCTGTCCAAACTGGGTCTGGGTCTGACCATACTGAAGAACAGGCAGGCTTAAATAATCAGGGTTCCGAAAAAGTTTTGGGTCGTAGAAAGCGCACTAAAATACCTTCGGTGCTCCTAAAGGATTTTGTTACTCACAGCGTTGTTACAGAGAGTCTATCGAACACTGCTACTTTCCTTCCACAGCATACCTCAGGTACTCCTTTTCCCCTATAGCACATTATATTAATTGTGACAAGTTTTCCATGCCCTATCGCAAGTTTCTTGCAGCTGTCACTAAGGAGAGGAACCTCGGTCTTTTAAGGAGGCCATGAAAGATGATAGGTGGAAGAAGGCTATGCAAGAGGAAATTAAAGCCTTGTAGGATAATGGTACTTGGACTCTCGAATCACTTCCACCTGGCAAGCGTGCACTGGGAAATCAATGGGTTTAAAAGAGTAAATACCTCTCCAATGGAGATCTTGAGCGGTTAAAAGCTCGCTTGGTTATTTTTGGAAATCATCAAATCGAAGGTTTGGATTACTCTGAGACCTTTGCTCCCGTTGCCAAAATGGCAACCATTCGTGCCTTTCTAGCCATTGCCGCTTCTAAGAATTGGGAACTTCACCAAATGGATGTCCATAATGCCTTTATCCATGATGATCTTGATGAGGAAGTTTATATGAAATTACCTCCTGTTTTCACGTCATCGTAGCCAAATCTAGTTTGTCGTCTTCGCAAATCTTTATATGGCTTAAAACAGGCACCCCATTGTTGGTTTGCAAAACTGGTCACTGCTTTGAAAGGGTATGGATTTCTTCAGTCTTACTCTGATTATTCATTGTTTACTTACACTAAAGATGACGTGCAGCTCAATGTCTTAGTGTATGTTGATGATTTAATTATTTCAGGCAATAATTATGTTGCTTTAAGTGCTTTCAAGGCCTATTTGGGTGACTGTTTTCATATGAAAGATCTTGGTCCACTTAAACATTTTCTTGGTATTGAGGTACCTCGGAGTTCAGCTGGCTTATTTCTTTATCAAAGAAAGTATACTCTTGATATTATTACTGAGGTCGGCCTCTTGGGGGCAAAACCAGCAAACACTCCTATTGAACAAAATCACAAGTTGGGTCATGCCATAATGCCAAACTTGATGATCCACAATCCTATCGACACCTTGTAGGTCATCTTGTGTATTTGTCTGTCACTCGACCTGACTTGGCATATTCTGTTCATCTTTTATCTCAATTTATGCAAGATTCTCACCAAGAGCATTGGCAGGCCGCTTTACGGGTTGTGCATTATTTAAAGGGAACTCCAGGTCAAGGTATTTTATTGTGAGCTCACAATGACTTATTTTTAAATGGATGGTGTGACTCAGATTGGGCTGCCTGCCCCCTTACACGGCGATCCTTAACGGGTTGGCTGGTATTCCTTGGTCAATCACCTATCTCATGGAAAACAAAGAAGGAAACTACTGTCTCAAAGTCTTCCGCTGAAGCAGAATATCGCTCCATGGCTGCCATTACTTGTGAGCTCAAGTGGTTGAAAGGTTTGTTATTAAGTTTGGGTGTTCATCATCCCAAAGCTATACCATTGTTTTGTGATAGCCAATCGGCTTTACATATTGCTCGCAATCTTGTTTATCATGAACGCACGAAGTATACTAAAGTTGATTGTCACTTTGTTCGTGATGCTATTACCGAAGGTCTGATTGCCCCATCGTATGTTCCTAAGACAGTGCAATTGGCTTACTTATTTACAAAGGCTCTAGGCAGGAAACAGTTTGATCTATTACTTCGCAAATTGGGCATCGTGAACCCCCATGCTCCAACTTGAGAGAGGGGGGGTGTTACGAGATCTACGAGATTTAATGCGCGACTTATGGAAAGTTTGGTTCCGCCTATTTATGGCAAGTTATCATAGAGTTTGATATTGTTTAGGATTATTTGCATATACTAAAAGATATGTATAGTTATTAGGCCTGTATATATATTACTTGATAATCAATACATAAACCATATTTTCTGCCTCAATCTTATCAACTAAGGATACCTAAAAGTCGTCAATTTAAGTACTGAATTGCAAGCCACAGGAGTACCCCTTGCAAAAATTCGAACAAGGAGAGGAGAGAGAGAGAGAAACAACCCAGTGAGAGGGGTAATTATCTCCTATCATCATCTAGGTTGCATCAAAGAGTCGCTAACCAAGTTAACGAGTTATTCTGCAAGGTCATTAGATTTTTTTTTATATAGGTAATTAATAATCATGAAATTAATGATGTTTGCTAGAGTTTTTTTTTGGGTGCGGAAGAGGGGCAAGCCCCTAAATTACACAGGTCTAATACTACGAAGCCAAGCCACCCCGATTACATCCTCAAACAAAATAGAAACTAAAGGGGGAGGGGGGGAGTCAAAATAGCACACGGTCAGGGCTTGATCACAACCATAGTTGGCTAGCCAATCCACCGCTCTATTCGCCTCTCTATAGCAGTGGAGGAGCTTAACTTCCCAATCAGGCCACCTCAGTAACTCTCTAATCTTTCTAATAATGTAAATAGCAAGTCCATTGCGAACAGTATCTCGTTCAACTAGTTGCACGAAAGCTTCAGAGTCTGTTTTGATCACAAGCTTGCGAACATCAAGCTCCATGGCCATGGTGATTCCACGAAGCAGGGCAAGGATTTCAGACCTTGTGACTGTACAAACACCAAAGTTTTCAGCAAACACACGAATGGGATTACCTTGTTCATCACATAGAATTCCACCCCCTCCAGCAGTCTCAGGGTTGCCTTTAGAGGCGTCATCCGTGTTAAGTAAAAACCACCCCACGGGTGGAGCTTCCCATCGAACTAGAATTTCAGTTTTTGGCATACTTCGCTCATTATCTCGTAGATTTTCCCTTGCCATTGCTTCTTTCATTTCTTGAAAACTACGAAAGAGAAATTCAGCCGGGTTGATTGGAATCTCATTTCCTTGCCCCATAACTATCATATTTGGCCATTTCCACAACCACCAAACTATGGTCGCGAATTTCATAGGGCCCTCTGGATCATGGTTCGGGTCGGTTACGTCCAGATTATTAACTATCCATTCTTGCATAGGTGTAGATCAAAACCTTAAATTAATGGGCCTGTCACTTAAATGATTCCATACCATTCGCGCAAGTAGGCATTCTCTCAAAATATGATCTAGCGTTTCTTCATCTGCGCCACATCTCGATCATCTTGGGTCACTGGTGAGCCCACGAGCAACCCGGTTTGCGTTGCTAAGTACCCGGTTGTGGAGAGCAAGCCAAAGGAACATACGTATACGCTGTGAGACAGGAGCACGACATGTCATGTCCCACTTCTTATCACTAACGGCCTCACCTTCATTTCGTATAAGTTTGAGGGCTGACCATATAGAGAATTCACCATAGCGTGAACCACCCCAAAACAAAGTGTCCTCTGCGTCAGGGTTTGGGCTCAATGAATGGGAGGCTAGCAGTTTCAGTGAGTCTGGGTGAAGAAGCTCAGTAAGCTCGTCCCACTTACATTCCCATCTTCACTCCAATATTCTTCCATCGTTCTATCTTGCACCTCCAATGGAAGAGGGGCGATTGCAAGGCTTGAGAGTGGCGTTTCAGATGCCCAGCAGTGGTCCCAAAAGAGTGTTTTCCTTCCATTGCCTACAACCATGCACATACCCATACGAACAAAGGTGGCATTCTCCACAATGCCTTTCCACGCATTAGATACGTTTGGCTTGGTTGTAAACATATCCAAATCACACCTACCTTTGCAATACTTCGAACGGAGCACTTGTGACCAAAGCAAGCAAGGTTCAGCCAACCCTCTATACCCCAACTTTGTGAGAAAAGCTGTGTTTGCTTGCCTTGTTGATCTAATCCCAAGACCATCTTCTTTTCCCCCTTTTTGAATTGTTTCCCACGAGAAAAGATGCACTTTTCTCTCCTCCTCAGTTCTACCCCAGAGCAATCTTCTTGATTTTCTATCCACAGCGTCACAAACTGAGCGTGGAATTTTAACAATTTGAAGTGAATACACCGCTAGTGAAGAGAGCACAGAATGTGTTAACGTCGCTCTTCCCGCCAAGGAGATGCATTTAGTCTTCCAACCGCTAAGTCATTGGTCTACCTTATCGATAATATGTTGATATGTAGCCTTCGTGACTCTGCCATGAATGTTGGGCATGCCCAAATAGAAACCCAGGTCCTCTGTAGCTTCAATACCTAGAATGTTACTAATTTCAGAGGCACTTTCATTAGTAACATTCTTAGAGAAATGAACTCGAGATTTCGAGAAGGAGACAAGTTCCCCAGACGCTGCACAAAAGCATTGAAGACACTGCTTAATAACAGTGCTTGTTATGTCGATGTTTCTGCGAAGAGGACGATGTCATCTGTGAAAAAGAGGTTGGTCAGCTCTGGCCCTCCTCGGTTGCAACAAATGGGTTTCCAGATTCCCACGTTGATTGATTCCTCAATGATATGGTTAAGGCGTTCCATACACATTAAAAAGAGACACGAAGAGAGAGGATCTCGATCCCTAGCGTATTCCTCTCGTTGGTTTGAACTCCTCCGTGGGTTCTCCATTCCAAAGCACTCTCATAGATGGAGTAGTGACACAAAGCATGATTGTGTCCTGTAGCAATTGTGGTATGCATCTCGAGCAGGGGGTCCCGAATGAAGTCCCATCGCAACCGATCATAAGCCTTAGCAAGATCTATTTTAATAGCCATATATCCTTTTTCCTCTTTTTTTTCCTCATGGTATGAAGTACCTCTTGCACAATAATAATATTATCAGTAATTTGACGTCCCGGGACAAATGCACCTTATGTATGAGAGATCATATAGGGGAGAATGACTTTCGGCCTATTAACAATTGCCTTTGTCACTGTTTTGTACAAGACGTTACAAAGGCTAATAGGCCGGAATTGCGAAGCTTGTTGCGGGTGATCCACTTTAGGAATGAGAACCAAATGAGTGTCATTAAGATCATCCGACAACGCTTGGCCACGGAGGATTTTCAGTGCAGCATCACAGATGCTCATGTTTACAACATCCTATTAACGTTGGAAGAACAAAGCTTGAAACCCATCCGGGCCTGGGGCCTTATACGCCCCCATAGAGAAAATGGCTGACTTGATATCACTAGGCGTGAACGCCCTGGTGAGGTGATCATAGTCTTCATTCAAGATATATATAGGAGGGAAGTGATCCGTTGGGATTTCCATTGCTGGAAGGTCAAGCGAGTCCTTATAGACTCGCTGAAGTACGAAACCACAGTTTGTTTCACCTCAGCTGGGTCAAACACCCACTCGTTGCTATCATTTTAGAGCCCTTCAATTCTATTCCTCTTCCTCCGGATGAGCATTGAGGTGTGGAAATAAGAAGTATTGCGATCACCATCACGCAAAGAATCCATTCGTGATTTTTGGAACCATAACTCCTCCTCTTGATTGAGGACATCATCAAGTTCTTTGCGAAGTTGGCTCTCCAAGTCTAGAAGGAATTTATTCCCCCTCTCTGCTAGCACTCTCTGTATACCATGTATGCGACCGCAAAGTTGGCATTTCCTCCTGGAAATGTTACCAAAAGTAGTTTGGTTCCATTCTTGGAGATCACCAGCAAATTTCTTCAAGAAAGGGACGATGGGAGCATCATTTTGCCAAGTATTTTTGACGAATTCATCAAATTTCTCATGTGCCATCCATGAAGAGAGAAACCTAAATGGTTTTGGGCCCCTAGGAGGAGCGACAAATCCTTTTGTGTTAATAAGGAGGGGCGAATGATCTGAATTAATAGCGGGTAGATGCTTGACCGCGCCCTCAGCTAACCGGACTCGTCAAGTAGCTGTACAAAGGCCACGATCAAGCCTATCAGCTTTGCGGGATTCCGTGCATCTCCCTTGAGACCATGTAAATTTTGGTCCCAAATAGCCAAGATCAATCAAGGAGGTGTTTTCAATCCAGTTTTCGAATTGGTTGTCCCCATGGTGCTCATCCAAAGAAGTAGTCTCGTTAAAATCTTCTGCGAGAAGCCATGGTAGGTTGAGTAAAGAAGCAAGATTAGACAATATGTCCCATAGTTCTTGTCTTTTTGTGTGATCAGGGCTAGCATAGACAGTGGAAAAGAACCAGGGATCTTCTCTAATCCTAGCAAATTTAACATTGACGTGATGGGAGTGAGTTGAGTGAAC
Source organism: Tetragonia tetragonoides (assembly GCA_038025085.1). Lineage (NCBI taxonomy): Eukaryota > Viridiplantae > Streptophyta > Magnoliopsida > Caryophyllales > Aizoaceae > Tetragonia > Tetragonia tetragonoides. The sequence goes on along the minus strand of CM076142.1, from coordinate 15,571,436 downwards.
ATCAACCACAACATCAGCAGTTCTCCAATACATCCAGATCCCCCCACTATGTCCATCCGCATCGACACGAATTCTGTCTTATATGTGCCAGCTTGCCAAACAAAAATTTGCTCAAGGCCTAAGTTCTAAACCTGTCAGCACCCATCAATGTATATATGTACACTTTTATTTGCTCTTTTGAGTGAATCAATGAATATACTTTTTTATCCAAAAATAAATAAAAATTGCTTATTACATTCAAAACTTAACCCAAGCTCAATTCCACTCCCCGAAAAAAAAAACAAAAAAAAAAACAAGGTCTACACTGGGAGCCCTCAATAATAATAGTATAAAAAAATGATTTGCAACTCTCTATCAAATTAAACACGTCACACACAATCAAAATAAGGTGTCTCGCTCCCTCTCGCAATTCATTGTCTCTGTCTTTTCTCGTATTTTGCAAATGGAACTTCAACACCAAGAGTCATGCTCCGGGTACGATTAACACGAATTCTCATGAACGAACCTAGTTAAAGAAAACATGTGAACAATAATAGTTAGACCAAGTTTTAATGGAAGAACAAAGGGGTGATGAGACTCATGACTCAAGTGTACCATTTATAATTGTGGAACATCACCTTTTGTATGACATCAGTTTATGGAAAAATGAGGTCATTCTTTAGAAATAAAAGGATCGTTTATTATGATTTATGAGAAATGACTTTTGTTTTACAAAAAAAGACAATTGTTTCACCAAAAGATATGGTAAGACAATCTTATAAATGTTTTTATTTGTTTTCATAAAAACTTGTATAAGACGATCTTACCATAACTTTTAGTGAAAGGAATGTCACTTTTAGTGAAACAAGAGTCATAATCACATAATAAATTATAAGTGAGCTTTAAATTCTACACAATGACCCTATTTTACGGTAAAAGACTTGCTCGTCTTCTATTACGTCCAACAAAATAAAACATGGCTAATCTTATATTTGGAGAGAGCACTTACTTAAAAGTTTCAAAATGAGGTATTTGTCGGCATATTACTGTCTTTACTGAGATGAATCTCCTGAGGTGGCAGATCATATTTGATACCCAATTCATCAAAAATGCTCTTTAGTTTCAAGACTAGTTGAGATCTTCGCCTGCTCTTCTCTGCATAATCTTGGAAGTTGATTGTATGACGGAAAAATATAACCATTTTGATCTTATTTATGTTCTCAATCTCCTTAACAATTACATCGTGTTCTGGATGCCATAATTCCTCGTTTTGCTCCAAATACCTACAGAGATAAAACAGCAATTAGAGGGCATCTAATCATATTATTTAACAAATTTCATAATAAAAAAATTAGCAATCACATCGTGTTGAGCTCTTAATTAGTGTTAAGGGAATATTTTTGTATGAGCTGTTTTTGTATGAGCTGATCCACTAAGTTGCCCTTTGGCTCCTTCCAACATTTTGTAAATAAATCTTCCCGTTGACTTTTAATGTCATTCAATAATACAACTATCTCAAAAAACTAGAATAAAATAATGCAATGCAAAAGTCTTAGGCCCATGTAATCCTTTAATTAACTTGCTCATTTTGCATGAATCATGTTATAGTAGGCACTAGCAACTTTCTTGAGCAACTACTTTGCAACATATAAAGCCTAAAGTGGCTTAGGATATAGATGGATCTAATTAGAGTGCAAAAATTTATATAAGACGATCTTAATTATCATGAGAAGATGATGATTATTATGTTTTAAACAAAAAGTGCTACCTTTATGGTCAAAAGTGTTTATTATTCTTTTTCAGTAAATTTCTAATTAAGAGATTATTAGAGATTTTCCTTAGAGTATGTACTGGATAAATCCTTAGTGTGTGCACTAATATGCAAAGTGCAAACCACGTACTTGCAAATAGGTTCAAAAAAGAGGTCTAGTGGGAATTAAACTCATAACTTTTGAGATGAAATAATCCAACCCCACGACCGACTTTGTTACCCTTTTCAAGTTGCTCATATCAAGCAGTTAACAAAAGAGAAATCGTAGATAAACTTACTCCTTTATATATTCTTTTAACGTTCCAATGGTTGACAATGGCGTTGTATAACTGATGACAAACTCCAAGTTATCTCCTTGGTCTTCACTCCTATAGAAGTTTCCAATGGGTTTAGTAAGTAAAACTGCATTTGGATAATACACCTTTTGTCTGTCGGGTTTCACGAAGACTGTTGATAAGATATCCATTTCTTCAACGATCAACTGTTACAATATCAAAATGAGCATTATTAGTAAAATTTCATGATCAGTCAAAATAATTATTGTGCCACTAGTAAAATTTCATCAATAGGCCGGTCTTGTATGAAACCGTTTCACGGTGGGACAAAGTTACTTTCTTGTTGACAAGTCCCCCTTATTTTTCACAAAAGTCACTCCGTCTCACCGTGAGACAGTCTCATATAAGTTTTTGTGAAATTTCATGATCATCAACATATATAAGAGCAGAGAATAATGAACATTACTATTTGCCCATCAATGATAACTCGATCTTCAACATCAAAAGGATGCCTAACAAAAACAAAAATGATTGCTTCAAATATGTTCTTGCAAGTGCTTCCGAATACAAAAGCCGCCACAAGAAGCTGTGAAGATATGAACAGGAGTATTTTCGTCGTCACGATCTCGGTCACAAGAAGCCATAGTACAAGGACTATAACAAACAGGATTGCATTCAAAAGCTTGTTTAACTCCAGTATAGCACTCTTGTTGTCATTCAAAGCATGTTGAAGTGTCTCTCGACCTTTGTAGATGCTTACCTGCAAACCAGAAACAACAAAAAGTGGCAAACAATTCAATTTAAGAAATGGCAATAAAGATGCTCTTATAACATTAAGGTATGTTAGTACTTAACCCAAAATCAATTGGTAATAAGAGGAGTAACTCCCTTGACTTATATGTTAACGGTTCTTTCTCAATTTTTTTGATATGAGACACTAGTACTCACTAACTTTAACAATAAAAGCATTCAATTTAAAAGTGATACACATTACGACAGGATTGGCGTGCTAATCACCAAATAGACAATTATTCTACATGCTACCATATATTGTATTGGCCTTTGTGCCTCAGACGACTTAAATTTTAATTAAAAACCTCGAATTACCTCAACAATTTAAGAAATAGTATCTATAAATAGTACGTATTAATCTCCAGTTTCAAACGACTACATTGGCTAGAAAACGAGCAAACCAAGCCAGAGATAAGATATCATTTAGAAACAAGAAACAAAGAAAACATTCTTACCACCCAGGTACAAAATTCTTCCAAACTGATTTGTCCATTGTCATCAATTTCAAACATTGGGAAAACAAGATCCACCTCTTCTGGGATCATGAACCTGCTTAGGTCTGCTTTGTCAATGTAACTGACAATACGAATGTGAAACATGTCAAGCAGAGCAAATCAAATGAAACGTAAACAATAAGGAAAATAACATTAGTTGGACCTTCAACCATCAGCTTTGACTTTTAGTTGAGTTGGTTCCAACACATATAAATTCAATTGAATCACGATCGAGAAACAATGGCCTTACTCATTCTTATCTTTATTGACATTATCAAAGATCCGAACACCAGCAACAATACCCTCCTCCTCGGTCGAAATTTTACCATCATCTAACTCAACCCCTCCTTCAACCATAGCCTCCTTAAGCGAGGCAGTCATTGTTGACAACCCTGATTTTGTTAAGATATCGAAAAAAAACTTTGCTGTATAAAAGGGCACTTTTTTCTTCTTCAACAGGTGAATCTTTTGGTAAATATCCTGCTTATTGCTCACATTTGCCCCAGTAGGAGGTACTGTAGAGGTTACCTGACTACCTGTACTAGGATTCTTATTAGTCTCTGAACCAGTCGGCTTGACCCAATCACGCCCTGAGAGCGTCTGGAGAACATAATGGTGGAATACCGAAGCATGAATCTTATCCGAAAATCTACTTAAATGGAACGAAGTAGCTAACATTTTCATCAAGATTGTCTTAATGAACCATAGGAATGTGCCTATGACAATGGAAGCAATTGTCCAGGTAACAATTCCGAGAAACTTCTTATTCTTCCTTGTTTTCTTAATATCAGGCCTAACCAAAAAAATCCAAGTAACAAGAACCACACAAACCCAAATGAATTTCTGAGCACTGCCCTTTAACCCATAAGTGAAATAAACCACATTCTTTTTCTTGAACATGTATTTCCATTCAATCAAGAACACAATTGCATTCACTATCCAGTGAATAACCAACATCGCAGAAAATATAATCATCAAAAGCAAAAACCATTTTGAGAGTGCTATACCATAAAACTGCTTACCTTTAAAACCATCAACAGTTAAGCTACAAATAAAACAAATGAAAACCAACAAGATAGGAAGCAAGTGAAGCAACAACTTCACAACTATTCTCCTATAGTTTCTAAATTTTATCGATCGAGCTAGTTTTTTGTGTACATCTCTATGTGAACAAGAGGGAAGGTCTGTGGAGGGTTTGATTAGGGGAGTTTGACCAGTATTTGAGTATGAATCAATTATGGGTGATTGGATATTTTTTGTTGGTGACATTGGAATTGAAACTTCTTCTTTTCCTTTTGCTAGGTTGTTGTCTTTGGTAGCCATTGAAGCTAGAGGTGGGCTTGGGAGTAGTACAACAAACAGGGGAATGGCAGAGGTGACAAAGAGTTTGAACTTGGGAATATATCACTAATGGTGTAGCATATTTATATAGAGTTTGAACTTGGGATGGAACCCCAGTCTGAAATATTAAGGAATATAATATTGAATGCGCCTCCAATGATAACATTTAGTTTTTAGTTGAGTTAGTTCTAACACATATATGTTTTTTTTTTTTTTTTTTTTTTGGTTCACATCAGGATTACACTGACTATCTTCCCGCGCTGGCTTGTGGGTACCTCAATAGATGGGGCAGCCAACCAAAGGATTTAAGGTTGCTTCATCTTCATGCTCACTGCGATATTTGAACCCTCAAACTTGGTTAAGGATGAATGAATTCTACCCCTTAACCACACCTTTTGGTTCAAACACACCTTATCAAAGTTAGATGACTAAGAGGTCCTATGTTCAAACTCTAGGAGCCCCTATTTCAAAAATGTAATATTTGAGGAGGCATATGTATGATATTAATTTAGCCACCAATCAAAACACATGAAAATTGGGAGATCTTATTCCTAAAATCCTAACCATGGGAATATCTCTTAATTCCGAGCATTCTTTTTTCCAAAACTTGATCTCAAGCATACTATACAGGTTAATTTGGTTGTTAACAATGATATTAAACTGTGTAGTGCCAAGCATTATGTAGTGGTTATAGATTAATTTGCTGTTCACAGTGCGATAATGAAAAACTTAACTTATTTTATTATATTGACATGCACATGTTGTTGACCTGAGAGGGGAGTCTTTTTTATGGACAGTCATGTTTGCACGGAAGATTTTGAAATCTTCCACGAAGATTCGTCCAACTGGACCAATTAAGGCGCGTAGTTCAAACCTTTTTTTTTTTTTCTTTTCCGTGCAATTTTTAATTTTTATTTTTATTTTTATTTCTACTACGAGAAGAAAAAATATTTAGGTAACTCTTTTCCATCGAAAAGACTCATCGCATAAAAAAATATAGTCCTAAACTTAAAATTGGGAAAATTACTCCAATAATCACTCTTTTAATGCTTTGATATGTACTTAGGGAAACTAATGATGAATATGCTAGCTATTAGTTCATTAAACAAGCAAGCTTTCTAATGTCCGTCACTAGACTGTATATGTTCCATAGAACTTTACAAAAACTTTTATTTATATAAAATCTGAACCGAAATCAAGGTCGTTCTTTGCAATATCAAAATCAAGTTGGACGTAATGCTATGGTGGAGCTTGCCAATGAATATTAGTAACACAAGAATGTGGCCTGAGGGTATTAGTTTTCCACTAATCGGTTGATGAAGCATCATCATCATAATAGGTGTGAAATTGATGGTCTAAGTTGTTGGATGTTCCGATCCTTATTGTTTACTAGTTTTATGTCCGTGCTTCCTCACGGACTCGTTTATTTCTCTCAAAAATTAGGATAGTTTTTTAGGTGATACCTAATGTATGTTAATTGTTATATACCGCACAACTAATTTTATATTTGACTATTTTAATATTTTTCTATTAAATTTCCTTTTAAATTGATCTACATCTAAAATAAAATAAATGTAAAGAAAGATTAGTTTATGAGCATAATTTGAGGCTACTACAAACTTCACGGAAGAATTTTAAAAAAAGACAATTTAATAAAGTAAGACTTATAATTTTTAGAGTTATGTAACTAAAAATATGTTATCTTGTAGTTTGAAATAATAAGCAAATAAATCATATAACAAAGTCGAGTGATATTGATCATGTGGCACTTGGATCATGATTTGTTAAGATATGTGGCAAAGTTGCACATGCGGCGTCTGTGTGTCATCTTCACACGAACATTCCCTCTTTTGTGGCGTCTACATCCTATCACCACACAGAAAGAAGCCAACTAATTGTATAGGTCACATATATCTCCATTTAAAATATTTTTCTAATCCAATCCATTGAAATAAGATTTATGATTTTTTTGACTTACATAACTAATATTATTTTATTTTTTAATATAAAAGTATGCTAATAACTATGTAATAAAGTTAACTAATGTTAAGGCTTTAATAGGTAACACTTAGATGGTGAGTTGTTAGGCTATGTGTCAAACTTTGCTTATGTGGCTACTTAGGTTTTATTAATTATCTCATTGTTGGTGCTATATGTAAATTATACATAATATATAACTAAGAGTAAACAATTACAATGTTTAGACATTGAGCTCAAAAATCAATCATTTTTGTTCTAACTTTTAATTTGACTCATTGTATAGTATTGTGTATCTTTTGACTTCTAGTGTAATTACAATATCCATATGGATAAAAGTGATAAAAGTGTTGAAAAGAATCAAAACAAATGGTTGTATAAGTTTGAATATTATAAGAATGTTTGTTCATTCTTCCACTCCTATATATAACTAATGAAATATCAATCATAAAACGTCACATAATCCTACAAATAGTATCCTATGTGGATGTCTAAATCTCGTCTTTACACCAAAATTATCCAATATGGTTGTCCATACGGCTTGTGAGTGCACCGACTCATTTATAGGACGTATATCTCATTTTAAAGTATTTTCAAACCCATTAATAAAGGAAAATTGCTGGAAAACTTGTGCTTAAATGTGTCTACGTGTCATCTTTACACAAACCTTCCCTCTTAGGTGATATTCCACGTGTCATTGTCACACGAAATGACCCAAATTTTTTAAGATATATGTATCTTATTTTGGAAGCATTTTTCAATCCTAAGTACGTAATGAAATTAAATTTATAATTTTTAGAGTTACGTAACTAAAGATATTTTATTTTGTAGTTTTAGGGGTCACGCCACACGAATTTGGCCCTCCTAGTTGGAAATTTGTAGAGCATACGTATCTTATTTTGAAACATTTTAAAAATCCTAACCGATGAAATTAGATTTATAATTTTTAGAGTCACGTAAATAAAGAAGTGTTTTCTTTTTGTAGTTTTAAATAATATGCTAATAATTACATATTAAGTCAACTAATGAACGGACATTAATGAGTGACACTTGAATTACTCTATGTGGCAACTTGAGCTTATGTGGTGTTTAGGTGTCATTGCCACATGAATTTGGCCCTTCTAATTGGCGTCCTACATATCGTGCCCACACCAATTGAACTCACTTTGATATATGTGTCTACGTGTTGTATTTACACGAACGGTCCCTCTTTTAATGACCCAAATTTATCCTTATTTTGAAGGTTTTTTTAAAATCCTAACGGATGAAATTAGATTTATAATTTTTAGAGTTACGTAAATAAAGATAGTTTATTTTGTAGTTTTAAATAATATGCTAATAAATATATATATTAAGCCAACTAATGATGGACATTAATGTGCGACACTTGGATTAGACTATGTGGCAACTTGTGTTTATGTGGCGCTTAGCTGTCAGCGCCACATGAATTTAGCCCTCCTAGTTGGCGTTCTACGTGTCATACCCACACCAATTAAACTCACTTTTATAATATATCTATGTCTATCGATCTCATATGTTTTAGCTTATTCAATTATCTACTACCAAATTTTACCGGCTCAAATATAGCACATATGCATCTCATTTTGGAGTACTTTTCAAATCCAACCCAATGATGTAAGAATTTTTTTTTTAGAGTTGCGTAATATAAGTTATTGCTTTTTCTAGTTTGAACCAAAATGCTAATAATTGTAAACATCTTATTGAATTGCCAATTAATGTTGATGCAATTAATGAGGTGACATGTGGATGAATTGCTTACATGGAGCCTACGTGTCAACATCACACTAATTTGGTCCGCTTAATTGGCGTCCCACGTGTCGGCCTCACACGTGTAACACTCAACTTTATATATATATATGATGATGATATGATGATATGATATGATTCATTCACATGTGGTACGCAACCAATTACCTGTATTTGTAAAATTAATCTTGAACGAATTATCCGAGTAACTTATTAAAATAACAAATTACAAAATAGATAATAGTTTATTATGGTGAAATTGATTGAGTAAACTCTCTAAATTGATAGGAGTTAAATTATTTTATTATTTACATGATCTAAAATGAGATACTTCAATTATCAAATATAATTTTCAAACATAATGTACCGCTCATACCGCTTTCACCAACATAATTTCATTTTCAGCTTCTTTTCCTATTCTTCCTCTAATTTCTCTGACTCTTGGCCTCCGATGAGGCACTGATGACCATTAAGTTTAATGTATTAAATGTAACAATAAAAGTCTCCATTTAATATTTGACCATTTTTGAATAACTATTTTGGGTTAGTAATTATATTAAGTTGTTATATTTTATGTTGTTCTATTTGTGAGTATGAGAGCACTTAGTGCCACCATTTTGTTTGGGTATAAGAGTATTTTGACGTGAAAATATGTATTTGCCTAATATTACGTGGTGCATGTAGTGTGACAAGTCTCATATATATATAGAAATATAGAATATATATAATTTTCCGTGAGATTGCAGGTAACATGGCAACTTGGCAAGTGTCATAATTTTTTTTTGTTTTTATTTTGGTGAGTAATTAGTTATCAATATCCTATATATAGTAATTGCTATAATCTATTTATATTTCTTCTTTTTTCCTTAGTTAGAATTACATATACAATCTAAATGACATTAATGTCCAGCTTTAATGTTTTCAACACTAAACTTTTATTGGGTATAGATCAGATGATGAATATTTGGCGGAATAGATGCGCATAATATAAGAAGGTTTATATAAATGTGGGTATAAGTGCAGGTAATATACAATAAGTGTCACATTTTGATGAATTACATGCTATTTTGTCTTTTTCTAGATGGTGAATTGTTGCTATATTTTTCCAATTGAAAAAAGGCTAGTATTCGAATTAGTGAAATACACATTAAGAGATAGTTTGATCAAATCGAAGGTTGTTTAATAACAACAATTGTATCAGTTGTAACTTTTTTTTTTTTTTTTGATCATCTTATCAGTTGTAACTTGGTATAAGCGTAGGCTATGTGAAAGTTGACTGGTATTTGTGGGGATAATCGTTATGAATATGACAAGTGTTAAATATTTAAACATTTTATATTGGAAAATTTGATAAAAATAATCCCAAGTTTGAACGATCAGACAAAAATAATCCCAAGTTGAAATGTGTACAAAAATAATCCGAAGTTGTCATTTTTGTCACAAAAATAGACCCAGTTTAACTCGGTTAAGAATAACGCTAATTATTGGACCTGCTTGCCGTTAATTATCATAGTATTAATGTTTATTAATTCTTAATAATAAGAAAATTTTAAAAAATGAACAAAAATTCCACCACTCAGATCAAATTTTCCTCTCTCCTTCTTCTTCCCTTCTCACGCAGCAGCCCACCACCCACCTCACCCTCAGCCACCAGCCCACCACCACCAAGATCGATCACCCTCTCCCATGTCCCTCCTCACCATCTCAGCAACCAGCCACAACTCCACCACCACCAGTTCCACCTCCAGCTCCTTCACCACTCTCCACCATCGTCCCCTCCCCCACCACCACTCCCTCTCCTCTCCCAAACGCCATCCAGCACAACCACCACTAACCCCACAACACCATGACCCGAATCCACGAGAACATCTCATCACGTCTCAAATGAGGATTTAGTTTAATTAGAGTTAATTAAGTAATAGATTAGACCGTTTAAGTTAACAGTCCATTTTTATGACAAAAATGACAACTTGGGATTATTTTTGTACACTTTTCAACTTGGTATTATTTTTGTCTGATCGCTCAAACTTGGGGATTATTTTTGTCGAGTTTTCCTTTTATATTTGATGGTTACATACAAGTTAGACATGTGACTAAAATTTATAAGGAAATGCGAAAATAAAATGACATGGGTCACATTTACAGTGGTAGTTTATTAAATTATGTAAATGATGTGCAATTGCAAGTTATTAAGTGGCAAGTGATAGATATTATTTTATTAATAGAGAATGATGAGTAATACGACATGTGTAACATTTCGACCAATCACCATTTTTCATTATTTTTTATATACATATGTATAATTTTAAAAAATCCAGAAAATAATTTAAACGTATTAAAGATATAGTGATAAATTTGTCGCCTGTGCATAGCACGGATAAAGTCTTAGTGTGTTCTAATTTGTGTGTCATCTTCTATCTCACTCCCTTATACATCTGATACAGTAAATTTCAAATTTATTTTATTAACTTGGAGTATATTATTACAAAATCACGATGGCAAGAATGTGGTTTGAATAGATAGTGATGAATAATGAGACATAGGATCCGCAATGCCTGAGAGAGTAAGAGGTGCTTAGAACTTCTTAAAGAGATGAAAATGAAGATGAAGAGGCAACATATAGGATAATTTCTAAGGAAATATAGTAGAAGAAATTGAAACTCCTAAAAAGTTGGGTCAAACACCTTCTAACTAACGTTAGCAACTATAATTCGTAACACATTATATAAACAATTCATGAAGGTTGGGGTCATGGTGAATTAAAAAAAAAAAATTGTTGCACCATATATGGGATATATAGCATATGAGTACGATGTATGCTTCTTAACAACAAAGTGTGAATACGTGTGGCACATGGAAGTACGATATCTTGTAAGGAATCATGTCATATCATCAATCTATCTATCTGTATTTAACATCACACACAATTGAGCCTTACCAATTAGCACTTCTATGAGATCTCGGTTATCTTTACAATTGCCACCTAATTCAGCCTTGTCATGAGACACTTATGTCACTTTTATGAAGCCCTGCCACATGTCACCATCTTGATAATCTATCATGTGACATCATTTCATTGACCTATTTTATATTGTTGTTTACAATAAAAGGAGACTGCTAAATTGGTAATACTAGAAATTAAACTCTTGACCTCAAGATTATCTTACTAATCATTAAACCTGTTGTGCTACTGATTTAATTTGTTATTTTTACTGGAAAAGACATAATCTAAATCCATTGTCAATAGTTACATTCATTGTTTTTTGACTTGCGAAATGAATTAGTAATTATCGACACTTCTTAGTGCATATCATGTTCTTTTATAATTGGTTTTCAATTTTGCCCACTTGTCCTTGATTTTTCCCAATTTTTACCACTTACTAGTTACAAAATACAGTGTTTTCCATTTTGCCCAATTTTCACTAATTTTGCCCAGTTTCTCGTAATTTGACCCAATTTTACCTAGTTTTCCCCAATTTTTGCCAGTTTTGATATTTTAACATATTAAAAATAATAATTAAATATACAATATATTCTACCATAATATAAAAATAAATATTTCATTGACTTTGTATTTAAACATGAGTAAAAAATCCTTGTTATAATATAAATAATAATAAACAATAATAAAAATAATAATAAAATAATAATACTGATAAACTGATAATAATAATAATAATAATAATAATAATAATAATAATAATAATAATATTATTATTATTATTATTTTTATTATTATTATTATTATTATAGCTGTTGTTGTTATTATTATTAAGAAAACACTTAAAAATACCAAATTTCCAGTTTTTCCCAGTTTTTCCCAATTGTTCCTAGTTTTTCCTATTTCTCCTAGTTTGACCAAATTTCTCCCCGTTTTCAACAGTTTCTCCTAGTTACTAGTTAGACTTCTCAATTTTGTCTAATTTTTCGTAGTTACCAGTCACTAATTACAAGTTGAAACCTTGGGCCTTTATTCGTTGTCAAATTATCATAGTTCGCGTGAAGGCTATATTGGAAATAACGTTTTGTTTTCTTACAACGGTAATATTTCATATATTTGACACTCTCCGTACACAGTAACACCCCCGAGTTTATGATAATTTCCTAGGAATATTGATATCATTATCCATGACTGGACACTACTAAACCATCATAAACCCAATGATAGTTAATGCAACATTTGTCATTAAATTATAAATTCTAAGTAGAAATAAAGGTGTAGATATCGTTGAATGCATTGGCGTTTGCAGATGACATGTTGTTGTTTTGTAGGGGAGATGTATCATATGTTCATGTGCTTAGTGGGTGCTTTCAGGAGTTTTCTAATATGTCAGGGTTGTATGCTAACCCGCAGAAGATTTGTGTTTATTTGGTGGGGTGAAGGATGATGTGAAACTTAATATTTTGCAAGTTAGTGGGTTTTCTGAGGGTGTGTTACCCTTCAAATACTTAAGGTGTGCCTCTTCACTCTGCTAGGCTCACTGTCCATCTTTGTCAGCCGCTCCTTAATAAGCATGCCTCTTCTCAATTCTTTGGTTTGCTGCACATAATAAGCTGGCTACTGTTGATAATATGACACGCAGAGGGCTGATTATGGTGAACAGGTGTAGTCTTTGTCATCAAACCTGTGAGACTTGCTGTCATCTCTTTTTCCAGTGCCCGTTTGATCAACAGGTGTGGGGCCCTATCTTGAACTGGGTTAAAGATTAAGAGTAGGTGTTTGGGCTTAAGACATGAGTTGAAGTGGTTTTCGAAAGATCATTTAAATCCTTTTGCATGCGCACATTATCAAACAATCAATCAGACACACACCCAAGGTTAATTTACATAAAATCTTATTTAGTGATCATTTTCAAACAACATAGACAAATTCGTCTTGATTAGATAGAACGAAAGCTGAATAGACATGTGAACACTCACGCCGTCTATGAGAATTATAATCATGCAATAGACTTAAAGACTATAGTGTGCACACTATAGCAAATTCATAATTAGATAAGAAAACTTAATAATTTGAAAAATAATTCATCCCGAACATAAACATCATTGGGTCCGTAATAAATAGTAACATGGGAATCAATAATCCCTTGCACTATACTCATTCAGTGTTATCCTGAAACTCGGCTAGTAGTAGGAATCCAATAAGAGTCTAACTCTCTATACTCTCATTATAAATTAAATTCAAACAATGCTCGTCAAAATAACTTAAGGACACCACGAGGCTATAACTTACGGAATCATTTACATGCTATTATCGCCCATTGAATAGCAATTGTCATTCGTAACACAATAGATAAACAATTCTGAAAATTGGGGCCATGGTCAATTAAAAAATATTGTTGCACTATATTTGGGATATGCAATCAGTAGCACATGAGTACTCTTCTGAACAACAAAGTGTGTATATGTGAGGCACATGGAAGTATGATTTCTTGGAAGGAATCATATCATATCATCTATCTATTTATACATCATGTATGTGACACTTATATCACCCTTGCAATATGACAGTTTTATGAGACCTCGTCATCCATGTGTCACTATCTTGATAATCTGTCATGTTTGATCATTTCATTGGTCATATTTATTTTGTTATTTTCAATAAATAAAAAAAAACTATCAAGATTCGAACGCTTGACCACCTGAAGGTTATTATATTAATCATTGAACCAATTGTGCTACCGATTTAATTTTATTATTTTTGCATACACAAAAACAGTAATTAACTCCATTATCAGTGAAGTTACCTTCATTTTTCTTTGACCTACAAATTGAATCTGTAAATTATTAATGCTTCTTAATTAGTGTAAAGTTTCCATAATTCACGTTAAGGAGATTTATCAGAAGTAATCTTTTGTTTTTTTACAACGGTAATGTTTCTTATTGTTGACACTTTCCATACACAGTCTCAGTAAGAGTCATTTTGGAAACGGTGAAGATTATGTTTAGTTTAGAGCCAAAATTTTTAAAAAATGAAAAGGAAAAGCTTGAAACCCGATTCATCGCACAAGCCCCATACTAGTAACATATCATATCATATCATATATCTTCTAGCTATACTAAGTGTGAAAACACATTTCACACTTGCCACAAGGCACTATTTTTGGTGACGATTACTCATGTGTCATCATTTCATTAAACCGATTTTCTTATTTTCAATAACCAAAAAAAATACAAATAGTTGAACCCCTTTATCTCAAAGTTATCATATTAACAATCAAACCAGTTATATATACTACCAATTTTAATTTGTTACTTTTTACATAGATAAACAATAATTAAATCAATTGTCATAAGGACAAAAAATTCATTATTCTTTGGCTTTCAATAATGACTAAAGAGAAATGACTCTTCCAACTAAACTTCCTTCTTTTTTATTGTGAAGTTATAGATTATTATTGTGCTTTGTGTTAAAGGCCTATTGCAAATAACCTGTTTCTAATTGACAGGGGAAGTGCTGTGTATATTTCGCAGTTTTCCTTACACCTTCTGGAGGCGTTGAATGTTTATGAAATTGCATATTATTGAACCAAAGTTTAAGAACATATATAAAAGAAATTTTTTTGGAGCCCAACGCATAGCACCTTCACATGCTAGAATATATCTAAAATTAGGTCATTTTCTGTGTTAGGACGATCAGTAGGATGCCACACAAGCGACCACATTTGTCTGGAGATGACATATAAGTCGCTATGTAAACAGATCATGCTAGTGTCACCCATTAACAAATGCAAAAATTTGGTATTCGTTAAGTGGTCGATCCTTTGTCCGACTTTGTATGATTCCCACTCCCTTAATTCTCAACCGTCATCCACATCAAATCTGAAATTTAAGTCATATCAAATTAGGATGCATGATAAAATAAATATGAAGGGCTAAGATGTGCTTGGCATAGAAAGTGGTACACCAAATGGGAGAAAGGATTCAAAAGGTTTTAACCATTTTTATAGAAGATCGATGAGCTGAGAACACAAGTGGTCTGGTAAGTGTTCCACTGTCACAACTCATATCATGTGGAAAATATTGTATAATTTGTACGTATTTGCAAACTTCGACCCCTTAAATTTTAAAGAATTCAATTAATTTGTTTGTGCTCTATATCACACACGTCATCTTACCTTATTATTAAAACATAGTGCATCCTTTCTAAGACTTGTCACGTGGAACATTTGAGATTGACACATGGGATGCATGTAAGCCCCCAAGTTCGTATGGTAATGACACGTAAGTTGCCACGTAAGTCGCCCATGCAAGTGTGTCAAGCATTTATTTGACTTAAAAATACAAAACGACATAATTATTATCATATTGCTCAAGTTATAAAATCAAATAACTTTTGTTACGCAACTATAAAAATTATAATTCTTACTTCATTGCGTCGGGTTTGGAAAATACTTCAAAATGAGATACATATGTCCTATATTTAACTCTATAATATTCGGCAATAGTTATAAAACATATACACTACACAATTTCTCCTCGCCATGTGACACTTCTACGAGGTATTTGTTATGTTTGTCATGTGGCGCTCATATCACTATTGCATTGTCATGTGGTGTTATGTCATTTGTAACTTTCACGGTATGATTAATTTGTTAAGCTAAATTGTCACAAAAATAGATAATTGAGTATCAAAACGTCTTTAATTAGAATATGTACTTACTTTCTTTAAATAAAAAAAATAATAAAAGAAGGGTAAATGCCTTTAATCACATGACTATATCATCTGTATAATTAAGACACCTACTATAACATTTAAAAGAATAGACAACATATAAAAAAATTGACTAGTAGCATCGCCCGGAGCCAAAACTAGTGCACAATTAAATCAGTGTGAATTCATTAACTCTATTATATCCTTCGCACTTTCATGTGTAATTCCAACACCAACTCATGTTCGGGGTACCAGCAACAGGAGTTATTCTGAATGTACAAAAAAAAAAAAAAAAAAAAAACAAAAAAAAAACAAAAAAAAAAAATCAATATTTAAACCAAAATTTAATAAGAAAAAAGCCCTACAGGCCAAGTCTACTTAGGACCAACTAAATCCAAAATTAATGAATTGGAAAGACTCAATCGTTGAGAACGGATCTTTCATCGTTCTTGAATTACTTATTTAGCTATGAATACTACCCTTAGCTATTTTTCATCTTACTTGGGCAGTTGGGTTGGATGTCATCAGTTACCTCCAACAAAATAAAACATTAATATTGCAATGCAACCTGATCCAGCAAGTTGCCCTTTGGCCCCTTCCAACAATTTTTAGATCTCCCCGATAACTTCTAATGCCATTCAATAATGCATTGCAAAATATCACAAAAGAAGTCATGCCATTTGACCATTTTCCTTGTGCGAAGTTCAAGCTTTGGAAAAATGTATTAGTACGCTGACCACGACCCATGTTATCCTTAAATTTTGATCCGTGAGTAAAGCATATATAATAGAGTGGAATGAACTTTCAGACGAAGATGATGAGGAAATTGGGTAACTGGGACGGGTCTGGATCCTCTGCGGGTTTTTTTTTGCTAAGCAATTCAATTCTATTTGGATAATCATTATGGTCATTGAACTAAACTGAATGTACAAGGGGACTCGTCATCAAATTAGCACCTTCAAAGGAGCCTTGGAAAACAATATGGGAGCTCAGCGTATTCCCTAAGGTACTTTTCTATTTGTGGAGGGTGATATATTGGTGTTACCTTTCTTTTTCCTGTTTTTTGGTAAGAATGATAACTTTATTACTTATTTGTTCAATACACTTCATACAAAGCTATAAGAGATAGGATCAATACATAAATAAGATAAGACACCTTCTAGAAAAGGTACTTAGAACATCTAGTACAAGCCTTATTAAGCTATCAATTAATGACATTAAATTAAATCAAACTACATCACTTTCTTTAACTTCTTAGAGCTAATACAATCCATCCTAATTTGCAACACCTTTTGATTTCTACAATCACTGATTATGCATTATACTGTTAGCTAGAGAATATGACTCTATTTCAAGCAAGAAAAATGTAGTATATTGTTGATGCCACCACAACATCCAGATATTGCCTATCCTACTCATTTTCTCCTTGGTAACCATCATGGGCCACCACTGTATTCTCGAGACCAAATAGAGTGTTCTAGCCAAGAGCAAACACCTACGAAAATTAGATTAAAGATGTCACATAAGAAGAAAGGGTGAGATATCGATTGATCACAGTTATGGAAAATGGGGAACATTATCAGACATAATGAAGGAATAGGGAGGTGGGAAGTCAATGATCTTATCGTGGGCAAGCACTATTGTAAGGAATGATGAGTAGCATAAGCCTGAGGCAATTGAATGTAGACTGAGGCTTGAACTATCTAATTGTATACCGAGATACACATGAGGTAAGACGAAAAAATGCAATGCACCACCTTAACGAGACTTGAGTGCCATCACATAGGGGAACATTGAAGGTTAATGTGAATACAACTTTGTTTAGGAAATTAGGGGTGGTGAAGTGCGACTCAGAGTGGTTGTAAATGATGATGAGTGTGACTTATAAGTTGTTAAGGGTCGGAGAGAAACATATATAGGTCTAGACACTCCACCGTGTCTACTTCATTGGAAGAATCCGATGATGAAAATTTAAGAATACAGTACATCAATCGATTAAAGCCTAAGAATGCATAGAATCTCTCTTTTCGCCCACCCCCCAAATATCTTCCATCTTCATGTCATCACATATCCTACAAAATAACCTTTTTAACAACATCCTCGTGCAAAAATCGGATTGCGGAGCAAGAAGTTATGGCTAAACGAAGTTAAGGGTCAAATTTGACGCACCCGAACATTGACTGCCACAATCCAGACCTAATTTAGAGGTCTTACTAGATGAATTATTTATGGTTCGTTCATACCTTTTTGGCATTCCCATTTGAAGAAGCTTTCCGATAATACATTGTGAGCCTTTATAACATTTTAAACGAAGGAAATACAAACCCAACACTAATCGATGCTCCAAATCTTATCACTCCTTAGTGTTTTGGGTATAACTCACAATCTAAAATAACTTTGGACCTGAAACCACTTGGAGAAGAAAGTAAACATTGAGGAATTTCCAACACATCCTCATGTATCTCAATTTTGAACGCAAACAACAGATTCATGACTTTTCGAAGTCACAACATGACCCGGCGTTCTGAAGACGAGAATTGGCGCCCACCCTGCGTGGTTTTTTCTTGGTGCGGCGCCCATCCGGCGCCGGTGGGATGAACTCCTGCGCCATATGCCACCGGTTCACCCGTTTTCATGTCTCTTATCCGATTTTTGGCCGGTTTCTCCCTTTGCATATATATAACCCCCCTTTGAGTTCAATTTAACACGATACACACAGAGTACACACGACATTTTGACCCCCTTCTCACATATCTGCTCCCAAAAGCTTTTAAATACATTTGTCCTACATTCAAATACATTCAAACCACATTTATACACTTTCAATACATATTCAAAGCCTTCATCCACACATATAGATCTTTCTTGTACAAATCTTGTTTTAGATCTTCATTCAATCATCACATACAAGTATACAACCATCTCGAAGAGATATTTCCACTCAAAGAATTCGAAAATTGTAAACAATAATATTTAATAGAGCAGAGTAAGATGACCTATCAAAGAAATGTTGTGTTCGTGGTATGAGGGCCACTGTTTTGAAAGCAAATTTTGGCACGACATTGGTACACATCGTCTTCGTTGGTCGCTTCCCAAGGTTAATACAACAACTCCCAAACAAGTACACTCAAAGTTGGAAGTTTGGAACTTACATAAATACAATTGCCCACAAACTAATCACACGGAGATAAAAGGAGAAGTGATTTTTTTACACATTTCTCTCTACTCATCTCCACTTAGTTGGAGAAGAACACCCTAATTGTAGGTGAAAAACGTAACCGCCTACCATCCATTAAAGTAGATTTTATGGGTTTAACTGTGGCACATAATGTGCTATAAATCACCCACATTTAAAACGAATTGGTTACAAAATACCCATAATAACTTTGGTGCCATTATTCCAACATGCTATCCCGAAGGCGACAACAAATCAAATTTCTCATCTTTTTATATTCTTACATCTAAGTTTTATTTTTTATTATTCTTTTTATTGTTTTAATTGTTTTGTTGGGTTTTGATACTGTGATTCCCCACCCCGGAAGCCATGTAATTTATTGATTGCTTTTAATTAATTATGCATGTTTTTTCTTTTCATAAATTTTCCTTTAATTGGTCGCATGTTAATAAAGTGGTCACAGTTAGGGTTCAAATGTGTTTAAATCACCATGACATGAATTGAGTTACTTTATTATTTTTTTGGATCATTAATAATCTAGTTTAATCAAAATCAAAGTGCTAGTAGAGTCTGGTTGCTACGGGCGAGATATGAGCGCTTTCTGATGTTTATGTCTCGTAACCTTACCTATGAATCCTATTTCGTGCCTCATCCACCAAGCCAAGAGAGTCAGGTCTTTTCCTTATGGGATCAGAAGGGGTAGTTTTCATTAAAATGGTTTTTTTGTGCGAAAAAGACAATCCAAATTTTTTCAAAAATTAAGTGAGGATTCTGATTACACTAGTGCACCTATCACAATTGAACCTGACCAACTTTGGGCAAGTCCTCCTCGATAGAGCCATTCCGTGTGAAATCAACTTCGCAAATGAGATTTAAAACTCATTATTCTTCCTTGATCGAGAGGATTTGCATCTGTTTACACGTTTAGATTCGCATTGGGGTAATTTTAGGGTTCCTACGATAGGTTACTAATTGGGGTGGAAATAGCTGAAACCCAAGCTGTCAGGCTGACAATGACACTTCTGTGTAAGAGTACATTGACTATTGAGGAAGCTAAGGCCTAACTTTACGTCGTATGTGTAAAGGTGATTGTCAAAAGAGCTATCTTGAAAATGTTTTTGACGAAGTTTATTATTTAGCCCCTTTTTCATATTATTAGTTGGAGTTAAGTAAGAAAAGGTGGGAACAAGGTTGTGCATACGATGACACACACTTGAATCCAATTTCCTTTTCGACTAGAGTATAGATTGTTGGTGTCCGAAGTATAAATAATAATTAATCCAAGTATCTTGCCTTAAAATACAAATAAAAACAGGTCCGATTCAATAATATTTGGACGGGTTTTATTCCATACCTAAATTCGAAACCAATCCGCACCCATCAATATATGTACTTTATTTATCTATGAGTGAATCAATAAGAGTTTATTTCCTAAAAAACTAAAAAATTGCTCATTACATTCAAAACATAAGCCAAGCCCTATACCACTCCCAAAAAAAAAAAAAACAAGGTCCGGATTACGAGCCCTCGTTAACAACCCCTCCCCCCCCCCCCCCACCCCACCCCACCCCAAAAAAAAAGGATTGTCGCTCTCTACCTCTTTTTTTTTGTTTGGGTGAACATTGCCACTCTCTTTCAGACATGTCACACACAATCAAATAAGGTGTCTCCCTCTCGGAATTCACTGTCTCTGTCTTTCTCGCATTTTGCAAATGGGACTTCATCACCAAG
Organism: Tetragonia tetragonoides; assembly: GCA_038025085.1. Lineage (NCBI taxonomy): Eukaryota > Viridiplantae > Streptophyta > Magnoliopsida > Caryophyllales > Aizoaceae > Tetragonia > Tetragonia tetragonoides. Next base: position 15,550,480 of record CM076142.1, on the reverse strand, counting down.
TCATGCTTCTGATACGATTAACACGAATTCTTCTGAAAGTATCTGGCCAAAGAAAACATGTAAACAATAATACTAGTTAGACCAATATTTTTAATGGAAAAGGGATCAAGACTCAAGTCTACCTCGAACCAGAGGTATGTAGGTCCGTCATCTAATTAACCAATAAGCATTTGCCTCAATAATTATCCTCTCACCTTCCATCTTGAAGGTCCTAAGTTCAAGGCTTGAAACTCCCATATATTCATGTGGTTGATGAATATATGGGGGTTATACCAACAGTTGGGCCTTGGCCCAGCTGGTATGGGGAGGGGTGGGGTGGAATATGAGTGGAGGGGTCATTTGTGCCCCCAACTTTGATCCAATCTGATGGGGTGGGCTTCCGAACCCGAGATGGGCTGGGTTGAATAGGCTGCATGTTTTGTCATATATAGTTGTAGAAGAACAGGTCTTCTATAAGACCAACTCATAAAAAATTAAGGTCGTTATCTAGAAATATAAGGGTCATTTATCATGATTTACAAGGCGTGACCCTTGTTTCACCAAAAAAAAGACTATCATCATCTCGCCAAAAATTATAAGTAAGATTGTCTTATTCAAGTTTGAAACAAAAATTGTATAAGACGGTCTTACCACAAGTTTCAGCCAGGCGATAATCACTTTTAGTGAAACAATGATCACGGTTTATAAAAAATGACTCCCACAATTTTAAATAGTAACTTCATTTAACTCTAAGTTGTTGTCACACAAGACTTACTCGACATCAATTACGTCAACAAAATAAAACATGGCTAATCTTGTATTTGGAGAGATTACTTACTTGAAAATTTCCAAATGAACTCTTTATCATCGACTAAATCAAAGTATTAGCTCCCATATTATTACTGAGATGAATCTCCTGAGGTAGAAGATTATATTTGATACCCAAATCATCAAAAATGCTCTTTAGTTTCAAGACAAGTTGAGATCTCCGCCTGGTCTTCTCTATATAATTTTGGAAGTTCATTGTATGACGGAAAAACAGAATCATTCTGATCTTATTTATGTTCTCAATCTCTTTAACAATTACATCATGTTCTGGATGCCATAATTCTGCGTTTTGCTCCAAATACCTACACAAAGAAACAATTAGAATCAATTCAGTATCACAAAACTTGTATAAAGACTGTGTTACAGTTACATACGGTGAGACGAGAGTCTCTTTTAATAAAAATAATGGTCATTTCATTATAAGTAACCATTACGTCTTTTAAATAGTGACACCATTTTATTGTGAATTGGTCTCACCTAAAACTCACTCATCTAGCGTATGCAACAAATTGAATGAAATTTAGTTTATTATCCTTTTTAATTAAATTAAAGCTTCCTTTGTTGAGTCTTGCGGGGTTGTTGTTGAACAATTGTTTTGTATGATGTGCTGATCCACCAAGTTGCCCTTTGGCCCCTTCCATCAACTTCTAAAGCCTCCCCAATGTCATTCAATATAGTAATGCAAAGTGCCTCAGCAAAAACAAAATAATAATAATGCAATGCAAAAGTCTAAGGTACAGAAATTTTGTAGCTTTCACAAGCACTTTCAATACTTTGATTGTCTTGCTTAATTTCAATTGAATCATGTTTAACTACAGTAGCAACTTCTCAGCAACTAATTTGCAACATATAGAGCCCTAAATTGGCTTCGCATATAGATGGATCTAATACGATATGATAAGTAGAAGACAAAAACTCATGTAACATAGTCTTACCGTGAGATAACGGTTATATTTTGAACAAAAAGTGTTACTTAACGTTAGGTTTATTCAGAGCCGGCTATAAGCAGGTGCAACAGGGGCGGGCGAACAGGGCCTCACCTTTTCAGGGGCCCTAACTGAATATATTTAATTGAAAGTGTTTGCTGTACAATGAGAAAAATTGGGTGCAGTGGTTGAATTGTTTAGCCAAAGTGTATATGGAATTCCTAGGTTAGGAGTTCGAATCTCTCCCAATGCTTCTTTTTTTTTTTTTTGTTCTTATTTTCAAACTTTACAAATACAAGCTTACAACATGCTATTATGAGCTTCATTGCTAAATGCTAAGCATCATTTAGTTCTTCTTTTTACTTATATTTTTGTTGATCATAATTCTCACTTATATTTAAATTATCTATGTTATGTGTTTTTATTCTTTTTATCTACTTTTAGTTTTCACACCCACATAAAAAAAGACTATTAACTTATATCTTTCATCATTATTTGGGGCCTCATTTTTAATTTTAGCACAGGGCCCCCAAAATATCAGGGACGGCCCTGGGTTTATTATTTCGGTAGTGCTAATTTAGAGACCCAAAATTAAGTGATTAGATAAACTTACTCCTTTATATATTCTTTTAGCGTTCCAATGGTTGACAATGGTGTTGCATAACTGATCACAAACTCCAAATTATCTCCTTGGTCTTCACTCCTATAGAAGTTTCCAATGGCTTTAGTAGCTAAAACTGAATTTGGAAAATACACCTTTTGTCTGTCCGGTCTCACAAAGACTGTTGATAAGATATCCATCTCTTCAACCACAAACTGTTACAATATCAAAATGAACTGATCAGTTTTAAAAAAAATACTGTCAGTAGTATAATTTCATGATGAGCATATATAAGAGCAGAGAAACATTACAATTTGTCCATCAATGACAACTCGATCTTCGACATCGAATGGATGCCTAACGAAAACGAATATGATTGCTTCAAATATATTCTTGCAAGTGTTTCCGAACACAAAAACCGCCACAACAAGCTGTGAAGATAAGAAGAGGACTACTTTTGTTGTTGCTATCTCGGTCACCAGAAGCCAGAGTATAAGGATTATAACAAACAGGATTCCATTCAAAAGCTTGTTTAACTGCTTTATAGCACTCTTGTTGTCATTCAAAGCATGTTGAAGTGTCTCTCGATCTTTGTAGACATTTACCTGCAAAGGGGAAATGGCCAATAAGTGGCAAAGAATTCAAATACAGTCACAGTTAAGCATTCAATTTCAGAAATGATACACATTTGAGTTCTTAGGACACAGAAGTAGCGCGCATGTCACCAACTATCCTACAGCCTTAAGAGGGCAGCTACATAGGGATCATATTAGAAATACAGTCACATTAAGCATTGGATTTAGAAAAGCAATCAATTTGAAAGTAATACACATTTGAGTTCTTAGGACAGGGGTGGCGCCGTGCAGTCACCAATAATTACCCTACAGCCTACCAGGGCAGGTAATACATAGGGATCACAGTAGGAATCTGAAACACATGACATACTGAAAACCGCGATAATGGAATCTATCTGTGCTGGAATCATAATAAGCAAAGATATAACATCAGTGTATGAACTTCCCCAAAGGGTTTACTGTACTATTCCCAATATTTTGCAGAGAAGACAACCAGAATTAATTGTTTTTTCTTCAGATTACACTTCAATATCATTTATAGAGCAGGTAAGGTACCAAATACTGTACTTCTTAACCAGACTAGCAAAAGTTAGAACCATTTTGACAAAATAATTGCTTTTAATGTATCTATGAGGGTATAAGCAAAATTCAGAAACATTGAAATAACCTAAACAATTTAAGAGCATGAAGCTAAACAGACTCAGGAACAGTATCCATATACAGTAGCGAATCTGCAGTGTCAGACAGTCGCCTTAGCTATAGAAACAGAGATAAGAAGTCATTTAGAAACAATATACAAAAGTAAACATCCTTACCACCCAGGTACAAAATTCATCCAAACTGATTTTTCCATTGTTATCAACCTCGATCAGTGGGATTACAAGATCCACCTCTTCTGGGATCATGAACCTGCTGAGGTCCGCTTTATCTATATGCCTAACAATACAAATGTGAAACATGTCAATCACAGCAAATCAAATGAACATAAATAACTTGAATTGAACCAAGAGAAAGTATTTGAAACATACTAATAAGAAAGAAATAATTGCCTTACCCGTCCTTATCTTTATCCACATTATCAAATATTCTAACACCAGCGACAATACCCTCCTCCTCAGTCGAAATCTTACCATCATCTAATTCGAGCCCTCCTTCGACCATAGCCTCTTTAAGAGAGCCAGTCATGGTTGACAACCCTGATTTTGTTAAGACATCGAAAAAGAACTTTGCTGTATAATAAGGCACTTTTCTCTTCTTCATCAGGTGAAGCTTTTGGTAAATATCCCCCTTCTTGTTCACATTTGTCTCTGTAGGAGGTACCTGAGTACCGGTACTTATTGCATCCTTATTAGTCTCTGGACCAGTCGACTTGACCCAATCACGCCCTGAGAGCGTCTGGAGCACATAATGGTGAAACACCGAGGTATGGATTTTGTCCGAGAACCTACTCAAATGGAATGAAGTAGCTAACATCTTCATCAAGACAGTCTTAACGAACAACAGAAACGTGCCTATGACTAGAGAAGCAATAGTCCAGGTAACAAATTGGATAAACTTCTTATTCTTTGGTGTCCTCTTAATATCAGGCCTAACCATAAAAATCCATGTACCAAGAACCACACATATCCAAATGAAAACTTGAGCACTTCCCTTTAACCCATAAGTGAAATAAACCACATTTTTCTTCTTGAACATGAATTTCCATTCAACCAAGAAAACAATAGCATTCACAACCCAATGAATAACCAACATACCAGAAAATATAATCATTAAAAGCAAAAACCATTTTGAGACATCTAAACCATAAAACTCTTTACCCTTAAACCCTTTAACAGTTAAGCTACAAACAAAACAAGCTGTAATCAACAAGATAGGTAACAACCGAACCACTACTTTCATTGCCATCCTTGTATAGCTTCTACACTTTATCTCGCGATGTAGTTTCGCGTATACATCTCTAGGAGGAGAAGAGAAAAATACTGGGGGAGGTTTGATTGGGGTATCAGTAGTTGATTGTAAGCCATTTATGGGTGGTAGGCTATTTGCTATAGGGATTGAAACCTCATCATCAACTTTTGTTGGGTTTTTGGTGTTCGTAGTGTCGGAAATCGGAGTAATGGCAGCCATTGAAGCAAGCTAGAGGTTTGAGCTTAAGAGAAAGTACAAGAAACAGGGAAGTTACAGAGGTGATAGAGTTTGAACTTTAAGACTAGTATATATAAGTGATCAAGTAGCATATATAATATGAGCAACACTAAAAAATTATTGATGTTATTTAGATTTATTTGGTTGTTAACAATGATTTATGATTTATATATATGCATACAACTGTGTAGTGACCAAGCATTAGGCAGTGGTTATTGATTAATTGAGCTGTAAATGGCAAACTTCTTGACTTTTTTTTAATTATTTTGACATGCATCTGTTGACCTGAGGGGAAGTCTTTTTATTATATGTGCACTTGGGCAGTGATGTTTGCACGAAAGATTTTTGACTTGTTCTGCGAAGATTCGTCCAGCTGGACCAATTAAGGTGCATTGTTCATTTGTTTTTTGGTAGAAGTTTATTAGTTTATGTGATTCATCCCTATGGTCTGCCACTAATAATAATGCAAGTGTGAAATTGAATCCGAACTAGTTATCCGGATAACTTGTTAGAACGACGAAATAAAAAAAAAAATTCGTTTATTTTAATAAGTTCGATTCGGTAATCTCAAACTTGATGTGAGTTTAATAGTTTGATTAATTCCATTATTTAAAATGAAAATCTTTGTTGGGTACAACAAATTTAACGTGATTTATCAATTAGGCAATTGCTATGTCCACGATCAAAAAAGAGACTATATTGTATTGGCTTAGTTCTGAGAGATTACAGAATATAAAAGAGAAACTCTTACGTCCTCACAGATGGTACACTAGTGCCCTGGATGCCCCTTTATATGATACGTCCTAAGGTAAAAGTCACCCTTTCAAGATAAATGCTTCTTCTCCTTGAGACAATTGGCTTATAATGAGTTATTATTACTTTGGCAAAATCATACCTTCTAGTACCGTAGTATATTTAGTGTACGATTGGCCTACCTTTTACAAACTTCTCCTTCTCCTCCCAAATTTGTTCTAGCTCACCCCCTTTTATCCACTCTCCCTTCCATTTCCAAAATCTAAGAAGTTGAAATAAAGTTACAATTGGACTAGAAGGAGAAGTTACAAATTGTAGCTTCTCCTTCTCCTTCTCCTTCTCCTTCCACTTCTAGCATTATTTTAACTTCTTAGAAGTTGGAAATGGAGGAGGAGTGGATAAAAAGGGGTGAACAAGAACAAATTTGGGAGGAGAAGTTGAATTTAGAAAAGCTAGGTCAAACGGGCCCCGCCTCATTAATAAAATATACTACGATAATTATAAGCGCAAAGCAATACTCACTCATGTTTATAACACGTACATCATAGAGGGGAAAAAAACTAGTATCAACTAAATAAAACGAGAGAAAAGAGGACCCCTAGGATGTGTTCACATACGCGTCTATGACTACCAAAGTACCATTTGTTTGAATCCCCTAAATCAACCGCATACCAAGAACAATTAGATTTCACACATGCATTATGTTCATGAATTCACGATATGAGTAGTTTAATATTCGTCCTATCAAAAAATAAACAATAAAAAGGTCTATCTACCCCATATAAGAATACTCACTTGCTTCGAAGCCAGCAATCATAATAATTCAGCTTAAGAAAAGACTCACAATCGCGCCAATTTTGTCTTTACCGTCAGAAACAGACGATTATGAGGTTTACAATGATGCGTCGAAACATGGTTTGGGTTGTGTGCTAATGCAAAGTGGGAAAGTGGTAGCTTATGCTTCACGCCAACTCAAGAAGTACGAAGAGAATTACCCAATGCATGACTTGGAACTAGCAGTCGTGGTGTTCGCATTAAAGATTTGACGTCACTATTTGTATGGAACGTCAGTCAAGATGTTCACTGACCATAAGAGTTTGAAGTACATATTCACTCAGAAGGAGCTGAATATGTGGCAACGGAGATGGTTAGAATTCCTAACGGAGTATGACTTGGACATTCAGTATCACGAGGGTAAGGCCAATGTCGTGGCCGATGCTTTAAGCAGGAAAACCAGGCACACGTTAAACACAGCGATCGTCATTCCAGAGAATATCATCCAGGACTTGCAAACTCTTGACATTGAAGTGGTGTTGAGAGGTGATGTTCAGTGTGTACTGAACCACATGACCATTCGCCCGACTCTATTAGACGAAATCAAAGGCAAACAAGCCGACGACGTAGATATTTTACGGATTGTACAACATAAAAACGAAGGTCGTTCTGAGGACTTTGACATAGGCAAGGATGGTCTACTGAGATTTCGCAGTAGGACTTGCGTTCCGAACGTTCCAGAAATCAAGAACAAGATTCTGAGTGAAGCGCACAACACGTCGTACTCTGTACACCCTGGCGGAGACAAGCTATATAAGGACCTCCGATCCACGTTCTGGTGGAAACGAATGAAAAGAGAAGTGGTTGAATTTGTGGCCAAGTGCTTGACATGTGAGAAGGTCAAAATCGAGCACAAGCGTCCAGGAGGGATGCTGCAATCCCTGGACGTACCAACATGGAAGTGGACGTCAATTGCAATGGATTTTGTGATGGGATTACCATTAACTCAACGAAAGAACAACGTTATTTGGGTAGTTGTGGATAGATTGACCAAAGTTGCGAGGTTCATTCCGATGAATGACACATGGGAAATGGAAAAGTTAGCTGATGCTTATGTACGGGAAGTAATAAGACTTCATGGTGTCCCGGAGGACATAGTATCGGACAGATATTCAAGATTTCTATCACATTTTTGGACAAAGTTACAAGATGCTTTTGGGAGTAAGTTAAAATTCAGTACTGCCTTTCACCCTGCTAAAGATGGACAATCGGAAAGAACTATTCAGACCCTAGAGGACATGTTACGAGCATGTGCATTGGAGTACCAAGGATCTTGGGATAAGCACATCACATTGATCAAGTTCTCGTACAACAACAGTCACCATTCGAGTATCGACAGAGCACCGTACGAGGCATTGTACGGGAGAAAATGTAAATCACCTGTGTGTTGGAACGGCATCAGTGATACAGTAGTAATGGGTCCGGAGTTAATTCAAGAAACTGTAGATGTCATCAAAGTTATTCAAAAAAAGATGCGTGGTGCCCAGGATTGACAAAAGTCGTATGCGGATAGAGGTCGCAAATCTGAGGAATTCAAGGTAGGTCAGAAAGTACTTTTGAGAGTATCACCTACCAAAGGAGTCATGAGATTTGGCCGTAAAGGAAAACTGAGCCCCAGGTATATTGGACCATATGAAATCCTAGAAAGGATTGGAGAAGTGGCTTATAGGTTAGCTTTACCTGTGGAAATTGAGAAAGTCCACAATGTCTTTCATGTGTCACAACTGAAACGATATGTGCACGATCCCTCGCATGTCATACTACCAGAACAGATTGAACTTGACGAAAGCTTAACCTATGAAGAGAAACCGATTCGGATAGTCGACCGAAAAGATCGAGCTACGAGGACGAATTCGGTACCATTGGTAAAGGTGATTTGGTCTCGGCAGGGAGCCGAAGAAGCTACTTGGGAGGGCGAAGCCCAAATGCGTCAGAAATACCCGGAGTTGTTTGTCGAAGGTATTGATTCCGTCTGAGTTTCGGGACGAAACTCCTTTTAAGGAGGATAGAGTGTCACGCCTCATATTTTCGCGTTTTGATTAAATTATTGTGATTAATTGCTTATTATATGCTGAAGCATTGCTAATTGCATTGCTAAACGAGTTAGAAAAACGCGTTGTGTCTACGAATGTGCTTCCTCAAAATGTTTTCCACCCTTGTATTGGGTAAACCTTTCTTCGTTCGGAGTAGTATCTCCAAGTTTCGGGAAGAAACTTCTTTTAAGGAGGGTGAGATGTGATACCCCGATATTTTCTATATTTATAAAGGATTTTCATATAATTTATCGTAATTATATTACGATTATTTGAATTACTAATTATGAATGGATAATTTCCATAATTAATATTAAAGTCCTAATAATAAATATTATGAATTTTAATTATTCAAATATTTATAGGGAGTTATTATATAAATAGTTTGAATTATTTGTGTGGGAGATTTTAAAATAAAAATCTGATTTAGTGTTGAGTGATTTGTGCATAATTGATTTAATGTAATCAATTAGTATTAATTAGTGAGTGATATGGGGAGTGAATCAAGCTTGACCAAGATTGACCAAGGGTCAATATAAGGAGGGTCAAAGCTGAGTCAAAGACCAACACTCACTCACTCACACTCTCTCCTCTCTCTCACGGGTCTCTCTCTCTCTCTCTCTCTCTCTCTCTCTCTCTCTCTCTCTCTCTCTCTCTCTCTCTCTCCCCGTCCCCTTGCTACTGCACGGTCATCACCATCACCACCGTGAAGGTGAGTCACCGGCGACGTGGGCCCGCCCCACCGCCGCTCTCTCTCTCTCTTCTTTTCTCTCTCTCTCTCTCGCACAATCTCTCTCTCTCCTCTGTTTTCTCTGTTTTGGGTCGCCAATGACAGCCGACCACCACCCAGTCGCCACCTTCGGTTGGCCGTGACTAAGTGGTGCCGGTGAGGCTCGTGGTGGCGCCGTTCAGGCCGCCAACCCCCGCAATTCCATTTGTCTCTCTCTCTCCCCTGTTTTTCTCTCTCTCGCAAAACCTCTCTCCCCTCTCTGTCGCGCGCGTTGATGGCTTATACGCCGGACCACCGTGGCCTTGGACCCCCTCCCCGTCTCTGGGAGTGGTGGTGGCGCGGTGCAGGTCGTGGCAGCAACACCAACCGCGACACTCTTCTCTTTCTCTCTCATTTTCACTCTCTTTCTCTCTCCTCGTGATGCGCCACCAGCGCCACCACCGGCGCCTCCATGTCCGGTGAGTGGTGTCCTGGTGATGGCCGAGCCATGGGCCCTTATGGGTGGCCATGGTTGTGACCAATTGGAGGAAAATCGATTTTTGAAGTTTTGAGTGTTCTTGATAATTTCAGAATTAATTATTTATTTTCAGATTTAATTTTCGAATTTCAGTGAATTTGATTTTGTATTTTGATTGTTTACAAAGCTTTACAAATCCGATAGTCGAATTTCAAAAGCCTTTTTCTACTGGAAAAATTCAAGGAATTTAATAAAAGTATCAGATCTGATTTTAGAGTTCATTTGCACTTTCAGTTTCACATCTGATTGTGTTTTTAATTAATATTAATTAGGAACCGAAGATCGTTCGTAGTCCCGTCAATAGTGAATGTTCTCGACAGAATCTCGGAGCGTAATTCAGTGGTAAGCTAACGAGCCTACCTTCTTCCTATCCCAAAACAAAATGTTTTGATGTGTTATGTGTTAAATGGCAACTTGTGGTTAATTATGGAAAGCATGTTGAATTGCTCTAATTATGCAATTATGCCTTTAATTATAATTATTATAGCATGTTTCAATTATAGCATGTTTAGATTTGAATTATATTGTAATATGAGAATTAAATGTTAATTGGACTAATTATGGCAATAGAATGCATTAAGGCATATGTCAAGCTAAATTGAATTAATTGCCTTATTTGAATCATAGCTGAATATGTTTCCTAATTAGAATGTGATTTATGCTAAGATCATGTTAGAATCCTAATTAGGATTTGAGTGATGATTAATTGAGTAATTATGCTTAGCAATTCATACAGCGATAGCTTGTATATGATTAAGCATGTTGGCCTCTTAGAGCCTTAGTCTTTATTTAGACTCTTTGCATGTAAATGAATTAATAAGAGATTAAGACTCCTATTGGTTCCGTAGGAGTAGTTGAGCATCGGGACTGCACATGCATATTGTGTAGTCCGGGGATGAGTGATTCCCAAAGTATTTATTTCATTATGGACACAGCGATGTTTGTGTTCGGGACGGATCATTCCCCATTGTATAAGTCCTCTTGTTAACCATGAGTTGCAGTTGAGGTAGTGTGCACACTAGAGTCTTTATGTCCATGACATGATTATTAAATTGAGGTGATAACCTCCATAGATGTCGTGAGTGTACGCCCTCGGTCTATTATCGCTCTCTTAACTCTCTTCAGATGACTATTGTAATTATTGTGGTTTGATCACTTTAAAAAGATTATAATAATCTTACCGATTGTGTGTGCTTGAACTATTTGATTACCTGCGTATGCAAATGAATTTCAATGATTCTTCTCAAATCCCAAGGTAAGGGTTTTCGAAATGTTTTTACTGGGTTTGGGCGTTAATTACTCAGTTTATCTGATTTTGCTTTCTCCCTTCTTTTTCTGTTTTCCTATTTCCGTCATGGAAATTAAATGTGCAGGTAATGTCCAATAAGATCGTCTTTGAAGTTGGCTTAGATTTGCCTTGGAGCTCACTTGTCTTTATTTTTTCCGCTGCTGGGTTTAGATATTCCTTTTGGAAGGATTGTAATAAGATTACTCATGTTATCTCACCATTTAGACAATTTCAATTATTAATGTTTAAGTTTTCTTTTCAGTTTAGTAGGCTCTTTTATACCTAGCAATTTCTTTCTGCTTTGTATTTATTCCTTAGCGATAAATGTGGCAGTGACTCAACCCCCGAATTTGGGACGGTTCAGCGGCGCCGGGTCATGGATAATGACGCCGGGCGGCCCCGGAAATCGTTGCGAATTCGGGAGGTGTTACAGTGAGACCAACTCACAAAAATTTGGGGTCACTATTTAGAAATGTAGGGGTCACTAGTCAAAACATGTTAGCTATAATCGTCTTCCATATCAAAGAATTTAATAAAAATGTTGTTCTCTATGTGAACAATGTGAAAAAAATGGAGATATTAGAGAGGTGAGAGAACAAGGGGAAGAACTGCATTTTGAGTATAAAGGGTGTTTTAGATATTGTGATAAAAATATTTGTATTTAGTAATTTTATATTTACGTTAAGCAATTCCGATATTAGAAATGTTGTAGGTGATTCAATTATTGGACCATGATATATACACATACACTAAGTGTATGTTGCAAAATATACACAAATAATCTTAACCCTCCACTTGTCCCTAATTAAGAATCTTCCTTTAAAGCTTGTGGAGGAAAACTAGGAGGATTTGGAGAGAAAATAAGAGGTCAAAGGAGGGAAAATAAGAGGCCAAAGGAGGGAAAAAAAATACTCCATTGTTTGGAGCCAAAAAAAAAAGGATGAGAGAGAAAACAGAAAGGAAATTAAAAAAACGAGCTCCATTATTTCCGGTCATCTCCAACTTCTCCGATTACTCCCCGACGACATCCCGGCGAAAAGCGAATTTTCCGGCGAAAGAGGAACCCAATTGTTATAGACTTATTCATACGATAATATTTTTCTATCCATATTTTCTGGCAAAACTTTACACCATTTTTTCTGATTAATTTTCCGGCGAAGAGTGTCCGTTCGTTCTTTGTTGTGGTTGTTTTTCTTCTCGTGTTTATCGAAGAGTTTTATTTCGTATAACAATCAAGACAGGTGGTTAATGTATATATTGGTAGCAAAATAATTTTCATTTGTGAACTTATAAATGTCGTAGATGGTAGCAAATTTAGTTTGTACTTGTTTTTAGATTAGTGAAGTCCATGGTAGCAAAATGCTTCCTTGATATCAAAATTAGTTAGTACTTGGATTTTTCGTTAGTGAAGACTTTGGTAGCAAAATTACATGTTTCCAAGTTAATACATGACCGCAAGTCTGCAAGCTCGCCGGGAAAAATGTCTACCTAGAAAAAGAAAAAAAAAGTTTCCCGGTTCTATCTGCACACATTGAAACATGAATATTTATGGGTGTCTAATTAAGTAGGAAATTCTATTCACTGATTTTAGAAATTTCTAATCTTTGCCGGAAAATAAGTTTGACGTTTTAATGTCACCGGAAAAATAATTGAACAAGTTGTGCCGGTTGGAGAGAGAGAGGGGCGGGTGAGTACCGTTGCAAAGTCGCCGGAAAATTGTAAGGGGAGGGGGAGAGTCATCTGATTTTTTAATTTCTAAAACAAATATTAATTAAATTTGTTAATATTAAATGCTTGTTTACTTTTCCATTTGAATTTCAAATCCCAAATTTCAAAATCAATTGGAAATTTTCAAAATCACTTTGAATTTTTCAAAATTTTCATTTGGAAAAAATTCTTCCTCACATTTAATAAGATTCACTCAATATTCAAAGAAGTTGCTAAGTGTAAGGTTAGGATGATTTGTGTATATCTCACTTTATATACTTAGTGTACATGTAGCCTTTTCCTTTCATTATTGGTTATTGATGTACTAAGCTTTTGCTCCATTTATCAAACAACCTAATAGCATGTTGGGGTGTAAACGAGCCAATGCACTCGCGAGCAGCTTGTAAACATACTCGGTTAAAACCCAGTCAAAGCTCGTACGATAATAAATAAATCCGAGCACGAGTACCAATTTAAGGCTCGTTTAGTAAACAAGTCGAACACGAGTACTCGCCTACTCGGCTCATTGAATAGTTTCATGGGTTCTATTGCCTTCAAAATTGGCGTGCTTGCGACCGAACGACTCGGTCAAAACTTGTTTAAAGCTCACTCAATAAGAAACGAGTCGAACACGAACACCAATATGATGCTCGTTTAATAAACGAGTCGGGCACGAACACTGCACTCGACTCGGCTCGTTTGCACTTCATGTTGCTCCTCCAAAAAAAAACAAAAAAAAAAACCTTCCCCAACCAAAAAAGGGGTAAATTACGTTGAGGCATACTGAGGTTTGGTGAAATTACAGAGAGGTATACCCATATTTGACTAAATACAATGAGGTATATTCCCTAATTACTTTTTGACCGTTGACCAAAGTCAAACTAGTTTTTGAACATAAATACCCCCAATACCTCATTGAAAGTGTTTTAAATAAATTTTTTGTACAACGATTTCCACTTTTTCCCTTTCTATTTAGTTTTTTGATTTTGAGAGGACTGCACCATAAATTAATAAATAGCTCGATTTAACAATTCTCTCATCATGCAAAATCTACTACATAAGTCTAATATTGTGTTTACACCGAAAAAAAGCTATCGATCTAAAGTTATGAGAGTTTGATGCTAATTATATGTCGATCTTGGTAACAAATTTGAGCACGATATGACACAATCAAGAAAAGAAATACGAGCATGCAGTGCAAAGTAAGTGGGAAATTATTGAACAATAATTATTTCTATAAACTTTCAATGAGGTATATTAGGGGTATTTATGTCCAAAAATTAAGTCAACGGTCAAAAAATGATTAGGAAATATACCTTAATATATTTAGTCAAACATGATATACCTCTCTATAATTTCGCCAAACCTCAATATACCTCGGAGTAATTTACCAAAAAAAAATTAAAAAAAATCCCCAACCCTAAACTCTAGAGTCTTGGTACTCCGTAACTCAAGTAGTCAAGGCGCCAAAATAATGAAAAATCCCCAAAGGCCCCAACTAGATATGTAACCAAGAGGATAAGGAAACACAACAGCTAAACTGCTAACTCAAAAACTCACTCTCCACAAAACTAGTCTACAACAATGGCGATTGGAGCTGTTAGCTGTTGTTGGTTATCTGGACTGTCATCCTCAGATGTTGCTCGTTTTTCTCTCTCCTCTCACTGTCTTTTCTCCACCCCACAACCCACTATTCGTTCACTCATTTCCAGAACCGCCATTTGCAAGAATGGCGATGGAGTTCCTAGAAGAGCTTCCAATTCTTCTTCCATGGGAAATAGCTCTAGAGAGGTTAATTTCTAAACCCTTTTCTTTTCTCTCCCGTTGGTTAATTTGATTGTAAAATGTGCTTTGCTGATGTGGTGTAATTTGGGCTGAGGGCTGTATTTTTTCTATTTTGTGTAAATTGGTTAAATTGCATAATTGAAGTTTATAAGTGTATGGAATTTTGTATTGACATTTGGGTTGTTTATTATGATTTCTGAGAAATATGAGATGGGTTTGTGGGAATTGTGTTGGATGTGTGCCTGGCATTAGGTGTATTATTGAATTGGGTAGGTTTTATGTAGTTTGGATTAGTGTGGTTTATATACACAGAAAAAAGTCGAGAAATTTATAGGTTTTGTTGGTTATGGTAGAAGTAGGACTTCAAAAGGTCGAGCATTGGTTGTTGCAAATGTTGGTAAAGTGCACCAAAATTAGTGGCAAGACTCAAAATGTTTACAATGGATTGCACTCATAACAAATTCTGACTAGTTGTGTATTTGATATTTTTCTTATTGCTATTGTCCACTTGAAATTTGCCAAAGAGTACATCTATAGTCTATAGACGGTACAATGACCGAAGAGTTTAGCTACCTCATGGTTGTTCATTGTTCTGGGCAATGTTGCTTAACTATCTGGGGTAAGTGGGGATCTGAGGGCAGACTTGGTGTTTTCAGGCATTTTCGGTTTGAATTTTTGGTCTAGTTTTTAAGTGTAAAGTGTCATGGCATATGAACTACTTTTTCTTAAAGTGGTGGATTTGAGTAACATAGCTTCAAGGTATAAGTTTGTCAAGTGAGTAACCAAGAGCAACTAAACTACCAAATATTTTCGGGCTTCACTATAGGAACTACCGTTGTCTCTTATCTACAAATGAGGAGGGGGAATTAAGGACAATGGATGAAAAACTAATCACGGGGTGGTGAAAGAAATGTGAAGAAATGCAAACATAACCTAAGGGGTGGTTTGGAAAGAAGGTTGTCATTTGAGGTGGTTCTGTGGAAGTTCATACACTTCAAGGTGGTTTTGGACAGAAACCCTTAACTTTATTAAAAAGTTGGAGAAAAGTTGGCCTTGTCACAATTGGAAAGAACCTCTGTGGTATGCAGTAAAATGGTGTGCTTTATTATGCATCCTACTTCCCAATTCCCAGGGCCTTTTGTTAAGTCCAGTATCCCACCTTACTACAGAATAAGGTCCTTTGTGATTTCTGTTTACCTTAATATGTTGATAATATCTTTTTCATGCGCTAAATAATAAGAGTGTGAGAAAATAGACAAAATAGAGGGTTTCTATTTCATAATTAGGACAATGATGGCATAACTAATAAGGTGCTGCACTACTGCTTGTACCGCGCTTTTTCAATGTGTTATAGAAAGGGCCAGTACTCCATGTTGGTGCTGAATTTAGTCCTGAATGAAAATGGTGGCTGAGCTGCATGTTCCTTGCCATATAATAATAAGTACATTTGTCAGCATACACCCCTGTCCCTTACAAAAGAATGGGGGGGGGGGGAAGGGGAAACAGAATCATCATCATTGCAAAGTCATGATATGAAAAGAAAACAAAAACAAAGTTGCTTGCAGAGTCGTTATGGGTTTTGGACTCTAAATCATATATTTATACGAGAGGAATTGGCTATAGGAGATAATTAATTGGTGAATTCTACAGTACATCAAGTATATCTCTTGAAAGTTCTTTTGTTTGCTCTAATGTCATACTTTGCATTGAGCAATGCTCTCAAAAAGCAAAATATATCTTACATTACAATGCACGTGGTGCCTGCTTTTTACAAGTTACTGGTATGCAACCAAGTCTTGCTTGAAGCTTATGTATCCTTCATTAGAAAGACGTGGTGTGCAACCAAGTCTTGGGTCCTTCCACGAAAAATCTATATTATAAATATTAATATGGTGATGAAAGTGTTCTGCTAAAATTGTAATCTTAATTAGTGCTGTGCTCATCCAGGGAGATGTTATCTCTCATAAGAAGTTCTTTGGGAAGCCAAAAGATGAAAAACCTTTCTCACATAATGGCAGTGAGAAGAAAGACGTGGGACGATCGCAATCAACAGCCTTTCAGTCACTTGTCATGCCAAGGAAAGACAAGAAAGGGTTTGCATATGAGTTGAAGGAGCAGCAGGTATTTTTCCTTCTGTTAATGCCATTTTGTCTTGTAGCATGAAACTACTAAGTAAATCTCACAGTTAGTCTGCTCCATTGGAGGTAACAGATTTGTATTTCAACACTAGTTCGTTGTGGGTGATAGACTGATAATTATAGGTACAATAGTGGCAATCTAAGCAAAACGTTACTGTATCTAGTAGTTGAATATGTATTGGTGTTGCTTCCAAGATGTGCTGAATACTTCTGTTTTGTCTATATCATCTGACATCTGTAAGGTATGCGCATTTAAATGTTATTGTCAGTTACTTTAGGGGGCCCAGACTTGTAAGTTTTCAATGCAAGAACTCTAGATGCAGGTGACTTATATTTTGAATGAATGGTACTGTAGTAGCAACCATATTAACAGTTAACAATCTAAGCACATCCTTAGTATAACCAATTCAAAAAATTAGGTGTTATGTCTAATTTTCTATCAAGGATTTGCTTTTATTTTAGCTCTGATTGGCTTTTGTTTGTCTTTTAATTCTTGCAATATTTTTTTTGGGATGACATCATGAGTTAAGTAGTATTTGATTTGATATTTGCGAAGGAACTGAATTTGGTTTTGGCAATATTTCCCTAGCCAGAGAGATTCTCCATCAAATATAGATGATGCTCTTTTTCTTCCATTGTTTGTCATCGGGCCTCAGATTTGTGGATTTTAGTTCATAGGGGCTCTAGATGAGAGAAGCTGCATACTCAAGCAGCTGGGAGTGGCCCTTTTCTAGCCTTATCTGGCCAGTGGAAGTTTGTCAATAAGTTTAAGGGAAAATTTAGAGCCCTTTTTTTCAGCAGTTTTAACTCAGTCACTTGTTGTGGGAAGGGTTTTACATTGTTGTGTTCTACGTTTGAAAAAATTCAAACTGGGCTACGTTTGAAAAAATTCAAACTGGGTCTACGTCAATTATGCATTCTCCGATGTTGAATGTTTGGAGAATTGCTTTTTTGGTCAAACATGTAAGCGAATTTCATTACCGAAGTTCAAGATATAACAAAAACCTTATGACCCTTGTCCCTCCTTACATCGATCCTCAAAGTAGGCAAAATTAATAGTGTCACCTGATACAAATGACACTCTGCATTTGCTGACACCAAAGCCTGTTGGCATTTGTGTAACTGTCCTTAACTCGCAAAAAAAAAACTGAGCTGAATCTTCATTTCATATCCGTTTCGTCTCAAAGTTACAGCAGGGTCAGATTAAAATTGTCTAAAGACCAGATATTTTCTATCTTTCTACACATGATAATGCACGCAGTAAGTGCAGGTCTACAGATTTGCTTCTTTTCTGAGATACCAGCAATGTTTTTCAATCCCCAAAGGAATAATGCCAGCCCAATCAATCTGAAGGAGGGGAGGAAAGTGCATAGAGGTACAAACCTGTTTTGGGAGTTTTGGATAGCTGTAGGTGTGGAGATAGAGCCATATAGTATGCTTAGACTTAAGAAGGTAGTTAGGATGGAGAGGTTCGTTTTGTATGAGCAGTTGAATTTCGCAATCCTGGAGTGGACATAATACTGAAATTTGGAGGTTCTAATTAGCCCCTTTGTTGTTTAGGGTGCACTAAATTTCCTGAATCTACCATTTATGAGTCTCTTTACACCATTTCAGGGCAGAGGGTTTTATAACAACTATTGCTGCTACTTTTGGTAACCTCCTTATATCATTCTCCATGGGAGCCGAGGGATCAAAAGAGAAAAAAAACTTGGAAGCTTTTTGGTCATTGAAGCAGTTCAATATATTAATTTTTTTCCTCTTTGAACTTGAATTATCTCTGTTTCTGCATTTAAATTTACATTTTGGTCAATTCAACTTCCACGCATTATATGTATACCATTATGACCTAGAGCCGCTGGCTATTTGTTAGGGTTAGTATGCCATGTCAACGAATTAAAATCCCATGTAAGCTCCCAAACATGGATATAAAAAACAACTAGATATGACGATGACTAGTAGATGCTTGAAAGAAAGGAAAATGGATCTGAGAGTCAGCAATGAATTGAATCCAAGACCTCATAAGATGCTTGGATATAAAGCAGCTAACAACCTGTTGAAACCAAAGTTTATGTCTTTAGGAAACAGCTGAAATTTAAATTTAACCGAATATCTTCTTGTTTAACTAGCATGAAATATTTGTTAATCTTAGAAATTGTTTTCAGGCTGAGGTGGGCAATCTTCAAGATGCAGCCTTTCTGAATGCTGTTGTGAAGGTATCAAATTTCTTATTCGTTTCACAATTTTGACTTTGATGGGACAAATCCTGTTGGATGTCACTTATTCAACATTTGTGTTATTCAAAAAACAAAACCTTATTCAGCATTCGCACCTTATTATTTCTTGAACGTTTGTTGAAAACAATCACCATTTATGCAATCGTTTTTCACATCTGCTGTATATTGTTCAATTTACGAAGTTCTACTGGGTGCTTGTATTGATGAAGCAGAAAACATAAACCGCATGCTATAAGTTGCTCATCATTCTAGTTGCTTTATTTTGCTAGGTGTACTGTACACATACGGCACCTGATTATTCCCTTCCATGGCAAAAGCAAAGGCAATATACTAGTACTGGAAGGTAGGTTTTGTGCTTTTGATAGCTGACAGTTCCAACACCCTTGCTAATTCTTATTTTAACAATATGAGTTGGGGAAATGCAGTGCTTTCATGATAGGGGAGGGAAAGCTCTTGACAAATGCACATTGTGTTGAACATCATACACAGGTGAGCCTAAATTAGTATGATACTGGGAGTGGCTTCACTGCTTACTATGTTTTTAGGCTCTTTTGAATATTGCTTTGGAGATATGTTGACTTTGTCTACCAACAAGGGCATATACTACATTCATACCGAGTTTACTATTTAACCGATGGCTATATAGTATATACTGGTTTTTATCTCGAATTTGGGAGTGAAAATGTCAGCACTCTCAAATTTATGGGCCTGATTATATCTATGCAATTTATTTGCTAACTTAAACAAGTATTCAGTGATGTTTATATCCATCTCCTGGACATTTCCTGCTCCTGTACTTTTAGAAGATGCCTTCACGCCATCTTCGCTTCATGCCATATCTATTAGCTGTTTTTATTTAACCTAGGGTGTAGGCCACTAGGACTTACCACAATGGATTAGACAGACACGCTGAACTCATGACAGGTGCTGATGAAGTGGAACTTTTCAGCCCTATGGTAGCCTGCATAAGCTGTGATATTACAAGGCTTATTGATGCAGATTACAAGAAAAGTTGAGCCTAGTTGATGCAGAAGCTTCAATTTAAAGCTAGCGTAGTTGTAACCATGTTAAAGATTTGGACTTTGGAGTGTACTAGATGAAACATCCGTGTATAAGATAAATAGAAGCTGGAGGCATAATGTATCTAGTATCGTTGCGAAGAAGAGCTCATTTTAGAATTTAAGTTGGTTTTGACTGAGATTTAGAATACTCATCCTTAATCATACATATGACTCCCCTTCCCTGGTAATTATGGAGCACTTCAGGTACTCATTGACATCGGCCTCTTTCTAATGGCTTTTGATTTTTCTGCTATCTAGAGAAAGTGACTATACTTGGTTTATATTCTTGGACATCCATCGCTCTGTTTATTCCTTTGCGTAGATATTTTTCATCCTTGTTGAAACATGTATACTAGGGGCATCTAATACTAATAGTATCTTGTTTGTATGATATAATAGGGCTATTTCGGGTCCCATATGTATGCTAGGGACATTCCCTCACATTTGCATTTAAGTTCTGTGAGCTCATGCTCATCATGTGGTTTGGTGAAATGCGTAGTTGAGTTTATATGGATTATGGTACCTTGATATGGATAGAAGGGAAAGGGATACCCATACACCCTGTGTAATATACACCCTCTTGTCTCCTGTGAGTGGGAGGACAAATTTGCCCCTTGCTCCTTGGGATTTCAGGGGGTAATATGGGTATGGTGAAAATGGGGGAAAAGGAGGGAGATGAGAGAGATAGACACAAAAAAAGGGGGACAAGGAAGTGTATATTACACAAGGTGTATGGCTAACTTAGTTGGGATAGAAGGGGTGTTCTCTGTGTCCTGCATGTTTAGAAGTGACATAGGCACTGTGCTTTTTACAGAGGTATCACCAATGCATCAGAGCCATAACTGTTCGCGGAATGGTTTGCATATTCAAACACAATTTGACTCTTTTTTGTAACTTGGCATCAATGCTCAATGATAAAATTTAGTTAAAGTCACTCGAAAGTAAAACGCTAAAGCATTCACTGAAGCCTTCTTTGCTTAGTCCTCTTAGTCCTTGGCTGTCCTATTTATGGTGCTAATTCATTGTTGAACAGTTATTTAGCATTTTCTGTAATCCAGGTGAAAGTCAAGAGAAGGGGAGATGACAAAAAATATGTTGCCAAGGTACAAATAAGGCTCTGCCTATAAGGTTCTTCTTTCCCGACATTTTAGTTTCTACATCAGTTTTTGTTGCCCATTTTATCAATTTCATCGAAATTATTTCCTAGTCCACTCAGCTTGTGAAATGAATTGTTTAACTCTTTTGTATTGGAATATTGGATATATCTTCAAGTCGTTATGTACAAAGACATGATAAAACTTCATAAATGCATGGTTCAGGAGTCAAGGTTCCCCCTTACTAGTTTTACGCTTAGCAGGTGTGACAAATTTAGTATCATAATTAGAGAGGTAAGACATGTGATGCATAACTGAGTAAACAATAAAATGCAGTGAGATAAAGAGCTACCACAACAACAGAGTGTTCAAGAGTGGGGCGTAGAGAACATGCAATGAGTCAATGAGATACTAAGTGAAAGCCTTTGTTTAATCATACTGCGTACAATTCATATACTAAGTGAAATGGTGGAGGACAAGCTTTCTGCATGACAGGAGGGCATTGCATAGGCAGCTAAGATTATATGGCAATTGGTAAGTAGGAGCTGGTAAAAGTTAAGACTCTGTAAAGCGTTGATCTTTTGTCCAATGTAGACTTCTGTGGTTATTTGAAAGAAAAATAAATAAATCTGGCATCATGATTTTAACCTCCAGAATAAATGGTGTATGACAAGACTTGATTGTAATTTACTGACATTACTTTTCAGTATCTTCTGTGCTTAGATCTTTCGCGCCTTGGGTATTGTTGTTTAACACTGTAAGAGTTGGAATTCTACCCAAGAGTGAAACCTTAATTCTAATCGCTTGCTTTCTGCATGGCATTGGGCGATTATTAGACATTGGTTAAATTTCAGAAACTTGTTTCTTGGTTAATTTTGTGTACAGGTTTTGGCTAGAGGTGTTGATTGTGATGTAGCTTTGCTTTCTGTGGAAAGTGAGGAGTTCTGGAAGGGAGCCGAGTCACTGCGATTCGGGCGGCTGCCTCATCTTCAGGTATCCTTTGTTTTACAATTTATTGAGTGCTGAAATATATTTTAGGCTAAAAAGCCCGCATGAACACAGTTGTGGAGGAACATGTATATGTTTTTATTACTCTGACATTACTTAATAGTAGAAGTTGACATGCTAGACTACTTGGACTCTTCGTTTCCAAGGGAAATACCCATTTCTGACCCTGGGATAAGAGATGTCAGTTTGACACAAAGACCAAAAACCGATGGTCTAAAAAAACCCTCTTTATCTGAGAAACCCAGTAACCGATGGTCTCTGAACCGGTAGTCAACAGTCATACCTTGTGTCCAAGGCTCCAAGTTTGAGATATGTAGAAGACACATATTTAGACTAGGCCCATTACGTGTGTAAACTGTATTATTGGTCGAATTATAGTGTAACCCAACATTTGATCCTTATTAGCTATATGAGTGTGATTTATACAAAAAGAGCCCTTTTCAGGCAGAAGTGAGAAAACAAAGGGCTCAAAAGGTTTGGTTAACGTGCGACTTTTTTCCTAGGCTATGCGAGATAACATGTAGACTCAGACTCTGACTATAAACTTGATGAGCAAGAGAAGCCCCCGTTTGTTGTTACTGTAAACAATTTTTCTTTGGGTAATTACTTTCATTGCCAACAAAACCAACAAGTACAAGAAGACAGTTTACAACTGTTACCTCCCTTAAAGTAATCGGCAAAGTTTTTTCTTTGGTTAAAAATTGACTATTTTCTGATTGAAGCATACTAATAACCTCTGATTAGATCCTTTCAATTTGAGATCCCCATACGGCATATTGTGGTTGCTCTAAGATTTCCTCAGATATAGGATTATTTGGATTGATTGTAAATTGTAGTCATTGCTTGGCAATCATAGTACTAAGTTACTAACTAATATATGTTGAAAATGATCGTAAAATGGAGGATATAATAGAAAATAAAAATACTTAATAAAATAATGATGAAAGTAATATGAAGATTTAATTCATAATCATGTCTGGAAAGTAATAGAGGCTACCAATCAGGCAATAAGTAAAGGTAAAATGCGTTGCGTTTAGTAATGTAACTACCATAGCGTCCATTACAGACATGATTGTCTTCTGATCTCTACGAAGCGATGAAATGCGCAGTGGGGAGCTCGAAACCCACTAAGTTATGTATCGGTCTTTTTTTTTGGTCCCCAGTAGTCCGCTACAATTTTGCATCTCCGGCTACCAATAGAGTTACAATAGCATCTAGAATGTGCGGAAAAGAGTATGACATAACAAATTACTGTGTTGCTCCAAAATGTAACTGCAAATTAATTGTGATGTTTCTGTTTAATGGACAGGATGCAGTCACTGTGGTAGGATATCCCCTTGGAGGAGATACAATTTCTGTGACAAAGGGGGTCGTCTCAAGGATAGAGGTTTGGACTGTAATTTTTTTTTTGGTGGATTGCATTTTATCTTTCATATCTAGTTATGCCCATCTTTCTGGGTGTCTTGTGCTGGTTTTGCATCCTGATGGCTAGTTCTAAGCCATATACCCCAGTTGAGATGAATACATAACATAATTCATTAATATATAAATTAAATAGTTGACACACCTGTGATGAAAAAGTATAGCTTCTTAGACTTTAACAGATCTCAAACTGTTTAAACCAAAAATGAAATAGCGCATTTGAAGCTTAATCTGTGGCAAAGTTGGATTATTATTTTCGATTTTGAAGTGATTTTCTTTTTCCGTAGTTTTTGCTTCATTCTAAAAGAAATTATGAGTCACATGTTTGACAAATTGCTAAGTGATAGTACCATGATCCAAAACACAAGTACCAGGTGGGAGATGAGAAAATAATTATAGACTGCCGTGTAGCCATTTTGTTCTTGTAAACTTTTATGCAAATGGTTTCCTTTGTTAATGCCATTTTAAATGCCTCTTTGATTTACTTTTGGTTAAGTCTTTGGGAATGTGTAAATATGTGAAGTGTTATGGTTTGGCAAAAAGTTGGTGTACAAGGTCTTTGATTTACTGTCCACCTTTTGTACTGTCAAAATTTACAAGTAAGATACAAATCCTTGGGCTTCATCCTTCAGCAGTGAATACATGCCTGCAAATCTATTAGGGCAGAAAATTAACTTGGCCTTATATTAATATATTCAGAATAGAAAATTCCAGATTTGTCAATGTGAGAGCTACGAAGTAATCCTTTCTTGCTATCTGTTATATGGTGCTATTGTTGTCTGCTCTGCGAATTATTGAATGCAAACATGCCAAAGTTCAAGTTCATTTATGATTTCAGGTTACATCATATGCTCATGGATCATCAGATTTGCTAGGCATTCAAATTGATGCTGCGATAAATCCTGGTTAGTGTATTATTGCAGCCTGACATTTAGTCCTTTCTGTATCTCTCTAAAACCTATTGTGGTCGTTTTACACTATCTTGGAGCATTGAAAAAAACAAAATCCTTGTTATTTGAAATAAGTTGTTGTCTTCTCTTTGCTTTACTCTAACACTAGTCAGGTTTTAGGTAACAGCGGAGGCCCTGCATTCAATGACCAGGGGGAGTGCATTGGGGTAGCATTTCAGGTACACTTTTGCTTGCATATTGTCAGGCAGGATATTTCAAGTACATTATCCATTATGTAGTTGACATATACTGATTTAAATGCGATGGAACAGACCTGCAAACTTCATAGTTTTCTGTGCTCAATTTTTTAAATTTAAATCTCAATTTCTATGCTGCATTTGTCATTAATTACTTCTTAGAAGCCAGCCTTTCTTATGTGTGTTTTGGTTCTTTGCCCAATTGCCCTGATTAATGTAGTTATCTAACAATTGAGGTTTGATGGTAGGTGCTTAGATCAGAAGATACAGAGAATATAGGATATGTCATTCCAACTACAGTAGTGTCTCATTTCTTGACAGACTATGAGAGGAATGGAAAGTACACAGGTAATGACTAATGAAACCTTTATTGGTAGTTGAGTCGTAATCTTTAGTTCCTTGGCAGTTTGTGACCTTTTTATTTTAAGTATATTGTTGTATTTTTAACATTACATTCCATATTGCCTCATGCTTTGAAAGATGTAGAAATGAAGTTATTGAATACTTTTCATAGTCAAAAGTATTGCAAAAACTAATAGTCGTATACATTTGGTTAAGTCTTTGGGAATGTATAAATATGTGAAGTGTTATGGTTTTGCAAAAAGTCATTAAATGTGTGAAGTGTTATTTAAATTGTAATGTAATAAACTTCTGTAAGAGAACTGGTTATTTTTGCTGCAAACCTGGAATGCATGCTTTTAATTGAATAAAATGGCATAATGACATTGAAGGAACGATGCATCTGTTAAGTGCGTTGGTTTAATTGAATGAATGATAACATGTTTGAATGGATGGACTTTTAGGTTTCCCTTGCCTTGGGGTATTGTTGCAAAAGTTGGAGAATCCAGCTCTGCGCTCCTGCTTGAAAGTACCATCTAATGAGGTTTGCTTTCATATACAGTTACTGGAGAATCACTTTAATGAGGATCATGAAGCCAAATATTGTTTTTATTTCCTTAAATGTGTCATTTTATCACATATTTCTTGAGTCAATATGCACATTCATACATAGCGACACCCTGTGGAATATATTTCATTAACAATTGGAGCGGTCCTAGCATGTAAAGATGTGATAATTTCACTAGAGTAAATATGGTGTTCCTGGTTATATAATATCAGCTTGTCAAGAACACAATTTTGGTACTCTTTTGACATTGTTAAATATCAATTTCAGGGAGTGCTTGTTCGCAGAGTGGAACCTACTTCTGATGCACATAGTGTCTTGAAGGAGGTAAGCTTTCTCTTTTGATGGATGGCTCCTGGCTGCCAATTATGTCGGAACACATGCTTATCTGTTTTACATGTATATTGAATAAAGACATTGAGAATGCAAAGCATGGAAGAAGGCCTAGTTTTTCCAAGGAAGAGTTGATGTGACAAAAGTTGATTACTGAGCTTAAAATAACATGCATTAACGCTGCTACTGACAGGTAATTCTGTTCTCCAGGGGGACGTGATTGTGAGTTTTGATGGTGTCCAAGTTGGCTGCGAAGGGACGGTGCCATACCAATCAACTGAGCGGATTGCGTTCCGCTATCTCATAAGTCAAAAGTAATTTTACTTATCCTTGTGAGAACATACTTTAATTGGATATATGGCTAAACATTTGCTAGACCATTGTCTGTATGCTGAAAATAATCCCAACCGGCAACTTAGCATTGTTGAATCTACATCCCTATTGACACTTTTGTAACAAAATCCACCTAAATAATCCCAACCGGCAAATTAGCATTGTTGAATCTACATCCCTATTGACACTTTTGTAACAAAATCCACCTAAATAATCCCAACCGGAAAATATAGTTGAAAGTAAATATTTTAATACGAAGAACCAAAGAAAGAGCTGCACGCTAATATATTTCCAATTTCATGAGCTGAACAAAATTTATCAGAGACTCACACTTACTGCATGTAAATTCCTAATTAACTCCCTCCGTGACATATGAGAGAATGCTCTTCCCTTACCTCTCCTCAACTCTCATCTATCTTTATCAAAGGTACTTGAGAGAGCCATGAGAGGGCTGGTATAAAAGAAAATTATTCGAGAATAAATTGATTTTTATATATTTTTCAACAACTCAAAATATACTTGCAACTGTGTTCCCAATTTTATCCTTGTCTTTGTAAACTGTCCGGGAAAAATACCCTGTGAATTTTCTAGTACCAGTGGACCTTGGTACAAGAAACCACAAAGCATTAATGGTCAACGGTTGTTGGCTGTTAATTTGCTAGTTGGGAGATATTTCTACGTATGGGCAATAATCAATATTATTTCTACCTAATTTACCAATCAAAACTTCTAAGTATCTCCCAACTAATTGTTTTGTCGATAAAAGCTACTAGATCATGATGTTCGTATAAAGGCATGTACAGATGTAGTGTTTTAAGACACTGGGTATTGGATTGGATCAACTACTAGGCATAAATATTAGTACTAGCTTGGCCCTGTACACTTCTTCTGCAGTTCTGCCCATGTGCCTCCAAATGCACTCAGATCGTGCATGCTACATGACAAAGCACATAGCTTTGTCATGACTCGTGACTTCGCATCTAGATATTGTTTTGTGAAGTGCAGGATGTTGTAATGTGGTCTGCTTGATCCCTTCTAGTTAGTTCTGTTATCCCTTGTGGTTTACGTGAATAAGAAGTATAATAGATATTCATACTCCTTTTAGGTTTTTCCTTAAATAACCTGGAAAGGATGCCGATTTTCCCATTCATATCCCTACTAGAATTTCGCCTGTTATTGGGAACCTGACTATAGGGATGCCTAGTCACTGTCCCCCGACAGGGTGGAGTTAAACTCCCTTATCTGTCAGGAGATAATAAAGGGCCTCCCGCCTCCTATTGGAAATATATAGATTCCTTTAGAACCTCTTGGAGATAGAAACCATTGAGGCATTGACCCTCAGTGACTTGCTTTTTGTGTCTTACATTCTGATCAATTGTTTAAGACGTTAACATTTTGGTATAGATTTTCAGGTGATATTGTAGAGCTTGGTATCATCAGAGATGGAGCTCTCATGAAGGTTCAGACAGTCTTAAATCCACGTGTCCACTTGGTATGCTGTTAGACAACATATCCTTTGAAAATGATTTTTCAGGAACTTCTTGAATTGTTACAAGAAATTGCTTTTAAAATTTTAATAATATGACTCATTGTTTTGAAATTTCAAGGTACCTTATCACATTGAAGGAGGTCAGCCTTCATACTTGATTATTGCTGGATTGGTGTTCACCCCTCTTTCAGAACCACTTATAGAGTAAGATGCCCTCGTGTTTGTTTGTTTGGCTTTCTTCTAAATTGTAGATTGTGTCGCTTTCCTACTATCACTGAATTGCTAATGAGCCAATATTTTCCCTGGTCGGACAGAGAGGAATGTGAAGATACTCTAGGGGTGAGTGGATTGATATAATAATTTGAAAAATACTAAATTTTTGTAAAATCCTCAGTTGCTTTTAGTGCTATTGGAAATCTAAAACAATGACGAGCTTCATTTCCTTTTACCAGCTGAAACTATTGACAAAGGCAAGGTATTCTTCGGCACAATTCAAAGGAGAACAAATTGTGATCCTATCGCAGGTAGCTGCTTCATAATTCTAATCAAATTTTTGTATGAAACGTCTCATATAATTTGGAACTTGGATGCCAAGCGTATATATGTTTAATTGGAGTTGTTGAAGATGATAATGAGTAATGACCTTTTATGCATGGTGCCTACGTAGCAAAAAGACACCCTTTCTAACCGAGGAAATTTAAGTAGAATTTATCCATTTTCTTGACAACAAGAATTGTAAAATGTTACACTTGGATGGAAACCTTTATGCTTTATCTTATTAAGCCTTAACTGACTACTGTTGTGCTAGGTCCTGGCAAATGAAGTAAACATTGGATATGAAGATATGAGCAATCAACAGGCAAGTTCTCTGTTAAACTGTTCGATATTTTATTTTGGTCCTTGGCATGGATTCATTCAACGTGCAAGATTTTTGTTTCTAACAGTTTTTTAAACTATAGGTTTTAAAGCTGAACGGGACACGTATCAAGAACATTCATCACCTAGCTCATCTTATTGATTGTAAGGGCTCAAATTTCATGCTTAGTTGCAGTTCATGTTTATAGTAGTGAGCCTTATCCTTTGGTTTCTTCATTGGCTTTCTTTCCCAGCTTGCAAAGACAAGTATCTCGTTTTCGAGTTTGAAGATAATTACCTTGTTGTGTTGGAGAGGGAAGTAGCTACAGGTGTCTCATCTTGCATTTTGAAAGATTATGGGATTCCTTCCGAAAGATCTTCTGATCTCATGGAGCCATATTTGGATGCTCAAGGAGATCCTAATGCTGTCGACAAGGATTTTGGGGATAGCCCGGTTTCAAACTTAGAACTTGGATTTGATGGGCTCGTATGGGCGTGATCATAGTTAGTATTACGATCAATTTCACCTAATTATCCACCACTTGAGCATGGGCTAATGTTACACAAGGTTGAATCAAGCTACCACATGACCTTGACAAAGCCTCCTCGGCTGTACGACATTTGTCAGGAAAAAACACGCCGTCAGCCAATTACTCTGCCCCAAATTTTGAGAGTTTTGGGGGAGAGTGGCAAATTGAGGTAGTTCACAGCATCCATGTACATATGTACTGTAATCATATTGTTGTAATCACTATAGATATAGAATGCATTGATATTTTCATTTTTCAAAGGTTCAGGTCAATTATATGTCAATGTATTATGGCTGGTGAAACAAATTTGCCAATTTTTTAAGCCAAGAGTACATGTGGTTTCAATTCAAATAACAATTGGTAGGATTGCAAAAATGACCATTTTTCTTAGTGCATACTGTACATTTCTACTGTTCTACATATTGGCCAACCACATTATCAGGTCTTCACTGTACTCTTCACCCCTAGTCCAGAAGATTTGAGTCAGGCTTCTTTTTTGTTGACCATTTATTGTGCCCAGGAGACTTGGGTCACTGGAATTATGAGTTACACTTAACTTTTCAAAATCTGCTCGTCTTGTATGGTAGCTAAAAGTACCATAGTTCGAAAATGTACTCTAACTTTTAGTAGTCCAGAGTTATGTGTTGCACGAAAAGCATGTTACATGTTTACAATATTTTTAAGGCAAATTAGCCGTCAATAATCCGAAGTTTAGCCCATCAACCACAAATAATCCCAAGTTTAATTTCAGCTTCAAATACTCCGAAGTATGGACCCATCCGCCCAAAACGCTTTAGATGAAACGGCGTTAGGATTTCCGTTAACCGCCATTAAATTTCCACCCAAAACCCCATTTTCCATCCTCCCTCTCTCTCCTCTTCATCTTCAATCTTTTTCACCTTCAACCTCTTTCAAATTCAAAGATACTAAAACACCCATCAAGATATCAGAGCAAAAAAAATTCTGTCACCCAAAAGAATAAAATTTCATATGCCAAACAAATGGAAAGCAGTACAGAGGAAAACACAAAGTTATTTCACAATTTTTAGAATTTCTCGGCTTAGTTGTGCTGATTGTTGAATGTTGATTGGATGGAGAGCAATTGAAATAAGAAATTGAGCGTTATCACAAAATTTCAATACCATTGGAACTTGAGAATGAAAAGTTGAGAGAACCCCAATTCAGCTAGGTCCTCATAATTACCATCTTGAAGATGAAGGAGGCCCAAAGTATAAAAATCAAAGTGAAAATTATGAGCTAACTCTCAGTGAAGCCGTCAATAGAAATGATAGATGGAGAGAGAGAGAAAAGGATAAAAGAGGATCAATTCATTCTGGGTTTTGGATATATTATTTTGTGGGTAAAAGCTTCCCAACAATGGTGGCAAAAACTTCTCAACAATAGTGGAAGGGAACTGGACCTTTTGAGAGAGAGAAAAATGGGGGATTGGGGTTAAAAAGGTTAACAGAGTTGTAACACCGTTAGTCATCTTTATTTAAAGCATTTTGGGTGGGTGGGTGTTAACTTCGGAATATTTGAAGCTGAAATCAAACTTTGGATTATTAGCGGTTGATGGGCCAAATTTCGGATTATTAACAGCCAATTTTCCTTTTTTTAAACAAAAGTACTTCTTGTTCAAAAAGTATCATTGGCGGCACGGTAAGCGGTTTGTACAACTCAGTAAGGATTCTATGTCCCACTTTGTGCGCCATTTCCTGTATCACTTCCTTATATATTTGACACAGCTTTTAAATTTAATTTTTTATTAAATTGTGATGCATGACAAAATCACAAAATGTCAAGTTATGATTGGCACATATAATAATACACCGGTACTTAAAGGGAGACAAATGATCTGCATTGTGTACTACCAGTCTGCCACCCTCTATGAGGTTTCAGTGTGTTTTCTCGAAATCTCAGCACACTTGATCGAGTGGAATTTTCCCCAGTTATGTATAATGGAGTATATAAGTGAAACATGAGAATATGGGATTACAAGTTTACAACTAATTCATATCTGTTACAAATCAATGTGCAACATACCAACATATTATTATTTTTTTGATAGCGGGACGGAAGTTTTATTACGTAGCTAAAAAGTTACACATATCTAAATTTATCAGATCAACAAACAACTCTGACATATCTTCCAACCAAATTCTATCAAGACAAGAATAAGGTTGGTGTTTTACAATAATATAAGCTATCATATTACCCTTCCTACGTACAAACGACCAAGATAACATACCAAAATTAAAACACCTGAGCTTGAAATATAACCCATTTGACATGAATCTGACATTCTAAATATAATTTTTAAATTAATGTGAACAAAAGAAAAAGTTTAAATAAGTGAGTTGATGTCATTGGCGATATTTTGGGCATCCATAGCAGCTCCATAAAGTCCTCTCCTTGCAAGACCAGCACAGTACAAGCCCTTTTTGCCCTTCCAGTGATTTGGGAAACTGGGCTTTGGCAGTCCATCCTCATTCAAAAGGTATTCATCTCCCTGCATTTCCAAATGTCAAGCCCATATGTTAAGCCCGGCCCATCGATGATGCAATGCAATTAGAGCTGTCAAATAGGTCAGGTCGTGTCGTGTTCGTGTTCGTGTTCGTGTCAAGATTAAACGGGTCGAAAATCCCTTGACCCAAACCTAACCCATTTATTAATCGTGTCGGAAATCCTTGACTTGCACCTGACCTGTTTAATAATCGTGTTACCCGCTAATGACCCGTTAACCCGTTTATCTTTATTTATTTTCTAAACTAATTGAAATATGAGAAAAACATAAAAATTTACCTAAAAATTTAAGTCTTAAGCATATATAATGTACATTAAATAGCTTAAAACTATTAAAATGTTCAAGATAGTTGAGATTCTATCAATTTATTTAGTTGTGCCAAATTATTTGAACTTAACATTTGACTATTTAAATTAAACGGGTCGTAAGCAGGTTGCTTTCGTGTCGGAAATCTCAACCTTAACCTAACCCATTTAACTAAACGTGTTACTCGTGTCGACCCATTTAATTAAACTGGTCGACACCTCTCAACACTAACCCGCTACGTTCGTGTCCGGTTCGTGTCGTGTTGTCGTGTCGTGTCAGCTTTTGACAGCTCTAAATGCAACCATCATTATTCATTCTTACTCAGTTTTTACCCGCTCTTATACATGCTTTTGTGTTATTATCGCTTTGTATTTTGAATGTTGGGGTTATGTTCGCCTCTTGAAGGAAACGACGAGAATAATATTTTAAAAATGTCTTTTATGAGACCGCCTCGACGCGAGACCACTTCTATAGTCAAGCATGACGTCAACACGTTAAGGCCGTCTTATATATATATATATATATATATATATATATATATATATATATATATATATATATATATATATATATATATATATATATATATATATATATATATATATATATATGAGTTTGTGTGCTAATCTATACTCTACAAGACTACAATCCCTGGCTTGTAAAACATTGTTTGCAGAGAAATTTGACTAAACTATATAAATTTAAAAAGAATTAAAAAAAAGGGCTTGGTTTGGTTGGTGCGTAACCTACGTGAAAATGATGCATAAGAAACGTTAGAAGACCACTTTGTTTAGGAGCTGAAGACTTGTCAACTTTTCTTTTGCTTGTCAACTAAAGACTTAGCTTGTCAATTGTGTACGTAGAGACCAAGTTAAAACACTTCACCGGCAGCGTCAAAAGTAATCACTTCAATAAAGGTTTCACTTTGTTTTATTATTATAGTTCCTTTTTGTCCATAGCTTTACCTTAAATTGTTGAGTACCAAAGTCTAATTGTTTTGTACAATATCTTGGGTGAAAAGTGACTCATAACACTCTATATATAAGTGACTTCTATCTGTAATTTTAAAAAGATGACCCCAAAACTATTTAAACTTTCTTTTAGTTATATTAAATTTATGGGATAATTGTGAGTTTCTTTATTATTGTTTTAGAACTAGACTATCACAATCACCTGAGTTTAGACTAAAGATGTTCACAAGGTCATTTTAAAATTTTCTCATGGTAAGACATTCAAAAGTAATACTTTTATTTAAAATGTAACATTTTTCTTACATTTGTAAGTCCACAATTAATACTTTTGGTTAAAAATGTAACAATCGTCCATAATAAAACGTTCTTAGATGAGTTTTTGTGCAAAAGCGCTTTGTGTCGGAATTGATTATAATGCATTGTGGAGTGCGTATTTGTTGACACTCGATACCAGTTGTGAGAATACTTTTTTTGAGGTTTGAGCTGTTTGTTATCATGTAGAGCTTCCCTAGCACATTTGCTTTTTCCAGGTAATCCCAATTTGTCGATTTCAATTTCGATTGAACTTTAATTTATGAGTTACTCATACTAACTTTCAAACTAATTAAAGCATTTAGAAATTAGAAGTAGTAATAATAAGAAGAAACAGATGAGATCATCACCTGAAGCCAGTGACTAGTAGAGCGTCGAAAGCCAGTGGCAAAAATAATAGCATCAAAAGCAAAACGTCTCCCATCCTCCAACAACACATCATTGCCTCTAATGCTTGTCAGTGCCGGCAAAACCTGTCAATAAAACATACCATTTAAATACACTTTTAAACTATATATCAAAGTATATATTAATTCTAATGGTATTTCAAATGAAAATTTACATGAATTAAATAATGAAATTATCATCGAGTACTATAACCAACTTTTCCTTAAAAATATTAAAACGTACACCAACCTCTCCTTTTATGCATGTAAATAAAAGCTACGATTATGGTGAGCCTATATATATATCACAATATATATATTGCTAACTATCATCACTCATTAGCTTATTACGTAAAACTTCAAACACTTCTACGTACTACACTACTTTTTGTTAGCTAGCTTTAAGCAATGAATAATATCCCTTCATTGTAAATCTATCATTTTCTGGTCAAAAATATTGTAGGAATACAAAAACTTATATTATAAGACGATCTCCTTGTTAGATAATTTTATATTTTAAATAAAAAGTATGATTTTTCCCTAATCAAAAGGCTGTAATATTTTAAATAGAAAATGTACTTTTGATTATCTTACCATGATCGATACGGTCTTATACGACCTTCTGTTGTTGTCTCTTCATCACCTAGCTAGTTAGCGAGAGATTGACATATATGTTTTGGAATATACATGTGAATTTTGTGTGTACATTTGAAAGAACATAACAAGTAAGTTTAGTGGATTACTCTATCTAACACTAATAACAAATTGATTTTTAAAATGAAACATCACTGCCCACTTCAAAATTAAATGATACTCGAACTACATGGCTAAAACTAGTTATTCAATCTTAAAAACCACCTCACTTCAAATCATGACTAGCTAATTACTCACTAATGACAATGGTAGTGTACAAAATAGGTGAGATCAATTAATTAAATAAGTACCTTAATCTGGCCGGATTTAATCTTCTGGTAAGTGCCAACATCAATAACGGGATATTTACCAAAAGCCACTTTCAAATAAAAGGGACCTTCATTAGGGCGAATTAAGCCATACTTGGAAATGTCTCCATATGCAAGTTTACTTAACATCACCAACAATGTGTCCACCACGTACAATGGCAAATGCTTCAGTAGGAACAATCCAGCCCTCACCATTGTTCGAGACAATATGTGAACCTGCATAAATTGCAATTTACACAAATGTGTACGTTCAATTTCAAATAAGCGTATTTAATTTCACAAAATTAACTGACACACAATAGCTTTTTCAATAAATTAAAATGAACTAAATAGTATTATATAAAAAAAAAAAAGTATGCATTTAAACTGATCTAAATTAAAATATTGATCTGGTAAGTAAAAAAGAACCTCTCTTTTTTTTATAAAAAAAAAAAACAAAAAAAAAAAAAAAAAAAAAAAAAACCTCTTTTAGTAAAGAGTTATGGCATATGCTTATGTACTATGTAGTACATGTCATATATTTACAGGAAAAGGCATGGGCAAACCTACCTTTGTGTGTATGGGGTCCAAATCTCCAATGCATCCAATTTTTAAAAAAATTTATTCCTTAATTTCTATAAAAAATTTCATATGTAAAATTATTTTGTTTTGTCCTATTTGCCCCGATTTTGCGTTAATTGTCTCAATTCTGCACACTGCATCTATCCAAACTCTAAAGTTTCTGAGTCTGCCACTAATTAAGTGAGACGTCAATATATGAACTAGTAAGTTTTTTTCTCCTGACATATATATGTAAGGACAAGAAGGCAGCATTATGGACTAGTATCCTGAACAATATGGTACAATTTCTAAATCTAACGGTTCCAACAAGCAAGTTGACAATCGAAAGCATAATTCAATTGGAAAAGTCCTTTAGAGTTCGTCCTGTAGAACATTCGTACGAGTGTAGGAAAGTTAGCATTGATCATTTTTTACTTGTACCACTTTATAACTAGTCTTCAACATTGGGTTCGGTTGAAAATGTTCATTCAAATCTTTACAACATGTGTAGCACATCATAAATATATTGAAATAAACACTTATTTTAGTGTAAGTTTCCAAATAAACTGAATTAAATTGATGTGATCGAATTGAACTAACTAAAAGAACAACACGAAATTAAAAGTAATGTGAATTGAGCAGAGCCCTGCTAGATTTAAAATCTATGTGAAGCATTAAAAACTTCAATGAGACGGTCTTTTTGTAATGTGCGGTGAGAGGGGGTTACTTTTTAATGAAACTAAAGGTCACTGCTCACCATATGTACGTAACCCCTATATTT
The DNA here is from genome assembly GCA_038025085.1 of Tetragonia tetragonoides. Taxonomy (NCBI): domain Eukaryota; kingdom Viridiplantae; phylum Streptophyta; class Magnoliopsida; order Caryophyllales; family Aizoaceae; genus Tetragonia; species Tetragonia tetragonoides. Next base: position 15,514,449 of record CM076142.1, on the reverse strand, counting down.
TTAACACAAAAACTTTTATAAGACGGTCTTTTCATAATTTTTGATGAAACGGGATCAATTTTCAAAGAAATAAGGGTCATTGCTCACTATAGTAACCCCTACAGTACTTCTAAACAGTGGCCTAATTTTTCTGCGAGTTGGTCTCAAACGAGCAGACTTGCCATATTTCTAAATATATATTATATGGATGATATCAATAACTGTGAAACAGGATATTTTATAAAATTACTTACTGGGCTTCTTGCAACAATTGATGTCACAGCACCATGATTTGCAAGATCAAGAGCAATCTCCATGCCAGAATTACCAGCCCCAACAACCAAAACACTCTTCCCTTCATACTCCTTACCATTCTTATATTGTGTAGAATGTACAACTTTGCCTTGAAAGCTACTCAACCCATCAACTTTGGGACAAAATGGATCACTAGTCTCACCAGTTGCTACCACCAAAAACCTCCCAACATACTCTTCCTCCTCATCAACACAACCACCCTCCGACGACACATTCCTAGCCGTAACGCGCCACTTGTTGGTATGTTCATCAAATCTAGCCTTCTGGACTTGTCTTTGGTACAAAGGGTTTATGTCAAAATGAGCAACATAATTGTCTAAGTATTGAATGTAGTCATTTTTTGAAACATAATTTGGGTAAGTGTTGGGGATTTTCATATAGGGGAGCTCACAATATTGTTTTCCTAGGTGAAGGTGAAGGCGATCATATGATTTTTTCTTCCATAGAGAGGCAAAACAATCTTCCCTCTCTAGGAGAATGTAAGGGATAGAGAGTTGTGTTAGGCACGCAATTGTAGCAAGGCCAGACGGCCCTGCTCCAACGACTATTACAGTCGATTCTTTCGACATGGATATACTGGGTTGTTGTTGTTGTTGTTGTATTTCCGCTGTGCGATGATGTTTAATTATTTTTTTTGGGACTATAGGCTATATATAGTTATTACTTAGAAATGTTTGGTGTTTGGTATATATAGGGAATGATCAAAGGGAACAAAGTTCAGTGTACAAGAAGCCAGAAAGAAATTTACAAGTACTTTTGGTAGTGGGGCTTATATATGTTTATATAACTTGGCGTATAATCTAATCTGGTCACAAACTCACGACCATGTGGGAAAATTTTACGAGGCATCAGGGCGGCTAATGCATGGAGAATAAGCAAAAGTTGAAATTGTTTAAGAGAAAAGTTCTGAGGTTAGGTGATCTACTGTTGTTTTATGAGTACTTGTTTAGAGAATTTGGAAGACTTTTCTTTCATCTCATAATACATGTAATGTACTACTGTAATATATGTTGACTCTCAATCCTTGGACTTTTCATTTTAATACTTAAAACATGTCATTCTAGCAAAGTCATACATGAAGTTCTTATTATGTTATTCTTTAATTTCTTTGATTTTACAATGTAAATGGTTAATCAAAGTTAGATTCCTCAATGTAGTAAGTTGTCTTAACACGTTAAAATGTGATTGCTAGTGGTCTCTTCAGAATGTTTTGTGTAAGGCTCTATTCTTTCCTCGTTTCTATGGTGCATTACATTTCGTTTCAATTCATTCCGCATTTTGTACTTTATTTTGTCTCACATTTTGTTTCATAATCCGTGTCGTTTTACCGTGTCATTTCGTTTCGATCAGTTCATCATTGTCCCGCACCATTACGTTGAAGAGAACATGAAAATAACCAGGAAAAAAGTTAAGAGTCTACTAGTCAATAGTATTGGATCACGTAATTAAAAGGAAATATTTTTCTAATTTTTTTTTTGGAGGTAAATTAACTATTTTTCCCTGTAATAACAATTTTCCAAAGGCTCAACTACCAAATACAGGTTGGTTTGTAAAGTGGTTGACTTGAACATCATGATTCATGAGTCATACTCTAAAATCTTTGAATGCTTTTAGGAGTAGGAAAGTGTTTCTTTTTATGAACGTAACCTTTGAATGTTTGTTATCACTTATCACTACTATTTCACCTATAATCCTACTCATTAATTAGGCTATAGTCGTATGTTTCCCCTTAATTTGGGTCATTTTTATGAAGAGCTACAATCCTTATGAAACAAGTTGATTCTCAATGTTTTTTTTTTTATCATCGCTTGAGGTTTCCAAATTTTTTTTTTTTTTTTTTTTTTTGATAGGATTCCAAATTTTGTTACTATTATCAAATTTGATTTTTCTGGTGGATATCCTTGATGTAAACCCAAAAAAATATATATATTTAACTTTCCATCCTTTTTCCGTTTGGTTGATGAATAGGCTAATGAAGGCTTGACCTACAATTTTTCTAGTTTTAAGTCTAATGAAGGCCTAAAGGCCGTTATAACAGATTTACATATAACCAGGGATAGGGGACTCAACCGGAAATCCAATATACCGAATGCCTTAATTCTAGCCACCGAGTCAACACCTCATTGGCTAGGTTTTTTTTAAGAATAGCCTCGTCTGCGAAGCCAATTTCCAAATGAAACTTGTGTCTTTGCACCAGAAAAATAACTTGTGTCTAGGCTTCTAGGCTTTACCCTTCCATGTAGGAAACCATGAAGAATCCCCAACAAACGCAAACGAACACAGAGCAGAAGTACAGACAGACAGCATCTGCAGTAGCCCTGTAGACAACATTGCAAGTTGCATAAAAAACACAAGAAACACAAGAAACCTAACACGACAAACAATGAAGAAAATTCTACCTTCTCCAGCTAATAATGTGCACCAATCAGTTCCCACTGACAATGTCCAGACAGAATACCCTGAAATCAAGGACTTACCTGTTCATTTTTTGGAGATTTAGCCAAGCTATGGACTGCATATTTTATTCATGTATTCATCAACAAAGGATTGGTTCCACCCCCAACATACAACCCGCAAGAGGAACGAAAGCAGCAGATCATCCGTTGCCTCCGTCGCGAACAGGACCGACCCACCTGCGTGCCCTTAGCACGAAAAGCAATTCCGTTCTCACTAAATGATCTCAAGCTAACTGGATGAGTCATGGACTTTGTCATCCCTCTACACAGTTTGTCTTGACCAGCTAGGGTGGTTGAAAGAGAGAAACACCTCTTGGTAGTTGAATTCAGTTAGTGCATAGGAATAATGAAATGGCATATTCATGAAGTCAAAACGTGCAGAACACTTGAAAATCAGATTAGTGATCATGTAGATCTGCTTGCTGGGTAGCTGCAATTCGTTTTAAGTTTTATTTCAACATAGAATGACTGGAAAAAAAAAAAAGGGAAATTAGAATGAAGCTGACAAAGATATGTAAAGCTTTGTCAACAGCACAGCACTATTCCTCAAGCTGAACCATCTCCATTTAAGCTCGAAATAAGGTTCCATTGTGCAGATGAGTAGTCACGCAGTGATTATATCAGATTACACCATCAAACCATCAAAAAGTTTGAAACGCAAATCCGACATGAAGATCAGATTACACAATCAAAGCCACATAAAAACATACATAAAGGGTTCTATCTGTATACGGTAAGAAAAGATCAAGAAAAAACAAATGTCAAATGTCAAAGTGGTGGAAGATGAAATGTCAAAAGAGGACCGAAGAGGAACTTTAAACACTTCAGGTCAGATTAGTTGCCTGGGAAATGGATATAGTTGCCGAGATTCTCCCATAAAGCAGGCCAGAACAATCAAACCAACTGGTATCTGGCAAAACAAACTAGAACATAATGGATATGACATGCATACCACTAGCAATGTAAGGGTAGAGAATGACAGAAGTAGTATGACCATTAGAACAGGAAACAGTTGGACTGTATTTCTGCATTATGTCATTAAGGGTTACAGAAGCAACTATGAGCGTCATTCACAAGAAATTTGGCTAATTTACTCACTAACTTAACTCAACTATCTAGTATCTACTATTTTTATGTACATCCAACACTTAATATGCACTATTCTAGAAAGGAGACTCGATAAGTTCAAGCACGCTGGACCTTTGCTTCAAAAAGTGCAGAGCTGTATGACTTCATTTCATAAGTTATTAACTCAGATACCTGATCAGGGACGGGAATGCCTTCTGAGGAGAAATACCCAGGAAACTGGAGAGCTGTGTCAACTAGACATACCCATTCCATGTCCTTAGGAGGTGAAGGTAGGATTATTGTTTCTACTTGTTCTCCAGCATTAAAGGCAACATACAAGTCACCCCTCGAATGCTCTGAGCCTAGTTGGATGCTTTCTGTCTCAGCCTTCAGTAACATAGCCAGAAATTTAGCTGACGGGTCATCCCACTTTGGTTCTGACAAGTCGCTAGCATGCCAATCAATATTTTCTTCTTTCAAGAACTTCCTCTTTTGCAGAAGATCACCGCACCTCTCTCTTAGAGAATTCAGATAGGATATGAACTGCGTGATTTCAGTACCAAAAGCCGTATTCAACGTGGCCCAATTGAAAGATTTTCTATCTCTGTAAGCAGGAGATCCGCCTGACGATTGTCCACACTCATCTCCCATATTGAACACTGGAACACCAAGTGAAACAAATAAGATGAAGAGAAAGTTCCGAATTTGTTTGAGTCGCCTTTCCAGGACAACTTTCTTATTAGTAGGGCCTTCTTCCCCGCAATTCCAACTTAATTCAGAAGCGATCTCACTGTGACTGAAGCTCACCAAGTCAACAAGTGGAAGTCCAAAATTTCTCACAACATAGTTAAAGGAAAACGCTGGACCTCTTCCAAGAGAAAAAGTGTCCCCGCTTCCACAAAGCCGTGTTGCAAGACTGCTTAGAAGTCCTTTACCCCTCAGAAAATTTCTCACATCAATAGAAAATTGTGAATTTATTTCAGCCCATCTTTTCCAATGAGGAAATGAGATCTCTTTGGATGAAAAGTCATAAGGATCCCAACCATCTGCAATTATCTTGGTCTTTGATAGTATTGGATCAAAAGCAATAGCCTCCACCAAAGGTGGACGAGACAGACTTTCCCCGTGAATACCTTTCAGGAGGTATGAAGCATTTAAGAAGCAAAATCCATCAATGTGAAACTCAGTCACCCAATACCTAAGACTATCAACAATCAATTGTTGGACAACTGGAAAGTTACAGTTCAAAGCATCTCGGGCTCCCAAATTTATGTTACCATCAGCATAACAATATGATAAATTGTCTATATCTTGGAAAGGTCCATCTTCTGCCGTATGCGTGAACACAACTTCTAAGTAAACCTCTATCCCTTTGGCATGCATCCTCTTTACCATTTCTTTCATTGAGTTGATAGCAGATACAGAGTCACCACCAGGTCCATATACCTGAGCTGGTGAGAAAAAATGGAAAGGGAAATAGGACCCCTTTTTTTCATTGTAAGGGAAAACTGGCTCCAGCAATATGGCATTTACACCAAGATTTTTGAAATGCTGTATCTTTTCAGTAACACCAGAAAAGGTTCCAGAAATATCAACAGGTAGCTTACTAGACTTATCCCCAGTAAAATGCATCACATTCAGTCGATAGACAAACAGTTTCTCCATGGGTAATCCTGGAAGGACATCCCCGGTCCAATTAAAAGCAGTTCTATCACGTAATTCACCAAGATCAGGGAGACCTGGAATCTTTTTCCTAATTAATTTAGCATAAGGATCCAATAGAACTCTATTCCCTCTTCCATTAAGTTCCACTCCTTTGCATCTGTAACCATAGCTTACAGAACGTCTGTCAGTATCCATGGAAGCATGCCAGACGTCACCAGTTCGGTTGACATATGAGTCAAGCTCAATCTCCAAAGCCGGTTTCTCTGATGCATTGTCATCATACAAACACAGAGAAACACTTTCCACATTTCTTGAGAAGAGAGCGAAATTTATTTTACCATCGGAAGAAAAAGAAAGACCCAAGGGACCTGGATTCCCAGAACCAAAGCCGACAGGCACAGTGAAATTTGTGTGTCTATGGGTTTTTATCACAGAGCTTTCTGCATCAGCACCACATAGATATTTCAACACGAATGACAGATAAAATGGAGCTAAATATGACTCAAATTCCATTTTAAGTACATAGGTGCCAAAAGAGTTCTTCTTGATTGGGGTATCGGAGATCGCCTCATGGCCATTTGTCGCCACATTTTGTAGTTCAAGAGGAATAAAAGATGAAGAATCAGACCTGTAAATGCCCCAACTTAGTATCAGCTTATCTGGGATACCAATCGATTCAAAAGGCAAAACTTCAATGCAGACTGAATTTCGTTCACCTTTTTTTCCCACAGCCACTTTCACCTGAGCACCATTCTCCGTTCTAAATAGGTACTTTGCTAATCTTTGCTCTGCCTTATGTACAGGGAAGCTAGATAATGCCCGTGCTTGGACACTAAGTTCTCTAAAAGGATATATTTTGGGTCGACCAGAACTTTCTCGAACTACAAGCTCTCTTTGCCTACATGTTTTGTTTTCATGATTCAATGTTCCTTTATCAGATAAGTAGCAAGTGGAAGCAAACCTTCTCAGTGATTCCACACTGCAACAGCCTGTCTGGAATGATCCTATTGCAAAGGATGTTGAAAGCATCGCCATTTATTGAAGCAAAGGGAGATGAGTTCCCAAACTGCTCAAGAAGATGTTGAGATTGAATCTATCCTGTTTGATAGAGTACATGATCAGATACAAGTTTGTTTTTTTGGTGCAAATGATCAGATACAAGTTGATTATGCACATAACTGATTAGTACTTCAAAATTGCCAGCCAATGTTAAAAACCGCAAATGATACTATATTATAGCTCACAAAGCAAGATCTTCTTAAGTTTCAATCCACCATGTCACCAGATTTATCAATGGGAAATCAATCTCAACCCGGATAGGAACATTTACAGACACATAGTACTTACTATTATCCCAAACTTAAATCATTTAGATTCATCATACGTACATAAAATAAGGCTACACATAGGGGTGAAACTTATTCGGATTAAATCCAATCCAATCCAATCCAAATTAGGCGATTCGGATTGGACTTTTTGGATTTCGGATTGGATTCGGACTCGAAAAAAATATTTTTTGGATTTTCGGATTGGATTTGGACTCACCCTTTCGGAGTCCAATAATCCAATCCAATCCAAATTAGATATAAATTAATAAATAAAAATACATATAATCCAAAAATGGTACAATCCCAAATAAAAAGTAAAAACTACAAATTAAAACCCAAGGGATTGAAGGCAACAAGAAAATGCATACATAAATTAAGAGAGAAAAACTTTTTTGACAACTCACTCAAGTCACGCCTTAGTAGCCACTCGTCCACTCCATATCTCTCTACACATCTGACTACTCCATGTACACTAAGCAGAGATTACCGAACACCTTTGAAACTACATGATTTGCATTTTTTTTAATGAAGTGTAGACTTGTAGTTGGCTTCAACATTTGTACTACTATCTTACCGATGAACTTTTTTCTAAGTAATGGACATTGTTGTAGAAAAGGTAGGGAGTCAGGAAAACATTGGATTGTTCGGATCAGATCGGATTACGGAAAATAAATCGAATTGGATTCGGACTTAAAAGTCAAAGTCCAAATTTAGTTTGGACTGGATTTGGACTCAAAAATTCGAGTCCAAAATTTTTTGCATTGGATTTGAACTAAGCCATAATCCAATCCAAAGTCCAAAGTTTCACCCCTAGCTACACATGGCAGCTCTTAAATATTTATATAGTTCGACATCGAACCTTGAACACAGTTCTCACTTATCATTCAATTTCGGCAAAACTCCCATGTGAGCCCTACTCAAACAAGAGGTTCCTGGGTTGTTCTAGCAAAATGTTGATATAACATTAGTGTGAATCCATCTAGACCTCCTCATACCCCCATATATTAGTGATTGCACTGAGTATTGTTGTCGTTGTAGTCCCAAATCTACTTACACTAATACTAAAGATACTAATGTGCAACTTTTGGACCTAAATTTCTAGAGGGCAAAATACATGCTAAACAAATTCAACCATAACAAAAACATTACAAGATGCAATCTTTAAGTAGTTTAGCAACTGGGTATGAACCAAAAGTACCAAATCACAAAGCTCAGAATGAGCAAACTAAGTACAGTCAAATTAATCATTTAGCATATATCAAAATCAAATCCAAATCATAACAGAAAAGAAAGCAAAAATGTGGGAAAAGCAAAAAAGAGTTGAAAGAGCAAGAAGAAGAGCACTCACATCACATGACCCAGGATTTGGTGAGAGCAGAGGAAACTGTAGAACACTGCAGTCACTCACTCATTCAGTGTATCTGGTTTTGAGTTGAATTTGTTGAAATGTGTGCCAAGATTGATTGAATAAAGATTGAAGGATTGAAATTGGGGATTTGGGTGTTTGGGAATTGGAAAAGGAGCACCTTAGAAATTGGAGTGGACTTCAATCCCCAACAGCTAAGATGCAGGCAGTGGCATCTCCAATGGCCCATATCAACTATCAAAGTGGCCTCACATGTATCCAGGGCTGTACTGTTTTCAGTGCTCATGGACTGGCCCATACACGTATGCTGTATAATAGTACGGTGTATTATTTATGAAATACGGTACGTGGACCTCTCTTCTACTTTTCTAAGTTCTACTCTACGAGTTCGGAGAGAGGTCTAGCGAAAATTGAATATGTGATTTTTGTTAAGTAATCCAATCTCACAGTCACGACCAACTCAACCCTTTCTAAGACACGAGCATTATTTATTTACTTTTAGGACTAGTTACTTCGTACGAGTCATGTTAGTAACATATTATTGATAACTCCTCAAGAGAAAAAATTGTTTGAAATGAAGAAAACAAAGTCCGACTATGGAAAGCTAGAAGCTATATTTTGGCCAAATTTTTTTTTTAATTTCCCATAAATAAGTGGACAAATTAATCATTATTCAAGTGAACAATGTTATTGAGAAATCAAATAAACAGGAAAATATTACTCAAACGAACAATATACTCGAAAAATAAAAATACATCATTATTGAAAAAAGTAATAATAAACAATCCTTATTATTGAGATAAAATTGCTGACATAAGTGGATAAAATTCCCTATTGTTTAGGTGAATTTCATTTGTTGATCGAAGCAAAGGACACTAATCGTACCTCACATTTAATATAAGCATTGAGCTTAGAATCATAAAAACTTCTGTAAGGTGGTCTTTCCGTAACTTTTGGTGAGACGGAATCACTTTTCAGTAAAACAAGAGTTATTGCTCACCATCAATAACCCCTACATTTTTAAATAGTGACCCCATTTTTCTGTGAGTTAGTCTTCCACGATTTGCTGACTTAAATAGCTTTCTTTCTAATATACCAAATGTACTCAGATTCTCTATATAAGCATTGAGCTCAAATATTGATCTCTTTCTAGGATACTAATTGTACCCTAGACATAATACACAAACACAACCATTGAGTCTTACATACTGTGCCCTCTAGGATACTAATTGGAACCCCAGCTTTCTTTTAGTTGTTTATTGCTGTTTTTTGAAAACAATATCACCATACCCAATATTTAAAATCTGAATGAAACATACATTCAGTGACAGACACAAAACAACTAGTCTTTACAAATACAAGAGGTACTGAGGTACTGTGCAAATTTTCTGCAAATGCACCAACCTTGAGAACTTGCTAACTAGATGACACATGATTTCAGAAAGCAAGAAACACTAAACAACAAATAATCTGTAAACTTTACAAATCAAATCACTATTATTATTATTATATCCTTGTGTATGAGAAAAAAGGTTACATATATGAACCTTGTCCCTTAGTTGAACATGCCAAGCTGTATTATCACTATACAACCCCCCACTACCTTTATCTCCACCATCTCTTATTACTCTTCAAAACTCTAATCATTAATCCATCTCTTATTCTCTCTCTCTCTCTCTCTCTCTCTCTCTCTGATCTCTCCAAACCCGTCATTCATTCATTCATTTTCATTCCATCAGTTCAATTCAGTTCCTTTCATTCATTAAATGGCTTCCTTAAAAACACTTCTGATCTTTTTATGCATAACAACATTTTACAACTACAACACTTGTCTAGCCAAGACAGTAACAGTCGTTCCTAAATCATCTACCCACTTCTCGTTGGCACGGAGTTTAATGAGAGATGAATTCGGAACAAAAAAGAACTCCCCGCGTTTGCTAGAAGCTACAATATCAGCTGAACCAGCATTGTTACCATTTCCACCAGTTTCATCACCTGCACCTACAGCTACAGAAGCATTATCACCTGACATAAACCCTTTATTGCCAACTCCTGCAAAAGGCTCATCATCAGCACCTCCACCAGCTGATTCTTCACTGCCTGTCATCCCTTCAAGTCCTAGCCCTCCTAACCCTGACTCATTGGATCATACTCATCCTGAATTCGACATCTCGCCCACGGGTTCGAAGCTCGAATCCTCTGCTTTTCCACTGAATTTCTCTGTTTTCCTCAACTTGGGTTTGCTGGTTATCATGTCCTTTGTGTTTTGGTGAATGGTGATTGAAGCTTCAAGGTACTATTGCTATGGAGATTCCCCCCAAAGATTATTATTATTATACTATTTTGTAACTTTTTAGTTTGCTTTTCATAATTAAAGTTGGTATATATTATAGCATGATTGAGGTGTATGATGAGTTTCATTGCTTAATGTATTTTTCTAATTAGGATTTTATGATATATCTTGCTCAGTCTATATTTTTTCTCTTCTGTTTTTTTTGTTTTTTTTTTTTTTTTTTGTGGGGAGTGGGGGACTGGATTGGTTGAAGTGGAAGAGATTGGTGAATGATGGCAAATGGGTAAAAACTTTTTGCTTGCTTTCCCTTTGAATGAATTATGAAGCAATAGTTGGCAAAAGTTTATGTCTTTTGATGCCATCCTTATGAAAAAGGCTTCTTCTTTTTTGTTTTGTTATTAGTCTACTAAAAAGTGACTGGTAAATGGACTTTTTGTGAGTTACAATGAACTGAGGAAGTGTTATCACATCATTACTGTTGAGTCACAAGGCCTAGATTAAGCATACTGATGGAATTCTAGGTTGAATTCTCAGGCAGGTATGGCCATAGGGAGATAATCAGATTATTAGTTTCGGTCATCCGATCCGTCTTTGAGCAAAAACTTGTACTATATCTGGAAGTTGGTTAAAGATGAAAGTAACTACAAACATAGTGCTAATCAGAAACTAGTTTTCAAGCTCGTACAATGCTCTGGATCTGAAGAAGCAACAAAAACAATCATGATTGAATATAGTCCGTAACTCTTGTCTTTACATTGTGAAAATGTGGAGTAATACGTAACTCTCTACCCCTTCAGTGTCAGTGTCTCTTTCTCCATCTAGCTAGGATGATAATGAAAGCCAACCTAGTTTACATAATGTTTCTTAGGCGTTTATGCCAAAACTCGAGTATTCAGAAGTTGGCTTAAAGACGTAAAAATGCTAGCAAAGTTGGGTGAGGTTTATACTCGATCCTTGATTGAACCTTGCTAGTATTGTGCCAATGCAAACAAGATTCTTATGAGAATTTTCTGTTAACATGAATAAAGAAGTTTGACAAATATTTACTAGAGCCCTACTCTACAGCTACAACTGACACCATTTTACGACATATTAGTACACTATACTGCTAGAGGGCTTACAGTAAACTATATGTACCCGACCTTAATCTTATATTACAGACCCTGCATTTACTTGGAACAAAAACTGTGGTCTGAAAGAGCCAATGTGTTCTAGATAGGTTAGCTTACATCTACAAAGGAATGATGCTAGTTTGGCTCTTGGACGTAAAACTGAACAAATCCCTGAAACTAACGCCCTTGAAAATCTGGAATTCAGGTGGATTCTGTTTCTTGGGTGACTTTTTCATGATTGCCTTCTTCAGAAGCTGAATCTCCTCCCTCAGCATTTCCATACCTAAGCTTAGCTGCCTGATCACCTCTCGTTTCTCCTCGTCTTTTCGAACAAGTGCATCGTTCAGTTTGCTTTTATCAGTCTGCATTTCTTCTCTCAGTTTCACTAGCTCATATTTTGCCTCCTTTAACTTCCTTGTCATATCTACTTTCTCTTCCTCTTCCTGCTTGAGTTGTTTTCTCAGATTCTTAGTCTGTGCCTTAAGACTCTCGACCTCATCATTGAGTTTTGTCATGTTACTTGTGTGCGTCTCTAGAGTAATACTAGCATTTTCTCTCCTGATTGAGCCGATTTCTTCCATCAGGCCCCTCAGCTCATTAATGTTGCCAGATAGTTGAGTCACTAGCTCCTCGTTTTCCTGATCTTTCAGCTTGATTTGGTTCCTCTGAGCGTTGTTCTCTTCTTGAAGTCGTTCAAGTTCCTCCCTCAGCTTCATCAGTTCATCATAACTCGCGCCACCCACAAATTGATCAACACAGGCATCATCTTCTTGCTCAGGATCATCGATTTCAGACTCAACAGTCTCGTCAGAGTCATTGTAAGTCTCCTCAGTGAAGCTATCAAAGGACTTCACAGAGCCAAGCCCATTCTCATATAAACCACTTGGGATGTGAGAAATCGAGTGTCTTAAGGGTGACTTGGCACGAACAGAAGGGTCGGCCCTTAGTAGATCATACCGCTCAGCCAATGACCTGTGAGTCCGATAAAAGTCCTCCACCATGCTGATTAGCTCTGGCCTTTTCTTGTAATACATCTCTGCGCGTTGGGCGAAGGAATCTGCATCTTCTTCAATTATCTTCAGCATTGATTTGGTTTTCACATCGAGCTCTGCGACAGTATCATTGAAACATTTGTGAGATGCAGCAAACATAATACCATTTACACACTAGTACATCATAGCGCCAACAACGTTTCCCAGTGTCTTATAAAAAATGAACCAATGCTGAAAATTCTTGTTGTCAGGCTGCGTAAAACCGACCACACTCCCCCCCCGGCAGGAGCCTCTTTGGAGGCATTAATACCATTAATGTTAATGTAATGCTGAAATTCTCTAAAGAAGACGTTTTCTCGACCTCAGGAAGATTAACTGGCAATTTACTGAAAAAATTCAACTATCTTTAGAAAAATATAGTGATAGATTAACTGGCAATTTACTGAAAAAATTCAACTATCTTCAGAAAAAATATATTGATAGAGCCTATAATACATGGATTCAGAAAGAGAGAAATTAAAGGCTCTATCATAGTACTATTCTTCAAAGATCACTATTTTGCTTAGTAAAAGCACAATATGAAGAAGGAAGTTCAAGAAGGCAGCTGTTGTTAATTTACCATGTCCCACAAAAACAAGGTAGGCTTTCAAATCAGAATTCTAGTGCCCACATAAGAAACCAACAAAATAATTTTTATATGTAAGATCCAAAAGATAAGTTATTTGCTTTGCTGGAGGAAGCTACAAATCATCCTATATTTGTAGATCATGCCAAAGCTTTTTACCTCCAGCACAATATATGCCTGGCTATAGAAACACATTAATTGGACAAAATAATAACACTAGAAGATTAGAATCACATTTAATAATATGGTGGTTTTAAAGAATCTAATTACTTTCCATTGATATTCTTTCTTTTCAAAATTGCAAGGAAGCCTCCCTCTTCGAGGGTAATAAGACTCGATCCCAAATCATTGCTGGAGACGAGTGGGGAATGCGACACTGCGCTATCCACCCCAAGTTCTAATAATTTTTCATTGATTGTTCAAGGATTTTCCTTGTTTAAAAAAACAAGAGTGACCCACCTCAAGAACTGTTAAGAAGAAGAAATCAGTGAACTCAATAACATTTTGAAAGTTGAAACCAAGTGTGACAATATGAAAGGTGGGCCTCCTATTTCATTCTCCCATAATATTAGCCACGACTGTTGCATTCAAATGATCGGTCACAATCATCAACTAGCTATGTGAATTTGAAATGTATGCCAATAATAGAGAATTTGAAAATCAATAACAGACAAAAACACTTTTAGCATGAGCTCAGAACCCCAACGGTCAAAAATCTAGATCCAAACACAAGTGTAAGTATCATATTTTCAAGCCTCCCCATATTCCCCCTACTATTGAACACAAAATTTAAATCTGCAACTTCTCAAATGGAAATGGGTAAACAAGAACACAAAATAAAAAGAATAAAAATTTTGATTTTCACTCTAGAGACTAAAATTAATCAAAACCATAGAGATACAGTGGTTGGTAGCACAATTTATACTGAATAAATTTGAGCCAATGGTACAACTACAGTCTTATAATTTTGGTGTTAGTTAACATTTTCAGTACCAAAAGTCACATTGGTAGAAAGAAAAATAATTATGCAATTCTAGAGGTCCATGAGAGGAAGAACTTGCTAATCATATTAATTAAAACAACTAAACAAGGTCTGCTCGAGTAAATCAACACGAATATACTATAGCTAACAAGGCAAGCAACAAAATTCCCCAAGAATCCAGAACTTCATAAGTACAATAACTAAAAAAATTGTTGAGCACGAGAGTCCGAACATTAACATTATAATAAAACGAGGTTTGCTGAGTTCCTTCAAGTTTTCGAAACAGATACGTAACATTCATGAGGGTTTCGTGTAACAAACTTCACTTCTTAGCCAAAATGTAAATCAGCATGAGTAGACTAACAAGGCAAAACAACTTAATCCAAAAAATCTGCAACTGCCTAAGCACAATAACTACATTGTTTGAACTCAAACAATGTGGGTACATCATTCTATAGACAATGCTAGATAAAACCCTCATTTTCAATTAATCTTTAATTCCTTATACATTCACAAATCTCCACAAAACAGTATAGTTTAGCCATAATGCCCATAAACTTCAAAAACACCACACAGAAAACAGAAAACACAACATATAATTTCTCAAACACAACATTATCATGATAGAATAGAATGTTTTAATATACCCACAAATTTATTATCAAAATTTTTCACTTACACCATATAATTCCTCAATTTTTTCAACAAATTAAGATAAAAGGGTACCTGAAAGAGTCGATTGAAGCCAAAGAGAACACTTTGGGCTGTTGTGACTGTCAAACCACCACCAATGAGATTGATTTTTTGTCTCCATATCTCTCTTCTTTTCTTCTTCACCTAAAAATTTCAATCTTTCATCGAAAACAAAACACCATATAAACCCAAATTGCCCATAAACAAAAACAACCAAAACAAGATGCTTTTTTTTTTTTACATATATGAAAAACAAAAACAAGATTAGTGGAAGTTGAAAGAACCTGACTTTTTGAGTTTCTTGCCCCTCTCTCTCCTCTCTCTATCTCTCTCTCTCTAGAATGCAAGAGAGTTCTTTCTTTTTCTAAATATCTCTTGAAGAGTTGAGTCCAGAAGTTTTAAACTGCAACAAACTACAGAGAAGCAAGAAAATAGACTCTCTCGATTTTCGAGATTTGTTTTTTTTTTTTGCTTTTTTTCTTTTTTCTCCTGTGATATTTTGACCATAGGGAACTCACCAAGTCACCACGTTTTTATAGTAAAGCCCGGGCAAGTCCCAAATCCAATAGGATTTCATTCAAATAAAATAAATAAGGCAAAAACAAATAAATAATATACCCAGAAATTATGGGATTTTTAGAAAAAGGAAAATCTGGATTTATTTTTCTGCCCATTGGTTTTTCCTTCAAATAAGGCAACATAGCATACATTGCTACACTGCCATTTATAACTTCCCAAGTCTCAATGTTATTCTTAAGGGCATTGCCATTAATTTATGTTTTTTTATCTGTTCAAAAGGATAATAGTCCAGCACAAAAACTTGTATAAAAATAGTGGTACATAAATTGTGATGAGAGGGATTACTTTTTAGTGAAAGAATGGTCACTCACGGTTGATAAGTGACTCCTACACTTTACGGTTATGAAGAGTGACACAATTATACTGTGAATTAGAATCACACAACACTGACTTATCATCCACTTACAAAAAAAAGGATAATAATGAGTATACTGTATATCTGTGGGAAGAAAAAAAAAGTAACAAATTTCAATTGGAGTAATTGTAATGGAATCAAAACTCGTGAAGGTGTTTAAATGAAGTCATCAGATAATGTGGCACAGAAATTTAATGTCTTACGTACTTTAATTTTGACCTGCAAAATAAATAAAAAAAAAGGGTCAAAGAAATTTGACCACATAAATGGTAGAAGTAATAGGGAGCGTGTTGAAGATGTTGCTTGCCAGATATGTAAAGGGGGAATGTAACGGTCGAAAAAATGGGGCTTTTTAAAAAATTTCGTTGATTCCTTTTCCCTCAAAGGGCTCCAGCAGATTTTGTTCCGGAGATGTGGATGTGGGGTAGCTGACAGCAATGTGTTTTTTTAAGCTGAATTTGTCTTATGTATGCTAACTTTGCTAATAAGTGAGCGTATGGACTCACCAAAAAAATACTGATTGGTTCAAAAGAATAAGTAAGTTTTGAGTAACTGAACGGCACGGAAACTGAAACAAAATGTGAGACAAAATGAAGTATGGAATGCGGAACGGAATGGAATAATGCAGCATGAAGACGACGAAAAAAATAGGGTTTAAGTTGTAAAATTGAACTGAATTAGTTGTGCAAAACTGACTTAAGTTAAAAGCCTAAACTAAGGCTTTGTTCGTTTTGTTGTTCTCATTCAGCAATTTGTTTCGTTTCGTAAGTTTCATTGTGATCCGTTTTGAGACTGAATTTGTTATATTTTGTAAGTTAAATTTAGTTTTGCTAATCTAATGTATCTTGTTCTGAATTGTTTCGCATGTTCTTATTAGATCAATTTTGCTCCATTTCGCGCTTAATTGATGAAAGAACACCGAAAACATAAGGTCACATACGAAGAATATACATTTTTTTTTATACTCAAAATTTATTTTTTATGACTTTTAAATTCTTAAACACCATTATTCGAGCTACACGAACATCCAATTTCTCATTGGAAAAAGAAAAAAAGTAAAATTCAAAGCATATACTAAAATGTGTAAGAATTATGGTTTTATAGTCAAAGACTGAAAGAAAAAAATAAAAAAAAAAATGTTATACATCTAGTTTACGTATCATCATATATACACGAACCAAAGAAGTTTTTTTTGGTAAAGTTATTATATTCCACTCATGTGTCTATAAATATAAATCTGCGTAATCAGTACCCAATTTACTCCTAATGTTAAAAGAAAATACTTCCTTTCATCTCAAAACCTCAAACAGTTGCTTATTTGGTCTATCTCACAAAATCTTTTACATCTCCTTGTTAGGAAAACATTTTGTTAAGAAAATTGATCTTTTAAGCTCCACTAAAGGTCTGGAAAAGATAGCTTAGCCTAGACAGAAATTTTGTCTGTGATAGGAACACTGATCAACTCATTTTGTTTGGAAACTGTAATGCGTTTAATCTTTAACAGGCCTAAAATTTTGACTTATGCAACGTATATAAAGATTGTCTTAGTTAAGGTGTCCAAATTTGCTAACCATATATTCAAATTTCAAACACTATAATTAACTTTTGTAGTTTATATTCTTCCTTTTTTGCCAATAATTCTATGTACAATGTTCAACTGATACAGAAGAGTTAAGTCTATAATGTTCATGACTTCATGTGGTTCACAGACCACATATAAGGTTTATATATACTGTATGACCAAAGTTCTATAAGCATGTAACTTTAAAGTTTAAACCATATGTACCTGCCACATAAAACCGGCAGTCGACATCTTACGATATACCCCTAATATGTACATTACCTAGTCTATGAGCATAACTAGTGGGAACTATGAAGGAGCTCTCTCAAGAGCTTGTTAGGTATGTTCATATGTACTCAAAGCTTTACAAGTTAAGAACTGAAGTTGCACATTTCCCTTCTCATTCCTGTTGGGCTGGTACTGTCTTCTGTTGGTGATCCAGGTGCATGGGGTTCAAGCCGTCCTCCAAATACAGGACGCATGACTGCATTGTCAAATTTCCGCCAGTATAAATGAACAGTACGAGTCGGGGTAGACAAAAACATGCGTATACTACTTTGGCGGGGAATATTATTATTTTCCATGTCTGGTTCAGAATCTTGCATATTGCGCAGCAACGGCAATGTCAGGGACTTTGGACTAGATGGCTCAGAAAGTATGTCGTTGCTTGAGTACTTTGAAGGAGGAACCAGAAGCCACAGCAGAGGCTTGGTCATCATTCCAAATACCTGAGAATAAAATTGATTGACATGTAAA
This sequence comes from Tetragonia tetragonoides, assembly GCA_038025085.1. Taxonomy (NCBI): domain Eukaryota; kingdom Viridiplantae; phylum Streptophyta; class Magnoliopsida; order Caryophyllales; family Aizoaceae; genus Tetragonia; species Tetragonia tetragonoides. The sequence goes on along the minus strand of CM076142.1, from coordinate 15,496,324 downwards.
ACTAAAGTGACTAAAACAAGAGGAAGAGTAAACCTGTGTTACTTGCTGAGAGCATTTAAACATAAGTACCCGTGTTTGGATACTTGAAATATGTTATGACTTATGAATATGGACATCTGAAACTTCATTCAAAGCCACAGAGAACACAAGATTTTCAGAAGATGGCCCACCCTGAAACTTTTAAGACGTAACCAATGTAGGACAGTTGTAGCTGGGTCTGAGTAAAACATCACACAACTGATATGATCAATTAATGAGTTCTTATTTCTTAATCCACACTTTGGTGAATAAAATGGTAGAACTTCATTTTAACTATTTACGTCGGGTGAGAAATAAATGGGATGGATGAACGGGGCAAAGGTCCCGCGCCTCAATAATCTTTCTCATGTGAGCTATCATGATCTTGTTCAAGCAGAGTAAACAGGACACATGAAACGATGTTACATGTTACATGGACTCTTTGTTATAAGCTCTTGCACTCATGTTGAATACTCACAATCCAGCATGACAATCCAGCATGTTGGGGACACTCGGATGCTTTACTTTTAGGCCAAAAAATGATAGGAAAAAAATTGCAGAAATTGACAGAACCAGACACTAGGACACATATATGAATTTTACTTGAGCTGCGTCCATGTAATATAGGCTAATAGGTCCCATGAGACTAGGAACACCACAGGCATTAAAAAAACATATTTTTCTTCAGATCAGTTGAGCTCATAAATCAAGATAGCTGGAAGCATATGAAGAATCCATTTAAATGATTTGCGCAAAAGAGAACTTGCAACTTGCAAATACAGAAAAATGTTAAATTAATAATTCAGCACTGAAAGCTTATAAGCATCGAAATTTCTTACCAGTGTACTGAAGAAAACAACTGTAATTGTGCTAGTGATCATTATAGCATTCCCAAACTGCTGAGTGTGGCCAGATTTTGCGAACTGCAGAGTCACCAAATAGTGTGTCACTTAACCAATACAGCCAGCACCATAATTCCATAATATGAACGACAGCAGGTATAAAAACCATAGCTTCAAAAGGAGATTTCCCATACAAGGGAGAAATTATTTTTAAATGTTATGCCAGAAAAGCACGAATGAATCTAGCCATGGCATACAATAGCAGGTAGCCACTTTGCAATCCAAAATCCAGTGAAGATGTGCCTTACTAGAGTTCATACAGAAAGATCAGATCTAAAAAGGTAATAAGGATTTCACACAATGGATGACCTCCTTGCTCATACAAGAGAAGAGAATCATGATGCTATAGTACAGGACCAAGAGAAAGCTAACAATTCAGTTTCAAACTCCAGGCAAATGGATTCTGAACTTTGCAAAACGTTGTCACTCACAGATATCACTCAAGCAAATATTTTCATCTTCTCATACCTATCTGCATACCGATGCAGATCATATGAATCACAATGACCCTTGCCTACTTCATTGTGTCACATTTAAACCCTTAAGTGTTAGCTATGATCAGAATAATGCACTTCCATGCACGTTGCCAACTTCCAAACCATGACGTGAATCAAAGGCAGGCAAACCAACCAAACCAGAACTTCTAGTTACCTGATTATAAGCAAGTGCCACAGACACAGATCCTCGCATCAGACCGGCCCACCAAATGATGACCTGTAAGGTTTGCAATCTCAGAGTCATAAAAGGCATTTAGTGCCTAAAAACAAATTTAGATATGAGAAAATTAAACACACAAACTCTTACCTGCTCATTGAACTTAATTCTCTCACTAGGAGTGTTTTTTGTGAGGTTGACAAGGAAAGAAAGTGGGAAAATGGATGCCGCCCGACCAACCATAACAAGGCCAAGTAGTGTTGAACTCACTCCAATAGATGTACCAGGACTGCGAAAATTGGGAAAAATATACAAAATTGATGATCAACTTTAAAGAGATTACGGAAATTGATCTTCAAATGTTATCTCATCCATTGCTACCAAAAGGCTCACGTACACCTCATGAGCTAAAAGTCTTAAGCATTGATCAATTCTCATCCTTGTATCAATCATAACTTCAGCAAAACACTAAGTCGCACATTTATTTAACTACTGATTCTAAGCTGAAAAGTGTGTATTTGTTGTAGAATCTCTAATATATTGCATTTTCTCAAAAATAAATTGCCTTTTTATCTTTTATCATTATTAAGATCTCTAACAAATTTAACATTTATCATCATAATGATAGCAAGTACACTTCCTATTGTTACAAATTGGCATGTTCCATTGGCTCAAGACACATATAGAAGCATATGACGTAGTTAAGGAAAGATTGTTTTAAAATGTAAGTGTCTGTAGGTCACACTAGTTTTGGTACTAAATCAGAAACAGTATCTCTGTTTGCACAGAGGTAAGGACTGCATACAGCCATACACCCAACCCCTCCCCCCCCCCCCTCTTTACCCCGATTAGGCGGGAGCTTTTTCCGAGGCATTGGAGCAGTGTTGACCCCAGAGCTATGACATAGCTTTAATGTTCTTAACTTATATATAAAAAAATGGATGTGTGAAAACTGGACAAAATGAACTCAATACAAGGAATGCAGCTAGTATCTCTTATGGATAGGCAGAAAGTCAAATGAATGGAAAAATTGTCATCTCACCACTAGTTTTCCAATGGTTCCTTTGAACTTTTAATTATTGTCAAGTATTGTAACATATCTCAAGTAAGATGGAAAAAAAACAAAATAAGAGGTTTACATCAGGCAGGAAAGTTTTTTTATCGCCTTACCTAAAATGAAGCCAATAATTGTATATGACAACTAATACGAGATATGATCTGAGTTTTACTCTAAAATATTACAATTTCCCTCTTTCTGCAAATCACACAAGATAACTAAGATGCAACAATACTCATATTGTTTAAATTTCGATTAACTATTGGACACGACGCGACACAACACTATACGCATGTCCCACAGCACGTACATGGGTTTTATCCTCTATGTATGACATTTAGTCGTGTCTGTAACATGATTTTCTCGGTGTCACTTGTCGTGTACTCGTGTCTGTGCAACCTACCCTACTTCTTTCTTTCTTCCTATCCGTTAGATATAGGCATATAGCACCGGACATCAGATACATGATTTATTTAATCAAAAAAAAGTGTGGAGTAAAAGAGAAACAAACAATTTGGCCATCTGAAATCTATATAGGTTCTTAAAAGTAAATTATGAAATGAGGAAAAGATAGATCGTAGTATCGTACCTATGGGAGACAAATTTCCACTTCTCAACATCCAAGGCATCCATACCAACGTAGAGAAGTATGAAAGTTTCCGCAATATATGACATTGCTGCAAAACCATGCCTACAGAGAGTAGTGCAACAAAAAAATAAAATGGAATATATAAGTCAAAATGAAGCAGTAATTAATGGAAAACAGAACATCGTAAAATCCTTTCCGGAATATTGACATACTTGGTTGTAATCCTTGAGCTTTCAGACACATTATGCCATGTGTAGTGTGACATGACTATCCCACAAAAGAACACAGAAAGAATGCCACTCAAACTGGCGAGCTGTAAAAGTTGATAAATTTGCATAGTTACAAATACAGTAGACACCAGTATGAGATCAACAAATTCAGCACAGGAAGTATCCTGTGGTAATAGTATCAGATTGAGAGACTCACTTCAGCCATCATGTAGGAAAGGTAAGCCATCAGAAGCATGACAGCAATTTCACGTTCACTAGAGTGCCTGAAGTTTAGCATGATGGTAGAGATTTATACGTTAGAAGAAGATTTGGATGTTTGAAACGACGGATAAACTTCACTATCAAAGAAAACACTCCCTCCATGCCACTATTATTGTCAAAGTTTCTATTTTGGTATGTCCCAAAAGACTATAATATGAGTATATTATATGAATAGGATTGTTAAACTTGTACTGACTTGGTAGTTGGGCATGTTTGCCCTTGATTAATATGAGTAACTGCATCATGTAATTTACAAGAATCGTATGGGTAATAATGAGAGATTGCATAACTTGACACAAGATGGACATTTAGTAAATATCTTTTTTATTTTTAAACCATGACAATCATAGCGGAACGGTGGACTGAGGGAGTACTAGTGCCCAAAACTTCAAGTTCTGCAGGAGTACCCATGATTTACATTCAGGACTCAACAACTGAATAGAATTTTGTTTTGTTCAAGCGAGAGGCATTGAGTTCATACTATGCCTACTGGCTACTGTTATGACAGGACCACAAATCTAACTTCGTCCAAGTGCAAACAGAAGACAGGTAACAAGAGAAAGAAGAAACAGACTTGTGCAAAAAACCTCAATGTGGGGAAAAACCATGAGCGTAGAGAGGAAAATAATTGTGCTAAACATCAAAGGAGGATTCGAAGGTACTTGTACGTTCCCACCAAAAAACCATAATAGTACCCTTATAAAGAGCATTCAACACCTGGCCCACCATCAAAATAGTCGAGCCAGCTCACAAATCGGGCACAAGACACATTAAACCCAACATTTGGACTTACTAGGCTACTACAAGTATAAAGGCTTTCAAAAAAATAGTCCAAACAACAAACAACAGTAGGATTTTGATATTTTCAGATAAACAAGAAAATGGATATCTGTACCATACCTGCCAAAGTACAACTTTTTAATGGTATATGCACACAGCAAACCAATCTGCGTAAAGAAAAAGGAAAGAAAATTGTAACACAAAGCAACAGATGTAAACATCATTAACAAAACATTAATAGGCTCCCAAGAGCAAGACACAAGCAATTCAGACAATGCAAGAGCCATTACAAGGCGGGTCAGGGTGGCAGCATTGCTCATTTCAACACCACCCTATCATTTTTTTGAACAATTTAGGACATGTATCTCTCTCTACAATCATTGTTCTTCGTAAATTGCAAGACTGATTGTTGAGAATAAAAGTAATAAAACCTCATACCGAACTCAATAGACGCTTGTGTTTGCAAACTGTAAATAAACTTAGCTTAGCTTGAACATCAACCTACAAGTTTGATGGATGCAACAACTATACCCATGCTACACTTGCAAAGCAAAGGAAGCTGGTAAAATCTGAAGCGGAGCTGGCAAAAATGATCAGAGCATAATTTGCACTCCCTCTACTTCCAAGTGGTTGCCATACTACCTCTTTGTTTGGTTTCGACTTGACTAGCATGAATTTCATCAAAGCACGGTCTGGTAACCATTTAACCCTGAGGGTGTAGCTCAGTTGGTAAGACCCTGAGATTTATTCCAGAGGTCCCAAGTTCGAGTCCCCTCAGGGCCACTGGAGGTTTTCCTGGTCGTTTTAACTTTAGGCCCATGGGATTAGTCAAGCAAAGCTTTGGATACCCATGTTATCTAAAACGCAGTCTAGTAACCAATTAACCACGGCTCCTCGTTGACTCTTAAGCTAAGCTTCTCCTCTAACAATCTGTTTCTAGTGAAACGTCAGAGGCAAAGAGAAAGAATTTGCTTTTTAAACACAATATTTATTTTAGCTTCAACAGTCATTATGGATGCAGGCAGTAAACTGAAAAGCTGTTACTTTCAGCCTCGCTCCCTAATGATTGTCTTTAGAGCAGAGGGATAGCGACAGTTAAGCAAATGTGAACGAAGGCAAGGTTCCTACTATTACAGGACAAGGTTCCTTGTAGAAAAAGAAACTAGCAAAGGCTCTACAAGAAAATTTGGCCCTCGAGGTTAGGTGCTTCTGCAATCAGTTTTGGCTTATTTTGATTTTGCAGTTGCGCACATAGACTCTCGTTCAAAGTCAGAAAATCATAGCACTCAACTAGCCAACTGCCCGTTAATATGAGGAGAATAGTCGAGAGGGATACTTACCACCACACCTAGCAGGGTACTAGCTATGAATAAGTAAAGAAATTCTCCAAGAAACTGTAGCACAACACTTGAGCCACCAGCAGAAAGTTGAAATTTCTGGATCACATTGAAAAGAACCACAGATGTTGCATCATTGACCACACTTTCCCCAAAAACCAGACTGTACAATAAAGGTGTCTCCTCTTGGTTGAGAATCTGCAACAAAATAATGAAATGTGTGAGCTATTGTTTGTTTATTTACCAAACACCAAATCAACACACGGAAATTATTGAACCTGCAAGGTGCAAACAGAGTCTGTAGCTGCAAAGATTGCTCCAATTGCTGCAGAATGTGTGACCGAACTTTAGAGAACAAAGAGTTAAACATGACAGAAAAGGCAAAGCACGCCTAAAAGCTTGCAAATTTTTTTAACAAGCACTCCCCAAAAGAGAAAAGAAACAAGAAAAGTGAAAGTTTCAAGAACACAAAAACAGTGACTGTTTCATAGTTATCAGCCTCTGATGCCCACCTGCCACCCACCCTCTTAAGCAGTCTCTCACTCTCAGGGAGTAAGTTTTTACTTGGGAAATGAAATGATTTTGTTAATAAAATCTTAGCTGTCTAGAGATTTTGTGAAGAAGAGTAATTTTCGAATGAGATAAAGATACACGAAAAACCATGAAGAGACAAAAGGAGGTACCAAGATAATCCCCAACGTCTAAGAAACCAACATCCAAATTTTTAAACACCTGGAAAGCACCTGCAACGACATGAACCGGAACATCAGAACCAAAGAAGAAGACCGAAAAACATAACAATATTGTTTTTGGTTTTTGAAGGCACACCGCTAATGTAGTATCAATAGAATTCACTCACATATTCAGATGCTCTCTATAAGACAACCTTTTTACTATACGAAAACAAGAGAGCTTAAAAATTTTAGAGGACAGAGAGTTCACCAGTAGATACAGAAAAAGGAGGAGATACACACGTATAGACTCTTATAGCATTAGTTCACGAAGGGTAGCCTAGTGGTAAGGACTTGAGTAAGGTTCCCACTTCACCCAGTTCAGATCCCACTTGACACATTTGTGGGGATGGATCTCCATACCCATTACCCCTTCCTCCCAAGTGCTTGGCCCACCTAGGTACTGGGTACAGGGCAGCCAGAAAAGGGATCTGCTCATCTTTTAATAAAAAAGGAGCGCATATAGCAGTGATTTTATCTCAATAAACTTTCTCTTATGTTTCTAACCATACGATTTAGAGTAGGAAGAAAAACCATTCAGCCAAATAAGATTCTACTCCTTATTTCTCCCGGTCTTGATAGATATCACTGGGACATACTCCAAGTTCATAGCTGACACAGTCGACAACTCTTCCTTCACTTCAAACAATATGTTCCACAAATAAGCTCCAAGACTAGAATGCAAGAACAAAAGGCTGCTTCAAGTTTTCTACTGAAAATGACTTAGGCAAGATTCACAAGAAATCACTATTCTTCTTCACACAACAGTTTGTTCATACATAGCAGCGCTTCTCACCTTCACTCCACAAAATCATTGGATCTTGTAAGTTGAGGTATCAGGAGGATGTTTGGAACACATGTAGAAAATTGTATTGTTATTGCAATTCAGACACCAATCTCAAGATCAGCATAATGATGTTGGTGGTACTATGTCCCATCATGCAGCTTTGCTAGAGATGTCACAACATAAGCCTATCCTAATTTTTGTGAGGACCATAAACATCCGATAAATCATCTGTATAAATATTTCTAGCTCTGGCTAACACCCCTCCATGTGTAATAAATAATAATAACACACTTCTTGTCCAAGACAAGAAAGAAAATGTTTATCACTAAAAGCAAGTTTAATCAATAGTTGAAACTATCATTTCCATTTAATAATCTACAAATCAAAGGGATTGATTGATTCTTGTACAGCATCAGTTTAGGACTTAGGAGGCAATTGCAGCTGGTCACATGCTACAGAAGATGATTTTGTGCAGAAAATAATATATGTTAAATGATGATAATAGCTTTAACTGGGTTACTAGAATTATTGCTCAAGCATAAGCATCAGCTAGTCGAGTTTCAGAGTGTAGATATACCTAGAGATATGATGCCAAACGATATCAATGTGCCAATGGCACCAAACAAAGTAATTGTTGAGAAGTTGTGGAAAAACTGCTTCTTTTTTACCTGGAAGCTGCAGACAAGGGCAAACTATTACAATCGTTTCAATAGGAGTTACTACTTCCTAGGTTCAGGAAAATGCACAAGGAAATTTGCTATGAAACAACATACTTAGCTATGTTACCACAATGGAGTAAACCAAAAACTCGCCAATTTTATACAGCTAAAACACCATTTTAGATAAAAACTGTTTACTGTCAACTAGTATCTGTTTAACTCTGCCAGCAGCATGTGAGTGAGAAAAGCAAGTACAGTGCATCAAAAAAATACTCATAAGCTTCTACGTGTTGCTCAAACTGTGTGCAGTACATGCTATACAGTTAATTCATAGGAATCAAATAGGACTTCGCATGCCAGGTTATAACACTTGGAGAGTAGTGAATAGTGATCAAGGGAACATAAGAAACCACTGAATTGAATCCGAGTGTTGGACAGCATCAAGTAGCATTTATCTCAAATGAGCTAAGAGTTCATAGGTGATTGCTGATCATATATGAGTCTCGACCTGGCGAAATTGGACCCGACCCGTAAAACTTTACCCAAACACACCCTTTGGAATTTGGACACCACTTTACTACCCCATCCGCCATCCCATATGACCTTGAAATTAGCGATCAAATTTGAGTTGTTCTGGATCAACCAGTTGGGTAAAGGCATATATGATGGACACCACTTTTACTACACCAACCCACACAATCCAATTGACATCTCTACATAGGACATAGTAAAACCAGGTTCCTTTCAAGATTATATCAAAACTTACATTGAACCCTTCTTCATGGACCGCTTAAATGACTATATGCCTCTTCTTAGAAACAAACCGAGACCTCCCTACCCAGGGAAAAAAACAGAAGTAAATAAACAAACATTAAAACTACTATGTGTATGGAGCAATTTACGCCTAACATTCCGCAGCAAACCACTAGCAAGGTGAAATTACCATATGAAACAGATAACAACCAGGATAATATACAGGAAAACAAGAGGTACTATGGTAAGCAATTTGGCAATTACATGAAACACATAACCCAATTAATAATAATTAATGAAAACAAAAAATTGAGGCAATGAAGTACCTACCCAGCATTGAAGATAATAGGGGGCAGAATATAATTGAAGAAGAGTTGCTCATTGAACTTGAAAAGGAGTGAACTTGCACCTTTGGAAATGCATAATATAACAGCTCCAGCACCAAAACCCTGCCCAATTTGATCAACCCATTTAGACAAAAAAAAAAAAAAAAAACAAAAAAAAAAAAAAAAAAAAACAAAATTTGCAAACTGTACTAATAATCATGGCAATGAAGTGATCATTTTAATTATATCATAACAAAAATGAACAAAATCAAGAGGGTACTTACTATAATAAGGTCAATAATTGTGCAATTGATCCATCTATTTTTCTCCAGCAAATGACCAATTAAAATGCATACACAAAGTAACACCACAAACAACACGATTGAGTGAACTGATGCTTCATCAGCTTCCAAACCCATGATTAATTAGCTCTTTTAATGGCTGCTGCTTCTTCTAAATCAAAAATGGAAACCAAAACATACCCATATGATAGAAATCAAATAACCCCATTTACAAATGAAGAACTCAAAAGAAAAAAAAATTAAAAAAGAGGTTGAGCAATTTAGAGAGAATGTGAATCTAATCGCTGTTATTTGAGTGAGAATATGAGTCTAATTGAAGGGAAGAATCTCATTCTCAGTGAATGGAAAGACCGGGAAAAGCACGTTCTAGTATTGGGTTTTGTGATTTATGTTTTTTTTGTAATATATTTTGTTGTTGCATTTGGCTTTATTTGAGGAATTTTAAGGAATTTGTGGCCGTGGATCATCTGTAATAAAACTAATTCGTGTGTCACGAGTTTGGTGTTGACTGTTCTTCATATTTTGGGGTTTTTTTGAGATATTTAAAAAAATTTAATTAGGTTGCTGCTTGACTGCTTGTCAAAGATTTGTTTTCTTAGCTGCCAAGGAAATCGAACTCTTTTTCCTATTCTTTTCTTTTTTTGGGAAAAGCTGAGGAGGGGGTGAAAGTTGGGACTTTGGGAGGGTCTACTCGGAGGCTAGTCCTGATACTTCCTTTGGGATACTGGAAATGTGATACGGGATACTACTATGGTTTAAGGGTGTGTTTTTTTTCACTTATTTTCACTCATTCTTATTAATTAACTAAAATCCTATCACATAGATAAGTTATGTTACTGATTTGTATTGATTGGGTAAGGTCACGTCACTGATTTGCATTGATTGGGTAAGATCACTTCACTGATTTTCAGTAATTGGGTAATTAAGATCCTGCCACTGATTCTTTGAGTAGAGATTTGTCCTTTTCCACTGATTTTTACTGATTGGTTAAGGTCTTGCTAGTGTATCTCACTGATTAAGTAAGGTCTTCCCACTTGTATTGGATAATGTCCTACCACTAAAACTGATTGAGAAATGTCCAACAAGTGAAAAAGTACACACCCTAAGATCTTTCAAGGAGAAATGATTCCAAAACATCTCACTCGAGTACTCGTGGTTAAGCTTAGTTATCCAATCTACAACACTATTATCTTTCATATAGGTGGGGATGTAAATGAACCAAATGCGCCTGCACTGTTTGCGAACAAGCTCGATCAAAGCTCGTTTCTTAGTAAATAAATCGAGCTCGAACAGAATTTTCAAGCTCGTTTAATAAACGAATCGAGTTCAACTTGGATTGTGTTCAGCTTATTTATGTTCATGAACAGCTCGTTCAAACTCTATTATATTATTTTAGTATTTAATATATTAATAAAATCAATTTGTATATGAAGTTTATCAAAAAAATATTTTAAATTTAAATGTTCGTGAAAGTTCGACTCGAGCTCAACTCGTTTAGTTGCTAGCGCTCAGGTTGTTTATCTTATTGAGTTGAAACGAGTCGAGCTCGAGCTAGAGTAAAAAAAGTATCAACTAGTTGAAGCTTGAGTTCGATTATCAAAGCTCGCTCGTTCAAGCTTGAACTCGCGAACGAGCTCAAACAGAGCAAAATTCGGCTCGACTCGACTCAACTCAACCCTGTCAATAATTATGTTCAACGATAATAGGATTAAATTGTATAAAGTGTCATCGAATTTTTATTAAAAGTCTGTATATTTTTCAGGAATTTGCAATGTAACCTCTTAAAATTTGTATGACAAAGTTTTCACAAAACACTTGAACAACCTTCTGAACATCATCTTTTGAATGTTGTGGCTTCCACAATAATTAGATTGGAAGTGTTACCTAAATATTTGGCTCTTGCCCCTAGCAGAGTACCTCTCTCATTTCAAATGAAATACCATGAATCGACCTCTTCATTTTTACTTAATTTGTTAAAGTTAGTCTTAACATGTCCTATTATAAGGGTGATCCATCTAACTAATCGGCTGAGAGCTTTAAGATTGTGATTGTCTAAATAGCCATATTGGTAAAAATATTTTATGTAGCAATCCCCCAACAAAACTCGTCTTCAATATCACGACAAGAAATGAAGGAATACTCAAGATAGATGAACTGCTTTGGTAAATAGCAACCCAATTTATCAAGGTCCCAAGTCTTGAACTCATAAATAACGTTACTTACTTTCCAATCAAGCATATCATTTGAATATTAATCCATTTCAAGAATGTTTTAGAGCGGTTTATTAGCACACTAATTGTCAGTCTAGAAATTTATGTTTCACTCATTACATACTTTTCATCTAATACATTTACTAAGTACCTACTCATGAATTGGAGCTTCATGCTTTACGTAATATTAGTAAGATATTTAGATGTAATTGTCTTTATCAAAATATTATTTGTAACTAAAAGTACTTTCCATGCCAATTCCCATATAAAGGCACTATTAACCGTCTTTAATTCTAGGAGCCTGAGACCCTTCATTACTTTGGATGAACAAATATTGCCCCATTCAATAATGGAGAAATATCTCTCATTGTCCGATATACACCAAAAGATTATCATGTTGACTTTATTTAATTCAAGACATGTGCCCTTAGGTATCGAGAAACATCACATAGTATGAGACGATATTGATTCAAGATTGGCCTGAATAAGGATCGTACAACCCGCTTTCAAGAGTGAATTTGCAACCCAATAGTTCATTATATTTCTAATTTTATTTACAATATCCATGAACTAGGATTTAAGGTTCGTTTATCTAAACTTGGGCAACTTAAATCTTTTCGTGGCAATATCTTCAAATGCTTGTTGTAACTAGTAGCACTTTTAAAGATAAAAATTATAAACTTACGAAAGTGACCCATTTGGGTACAAATACATTCAAATTTGACACCATTTGTGTGCATTATTTATCCCTATCAGATATACATAAAAGGATGTTATTGTGTGCACTTCAACATTTCCGGTTAAGGCTTTTGATGACGAGAACATCCATGCATAAAATGATTAGATATGGAGAAAGTGTGTGACTGTATCTAAAACCTTGGATAAGAGTGAAGATGGGTGATGATTTATCATTAATTATCACTAAATAGGATATCATAGTAATACATATTGTTTTATCCAATTAATCTATAACTCGCTAAATCCAAAAAAAGTTAGGCATTTGAAACAAAAAGTCGTCTCACCTAGCTTAATGATAAGCTTTTTCAATGTCCAAATTAATATCAAGTCGTCTAAGTTTTTTTTTTTATTTTTTTATTTTTTTTATGGTTCAAGATATATTCTAAGATTATTATGGGTTAGAAGAGCATCATCATTACCCCGGAATAAATGTGAATTGAAGGGAACACTGTCGACAAAGGGTCGTAGCCCAGTAATTAAATGTTTAGAGTTGACATTAATTAGCAAATTGTATAGGCTGATAGGGAATAAGTTATTAGCTTAGTAGTGTATGTCATGAATCTTGAAATTGGGGATTAGGGTAATAATTATGCGGTCATTAATCTTTTGAGGAAACTTTCCAATATGGAAAAAGGCTTTAACCCGCCATACATACACTAAACACAATCATCCATATGGACCAAGAGCTTTCACTATACTCATTTAGTAAACATTCTATAAGGTCATTACTCATGTCAATCAATTTAGGAACATTAAATAATTCTAATTGACTCGCATCTCTAATAGAGTCATAGTTGTTTTGATTCTCTCACTTAAATTTTCAATGAATGTGTTCTCTATTACCTAAAAATTAAGAAAAGATCCGATAAGCTACTTCTCTTTTTAACTCAGTCACTTCCCATTTTTCTCTCTTACTTCATTTACCTGCTAGTCTCCTACTCACCTTGCACAAGTCACCTTTCTTGTCCTTCCTCTTCACCCGCTTATTCTTTTCCTCTATTATGCCATCGCTTAAAAGCACCACCATTTCCCCTAAATCAATCTTTTAGTTATTTTGTTTTTTGTATATTCTTTCAAGAGTTCACCTCCTTTCTTAGAGTGTCATTTGATTTTGCCAGCGAAAGCGGCGAAAGTATTGATAGTGAACATAATGATAATGGCAACAAAGACGACGACGCCATTAATAGTAATGCAGGTGGTTGATTAGAAAAGCATTATCTTGAAGCAAATTATTAATAACAAACATATTATTTTTTTAATTTAATTTCGTCCGAAAGAATCTACCATATTAATTAACCGTTTTATTAGGGTGTTACTATATACCGCCATAAAATTACTCACCACCGCCCTTGGAATTTACAATATTGCCCCTCTCACATTTTCACCCTTTCTCCCACTCTCCCTCTCCCTCTCTAAGTCTCCCACAACCACCCACTCTCACACCCACCCACATTCACCAACATTCTCTCACCGGCAAGCAAGGAACGACCGCAAATGTCTTCCGGCGACCAAGAAGTGCCGTCGACGGTGGCCGAGGTAAATTTTTTTGCCGCATTTTTTGAACGGGCGTCCGTGATTTACGACCCGTCCATGGAACAGGCGTCTGAAATTTCCGCCTGGACCATGGATGGGCGGAGATCGTGGACGCCGATGCCATGGATGGGCGTAAATCACTGACGCCACACCATGGATCAGGCGTCTGTTATTTACGCCCATCCATGGCATCGGCGTCCGTGATTTCCGCCCATCCATGGTCCAGGCGAAAATTTCAGACGCCTGTCCCTTGGTTCAGTCGATTTGATAGACGTTTGAATTTAAGATTAAGCTAACATTGTTTTCGTTGTTTTCGTTAGGTTCCTTTGGAGCGGTTCGGTGGTGATGGTGTTGATTATAGTACGCATTTCGTCACTGATGAGTTATTTGATAGTGATAGAGATGCAATTAATTGGGCAAAACAAATTGCCCTTACTATCGGGTTTGAGTTGATATTTTCGTCACACAAGAACAATGGAAGCGTAAAATTGTTAAGATGCAATCGAGGTGAACGCTACAGAGGGGAATTAAGAGACTTAGATACTGCTGCTCGGAAGAATACGAAAACAAAGGCTTGTAAATGTACGTTCCAGTTAAGAGCTGAGCAAGTGTATGGGTCCAGTAGTTGGATGATTGTCACATTGCCTGGGATTAGGGGTACGCACAACCACGACTTTGCTGTGTTTCCTGAGGGATATCGTCAGATGAGTGGTCTTAGTCCTGGGTCAAAGCAACTCGTTCGTGACATGACTTCGGCACAAACAAAGCCATGTGCTATCTTGGCCGCTATTAAGGAAAAATTCCCCGACGACAATGCAACTAGACGACATGTGTACAACTACAGAGATCGTATAAGGAAACTTGATTTTGAAGAGAGAGATGTCATTGGTCAGTTTCATCATTTAGTTGTGGAGAATAAGTACGTACATTGGACAAGAGCCGACCCAGCTACTAATGAGGTAACTCACGTGTTCATGGCACACCCTACATCAATTCAGTTACTTCGGTCTTTTCCTTGGTTGATTGGTTTAGATTCCACGTACAAAACAAACAAGTATAAGATGCCGTTTCTTGAGATAGTGGGGATGACTCCAAGCAATAAGAACTTCCTCATAGCTTATGCCATTATGAAGGATGAGACTCAGGCAAGCTATGCGTGGGTCTTAGATAAGTTGAGGATGCTTATTGGAAATGATGTACACCCAACAGCAATTTTGACCGATCGTGAGCTAGGGTTGATGACACCTATTAGAGAGATATTTCCCGACAGTGCCCATTTGCTCTGTACATGGCACATTAACAAAGTCGTTGAAGACAAAGTGTACAGACTTTGTGGAAAAGATAAGCTCGGCACGCAGAGGTTCAAAAACGGGAAGTGGAAATATATCATGGAAGCTTCCACAGAAGCTGAGTACGATAGAGCAGTGCGTATGATGAAGGATACTTGGAGGAATTACCCTCACGTGATATCCTATGTAGAGGAGACCTGGCTGAGATACAAAGAGATGTTTGTGGCTGCGTGGACGAATAAGGTGCTACACCTTGGCAACACTACGACTTGCAGGGTGGAGAGTGCACATGCCGCGCTAAAACAGTGGTTGAACTCCTCAACTGGAGCTTTGGACAATGTTTGGAACAAGGTCAACAAGTCAATCGAGTCACAACTAACTGAGATCAAGTACACACTTGAAGAGTGCAGAAGACGAAGAGGTGTGATGTACTCGGGTTTCCCATTCAACTATCTGATCGGGTATGTTTCCCATTACTGCTTAGAAATATTATTGGATGAGCTGAATAGGATGAGAGAATTGAGTGACCAAGTATTTGATCGTTGCGGTTGTGTATTGAGATCCACTCATCAGATCCCGTGTGCGTGTGAGTTGAAAACGGCCACGGATACGGGCACGCCAATTAGCTTGAATAGTGTCCACAAATTTTGGCGAACACTCGTTATTAGTGATGCAGTGGAGATAGATACGCTTGACATGACTGAGCATCCATCTAAGGACCATCGGTACTTTCACTCTCTCGTCCACGAGGTTAACTCAAGCGACCGGGCAGTTGTGCGCAACATATCTGTCCTTATCAATGAGCAGCTTCATCCTGATGAAGCGAGTTACGTCGAGCCGGAAGCGAACACGACAGACAGAGGTCGACCGAGAGGGAGTTCCTCTACCAGACGTGATCCTAGTTCATGGGAGTACTCCCAGAGGGGTCGTGGTCGCCCTAGGTCATCCAGTTCGAGCCGTGGGCGTGGTCGTAGCTCATCCTCATCGAGTAACGTCGTGCGGAGTACTGGTATGAAAACCCATAATTTATTAACATGTACATAATGTTGTTAATTACTTTTTGATAAGTACTATTAATGACTTTCTATTATATTGTCTTGCAGCTGGACACGGAATAGATATCACTGAATTCTATCATGTTAACAAAATTCCGGGAATCATCATACCTTTCATTGAAGGATATCTCGATGTGCTTGGGGATGGTAATTGCGGTTTCCGTGTCATTGCGGACTACGTTTTCGGAGACCAAGAGCAATGGCGATTGACGAGAGTTTGCATTGCAAACGAACTCTTAGCTAACCGAGCATTGTACGAAAACATATACATTGACGGGGTCGACGCTGGTTACCGCCGTATTATGTGGGACGGAGGTGCGTGTCACGATGATCACTGGATGATAGTACTTGAGGATTTGTTCCCGATTGCCAACCTCTTCAATGCAGCGATTATGTTATTTGGATACGGCAGCGGAAGGGGGTTATATGCTTGTTCCACTGTGCTACCGTTGCAAGCACCTTCGACTGCTACACGTCCAAGTAGGGAAATTGTCATAGGTCATTTAGGTGATTCGTACATGCATTATATCCGTCTGGATTTAGCCTCAGATTTCCCTGTTCCTCCGATATGCGCAGCATGGTTTACTTCCCGTTCTGATAGTGTCGCTGGTTGGGAGCAAATGTATGTTAGGCGAAGAGCACATTGGGATCGTTTAGCGAGGTCGACGTAATTGAATGTTTTGCGTGATTGTTATATTTTTCTACTTATATCATTGTCACATTTTTGTGTGATTGTTATATTTTGCATGTTGTATTTTTTCGTGATTATTGGAGGTAAATAAAACAACAAATTACAATAAAACAAAAAAGGTAAATAAGAAACAACAAATTACAATAACACAAATAAATAACAATAACAATGAAACTCTTATATAAATATATAACAAATTCATATAAGTAATACATCATTTGGCAGCCCGCCAATCTCTCATATACTCCTCCATAACCGATCGAGGTCCTTCCGCTTGCTCCGGAGGAAGCAAAGTAATGAAAGACTCAAATGCGACGGCTAGACGATTCACCCACTGCAAAAAAGTAACAATGAGTGTGAGTTCAGAGATATGTAATACGTAAAAAAATATATATTTTTAGTTAATCACTTACATAATCGTTGTTGGATCGTGGAGGAATCACAGATCCAGGTGCTGCATCTTCAGGTGGTGTCAGCAGAGGGTAGGAGTGACGGTAGTACCACTCGAGGTAGTCATCCGTACATGCTGTGGGATCTGACGTGGATGCCTGAAACCCATGGAGACCAAGAATGTAACCTCCCGGGAACATACGCCAGGACTCAGATGATACTCGTACGGGGTAGACAATCTTGTACAAACGACTGCTCCATGACCTGATCGCTCTCTCTGGCCTAGTGATCGGGAAAGGGATACTCTGTACGTACCCGATTTGTCGTAAACAACGACCAGGCATGTACGGTTCGATAATATCCCAATACCGTAGCCACCCCATGAATACAGTCCTCGGTACAGATGCAACCGGGTCAGAACCGTACGGCAGCCACACCACCTACGTAGAAATGTTCAAGTTACGGTGAAGTAAAAAAAACATAGCAAACGACGAAATAAATCAAGAACACCAAAAACTGCATGACGTACCTCTGACGCTCGCAGCTGATCCAAGCATCTACGTAAGGAGTGCAGTCGAACCACGTCCTTGCCCTCAGCCTGGGCACTCCATACGCACGCACGGGGAGCCTCGTCGTCCCCGACAACCATCCGCTCCCGATGAGGTCGGAAGCAGGGAAAGTACTCGTATATCCATGCCTGGAGGAGAGTTAGGCATCCGCAGATGCCCTGAGAATCCCCCCGACTAGCTATACCGAGCTGACGATATAGGAAGGCGAGGGCAGCAGATCCCCAAGAGAACTGATGCGCCGTTCCGACACCGTCCCTCACCTCAATCACGCAGGAGGGTCTAATACGGTTACCACTCTTGTCGACAAACAAGGTGGATCCAATAAGTAACCACATCCAACCTACCGCCTGGATGTCCTCCATTCGGTCCTCCTCTCGGCAAAGTTCAAAAACCGACTCCGTGAGGACCCCACCGCCCTGCCAGTGCCTATGCATCAGTTCATCAAGGGTGACCCCGAGAACCTCCATGGCCGTCGCCTGCAGCTGCCCATCCCGTCCGTCACTGGAAACGAGCTCTCCCTCTACAGGAATCCGAAGAGTATGCCATACATCGTGCAACATGATGGTCATCTCTCCGAACGGCATGTGGAACGAGTTCGTATCCGGCTGTCACCTTTCAACGAATGCAGATATCAGGGGGAAGTCGATATGTCTGAACATAATGTCTGTCAGGTGTGATAACCCAGTCCCCTCGATCTGCGCCCTCACCTCGGCCGACATCTCCGCTCGCCACTCACTCAGCCGCTGACAGACACTGAATCGGTTCTGACACTTCAACAGACCCCTCGTCTCTTCCCCCCTCCATATACGAGACGCTACGTGGCCCAGGAAGCTCGGTATGACGCTATCATCCGCCGGTCCACCGGCCACTTTCCCTGTAACAAGCCACGTACTGTCGTCCTCCGCTCTGGATCGTTTGCTACTACTGGACGACCCAGTACTAACAAACTTATCGCCTCTGCCCTTCACCACGCGCCAATCTGAGGATGATTCGACGCCAATCTGATCCTCGTCCATGGAATGATCCCCGGAGTAGAACTCGTTAGATCCGTAATCGTGTTGCTCAGCCTCATATAAGTGACGGTCAGTCATCTCCCTCATCCGAACTGCCTCTCTCTGTCTCCGTACAGAGGCATCAATCCCGCGCGTCCTCGTGTGACGCGGTCCTGAACCAGATAGTTCACTGACTAACCTCGACATCGATTTACCGGCTCCTCCTCTCCTCTATCATTTCACATTTTTAATTAATTAAACAATAATCAGTAATAAACAATTAAAATAATAATTGACAACTAATAATAATTGTAATAACAAATAATAATAACAATAATAATATTAATAATAATAACAATAAATAATAATAATAATAACAATAATAATAACAATAATAATAACAACAATAACAATAACAATAACAATAATAATAATAATAACACTAATAATAATAATAATAATAATAATAATAATAATAATAATAATAATAATAATAATAATAATAATAATAATATTTTTTTTTTTTTTTTTTTTGTCTCGGGCGTCTGCTACAGACGCCTCACCCATGGGTGCGGCGTCTGCAAATGGCGCCTCTACCATGGGTGGGCGTCTGCCGATCTCGCTCACCCATGGGTGAGCCGTCTGCCCTTTCCGCCTGCCCATGGGGTAGGCGAGATCGGCAGACGCCCACCCATGGGCGAGGCGTCTGCCGATCTCGCCTACCCTATGGGCAGGCGGAAAGGGCAGACGCCCGACTCTTCGAACTCGAAAAAAAAATTCGAAAACTTACCACCCCGCCGCGATGCTCGCCGCCTCCGTCCCCGTCGCCGCCTCTGCCGCTGCCGCTAGCCCCTGACATTTCCGTTGTGATGGTGTGGTGGTGGTTTTGCCGTGAGTGGTGGTGGTGGTGCGTGAGGAGAGTGAGGAAGAGAGGTGGTGGTGGTGCGTGAGGAGAGTGAGGAAGAGAGGTGGTGGTGAGGAGAGTGAGGAAGAGAGAGGTGGTGGTGAGGAGAGTGAGGAAGAGAGTGAGGAGTGAGTGCCGTGAGTGGTGGTGGTGGTGGTGGTGCGTGAGGAGAGTGAGGAAGAGAGGTGGTGGTGAGGAGAGTGAGGAAGAGAGTGAGGAGTAAGTGAGAGTGAAGGGTAAATTTGTATTTTCCAAGGGCGGTGGTGAGTAATTTTGGACGGTAAATAGCAATTCACTTTTATTACTAACCGATAATATTAATAGGTAATGAAAATGGAATGAATCTTCCCTCAACAACAAAAACCCAAGAATGAAATGATTTTTTTCTCTAGAAAAAATAAAAATAATGGTGAATAAGCAAAAACCTTGGCTGCTAGTGGAAGTTACCTTGAAAAAGACAGGAGCAAAGGAAAAAACAAAAAACGAAAAGGAAAGAAATGGGGGGGCATAAAGGACCACTTTCGATCACTCCATCAAAACTGGTCTGTGTTTAAGACCCGTAAAGGAAGAACAGTGAGTGCACTTCTGACTCCAAATCTTAGAATGTACAAACCCTAATATCTGGGTATCACTCTCTTCTTATCTGTCTTTCTGCTACTGGAAGAAAATTTTAATTTCTCAAATTTATCTCCACCCTTTTGGAATCTCAAACCTCATTTTCAAGGTGAACATGTAAAATTCCTATGTTGTTGTTGTTCAAGTATTAGTTACTAAGCTCAAATCTTTTCTTTTTATTTATGTTAATTGGTATTTTGTGATGGAGCTATCTGGGTTTGTTCTTTTGAGTGCAAAAGATGAGGTCTTTGATTTATAGATCTGGGTGTTGCTTCCTGTTAATGATGTAATACATTAGTGTCTTTTGTTGTAGATTTGTTAATTAATTGTGATTACTAGAATCAAAGTTTGGATTTTTAAGCCATTTTGAGCAAATGGGTTCTGTTTGGTCATCACTGGTTAGCTTCTCCTCATTGTTTGGGATATTTTAGGACTTTCTCAACAAGTGGGTTGCTTCTTAGAAATTAGGGTTTTGTTGGGTTAGTTTCAAAATTATGGATAAGGTCTTCTTGTTGAAGTGGGTTTGAAGAGATTTTTGGTTATGTTGAAGAAATTGATTAATCATTGAGGTGTATAGGGAAGCAAAAACAATGTCTTTTAGAAGCATTTTACAGGACATGAAAGGGGAGTTTGGGAGTATGTCTAGGAAAGGGTTTGAAGTAAAGTTGGGAAATGGGTTTAGATCGAGGTCCCAACGTGTCGTTCAAGATAGTGTGGTTGCTGTTGATGCTTTGAAGCAGAGTTGCTGGGCTAACATGCCTCCTGAACTCTTGAGAGATGTACTTATGAGGATAGAGGCATCCGAGAGCGGCTGGCCTCTCAGGCGCCATGTTGTTGCTTGTGCTGGTGTGTGCAAAAGTTGGAGAGAGATCATGAATGAGATTGTGAAAACACCTGAGGCTTCGAGCAAGTTGACGTTTCCCATCTCCTTGAAGCAGGTTTGAGAACAAATATCTTATGTCTATATACATTATGAAGTGATCAAGTTGGTTGTTAGTTATAATTGCGTATTTAAGAAACTTTGAATAGACAACCCAAGGTTTTTCTTGGTAATTTATATAGTTTGAAGTTTTGAACCATGCCTGTTCTAGGAATAAAAAGCTTATTCAAATACATTAGCAAAATGGTAAAGTTAAGGTTACAAACTGCTCGGTGATCAATCAAATCAATGACTATGGCTATGAGAGATTGTAGTTGAATTTTCTCTTTATAGAGTGGAACAGATTAAGAACTCTAACCAAACAGGAATAAAATATATCCTTATGAAGCAGTTGACATTTTCTTTATCCTTCCATTAACGCAATTGCATCTGCTGCAGAGGAAAAGATGGATTTATGACAGAATAAAACAACAATTTGTAATGTTAAAAGTATTGAAAGTTTAATGGTGTTACATGTCTGCTTTCCTTCAGTTTTCATTGTCAAAAATTCCGGATGAAGCTCTTATAACTTTTGCAAAATAATGGTCTGGAGATTGAAAATTGTTAATGCAGATAATCCTCAAACCACAAGTCTGCGTTCATTGTAAAAGGATGTTTATAAAGGCATAATCATCTATGGGAGTATGGAACTATTGTAGATACCAAATGGGTTCTCTACCTTTCTCTTTTTTTCCATCTTTTTTTTTGTTAGACATACTGCTGTATGGAATTTGCCATTTGAAAGAATTGATAAAAGCTTATGTTCTGTATAAGTTATTGGACATGTAAATGGAGACATTTTGGGCTTCTCTTGTTTCTCTTTTCTTTCAGTTATCCTGTGGTAGATATCTTTATTTCCCCCCCCCCCCCCTCCTCTTCTTCTTCTTGATATTGTGGTTGTTCGGGCTTTGCCCAACTAACTTTCAAGGGCCCTGAAGTAACTGCCAGCCTTCAGTACCCCTTATACTAGTGACCTCTGAAATAGAACTCTGGGCTACCCACTAAGGGTTATATTTTTTATTGAGTTGGACAACTTAACAGTTGATGGATGCTTATATTCTGCTAAACAATGTCAACGTCTAAGCTAAAATTATTACCTTTGCTACCCTCTTTTAGTTATTTGTCCACATGCATATGAAATAAGTTCACATAACAACACAAACCACTGATAGAAGAAGGCAACCTCTTAAGTTTGGCCACATTGCCTATCTGAAGTATTGGGAACAGCCATCTTTGCGCTTCTTTTTGAAAATACAATATGGATTTTTTAAGGCTGTTTTTCGATATACTTTCACATGAAAACACCTTTGTTGCTGTGCATGCCTCTTTTACCTTTGCATTACCTGGTTGAAGTTTAAAATCAATTGGAAAGTCTGTAATGCGCAGATTGCTTCTGTTTATGGATATCTATTGAACTAGAGATTAATAAATGTAGTTTCTTTTTTAGATAAGAAATAAATGCAGTTTCTTTAGGTTGTGAAGTTAAAACAGTCTATGCCTTCCTGTCAAGTTTGTGATGGAAACAGCATCCCCTTGCCCGACTGCTCTTCACGTGCCCTCAAGTTGACGGCCGGCCTCCAGTGGCTTGCCGCCTTGCCCTAAGGGCCTCTAACTAGTGATGTCTGGTATTTTTTTTTTTGGGCTATCACTAAGAGTCATCTTTTCTTATTAAACTGGCAAAGTTCAATAGTTGATGGATCTTATATTTAATTGAAGTAACTTTTCCAGAATTTGCTGCAATTATTGATTCCTGCTTACTCCACTGGCCTCCTTCCTTGGGCTAAGAATTACGTTAGTGGACGATTACTTGTGAAAACTTCGACTCAAATCCAAAATTTCCTATGGAATGGGCATAAATCCTCAAGGTTCTCCAATGTAGAAACCTATTTTTTCCTGTTACAACTTACCATGTACAAAATCTGTGAATGTTATTGGAAGTATCATCTGAAAAGGAGCTAAATCCATGAGGGAAAAACTTCATCAAGTGAGCTGAAAAGAATCTTGCATATGCAGTTTTCTTCTTGAAGAGTGTTCATGTGCTCAATAGTACCACCAATCCTTTTGTAGCTAGTAGCTGGGAATTTGTCCATAATTGTTAGCTTATAGCAGCTCAGTTTGTGCATCTGTTGTATGCGTTGTTTTGTGTTAGAAGCTCTCTCATGATCTGTGTTGTTTTCTGTCATTGGCCATGCATATGCATGCTCTTAGCTAGCATCTGTGTTCGACTAGATTTGAAGTTCCTCTTAGTGTTGTTGATGGAGACATGGAAAGTTAGTCCTGTTTGTGCTTGTTGTTGTGAAATTCATAATCATGGTTCTTTCAGTCTTGAGCTGATTGAACCAGCTGCTATTCATTTTTCAGTTTCTTTTTGCGCTAATGGTAGAACTGGTTTTCTTTTGGCCTCTGTTTGTTATGTTCTAATCTTTGTTATGTTGTTTTATTCAGCCTGGACCAAGAGGCGCTCTTATTCAGTGTTACATAAAGCGGCATCGTAGCAGCCAGACATATTATTTATTCCTTAGCTTGAGCTCAGGTTAAATTACTGTTTTCCAATACCTTATTTTGGGTAGTCTTTGATTGCTTAGTATTGAGGATTCTATAGGTTTACAAATATGGAGTATTTAAGAAGATATCATAAGTAGGCAAGGGTCATAAATTTTTTCTCATTTATGTGAATGTTTTCTCATTTATACTTAAAATCCTGGACAGCCTCATATGACGATGGCAAGTTCCTTCTCGCCGCAAAAAAGTGTAGACGCCCAACTTGCACCGACTATATTGTTTCCCTGAATCCTGAATATGTCTCCAAGGGGAGTAGCACCTATATTGGGAAACTGAGGTATATTTTACTGTTTTCATGTGTTCTTCTGGACCTTCTATCTCCACTTTGATTTTTACCCATTACTTTCACCCCCTAGATCCAATTTTCTTGGCACAAAGTTTACAATCTATGATGCGCAACCTTCAAACGCTGGAGCTACAATTACAAGAAGTCGCTCTACCAGGCTAGTGGGTTCTAGACAAGTTGCTCCCAGGGTACCTGCTGGTAACTATCCTGTGGCACACATCTCTTATGAGTTGAATGTGTTGGGTTCGAGGTGAGTACAGTTTCTAAATCATTAAATTTGTCATGTGATTTGTGCGTTTTCTTTTCACTAGTGATAATACTAAAATTTTGCTGGTGTTTGCTAATTTTGTTTTGTTTTTGTTCCTCCTTATTGTCAGGGGGCCAAGAAGGATGCAGTGTGTCATGGATACTATACCTGCTTCTGCAATTGAACCCGGAGGACAGGCTCCTACACAGACTGAATTCGTGACTAGTAGTGTGGATTCTTTTCCTTCGATCCCATTTTTCAGGTCAAAATCGATTCGTTCTGAGAGTTGTCGGGCTGAGGCTGTTGCTAATCCAAAAGAGGGCATGTTAATTTTGCGAAACAAGGCCCCGCGGTGGCATGAACAACTTCAGTGCTGGTGTCTGAACTTCAATGGTCGTGTAACTGTTGCTTCTGTCAAGAATTTTCAACTGGTTGCTTCGCTAGAGGATGGATCTGAGCATGAAAGCGTTGTTCTTCAATTTGGAAAAGTTGGAAAGGATGTATTCACCATGGATTATCAGTATCCAATCTCTGCTTTCCAGGCATTTGCCATCTGTCTGAGTAGCTTTGACACCAAGATTGCCTGTGAATGATGTACAATTGAGGTACGTATATGGATTATAGAAGTCTTGAGTTAAGTATTGGCGTGGCGTTTTATTGTGATTGATCTTTGACCAACTAAGTATTGGCGTGGACATGAGACTCACTTGCACCCTCTTTTTGATTAGCAAAAAAGAAAAAAAGAAGTATTGGCGTGGACATGAGATGAACCTCATTTTCTGATACACAGCTTGAAAATCCTATATCATAAGAGTTTTGTGATCTCTTTTAGTTCTCTATGTTTGAGTGACTATCCTCAGTATTTGGGGCTGTTTCTATTTTATAATGTTAGTTGAATAGTAGTTCGTGTACAAAGTTGAGAAACCTTCCACCACCGCCCTGATGTGTTTGTTAGTGCCCTGCTAAAACCGTAAAACATATTATGGTCTTTTATATACTGCAGTTGCCCGTCTTTTTCCAGTAATTCCTCACCCTAGAAGTCTATCTCAGAGATTGCTAGTGCTATTACTCCTTCCACCTCAGAATAAACATTTGTCTTCATCTTGAGTACTCAACCATAATAGTTATCTTCCTTTCATTCAAAGTACTCCCTTCCTCCAAGAACTATGGGTAAAAATTTAGATAACGGCATGAACAAAAAGAAAAAATGTCAGCATGAAGGAGGGGCCCGGAGGCATGTCATTGCATCAAGAATCAATACTTGAAGGTCACTCAAATATGCAGTGATATATGGGGCCTTAGTGAGATAGAGCTTCAGCTGGGAGACCAAGCTTAGGCTTTGTCACAGCATTTTACAGTAATAGGGCTTTAGCTGGTATGATTTAAATACAAGTCATTCCCTTTCGACACGTTTAGAGCCTGTCATGGATCTAGTGAGGGGGACAAACCTAATTACTGAGGTGTTTTTCGTTTTGGAGGTTTGATTGTTTCTAGCTGCCCGGGAATATTTCCAACGTACCTAGTAAAACCCTAAAGGAGTAGAGGACTATTTGTAATTTTGTATGCCATGTAGGACTATTCTTCATTTTGAGTCAAGTCTTTTAGACTGCAGAAGTACAATTAAATCTGAAAAGGTATTTTGTGATAGCCGGCCAACTGCATTTGTAATGGCAGTGTAAAATTTTGTTACTCAAATTTGAGTCTAACTGAAGTGTTTTAGGGATAAAAATACTAAACCTGGCCATGGTGTATTCCCCAAATCATTAATGCTCATTTCAAAGAGAATGTCTAATTTAGGTGCTGGACAACCTCTGAGTTACTTTCTCTTGGGTGTTACCTCAAGTTAAGTACTAGTTACACTATTGAACTTAAGGTTGTTGCAACCAGTGCTACTGCCTCTCAGTAGCTGGCTCGGTTTGCTTGCAGCATTTAGTGATACTTTCTGTGCCCAACTGTTGAACACCCTCCACAATCAATAATATTCCAATTTCTCAATTAGCAAAAAAAAAATAAATAAATTCTAATTTCTCAATGCACTGCATCACTTTGGTTCTTGTATTTATGTCACACCCTTGACAAAGTTTATCCACTACTGACAGGTATTTTGACATGCAAGTTAAAGGGCGCAGCAGTTGCTGCATTCATCTGGTGTTGTAGATGTTTGTGAGGAAGTTTGCGATTCGACAAGCAGCTTCTATGATGTGTGTAGTTCGATTGGGCAAGCAGCTTCTCTGTTGTTGTGTAGTTCGATTGGGAAAGCAGCTTCTGTTGTTTGTAGTCTTTTTGCCCTCGTCAACTCTAATTTCGGGCCTTGTACATAAAATCGAAGCTCTTTCCAAAGGACAAGCCTTTTGCATGCTTGACCAAATGTATTGTTGGCTGTTCTCTTCCTCCTTTTGTGTCTATAGGATGAGAAAGTGTGCCGAATGGCGAATACCCCCCTCCCCCAGCCCCGGTGTGGATTTGTCACCTTGCTGACTCTTGGAAGTCTTGATTGGCTTGGTCGTGTAATCTGTTGCTTTTAATTGTAGACTAGACTAGCAAGATTAGACAAATTGCGTGGTTCAATTTCTCAATTTTAGCATCTTTGACAATTTTATCCAATTCTGAAACTTTTGTTTTATTTTTTTTTATCACCATTCTGCAACTCTTATGTCAACTGATCTGCATAATCAGAAATTCAGAATTGAGAACCGCTACTCATAAGTCACAGAATCAGGCTTATGTATGGACTTTGGAACTTAATGAACTGATTCTTGCGTGAATGCTTCCTTATCTGCCATAATTCTTTGTCCAATTAATCATGTCTATAATACCAAGTATACTCCCTTAATTTCCAACCAAAATGCATATACTCCATCGAGTCATCTTAGGATTTTTTTTTTTTTTTGATCATGAGTCATCTTAAGATTAAGCCAAATAGATTATGCAATTAAGGTCGTGTTCTTTTTCACTCGTGGTTCATTTTAGTTCACTAGAGTTCAGTACTTTGGTTAAACGATGACAGTATTCGATTCAATTGAGTTTAGTGGAAAAGAACCTAGGCTTAATTCTTCTCAATTCAATATATGTTTGACTTTCGGTCATACAATTATTTTATTTTATTTTTATTTTTTTAAAGGGGAGGTCATACAAACTCACTACTGTAATTTTTTTGGCAGCTGGTATACTCACTAGTCACCATTAAAGTTCTCCCCTATTTCAAACATTTAGTTCCAATGGAGCAATAGTTTTTCATTTTTTTTTTTTTTTTCAAATTAACTTTTCTCTTTGACAGGATAATGTATTTCATAGCTTATTAAAGGTTACAGCCAAAACGTCAACATTTGAGCTAACAAGCCCCAATTAAAAGCAACAGATTACACAAGACTACAATTAAGAGTACTTTATAAAACCAAAAGAATTAAGACCAAATTCTACTTTAATAATTAATATAAATGTCAAAATTCTTATTCGCAAATTGAGTTATAGATCAAGCCCAAACCATTTCATTTCACCAGATTTCTATCTAAAGTCCAAATTGAATAAAATTAATATATACTAAAACCAAATTATTAGTTGGGAAAACCATAAAAACAATCAAATACCAAATCCTTAGCCAATTTCTTTTGGTGAAATACCTCAAATCGAAAAAGAAGAGAGGAGAGAGAGAGGAGAGAGAAAGAAGAAGATGGAGAAGCAGCCATCAGATTAGCATATAGGCACACTCGTCATCGCAACAACAACCCCAAAAACAGAGAGACCTCTCTCTCTCAGTTTTCAGGTGCGCATTTTGTTTGTTGTTGCCACTCGTGTTCTTTTTCTACCATTTTTCCTCATCGGCTCTTTCGAAAATCAAATCAAATCAAATCAAAACCAGAAAAATGGAAAAAGCTTCAAGATCAGTGATGAATTTGATGAATTGTTTCAAAATAGGATTTTCAAAATCGAACAAATTAAAACAACCAAAAAACATCAAAATTAGGGTTTGAGTTTCGTAAGACCGAGAAAATAAAAACGATGAGATCAGTTGCATAGCTATACGACTGGTTTTTATACCCAAACAGTCAAATTGATAGGCCCATTAGACCAAAACTGAAAAGCCCATTCGACTGGGCTAATTTGCTTTACTCACCGATTTTTTTTTTTTTTGTGCTGACGTGATGGCTGTTAGAGATAGCGTGAGACCGCCTAAGCCTTTATATAGGATGAGACCGCCTCATATAAGAATTTGTGAGATTTTGAGAGTGAGGCAGTGTAGGGCGTTGTTACTGTTTTCTCTCTCCTCCTTCCTCAGTTCCTCTGCCACTGCACTGTAATTGATCATGGGCGCTTGTTGCAAAAACGACGCCTACCTAGCCACAATAATCCCAAAACGAATCTCTCTCTTCGAATCAATCAAGTCTGAACAAGACAAACACCGCAATTCTATCTCCGGTGAACTCATCAGGTTGTTTGATTGTTTCCCCTCTCTCTCTCTGTCACAAATATTAAATTTCCGAAGTTCAAAAAAAAATTGTATCTTTATTTATGTATTTTTGTTGTTTGTTTGAAGGGTTACATTGCCAGATGGAAAAGAAAAGGAAGGGAAGAAATTGGTTACAACCCCATTTAATATTGCATTATAAATTTCAAAAGGTTAGGCTTATAAATCTTTGCTTGCTCGTGTTAATGGTGAATTGTGGGATATGTCTAGGCCTTTTGAAGGAGATTGTGATTTGAAATTGTATACTTTTGATGATGATGAGGGGAGAGATACTTTTTGGCATTCTAGTGCTCATATTCTTGGCCAGGTATTC
Organism: Tetragonia tetragonoides; assembly: GCA_038025085.1. Taxonomy (NCBI): domain Eukaryota; kingdom Viridiplantae; phylum Streptophyta; class Magnoliopsida; order Caryophyllales; family Aizoaceae; genus Tetragonia; species Tetragonia tetragonoides. The sequence continues at coordinate 15,467,160 of CM076142.1, read as the reverse complement.
AATTTTTGTTATATTGAACTGAATTTTGCTAATTTTGTTATGTAATTGTTATTGTGAATTTGTGATGTGAATTTTTGGTTTTTATGTTGTTGTTGTTGAAGGCTGTGGAGATGGAGTATGGTTGTCAGCTTTGCATTGGTCCATGCACTACGCGTGGTGAGGTAAGAGGCTGCTTGGTTTAGTTCTCACTAATCCAATTATACTTTGTTTTATTTAATTATATAGTCTTTTTTTAATAATTAGTTTTACCTATCGAATGAATAGACCCAACTGTTTTTGGGTTCGGTCAGGTTCGTGTTGGGGTTCGGGTTAATATTGTGAAAGCAAGTTGGGTTTGGATTGGGATTGTCTGAATTTAATCAAGGGACTTGATTGCATTTCTTTTGAATGCTTCTCAGTTGTCACTTAGACAAGGGGACAGACACTTGGGTTACTATTTATCCCAATAAAGATACAATCTTTGCAAGAAATCACTGTGTTGGACTTCGATACTAGTAGCTGATTGCACTTGTGACTTAACAAAGATACAAGTCTCCCTTTAGTGCTTTGTTTTCAATGAAAAGTCTGCTTCTGAAAATCTGAAGTTTTGGTTGGACTTAGTATAGTATACTAGTCAAGCATGAAGAGGAAAGAGATTATGTTTGGTTGATGTTTGTTGAATTTTGTGATTGAAACTGTTTCTATATGTGTTTGTTCTGATAACTTATTTGTATGCTGCAGTCTCATAGGCCATTCTTCGTTTGATAGTGTGCTGTAGGAGTAGGTTAACCGTTAAGTATATCTGTTCTATTTTTTCTGATTAAGTGTACTTTAAGGAACTCTTGCTGACTGTATGTTCATTTGCATTGTTTATGGATTATGGTATTAAAACAGTGTCACAATCCCATTAAGGAGGATTATTGACTATTAAAAATATTATTACTTGAAGTTTGCCTCTTTTTTGTTATCACTTTCATGTTTTATATTGCGATTTCCCATTTGTGGGTGGGATTATTTTGTGGCTATAGTTACCTCATACAGCCCTGGCTCTAGGCTTTTATTTTGGAAGATTTCTATATATAAGCTCGTTTATGAACAGGGATTTTATTATGACGCATTTTATGGAGACTTGGGCTTGAATGAGGATCACTTCAAACAAATTGAGGCAAGGGCAGCTAAAGCTGTAGCGGTATATTTCCTCACTTCATAATCTCTTTATGTTTTTACAAAAGTGGTTGTGTATAAGTCTCGTAGTTCATGTTGCTAACTCTTCCTTTCTATCAGCCTTATTTGTACATGAGCCTAGTTGTAACACAAATTTGCAATAACAGGGTTATTGGTGTTTTTCTTCTCCCTTCTTTAGTCGATCTTCTAGCAAATGTTGTTTCGTTATTTCATACTCTTTAAATTTGCAGGAGGGACAACCATTTCAACGCATTGAGGTTACTAGACAACAGGCTCTGGAGATTTTTTCTGATAACAAATTTAAGGCAAGTTCATATAATTTTGTTGTACGTCATACGTACTTTCGCAGTCACACGTATATTTACCTACCTGTGGTTTTTTGATTGATATTCAGGTTGAAATCATCAATGATCTACCTGAAGACAAGACTATAACAGTTTACAGATGTGGCCCTTTAGTTGATCTTTGTCGGGGACCCCATATTCCCAATACTTCCTTTGTGAAAGCATTTTGTTGCTTGAAGGTGAGGGCTAAACTAACATCTCTGTTAAGATAATTTTGCAATATTTTTTTTTAAATTTTTTTACACTTCTTGTTGGGTGAGCGTTTAGCTCTGGTTTCTTAGGATGTATTTCTTATTTATACCAGGCTTCATCAGCTTACTGGAGAGGTGACAAAGATCGTGAAAGCTTACAAAGAGTTTATGGAATATCTTTCCCAGATTCAAAACGTTTGGAGGTACTTTCAGTCCACGTCTTTGATAATGGCAGTTTATATGTCTGTGCAGACTGTGCATTTGCAGTGCCTAAATGATTTTCCACTCATATGAGTGCATGTTGTACATTGTGTAGTGAAGTCACACGTCCTCATCTAAATGTAACTTCAAAGACAGAAACTTTGTAGTTTGCACATCTTTACAAAGTATAACGTAGGATTTTCTTAACCTCTGTTTGCTGCTTTTGGTTGAGGGAGTTTTGTCTGTAATTCTCTTCCAGGAGTACAAAAAGCATCTGGAGGAAGCCAAAAAGTATGACCACAGGAAGTTGGGTGTACAACAAGAGCTTTTCTTCTGTCACCCACTTAGGTATGTGAAAAAAAGTTTTCTTAGCAGTGAATTAATCATTTCTCGAATGATGTGGAATATCCCTGATGTATCTCTTTTTGAATTCAGTCCAGGAAGCTGGTTTTTTCTTCCACATGGCACCAGAATATACAATAAGTTGATGGAGTTCATCCGAAGTCAATATTGGAACAGGGGATACACAGAGGTTAGTGGTTCATCAATCCAATTTTATGTCCATCCACTCTGAATATCATTTGATATTTGTGATTAAGCTAGTTTTTTTTTCACGCCTTTATCAGGTTGTGACTCCAAATATATATAACATGCAACTCTGGGAAACTTCTGGCTATGCTGCGAACTACAGAGAGAACATGTTTGTTTTTGGGGTTTGTGCTGCTTAACCTCTGCTTCATCATATTAGATGTGTTCTTGTGAAAATAAGTATCATAGCTAAAGCAGCCCAAGAAACCATCCGTTTATGATTTATCACTCAGGAGTGAATAGAAGAGTGGAAATGAAGATTGAGACCATACCCACAAAATGAAGACATTTTTTCTCTGAGAAGTTCTCCTTGCACAATAAGAGGCAATGATGCTCTAAGAGAGGCTGTGTGTAATGGAGAAGCTGTGATTGAAGTTAATCAATAGCTGAAACAATCGTAGTTGGGATTACCTGATTGTTTCATTATTGAGCAGTAAATTTTGGAGTGTTCTGACCATGTTCTAACAAAATAGTTGTTCAACTGCAGATTGATGAACAGGAGTTTGGGCTTAAGCCAATGAATTGCCCAGGGCATTGTTTATTGTTTGATCACAGAGTGCGCTCCTACAGAGCTATACACTTATGTAGCCTGCCAGAATAGTTCACGTGGGTCACAAATTGAGAATCAATGTGCATTCTAGTTTGCCAAAGTCTATCATGTTGTGTTGGACAGCGTAGACAGGCAATTCAAATTCCATAAATTTCTGCCAATTTCTTTTAGATTTACAGTTAAAGCAAGAGGTGGTGTTAAATGTATGTGTGGCTGCTTACCACTGGGTATAGTCCGGTTTAGAATGCATGGTAGGGATAATTGCTTGTGTATGTGCATGCTTGTGGTTGGAAGTTCTCATGTGGTCTTCTCCTCTACAACAAAGCTTGACAAACGCTTAAGGACATAGACCCATTCTTTCCACTTCTTTTATTGATATATCTTACGTAGCCAAGATCTCATTATCTGATTTTGCCATTTTCCTTGTCATTTTGACTGATATGCAGAACTTCCTCTTCGGTTAGCGGATTTCGGGGTGTTGCATAGAAATGAGGCTAGTGGTGCGCTCACTGGACTGACTCGTGTCAGGAGATTCCAACAGGTACTGTAAGTTGCACGAAATTGCTTACACTGATTCAAAATTTTCAAAACTTCGTTTCTACTAAAGGCAGCTAGGAACAAACAGTATGGAATGTCCGAGCCTCTCAAATGTGGGTGCTACATAGAATCTTATATGTTAGAATCTATATGTGACACTTTTCAGTTTTTACGGGGCCTTCTGTATGGAGTTTATGTTAAGGTATAAAATAGTGTAACATATTGTTTTTGCATTGAAAAGCAAAACTAATGCTGTGTGTTATTTCTTTTTGCTTCCATTCTCAATGCTTGCCTTCTTATCAGTACGACGTGTTTGTGTGGGTGTGTGTCTTTTGTTTCTCATTTCTTTGCTGACAATATGAAGTTCATTATTGTGACAGGATGATGCTCATATCTTCTGCAGGGAGGAACAAGTAAGTGGGTTTTATGGAGGTTGTTGGGTGCTTTATTTTTTACTCTGGCTTTTGTTTGAGATTACAATTTCGGGCTTATGTTCAGGTGAAGGATGAAGTCACGGGTGCATTAGAGTTTATAAACTATGTATATGGCATATTTGGCTTCACCTTCGATTTGAAGCTTTCAACCGTATGAACCTCTCTTCATCCTACTTTTAGTCGCATATCTTCTTCAATTTCGGAATTTGAGCAGAACTCATTCATATTGGTTCTATAGTGAATATTCACAGCTCGAAATCTCAAACTTGAATTGAGCAGAAAGATATCTTCTGCTTTGGAAGAGTAAAAAGTTTTTATACCACTACTTTGTTAATCACTCAGTAGACTTCAGCCTATGTGCCACCCTCTCTTGATCCGTTGAGAATCAACTCAGTCTTAATCCACATATATAGGCGTGTTGCCAAGTGCCCAAAGAACCAAAGAAGACCAAAGTAAAAGTGTTTAGCAGGGAACGTTGGAAGATTTGATGGCAAGAGAACCATTATGGAGCTGCTCCCTTATTTCGTCTTTTTTTAGTGATCTTAGATTGAAAATGGTTTTCTCTAGTTGAAGCCCCCTTAGGGCCACTGGATTCTGTAAAAAGAAAGTGTTTCTACTTTCAACTGTGTTTTTCCTTACAGAATAAGTAGTTCTGCCATCACGTGTCCCCATCCCTGTGTCCAAACTTTAGGACAGTGTCGTCTTTTTTAGTGATCTTAAATTGAAAATGGTTTTCACTAGTTCAAGCCCCCTTAGGGCGACTGGATTCTGGAAAAGAAAGTGTTTCTACTTTCAACTGTGTTTTTCCTTACAGAGTAAGTAGTTCTGCACATCATGTGTCCCCGTCCCTGTGTCCAAACTTTAGGACAGTGTGCCAGAGTCCCAGCTTTTGGGTCACCGTGTATCCGACACTTGGACGCATACTTAAACCAGATGCAAGTACCTGAGTCCTGTAACATAGGTTTCAACATACTGGTGTATTTAACTTGTTGCCATAGTTGTTAATTGTTCTTATAACAAAAAGCAAAACTTTTAATGATGTGCATATTATACTGCCCTCAGTTTTTGCATATCCTTTTCCGTTGTTTGTTGTCAAACTTTGTATGTTAATATCTCTCAAAATATAGTAAAATAAAATCATAAAATATATTATGAGAATTTTTTTAAACGCGATTACAACAAATATTTTCAATATTGTGAATCAAATTATTTGTTTAATACGACATCTGAAAAAGATCAAAGGGAGTATGTTGTCAAGAATTAAATATCATGCGAAATTGATTGACGTCATATTGACTTCATTTCGTTGTGGTACATCAGTCTGTTCCTGCTTAGATGACGACAGCACTAATTTTCTATACCTTGGATGCTTTTTAATCTAGAGACCAGAGCGATACCTTGGAGATATAGAATCATGGGACAAGGCTGAAGCTGCTCTCAAAGAAGCTCTGCATGAGTTTGGTAAGCCATGGCAGGTAATTTGACATACCCACTTTTTATGAAGTTTCCTAAAAAACATTTCTCATGTAAATTTTTTTAACCTTCTATAATTACCAAAAAAGGAAAGAGAAAAATCACTTTATCTTATGTTGCCTTCTGCTTGCATTTGGCTATGTGCCTATTTTACATGGAAACTTCATGATTGCATTTTGCTGTTCTGATAATTCATTTCCATGCTTTAGAGGGGCTGGAGAAAAGCTTACTCTTCACCTTTTTCCCTTGTGGTTGCAATTGATGGCTTGTTTGATAATAAAATGGTATCTAAATTGAAATCATACATTCTACATTCATACCCCTTAATAGCTAGTACAATATGAAGTTTCCTGCATTCGTATTGTCATTGCGATATTTATGATCCCTACATCTTTGGAAAATGCTGTTTCTTTCTTAAATCTGGGTTGCCAAACTAATTTGAGCTTTATGCCTATCATCCTTTTGGACACAACTTGAAGGTGTGCAATCTGGATGTCACATTGAGAGTTTTCTACTTTACTTCTCTTTTTCTTCGGAACTCTCTTGTCTATTCTCCTGGAGTCCTGGTCCTCTCTGTTTCAGTTTTCTCTTCCTTCTCCCTCCTCTCTCTCTCTTCTTTCCTCTCCTGTCCTCCATCAAAGAACTTGGATGAATGTAGACTTGATTATCATATTTGAAACCTTCTACTCTAATCTAAATTCATGTATCTATGCGTTTCTCTATCTATTTCCGGGTTCTCTATCTTCTTTCTTCCTTCTATTTCTCTCTTTCCCTTGTTCACTTCCGGATGCACCTCTTCCACTTCTTCAGTCTCTTCTCCCTTCTCCCTCCTCCTCCCTCCTCCCTGCCTTCTTTCCCTTACCAGCCGTTCATCACTGTTTTATCTGTTTTCATGCAACATTTCATTTAAATGGTTGTCCAATAAATAAATTTTGAGCGCAAATTTTTACTGCATATTCAAGACTTCCTCAAAAGAAACAAAGGAAAGCATATTCAAGTAAGGTAACACTTGGATTTATTTTCTTTTGTTGCTGTACATGGGATAAGAAGTACTCATAATAGGAACATAGACTGAAAATTAAATCTTCTTTCTTCCCTGATGATCCATGTTTTTACCCATCATTTTGAGTCTCTTATGCTTTTTTGCACTATTTTGGGGTGGAGTTAATTAACCTTTTACTTGTCTAAAAAAAATGAATTGATTCGTCCTGAGTGCTATTGAACTTGAAAAAGTGTATATTGACTTGTTGGACACTCGTGCAACTAGGAGGGTGTGGTAAAGTTGGCATCAGCATTTATTGTACACCTCAGCTCAAATTTGTTTAATATTTCAAATGATCTTGTTTCATGATCTTCTAGTAGCTATGCGATCAAGAATAAGTGTACATCTTGACCACCTGGAAACCGGCCTGTGTTGTGTTGCTTTCATCATTTTCTTTCTGCCTTATTCATCCCCTTTTGACTGTTTGGCATAATAAATCAAATGAAACAGATAAATGAGGGAGACGGTGCATTTTATGGACCAAAAATAGATATCAGTGTTTCTGATGCGTTGAAGAGGAAATTTCAGTGTGCAACTTTGCAAATTTGTTGTGTTTTGCCTCAATAATTGTTTGTGTTGTTTACCAAGGGACCATCTCACATAATTATTTATTTGTCTTTGCAGTTGGATTTTCAACTTCCTGTTCGATTTAATTTAAAATACGCAGCAGAAGATGAAAATAAAAGGGAGAGACCTGTTATTATACACAGGGCCATACTTGGCTCTGTGGAACGAATGTTTGCTATTCTTATAGAGCACTATAAGGGAAGATGGCCTTTTTGGCTAAGTCCACGTCAAGTCATTGTGTGCAGTGTGTCAGAAAAATTTGTGGATGATGCTCTTGAGGTAAATCAAACGATATGATGTTCTGATCAATTTACCATATTTGACATTGCTCAGGTCGCATTTTGCTTATCTTAATCATTGTTAGGTTCCATATATATTATCATAGAGAACCTTATATATAAATATAATTTTCTAGTTCATTCTCTTGAATGTTTGTCTTTAGTTTTGTACTTTGTAGGTTTCTTATACACCCTTTTCTTTTCTTTCCCCTCAGTTGCGGGATCAAATCCACAAGGCTGGTTATTATGTTGATGTTGACATGAGTGATAAAACACTCAGCAGAAAGGTGAAGAGCTTTCCCTTTACAATAGTTGTAATTTAGCTTTTCATGCTGTTGCTAAACTTGTGTATGGAATTATGGATATTTTCTGTGCATTATAAGCAATTTTAAGGTGTGCTTTTATTTTGTTCTAACCTAAAAGTTAGCTCTTCACCCCCCTCATAAATGGCATATATTGTCAGCCTTCTTTAGAGTCTCAACTCTTATCGATGTTGGTGTCGGATATTCAAACTTACTTGCTGATTAATTTCAACTCCCAAGTCTCAATTGTTGTGGACTGAATGAGACACGAAATTGCATATATGGAACATTGGTCAACATTTTTCCAAATTTATGTCTATTTGAAACAACATTCAAAATCTCTGAGGTAAAGCTATTTTCTCCATGCAAGGGGAAAACATGTTTTGAGGAACTAAGGTCAATAGTTTAGCTTTGCTCTAATTTAGTAATCTGATGTGGAACACAAAATTGGTTGATAATTTCTTGGAACAAACATAATGGCATTAGCTGGTGGCAAATAATTTTTACTTGTAGTTGGCAGATATTGTGAGGAACACAAGCTATCAACATAATTCATGTCTTCAACTGTTACAAGGCATTCCACCAACTTTTTTCCTTAACTGCAGAACTTTTCTGAGATATTGTTGCCAGGCCACATAGGAAGGGGTCTGATGTTATTTGCACAGAATTTACGCAAACTTATTCTCTGCACTGATAGAACACAGGATTCACATTAGTCACATATATTCAGTATCTAGTCTACCACGGTGAGGCAGTGTTCTACCCAAGTGACATTCAATTGCTGGACATCAATGCTTTGAATCTGCAGATGCAAGACAGACAGTATGCTATGTTTAGGGTAAATTACTGCCCATGAATTGATATATCAAGGAATATAAGAGTGCTTGTAGTGTACATAATAGAAACGGTTTCAGTGATTCATTTAATCTTGATCCTCTTTGTTTGGGGGCTGGGGGTTGTGATTGGTTATTGTCAACCCAAAGAGGGAGGTTAACATCTATAGTTATGAACTGCGGGTTAATGTTGTCCATTTGAATTTTCGGTTCCTGCAGATAGTTGAAGCCGATTTGATGGAGTACAACTACATACTAATTGTTGGGAAGCAAGAGGTAGAAACCAAGAAGGTATGCCTTATTTTTACTAAATTTTGAATTTTTGGCTTTGTTGAACCATGTCTTTATGGAGTATTGTGTGCTGTATTATTTTGTACAGGTCTCAGTGAGGGTGAGGGATCAAAAACAGGTGAAGGGTAAGATTGTTCCTCGTATGATGACGATGGAAGATGTCCTCAAGGAATTTAAGGAAGAGCTTGAAGCTTTTCATTAGTTTATTGTACTGACCATAGGGAAACACTGATTCAGCACTAAAACGATGGTAGCATTTCAGAAGGTTTTAGATGAAATTGTTTGGATGACTTAATCTTTGTAAATAGACTAGTCGTTGGACTGCGTGCGTCAAATAGTTAATCTCAGCATCATATCACACTTCTAAGATTAGCATGGAGACACTATATTAGTATGTTCTATTAACATTTAACATACGCAACTCAAAAAGTCTCTTAGGTCGCCTCGAGGTGAGACCTCCTCTATATATAAGGATGACGTAAGCATGACATCATACTTCTATGAGTGGCCTCACCTTGAGACCGCCTCATACGAGTATTTGCGTACACAATTAGCTTCGATCAAAGGATTGACTTGGGGCAGGAGGCACTTTTTTAATTTTTAATTTTTTTATTTTTTATGATGGTAAATTGGTTCCAGCAACTTGGGGGAGGTAAAAGGAATTCCAAATTGTTGTGGATGAGAAAAAAAAATCCCCATCTCGGGGTGGAAAGTGGGATTGGAGCCACTGCTCCAAACCCCAATTTTTGGGGTGGATAGAACTTGTGGTGGGTGGCATAGTGACGTACTTGTCACTTGTTCTTAGTAAAGATTTAGTAAAGATCAAGGATATGATTGAGTCTCATTTTCCTCAAAGGAGGATTCCTTGCCATAAATACATAATTGGCTTGGCGTTAAATAATTCGTTTATATCAACAATAATAAGTATCTACGAATCGATATTAGCTGAGGCATTACTGTGTCGTAAGGTGTTTGGAGAGGTTTGTGAGATAAAAAAATTCATTAAAAAAAATTCATTCCGATAGAAACAAAGTCTAAAACTGAAATTTCAACAAACCATGTTTTATAGCATGATGTGTTTTTACATTGAGGTTTGTAAAAGAAGTCTTTGTATGGAAAATTCAACATGGAGAGTTTATAAGTAATGAACACGCCTCAATTTTCTTGGTCACTAATATTTCAACTTTTATTGCTATTTTCCTTCGTCACTACAGTGACATGGTCTACACTAATCTTACACAACTCACAGACAAATACCATACTTCCAGTTTTGTTTGTCTATTTGCAACAAGTTGATTTGCAATTATGGTCGTTTTTAATGAAATTTCCTATAGGTCTAAGTCAACGTTGACGAGGACCAAACTACAAAGACTTACTAGTATTTTATTCCAATTATTATTTGTGGTTTTTTGCTTGCATATTTATCATACTTAAAAACCCATTCCTAGAAGAGGTTGAGGAAGAGAAAAGGCACATATATACTCTTTTTGTGGCAAAAGCAAAATTGTAGTTCGTTTATGGGGAAGTTGGTATGCTCAGAGATTGATGGAGGATATGGTTTGGAATCAATTAGAGGTATTGCTTTGATGATTGTCATTGTTGTCACACTCATGTTTATATGCAGTTCACCTCCGAGAAGACCGGCTATGATCATTGTGCAACGTCCATTTCCAATTCGAATCTAGCTATCCGGTAATTACAGTACCAAAGAAGGCCATATTCTTCTATGTTTGTTTCTCATGTTCTACATGTTGTGTAAGGAATGTCAAATCCCCAGCTTGTCCAAGTTTTTCCACCATTTTCCTCTCTTCAAACTTACTGAGAAAACGTTCCTAAGAATAGATTAATGATACTTGTGTAGTTGTGTTCTAGTAGTCTAGCAGTTGCAACTTAGAAATGGAAGTTATTCTTCTTTTCTAGATTGTTCATGCTTTTCTTGTATTTGCTCTTGTCAAAACGAAAAAAGAAAAGAAAAAAAAGGTATGTAATAAAATGAGTATGGATCCTTTGCTGTGTTGTTATGGTGTTGTTCTTTTTCTCTCTCTCTCATTCCAATATGTTCTTTTCTAAATTCACCCCCTGTTTATAAGGAAAAATTGGGACAACACTAAAATAATACTAGAACAACACTAGAATAACACAATTGAGGATTCCCACCCTAATAAACAGTTACATATGTAAAGGGAGTACATCGAGTATATTAGTTGCAAGATTGTATGTATTTCGAAATGTATTGCTTGTATAATAAGAAACTACAAAAGTCTATCCCTTGTGCTTATCATTTATTGTCGTTTTGGATTAGTATTGTGTTTTCTTTTTTTTCCCTTTCATTTTTGAAACTTAGCATCCACCTTATTTGTCTATCTATCAAGTAAAAAATTAATAAGATCTTTATAGAATATATAGACGTACCGACCTTTAGATATCTTGATTCTTATAGTAATGGAGAACTTGCCCAATAGGAAAAGGGTTAGTCATCTAGGGAATTACCAATTGGGTGTTGTGTTTATAACCTTTATCAGTATGTAGATGCTTCTTATTCCTTTTTTACTAGCTTTAACCTGATAGAGTTATCCTATCAAAGAGTCTTTAGTCTTAACCTTGTTTGCACAATTGATCTACAAGTCGCTTGCCAAATAATTATCAACCGGTCGAAAAAAAATATCCATAGTTTTAGTTACTTAATTGGTATTGGTAAAACTCAAATACTACAAGCTTAATGACCCACTTAAAAAAAATGTCACGCAAAATCCCACATTACCAATATAGTAGATCGACGTTCTTCTAAAGGCTAAGTGTGGATGCCATTGGAATTAATAATAGTTATGAAATTGACTCTATGGTTTTGAACAATTCAATACTTTAACTATGAATGTTATTGGAATTACCAATAACAATTATGAAATTGTTTTGGTTTATCCAAAATACATATCTTAATTTTGAAGAAATTATTGTATTTTACCTCAAAATATAGTAACTACACATAAATATGCATAATTGTACAAAAACTATCATGATTTATTTCAGGATTTAAGATACATGCACCAAGCACACACTCTTAATTACGCTTTTGACACTTGATATTGTAGACAATCACAATGGTCATGTATCATACTTACCAGAACTTCGATCTCACCAAGGCTACTAAAAATACATCAAAGAAAACATTTTTAAAAAACTCGTAAATAAGTATATTTGTTTGTTCGATTCATTATTAAAGCTTATAAAACTCAACAATTCAACTATACATTTACTCCTTGCAAATTCATCAATCTTCTCGGATTTGGATTAAGAGTTCATTGAATAAGATCAATAATATATTCAATAAGAGTTAGGATAATTTCTACCAAAGAAAAGAATACATAAATTTGAGTTTGGTTTGTGTTCTAGTTATATTTGTGTCGCTTCAGGTCGATTTGGACGCAAATTGAAATAAAACTCAACAATTCAACTATACATTTACTCCTTGCAAATTCATCAATCTTCTCGGATTTGGATTAAGAGTTCATTGAATAAGATCAATAATATATTCAATAAGAGTTAGGATAATTTCTACCAAAGAAAAGAATACATAAATTTGAGTTTGATTTGTATTCTAGTTATATTTGTATCGCTTCAGGTCGATTTGGACGCAAATTGAAATTATCAGATTTGTATTGAATTTGTCGAAAATAATTTGGTCAAATCATTGAATTTTCGAATTTAAGTCAAGTGTAAATTAATTTTAATCAAGCTACACAAATAGAATAAAATATTATGTCAAATCAAAATTAATTTATGTTCCAACTACTCAATTTGCCATGAGTTAATAGTCTAAGGGTGAGCGCAACCAGGTATTCATCGGGTGTTGCATTACCCTGAATTGGAAGGATCCACAGGTTCCTACTTCGTAAGAATTAGAATTGGAAATGGTTGCACCGTTTCCTAAATCTTAGGAATTGGAATTGAATCCATCGGGTACTCACCGGTTCCTGGATACCGAAGTCCACATTAAATTCAAATTTTATTATTTTTTAAATCAATAAATGAATATTATAATAATAAAATATCAATTATAAAATTACACTGCCAAATATTAGTTTTTGAAAATACCGTAAACATAAAATCAAATACGTAACGTTGTAAATCAAAACCTAATTAACGTATACAATCATTTAATTATTAATATTACAAATACAATCACTAACACATTAAAATTACAAATACAAATTTTTAAACCACTAAACTTACTAGAAAATCACTATTTTTTATTTCTAACAAAGGAAAAAGTCCAATAACTTTTTTTACACTAGGTACCCAATCGTTTATGTTCGCAAAAGTCAAGAACTGGAATTAGAATTGGTTGGTATTGGTTTCTATTTTTGGGAATTGGAATTGTAATTGAAATTGGTTAGACCAATTTCGATTTTGAAACCACCGGTTCCAAACCTATTCCGATTCTAGTACTGGATACCCGCAATTTCAGCTCACCTCTGGTTAGCACAACTGCACAAGTAGTGTTGCTTTTTGATTTTTTTTGAGGGGTTATTGAGTCTTGTATGAGATCAATTCTCAATAAAATAAAATTACTTATTATAAAGGGGTTGCTTAGCGTAAATCGTAAATTGCTTAATGTAATTTTTTTTTCCTACAATCCCTTTCTCTCCCTTTCTCCACACTCTCTCTCTTCTCTCTCTATCAGTTCTCCATGGCATACCTCTTCCAGGACCATGTGTGACACCTTTCTCTCTAATCCATGAGATGTTTGTATTGAATAATGAATGGAAAATGTATTAGATTTGACTAAACTTATTGGAGACAAACAATAAGATTAGAATTCAATCTATTTCGATCTTGCATCAGTGAACCAAACCCGTGATAGAAATCAGCAGAACAAAAGAACCCAAAACCCCACCCCAAGCCAACCCACCTCGTCAGCCACGCAGCCACCCCCCACCACCACGCCGTCAGATCTCGTCCCCTCCTGCAGCCAGCCCCAAACCCGTCCCACCCCAGTCAGCCGCCTGTCATAGATCTCCCCGCGCATCGAAGTCCCCATTGCCGGCAAACCCCAATTGTCCCCCAGCCACCTCTAACCACAAATAAAACCCAAAACAATGTATAATTGGAAAAAAAAATAAAAATAAAATTCTAATTCTTTTAGTTACCTAAATTTCATCAAAATTTTGGTACAGTTCAAAGGAATCATCCATGTTGATTGAAGACTAGGTTTCTTTTCAAGGTATAGAAGGGATACAATAGGAGAGATTTCTGAGAGGAAACAGGAGGAAGAACGGAAGGAGGTTTGCAAAATAAAGAGGGCATTTTGGAAATTATGGTAATAAAAAGATTTACATTAGGTAATTTTACACGTTAAGCAATTCCGATTATAAATTGTAACCCTTATTTTAAATCTGACCTATCATATGACCGGAAGTTATAAAAAGACCGAAGTTTTTGTGAAAAACATAAAAATAAAGAAATTCAAATTTGTTTATGAAAAAAGTAATGAAAATCGAAAGAGCACCTCTTTCGCTCTCTATGCTCCCCTGAACTCTCTTCTCATCAGTTGTAGTATACGGTACCCTAACACTAAACATATACACCACTCTCTCTTTCTCTCTCCTCTCTCCTCTCTCCTCTCTCCCTTTGAACATCTGTTTACCAAATCCAAGCGAGTCAAAGGTATTCTCTCCCATCTTTGAATTTCTTTTTCGACTTCAATAGTTACTGACCCAATTATATTTTCTTGAATATAATTTCATATTCTTTGATTTTTGTTATAATTGGTTAGTTAGTGACCTGTTATTTACACTGGAGATTCCAACAATGGAGAATTCTCAGCCCTCTACAAATTCTCCCGATGGTGGGGTTAATCATGATCACACTAATAACGTCCCTCAGATGGCAGACACTAATGGGTACTCCTTGCTTTTGCTCTTTTATAAGTAAATTTAATTTTTTTCGTTTTTCTGCTATATGGGTCTAATTGAATTTTGTTCATGTGCTTGGAAAATCTCAGCTTGTGGTTGTATGTGTAGGGATTTTTTTGGTTAATTTTATCCTTCTAAAAGTATTATTTGTATTGATATGGGAAGGGAATTCTCAGAAGGCAAATAAAGAATTACATTTACTTAATTTGGGATGGTAATTTGCTTAGTTTAGTTGGCTATTGCTATACAGACTGTTTGGTTGACAGTATATTTTGTATAAATAATGGATTAGAGAAGTGATGGAGATTGTATTTGTACCTGCTTAGATGAAAGTATATATAGTTGCACAAAATTTTAGTGTACATTGTCGAATGAGTGCCAGGTAGGGTGTCAGTAGGATGCTCTTTGAAAAGTGGTTGCGTATGATGGATATATGCAGTTAAGGAGTTGTGACTAGTGGGTATTTTCTTGGGGGGGGGGGTATCGGGTTCACGACAGCATTGTGATGGTTCTTATGTAGTTGATAAACCACTGGATTCACTACTCATTTGACATAACAACACATTAATCTCTAGAGAGTGTTTCTCAATATGATTAGTAATTATCTGACAGAAAAGACCATGGTCTTATTGCTGCAAGTTTCTTGGTGAAAGCTTGTGTTGCAGCATGAGGAATTTGTTTGATGAGAAGATTGAGATGTCATTGTGCATCTGTATTCTTTTTGTGATGGGAATTTGTTCTGTTTGCTGAACCCTGCTCTTGAGGGGCCCTGGGCTTTACATTAATATAGTTATGTAATGCTAGGATGATTTTTGGATTATTGTCCAGTTGCTAATTTGCTTAATTTAGAATGAATCAATGATCTTTCCAATACAGATGAATTGATTTAACTCTAATTAGTTTTGCTTCAGAGTGCATTAGTTTTGTTACATTATTATTTATCACGAAAGACCATGACATGCATTGATCATGATTTACACTAAGACTAATGTTAGCGTTGTAAATATCTATACCAAATAGCTGTTATCACTGTTTTATACTAAGAAAATTTAATTCAGAATGGTATCAGAGCTTCATATTGGTTTCCGGGGGATTGAATATGATCTTCTTCCTGATGATGTATCTGACTTAGCTTAGGGAAAGCAAAAAGACGAACACACAATTGCTGATGAATTTTGTCCTAGATGTATAGTATTGTTTTGAGATCGACCCTCTTTGCAATTTCATGTGAATAGTTTTAAAAGCCGCCTCACTTTATTTTCTGACTGGTTTTTTTGTTTTCATTTTAGAGGCGGAGAATCTCAGCTTAAGCTCTCAGCAGAAGAAGTTAAAGCTGTACTTGAAATAATAGCATCTACTGGAAAATTTTGGTATGTTTCTGTTTCAGAGTTCTGGTTGTATGATTTGGCCTCTTTGCTGATTGGAGAACTTTCATCTTGTTCTGTGTTGTCTCGTAGGCATGATTGGGATGAGCTAATGATTATGCTATCCTTTCAGCTGAAGCAGGTAATGTGAGGTATGCCTGTATGTAAAGTCTTAAATATATTTTGCAATGCCCATTTTCCTTTCCGATTCGTTCCTTGGAAGTTGGAACTACAATTTTTGGTTATATTTTCCAGTGGGGTGATCATATTTACTTTTTCCTTCCAAACTTGTTGAAGGTTCTTTCAGAATACTCAGAAGCAGCAAATAGTCTTGATCAACAAAATTGTTCTTTGGGGAAGAGTTATTCAGAGTTGGCCCAAAGGTTGGATCAAGGTATCACTTTGATGTATTCCTCCCTCTGTCTCTTATTCTGCATGCTCTCTGCTTATTTCTTTGACATCTGGGCGCTATAAAATACATTGTACATCTTCCAGTACTATGCTATGTATATACTCATTACTTGGAATATTGGCATTTGGCAATTTTTTTTGGTACGCACTCAAGGCTACGCATGATGATGCAGTATTATATCCTGCTCCATATAGTTGCAGCAGCGCTCATGGGTCGCTGTCACTTTTTAGCTAATTCCATCAATTTCTGTTAGTTACTACCTCCGTTTCGGAAAAATTATAACATTTACTTTTTGAAGGTCAAACTTTACAAACTTTGACCATTGATTTCGGAAAAAATATAAGGATTTACAATGTAAAAATACAATCGTTGGATTCGTTTTATTTAGTACTTTCGGAAAATCTATTTTTTATAGTTTATGTATTCATATAAACACAAATATTCATGGTCAAAGTACTGCATTGGAGACCGTGTAAAAGTAAATGTTATCATTTTTCAGAAACGGAGGTAGTATAACAATAGAAGTATTAGAGGACAACTTGTTGGCCTTTATCTAAAAAAAAGGACAACTTATAGGCTTCGTTAATGTTATATGGTGTGGACCTGACAGGGTAGATAAATAAACTACGCAAGATGATGCAGTATTGTTATCCTGCTCCATATAATTGCAGCGGTGCTCCTGGGTAGCCGTCAGTTTTAGCTAATTCCATCAATTTCTGTTAAGTTATGACAGTAGAAGCATTACAAGGTGAGGACCTGACAGTATAGATAAATAAATAATGTGGTTAGTTTTCAGAAAAATGACTCTTTAAGCCCAATCAGGCTCGTACACGTTACAAAACAGTCCATTATCAATCACCCAATCATTATGAGCAAGCATATCCTCAGCTGTTTGGAGATAATATTGATTCTTTGACACTCAGAACCAATATTCTGGAAAGTTCAGCTGATGCTGATCATAATGATTATAGTGATACTGTCATTGTCGTGAAAAGTGTTGTGGTACTAGAAATTGTACCAGCATTTGGGAACAGCTTTCTCATTTTCTTTTCCCCTATGGAAATGTGGATGCCGTCTTTGGGTTTGTGTGAGAAGAGAGAGAAACGGTTAGGGTGAATAAATGGGTGGTTGGAAGGTTAAGAATGGGGGCTTTTTGGTCACATTATGCTAGATTTTAGTTTTGAGGGAGTGCCATTATGTGACTATTAGTTCTGGAAAAGCAGTCTTTTTTTGTTTGTTTGTTTTTCTTTTTCTTTTCCAAATTCTATTCAAGACCCAAATTTGGAATTAAGGCCTGGGTTTGAAATCTAATATTAACTATGATGGTTGTGGGTTAAAGAAGGGTCTTTTTTCTCCAA
Source organism: Tetragonia tetragonoides (assembly GCA_038025085.1). Taxonomy (NCBI): domain Eukaryota; kingdom Viridiplantae; phylum Streptophyta; class Magnoliopsida; order Caryophyllales; family Aizoaceae; genus Tetragonia; species Tetragonia tetragonoides. Next base: position 15,449,319 of record CM076142.1, on the reverse strand, counting down.
GGTTGCTTGGTTGGTTGGGTCTTGGTCTAGCACCGGGTAGCTCCTCTCTTTGAGGATGACTCCTTTTTGTATTCTTTCTCTCTTCCTTAATAAACTTCTTTTTCTTAACTAAAAGAGTAAAGGAGTTAAGGCCTGGGAAGGGAAAGTGGACCTATATCTGAAACTAACCAGAACCACCCAACCCAAACGTTAGGGCTTGAAGGGAAATGAAGCGGGAAGGGGAAGCTCTAAGCACTATAACAGTCCAAGATTCTTGGAATATGTCTCTTACCTAGTGCTCTTTTTTTGGAGGGGGTATGGCAATCCTAATGATGGACATAGATGCCATTAAAAATCTTTACTTTATCACATTCTCACCTAAAACGTTTTTGTCCACCCGTCTGGTTCAGCTGTTCTCCATCGTGTTTATGCCTCTCATGTCATGTCTCAACCTGGTTATGTCGTGATCAACAATAGAATGTTTCTTTGATAATAATCAAAAGCCACATCCACCCTTCTGACTCCATTTCATGCAGTAGAGACCAGTAAAGTTAAGTTTCCGGGTTAATAATAAGACCCATTTTCTGCTGTTGGCCTAAATGTTGAAAATTTTGGCGCTTTCTCCTTTTGTAGTACTCATTGAAAGAGATGTGTCAGAGTTGTGAATCTTGTTTCTCAGTTCTCACAGATGTGCAAATGGGCAAATTTATCGCCCTTGACAATTTGTTTGCTTGTTTGTATAAGGACATTTTCAGCTGTTTAAACTTTAAACTGTTGTGATGGAGTATTTGAGCATAATCACGATGACATGATCTTACAGTGCTTAACATGCTAAATGTTGTCCTAAATGGGAATGGAGTTGGGTTTCTGACGGTTTCTAAAATGATTTTTCGTTTTATTGTTGCTGCTGGGCTTCTTTTTAAATGCAACTGAAATTATATAAACAATTCTGTTGTCAGTTGTCACTGTGGGGGAGAAAGATGAAACCCTGGTTTATTTCTGTTATCTGCTTTCTCTGTTCTGACTTGTCTTCTTTTCTGTGCAGCTATTTTCAGCTTTGTAGAAGGGCCCCCATTCACATTGCAAAGACTTTGTGAGGTAATTTCATGCTGATTATTACAATGAAAACTTCCATTTGGATGCTCCAAGGATTGGTGTAATACTTTTGGGGTGTTGTGCATTTTGTATATTCCCATTAGGTGCAAACAGCCTTTCGAAGTAATTTCATGGCCTAAGATCATTAAACACTAATGCTACATACAAATCCCAAATTAATTGTTTTGGGTTTCTTGATTCAAACCATATCTAAGCTTGGTTGTCCAGTTCTATTACTAAATGAAAGTTCCATCATCAGTCAATCAAGCCATTTAAATGGGGAATTTATTTGAAGACAATGGGGCCTTTTCGTGTTAAATGTTAGTAATCTCAATTTGAATACTATATGAAGGGCTAACAAATGACATGCATTATGGTAGTGGCACCAAAAGGAAAATGTTTCCTAAAGTATGTGGCACCTATATGGGAATATTTAAATCAGGCACTGCCCAAAACTTATTATGCCAAACCTTGGAGCACTCCAATGAAGTTTTCTTTATTTCAATTTGGTATTTGAGGGTTGCCATCAGTGTCACCTTGGCAGTTTCCGGTGCGTGAAGGGGTCGACTTAGTTTGTTGCTTTGCTAAATATTTTTTGAGGCCATGTTTTAGTAATATGCACCTTGAATAGTGGTACATTCTACATAATAGTCTGGATTGGTAATCAAGTTTTGAATCTATTATGACTCCTAAGCAGCATATTTGAAACAAAGGCAGATCATTATTTCATTGAGGAAAAAAAAATTGTGGACATGGTAACTTGTTTAAGTGTGGAGATAAGTGTAGTCTGCCAAATCCTAAAAAAGCTCAAACAGTCAAACGCCAAACATAAATAGCAGTTTGGAGTTTGGGCCTAATGTGGGGCAAAATTGGTTACCTAATATCAATCTTGAGGTTAATTTGCCTATCAATTTGGCTTTATTCCAAAAGTTACATGGCTCTCTAATTTTAGCACTGGTATGCCTAAGTATTGTGATCTGCTGTGTGAGCACCGAGACCCTGACTGCGGGTAGTGTAGAGAGAATTAGGTGTCACTGGTGCCTGAAAAATGTTGCAATTACGTTAAAGATTCGTCTGTTATTCTGTAGAACTTGTTTACTGCATAATCAAGTTAGTTCAGTAGCAAATCGTAAAGGAGGACTTAGATTGTCTCACTGCTAAAGTGAATATAAGTTTAGTATATTCTTACTTTTTAGATAATAGGAAACTATATGAATTCTATGTTTCATTAAATTCTATTCTTAGTTCCAAGTGCCCGGTAATTATCTGATTTGTGATTCGGTTCAGTAGTTGATGTTTTCCTCTCACTCAGTCAGGATACAACAGGAGTGTATGTTATGGTGGGCAACATTCTCATAGGTAATAGCAGTCAAAAATCTTTGTCCTTTCTATCTTATGGTGCCTTTGGCTGGAGCACAACTCTAGGATCTTTGATGGGGGTCTATAGAACGGTTGATAATGTTTGGGATCGTGTGGTCTATTTGGTCTTCTTTATGGGCCAAAGCTGCTGGGGCTTTTGCGGAGATATGGAGAAGCATGTGGATTCTACTAGATTGCTTAACATTCTCATAATCTTCTAGGAAGTATCTTCATGATATAGATTTCAAAAATACATGTGAGTTTAATGTTTTATGGTGATAAATGTGTGGAGGTCATTCGAGGGGTCATCTTTGATCAGTTCTGGTGGTCCTACAACTCTCATTACCATGGTAGCATTAGTTAAAACCGGGAAACAGAACATAGGTTGTTTTTGGTTTTTCAATAGCCTGTTTCCTGCTGATTTGAGCTCAGAATCATAATTTTCAAATTTTCTCGGTCAGCCATGTTTCTTTGATGTTTTCTCAAAGTGATAGTTGTGAACAAGTGAACATGCTTCCATTGGCTGTTTGATCATTTACTTCGTCATAGCAGAAGAGAATAGAGATGCATGTAGCTATTAAACATGTGACATGCCGTTTGGATAGGGAATCAAATGTAGGCATTCCAGCAACTATACCAGTATACCTGTATCTATACGACTATACCTTGAGTTGCTGACCCTAGTCAAAGCCCCATGTTATGATTCTGTGGAATGGTGTACTAAATTATTAGTCCCAAGTCCCACCCCCTAAATTATTACCTCATTAGTTTATAATTAAACTTTCAAAATTTATAAACTTTTAATATTTTGTGAGTTAACAATGGTCAAAAGGTTTGTAAGTTTGACCTAAAGTCATGTAGGAAACACAGTGGAACAGAGAGAGTAATATTTAAACTCACCTCACCTCTGCCGCATCCAGGAAATTGGTGTACCACTGTACTTGTAGTTGAATGTTACTACACAAGTTTAGTTTATAGGTTTAATTTCAAGGGAAGTAGCTCATACAATGTTCAGGGAGTGACCTTCGGAGCATTCCATAGTCTATCGTGTAAACTAATTACACTGAGTTTGATATAACTGTAGTGTATGTGCCACTTTTGTCTATCTGTTAAGTAATTTAAAACTCATCTTTACGTAGCCAACTATGTGTACTTTGATATCTAACAATGTACTTTGCTGAAGCAGATTTTACTTAATGCACGAGCTATCTATCCAAATCTGTCGAAACTTGCTCTGGCACTTGAAAAGGTATGTCTAAGTGTATATTACTTAACCCTACCTTTTATTTTGGAGGCAAGGGCCACTCCCGGGCTGACCCATCTCAGGATAAAGGCCAAGGGGAAAGTGGCTTAGGCACTTGGGAGGAAGGGGGAGAAGGGATAAGGGGTGGGGAAGATCCTTCCCCCAAATGCCTCTAGATGGGTTTGAACTTGGGTGGGCTAGGATACCACTCAAGCCAGACAGACATTCCATGGATCTGTTATGGTTTTGTACTTTTATACTTTTATCATTTTAGTCATCCGCTTTAAACTTTTTTGATGCTGAATAGCTTAATATAAATGTTTTAGAGGTCTTTCTAAACACTGCCGTCGTAAGTCCCACTGTCACAGGCTTTTCAGTCTAATTTCAAGTCGGATTCAAAATATCATGGTCCTCGGAATCATGGAGTGTGTACCATGTGATTGATATGAAACAAACGGCTGACTACTTTGCATCTTCTTCTGACCTTTCTCCTGGAGATTCTGTGGGAAAGGAGAAAGTAATTCCATGTCTCATTGACTATGTGACAAAATAACATAGTGATTGGTGGACATGACAACATCATTAACGGACTTTTAGCATTGTTAGTCATAAATTAAACCGAGAGAAATCAGCCCCGCCATATGCTTGTCTTGTTATTCTATTAATTTAATCAGTCTAACATAAATGGAACTTTCACTTCCCTGATTATAACTGGATCTCTCCTACGTTTTCTCCAATTCTTCTAATATATGTGCTAGGCCAGTTTCCTTTGCTGACGCGGAAAATGTAGGCTGTTTTAACATCTTGAAAGGTGATCATTCAGTATAGAGCCTGAGCCATTACTGCTTATCATTCAGCATTTCAGCCCCAAATCCATTTGTGAATAACCGACCAATTTGCTCTGGATAGTGCAGTCGATACACTATACAGATGGAGAACAGCACATCTAGAAGGAAAAAAAATGATTTAAGCTTCTTGCCCCTGGTGCAAGAATGCAAGGAAACAATGACTAGATTGTCACTCTTTTGATCATCAAAGGTCCGAAGTTGCTATCTTCAGTGCATAGAATATGTTGGACTTATTTTATCTAACACAATAATTTGGGAGGAGAAAGGGTGAATCTTTACGATATATTTTAGAAAATTTAGTAAAGAGACAGACACTCAAAACATTAGTGGTAAAATAAATTACAAGAAAAAGAAAACAAAAAAGAACATAAAACTAAACAGATGAAAACAAACTATTAGTTGGGAAATCATGCTTAAGAAAATGGAGTGGAGGGAAAAAGATGTTTAAAGCTATTCGTGAAGGCACGTTTATGACAACAAACTTTATTGGCGTCTACTCTATCAGTATGCCCGCAGAATCAGAACTTATACTATTACCTTTAGCTAGAAATTATATTTGAAATTCTTGGGAGGGTTCCTCTGAAAATAGACTTCTATCTGCTAAATGTCAGTATATGGTAAAGGATTCCGCAGCAGCTTGGCGTATCTTCTCCTATGTGTCTCTAGCTGCAATGTGCTGTTGTAAAGTTTGAAGTTTTGAACTTTCAGATTTTCCTATACTAACATAACATCATACTGGCTTTGGGATTGTTGGTAAGTTTTTGTGGATGTGATTTTTGTGTCTTGCTTATCAGATGTTACAAATATAATTTGCTACTTCCTGAGACAACTTCTTATTTTCTTTTTCTTTTTGATGATTCATAGAATTTGTTGGTGACAAGTACTCTAACAAAGTCTACGGATCCATATCCATCCTTAATGGTAGAAGCCGTACAACTACCAGATGCCCCTGAGGAGCAGGTGGAGGATGCCCAGCCTCCGTCTCAGCCTCAGCCTCAGCCTCAGCCTCAGCCTCAGCCTCAGCCTCAGCCTCAGCCTCAGCCTCAGCCTCAGCCTCAGCCTCAGCCACAGCCTCAGCCACAGCCACAGCCACAGCCACAGCCACAGCCACAGCCACAGCCTCAGCCTCAGCCTCAGCCTCAGCCTTGGCCTCATTCTGATTTAGTACAAAATGGGGGGGAACCAATGACAGGTGATAGAGATGAGGTGATGTCAGAAGTAGATGCCCCAGTTGATGATGGTATGACCATTGATATGGAAACCTTTGAAGAGATAATCAGTTCATCAGAAGCAAATCCAGAGCCAGCTAACAATTCCTAATCTTCTCGCAAACATATGCGGCTGCTATACTGTCTGTAACTTAAAGAGGTTCCGTCCAGTGAGGTAGGCATCCAATATACTCCCTAAGTGGGATTTACTCTGAATTGAACACTTATTACCTTCAAGTGGATGGTGCTTCGACCCGACATGTCAACTGTACCTCTGCTTTAGCCTTCCGAAATTCTATATTGTTTCTTGAGGCAGTGAAAAGCAACAGCATGATTGTTTATGTTCATAGATCTTTATTGCATATTGGTCTCTGTACGGATTGTCGGTTGTGACATGATGAGGATTTCGTTCTTGTTAGTTAACTTTCGTGATTGTTTTTGCTAAAAGCATTTTCTTTTTTGATAGATTATGGTGAACAAATACCATGTTAGACTATAAGTTAATTCAATTTCTGGTTAAGCCAAGTTATTGTGTGCAGTAGTTGTATGGCATATTTAAATGATACAGGGTGTTAGTGAGTGGTGAGTCTAGTGACATACTGACACTACAAGTTTAGCAATAGGTTCTTGATATTGATTTTTAGGTACTCGTTTGGTTAACATGCTAGTGTTACAAGTGAAATGTTGCTTGTTAATTATTGATATCTGAAATTCTGAATCAATATTCAACAGATTCATTACAAAACAATGGAGTAGTTAAAGACTAGCAACCAAGTTGAGAGCCCAAGAAATGGGAAATCATTGGATGGTCTCGGACGATACTCCCACTTCTCACAATTACCCCCTTATTTAGGGATGAATTTAAGAGCGTTCTATTTATCTTGTGAAAGGTGGGAGCATTGATCCTGTTACCTTTTTTTTGTTTGGACCCTAAAATTAACGACCGGTAAAACCTCTCCGAGAGGACTCGAACCTGGGACCTCTGAAATTTGTTACTGTACCATACTACCATGTAATAATCTCTTGAAATGTAGAGTTGTAAACATTATTAGCCAACGTTAATACAGACCAAAAAATTGATACTTGCCACTTGTCAGCAACCCATACGATACAGAGTAACAACAAAAAGCAACGCCGAATTAAGACCATAACTCTAGTGAAATGAGTGACATTCATACAAATTTAGCTAATTTAAGACACCCACCAAGCACAGCAAAAAGCAAGAGAAAATTAAAACTCTTATTGCTAACCCACGGATAGCTGGTGTCAAAAAATTGGACCATCAAAAAAGTTGGAGGGAAAAAAATAGATTGGGTTGAGGCATAAGAGAATATGCGAGAGGGTCAGAACAATAGCAGTTCTATTGATCTTGAAGAAGACAAGAGAAAGAGGGCCATTGTGATCAATTCATGTGGGTGAGAGCTCATCTAAGGACCTTACTTGGATTTTTGTCATCACCCATACTTTTTTAGACATATTGTAATTTTTTTTTTTTTTTTTTGAGGCGCAAACGTCAATGAAATATACATATAAACGGGAGGGGAATTCCAACCGGAAAAGAGATTCGAACTTGGGACTAATGTATTCAGTACCTCAATGTTAACCACTACGCCAAAATATTGGTTAATATTTTTCATATCTATGATATGCTCACTTGTTATGTGTTCTTGTTTCTTTTTTCTAAAAAAAGGGGAGAGAGGGAAACTGATTGCCGCCACATAAGCTTGGTCTCTCTACCATATGAAATAGCAGTAACTTATCTTCTTATTATACATTCTCTCTGCTTCTCATATCATATCTAACAGATTTCTTATGTTCCATTTTTATTAATTTCTCTCTCTTCTACTTCTCAGTTCCATGTTAGTTACTAATCAGGTAGGTACATAACCTCCTTAGTTTAACAATGGACATTTTTTTTTTATTTGCTAAATGAATCTGTATTTTCTGCTCACCAATGCTTTTGCATGTTTCCTGGAGGCTTGTGGGAAGCAGATTCTGTGATTATCTTCATCATACATGCATGATGCATAAGATTGAGTTTGGTGGTGGATTTTGTAGCTCAATGTACCTTACAGTTTCCAGTTTTCCTGCATTTTTTATATGCAATTTTATGTCTTCCTGTTTGGCTAATGCTTACTGTTGTATGCTTATGTCCTTGCATTGTAAAAGTTGAGTTTTTCTTCACAGTTAAGGATGAATTCTTTAAATTTGTTGCTTTGATGCTCATTTTGCTTTTCGAAATGATAATTAGTCAAAATTATATGGCTGTGCTTTTCCACTTAATTTAGAATCGGTCGGTTCAGTTCAGTTCAGTGGAAAATACCTCACCCTGAAGTGGCCTGATTGATTCGGCTCTTCTCCCCCCTCGAATTGATGATCTGAACTATAGTACAAAATATTAATACTAAGGGACCGTTTGGTTTGGGGGTAATAATTAAGTGGGTAATCGAATGAGTTTTTAGGCTAAAATAGTAAGGTGAAGTGATGATGACTGATGAGGGTAATGATTAAGAGGGGGTAATCGAGAAAATGAAGGATAATGGGGGAATATCATTACCCTAGGGGGAGGTGGGTTTCTATTATCCCCTAATTTGGGGTAATCATTACCCTCCTTCTCACAAACTCTAATCCCCACTACCTCACATACCTCCAATTTTAGCTTATAAATTTATTCCATTACCTCATTAATCATTACTCCCAACCAAACGGCCCCTAAAGTTATTGATACCAATATCTTTCTTATGGATTTTGTTATTGAATGTGAGTTATATGACATGCCAAATAAATTTGAGCTTTAAATTGAATTTGATCTCAAAATTTGAATTTGCTTGAATGTGTGCATATATAGGATTTCATCCTAGAGGTTGCTTCCAAGTGTTGCTGATAATCGATTTCCAAATTCGCAAAGGAAGACAACTTTGAAGTTCAGATATTGTAGTAAGTGGTTATAATACTTTAAGAAGTCTATCATTTACTGTATAATTTATGAGTACTTCATAAAATCATCTGAATCAAAGTTCAGAAAATTATATCTGAATCATGTGTTGGACTATTTTTTCTCACTTCAGAAATTCTCTCTCCTTTGAATTTTGTTGGCATTTCATTTGATTTTGCAAGAGCATGGCATTGTCGTCCGCCAATGGTCACATACCCTTGTCCATGGGTGGTGGCGTTGGAGTGGCTGGGAGGGACTCGAGGGTGGCGAAATTTGGCAACGGAGAGTTGATGGGGCTGAAGTTGAAGAACTCACATTCGCAACGTATTCACACAAAGTCTGCTAAGCAACGTGTGTGCATGTCTCTAACAGCCGATTTTGCTGCTGAAGCTAAGGTTTGCTTATTTTCTCTTCTCTTCAATCAATAATACTAGGGCAATAAATAGCAAGAGAATTCGAATTGTACCAAAATTGCATTGTTGCGAAGGAATTATATAATGTAGGAGTACGAATTATGTTGCCTTGTATTGTGTACACCTTGCAAGGAGAAACATTGGTCCTTAAAGTAGACTCTCGTCGCCATTGAGGTATTGACTTAGTGGTTAAGATTAAGACTGAGGCCTGGAGTGCGTTTCTGAAGTTGTGTGAGTTTTGCTGAAGTTTACTGAACTTTTAAGATGGTTGCTGAACATTGTTGATTTTTGCTGAATTCCAACAGAAACAAGATCAAAAGAACAAGTGACATTTGAGTCGTGTACTGACAACAGAGTATTATGTGACAAACGAACCCCCGTATTTGTGTGGCATTCATATGTACCAAAAAGAGTGTTCTATCCCTTCAAATGTTAAACTCAATGCTTAGAGCCTTATTGTTTTTGATAGTTATATCAGTTATCAATGAAATCTGATTAGAGTAAGTTGTGTCCCACATTATTAGAGGGGAAAGTAGACTAGCATATAAGCTTACCATCGAGTGGTTTTAGTTATGGGACTTCACTTAGGGTTGTCTGCATTGTGCCTTTCCCCTACAGGGCCTGGTGTAGACTCATAGCAGCATATTAATAAACATCAACCATGATATTCAACTGAATTTGTGCCAGACTATTCAGTATTTTCCTTAATTTTCATGTCATGACTGTTAACAATTTAGTTGATTCCTACGGAAATACAGTGATGTGAACTAAAGAGGTTGAAATCTTATATTCAGGTTAAGGACCTTGGGTCGGAGAAAACAGATGCACGTACAGTAGCAGCAATTATACTAGGAGGAGGTGCGGGGACTCGCCTTTTCCCACTGACAAAGCGTCGTGCAAAACCTGCTGTAAGTGTTTATCTTGTACTCTAAATAGTTGTTCCCCTTCACTCAACACTTACACAAACAGGAAACGCTGAAGTAAATTTACACTTGTGTCATTGATAGGTTCCGATTGGGGGAGCGTACAGACTGATCGATGTGCCGATGAGCAACTGCATAAACAGTGGCATCAACAAAGTCTACATCCTTACTCAGTTCAACTCCGCCTCTCTCAACCGTCACCTTGCCCGTGCTTATAACTTTGGGACTGGTCATTTTGGAGATGGCTATGTAGAGGTGCTCTCCTCCTAGCTTCTGTCTGTATCTACAATTTTAAATGACATACCTAAGTTAACATTCGACTTGGCTTTGGCGTGTCTAAACCATCAATTTCCCCACTCTCACCTCTCATAATCCACAAAAATGTGTGAATTGGCAGATAGACTCCAATACCAATCTGTTATTTCTGCTCAGGTTCTGAACACGAGACTCTGGAGACTTTGCATCACATTTACATTCCCACCTTGACGCTTATAAGTTGAATGCCTAAAAAGGAAAAAGCCTATCTTAAGAAACACTTTCTCACAATGTCCTTTTCCTTTTCTCAGGTTCTCGCTGCCACCCAAACCCCTGGGAACACAGGTAAAAGTTGGTTTCAAGGTACTGCTGATGCTGTGAGACAGTTTGGCTGGCTCTTTGAGGTAGTCTATCTGAATATTCTCTTCAATGAACGAAATACAAATTCATACACCGAAACTCAACATTGACATTCTACCCATGTATTAGGATCAAAGAAGTAAAGATATCGAGGATGTTCTGATTCTATCTGGAGATCACTTGTACAGAATGGACTACATGGACTTCGTCCAGGTGAGCCACTCTGTGCCTGCTCTTTTCTCCCTCCACATTCTATCTATTTTTCTTCCTGAATTCTTGTATAATATGAGTTCGATATTTGTATTGACGGAAAATTTCGCATTCATACAGAGCCATAGGCAAAGTGGGGCTGATATCAGTATTTCCAGTTTGCCAATGGATGACAGGTAGCTTATCTGTGCTCAGAAACTTACTTTGCTAAGAGTTCATTCTACTATATTTAGTCAGGCACACGCTGTTCTTTAAAACTAGCAGTTCTACACTCTAAATTAGAAACAAAACCATCTGCCCCAGTGCCTCCAAAGAGGTACCAACCTAGGCGGCGGGGTAAGGGAGGTTCAGATGTCCGCAGCCTTACCCCTGCAAAAACAGAGAAAGTGTTTCCATTTGACCCTTGATTTGATGTTAGCTGACCATCGGCAACTTCACAGTAAATAAGAAGTAAATAAGAGGTGCAGATAGTGTAATAAACAATTTTGATTTAGTACATTATCTTCCAGCCAAAGAGTAGTAGTAATCTTTTCTACTCCAATAGAAATGGACATATACCAAATTTTGTTCTCAGAAAAAAAAAAAGGGTACCAATTTAGCTGCAAAATACAAGTTAATATCTAGCTGAATGTCTGCTTCTGTGTAGCCGTGCCTCAGATTTTGGTCTAATGAAGATAGATGACAAAGGAAGGGTTCTGTTCTTCAATGAGAAGCCTAAGGGAGATGATTTGAAAGCCATGGTAAGACACTTAACTCAAAAAATGGCACAGAGAAAAGAGGGGTAACAGGTTGTGCTGATTAAATGAGAAATGCTTCAGGCAGTTGACACAACAGTTCTAGGACTGTCAAAAGAAGAAGCTGATAAGAAACCATACATTGCTTCTATGGGTGTTTACATATTCAAGAAAGAGATACTGCTAAATCTGTTGAGGTAAAAGTAAGGTGACTATATTTGTTGCAATCCTATACATGTTATGATGACAAACAAGATTGACTCCCAAAAAAAGAAAAAAAAAAGGACAAGATTGGGGCTCCTCTAATGGTCGGAGCACTGTGTGACTTACTTGTGTGAATCAGATGGCGTTTTCCAACTGCAAATGACTTTGGATCAGAGATCATTCCTGCATCTGCTCGAGAATTTTTCATTAAGGTACGCGCATAAGGTGCACTTAGGAATACATAAGAACTAGCCATTTTTGTCTAGCTGAGACTACTGACATTCAATTTTCCGTTAAAGAAGCACCAAAATGCACAGTTGATAAACATAAAACTAAATTGTATGCTATTAAACATAAAACTAAATCAAATATGTTAATGGTTGGATTGTATTAAGTCGATACCAGAGTTTGTGTACTTAATTGTCAAAACAATTCTGCAGGCTTACCTATTCAACGATTATTGGGAAGATATTGGAACAATTAGATCCTTCTTTGAGGCCAATCTCGCCTTAACTGCTCATGTAGGTATCAACATCAAAGCTCGCTGTGTAGAGTAGAGTGAGAAACTATATTTGATTCTTCTGTAATTCTTTTCACATATACAGCCTCCAAAATTTAGCTTCTATGATGCAACCAAGCCAATGTACACATCCAGAAGAAACTTACCCCCTAGCAAGATCGATAATTGCAAGGTTAGTTGAACATCTAGACTCTTTGCAAATGATTACGCGATATACAAGTACATAATTTACAAAACAGATTTAATTGATCCTTGTTTGGCATACCTGTTCAGGTCATAGACTCCATCGTATCACATGGATGCTTCTTGAATAATTGCACCATAGACCACAGCGTTATTGGTATCCGGTCTCGCGTTAACTCGAATGTCCACTTAAAGGTCAGTATTAGATATCTACTTCTTCATGTACCTAATCTGCATAAATATTTCAGCAACAGTTTCCCAGTTATCTGTTCAGCAACAGTTCCCAGTTATCTGTTTAGCTCTTTGAGGAATATCAGCACCATTTCTATTTAATAATGAATACATCAAAAACTATTTTCTTAAAAATTGTTCAAGCTAATGTAATGCTCCATCACACATGATGCAGGACACAGTGATGCTCGGTGCTGACTTGTACGAAACAGATGTTGAAATTGCGTCACAGTTAGCTGAGGGAGCTGTTCCGATTGGAATAGGGGAAAACACAAAAATCAAGTACAAGAGATCATGACATCTCTCTTTCTATCTTTTCACTTCACTCACCAAAACAAAATGAAAAAAAAAAAAATGAAAAAATGAAAAATGGAGAAAGATTGCCAAGAACAAGGAAGCTGTTTTCATGTGTTCTTATGGCTATTGTATGATATTTTGCAGGGATTGCATCATTGACAAGAATGCGCGGATAGGGAAAAACGTCTCGATCTCAAATTCAGAGGTAGAACTACCACTTCTATTACTTCCCGCGAATTCATCCTGGACATATTAGAAAACATCAAATAGAATTAAACTACATAGAAAGCAGCAGACAAATAATTGCATCTCTGCATTATGGAGAAGATACTATACCAAGTGAGTATTAATTTGTTCAACCTACACCTTATCTTATAATTCCTTTTCTGTGTAGGGAGTACAAGAGGCAGATAGATCATTGGAAGGGTTCTACATTCGTTCTGGCATCACCGTCATAACAAAGAACTCGACCATCAAAGACGGCACTGTAATATAACAGCAAGATCACTCCCCCAATCCCTTTTCCCAGTGTAAATGCAAGGATGAGATCGAAGTTACACATTCAGAGGAAGATTGATTTATACCTGTGCAATACGAGTTTGCATCACGGATAATGTATCTAAGTTGATGAGTAATATTGTCATGAAATCTTCCATAAGAGAAGTGTTGCTCCCAAAACTGGCTTTGAAAGTCGTTACTCTACACTCTACAGCAGGGTGCAGGACTGTAAGGCAATGCCTGTAATGCGATCAAGAAATAGAAAGTGTGTATAATGAACAGAAAACAAATGATATGAGAGCCACTAATTCATCCTAACTTCCTAAGCCAATTGAATCAAACTAGTTCGGTTAGTTCCGGGTCAACCCACGAAGAGGCAAAGTACTCTCAATCAACAATGTCTCCCTTCACAAGAATCAAGCCCTCAACCTTGCTTAATACATGAGTGAAGACTTACTCACACTTCCCACTTATTTGTTCTTTATTGAGTAGTTATTTTGTCAATCGCTTCCAATTTTGGGCAAGACTAAAAACGAAGACTGGTATAATTAGTACCCAACTTTGCGGACCTAAGATTGTTTTACACTATAGCTTTCTGTTCTTCCAAAGCATATCTTGAAAAATGATGTACTCTATACAACTAAAAGTTTCCTTCCTTTTTTTTGTCTTGGCAATTTCAACAAATACAAGCACGTAATTTACCATGTATTCAAGACAGTTTACACTTCACGAACTAATAATCAGTAGAGCTTTAACATAGGAACAACTCTATGAGTACATCTCCGGAGTTGTAACAGATAATCGATTAAATGACAAAGGACTTTTGCCATGTCTCTGTGGATGGCAACAGTAATCCCTCAATCAAGTTCCCTCCGTTGAACTTCCACCAAACAACTGAAACTATGTTGAGACTCATGTAGAGCGCTGTATAGTCTCCAAAAGGTGCTCAATCCTGTACTTTATGACAGGCTGACCTCTCCGCGTCTTTTTGAACATGTTTTCCCTTGAAGCTTTTCTGCGGGCTTCAGCTTTATCTCGTTCTTCGTTCTTTGCCTTGATAATGGCTTCCCTTTCCATTTTTGCTCTCTCCTCTTCGTCACGCTTCTTCTCATATATATTTTCCAAACTGTATGATCCCTTTCCCTTTTTGTAGGTTCTGTTATTTCTCTGTCCATCTCTAGGCTTATTTTCCTGCAATTGGCAATTGCAACCAACAATTGCTTATACACTGCAATCTAACGATGATGTAAATAGTGTACTAAACCAACGAAACAGTACAAACCTCAGCAGGTTGGGCAGAAGAGGATGGATCGTTCTGTTGGCTTTGATGCTTGACCAATTTCTTGTACTTGTTCACATGTTTAGCATTCTTGTAGAACTCCCTTTTCTTTTCTAGACACAGAAGATGAAATACATGTCATTGGTATTGCCAAATCAAAAGGCAGAGAGAGTTTAACTAAAATGTTCCAGCTGATACGCATCAAAAGAAACATAGAACAAGGGGCCATTTCAGCCAGCCTTCGAAGAAATAACCTCCAACCACTTTTACACCTTATCACTGAGTAAACTTTGAATTTGTAGCCTACAAGAGTCCGTAGCCTTATTTAAGAATCACACATAACACAGCAAAGTTCTGTCCAGACATCAACCTCCATCCTGTACCACCTTTTGTAACCAGGAAACTTTAGTTTACTCAAACTTAAGCTGCAAGTTCACTTAACATAGGGACGAACAATTTTCGACCAAGCATAAGCTGGAACACAATTTGTAATTTGACATGGTTTATGCATGTAACTAATCAGGAACTATACTCCTCTCTGATTTTCTACGTCCTTTCTCAACACAGCTCAAAGTCACTATCAGGCAACTTCTTTGTTCTGCTTCTTATGAGTTATCTGTTGTGAAGAGCTATGTAGTCGATGCCTTTCCATGCAAGGCTCAAATAGATAAACAATCTCTGTGCGTTTAACCTTAATGCTGCCACACCCTCTCCCACTTTTCTACCCCCCCCCCCCCCCTCCCAAATAAAGGGAAAATACCCCACCCATAGGCAGGAGCTTCATGAAATTAATCTTATTAAGGGCATTGTAATTTCTTTCAAATCAGATTCCAATGTACCAGAGATGTTTTAATGGTAAGATATAGCATCACCAGACTACTAACAATCGGTACACGTCTAAGAAGGCCCGAAGGATAGCTCCAACTCTAACTTTATTCCTCTTAACTCCTCTCTGAAGAGTGAAGACAGCTACCAACAGAAGGAAGATGTTGTAGAGAACCAAGGTAGCACAGAAATGGGAACGCGGACACGGGACACTGGAAATGCAAATTCTCAAACATTTTAATATGCAAGGAATCACGAAAAGGGAACGCGGAAACGGGAAATGCAGGCTGAGTGCCATGTCCGTCCTTCCTTGTAGAGAACTATTCATCCATCAGTTTTGACCCACATTTCATGTTGTTCCCTGTGTCGGATCAGGTCGAACTACCACCCGAGGCGGAGAAACATCGCTCATGGTCATTCACCCACTTCTAAGCTAACCGGGTTAGCCAGGTTAGAGTTTTTGTGGAGCATCATCACTGCATTGAAGAATAAAAGCTACAACTACGGTAGTTCTCAAGTGGTAATTCATGAGGTACTGTCACTCGCACCCTCTGTCCCACTAGCGACTTCCTGTTTGCATCCCCGCTTTCTCTCCTGGTTTGTTACTGTTCGCCACATCACCTGAAATGCTTTCCGAATATATGCCAGTGAACTTTTTTGGCCTTCCCTTCATTACCATCCCCCTCCACTATACCAGCAACCTTCTATATTCCTGTTGTTGGTTCACTTGTTTGTTTGTAGAAGGGTTATGTTACATCATCAATATTGAAAGCTACAACAACTATCACAGATCTTTCCATCTGTATTCATCGATGGAAGATCTACACATGCATGGCTCGCCGTCTCATATCAACTATATGGCTTCTCTTCAATAAGAAATGTTCTGTGTGGGCCCCAACAATGAGTTGTCCTCTTTAAGTGGTTATGTTGTAAATACAAAGTAATTACTAGCCCTCACTCATACTACTGCAGCCAATTAAGGATATTCATTCCCATACCTTAGTGTCTCCCATAAGTTATACTTATAACCAGGTTCTGGGGAACACTTGAGCAGTTGCTTCAAATGTCCATATCAGTGACTAAACAACAATGACTAGGTGCTCTTCTTATAAAACAAGAAGTGCAAAACTTGAAGGTGCCTTTGATTTAGTCCTTTGCAATCTAAACCTGAATATTTTCCCTATAGTGGCTCAACACTACAACAAATACCTAATCCTACATGAGATACTAGGGAACAAAAAAGGCAACTCATCAAGTCATCAGCTAAACAATGGTACTCCGCATCAAGTGCACTCAATGAAAAAGCCAATAGAGCATCGTTCTCTAAATATCATTGTTCCCTAAATCTCCAATTCAACCACTAAATTACACAATAAAATCACTAGGTCAGATAATACGTCCACGATTGCATATATGAAAAACCTTATACCTGGTACATAGTCATATACTTATCTATGTTTTGCTGATGAGTTGCCCTCTTTACCCTATTCAACCAAATGCTCTAAAATCGTGAAATCACCACTCTGTAATTCTATTTTGCTCATCAATTTAAATGCATTATATTTAAGAAAGCAAATACACATGCAACAACTACCATATTTCACTCCAACACAATGTGCTAAGTTTTTGCAGCTAACAGTAGCATAATCAAATTAATTCATCTTATAGCTATATAACACACGATGTAACATCACACAATCAGCTACCATTTTCTCCAAAACCTATCACCCAGCGACTCTTAGCAACCACTAAACTCAAAACATCACAATCAACGAAAACCATAGCAACAACAAACATATCAAAAAGTGATTTTAAGAGAGAGAGAGAAGAATCATACTCAACAATGCAGGATTGTAATCTTTGCTTCTGGTTTTTGCATTGGCAAAGGCTTCAAGAGAAAGACCTCCACCACCTAATCTCTGCATGTTTTTCTTCATCTTCAATTTTTTGTTCTTGTTGCTGTTGTTGTCATCGGTGACTCTCTCTCCTCGCTCATGGCCTTCGTCATTTCTCGAATTTCTGTTCTTCATTTCTGAAATCTCAAATCCCCAATTTTGAGTGATAAACCCTAAATCTCTGAACCCTAATTTGCGATAGTAGGATACACGGATGCAGTGGAGTTGGAGAAGACGGATGAGAAGAAAATCAGAATAAACCAATGCTTCGCTGGACCAGGCCCAATACTGCCCAAAAGAAAAGCCCGCCAGCCCAAAAGAAAAGCCGTTTGTATAAAAAAAAAAGAAAAGAAAAAACAACACTCGTGCTTCTCTCTCCTCTCTCAAACTCACGCTTCTCTCTCACTTTCTCTGAATCATTCATTGTTCATTTACAGGTAAATTCTTCTCTACTTCATCAAATTTATTTTGCTATTCGTTTTTAAAATTTCCTCATTGTTGATTTGTGCTGTTCGATTTTTTTTTTTTTTGCAGTTATTTCATAACTCAGTTATTGAAAGAGAATTTCATCCAAACAATGAGAACTAAGGTAAATACAGTCAATCTGTTGTGCTTTTTGTTAATTTAGTATACAAAGCAGAAGTACAAAAAATACTAGTTGAAAATTCTGTGATTTTAGGGTTTATGAACAAATGTTATAAGCTCTATGAAAAATTTGAATTTTTTTATTAAATACTCCCTCCGTCCCTTCTTTACTTGGGCACATTCCTTTTTGGGATGTCCCCTCTTTACTTGGGCATTACCTTAAATGGTAAAAAAAAACTAATGAAATGACTTGTTTGCCCTAACTTTAACCATCATTATTTTCTTCTTTTTTTTTTCCTTTTTTGTTGAATAACCCCATTTTCCTTTTCCCCACACTTTCTCTCTCCTAAATGTGGCCGGAAAAATTACGAGATGTCTAATTATTTGGACAATCAAATCTAGAACAGATAGGCTAAACCACAAAATTCCAGCACTAATCTGCGAAAATCGACCACTTGACGGTTAAAATTTGTACTTATATCTCTGCAAAATTCTGGGCATTAATCGAACACCCGGCAATTTGTGAAATTTACATGATGTGTTTGCCGAAATATCGAGCAAATTTCTACGGAATTTTGGAGCAAATTGTTGGCTAAATTAGAATGTTTGTGAAATTGTTTATGTCTGTTTCTACTGCACTCAAATAGTTCTGTTTCCGATGCTAATATGGTAGTTCTTGCATAGTTGTTGTGGTTGCAGGACAAATGTTGTCAAGGTGTAAGGGGTCTGTGAGACTGTGACTCTTTGTTGCTCCTTTTATACTAATGGAAATGAGTTTTAATAAAAAACAGTTATGTGCAGGTTCTAGAGTTAAAGGGAGGAGATGGGTTAACGATGGAAGGTGGGAGATGGGTTAAAGGGAGGAGAGAGAATGAGAAGGAAAGGGTTAACGATGGTGGTGGGTTAACGATGGAAGGTGGGAGATGGTGGTGGGTTGTGACTGGTGGTAAGAAAAGAAAGGTCAGAAGAGAGAGAGAGAGAGAGAGAGAGAGAGAGAGAGAGAGAGAGAGGGTGGGGTGGTGTTGGTGGCTGGTAGGGTGGTTATGGTGGTGTTGGTGGCTGGTGGGTTAAAGGGAGGAGAGAAAATGAGAAGGAAAGGGGTAAGGGCATATTTGAAAAATAGATGATAAAGTTAACTTTTCTTAATCTCCGTGCCATTTCAATGTGCCCAAGTAATAGAGGGACGGAGGGAGTATATGAATTTTGATGAACAAAAGGTAGAAAGTTTATGAATAAATGGTAAAAACTTTGTGATCATTGGTAGAAAGTTATGAACAAATGGTAGAAAGCTTATGGTACCATTTTGTACAAATTGGATGAACATATGTTGTTTGCTAGAATGCTTATGAACATTTTACTAAAGCTTATGATGAAGAAAAGATAAAATTTTATGAACATTATACAGCTACATCACACCGCACACAGCAGAGCTATTGCTGCTGCATCAACAGCACACAGCACGCAGCAGAGCTGTTGGTGTTGCAGCACACAACACACAGAACACAAATACAGCTATAGATCATACAAAACATCATAATAGATCATAAAAGATGCACATAACATTTTGATTAGGAAGCCATATCATTAGAAATACGATAGGTCCGGTGAAAAATGAGGTTTTTCCACTTTTTCAGTCGTGTTGCCACACCTTTACAGAATCTAAAATACCTCTGAAAATGTAATCACACCAATCAAAGTTCTTTATGTCTTTAACATCAATGAGTGACTGGAAAATCCTCAACCTAGCCCATCTAGCTTTATGACCATTCAAGAAACAGTTGTCAATGTAGCACAACAAAATCTCTCTTGAAATCATCCCCAAAATCCTTCATTTTCTCAAGTTCTTTTCCCATTTGACTCACCAAGTTGTTACCTTTGCTGGTACCTTCAGCTTGGTGTTTACCTGATCACACTTCCATCGCTTTTTATAATCATTCACTAACTGTGTGTACTCCAAATTGTCCTCTTCTTCCATTAACGGTTGCTAATTCTCCATTAACATTTTTCTTTGTGCTTCATTAGGGTTGTTTTATTCTCCATTGCTTTGTTGTCCATTACAGTTGCTTTGTTCTCAAAAATCTTGACTTGCACTTCTTCATTTGTTTCTCAACAATTATTCATTGTTCATTTACAGGTAAATTCTTCTCTACTTCTTCAAATTTATTTTGCTATACGTTTTTAAAATATCCTCACTGTTCATTTCTGTTGTTCGATTTTTTTTATTTTGTTTTTCAGTTATTTCATAATCAGTTATTGAAAGAAGAATTTCATCCAAACAATGAGAACTAAGGTAAGCACAGTCAATCTGTTATGCTTTTTGTTAATTCAGTATACAAAGCAGAAGTACAAAAAATACTAGTTGAAAATTCTGCGATTTTAGGGTTTATGAAAAATTCTATAAGCTCTATGAAAAATTTGAATTTTTTATTTAATATACGAATTTTGATGAACAAAAAGTAGAAAGTTTATGAGCAAATGGTAGAAACTTTGTGATCATTGGTAGAAAGTTATGAACAAATGGTAGAAAGCTTATGGTACCATTTTGTACAAATTGGATGAACATATGCTGTTTGCTCTATGAACAAATGGTATTATCTTTATGAAGAAATGGTAGAATGCTTATGATGAAGAAAAGCTAAAAATTTTATGAACATTATACTAAGGCTTCTGAAAAAAAAATTATTTTAAAATTGTGCTAATATGATCATTTGGTACAAAATTGGGTGAAAAAGGGGTAAAAAGTTATTGAACTTTTGGTAACACTCTATGAATATATGTTATTTACAATATGAAAATATTTTTGTAACTCTATGAACATATGCTAGATTTAGCTTGTTTTGTTTCAACCTTATGAACATGTGCTACAACATTATGGACATGTGAAACCAATATTCTGAACATTTTCCTCAAACCCTATACATTATAAAAATATGCTAGTAGGTCTATGCACATATGCTAGTGGGTGTATAAACATGTGTTATAACTTTATGAACATATCCTTGTAGGCCTTAAACATGTGCTAGAATATTTACTATAGTGATTGTGAGAGTTTTCTTGTGATAAACTACTTACTATATTAATCATGTTCACTTATTTGATTTGCAGAAGAAGAAAAAACATTGTGTAAATCACTTGCATTTTGTGTCATATTCACTTATTTGACTTGCTTAAAGAAATTGTGTACATTTGTTGACTTTTGTACCCTATATGCACTACTAGACTAGTCACTTAGTGTATGGTTCAGCATGTTCTGAATTTGGAATTTCAATGAAGAGTTGGTGTAAAATCTATGTGTGAAATAATAGTTACTCAATGTATTTTGGGATATCTTATTTAAAATGATGAGTTTGGTAGTGGAGTATCTTGATGCAAGTAGATGATTGAGCATGAACATTGGTAGAAAATTTGTGGTAAAATCTCTATCAACATCTGCTAGTAGTTGTATGAACATATCTTACTAGTTCTGTGAACAAAAACTACTAGCCCTATGAACATGTGCTAGAATTTTTTAATTGGTGATTGTGAGAGTTTTCTGGTGATAGCCCTATGAACATATTACTGTAGCCCCAATGAACATGAGCTTGTAGTCCTATGAACATGTGCTAAACTATTGATTGTGAGATTTTCCTGGTGCTAAACTATTGATGTTCACTTTTTTTTAATTTGCTCAAAAAATTGTGTAAATTACTTGCTTTTTGTGTCATGTTCACTTATTTGACTTGCTCAAAAACATTGTGTACATCTATTAACTTCATTCAATGAACTCTCTGTGTAACCTATATGAACTATTAGACTAGTCAGTTAGGGTATATTGTAGAAAAGTTCATGACTATTTTACAAAATTCTGTTTTTGTCACTGAAACTTCTTGTCTGGAATTATAAACATTGCTAGATTAGTTTATGAACATTATACTATTGTCTGAAACCTTGTGGTTTTTGTTAAATAATTGTTGTCAAATTAGTAACAAGTAGAAGTATAAAAATTAGTTGGTGTTATATGTACTTCTTGAAGTATTGATAAACTAAAGCTAAAAAGTTTATGAAC
Source organism: Tetragonia tetragonoides (assembly GCA_038025085.1). Classification (NCBI taxonomy): domain Eukaryota; kingdom Viridiplantae; phylum Streptophyta; class Magnoliopsida; order Caryophyllales; family Aizoaceae; genus Tetragonia; species Tetragonia tetragonoides. Next base: position 15,427,195 of record CM076142.1, on the reverse strand, counting down.
ATTATACTAAGGCTTCAAACTTATGAACATTTACTTTCAAACTTATGAACATATGCCACCAAGGTTATCAACATGTTCCTCAAACCCTATATATTATGAAAATATGTTACTAGGCCTATGCACATATGTTACTAGGTCTATAAACATATGCTACTAGGTCTATGAACATATCCTAGTAACTCTATGAACATGTGTTATAGCCCTTATGAACATATGATTGTAGCCCCTATGAACATGTGCCAAAATATTTACTATAGGGATTGTGAGCTTTTTCTGGTGATAAACTATTGATGTTCACTTTTTTTTTATTTTCTCAAATGTTGTGTAATTCAGTTGCTTTTTCTGTCATGTTCACTTATTTAACTTGCTCAAAACATTGTGTACATCTGTTGACTTCATTCAATGAACTATTTGTGTAGCTTATATGAAGTACTAGACTAGTTTGTTAGTGTATAGTTGAAAGGTTCATGGCTATTTTACTATCTGTTCTTGTCACCTGAAAAATCTTGCCTGAGATTATGAACATTGGTAGATTAGTTTATGAACATTAGGCAGAAAGTTTATGAACATTGATGAAAACTTTATTAACATTCTTTTTGACACTTCTAAAACTTGTTTTTGGTGTAGTTAATGAACATATGTTGTTTTCTTGTCTGTTTTTCAGAATCCAACTTTTAGGGGAAAAGAGAAGCACGAAAGTGAAAATGAAGAAAATGAGCAAGAGGGAGTTGATGTGCCTCTTGTTGCACCTAAAAAGCGCAGGGGAAAACATATGGCAAAGAAAGCAGTTATCGAAGAGATTGAGAGTAGTGATGATACAGATAGTGCTGATATGAACTACGAGCGATCTCCCATGCGGATTTGTAATGAGGAAAATAAGGACATTAAGATCAAACAAGAGAAGGGGAAGGAAATTGTTTTACAAGAGACAAAACAAAGAGCTCCCAAGAGGAAACGTAAAAACGAAATGGTTTTGTTGGAAGAAGGAATGGAGCAGGAAGAAGGAGAGGATGAGACAGTAGCAGATAATGAAGAATTTATACGCACTAGAATGTCTCCTGTTAATTTGTTTAATCTAGTGTGTAAATCGAGCCCTAAGCAACGCGAGGCAGTTAAAGAAATAGGTTTCGGAAGTGTTCTCGACCTCAAATTGAAGCATTGTGATGGGAAGGTGTTGAAATATCTAGTTCAAAATTTTGAGGTTGGGAGAGTTGCAATAAGGCTTGAGAATGAGGAGCTCCCTGTCACTTCTTACGACGTTTGGAGAGTTCTGAATTTGCCTTTTGGAGGCAAACAAATTGTTGAAGGAAGCAGCAATGAAGAAGAGGACACTTTGTAGTACACACAGTTAATGAATGATTATAAAAAGGGATGGAAGTGTGATCAGGCAAACATCAAGCTGAAGGTACCAGCAAAGGTAAACAATTTGGTGAGTCAAATGAGATAAGAACTTGAGAAAAGGAAGGATTTTAGGGATGATTTCAAGAAAGATTTCGTTGTCTACGTTGACAAATGTTTCTTGAATGGTCATAAAGCTAGATGGGCCAGGTTGAGGATTTTCCAGTCACTCATTGATGTTAATGACATAAAGAACTTTGATTGGTGTAATTATACTTTCAGAGGTCTTTTAGATTCTGTAAAGGTGTGGCAAAACAAATGGAAAAGTGGCAAAACCTCATTTTTCACCGGACCTATCGTATTTCTAATGGTATTGCTTCCTAATCAAAATATTATGTGCATTTTTTATGATCTATTGTTATGTTTTATATGATCTATAGCTGTATTTGTGTTCTGTGTGTTGTGTGCTGTTTGCTGCAGCACCAACAGCTCTGCTGCGTGCTGTGTGTTGTTGATGCAGCAACAACAACTCTGTTGTGTGTTGTTGCTTCCCCTACAAGGATAAAGATGTGCATTTTACAATCTGGATTGTCACCTGACATTATGAACATTAGTAGAAAAACATATGAACATTAGGTAGGATGTTTATGAACATTAGTAGACTGTTTATGAACATTGGTGGAAAAACTTATGAACATTATTTCGAAGACTTGTGAAACTTGTTTTTTGTGTAGTGTGAAAGAAAAATATCTTTAGCACAAAGGATAAAGATGTGCATTTTAGAATCTGTTTTTATCACCTGATAACTCTTGTCTGAAATTATGAACATTGTTAGAAAAACTTATGAACATTAGGCAGGAAGTTTATGAACATTAGTACACTGTTAATGAACATTGATGAAAAGTTTATGAACATTATTTTTGGAGACTTGAGAAACTTGTTTTTGGTGTAGTGTGAAAGAAAGTGATTCTATTCTGCAATTCGGATAGCATTTGCTCACTCTAGCACAGGATAGGAAAATAATTGAATGAACTATTGCTCACCTTATGAACATGTGGCACCAAACCGTATGAACATGTGACTCCAACAATATAGCTACAGATCATACAAAACATCATAATAGATCATAAAAGATGCACATAACATTTTGATTAGGAAGCCATACCATTAGAAATACGATAGGTCCAGTGAAAAAGGAGGTTTTTCCACTTTTCTAGTCGTTTTGCCACACCTTTACAGAATCTAAAAGACCTTTGAAAATGTAATCACACAAACCAAAGTTCTTTATGTCTTTAACATCAATGAGTGACTGGAAAATCCTCAACCTAGCCCATCTAGCTTTATGACCATTCAAGAAACAGTTGGCAATGTAGACAACAAAATCTCTCTTGAAATCATCCCCAAAATCCTTCATTTTCTCAAGTTCTTTTCCCATTTGACTCACCAAGTTGTTACCTTTGTTGGTACCTTCAGCTTGGTGTTTACCTGATCACACTTCCATCGCTTTTTATAATCATTCACTAACTGTGTGTAATCCAAAGTGTCATCTTCTTCATTGTTGCTTTCTTCAACAATCTCTTTGCCTCCAAAAGGCTAATTCAGAACTCTCCAAACGTCGTAACAAGTGACTGGGAACTCCTCATTCTGAAGCCTTATTGCAACTTTCCCAGCCTCAAAATTTTGAACTAGATATTTCAACACCTTCCCATCACAATGCTTCAATTTGAAGTCGAGAACACTTCCGAAGCCTATTTTTTTAACTGTCTCGCGTTGCTTAGGGTTCAATTTACGCACTAGATTAAACAAATTAACAGGAGACATTCTAGTGCGTATAAATTCTTCATTATCTACTACTGTCTCATTCTCTCCTTCTTCCTACTCCATTCCTTCTTCCAACAAAACCATTTCATTTTTACGTTTCCTCTTGGGAGCTCTTTGTTTTGTCTCTTGCAAAACAATTTCCTTCCCCTTCTCTTGTTTGATCTTAATGTCCTTATTTTCCTCATTACAAATCCGCATGGGAGATCGCTCGTAGTTCATATCAGCACTATCTATATCATCACTACTTTCAATCTCTTCGATAACTGCTTTCTTTGCCATACGTTTTCCCCTGCGCTTTTTAGGTGCCACAAGAGGCACATCAACTCCCTCTTGCTCATTTTCTTCATTTTCACTTTAATGCTTCTCTTTTCCCCTAAAACTTGGATTCTGAAAAACAGACAAGAAAACAACATATGTTCATTAACTACACCAAAAACAAGTTTTAGAAGTGCCAAAAAGAATGTTAATAAAGTTTCCATCAATGTTCATAAACTTTCTGCCTAATGTTTATAAACTAATCTACCAGTGTTCATAATCTCAGGCAAGATTTTTCAGGTGACAAGAACAGATAGTAAAATAGCCATGAACCTTTCAACTATACACTAACAAACTAGTCTAGTTTTCATATAAGCTACACAAATAGTTCATTGAATGAAGTCAACAGATGTACACAATGTTTTGAGCAAGTTAAATAAGTGAACATGACAGAAAAAGCAACTGAATTACACAACATTTGAGAAACTAAAAAAAAGTGAACATCAATAGTTTATCACCAGAAAAATCTCACAATCTCTATAGTAAATATTTTGGCACATGTTCATAGGGGCTACAATCATATGTTCATAAGGGCTATAACACATGTTCATAGAGTTACTAGGATATGTTCATAGACCTACTAGCATATGTTTATAGACCTAGTAACATATGTTCATAGGCCTAGTAACATATTTTCATAATATATAGGGTTTGAGGAACATGTTGATAACCTTGGTAACATATGTTCATAATGTTCCAACAATATGTTCATAAGTTTGAAGGTAAATGTTCATAAGTTTGAAGCCTTAGTATAATGTTCATAAACTTTTTAGCTTTAGTTTATCAATACTTCAAGAAGTACATATAACACCAACTAATTTTTATACTTCTACTTGTTACTAATTTGACAACAATTATTTAACAAAAATCACAACAATTCCAGACAATAGTATAATGTTCATAAACTAATCTAGCAATGTTTATAATTCTAGACAAGAAGTTTCAGTGACAAAAACAGAATTTTGTAAAATAGTCATGAACTTTTCTACTATATACCCTAACTGACTAGTCTAGTAGTTCATATAGGCTACACAAGGAGTTCATTGAATGAAGTCAATAGATGTACACAATGTTTTTGAGCAAGTCAAATAAGTGAACATGACACAAAAAGCAAGTAATTTACACAATTTTTTGAGCAAATTAAAAAAAGTGAACATCAATAGTTTAGCACCAGGAAAATCTCACAATCAATAGTTTAGCACATGTTCATAGGACTACAAGCACATGTTCATAGGACTACAAGCACATGTTCATAGGGGCTACAATAATATGTTCATAGAGCTAGTAGTTATCACCAGAAAACTCTCACAATCACCAATTAAAAGATTCTAGCACATGTTCATAGAGCTATTAGCTTTTGTTCATAGAACTAGTATGATATGTTCATACAGCTACTAACAGATGTTGATAGAGATTTTACCACAATTTTCCTGCCAATGTTTATGCTCAATCATCTACTTGCATCAAGATACTCCACTACCAAACTCATAATTTTAAATAAGATATCCCAAAATACATTGAGTAACTATTATTTCACACATAGATTTTACACCAACTCTTCATTGAAATTCCATATTTAGAACATGAATGAACCATACACTAAGTGACTAGTCTAGTAGTGCATATAGGCTACAAAAGTCAACAAATGTACACAATTCTTTAAGCAAATCAAATAAGTGAACATGACACAAAATGCAAGTGATTTACACAATGTTTTTTTTTCCCTGCAAATCAAATAAGTGAACATGATTAATATAGTAAGTAGTTTATCACAACAAAACTCTCATAATCACTATAACAAATATTCTAGCATATTGTTTAAGGCCTACAAGTATATGTTCATAAAGTTATAACACATGTTCATACACCCACTAGCATATGTGCAAAGACCTACTAGCATATTTTTATAATGCATAGGGTTTGAGGAAAATGTTTAGAATGTTGGTTTCACATGTCCATAATGTTGTAGCACATGTTCATAAGTTTGAACCTAAATATTCATAAGGTTGAAACAAAACAAGCTAAATCTAGCATATGTTCATAGAGTTACAAAAGTATTTTCATATTGTAAATAACATATATTTATAGAGCTTTACTAAAAATTCAATAACTTTTTACCCCTTTTTCACCCAATTTTGTACCAAATGATCATATTAGCACAATTTTAAAATAATTTTTTCTCAAAAGCCTTAGTATAATGTTCATAAATTTTTTAGCTTTTCTTCATCATAAGCCTTAATAAAATATTCATAAGCATTCTACCGTTTGTTCATAAAGATAATACCATTTGTTCATAGAGCAAACAACATATGTTCATCCAATTTGTACAAAATGGTACCATAAGCTTTCTACCATTTGTTCATAACTTTCTACCAATGATCACAAAGTTTCTACCATTTGCTCATAAACTTTCTACCTTTTGTTCATAAAATTTTGTATATTAAATAAAAAATTCAAATTTTTCATGGAGCTTCTGGCATTTGTTCATAAACCCTAAAATCACAGAATTTTCAACTAGTTTTTTTGTACTTCTGCTTTGTATACCGAATTAACAAAAAGCACAACAGGTAGATTGTAGTTACCTTAGTTCTCATTGTTTGGATGAAATTCTTCTTTCAATAACTGAGTTATGAAATAACTGGAAAAAAAAAAAAAAAAAATCAATCAGCATAAATCAACAATGAGGAAATTTTGAAAACGAATAGCAAAATAACTTTGAAGAAGTAAAGAAGAATTTACCTGTAAATGAACAATGAATGATTCTTGAGAAACAAATGAAGAAGTGCAAGTCAAGATTTTTGAGAACAAAGCAATTGCAATGGACAACAAAGCAATGGAGAATAAAGCAACCCTAACGAAGCACAAAGAAAACGTTAATGGAGAATTCGCAACCGTTAATGGAATGAGAGAGAATGGTGTTTTGATTTTAGAGTGAGAAGCGGGAAAGTGAGAGAGAATGGGTTTTGATTCAGAGAAAGTGAGAGAGAAGCGTGAGTTTGAGAGAGGAGAGAGAAGCGCGAGTGTTTTCTTTTTTTATTTTATTTTATTTTATTTTACAAACGACTTTTCTTTTGGGCGGGCGGGCTTTTCTTTTGGGCAATATTAATTGCCTTCGTTTGGGCCTGGTCCAGCCATCTTGGCTGGACGCAGGTCCAGCGAATAGGCATTGGCTCTTTGGGTTGTTGGCTCGAAGTGTATTATTCTTGATGCACAACTTAGATTGGTTGGGCAGCACTGGGCACCATGTAATAGCCCGCAAATCAAACGCGTCGAGCAAGTTAACCCATCTTTGATCGCCTGACGGGCTCAAGTATAAGAGCAGGCCCTCTTTACAAAGAAAGGTAGAAACGATTTTGTTATCCTTACATAGATGAAAATTTTGAACCCTTGACCACTGTGTTGGGAGAGTGAGTCACTTTTCCATTTACCACTTGTCCTCCTCCCAAGTCCCAACCCACCCTCATTGTGTGCTAATTAGTGGTGTCAAACAGGTCTTGGTCAAAGTCACTTTCGATCGGGTCATTTACAGGTCTGGTCGTTTCAGTTTTGGGTTATGAAATGCTTGTTCAGGTTCTATATATATTCTTATAGAAGTTTTTACACTATATATATATATTATTTTTTTTGGGTCATATATATATATTATTATTTTTTTTATTCACAACCAAGTGTATCCACCATCGACTACAATAACTCACGCTGGCTTGTAGGCATCTCAAAGGGTGAGACAGCTGGCCAAAAAATTTAAAGTTGCTCCATAAACAAATTGCAAATTATACTGATATTAGACATAAAGTATATGGTTCTACACTCAACTACTATTTCATAAGATTTTCACATGTTATTTTTTTTTTACTAATACAAACGAAGTTAAAAATCCCTACCAATATGACAATTAGTTAAGATTGTTCTATAAGTATTAGAAAAATCACTATTTAAGAGAAATGTGAAATTACATAGTTCAAAATAATTTATATGTAACAAAATTTAATATGATTAAATCTTTTGCCATCCACTATTCTAATGTTGATGTGTTTTATTTTGAAAATCTCAACCCAATGGTTCGATCCAGAGTGGATTCGAGTTTGACCCAATAAATGACAATTTTTCAGAGAATGAGGTGCGAGTTCAAGTGGTAAGTGCTCCACCCTCACAACCCAGTGATCAGGGGTTCAAATCCTTATCTATGTAGGGAGAATAAAAGTCTCCTCTACCTTTCTTTGTAGGGAGGGTCTCCTCCTCTACTTGAACCCGTCGGCCCATTAAAAATGAGTTGGCTTGCCCGGCGCGTGTGATTGCGGGGTATTGCATGCGTCCTTGTAGCAAAAAAAATAAAAAGTAAAATAAATGACAATTTTTCAGGTTCGATATGTATCGAATTTGGAGTTGAAATTCTTTGTTGATCCAAATTTTTTGGGTCGATATAAGTCAGGTTCTTGGGTCATATCAAATTTTTGACAACACAAAGTGCTAATCCACCATTTAGCTGTATTGAATTAAATTAAACAAAACTAGTAAACTGAGTCCCTCGTAACTCGTCTAAAAATCCATTTTGTTAGGTTTATCAAAACGTGTTAGAATCTTTTTATTGATACATATATGGTCATGATATGAAACATTATTTATATGACGACAAGACATGTATATGTGCACTCAATTTAATTTACTAAACTGAATGCATAAATACATGTATAGTCGTGATATAAGCGATAAGAACCTATATTAATTAAACTAATTAGATTGAACTGAAATTAAGATGACGAGAATAAAGACTGAGTACATAAATTACCACACAAAGGGGTAGTCTATATGATTGAATATTTCAATACCAAGTGGGTTTTTTTTTTCTTGAATACCACCCCAAAGTGGAAATGTTTATTTTCAAGATCATTCCTAATTAAGTGAACGAATTGCACCACATAAATTTTATTTGAAATGGGCTTAAGTAATTAAATTTAGAATTAGGTCATGTTCTCTTTAACGGAATGGTGTGGGAAGGTGAGGAACGGAACGGCGAGGTGCGGATAATTCAAAAATATGTGAGACAAAATGAAGTACAGAATGCGGCGCGGAACGGAACGGGACGGGACGGAACAGACTGCGGAATGGAAACGATGAAGAACAGGGCCTTAGGCCCTGTTCTCTTCAACGGAATGGTGCGGGACGGTGAGGAACGGAACGGATTGGAACGTAATGGAACGAAACGACGCGGCGCAGATAATTCAAAAATATGTGAAACAAAATAAAAAACAGAATGCGGCGCGGAACGGAATGCAGCATGGAATCGACGAAAAGAACAAGGCCTTAGTATAGAAAGTAAATGTTAGGGCATGTTCTCTTCACCTTCTTTTTACTGAACTTATCCGCACAATACTAAACTTAACTGAAATTTACGGAACTGAACTGAATTTTTCTGAACTGAACTTATTTTTATTGAATTTACAATTACAAAGAATAAATTTGTTCTTTGGTTTACCGAACTCTACTGAATTTTTCTAAACTGAACTGAATTTTACTGATATGAACTGAATTTTACTAAATACGGAAAAAATTGAGGAGAACATGCCCTTTGAATGAAATACATATAACAAATAATTCTCTAATAGTAATACGTGATTATTAGGAGATGCTATTTTGGATACTAATATGTTTTCTAATAGCATAGACGACATATACACCCAATTTTGTTTTGGTATATATGAATAAATGATCGGTTAATAATTATGATTATATTTAAATAATTTCTTTTGAAAATATTCATTGTAATTAAAGGCGTAAAAATTTATAGACACCCCGTTATTATATGAGTTGCATTGGTCTCATACAAAAATTGCTCAACTTTAAATTATATTTTTTTGATGTAATTGCTCAACTTTAATTAACTTGTGTAGAAGTCGTTTAAAATATTGAAATGGTATATTCACAAGAAAATAATAATTATATTGTTTGACACTTTTTAAAGTAAAATTAAAGCACCACACTCATTTTTTAAAATTTTAATCAACATAAATCCAATGCGAAATGGAGTATATTCATTTAGTACCATGTTTGTTACCTCAAATTTGTAAACTAAAAAGTTACCAAGAATAAATTCAAAAGTGTTTTTGACCAAGACTTGACATAGTTTCTGAAATAAAATACATGTATGTTTGTAGGTTCAAATGTCTTATTGATACATTGGTCGAACTTCAACCTCAACTCCCTAATTAAGTGAGAATACATAGCATATTCCCCATAAATTAAAAGAAAAAAGAAATTAAGAGAAAGTAGGGGACTAAAATTAAAGGGAAGTGAAAAATTTAGCAGAAAAGGGAATATGAGTGGCAATGTTTGACAGCCTAGAGTGTCCTAATATTTATTTTTTACAATAAAGTAAAAGGCTAAATAAAAATAATTAATTATTAGTTAAGTAGAGTAATTAGCTAAACTAGGGTATTAGAAGTAATTAAACCATAACAATAATTACTTAACCAGCAGCAATGCATGAAATGTAGGATGTCATCCAAGGACTTAGCAGCTAATTAATCTTAGAAGTTAGAACTACACTAACACGTACGAGTATTAGTTTTTTTTGTTTTTTTTTTTTGGGGGGGGGGGGAACACGTATTAGTTAATAATGCTTAACAGCTAATTAAAAAAGGTTTAATTAAAAAGCCATAAACATTTTAAATTAAGGGGAAATATTTCACTCTCACAAGGCATGTTGCCATCTGTTTTAGCCTTTTTGCTTTAAGGGCCACTATATAAACCATCCTTCACCACCCTTGTTTTGATGCAGTTGCCACAAATACAATTTATAAGCTCTCTCTTCTCTCTCTTTTTCTCTCTGTCTCTCTCTTTCTCTCTTACTATCTTTGAGAGAGAGCTTATAATATAACTAGCTTATACTAATTAAGCTAAAAATGGCACTGACTTCTATTAATCTCCATGAATTAGCCTTCATTTTTGGCATTCTTGGTAACATTGTCTCCTTTGGTGTCTTCTTGGCTCCTATGTAAGCACCTCCTTCTCCCTTCATTCTCAGTTCTCGATTAATCGATCAATCCATGTCGATCAGTTAGCTTAGTTGATAAAGTTTCACGAGTATCGGAAATCGACCAAAAATAGTACAATATGAGTACTATGCATGATTTTATTTATTTATTTATTGTGTTATTTGGTTGTATGTATATAGGCCTACATTTTGGAGGATATACAAGGAGAAATCAACACAAGGGTTCCAATCTATACCTTATGCGGTGTCACTCTTTAGTGCCATGCTTTTGTTATACTATGCCTTAGTTAAGGAAAGCAATGGCACCATGATTATCATCATCAACACTATCGGTTGCGCCATCCAAGGGTTTTACTTAACCGTCTACATGATCTACGCTCCACGAAAAGCCAGGGTATATACTCGTTCTAGCTAGCACTTTTTTGCACTCTACATTTTCATTTTACTTAGGAGAAATAGAGTGCAATTAGTGACCACTTACGAAGTGAAAAAAAATTCTAATTAGCCACAAACAAGTTAAAGAAATGTGGGTGAACTAGTATTTAGGAAACAAAATGACCTGCCATCTAAAAATGAGGAAATCTCACTAACTAACAATATAATTTAAAAAAACAAGTCATGTGTTCACTCAAAAAAAAAATAAAAATAAATAATAGACTAAGTCGTGTGTAAAACCAACTTACAACAGTAAGTCGTATTTATATTCATAATGAAATTTATGAGTATATGGCGTATTATCGCAGATGTACACCACCAAACTCCTCAGCCTGTTCAATGTGGCGTTCTACGGGCTCATCATGTTTACCACCCTAATGTTCGTTCGAGGTACCGACCACCACACGCTGTTCTCACGAGGTGGTGACCGTGAGAAGGCCGTCGGATGGATTTGCGCCATCTTCTCTGTCTCTGTCTTTGCTGCTCCTCTCAGCGTCATGGTAACAATTTTAGCCCAACCTTTTATTTATATTTTAATTCCACAAATTCTCAATTAGGATTGTCTTTTTATTTGTTTTGATGAGACATAGTGTGACTCATCTTTTTTAAATGTTCCAATTGTACTGTAAAAGCTTCCTTACATGTACTTAATATTTTTTTTTTGACAACATCCTTTTTGGTATCTTTATGAGATTGTTGGGTATTTTTGATTGAAACAGGGTCACTTTGTATAATCAGTGACCCTCGTTTCTATTAAAAGTGATCTACATCTCACAATAAGACAATCCCGTATAAGTTTTTGTTTATTATTATTAATTTCACTTAAATTAAGTTTAGTTTAGTTCAGTTCAGTTCAATTCAGGTCTAATAAGTTCAGTTCAGTTCATCACCAATAAGTTCAATTTAGTTCAGTTCAGGACCAATAAGTTCAGTTAAGTTCAGTTCAATTCATTTATTATTATTATTATTATTATTATTATTATTATTATTATTATTATTATTATTATTATTATTATTATTATTATTATTATTTAATAATGCTTGGTAATACCTTTAAAATTAGATATTATATTTTAAATTAAAAATAACAATAAAATAGTAAGAAACAAAATTAAGGGGCGATTGGTTTGTTACTTAATAAAGGAAAGGATCAATAAATAATTAATATTAGAAAATAAAAATGAAAGAAATGTATCTAGTTACCCCTCTTGATTGGTTCACTCTAGTAAAGTAGTAGAATTACTTTCAATTCACTTTGTTATTCTTTGGTTCATTGATAGAGATACTCAATCCAAATTTTTTCCCTACCATTTTTGAGAGATAACCGCGATGATAAAATAAAATTACCACAAAAAAGTGTGGAAAAGTAGCATTTATCTTGTAGATTTGTGACATTACCTTTGAAAATAGTGAATTAAATAAAAATAATAATAATAATAATAATAATAATAATAATAATAATAATAATAATAATAATAATAATAATAATAATAATAATAATAATAATAATAATAATAATAATAATAATAAGTTCAGTTCAGGTCAGTTCAGGAGCATTAAGTTAAGTTAAGTTCAGTTCAGTTCAGTTCAGAAGCATTAAGTTCAGTTCAGTTCAGTTCAGTTCAGGACCAATAAGTTAAGTTCAGTTAAGTTAAGTTCAGTTATACGTGAAATTCAGTTGAATCAAACGAAGCCTTAATTTGACAATATTAATAATTTGATTTTTATTTATGGCAGAGGATGGTAATAAGGACAAAAAGCGTGGAGTTCATGCCATTTTGGCTATCCTTCTCACTCACTCTATGCGCGGTGATGTGGTTCTTCTACGGTTTCCTCATTCACGATTTCTACATTGCCGTAAGTAACCAATAATCCGTTTTCTACGCTCTCTTTCCAACAAATTATTATATCCGGGGAGAATATATTCTGCAATATTTGGTAATCTTTTCTAGCTAGCTAGGGAACTTTATTTATTAGTAAAATTTACAAGAGCAAGTTTTCTATGTGAGACCTGAAAGAAATCATCCGTGCCTTTGCCATTGATTTGTACAGATTATATACAAAGTACAAGAGAGTCATAAGGCTACAATCTAGGAAGTAAGTATAGCAACTAACTATATTCTAGGCTACAATTAAGGGAGGATATACAGGAGAATATTTGACTAACTAAAATACAGAGATTACGTAATATAATCTAACACAACTCATAGAAAAATGAAATTACTATATAGAATTGTATTATGAGTCGTGATCCTTGTTTCACTGAAAAACAAGTTATTGTGAAACTGACAATTATTTCGTGTTCTTTTTTCATTTCAGTTGCCAAATATCCTAGGGCTCGCCTTTGGAATTACACAAATGGTACTCTACATTGTCTACAAGGACTCATCAAAGAAGCGCAATCATGGAATTAAAGAGGTTGAAGCTAACATCAAACAGCTTCAAGCCGAGCTCGCCGTCGATATTAAGCTAGGCAAGATTGAGAAAATTGAACAACATGAACAACAACATGATAATTCTGAAGTTATTGAAGTAGTTGTTGAGCAACACAACATGATTGTTAATGAAGCTAATGACAATAATAATATCAATAACGGAAATGGTATTGAAGGACATATTATTGATGATAAAGAGTGTGTGAAACCCAATGGGAAGGTGCCGCGTGGTGAAGTATCCAATGTGTGAAGGTCTATGGTAATATCTATGGGTATGATGAGTTCATTATGGGAGATTGATCATGAAAGCTAGCTCTAAAGTGGCATCATCAGTCACAAAAAGGAGATGAAAGAAGATCGAAGGGGCTAGAAATTTATTTTATGTAGTAAATATTTTATGTTGTAGGAGTAGTATCACTATAGTATAGTAGTCCTAATTTCATTGTACCAATTATGCTTATTTAGTTGATCTAGTGTTCGAGGTTCGTTATCAGTAAAATTTGTATTTCAAGTTTAATTTATATATCTGGTGGTTTCATTTAATTTGATGTTCTCTTATAGTATATCTACTTTTTGATTAATGTAGTTCTCTTCTAATTAAGAGCATCTCCGATGTGAAAATTCTAGAGAAGTTTTTTCATATGCTAGGTCTTAACTCAAAAATCAAATTTGTCGTCATCGCTATTACAAATCTCTAATAAATTTGTTATCTACACCACAAATAATTTAAAAATCAGATTTATTCGATTTATGTAAAACTTGATTTGTAAATCTATCAGTATATATGGAAATAAAGTTTTTTAAGAGATTTTTTTGTCCAAAAAAAACTTGCATTAAAGATGCTCTAAGTACTTATATTTTTTATTCATACTTCAAGTTTTGAATATGTCTATTTTTTTTTTTCCTAATCTTTGAAAATCTTCACTTATGGACGATGGTTTGCTTTGTCTTTGCCTTAATGAAACAAAAAGAATTGGGGCTTATCATTAACAAAGAATTGCTAATGGCAGCCCCTAAACCAACAAGGGTGGTGGTCTAGTGGTTTCAAGCTAATTTCCAAGTGGTATGCATGGTAAGGCAAAGTCATGGTTTCGAATTCCCATTTCCCCCATGCCTTGTGTCTGCTGGCTTCTAAGAACTACACTAGCCTATTGTTTCTGCTACGTTGACAGGGCCGGTGCTTGCGCTGGTTGTTCAGCTAGTCTGATATGTTCGCTATTAAACACGAGAGTCCAAACATAACGTAGCAGAGGGTGCCTAGATCGCCATTTACTTGCACCCTCTTTTCTCGGAGCAACAAGGGGGGGGGGGCAGGAGATACTCAAATACTACTTCATTACTTCCCCTTTCTTCTTCTCTCCGGATTGATAGATCAATTCACTTTATTAATTGGTCCATGTAACCTTTAATTATGGAATCATGATTTATTTTTTTTTTAATTTTGAAGCCCTATTACTAGATATAAACATACCAACTTTAACAAATCTTTCTAATTTTTGGAATAGTTATAGCATTCTCAACATCATATATATATATATATATATATATATATATATATATATATATATATATATATATATATATATATATATATATATATATATATATATATATATAAAAGTTGGGTTCTTTTCGTGTGGTGATGACAGGTAGAACGGTACATAAGAGAAAATATTCGTGTGTAGATGACATGCAGAAGCCACATGTGCTCAACTTTGTCACATAGTTTTAGACCCTGTTCTCTTCAACGGAATGGTGCAGGACGGTGAGGAACGGAACGGAACGGCGCGGCGCAGATATTTCAAAAATATGTGAGACAAAATGAAGTACAGAATGCGGCGCGGAACGGAACGGAACGAAACGGATTGGAACGGAACGGAACGGAATGCAGCATGGAATCAACGGTTAATGCAGAATGAGTTTATCCATTATTTACATTAATTGAATTACTAATTAAATTTAGCATACACATATAGTGTTTTTATTATCTATCTAAACTAAGTCCAATCTCATTACAAATGAAGGTGACATGAAAATATCATTTTCAAGAATTAGCATGCTGCATCCCATGGATAGAAATATTTGCAAAAATAAATAAAATGTATTTTTACTAATATTTAATAATTTCACATCAAATATTTTAAGCATCATATTATTAAATATATTTATAAAATTATTTTACGAGCCCATGTGAAATACGGGATAAAACCTAGTAAAGAATAAACTTTTAAGGTTACATAGCATCTAAATACTTCGTCTGTTCTGTATAAATGTTTGTATTATTGTTGTGGCACAAGATTTAATGTAAGAGAAAGAGGTATTTGTTTTCGCATTTGCCCTTGTAAATTAGACAATTGTTATTCCAAGTTGTTTCATTGTGAACAGATTATTTCCTTACTCCTTTCACCTTACATGGGTCCTTTTAATAATTGAGGGTAAGATAATTCTTCTTTCTCTATTAACCCACATGACCAGATGCATGGGTTATTTTCTGGGTGATATCGTAATAATCATAATTTTATAAACAATGAAAACATTTATGTGACACGAAAAAAATTATACAATGTAAATCTTTATTTAGGATGGAGGAGTAAATCTTTTCAATCTTGGTTACAACTGACAAGTAAATCACCTAACCATCTCAGCCAAAAGTTTACAATATGATGGAGACTAAGTTATAGTTTATCCTTAATACGCTCCCTTATAGGCCTTCCTCATACCTTATATTGAAATATTCACATTCGAACACCAGACTTACCTTCTTGATCATCTTGATGTGATAATATATGAATGAACCAAGTCAACCAAAAGGTCAAACTAATGCTTGAAGTCCAACTTATTGTTTTGTCCTTAATACATAGTAACTACAGATCAGAGCTCAAAAGCATAATTTTTTTTTTGTCTTAAATTAAGGAGTAAACAGGCTTAAATAAACCTTCTACTTCTACATATTGGTATCTAACAAAGCATCGACATAAGGTATTTAAAATAATTGATTCGAGTAGATCTGATACACTCAAAATTGGTATGAAATACACTTTTCATTGGGAATCTTTTGCCTTAAACGATAACCTAACACTATTGTTGTTGTTCGATATCTTGGTGATCTGGAAGCTATTTTCGTTGAACTGGTCCTGCTAACAAGATGCGAAAAATATAAAAAGTGTCCAAAACACTTCTCGGAAACTGCTTTCAAGATCAATTTTGGATGGATATGCAGGAGTCAACCATTATAGATATTTTACGGTAGCCGACGTTTTTTAAAATACACATATGTCATACACTACAAAAAAAAAACACGATTAGCCAAGGAAAAAAATCCTTAGCTGAAATCCGCAGCGGAAATAATTCCGTAGCTAATTAGCTGCGGAAATAATTCCTTAGCTAATTAGCTGCGGAAAAAATAAATTTCCGACGCTAAAAATTATTTTATTTTATTTTTAAAAAAAATAGCTGCGGAAAATAGGATATCCGCAGCAAAATAATTTTTTCAAAAGATATTAATTTTATTTTTTAAAAAAATTAATATTATTTTTTAAAAATATTAATATTATTTTTTAAAAATATTAATATCAGCGACGGGAATTAATTAATCCCGGCGGAATTAATTAATCCGTCGCTGATTATTTTTTTTTTGTGTGTTTGATCTCTGCTTAGATACCTGTTAAATATAATGCAATGCATAATATAGTAAGAGCATCATCTCTAGCTCAATGGTAGAGCCTTGGGGAATTGATTCCCAGGGGCGCGTGGAAGCCTCTTCGTGTGCTGGGCTGGGCTTGCGCGTCAAGTCAGGCGTCAACTTGTGGTTGGGATTCCTGTAGTTCAGGTCTATTTCTTTTCTTAGTATCCCATTTAATATCCTTTTTTTTTTAAAAAATCCTAGCTACGGAAGTAAAGCGTTCCGCAGCTGAGCTCGGCTGCGAAATTCATTAAATCTGCCGCTAACTTTGGCAGCGTCGAGCTTTTTTGCTGCAGATGATTTTCACCGCTAAGCTCGTCGCAAACCGTTTTTAGCGGAGGTTTTAACCGTTTAGCCACGGGTATTTCGGCAACTGTTTTTCATTTTTTTTTGTAGTGATAAGGGACTCGTTTAAAATACCAATTTGAAAATAGGGCCTTTTGTAATGTGATTTTGTGAATATCCTTGATTGAGGGATGAAGCTGCTAATTTTTGTGTACTTGGAGTTGTACTCATTTGGGTACAACCAACTCTCACAATTTATTAAATGATGTCAAGTGCATCTGGATCCCACATTTGTATCTAGATATATCCGGAGTATGATACAACATACAGGGTGCGTTCTTTATAGCTGAACTGAACTGAATTTAACATCACTGAACTGGACGCCACTTAACTGAATTGGACACCACTGAGCTGAATTGAACACAAACTGATATGTGAGATAAAAAGTATGTTTTTGAACTCAACACCACTGAACTGAACTGAACATCATTTAACTGAATTTGAAATCACTGAATTGAGACCTTAACTGAACTGAACTGACCGTATAAACTCTAAAGAACGCACCCGCAACTACTTGTACCTAATACCCATTATTGAAGTGATATTTATTATTTCACAAAGTCTTGTGTAAGACTAACTCATAAAAAAAATGTGGTCACTATATTTAGAAATGTAGGAGTTATTATGATGAGCATTGACCATTATTTCATTTAAAAATAACCCCGATTTTACCAAAAGTTACAGAAAAACCGTCTTATAAAAATTTTTGTGTTATTATTTTGTTTGATTGCTGAAACCAAACAAAAAAATGGTCAGAAAGCAATTGTATCATGTACATGTCTACAAAATGCAGTTAAAATACATTGTCCACAGAAACTTGCCACAAAAAGGCACCGGTATGTGCACCACCACCTGGAGCCTGGAGCCTTGGAAAGAAAAAAAACATCCCCATGCGCATAATTGTGAAATATTATCTTCATCAATCTCTCTGATCTCTTAACCTTTCTGCCTTTGGGTTAGCTGTTAAAATCAAAGGAAATATACCCTGAATTTGCATGGCATGTTACTATGACAATATTTAGACTGACATGTTGGGAGGCAAATTGGCCTATTTATTATGCATATTAAGTGATATATATGGTTAATTACTTACTGTAAATCAGTAATCACTACATTTTGTCTAAATAGTTTGCTTTTTTGGGTAATTTTAATGCAGCTTACCATCATTACTTACAAAGATTCTCAAGCACATTGGTTTTGTTGATACCCCAAATCCCCAAAATGGGTTGATTCTGAATATATACTACAAATGGAATCTCAGCTAAAACCGATCACTAGCTTTAGCTTTGTAGCTCAACAAGTGTGAACCAATTATAGCTCTTTTGTCTAGACACGTATGGGTTGGCTTTTGATTGCTCAAATGGGCTAATTTTTAGCTGTTTATTAACCACAATAACGACATAATTAAGACATTCAGATTCTGTTTCGTGGATACTCGCTCCTATACTTCTAGATTAAATCATATTAGAAGTGTAAACCTCCATTTCGAATTATTTAGACTTGAAAATAAGCATAAGCGTATCTAAATCAATAACTCCGAAACTGGCTTTTGATGCGGGTTGAATATGAACTAGGATTAGAGTATCTTTCAATTGATACACACACTCGAGTTTCTCAACCGGAAACCATAACCCTAATATATATGGATGTTCTTAGCCCTAATCAGCCCATGATTAGGAACACACCTGCGAGCCTCTACAATATTGGGTGGGTCATATACTTTATAACTATAAGACGACATATTAATTAATATTGATATCCGTTTGACGACTCGTATATGTTCAAACTGCAAGATAGCGCTAACACATAAAATACAATTAATCCGTATAATAAAATTATCTATATACATGTAGTAGAACGTTGTGTTGTTTTTCACTTACTCAATAATTAGTTTAGTTGATTAATTCAGTTCACTGATCTATTTTTTCTAGAGAATGTTGCTCAATTCAATGAACTTCAACTCATTTCAGTGAAAAAGAACACACTCTAAAGGCTCGTTTACTTCCTAGCAATGAAATGTAATGCAATGCAATCATTCTATAGAGTAAATGTGACATGAAAAAGGGAGGGGAAGGAGGGAGATGAGAAAAGTGAGAATGATTACACCATTCAAAGTAATCATCATTATATGGGTTGAAGTTGAGCAACTATGATTACATTGGAGGGTGCAATTAACCTCACTTTCCCCCTCTATCTCTTCCCCTCATTCCTTTTCCACCTCACACTTACTCTATGAAATGATTGCATTGCACTGCTAGGAAGTAAACGAGCCCTAAGTTCACTAATCAACCAATTACAAAAAAGCGGAATCTGTTGCAAACCGTGCTCAGTGATAGAAGTGGTCGGTAGCTAAATTACTTGGTGCTGCGCAACAATCAACAAAGATTCGAAATCCACGACTAAGCTTAGCAACCCTGGACTCGTGGCCTACCTTCTTCCAACGTTTACTTCTCCTCTCACATGATTGGTTTTTACCCACCTATTTTCAACTACTCCCCTCCTCTACTGTCAACTTCTAATAAGTTACAATTAGACTAAAAGTAAAAACTGCAATTTGTAACTCCACCTTCTCCTTTTACTTCTAGCTTTACATCAACTTTTAGAAGTTAGAGTTATAGAAGGTAGTGGATAAGAACGGAGTGGCCTGAGTAAGTACAAATGTAGTAGGAAATCAAAAATTGAAATTCATGAGAGTTAAGCCAAACGGACTCTTAGTTAAAAATAAAACTTAAAATCATATACAGGCCCGTTTGGCCTAGTTTCTACCAACTTCTCCTTTTCCATGTTGGTAATATGTGACCTTGCCACGTCATAGCTGAGTTTGTTACAATCTGTAACAAACTATTTCCACATCAGCAAAGTTTGTTAGAAGGCTCTAGCTAGTTAGTGGTCTGTTGTTATTACATTGCTTGTATTAGTTTCTCATATATAAGCCTTTTCTGTAATGATTTACGCATTCAATCAATCAATGAGAAATACTTCTCTTCTTCTCTCAAATTCTCTCTTTCTCTCTCTAAAAGCTTGAGCATGAGTTTCATCAAATATCAATATGGTATCAGAGCGGGCTTTCATCCTGCATTTATGACCCCTTGTTGGCCCACATGTTGAAGCCCAAATGAGGCAATTGTGCGGCGGGGAAGTTAAATTTGACCCCTGTTTAGCCCACACGCGTGTGACTGGCCCAAGTTGGGTTTGATTGGTCCACGCTTCAGCCCAAGATGGGTCTTTGCGTGAGGTGGGGTGTTGAAGTGGGTTGTCCCACATTGATCAAGAAAGAGTGCCTTGAGGTGTTTATAACTAAGAGAGTTACTCCACCCATTGCCAATTGAGTTTGGGTTGGAACCTCCTTTATGTTATAAACACTCTCTTAATGGGCCCAATTATAAAAAGTTAACATGGTATCAGAGCTATTCATGCTCAAGAGAATTCTTGATTTTTCATCAATTTTTTGTTCTTCGATTAATTTCTTTTGTTCAGTAATTGATCTAGCTAAAATTCTCACACAAAATCATTTTCAATTCTTTTTCGATTGTTTGGATGATTCTTCAAACAATCTAGCTCGTATTAAATCAAGAATTCATCAGCTCATTTTCAGTTTTTGATCAATATAATCAAAAACTTTTTCCGCAATCAATCTCTTGTAATTGTTCTTCGTTAATCGCTGTTTTTTTTTATCACTTTCCTCAGAATTCTGAGCAGATTCTTTCAATCAATTTTTCGTCAAGAAATTTCAATCAACAATGGTGTTTATGCATGATTCTTCAGTTCCTCTTTACTTACATCCTTCAGATCATCCTGGCATGTTACTGGTTTCTACACCTTTTGATGGAGGAAGCTATGGTTCCTGGAAGAAAGGCATGCTAATAGCTCTTTCAGCAAAGAACAATATAGGTTTTGTCAATGGAGTTGTTGAAAAACCTGAATCAACTGATGATAAGCTTCCTCAATGGCAAAGATGCAATGATATGGTAACTTCTTGGCTCTTAAATTCTTTATCTAGAGAAATTGCTGAAAGTGTTTTGTATTGTGATTCTGCATATCACATATGGTCAGAATTGAAAGAGCGTTTTGGTCAGGCAAATGGAGCCAAATTATATCAACTTCAGAAAGATTTGTGTTCAAATCCTCAAGGAACTAGTGACATAGCCACCTTTTTTACCAAAACTAAAAAGGCTTGGGATGAATTAAATGCTTTATCTAATCTGCCTATTTGCACTTGTGGAGCTGCTAATGCTTTGGCAAAACATGAGCAAGACAAGAGACTTGTTCAATTTCTGATGGGACTGAATCATGAATATAACAATGTGAGGGGAACAATACTGATGATGAAACCCCTGCCTTCTCTAACTCAAGCATATGCTCTTCTAATTCAGGATGAGAAACAAAGGGAAGTTCACTCATCTACTCAATTTGTTTCTGAATCTGCATCTATGAATGCCTCATTTCAATCTCAACCTGATCAGAGGTCAAGGTTTGACAACAGGAAGTCTATTATTTGCAATCATTGCAAAAAGCCTGGTCATATTGCCAAACAGTGTTACAGATTGGTAGGTTTCCCTAAGGACTTCAAGTTTACAAAAGGAAAGAGAGTAGCTGCTGGTGTATATGGAGGTTATGATGATCAATCAGAGAGCTATGAATTTACTGAAGATCAGTCTCAGTATCAAGCTCAGTCTACTCAGTCTCAATCTGGTATTGCTCCTAATTTCTCTCAAGAGCAATATAAACAACTTCTTATGCTGTTGAAACAGACTCAAGTGTCTGAAAAAGGTGCTGTGAACTTTGCTGCAAGCAATTCTAATTCTGCTCCTAATTCTGCTGCTGTTTCTTCTGCTACTTTTGCTGGTAATGTTGTCTGTTCTTCTCTTACAGCTTTAGATTCTAGCATATGTTGTACATGTTCAGTATCTGCTGCACACACTTGGATTATAGACACTGGTTCTAGTGATCACACGTGTCATGACCTCACTCTTTTCACTGAGACACAGACATTACCCTCACCATATCATATCACATTACCAAATGGCCAAATTGTTTCTATTGATCAAACTGGTACTATTCAGCTTAGATCAAATTTATTCATCTCTAGAGTATTATTTGTCCCTCAGTTCAAATACAATCTGTTATCCATTGGCAAATTGTGTTATCAACTGAATTGTGACATCATTTTCACAAAACGTTCTTGTCTATTGCAGGGCCCTTCAATGAAGAGGCCACTGATTCTTGATGAATATCCACCACAAAAAAAACGCTGGATTGCTACAGATGTTTAAGACTGCAACCTGTTCGGTCGCTGATAAAGCTTGCTGGGCTATTAGCAAGCACGCTTCCTTTTTTTTTTAAAAACAAAATCTCACTTTATTGTCCACTACCCACACAAGACATAACTAATACCCTAAATATAAAACCCACACTTAGCCACATTTCACCCCTTTCCTCCCTCCCTCTCTCTCTCTCTCTCTCCACTTAGTATTCAGCCTCCATATCCTCCATCTCTCTCATCAACCCCCATATCCTCTATCTCTCTCATTAGCCCCCATATCCTCCATCTCAACGCCTTCCTGCCTCATCCTTCTCTATCTCATCTTTTCTCTTCTAGATGGAGATGGGTGCCATTGATTAGCGAAAGTACGGAACAAGATGAAGAAGATGACGATCTCGTGCTTGGAAGAAATAAATCTGGTCGGCGACACCTCGATCTCCTGTCTCGTCCAATCCTCACAAACATCGCCACCGATTTAAGTTAAACAGGTTGCTTGCTTTGTCGTCGATCTGGGCTTGTCGATCTAGAGTTTGCCTTTTTCAATTTATGAAATTTTGATTTTTTTTTACTGATTATTGTAGAACTAAAGTTTGTGAATTCACAATTGCTCTAATCTGAACTCTACAAGATCGAAGTAAAACTCCATCCTTTCTTGATTTCCAGATCTGTATGGATTTTCATTGCTCTTTTTTGTTGTAATTTTGTATATACTTTTCCAGATCTAGGTTATATTTTTTGTAAGTTAATTATAATTTTAAGTTCATAAGAGCTTGGTTCTTTTCTTATATTACAGTAGGGTGTTGTATGTATTTCATGGGAAGTCATGTGATTGTAATTTTAATGTACATGCACTATCTTGAGATAATTTTTAGATTTTTGCGGAACCATTTTTATACTTATTTGTTTTGCTTGCTCTTGGTGGAAGGGAACTGTAATCTGTAAAGATGTTTGGATGTGGTCACTTTTAATTTTGTGTCCAGATTAGCGTTCAAAGTTTGAATGCTAATCTGGAATAATTTTTTTTTTTCAAATTTACAAGATTAGCGACCGAAATTCGGTTGCAAGACATCGGTCGCAAACCTTAGCGACCGAAATATATTTAGCGTTGAGGTTTTTAGCATTGTATGAAATTCGGTCGCAAATCGGTCGCTAACCCCAGTTTGCGACCAATTATCCCCCGTTTGCGACCGATTTCGTCGGTAGCAAAAAGGCTGTTTTTTTGTAGTGATCATGCAGGGCTTTATCTTTTACATGTTAAACATGAAGATTTGTTCAATAAAATTCCTAATTCTGTCATCATTTCCTCATCTGTATCTTCAGTTTCATGTTCTTTACCTCATGTTTCCAGTCATGTAAATGCTTCTGCTATTCAGTGTAATAATGTCAATACTCTTGATAATGTCATGATTTGGCATAATAGAATGGGACATTTACCTTTGTATAAACTGAAAACTCTTCCTGTTTTTCATTCTCTTGATGTTCAAATGCCTCTTGCATTACCATGTGATGTTTGTCCTAGAGCTAGACAACACAGGTTGCCCTTCCCTCATAGCCAAATCCATACTACAACCACCTTTGAGCTCATCCATGTTGATCTTTGGGGTCCCTATCATATTCAGACTTACAATGGCTTTAGTTATTTCCTTACAATTGTAGATGACTTCAGCATGGTGACTTGGACTCATCTTCTTAGTACAAAGAGCAATGCTCTTGGACTAATTCAGTCTTTTGTTGAAATGGCTCAAACTCAATTCAATTCTCTTGTCAAACACATAAGGTCTGATAATGCTTTGGAACTAGGGTCCAGCATTGAAGCTACTAAATATTTTCTTTCCAAGGGAATAATTCATGAGACTAGTTGTGTTGATACTCCACAGCAAAATGGAGTTGTTGAACGCAAGCATAAGCATCTTCTTGAGACTGCAAGAGCTCTCAAATTTCAATCTAAATTACCTGTCAAATTCTGGGGGGACTGTGCTCTTACTTCCACTTACCTTATCAACAGATACCCTTCAAAGCTTCTCAAAGGAAAAACACCACATGAAATTCTATTTGGTACCAAACCTTTATACAATCATCTCAAGAGTTTTGGGTGTTTGTGTTATGCTTCTACCCTCCAAACTCATAGGGATAAATTTCAACCTAGAGCTTCTCCATGTGTTTTTATTGGATATCCCTATGGAAAAAAGGCATATAAATTGTATAATCTTGACACTAAAAAGGTTTAAGTGTCTAGGGATATTATTTTCCATGAAACTGTTTTCCCTTATCATGAATTCAGTCCTTCTCTTCCCTTATTCTTCGCACCTCCTTCACCTGATCATGATACCACTACAGATGATTCCTTTCCATTCCCTCATACATCTTCTCCATCTACTTCTCCTCTCACTTCTCCTCATATACCAATCACCACATCCAGATCCTTAACTCCCCTCACATCCTCACTCAGTCAATCTCAAACTCCTTCCATCACTCGTCCATCTGTTCCTATCACTAGACAGTCCTCTAGAGTCTCTAAACCACCTTCACATCTTCAGGATTTTGTGTGTAATAGTGTGTCCCTGCATGATTCACCTACTGCATTCATTTCTTGTGCTCATACTATAACTCCTCTTCCCTGCACACCTACTCATGTCTGTTTCAACACTCTCTCTTCACACACACAGCAGTTATTGATTAATGTTACACTTGTGCATGAGCCTACTAGCTATAGGGAAGCAGCAGCTGAGCCAGCTTGGTAGGAGGCCATGGCAAAAGAATTTACTACTCTAGAAATTAATAATACCTGGATAATCACTGATCTTCCAGAGGGGAAGAAACCCATTGGTTGCAAGTGGGTTTACAAGATAAAATTCAGAGCTGATGGCACAATTGAGAGATGCAAAGCTCGACTTGTTATTCAAGGATGTACACAAAGAGAGGGGATAGACTACACTGAGACATTTTCCCCTGTAGTTAAAATTACTACAATCAGGGCACTTATTGCAACAGTAGTTAAAAAGAATTGGCCTATGTTTCAGTTAGATGTAAACAATGCTTTTTTGCATGGGGATTTGGATGAAGATATATACATGAAGGCACCCCCAGGGTTAGTTCTCATTTCTCCTAACCAGGTCTGCAAATTACAAAAATCACTTTATGGCTTGAAGCAAGCTTCAAAGCAGTGGTATGCTAAATTGTCCCATGCTCTGAAGTCAAGGGAATATTTAACCTCTAAGAATGATTACAGCTTGTTTCATAAGAAAATGGGATCTTCTGTTGTTTTCTTGGCTGTTTATGTGGATGATGTTCTGATTACTGGAGATAACATGGAGGAAATTATTGATCTTAAGCAGTTCCTAGATGATACATTTAAGATCAAGGACCTAGGGAGGTTGAACTATTTCTTAGGCATAGAGGTTTTGCATGAACCTCAGGGTGTTATTTTAACTCAGCGCAAGTTTACATTGGATCTTTTGCAAGATTTTGAGAATTTGCTAACATCCTCTGCTACTGCTATTTGTCCTTTGGATTCCAGCAATAAACTCAAACATGCTGAAGGGAAGCGTTTATCTGATCCTGCTGTTTGTAGGCAGATAGTTGGCAAATTAAACTTCCTCACTCATACAAGACTTAATTTGGCTTTCATTGTGCAACATTTAAGCCAGTTTATGTAAGATCCCAGGGAACCTCATCTAAAGGCAGCTCTGCACACTCTTAGATATCTGAAGACAGATCCAGCTCAAGGTCTTTTAATGAACAATTCCTCAGATTGCAAGCTCCTGGCCTATTGTGACTCATATTGGGCATCCTGCCCTCATTCCAGAAGATTTGTTAGTGGCTATTTTATTATGCTTGGAGGAAGTCCAATTTCTTGGAAATCCAAGAAACAAGCAACTGTATCCCTTTCTAGTGCAGAGGCTGAATATCGCAGCATGAGGAGAGTCACTTCTGAATTGACATGGCTTTCAAGGCTCTTACATGAATTTACAGTGCCATCTGTGATCCCTATTCCTCTCAGGTGTGATAGTCAAGCTGCTATCTACATTGCCAAGAATCCTGTCTTCCATGAGAGGACAAAACACATCGATCTTGACTGCCATTTTGTGCGAGAACAATTGCAGCAGGGCCTTATCTCCTTACATTTTGTCAGGACTTCAGAGCAGTTGGCTGATTTCTTCACTAAGTCCTTACCTGGCAAACAACATCACACTTTGCTTGGCAAGTTGGGAGTGATATCCCCCTCCAACTTGAGGGGAGGGGGTGTTGGTAATATGTGACCTTGCCACGTCATAGCTGAGTTTGTTACAATCTGTAACAAACTATTTCCACATCAGCAAAGTTTGTTAGAAGGCTCTAGCTAGTCAGTGGTCTGTTGTTATTACATTGCTTGTATTAGTTTCTCATATATAAGCCTTTTCTGTAATGATTTACGCATTCAATCAATCAATGAGAATTACTTCTCTTCTTTCAAATTCTCTCTTTCTCTCTCTAAAAGCTTGAGCATGAGTTTCATCAAATATCAATACTCCTCCCAAATTTGCTCTCGCTCACCCTCTTTTTATGCACTCCCTCCTCCATTTCCAACTAAGAAGTTAAAATAAAGCTACAATTGGACTAGAAGGAGAAGTTACAAGTTGTAACTTCTCCTTCTCCTTCTACTTCTAGCTTTATTTCAAGCTCTAGAAGTTGGAGGTGGAGGTGAGAGCGGATGCAAGTGGGGTAAATAAGAACAAATTTGGGAGGAGAAGTTGAATTTGTGGGAGCTAGGCCAAACGGGCCCATAATCGTACCAAAAAAAGAAAGGGGTTGGACATGGAAGAGCATTAGAAAGTGAATGTACTGGAAAGTCTGGAATCTCAGATACGGAAATTGGCAGCAATAATTTTGTGAATCTAAATCTCTGCAAGTATCAATGTATGATGTGCAGAAATGACGCCATGTTCTTAATCTAATACACTAATTGGCACTTAATGCTGTGGGAAATGACGTCTTGCAACTAGGAACAAAAGTTCGCCTCCTATAGCAACAATAAAATAATGACATATGTCATTCTCTGGTTTCCTAAGTACCTCTTTAACCAACCCCTAAACCACTTTAATCATGATATGAAGGGTAATTTCGGTAAGGTATAATATTCAATTTTCGCCTAAATATAGATAGGTGCCCTTAGAGTTCAGTTTAGTTCAGTGTAGTTTACTTCAGTTCAATTCATTTCATTTCAGTTCAGTTCAGTTCAATTCAATTTAATTCAATTTAGTTCAGTTAAGAAACACGCTAAACTCAACTTGGCCTCGCCAATGAGTTCCAAGCTGGTTCTGGTGTATTGGGTACCTAATAATTTTGCTCTCCCCCTACTAATTAGGGTGTAAATTTACCAAATAGAAATATCAAATTTATTTAAGTAAAGATATATGTCTTTTCAAAAGATAATAAGAACATTTTTATTGTAATCCTATGTGGCAGATTAATTTTTACTATATCTGATTGTTTTTTTTACTACAAAGTATCTTCATTACACAATTTAACTACCGTTCAAAGACGTCTTTTTTTTAAACTACAAAAGACATTCTTATCTATATTCTCAGAATACATAAATCACTAGGCATTTAATTACACACAAAAAGTACACAATGGTCATTTAATTTCTCCAATTCCTTCCCATATAAAGATAACCCTTCTTAACTCATAGTGTTTCAATTGTTTTGCCCCAAAATATATGACAAGCAAACTATCACAAATGACTCACTATCAAATAATTAACAAGTAACAAACTATTATTTCAACTAGGGGTGTAAACAAGCTGAGCCGCTTCGAGTACCTCTGTGCTTGTGCTCGGTACGTTTATCATATGAGTATCAAATTGGTGCTCATGCTTGGCTCGTTTATTATCGAGTAATCTTTGACCGAGTATGTTCACGAGCAACTCGTGGGTACTCTAGTTTGTTAGGTATTATAACCTATAATAATACTAACGAGCCGAGTATTGGGGTGCTCGTGCTCGGCCCATTCAATAAACGAGTATCAAATAAGTGCTCGTACTCGACTCGTTTACTATCGAGCGAGCTTTAACCGAGTACGCTCGGGAGCAGTTCACGAGTGCTATGACTCATTTACAGTCCTAATTTCAACTAGTTCTTACATACTTTTCGAAACAAGGCCAATACTCAAGCCTTAAGGTAAGTAATCAAGTTGGTCATACCCTTAGCAAAGACAGTATAATGTGGAAGGGACAAAATGCTGCTAAAATGGCCGTGCCAACAAAGAAAACGACTCAGTGTATCTAGCAAGAGCTCACCTGATCTATGGGGCACTATAATTATGGTGCGCTGTTGTCTTTTTATCTTTCCTCATTTTCTATGAAGTGAGACGTTAATCCCAAGTATATAGATTCAGTTTTAAGTCATTAACCTAATTAAATTGGTACAGTTCCATTATTAAAGCATACCATTATTATACTATCAATTATCTCTCATGAATTCTATCATCAATACCGGGGAACAAGATATCTGATTCAAAACTTGGACTATTGTTCTTTCCCGAATTTCATGCATGTTCTTTTACCAACTTAATTAATTAAATCGTTATCCTCACCGACATTCTGAGCAATTTTAAGAGATGTGGACTATTGTGCTTAATTAGCCATGAGGGATTACTAATTTTTTTTTTAGTAATATTTTTTTATGAGGATATGCCAAGGTTAAAAATATCATCATTTCTAAGAAAATAAAGTATAGGATAAGACATATAAGGTGTATTCTTTAGGGCTGAGCTGGAATGAAGTGAAATGAACACCATTTAACTGAATCGAAACCTACTTTCTATGTGAGCTAGATAGTGTGTTTTTTATGGCTGAGCTTATCTTTACTGAACTGAACTCAACTAAACTGAATTCAACACCACTGAATTGAATTGAAAACCACAGAACTGAATTCGATCAACACCACTAAACTGAACTGAACGCCCCTTGTTATGTGAGATAAAATGTATTGTTTTGGAACTGAATAGCACTGAACTAAACTGGAAATCATTGAACTAGCACAAGATCACCCCTGAATTGCACTGGCCGTGTAGCTTTAAAGAACACATCCAAAATGTATGTTCATGAACTAAATACCACTGAAGTGAACGGAACATCACTAAAATCACACAAGACCACTGCTGAGTTAAATTGAGCTGAACTTAACTGACCGGGTAAGTTCTAAAAACACACCTATATTACTATACATAACACTTAAATTTCTTGAAAATAGTGTTTTTAACCTCGACATTATCCTCACCCTCCTCTTCTTATGAAATATCCTGCTTGGTGATGAATTTTGTCATTTTTCGATTGCAAAATGTAATGATCTAATGTGGTTTGTTACTTTGTTCACAAAAGATTCTGATGGGTTGGTTACTAAACCGATAATAATGTGGGGGAGAATAAGTACCTTGAACTGAACTAGAAACTCATTGATAAGGCCAGGTGAAAATAACATAGATTTAGGGTGTGTTTGTTAGAACTTACACGGTCAGTTTAGTTCAATTCAATTCAGTTCAAGTGTCAATTCAGTGATTTCGAATTCAGTTAAATAAGGTTCAGTTCAGTTTAGTGGTTCTGAATTCAGAAACATACTTTTTTGTCTCACATATCAAGTTGTGTTCAATTCAATTAAGTTGTTTCCAGTTCAGTTTAATAGCTTCTAGTTCAGTGATGTTGAATTCAGTTCAATTTTGATAAGTTCAGCTCTAACAAACGCAACTTTACTCACTGAAATTGGGCTTCTATAGTCAAGATTCAAGAGGCCTTCTCCTAAGATTGCTCTAGCTTAAGCACAAATACTGTTGATGGGCCTTCTTAGTTTTAGTTAAAAAAACATTAAATCCTTCTCTATTTGATACCCACTAGACCAATATCTCACTGTACTGGATAGGGTAATTTGAGGCATATATACACAACAAAGATATTCAAGGGTTTATAATTTCTTTAAGCTAGGTATCTTAATGTACACACTTTCATAAGATGCATGTTCATTGATCATGCGAATGATCTGGTTCTTCCTCATCAACAATAGCGTTTTTGTGTCCAGCATAGGTTGTAGTAGCTTTTGGCATTTAATTAGGAGTAAAACTAGAGCAATTGCCAAAAAACGAAAAGATAATACAAGAGTAACTATAATGTTAATACAAATTCTTGTATACAACTATCTTATAGGAAGACAAGTGTCATCATGTTCTTAATTATTTATTGAAATATATCTTCAATAGGCCAACCGTATGTAGGCCTGCACATCGAGGAGAGTAGACTGCACACAAGTTCAGTAGAGTTTCATCCTAAAATTAATTGGTGTTTAGTGGAGTAACCCACCAATTATATGCTAGTCTCCTCTCTTTCATTCTTTCGATATGGAACACTCACATGTGGGTTTTAAACGTCAATGTTATCATAAGTTAATTTCAAAGGTTTTTGTCACTGCTAAACAATAGATTGTCAACTCTAAGATAAGTCATCTCATTTTTAAACATTTGTGCAAAAGTATTAAGGTGTATTTTTTTAGAATTATACGATTAGTTCAATGACTTTTGTGTCAGTTCAGTTGTTTCCAATTCAATAATGTCTAGTTCAGTAAAATCATGTTTGTTTCAGTTCAATAATATCGAATTCAATTTAATTCAACTCTAAATAAACACGCCTTTAGTTTATACAACGGACTATACTAAAGATTGCCTCAAATTTACGTTGTTAATATAGTGTGTGATTATATATACATATCGTGCATTTTATTCAACCTGGTCGATGCTACATCAATATGTTGACGTATCTTATTACGAGTTCCCAAAATTTTTCATTTGCGGCTGAGTAGATTCTGACGTGTACTCTCTAAATTATCGGTGAGCTGTTAATTGATTTTACATCTCTAAATTTCTTGATACATGAAAAGTTAGTTGATTAACGAACTTACTTACTTGATCATATGCGTCAAAGGTGTTGATGGTCTTGTTTCTTGAATTAACTACAACTAACATGAGATGCGTTGTTCTCGGTCTCAATTTACCCAGACGACACGTGTCAATCATTGAATGGGTTTGGAAGAATTATTTGTTCTTTTATTTTACTAATGAGGACCAAAGGTCAAGATGCCATGAATAAGTTCTATTCTTCTTGGGCAATGGTAACGTACAACCTTAGAAAATTGATTCTAATATAAGAGGACGGTGCGATTGGTACTTTGGGAGAGAAAAATAAAAGAGGAGGGTGAAACTGATGTGTAAGAAACTTTATTGCTATTCCTATTCAGTTTTGTTATTTTTATGCATGGCTAACTGGTTTCATTTCGGCCGATAATAATGGGAATGACAATTTTACTACATTAACGTTATCTACTACTTATCCATATACTTTCACCGTACTAAATCGAGTATTCCATTTGACTTTACACAATTTTTAAGACAATATTTATCCCAATAAATTAATAATAATGATTGTATAAATATACAAAATATTGATATTGTGAGAATATTATTTCAATAAACCAAATAAGGGTATCTTGATCTAAGTCAATGATCAAAATTTTTGAAATTTGATCACAAAAAATCTAATAAAAAACTCAATTCGGAATGGAAGTAATATGTTATTCAAATAAATAATACAGAAACTATTATCACATATGCAACTATTTAATTTCATTGAAGGGTGCACATGAACGAACATATTTCTAGTATTTGGGCAATCCTTCCATAATAATGATAATTGAGAAAAAATTTGGTTTTATACATGAAAGGTTATTTATTGAAGAATCCAACAAAAATGAAAAAAATGCAAAATTTGAAAGAGTTATGGCCAAAACAAGAGTTGGCAATTGGGCGGATCAAGCCTAGCTTAGGCTGGGTCATTTCGATTCCTTGTCATTCGTGTAACAAAATTATTCGGGTCAGATGATTGAATCAGGTTTACTTTAATGTTGGGTTATGTGTCATCTTGGGTCAGGTTTGTTTGGATTTTGATCAAGCCGGACTCATATTAGTTTGGTTTGTAGGTCTTATCAGGTCAAGTTAATTCATGTTTCAGAGCATACATAGTCAAAAATAAAATGAAATTTCAATGACAATAATTTCAAGTCTATTTAGTCAAGACATTTATTTTCAATCATTTCGGATATAAATTAAGTTATTATGAGTTAGAAATATTTGGGTTTCGGGCAAATTTGGTTTGGGTGCATTTCGGTTTCGGATTACTTCGGGTCAAATGTTATTTGGTTTGGGTCAATTCTAATAAGGGTGTAATTAGACATCATGTTGGTTCCCGATAATAACAATTGATACGTTATTGGGTGTCTAGCAGGTCTGTTATCAACTAATTTGGGATGATTTTCTCGGGTCGGGGTGGGTTTCTCAACCTCTAGGCAAAACAATGCAACCCTCATTTAACTGGACCGTTGGACAACCAACGGCTTTCGGCCAAGCCCTTAATTGAAAATTTCATTGACTTTCTTTTAATAGGTCCCCTTTTGACGAGAAATTATTACAGGATTCGGGACTAATAATCCCAGTTCTCACAAATCACATATAACTCACTCAAATTCACCCCCAAAATAATGATAATTGTGAAAAATAAAAGCTTAATTTGAGGGCATCTAATAATTTCTTCTTTTTAACCCAAAGTCTAAATCTACCCTATCTCTCGACCTTATGTCCATATTCATTCAGGAACCATCACTCTAGAATCTTAGACACAATTAAAATTGAATGTTTAATTTATTTATAGGAATCTACTAATATACTAAACTTAGTCAGCCATTTGGCCTTGTAGGTTAATAAATTAATCCCCAAGATTGGTACGACCACATGAGGACATGAAATCTTCAATTAATTAAGATCAGTAATTCTCTTATGAGACAACTTTATACATGAGCCAATTAGAAATACTCAAAAATAACACTTTTTTATTCAGAGATACCATATCTCATTTATAGTGATATCACGTTTTTGCTTACAAATACCACGCGCATGAGATCGCCTTAGGAGTTTTGGTGAATTTAGATTACTAGGGTATGGCGAGAATCTTTAAAAGTTGACATAGAATATGCTTAAGCTAACTTGTACATAGTCTACATGGTCAACATACTAATCAATCATCAAGTGGGTCGTAGCAAAGTTGCATCCACATGAGTGGGACACAATTACATCCACACATTTCAAAAGTTAAGGAAGTACAAGAAGGTTGTATACATTTCAGCCGTTGGTTGTATTAGAAGTGGCAATATATGCAAGTAGGTAATTAAGTAGCTAGGGAATTAGTACAGAAATGACATATATCCTTCAAAGCTGGAGCACCTGAGGCCTTGCACTTGGCTTTGCTTCCTTTAGGACTCACATGCCTCCAAATCACAACAGATCGATCAAAGGGGAAAAGTACCCTTAGCTTAACGTCCCAATTTGCTTTTAATTAGTAAAAGTACTCTCACATTCTAGCTACAGTGCTTTTACCACTAATTAAGGTACCTATGTTAGTATGGTCTCTTCGGAAAAACAAAGGAAATGATAGTGTGGTTGTCGATCAAGTAGGATTTTGGTATCATGATACATTGATACTCTGGTTTGTCTAATTCAGTGGGTCGTTGGATGATAGTTTTGGCTAAACAACTTCATATTAAGTTATTAGTATTAACATTATCCCAGTAGCTCCAAAGAGACTCTATCGTCTAGGCAGGATAGGAGGGGTCAGTTGTGCGCAGTCTTATTCTTGTTAGAATAGAGTCTTACGGAAAGGCCGTTTTCGTTTAACTTTTGATCCGAAATGCAACCTTCATCAGTAACTTTACAATAAACAATTCTATAATGTAAAGAGTAACTTTCTTTTTCCTTTGAAAATTATAAGTTTGACAAAAACATTTGCTTAGCACGTTGTTACATTACGGTGTGATAAAAAATCATGAGATGCTCCAGTGACCATTAATATTTTCCCGCAATTAAAAATTAAGCCTTTGGGCCACCTTTAAAGAACAAAAAAGTATATTGTGAATTTTGTGGTGTGTTATTTTTCACTGTTGGAGTTTGATGATTATTATTTTGACGATGATAAACAATGAATGCCTATTGGAATAATACTTATAATTCTTAAGTTTGAACTTGCAACTAAGCCATGCAAGTTTCCAAAGCGTTTGTCGAAAAAATGATCCTCGATGAACTTGGAGATATTATGCATAATGATGGATGTTTTACGGAGAGGTAAAATTAATGATATAATCAAGTTTTAGAAGAGTTTGAGAGAGCTGTTTGTGAACATAAGCATGCATAGAAGTCGAATGTAGTTCTGCTCGAACTTGACGTGTTTACTAAGCGAGTTCCAAAACTCTGTTCTAGTTTGGCTTGTTTACTAATAAACTATTTTGGATCAAGTTTATTCACAAATGATTTGCGAGTTTATTGATTCATTTATAACCCTATCTGCCGCACACAAAGACCTATATTAGGTTGAAGTGTGGAAAAACATTAGCTTACTTGGTTTGTCACTGCGCATGAGCTAAACCATGGTTCAAAATTAATTAATTAAACTACATACTCCTGCATATAAATGCCTCTTTTGAGTTTCTCAGCATGGGCCAACAAGGCGTCATTGAGACAGAATTGAAACATGTTTTCAAATTATGTAAGTTTCAAAAATCTGGTTGAGGTTACAATCCAAAATTAATTAGCAATGAGTAATTTTATTTTATTTATTTATTTATTTATTTATTTTTTTTTTTGTAAAACACTTTAAGACTCTAGGTGAGTTCTTTAGGGATAAATTGAACTAGGTTGAACTGAACTGAATTCAGTACGACTTAACTGAAATAAACACCACTTAATTGAAAGGACCATCACTTTACCGAATTGAACTCCTGTCTATGTGAGACAAAATATATATATTCAAACTGAACACCAATAAACATCACTTAACTAGACTGTAAATCACTAAATTGACAAGAGACCATTCTTAAACTGGACTGAACTGAACTAAACTAAATTGATCGGTAAACTCTGAAAA
This sequence comes from Tetragonia tetragonoides, assembly GCA_038025085.1. Classification (NCBI taxonomy): domain Eukaryota; kingdom Viridiplantae; phylum Streptophyta; class Magnoliopsida; order Caryophyllales; family Aizoaceae; genus Tetragonia; species Tetragonia tetragonoides. The sequence continues at coordinate 15,391,579 of CM076142.1, read as the reverse complement.
ACACACCTTCTCTCATTTTATCAATACGGGAACCTTCCCACTTAACAATATGTTAAGTATGTTTCTCTTTTTTCATGGCAACATACATTACCGGTCCACGACACAACTTTTCTCCAAGAATCTTTAGCAAAGTCGGCTTCAAATTAACCAAAGTTTTGTCACACGAGCTAATATTATTGTCATAAGCATCTATGATGAATCTTCTACAATGCATATTATAAGAACTAAAAAGTGATTAAATTGCTCCGAAAGCAAATTTCTTTTGCTTAATTATTGGTGAAGTGGTGGGGATCCATTCTTCCAAGTTTGAAAGATCTTAGAGAGTACATGAAATAGTCTATTTTTTTGTCATTGTATATGTCAAAAAAATTGGTACTCAAAAGTAATGCCACTTCGACATGCCTTTTTTGAGGGTAAATGAACAACTTCATGGGGGGGAGGTTTTGACTGAGGAAAGCGTTCTCAATCATGCATAGCTAGTTTGTTTTGCTAGTCCAATCATAGATAGCTAGTTAAAATGCACAAATAATTACCTACCGCCGATAGTGAAAGCCACAATTTGCAAAATATATGTTTTATATTGGGTGTTACACACTTGAGCTTTCACAGAAGTTTCCTGGCCAATAGTAAGGTCTGTTATTTTACAATAATAAAAAATCCTTACAATAACACAAGCAAGTATCATCAATATTTATTTTTGAAAAAAAAATTATTTGAGAACAATCCCAAAGTTCATTTTCGTTTAGACAATGTAATAGCTTATGGTTATGGGGCTTGTTTTGGTTATCCTCGGAGATTATTTCTTAATATTCTCCCTCATATGAATGCTCATTGGACTTGAATTATGGATGATATACCATTTTTTCTAATACCATGTGCAGAAATATTTCACTGGGCAAATGGGAGCTCCCACAATTCGAACTAAGGACCACTTGGTTACCTGCACCTTTGATACCATGTGAAGGAACTAGTTTAACCAAAATAATTTAACCAGATGGATGGAGGCGCAATCACTGTTATATTTCTTAATAATATTTATTTATTATTACCCCAACTTTTCCATATATTTTGTTCATCTGTGAAAAAGAACTAAATAAAGCTTATAGATCTGGAAAGTACAATAAATTTACAACGTACAATGAGAAAGAGGATTCGAATTTGAAACCTAATATACCAAAAATTCGATCTTAAGCACTCAGGCAAGACCTCATTGGCATAATCTTTATTGATATGCCAAACTGACAATTTTAACAAGAGAACAAGTTATTTTCTATCAAATTTAATACTCCTTTTAATACAAGACGTAGATAATTAACATACTACTATCGATATTACCAGACATATAAATGGACCACATTATTTACAAGCAAGCACTCTTTAAACTAGTGGAGTAGTGTTGATCTGTTTGCTCTTTTTGAAGACCAGTTGAATGTTTCATTTTGCAAGCATATTGCAAAAGCGGGACAAATGGACCAAATAAAATACTTGCTAAATTATGAGTGCATGATATGATTGATGTTGAGCTACCAACATCTTTCAAAGATCTAGCAATAAAATATAGCAGTATCAAGTATTATTATATGTAAACTGGTTTGTGAATCTTGCCCTTTGACACTTAAAAACGTGATTTTTGCAGTTTGTGTTTTGGTCATCTGGTGCGTATAATATGAATTGAAAAATAGCCTTAGTTTTAGTCAATTGTACGTTATAGTTTTATAGATATGAGCCAGAACTAATAATTGAATTTTCGTTATTGGATTTTCGTAGTGAAGCTAAGAGTAAAACATAAGAAGATATGTTACTGAGTAGGTAACACCATATAAGTAATGTTACAGTATGTTATGAAACGTTAGAAAATTTTTGTAACATACACAGAGTACAATTTCATTATTTTGAAGAAAAATGCAAGCCAATTTGTACAGTTGGATATATAGTTGTCACTCAATTCTATTGAGTTTTAAGAAAGCATACATAGAATCAATAATATTTGACGCTTTTGGGTTTATAAATTCAAAATCAAAATTACAATGATCAAAAGTATAAAGATTTAGTTTTGGTCCAATTTATTGGGTAAAAATCATTACTAGCTAATTGAAATATTTTCGGTAATACTAATCCTCAAGAAAACTATAAAAAGATAGAAACAAATAAGAATAGAAAAAGCAAAACATCTTCATGAAATGTTTCGTAATATTTATCAACATTTACAAGCGAATGACACAACTTAAAGACTCCTATTAATTCAAGACAATATGTACCCACTAAATATAGGACCACAACAATTTGGCTTTTGTAATTTACAACTTGTACGACACTTCTTACAATTAAATTATAAGGAGCTTCTCTCCTTATAATTTTCAAACCAAAAATTATGAGGAGCTTCTCTAATTTAGAGTAGTTTTAAATTTTATTTACTTTTTTTGTGAAACAACCTTCACTATTTTTGTTCACTAGCGAGTCTATATCATTTCTTTGCAAGTATAAGCTAAAGTATTCAACATCTAAGGAATTAAAAAACTAAATATGACCATATATATGCTTAAAATTTAAAAATCTACATCAAACTAACACCACTAGATCACTACAAGAAATCAGCTCATTTGCGACCGAAATTTGTGACCGAATTCATAACGGTCGCAACTCATCATCTTTGAACAATTTCCATTTTGACTGGATTCCATCATCTTTAACAGCTGATTGATTCTTGGGTCATTGACTAGTTCAATGATGCTCTTTCCTAAAGTATGCACTATTTTAATTTTTTTTTTTCTCTCTTCATGTATAGCTTAAGCCTAGTTGTATGTTTTACTAATTTGTAAAAAGGAACTGTAGTGCTTTTGCTTTTGGTTCAAGAGGTAGTGTTATGTATGTACCTTCAAATTAATTGTATGTAAATGATTGTAACGAACTGTCTCTTTTCCTCTTAGAAAGTGGGAGTCCTTTGCCCTTAGTAGGGGTATGGTGAGCAGAAAACCGGGTATCGAGTACCGGAATTGTAAGCGGTGGCTTTAGAATCAAAATCGAATTGACGGATTTAATTTCAGTTCCCAAACATAAAAAAATTCTATTGCGGTGTTTGGATGTTGGCTTGTATGGTGTTTTTTGGAAAAATTGGATGTTTGATCAGTCTATCATTTAATATTGGTGTTTGGATGTTAGCTTGTGAGATTGGCTTTTGGGTTCCTACAAGCCAACTTTTGAAAAGCCAAATAGGTTGACTTATGGGGTATTGGCTGGTGGCATTAATGTAATCCAATGACATAATATAGTCCAAGATTTGCAATTAATTACTTCTATGCCATCAAATTCCTCAATCAAATGAATGTCCCTATTAGTCATTTTATATATAACCAGCTAATGTTACCAATCAATGTTACCTAACATCTCTTTCCAGACATCCAATGTTACCAGCCGGTCAAATCAGCTAATAATACCAGCCATCGACCACAATCCATCAGGCAATAGCTAATGACACCAGCCAATTGCCAAACAGGGCCTATATCAACCAGTTTTAATTATGTTTTCTAGCTTTTCGGAACAAGAATCGATTTCATATAATTTTTTCTGTAAAAATACAAGATTTTTTCTAGTACCATTAATTATGTTCTCTTCAATGGAATGGCGTAGGACGCACGAACAAAATGGAATGACTTAGATAATAGGGCAAAATGTGAGACAAAATGAAGTACAAATGGAATACACCGCGGAACAAAATAGCATAGAATAAAACAGAATGCAGCATTGAGACGCCGAAAAGAATAGGATTTGTAAGTTGATGAATTTTTTGAAATTTCAGTGATTGTAACTTATAATATTGATGATTTAATGATTGTACTCGTGTTTTATTTAATTTTACAATCTTAAGTATTTGGACTGTAATATTTGATTTTAAGTTTGTTGTATTTTAGCTTATTAATATTTATTTCTGCGACATAATAATTGTTGGTTATCATTATTAAAACATAAAATTAGTGGATTTTAATATGGACCTGGCTACTCAAGAATCTGTGGGTATTTAATGGATCCAATTTCAATTCTTAAAAATAGGAACCATTAGCAAACATCAACAATTTCAATTCCAGTTCCTAATAATTAGTAACCAGTGGATCAAAGTTCAGTTTCAAATAGTTCAATAGTCTGTGCGTGGTCGGGTGCGCTCATCACTAGCCACTAGGCTATGAAGCTATTCTTTCTTTTTCTTTTGGTGCTAGTGTATGGCGATCAAGGCACCCCTCATGGTGTCATGTTAGGACTCTCGTGTTCAACATCGAACATATCATGTGAATTGTAGAACTAGCGCAAACTCTGACCCCGTTAACATAGTACCAACAAGGGGCTAGTGCAGTTCTTAGATAGAAGCCAGCATACACAAGGCATGGATAGGGGGGGGGAAGGGTAATCAAACCCATAACCTTACCTTACCACACACTTAGAGATAAGTTTAGAACCACCAAACCATTCAGAATAGCGGTAACATCAATAAATATATCTAAATTATTTCAAACAAAAATTGCATTCTTTTTTTTTTCTCTCTCTCTATATTGTGGACTTGTGGTCCGTAAAAATGGTGAGCATCGCAGCTCAGCGGTGCACTTTTAGTTGTACACAATTAATCGTGTGACGCAAGTGCAATTTGGCTTGGCATCACCAAATTGAGTTAGGGGTTCTTGTTTTGCTGAGGTTGGATACGTTTAATAGCAAAGGTGATGCAAATTTTCAGTACCAACTTTTCCATAAAAGACAAAAAGAAAAGAACTTTAATTAGTTTCATACATAAGGGCGTGTATGATTTAGCATATATATAACTTCCACTCAATATCATTTTGGCTTTTTTGTTCATACCTTAGCTTGTGCCACAATTACTTCATTTTCCAAAACCGATTCCAAAACAGCCAAGACATGTTCATGGCGTGGGCTATGCGAATAAGATATTGAATCCATGCATGTATATATGTATATATGTCATGAGGTCATTTTATAGAAAAGTTGTTATGTCAATAATAAGTTTGTAGGTTAATATGTCAACGTCAATGTCAATGTCGATTAGAATTTAATTTCTTACTAGAAATAGAGTAGAAATTAGCAAATTGATTTATAAATGTTGTAGGGTGAATCATGCAAATTATTTATCCTCGATTAAAGAAGCAATTTTACTTAATATGAGAAACTCATGGTTGCGAATGTGTGTAGGCGATGATCCAAAAGAAACCTTTTATTTTTTATGATCCGCTAAGAAACCTTTCATTTATAGTAAAATAGTTAAAATTTTAATGTGTGTAGGCGTTTATTAGCTTGAATGAAGATCAAGTCAAGTTTATATAGTTGGAAAAACGTGTATGGAAAATATTGTCATTTTATTTTGAATTTATTATAAAAATGGCTATATTTCTTTTGCTATAATAATGAATGTATTTGAGTAATTAAAATGAAAAACAATCTAAACTCAATTAAGCTATTGATAGATGAGACTCATCAATTACATATACAAAATTGATGCATGTCTTATCAAATACCACTGATTAAAAAGGTAACGCATTATCATCCTGTTTACACCTAAAAAAGACAAAACGTATTACATCTTTATAGAAGGTGTGTATATTCTTTTTGCAAGATCATTACCTAAAAAGAACATGCAACAACTATCAACAGTTTTAGTGGTTCAAATGGCAAACCGCGTTCTCTCGAGCTTTACATGGTTACATTGTACAATTTCCATTGCAAATTGTTTGCTTGGTAGAATCTAATAACAGAGAACATGGGCCGTCAATTGTAGTTGTCATGAAATGCTTTTTGACATAATCAAACATATTGTATGGTTGCACTAATTTGACATGAAAATATTTGTAGGAAATAAAAAGACTGCTAAAAGACATGTAGGACCATTGCAAACTAAAGTGCAATGCAAGGAAATGGGAGTAGAAAGTCCTCTCTAGGGTCTACCACTTGTTGACTAACTACAAAAATAAGTGGTCATAGAAACATATGAATATCACAAGATGAAACTAGAGTATTTTCATCTTCAAGTTGAGTTTATCAATATGGAGTATGAGTGTGTTTTTTATCATTGAGTTGAATTAAATTGAAGTGAATTACTTTATTAAACTCAATTAAACTGAATAGTAATATGTGCGTGAGAGAAAAGATAGATAACCGAATTGAATAAAACTGAACTCCACTAAACTGTACCAATTACTAAGTAAGACTCTATTCTCTTCGTTCTCTCTATGCTGCATTCCGTTCTATTTTGCACAGTGTTGTTACATGTTGCATCCCAATTTGTACTTTATTTCCGTTCTATTATGCAATCTACTCCATTTTGCACACATTTTGATCCGTTTCGTTGCTCACCATTCTAAAACATTCCATTAAATAAAACAAGACCATGTATGAGTAGAAACCAACGTAACACGCCAATATATTTATGTGCAAGTGTGAACCTTTTTAATTGCAAGGTTAGAGTTTAATCATGGAAAGTTACACGTTAGGGCATGATACATCAACCATGAACCAACACCAAAGTACTATACTAGTACTATATTCTTTGGAAGTGATATAAGAGCCTTTCTTTTTGAGCTAAGAACGAGCGGCACTTTTGGACCTACCCTTATTGATTTTCCAGCTTGTGTGTATCCTTGACCATGCCAATAAGGTGAATAAAGGTGCAACAGAGTTACTAAGGTCCAATGTTATGTAAGTACTACATAAAATAACGTCATTCTGTAATCAGAATATGCTCACCTAAATCTTCTTTTTTTAATATGTCTTGGTCCTACCAGAAGATCTCTTTATTTAGATTCTACACCATTAGGTGTCTATAGTTTCAAAGGTGAAATTTTAAAGGTTACGATGCTTTACACAAATAAATAATTAATTTTCCATGCCCATATATACGTGTAAATTATTCGTGGAATAATTCAGGCATAATTAAGTATTTTTTTTACTTCTTTCTGATACCATTAATTAGGTATTTCATACATGCATTAGTTAATTACTAAAAAGAGTCTTTTGGTAATCATTACGTAATGTACATAAACAAATTACTCTAATTTGGAATCCTTAAGCAAAATTCTCTATGAAGATATATTAAGAGCAATAAGTCTTGTATGAGGCAGCTTCAGGTGAGGCTACCTCTATATACAAGTAGGACATCGGCATGACATCATGCTTGTATGAGAGGTCTCACCTTAAGGCCGCCTCATACGAGATTTTGTGTATTAGGAGTTACTCTCAAGAGGTGGGCCGATTTTCCTTTTCCCCTCCTTACCTAAAAAAATATATATAAAAAACTAATAAACACATTAAGAGAAAAAGAGATTACGCGCGCTTTCTCTTAGTGCCCCATGAACCTTGTACTAATAGGCCCTGTTCTTTTCATCGTCTCCATGTTGCATTCCGTTTCGTTATATTCCAATCAGTTCCGTTTCGCGTCGTTCCGTTCCGCATTCTGTAGTTCCGTTTCAACGAAATTTTGTGTTTACATTTTCTTGTATTATCTGCGCCGCACCTTTCCATCCCATTTCATTCCTCACTATCCCACACCATTCCGTTGAAAAGAACTCACGAACTATTTTTTTTTTAATGTATGCACTCAAGTACACCTACCCTTTCAAAACATGCTCAGCCAAATATGTTATATGACCCATGTTTTAAAATTGACAAAAGTTCAATCTATATAACTTGGGAGTATCTAGCTAAATATCATTGAGTGTACTATGTTTTGCTATATGCTCATAATGAGGTCAGTCGTGAGATAAACGATACAACATATAGAAAATTAAACCCGAAATCTTTTGTTGGCGACCCTCAACATATATCATCTTTATTAGTTATTGATCTTCCTTTTACCCGCTATGCCATTTATATGCCTTGAGGGCTACATAAACAAATTCAGACATTATCTTTGCATTGATACGGAAAATTCAAAACATATTTAAAGAAATTGAGGAGAAAAATGAGGGGAGAGGATTAATTATGAGTCGGTTCATTATACAACAAGTATAAAATAGCTTTTCAAGTATAAGTACAACAAGTATAAGTATTGTTGTCATTAGCTTTTCAAGGTTCGTTGAGGCGTCATGCTCCTTGAAAATGGTTACACATCTGTTTTCAAGCTTTCTTCATAATACTTACAAAATAGCCAAAAACAAAAAAAAGATTTTATATTGAACAAATAAATTATACTCATATATTTTTAGTAATGGAATACAAACAAATAAATGAAATCAATTCTATAAATAGTCATTAACATCATATCGATTAGATACAAGTATACAACCAATTATTTTCTATCAAACCAAAGTACAATACAAGTCTTTCATCAAACGGCTTTTGTTTATTTTCACTCAACTTGATGAAATATGTTGGTTTTACTCATTTTTGCTCAACTTGGTTGTTTTTTGCAAAATTGACAAAAAACGTTGGTTTTACACCTTGACATAAAAAGGATGCCAAAAGGTACAATTGAAGTTCATGATAAATAGCGGAACATCAAGTGAAAATTAATTAAGGGTTTGTTCTCTTTCAACTTCTCCCTTAATTATTCAGTAAATTTCAGTTTAATTAAGTGAAATTCAGTTCAGTTAAAAAAAAATCCAGTTTGATCAGTTTGATAAATCAAAGTGCAATTTTACTCTTTGTTATTGTAAATTAAGTAAAATTAAATTCAATTCAATAAAAATTCAGTTCAGTGTTGTACGGATAAGTTTAATAATAAAAAGATAAAGAGAACAGAGGCTAAGCCTGATATACTTATTAAACCCATCTCAGTCCGATCAAAACTTGAAAGGAAGAAGTGCTAGGTTCCTCCTCATAAAAGTAGGTAGCGTTAGAATTCTCCTTTTTGGATGTCATTTTACACATTTACACCAAACATTTATACATAGGCATATTTGATAATTGGCTGGTGACATTAGTTGTTGGCTGATGGGTGGTGGCTGGTGGTCGATGGCTGGTATTGTTAGCTAATTATTTGACCGGTTGGTAATATTAGATGTCTGGAAAAAGATATTTGGTAACCTTGGCTGGGAATATTAGATGGTTATATGTAAAATGACCTATAAAAACTGTCATATGAATGAAGAATTTGATGGCATAAAAGTAAATAATTGCAAGTCTTAGACTATCTTTTTATTGGACTACATTAACTCCACCAGCCAATACCCAAAAGCTACCCTCCTTAGCTTTTCAAAAGTTGGCTTGTGGGAATCCAAAAAGGCCAATCTCACAAGCTAACATCCAAACACCAATATTGGATGGTGGACTGGTCAAACATTCAATTTTGCCAAAAGCACCCCACAAGCCAACATCCAAACACCCCCATAGCACAACCAGTTAAGATAAACAACTATTTCAAAACAACAAACAATTAAGGGTGTGTTCTTTTTTACTTATTGGACCTTATCCAACTAGTGAAAATCATTAGCAAGACCTTAATGAGAATCATTGGTAGGACTTTACCTAATCAGGGAAATCAATAATGAGAGGAAGGACATTACCCAATCAGTAAAAATCAGTGACATGACCCACATTCTTACTCACAAAATCAGTGAGAATCAGTGGTAGGACCTTACTGAATCAGTGGAAATAAGTGGCAAGACCTTACCCAATCAGTGGAAATAAGTTGATAGGACCTTATCCAATCAATGAAAATCAATAACAAGACCTTACTCAATCATTAATAATCAGTGAAAATAAGATAAAGAACGCATCCTAATAACTTATGTAATGGACTAACAGTCAAAACTACTTGCCAAACAGAGCCTTAACATATATTTTTGTTGATGAGTTAACATTGCTTTGGCGGTAAAATATCTGGGAACATGCAAGAACATAAGAGTAATGTGAAATGTAAACCACGTGGAGGGACCATATGCAACGTATATTAATTAGAAGACCTGAAGAACAACAACAAATAAAGGAAGCATAGAAAGCTTCCCAATTTACCAGGTGATCGATCGAGTGAAACAATTTTTAAATTTAACGGTACACGCTATGTGATGTGTCATGTGTGTGTTCCCAAGACCAAACTCAACCGGCCTCTACAATTTCACCTTGGCTAGCGGAAAGTTCATTTGCTTTTCCTTTTCACTTTTTTCTCGATTTCACCCTCAAAATTTAACTTAGTTAGCTTCCTAACTCTTACCAATTTCGTGTTTGTCTTAAAATATATGAATTTGATATAAAATTAATATCATTATTAAATTGCAAGACAATTTGATGTAATCGTATCAAATTCAGGTCATTCGTATTCGTATTATTCTCAGTAACTTCGAATCGTGTTCATATCGTGTCAAACATTTTCATAGAGTAACAAACTAAAATGAGAAATTGTGTTCATACATATGTTAGTAATGCTATGGTTGCAATCAATGACGGAAGTAGAAAGGAAAGTTGAAAACTTATTTTAGTATCACGACTGGTGACTTATAGAATTATTGCAACTTCTTATAAGCAATAGATCCTGGGGGCAATGGCACTATGGCAGTTCTCATAACTCAATTGTCAGAAGTGGTACAATGGAATTACTAATACTGCTGTAGTACTACTACATAAAAATATGTACTTCCTCTCCCCTTCTTCCCCACCTTCGTTCTCTCTGCCTCTCCATACACATTGATGAAATTATATTACTAGTACCCAAATCAGAGAAAAAATTAAAAACATATATTAAATTCTTTTAAGAACAATTAATATACATAAAAATCTTTTTCTAGCCCCTCTCCTTTCTTTCTTCTTGTGTCAAAAATATCTCAATGCATGCCACCTTAGAGCTTGCTTGCTTTTTTCAATGATATTTTTGCCTTTTGATAAATGGACCACTTGATCACTACACATTTTTTCTATTTTTTGGCTTTCCCATAATTACTAGCCATCATGATAATCATACCCCATTTGTTATTACCATACACCTTCACACATTGGATTCATTACCGCCACGTGGCAGCTCGCCATTCGTCGCTTTTTCATGTTTCTCATTCTTCCCCTTTTTGATGTCATCAATGTTAATAACTTGTACACCTTCCATACCATTCACATTGTTGTTATTGTTGTTGTTTTGCTCATCATCATTATTAACAACCTTCATTTCTTCAACAACAACTTGTATAACTTGTGAATCACCATTTTTCTGTTTTTGTTGCTGATCCATTTTCTCAATCTTCCCTAGCTTAATATCAACAGCTAGCTCGGCTTGAAGCTGCTTTATATCAGCTACTTCAATGTCATCTTTGATTCCAAGATCTTGCTTTTTCGAGTCCTTGTACACAATGTACAATATCATTTGTGTAATCCCAAATAGAAACCCCAAGATATTCGGAAACTGCAAAACGACATACCAAATAACATAAGTTACATACGATAAAATAAAAACGTCTTATACAAGTTTTTGCGTATGTAGAAAACATTTTAGTTACTACTTACAGCAATGTAGAAGTCGTGAATGAGGAAGCCATAGAAGAACCACATCACGGCACATAAGGTGAGTGAGAAAGATAGCCAAAAAGGCATGAACTCCACGCTCTTTGTCCTTATTACCATCCTCTGCCATAAACCAATAATAAGAAAAATAAATCAATAAACAATAAAATAAAATTAAATAAATTAGTACTAATTAAGTACAGAGAATTAATTAAGATAACAGAGATTTTGAGAGCATTAAATGCATGATTAATATTTAAGTGAGTTTAGATTTGTTACCATAACGCTAAGGGGAGCAGCAAAGACAGAAACAGAGAAAATGGCGCAGATCCAACCCACAGCCTTCTCACGGTCACCACCTCGTGAAAGTATCGTGTGATGGTCGGTGCCTCGTATGAACACTAAGGTGGTAAGCACGATGAGACCATAGGAGACCACATTGAAGAACCCCAAAAGCTTCGCGGTGTACACCTATAATTATTTATAAATCAATGCAAATTAATCAAATTCGAAAACTATTTGTTATGTAACAAATATATAACAAAGTAGTGTATTAGAGACGATGAAAAAGTAAATGTTAAGATTTTTTTCCGAAACTGAGAGAGTATGGACGTATATTTGTACCCTGGCTTTTCGGGGAGCATAGATCATGTAGATGGTGAGGTAAAAGCCTTGAATGACAACACCAATAGTGTTGATGATGATAATCATGGTGCCATTGTTTTCCTTAACTAAGGCATAGTATAACAAAAGCATGGCACTAAAGAGTGATACTGCATAGGGTATGGATTGGAACCCTTGTGTTGATTTCTTCTTGTATATCCTCCAAAATGTAGGCCTATATATCAACAAAAAAAAAAATCAAATTAGTAAAATCACCCAAAACATGTTCAAACAAATCTACCTAGCTACCTAACTAGCTAGCTAGGTGTAGTATATATAGCATTTCTTCTTCTTTTTTTCTTTGTTTTAGTGTATGTATACACTGCGAAACTTTATCAGCTAAGCTAGCAGATCGATAGAGAAGGAGGGAAGGAAGGCTTACATAGGAGCCAAGAAGACGCCGAAGGAGACAACATTACCAAAAATGCCAAAAATGAAGGCTAAATCATGGAGATGAATAGAAGTGAGTGCCATTTTAGCTTAATTTTAAGCTAGCTAGTTATAAGCTCTCAAGGAAGGCAATAAAGAGAATGAGGCTTTTAATCTCCTAGCTAGAGATATTTAGAGAGAGAAAGATAGAGAGAAGAGAAGAGAGGTTGTTGTTAAGTTACTATGGCAAGTGCGTTAAGCAAGAGTAGCAAAGGATGGTTTATATAGGGGGTCTTGTAAGCAAAAGCTATCACAGCTGACGTGCCTTGTTAGAGTGAAATATTAATTAAAGTATTTTGGTTTTCTAACCTTCTTTTAGCTGTTAAGCACAATAGTGGTAGTAGTTCTAAGTTTTGCTGCTAAGTCCTGATGAGGTGGGCATCCTAGATGCTACATTGCATGCATTGGGTATGGGAGGTTAAGTAATTATTGTTGTGGTTTACTTGGCTGATTATACTACCGTAGTGGTTTGTGTGAGTGGTATGTCACTCTTATCCATTAAATAAGGTCGATGGTTCTGAATCTTATGAATTGAAACGACACTGCTCGCTGGCCGGAAGCACTTTACTCTTTTGTAAACCGAACTGGTACGACTAAGATTTATCATGACTCAAAATATTTAGAATGAACAATTAAACATGTATGTGGTCCAAAAGAAAGAAAAACTTAGCTTATGATTACTCTACTTAATTAACTAATTTACTATATATTTAATTTAGCCTTTTCCGTTTATTTTGAAACAAATATTAGAACACTCTAGGCTGATCAAACATTGCCATTCGATCGTATTCCCCTTTGTTGTGCTTTTCCAGTAAAATTTTCACTTCCTTTAATTTTAGTCCCTTCGTTTCATTTTTCCTGTTTTTTTTTGGGGGAATAAGTTGCAAGTATTCTCACTTGAAGAATTGAGGGTTTGAGGTTGGAGTTGGACGGATCTAATCAGCCATATTGACCCACACCCATCTACTAGAGTACAGTAGCTGCCAATGTTTTATTTATTTATTTATTATAAATAAGAATTATTAGCCTAAGTTCTTCTTACTTTTTCAGATAGATTTAAATTAAGTTTAATTTAGTGTCTAATTTTATAAAAAAAATTATTTCTCTCACATATTAGTATATTACTATGAATTTAATTTATGAAGGTAAATAGTTGAGAAATGCACACTACCGTATATGAAGTGTTGAAGGAAGTAACAATCATCAATACCAAAATAACACGTTTTATTTTAAAAGTAACACATTTTATTCAAGTATAACAATCATCTCACGATAAAACTATGAGATTTTATCGTTCTCGATCTTTTTCAATTTTTGGACTATATCAGTTTCATTCTTAACATCCCAACATACTGGATGTACATAACTACTATTGATAAGCTATCTCAAAGTGCAGAATGCAGTAGATACTTGTCCGGAGTAATAAGCATGTACTCCAATACTAACAGCGTTTCCTTTTCCGTTATTCATCAAGTAATCACGACTTTTGTTAATACTCGATATCTTTATATAGAAAATCACTAAAGTTCATAATTAGTAATCCGGAACATTCAAGTCGATCATCAGTTTCTTTTCTTTTGTTCTCGTTTTTTTTGGGTGAGTATAATCATGGTATTAAATATCGACCGCGACATATCGTACCGGCCGTATAGTATCGATTTTTGAGGTCCCCGATACGCAATATCCCGCTATGTAACGTTGTTTATTATTTGGCCGATACACGGCCGCTATATGACCGATACGGCCGATACAGGGCCAATATATGACCGATACGGCCGATAAATGGCCGATACGGAAGATATAGTTGATACAAAAATTTATGCCGCGACAAGCACGACTTGATACGCATCGCCGATATCAGTCCGCTTCTGCGATGTCGCGACCGTTTCCGCGATCGCGCGATCGATACCGATTTGAACCATGAGTATAATGTGAGGGTTGAAATCACCCAACAAAAATTGTGAATTTGTTGATTACTGTTACATGTGCCTTATCTTATGCTTTATTTTGTTGTAAGTGGTGTTTTAAGTTTAAACCTAGACATTATCTTCACCATTTTCTTTAATTCATGTGATTCAATTGAATGGGTGATCTTGTATCAGTTTTGGGATGTCCAATTCAGTTCATTGATGTTCAATTTAGTTTAGTTTAGCTCAGTTTAGTGGAGTTTAGTTTAGAAACATACGCTTTGTCTCACATATTAAGTGGTGTTCAATTCAGTTCAGTGGTATTCATTTTAGTTCAATTATATTGAAATCAGTTCAATTCTGTTTAGTGGTGTTTAATTCAGTTCATATAAGTTCAACTCTAAAAAACACACCCCTAATTATCCAAAATTGAAGAAATAAGATCACAATTCACTAACATAGTGAAAGAGGTAGAAATAATTAAAACATATCTTGCTCATAATCATCTCCTCAAAAAAGCGTTTATTCATTTGAGTGTCTCATGAATTTTAATGTCTTTATTTCTCACTCAAATTTTTTTCTTTACGTAATATATATGCGCACTTGATTAATTTCTCAACTTTTAAGCAAGTCTTGGGTAAAACCATAAAATTACCTTACAGAAAAACTGGGTCACAATTTAAAAATAAAGGGGACATTGAGCCGCGGCCGTTATTTCACTAAAAAGTGACCATCGTCTTAAACAAATTTTGATATTTGAAAAAATAAGAAAAACCCCAAAAGTAAAAGAGGAAGAAAAAGAAAAGGTGGCACGAATAAAACTATAAAAGGCAGTGCCCATAATATCATTTTGGAGTGGCTCAATATATAGCTACATTTAGGGAGAGAATCATAATCTGTTGTCTGTTGAACGGCGCAAGTAGAACCCAGAAGCTGCTCTGCAATTGTGATAATGCTTTTTTCATTCATCTTTTTTTTATTTTTTATTTTATTTCCAGTCATTTCATAATTTTAATTTAATTTTCGATTACTTTTTCCCTCTTTATAATTCTAAATTAATTTTAATAAACTTTATTAATAAATTGGTGACGTGAAGTAAGAAATGAGGACAAGAGAGAGACATGGAAGAGGGAAGCATGGGGGCGCAGGCAGCAGATCGAGTTGTATACGTTTTTTCGCCATTAAAGGAAACCCCCGGCCAAGGCTCGTGACCCTGCACGTGACTTGATTTTAGCCCGTTACGTTTTTAACGGCTCAAGCTCAACCACCTTTTTTATTGTGAATTGCTAAATACCGCCCCTTTTTACTAGCTACCGCCCCCCCTTTCCAATTTTACCCTCAGCCACCCCTCTTCCTCACTCACTCTCACTCATCCACTCTCACTCATCCTCTCTTCCTCACTCACTCATCCTCACCACCACACCATCACACCGGCAACCACCACCACCACCACCACGACCATGTCAAGTGCTAGCGGCAGCGGCGGCAGAGGTTTCGACGGCGAGGGAGGCGGCGACCGACGGCGCGGGGGGTAACTTTTCGAATTTTTTTTTTTTTTTTTTTTTGTTTGAATTGAATTTTTTTTGCCTTGAATTGAATATTTTTTGCCTTGAATTGAATCGTGAAGTTATGAATTGAAGTTGTGTTTTTTTTTTTTTTTTTTGCGTCGATCGTCTGCCGATCTCGACTCACCCTTGGGTGAGTCGCCTGAGACGGGCGACTAACCTAAGGGTGAGTCGCCTGCCGATCTCGACTCGCCCAAGGGTAGTCGTCTGTCGCAGACGACTCACCCTTGGGTGAGTCGAGACAGGCAGACGACTCACCCTTGGGTGAGTCGCCGGTCTGGGGCGACTGACCCAAGGGTGAGTCGAGATCGACCGACGACTCACCCTTGGGTGAGTCGTCTGAGACCAGACGACCGACACAAAAAAAAATTATTTATTATTATTATTATTATTATTATTATTTATTATTATTATTATTATTATTATTTATTGTTATTATTATTATTTATTATTATTATTATTATTATTTATTGTTATTATTATTATTATTATTATTTATTGTTATTATTATTATTATTATTATTATTATTATTATTTATTGTTATTATTATTATTATTATTATTATTGATTATTGTTTAATTAATTAAAAATGTGAAATGATAGATGGGAGGAGCCGGTAAATAGGTGCCTCGGTTATTTAGTGAACTAGCTGGTTCAGGACCGCGTCACACGAGGACGCGCGGGATTGATGCCTCTGTACGGAGACAGAGAGAGGCAGTTCGGATGAGGGAGATGACTGCTGAGCAAGACGATTACGCAACTAGCGAGTTCTACTCCGGGGATCAGTCCGATGATCAGATTGGCGTCGAATTATCCTCAGATTGGCGCGTGGTGAAGGGCAGAGGCGGTAGGTTTGTTAGTACTGGGTCGTCCAGTACTGGCAAACGATCTAGAGCGGAGGACGACACTACGTGGCTTGTTACAGAGCCTGTGTCCGGTGGGCCGGCGGATGATAGCGTCATACCGAGCTTCTTGGGCCACGTAGCGTCTCGTATGTGGAATGGAGAGATGAGGGGTCTCTTGAAGTGTCAGAACCGATGGACTGTATGTCAGCGGCTGAGTCAGTGGCGAGCGGAGATGTCGGCCGAGATGAGGGCCCAGATCGAGGGGACTGGGTTATCACACCTGGCAGACATTATGTTCAGACATATTGACTTCCCCCTGATATCTGCATTCGTGGAAAGGTGGCAGCCGGATACGAACTCGTTCCACATGCCGTTCGGAGAGATGACGATCATGTTGCACGATGTATGGCATATTCTTCGGATTCCTGTAGACGGAGAGCTCGTTTCCAATGAGGGACGGGATGGGCAGCTGCAGACGGCGGCCATGGAGGTTCTCGGGGTCAGCCCAGAAGAACTGATGTGTAGCCACTGGCAGGGCGGTGCGGTCCTCACGGAGTCGGTTTTTGAGCTTTGCCGTGAGCAAATAGATGACATCCAGGCGACAGCTTGGATGTGGTTACTTATTGGATCCACCTTGTTTGTTGACAAGAGTGGTAACCGTATTAGACCCTCCTGCGTGATGGAGGTGATGGACGACGGTGTCGATACGGTGCATGACTTCTCTTGGGGATCTGCTGCCCTCGCCTTCCTATATCGTCAGCTCGGTATAGCTAGTCGCGGGGATTCTCAGGGCATCTGCGGATGCCTAACTCTCCTGCAGGCATGGATATACGAGTACTTTCCCTGCTTCCGACTTCATCGGGAGCGGATGGTTGTCGGGGACGACGAGGCTCCCCGTGCGTCCGTATGGAGTGCCCTGGCTGAGGGCAAGGACATGGGTCGACTGGACTCCTTACGTAGACGCTTGGATCATCTGCGAGCGACAGAGGTACGTCATTTAGTTATCGGTGTTCATGATTTATTTCGTCGTTTGCTATGTTTTTTTACTTCACCGTAACTTTCAACATTTCTACGTAGGTGGTGTGGCTGCCGTACGGTTCTAACCCGGCAGTATCTGTACCGAGGACTGTATTCATGGGGTGGCTACAGTATCGGGATATTATCGAACCGTACATGCCTGGTCGTTGTTTACGACAAATCGGGTACGTACAGAGTATCCCAACCCCGATCTTTAGGCCAGTCAAAGCGATCAGGTCATGGAGCAGTCGTTCGTACAAGGTTGTCTTCCCCGAACGGATCTCATCTGATGCTTGGCGTATGTTCCCGGGATTTTACATTCTTGGTCTCCATGGGTTTCAGGCATCCACGTCAGATCCCACAGCATGTACGGATGACTACCTCGCATGGTACTACCTTCACTCCCACCCTCGGCTGATACGTGACGCTGCAGCACCTGTGATTCCTCCACGATCCAACAGCGATTATGTAAGTGATTAACTAAAAAATATATATTTTTTTTACGTATTACATATCTCTGAACTCACACTCATTGTTACTTTTTTGCAGTGGGTGAATCGTCTAGCCGTCGCAGCTGAGTCTTTCATTAGTTTGATTCCTCCGGAGCAAGCGGAAGATTCTCGATCGATTATGGACGAGTATATGAGAGATTGGCGGGCTGCCAAATGATGTATTGACCCTAGATGAATTTGTTATTATAAAAGTTTCATTGTTATTGTTATTATTTATTTGTGTTATTGTAATTTGTTGTTTTATTTACCTCCAATAATCACGACCACTCTCCACATGCAAAATATAACAATCACACAAAAATGTGACAATGATATAAGTATAACAATCACGCAAAACATTCAATTACATCGACCTCGCTAAACGATCCCAATGTGCTCTTCGCGTAACATACATTTGCTCCCAACCAGCGACACTATCAGAACGGAAAGTAAACCATGCTTCGCATATCGGAGGAACAGGGAAATCTGAGGCTAAATCCAGACGGATATAATGGGAATACGAATCACCTAAATGACACATGACAATTTCCCTACTTGGACGTGTAGCAGTCGAAGGTGCTTGGAACGGTAGCACTGTGTAACAATGATATAACCCCCTTCCGCTGCCGTATCCGAATAACATAATCGCTGCATTGAAGAGGTTGGCAATCGGGAACAAATCCTCAATTACTGTCATCCAGTGATCATCGTTACACGCACCTCCGTCCCACATAATACGGCGGTAACCAGCGTCGACCCCTTCAATGTATAAGTTTTCGTACAATGCTCGGTTAGCTAAGAGTTCGTGTGCAATGCAAACTCTCGCCACTCGCCATTGCTCTTGGTCTCCGAAAATGTAGTCCGCAATGACACGGAAACCGCAATTACCATCCCCAAGCACATCGAGATATCCTTCAATGAAAGGTACGATGATTCCCGGAATTTTGTTAACATGATAGAATTCAGTGATATCTATTGCGTGTCCAGCTGCAAGACAATATAATAGAAAGTCAATAATAGTACTTATCAAAAAGTAACAACATTATGTACATGTTAATAAATTATGGGTTTTCATACCAGTACTGTTTACGAAGTTACTCGATGAGGATGAGGTACGACCACGCCCGCGGCTCGAACTGGATGACCTAGGGCGACCACGACCCCTCTGGGAGTACTCCCATGAACTAGGATCACGTCTGGTAGAGGAACTCCCTCTCGGTCGACCTCTGACTGTCGTGTTCGCTTCCGGCTCGACGTAACTCGCTTCCTCAGGATGAAGCTGCTCATTCATAAGGACAGATATGTTGCGCACAACTGCCGGGTCGCTTGAGTTAACCTCGTCGACCAGAGACCGAAAGTATCGATGGTCCTCAGATGGATGCTCAGTCATGTCAAGCGTAGCTATCTCCACTGCATCACTAATAACGAGTGTTCGCCAAAATTCGTGGACACTATTCAAGCTAATTGGCGTGCCCGTATCCATGGCCGTTTTCAACTCACACGCACACGGGATCTGATGAGTGGATCTCAATACACAACCGCAACGATCAAATACTTGGTGACTCAATTCTCTCATCCTGTTCAGCTCAGCCAATAATATTTGTAAGCAGTAATGGGAAACATACCCGGTCAGATAGTTGAATGGGAAACCCGAGTACACCACACTTCTTCGTCTTCTGCACTCTTCAAGTGTGTACTTGATCTCAGTTATTTGTGACTCGATTGACTTGTTGACCTTGTTCCAAACATTGTCCAAAGCTCCAGTTGAGGAGTTCAACCACTGTTTTAGCGCGGCATGTGCACTCTCCACCCTGCAAGTCGTAGTGTTGCCAAGGTGTAGCACCTTATTCGTCCACGCAGCCACAAACATCTCTTTGTGTCTCAGCCAGGTCTCCTCTACATAGGATATCACGTGAGGGTAAGTCCTCCAACTAACCTTCATCGTACGCACTGCTCTATCGTACGCAGCTTCTGTGGAAGCTTCCATGATAATTTTCCACCTCCCATTCTTGAACCTCTGCGCGACGGCCTTATCTTTTCCACAAAGTCTGTACACTTTGTCTTCAACGACTTTGTTAATGTGCCATGTACAGAGCAAATGGGCACTCTCGGGAAATATCTCTCTAATAGGTGTCATCAACCCTAGCTCACGATCGGTCACAATTGCTGTTGGGTGTACATCATTTCCAATAAGCATCCTCAACTTATCTAAGACCCACGCATAGCTTGCCTGAGTCTCATCCTTCATAATGGCATAAGCTATGAGGAAGTTCTTATTGGTTGGAGTCATCCCCACTATCTCAAGAAATGGCATCTTATACTTGTTTGTTTTGTACGTGGAATCTAAGCCAATCAACCAACGAAAAGACCGAAGTAACTGAATTGATGTAGGGTGTGCCATGAACACGTGAGTTACCTCATTAGTAGCTCGGTCGGCTCTTGTCCAATGTACGTACTTATTCGCCACAGCTAAATGATGAAACTGACCAATGACATCTCTCTCTTCAAAATCAAGTTTCCTTATACGATCTCTGTGGTTGTACACATGCCGTCTAGTTGCATTGTCCTCGGGAAATTTTTCCTTAATCGCGGCCAAGATAGCACATGGCTTTGTTTGTGCCGAAGTCATGTCACGAACGAGTTTCTTTGACCCAGGACTAAGACCACTCATCTGACGATATCCCTCAGGATACACAGCAAAGTCATGGTTGTGCGTACCCCTAGTCCCAGGCAATGTGACAATCATCCAACTACTGGATCCATACACTTGCCGAGCTCTCAACTGGAACATACATTTACAAGCCTTTGTTTTCGTATTCTTCCGAGCAGCAGTATCTAAGTCTCTTAATTCCCCTCTGTAGCGTTCACCTCGATTGCATCTTAACAATTTTACGCTTCCACTCTTCTTGTGTGACGAAATTATCAACTCAAACCCGATAGTAAGTGCAATTTGTTTTGCCCAATTAATTGCATCTGTATCACTATCAAATAACTCATCAGTGACGAAATGCGTACTGTAATCAACACCATCACCACCGAACCGCTCCAAAGGAATCTAACGAAAACAACGAAAACAATGTTAGGTTAATCTTAAATTCAAACAATAAATAATAATAATAATAATAATAATAATAATAATAATAATAATAATAATAATAATAATAATAATAATAATAATAATAAATTTTTTTTTTGTGTCTGTCGGTCGTCGATCTCGACTCACCCAAGGGTGAGTCGTCTGCTACAGGCGACCCACCCAAGGGTGAGTCGTCTATTGATCTCGACTCGCCCAAGGGTTAGTCGCCTGTAGCGGACGACTCACCCAAGGGTGAGTCGCGATCTACAGACGACTCCCCTTGGATGGGTCGCCTGTAGCAGACGACTCACCCAAGGGTGAGTCGAAAATCTCAGACGACCGTGCAAAAAAAATGCGCAAAAAAAATTAATTTTACCTCCGCCACCGTCGACGGCACTTCTTGATCGCCGGCAGACATCCGCGGGTTGCTTGAGTGAATGTTGATGAAGGTTGGGTATGAGAGTGGGTGGTAGAGTGGGAGAGAAGTGGTGTGAGAGTTAGAGAGGGAGAGAGGGAGAGGATGAGTGAAAAATTAAAAAAGGGCAAAATTGGAATTTTGGAGGGCGGTACCTAGTAATTTAGGGGCGGCATTTAGTAACACCCTTTTTATTTCGTCACTACTGATTTTTTGCTTTCTTTCCATGTATCTTCTTTGATCCTCAAATGTGAAGCTACTTTCTATCTAGAGTATGTAGCTCTTTTTCTTTTGAAATTCATGTCTCTCTATTTTAACATGGAGTAAATTTTATATTGCACAAAAAAAAAAAAAAAAAAAAAATACATAAACCCTATAGTTAAAAACTAAATACGAAATCGAGTTGTTAAAGAAGTATAACATTATTTGCCTAAGAAATTCGTTTAAACAACTCCACTTTTTGCTCCGAAGTTGAACTTCACTTTTGAAGAGCTATTCGTGCAAGCTTTCTATTTTAACTAGCAAAACAGTTAGCATGTTAGCCTACATTATATAACTTCAACTATTTTTTAAGTAGTTTCACAGTTAGCTTCGCGCGTAACTAGAGCTGTCAAAATTTGATCCGATCCGAAAACTCGACCCATACCGACCCGAAAAGTCTGGGTCATGAACAAAAATTTCAACTCAAAACCCGATGCATACCGAATTCGAAAAACCGACATTTATTTGGTCAAACCCGACCCGCTCTGGATCGACCTGTTGGGTTGGGACGTTCAAAATAAAACACCTCAACATGAGAAAAATGGATGACAATTGACTTTATCATATCAAAATTTCTAACATATCAACTAAGGCTCCGTTTGATTCACCTGGATAAAACTGATCTGAACTGAACTGAACTTAATTGATTTTTTGAATTTGACCATTGACCATTTAAAATTCATCCAAACATAGTCGATATTGGACTCATTTGAAAGAATGCTTTGAGATCTTTCCGATGACATAATTTTCATCATGAAATTATTTCGGAATGAAAAGTTATATGAGTAATAAAGTTACACATGAACTGAACTGGACTGAACTGAACTGAACTGAATTTAAGTAAAATTAAGGTGAATCAAACAGAGCCTAACTTTGACATTTGTAATTTCATGTTTCTCTTAAATAAAAGTTTTTCTATTACTTATGAAACGATTTTGACTAAGGCTCCGTTTGATTCACCTGGATAAAACTGATCTGAACTGAACTGAGCTGAACTGAACTTAATTGATTTTTTGAACTTGATCGTTAACCATTTAAAATTCGTCCAAACATAGTCAATATTGGAGTCATTTGAAAGTATGCTTTGAAATCTTTCCAATGACATAATTTTCATCATGAAATTATATATTTCGGAATGAAAAGTTATATGAGTAATAAAGTTACACATGAATTAAACTGAACTGAACTGGACTGAACTGAACTAAATTTAAGTAAAATTAAGGTGAATCAAACAGAGCCTAATTGTTATATTGGTATTGATTTTGATACTTCTTTTGCATTAGTAAAAACCCAATAACATGTGAAAACCTTACGAAATATTTTTCAAGTAGATTAGAACCATATCTTTTATGTCTAATATCAATATAGAATGGCAATTTTTTATTTTAAAGCTGAAAATAAAATTAATTATGCAATTATAAACCAACTTAAAAAATTAAGTGTTCAACCCGTTGGATCGACCCGAATCCGAATACATTGGGTCATGAACAAGCTTTTCTCAGCCCGAAAATGAAACGACCCGACCTGTTAAATGACCCGATCAAAAGTGACCGGACCCGAACCCGACCTGACCAACCTGTTTGACACCTCTACGCGCAACTAGTTGTACCAAGTATCTTACTAACAATTAATCAAAGAAAAATAAAAGAGAAGGGAAAAGTGGAAAAAACATAGCCGTAAATATTCATTGAAAACTGTTACATTTCTTATATTATTAAACAAAAATAAAATAAAAATATATCTTAAAGGTTCAAAGAAGAAGTATATCCCATAGCATATATGGCATGCATGGGAATCAAATTAACACTAATAGGGTACAAATCAAATATATAACAAGTTTTCATATATAACAAGTTTTCAAAAAGAATAAAATAAAATAGATATCAAGTTAACTCATCATCACTGGCATTTATATATAGTTAATATGCAATAAAAGTGAAACAATAAATTTAAAAAAATTCAATTAGTGATTTCTTTAACAACCAACCAATAAAGTAAATATGTATACTTAAGCTCTATTCTTTTCACTCGGAAAAAATTAAACTAAATAGAATAGATTTTTGAATAGAATCAATCACCTCAACCAAAAATTTAGCGGATGGTGGAGGCCAAATCAATGTTACATTTCTTAATACACCCCCTTATACAAATACCCCATTAATTTGAAGTGTGGATGATGTATCAACATATCAAATGTGTTGAAATCTTTCACTGAGGGAATAGGGCTCTCGCACCCGTTTTTTAATAGGCGTAAAGATGAATGAAATTTTACCATTTTTTCCAAAAAATAAAATAAAATAAATTTTAACATGCATAATAAGTTGAAAAAGTTTTTTTTTTAATTTTTTTTTTGGCTAAATCGGTCAAATATTGTAGAACACCTTTTTAGTTTTTAATACCCTATAATAAAAGTTCGACCACCTTTTTAAAACCGTGTTAGAGTGTTGGTCTTTTCTTAGAGATTTTCTTCATCAATCATTGGGCTGGAATTTGTCATTTGGTACAATTCCATTTCCACGGGTCTTTTCAGTTTAGACACTTGATTGGTTTCGGTTTATTAGAAAACCAACAATTTTAGTATGGGCCGTCAAAGGCTAGTGGACCAATTTTCGGTACACCCTTTCAACAGTTTGAGTATATATAAGCGCCATTGTTAGTTGTTAACAATTTACAAATGATTGGCAAAGAATTTTGCGTTCACAATATTATTTGGGTTATTTCTTTTTCTTTACTTTTTTTCTGTTTCCCCTTTTTTCTTCATTTTCCTTGGTTGCTTTCCTCTTTTAAACTTCCTAATCATCATCTAATATGATCCACGTGTAACACATTTTTTCATTTTTTTTGGGTGGATATCCACGTTTAACACGTATTCACCATATCACGTTTTCTAATATTAGCATAAGTATATGTTATGTCATTTCAACTAAATATTTGCATGTATTTATTATTGACTAGTAATGATGCCCGTGCGATGCACGGGTTAAGTTAAATATTTTTTTATTATTTTCCTTGTTATTTTAGTCTTTAATATTATATATTTTAATATATATATATATATATATATATATATATATATATATATATATATATATATATATATATATATATATATATATATATATATATATATTTACACTAATTAAAATTGGACATATGATCTTATACGTTGAGATTAAACATATTGTAAATGCATCTCATTTTGAAGTATTTTTCGATACGAATACGATGGTACAAATATTATTTTTTTTGAAGATGCGTAGAAGATTACATTTGCTTTCGAAGGTTCGATAAAGATTAAGTTATAACACTTATAAAACTCTAGTTATTCATCACGCACAAGTCAAACTCTCAATTATATTTTTTAAAAAATTATTTTAATAATATATTCAATAATGTGGCACGGCTCAAAACTCACGAAATATGCCAGTTTTATATATATAGATAAGATTTCCTACTCACAAGAAAAAGATGGCTACCAAATCTCTTAAAACGTGTTACACCCTAGCTTGCAATATTCTAGTAGTTGCTATCTTTCTGCTAATTTTGCCTTTGGTTGATACTTGATAGTTAGAACATCTGAACATACCGATCAATTTTTTTCCTTATTTTTTAAATTTGGTTCAGATGAGCCGGAAAGATCAGTACAATATACATATACATGAAAAATAAGGATTAAAACCTAAGACTAATGTAACCCAACTTCTTAGTTTCCCATACCTGGCAAATAACGGGTCGGGTCTCATCGGATTTGGGTCATCAGCAGGTCGGGATCGGGTCAGGTCAATATCAAGTCGGTCATGTCGGGTCTTTAACAGGTCTGGTCTTTAATAGGTCGGTTCTGGTTGGGTTTTCGGGTTAACACAACCCTTGTCTCACATACTTGGGGTTTCGGATAGGGTAGTTTCGGGTTCGGTTCATTAGCAGATCGACCCTTTTCGGACCAGGTTTCAACCGGATCTTAAGCATGTCAGATTAAAGTTGATCTTCGGGTCGGGTCAGATTTTATCAGCTTCAGTTTCAACCATTAGATCAAAATATCCTTCATTACATACATACTATCATTTCTTTATGTCAAAATGACAATATAGACTCTTTTTGTGCAATTTGTGTGTCATATTCTTCGTTCTACAAAATTTCCAGAGATCTTACAAAAATTTGTGTGGATTTAGTCCATAGTGGACCAATAGTGTAAATTTTTTTTAAATATACCTTCTGTGTCCTTGAATATTTCCACTAGTGTTTTTGGTCCACGGATGACTGAGTCCATACAAAACATGCTACAGAGATCTCGATCCTGTTCATATCCCCTCAAGACCACCAACAGGTTCTCTAAAGTCCAACTTCGGGTCACAAAGCTTGGATACCCTTTCTACTTGCTATTTAAATTTGAAAGGACCCATTTTTTTTGGGCCTGGTGGTCCTGTCAAAAGGACTTGTTTACAGGGCATTTGTTGGTTAGATTACAGGAGATATTTTGTGGCAGCTAATTTGCATTTTTGTTTCATGTGCAAACAATGATAATGTTATCTACGTTGAATGTTTAAATGCACCACAAAAGTACCTTAATTGATCCCAAGTAAAACCACACGTTTGATCAAACCAACAAGTATTGACAATAATGTCAGGGTTTCTATTCTTCCTTCTTGTCTTTTTCCTTTTTACTTATTTGCTAATGCATGGACCATCGAAAGGACTGTGGCCAAAACAAGTAGGGAAAAATCATACTGGCCAACGAATTTTGTGATTCCTATAAGTTGGATGTAGGTTCATTTGCAGTGGAATCATACAATTATCAAACTCGACCTCAACATGTTAAACGACAAACACCTTTGGAAATTCTGAAAGTGATTGGTAGAGAATTTAAGGTTCGGGGCTCGATCCTAGTAAGGAGATAAATGCTATGCTTGACAAAATTAATTGTAGCGTTAGCTATGAAACGTTAAAAGAGGAAAGAAATTAGTAGAAATAGTTGGAAGTTGCTACAAAAAGTTCATGTTTGTTGTACTTATTAATCAAGTGAAATTCAGAAAACAGAAATTCGAATTCTTGTGTCTATGAACATAGGTTAGATTGCTGACACTGACACATAATTCTTGCTTGTGTCTGGTTCCTGTTTCATGTTTAAACTCTATATACTGGACTTGTCTGTTGGTTGTAATCTGCATCTTCTTTGGTCTGCGTTTCAGTGTACATCAAAACTTTCTTAAAGACAAATTCTAATTTTGGTTAGTTTATCAGATTTTGTTTCATAGTAGTCGTGAACACAAAAAAATAATGAACAAAACCCGAATCAACCATTTCGCCATCAAGAAAACCTGAGAGAAAAGAGGTACATCTCAAAATGCAAGAGTGAAAAGATACTTGATCATAGAGGTTCTTATTGTTGAACTGTGTCACCAGGGTTCACTTGTACATCAGAAGCTATCTAACAAGCATCTGGCTTGCAATACAACTTGAACCTTCTAGGGTCATATATGCTTTTTTGGTTTACCTGCAGATATGATCCTATTAAAGTGACATCATCATGAGGCAGGACACTTAAACAGAGAAGTTGTGTGCGTGGCTCCATTCGTTCCAGCGAAAAAGGCTTCCTGTGGTCCTCTATTGAAGTTTGGACCTTTGAAATTGTATGTGAATGTTGGTTGGAAGGCCATTATAGATATCTGTTGCTGGTCATTCCGTAGAGTTGCAAAGTATATATCCTTTCCATCCTACTCTAGTCATGTTTGGAACACTTGAAAGGAGTTAACCTATTTATACTTCAAAGTAAAAATAAGCATGGTAATTAGCCATGCCATAGGTGTACCAGAGTCTACCAGAGTATGTTTGATCTGTGGCTGCAATGTAATTGGGGGAAATGTCCTAGGCTGTAAGTTGGAACAAAACGTTCTGGTGATTGATACCGATGTCTTCCAAATAAACCGAACACAAGCCATCATCAGTGATCTTCAGAGGTATTGCCAGAAAATCAGGTGTTAGCATTATGGGCCCGTTTGGCCTACCTCCCACAAATTCAACTTCTCCTCCCAAATTTTGTTCTTGCTCACTCCCTTTTCATCCACTCCCTCCTCCATTTCCAACTTCTAAGAAGTTAAAATAAAGCTAGAAATGGAAGGAGAAGGAGAAGCTACAATTTGTAACTTCTCCTTCTAGTCCAATGTCTGCAACACCAGAGAAGAACCTGACAGTGGGAGACAAGGTTTTTTTAGTTCTGTATACGTAGTGTTTACCATTATTAGAGAAAACTCTTGAAAGCTACTGGCCAAGGTTCTGTTCAAGGCAATTGCTATTTTAGTGCATTTTGTTTGTTTGATGACCATATAAAAAAGTTTGCATTTCAGTATTCTGATTTGAGAAAGTGTAGCATGTTTGTAGAACATAAAATGTTTGCAAAAGAATGTTCATGACATACTTCACATTGCCGATTATGCAGGTTCTCTAGTTTATTTTATTTCTCTAGCTATGGGAGTTGGCAGTGCTGATGGCTAGACCACAAAGTCAGTGTTGATGTTCAACAATTTTGTGCAGAAAAAGAAAATCTGAAACTTCAAGATGGCTTCTTACAGTCTGAATTTGATAGTGTTTTCAGAAAAGATTGGTTATTTAAATTTATTTTACAACTTATTTAAGGAATATACTGCACAAACTCGAACACCTTTTATGTTGGTATCAGGTGTAATAGATTAGGTGTTAATGTCATCACACATCAGTTGCTAAGTGAAAGCATTTTAGAAAAGATTAGGGGGGTTAAGTGCAGTTCAGACTTGGCATGGTGGATTCGACTTCATATAAACAGGCACCCCTTTATTTGTTTCGACTTCATTTCATTTGTGCTTTTTTGATGCCAACTTTATCAGCATTCGTTTGGGGGGGGGGGGGCGGAGGAGCAATGCAAGTCAAGGTACTGTCAAGGGTTGTCTAGCTAGGTTACAACTTACAACTTGTGAGGAACAAACCTAAATATATTCTTACCTCCCAATTCAGTACATACAAGACAAGATGAGATGGAGGTTGTTCACAAAAACTCGTATGAGGCGGCTTCATGCTGTCATGCATGAGACGTGATACTTGTGTGAACAAAAAAGTGATACCACCGCACATGAAAAGTGATAATACCTCCAAACAGAAAGTGATATACTTCATGCATGAGGCCGCCTCATAAGATAATTTTGTTGGTTGTTATTTGTTACTGGTTGGCTGGTCAAAGTCCCAACTCAAATGCAAAAGTGCAGTACCATACTATAAGCTGGAGCTGTGCAAGATTTTAGATGTCACCTGTGACCTGTTTTTCTTTCCTTTTTTTTTTAATTTTTTGGAGATGAAGTCTCCTATCAACTATATGGTAGAGTATGCTGTAACTGTTTATACATATAACAGGCTCTATAGTAACATCTTGCAATCCCAAAAAAACTTTGAAGCTTTATTTCCAACAGTAGGAAAAAGTCTGTTACTTCTTCTTTGTTGCGAGGCCAGCTTATAGAGGTATTACTTAAGGCATCTCCCTGTGCTCATAGCCTCCAAGAACTTACTGCTCTCAAATGAGCAGTAGTATTGGAACAACTATGTTTAGATCCTTGTTAGTTTTTACCATGGTCTCAAAACCAATGTTTCAACCTAAACTATTGATATATGTCTGACAGCACAAACTGTTCATTTGACTTATTGATATCTCGATAAGATTTGCGACTTGGACTATTCCGATTAGTCTGTGTTGCATCTTGTTGGCTGTAAACTTTGGCTTCCATTAAAATGTTTCAAGAGACCATTTTGGTTATGCTGTAAAAAGGAGTCACAACACTAGGAATTTCATGTGAAAAGACTGTTGATTGATGTTCAATGAAGAGAGGAATGAGCATGTGTAAATTTTGTAATAGATAAACGAGCTAGAATGAAGAATACTTAAACATTGAGATTATTGCAATCAGTGTTCAATATTTATCAATTAGCAAATATCTGGCTTCAAAAGCAACTGATGCCTATTAAGATCAAATATGAACCTATGATTGATTTGTAAATTAGCTCCTATGAAGGATTCTGAATCGGCCTCGATCATCATACAGACAGTTTGCTTGCCATTTCCACCCTCTTCGACAAGAAACACCCCCTCTGGCTCTATATCATAGTCTGCACCTAGGAAGTTCAATGTGAGTGTTGGAAGGTGGCTATACATTTCCCTTTCTGGCTTAACCCTTTCATAGCAAAGTGAATATGGGCCTTCATATCTTCTCAGGTTTGGATCAGCCGAAAAGAGTTCACCATTGCTTTCTCTAAGATATCATAAGCAGGCTTGAGAAGGTATGATGAGCATGAACCTGAGTCTAGAATAATAGCCTTACTCTGAGGTTGTAAGGGAACACCAACACCTAGCTTCTGGTTATTAATACTAATATCTTCCAGAATAACTCGATAGTTGCCACCGCTATCTCTAATCAGATTTATTGCTTGAAAATCAGGTGTTTGCTTTATGTCTGCTCCAAAAGACAAGTATGTTTCATGAGGTTCAGGGATGTTTTCAGATGGTAGGCAGTATGAAAACTTGGCGTCGGTTTCAGACTGTAACTGTAAGTGTAGAGCATCAGGTCCCCAGCTCAGACCCAAAACTCCAGCTAATTTATTGCCTTGACCTACTGCAAATGAGACCCTTTCTTGTTCAAGCCCACATCCGAAACGTAAATCTCTTCTCTCAAGCTTTCCATGATGAGCATCAAAGGTAAACACTTCATGTATAAATAGGTGAAGTCATAGCGACAAACTTGGCCGTCACATTGGTGACGTCCACAGTTTCTAGGATTGTCACGACATTCAATGACACGGTAAGTTCTGGAGTTACCACTAGGGAATGGTGGTTCGCCGTCTTGATGAAAGCATTTCCCTGTGGTGATGCATCCAGCACATTGGAGCCAGATTGAATCTGATCCTGTGTCCATCACTAGGAAGTATGATTTGAACGTTGGACGCTCATTGGGGAAGCTGCCAATGCCTATTTCGATAGAGTACATGCCTAAGTGTTGGACATCCACTGGTCCAGAAATGCCAGAAAGCTGTGAGCCATTGTTGCTGTTGTATGCAAGTGCTTTGCTTGTCAGATATTGAGCACGAGCTTTTGATTGTCTAAGGCAAAGGTGGGTTTTTTCCCCATAAGAAAGGGTCCCTGGGTAAAATGGTGACTCTGGTGAGCTTGGAGGGATAAGCTTGAGGGTCAGGCCGTAGGAGATTGTTGACATGCTACTCAAGAATAACGGTAGGAGGAAGTATGGGAAGACGGGAAGCATTGTGAGGAACTTCACCATTAAGTGCTTGTGTGTCTTGTCTAGTGTTGCTTACTCTTGGAGTATTGATTTATAGTGCTGGATTAGCTTTGACTATCTTGCTGATTACCTCCCCAACTATGGTAATCATTTAGTAGTAGTATTACTGATTAGCCCCGCAAGTGCAGTTTTTTTAGTTGTACGTGAACTAGTAACATTTCAAATGCTCCACACATATCGCCTATTTGAGGAATGTATAAGAATAAGTTGTGTACTCCATTTAAAGACTATTGGGGTAAGGTGACTACATGTATTTTATGTTGGGGAATAAACTCTTGAAGCAGAAGAAGTAGATGAGTAAAACTCTAATTTCTAAATTGCATTAAAACTGAACTACGGATGCCTATTATATAGGCTTACAGCTAACAAATAAATCCTATAAATCAGCAACTACTTAGAGATAAGTGGAAAACATGCCCACTACTCCATAACAGTAAACATCAACTACTAACGTGCTAATTGACTCTCTAAACAACCACTCTCTGACTGATAGCTAAAAACTAGGAACTTCAACTGGAAAATAGGAACATTTCTAATTAACTACTTTGAAGCATCATTCAACACACCCCCTTGCTTCAAAACTTGTGACTCCCATATGCATTCTGAAATACTCATGCTTGGCACGTGGAAGAGACTTTGTGAGAATATCTGCCACTTGCTCATTTGTTCCGCAGGACTTCAAAGTGATTGTTCCTTCTGTTACCAACCTCCGGATGAAATGATAACGCAGATCAATATGCTTCGTTCTACTGTGAAAAGCTGGATTTTTTGTCATAGCAATTGTTGCCTTGTTGTCGCAAAAAATCTTTGTTGCACTCGTTTGCTCCTGATGAAAATCAGCTAGCAATCGCCTTAACCAAACTGCCTGACAAGCTGAAGCTGTTGCTGCAACGTACTCTGCTTCTGATGATGACAGAGCCACTATCTCTTGCTTCTTTGAGCTCCATGAAACAGCACCTGAGCCAACAGAGAACATGTATCCTGATGTGCTTCTTCTGTCATCTAAACTTCCTGCCCAATCACTATCAGTAAAGCCAAATAACTTGAAGCTCAGCTTATTTGAATACCAAATCCCAAATTCTGAAGTTCCAGCAACATATCTCATGATTCTTTTCGCTGCTCCGAGATGATGCTTGCTGGGATTATGCATGAATCTTGCAATCATGCTAACTGAGAATGCAATGTCAGGTCTAGTGTGACATAGATAATTCAGGCCACCAACCATACTTCTAAAAGTTTTTCCATCAGCCATACCAGTATCATCATCAACAACAAGTTTCTCATTCGCATTCATGGGTGTCGGGGTTGGCTTGCATCTCAACATGTTAAATTTTTTCAGCAAATCAATTGCATATTTTCTTTGAGAAATAAAAATACCATCAACACCTTGGTTTACCTCAAGTCCAAGAAAATAATGCAACAAACCCAAATCTGACATCTCAAATTTTTTCATCATGCAAGTCTTAAATTCAGCAATAATAGACTCACAAGACCCCATGTAGATCATATCATCGACATAGAGACACACCACAAGGAAATCAGTTTTACCTTTCTTCTTTACATAAAGAGTGGGCTCATTTTCACTCTTTACAAATCCATACTCCTGGAAATAGGAGTCTATCTTGCTGTACCACGCACGCGGGGCTTGCTTAAGGCCATAGAGAGCCTTCTTCAACCTGTATACTTTGCTTTCATCATCACTAACAAAGCCTTCAGGTTGACCAACATAAACCTCTTCCTGTAACTCACCGTTCAGAAAGGCAGATTTGACGTCGAACTGGTATACAGGCCAACTCAATTGTGCAGCCAATGCCAAGAATGTTCTGACTGTCTCAAAACGAGCAACCGGAGAAAAGGTTTCTTCAAAGTCGATGCCTTGTTGCTGTGAGTACCCCTTTGCAACCAAACGAGCTTTATGCTTTTGAACCGTACCATCAGCATGATATTTTGTACGGTATACCCACTTGAGCCCGATAACATTCTTCCCTTCCGGTAGATCAACCAACTCCCATGTCTTGCTTTTCTGTATTGCTGACATCTCGTCAGCCATTGCATCTTGCCATACACTATCACCTGCAGCCTCATCGTAACACATAGGGTCAGTTATGTACAATGTAAAGCTACAAGAGTTATACACATCCCTCAAGGATCTGAACTTTCTTGGGATTGATTCAGTTGAAGACTCTGAGGATGTGTCGTCACTGGAGGAGCTGTTGTCACTTAAAGTTGCTGGTTCAACTTCACAATCTGCTGTAATCTGAGCTGCTGCTTGCTCTTTTGTATTGTCATTCCAAGTCCAGCTATCATCCTCATTAAACCGTACATCCCTGCTTACAACCACATTGCCACTAGCCGGATTATATAGCCTATATGCTTTGGACTGAGGGTGGTAGCCAACAAAGATAAATTTTTCTGATTTTTTATCAAGTTTGCGGCGAGAGGGAGATGTAACCAAAGCATAGGCTATACAACCAAAAATTTTCAAGTGGCTTACCCGCGGTTTTCTGCCCTTCCAAGCTTCATACGGTGTTTGGTTTAGCACAGCCTTGGTGGGAGAAATGTTTAACAGATACACCGCCGTCCCCACAGCTTCTCCCCAATATTGCGTCGGGAGATTCCTTGCTGCCATCATGCTTCTTGCCATTTCCACCACAGTTCGGTTTTTTCGTTCGGCCACCCCGTTCTGTTCTGGAGTGTATGGTGCTGTCAACTCCCTGCGAATTCCATTTTCCTCACAGAAAGCATTAAATATGTTAGAAGTAAACTCACCACCTCTATCTGAACGAAGAACTTTTATGTAAGACCCACTTTGCTTCTCCACAAGAGCCTTGAATGTCTTGAAAGTTTCAAAAGTCTCTGACTTGTTTTTCAAGAAATACACCCAACTCATTCGACTGTAATCATCAGTAAACAACAAGAAATATCTACTTCCACCTAAGGATTCAACACTCATAGGACCACAGACATCAGCATGCACTAACTCAAGACAAGCGGAAGCCCTCCAAGACTTGTTTACAGGAAATGAGTTTCTAGTTTGTTTCCCATAAGCACATCCTTCACAAAACTCCAGTGCATCAATATTTGGCAGCCCAACAACCATACTTTTCTGACTCAACAGTTTCAACCCTTTTTCATGCAGATGTCCATAACGCAAATGCCACATTGTTCCATCATTAGTTTTACAGACCAATGCACATATTTCCACATTTGAGACTTCTAGTGGGAACATTTTATTTTGTGTCATTGGAATACGAACTATTGTTTGACCAGAATGCTGATCTTTAATTGAACAACAATTATCAGCAAAGGTAACATCATATCCACAATCCATAAGTTGCCCAACACTTAGCAAATTGTGAGCTAAATTTGGAACATACTGCACATCATGAAGGAGTTTTACATTACCATGTGCAGTTTTGATGGCAATTGTACCTTTTCCTTCAACCTCCATCTTCTTGTTGTCTCCAAGTCGAACTTCACTCCTCTGAGACTCGTCAAGTTCTTTTAACAACGACCTTGTTCCAGACATATGATTGGAACAACCACTGTCCATGAACCATACTCCATTCAGGGTTTCATTGATATGAGAATAGGCCATGAACAAGCTGCTCTCATGTTCAACTTGCTCCGTAAAGTTGGCTTTCTTCTGCTCATCTCTTTGTTTACTCCAGCACTCTGCTTCTTTGTGGCCATATTTTTTGCAGTACCGACACTGGATTGTACTCTTGTTATACTGCCTTTGCTCACCAAATTGCTGCCTTTGCTCACCATATTGTCCTCTACCTCTGCCAC
Source organism: Tetragonia tetragonoides (assembly GCA_038025085.1). NCBI lineage: Eukaryota > Viridiplantae > Streptophyta > Magnoliopsida > Caryophyllales > Aizoaceae > Tetragonia > Tetragonia tetragonoides. The sequence continues at coordinate 15,356,394 of CM076142.1, read as the reverse complement.
GGCCTCGACCGCGACCTCGGAAGCCGCCTCTGCAATACCCACGACCTCCTGAATTTTCTGACTTTCCCTTATAAGAAGTCTCTTCCTTCACCTGAAAAGCCTTCTCCTCTACTTTCATCGAGAACTTGCCGACTCGATCTTCATGGGCTAACAATGAACTCATCAGTTCATCAAAAGTGTATGTTGATAGATCCTTGGATTGTTCAATTGCAGTAACAACAGCATTGTACTCAACCGTTAAACTCCTCAACACTTTACTAACAACAGCCACATCACCCATAATTTCACCATAAAAATTCATCTGATTCACAATTCCAGAAACTCTAGACAAGAATTCTTGCATTGGTTCTTTGTCTTTCATAGCTAATGTTTCAAAACTACGACGAAGAGACTGTAGTTTAATTGTGATTACCTTTTGGTCACCCACATACTCCTTTTTTAGGATCTCCCATGCTTCATGAGAATTTATTGCTGCTGAAATTCGAGGAAAAATTCCATCATCCAGTGCCGATTGGATGAGAAACAATGCCTTTGCATCCTTCTTACGATTATCTCGTAGCTGCTGGTTAGGCTGAACTGGTGGACGAGAAGGCTCTTCATACCCGGTCTCCACTATCTCCCAAAGCTCTTGGGATTTGAACATCGTCTTCATCTTGAGACTCCAGAGATGGTATTTCTCTCCTTTGAATACTGGAATTGGGGGCTGGCCAGATGAGTTTCCATTTCTTGCCATGGCTGGGGATTTCTGAATTTTGTGTTTACCTCACTGTGTTTCACTCTATTTGCTGAGACTTTCTCTCACTTAGTACTTTTTTTTTTTTGTTTCGCCCAGTGTTTGATCTCTCCTGGACTGTGAAAGAGAAAAAAACTGCACGTGTTCTATCTCTCTCAAAACTGCTCTGATACCACTTTTGTTGGGGAATAAACTCTTGAAGCAGAAGAAGTAGATGAGTAAAACTCTAATTTCTAAATTGCATTAAAACTGAACTATGGATGCCTATTATATAGGCTTACAGCTAACAAATAAATCCTATAAATCAGCAACTACTTAGAGATAAGTGGAAAACATGCCCACTACTCCATAACAGTAAACATCAACTACTAACGTGCTAATTGACTCTCTAAACAACCACTCTCTGACTGATAGCTAAAAACTAGGAACTTCAACTGGAAAATAGGAACATTTCTAATTAACTACTTTGAAGCATCATTCAACATTTTAGCCTGTTTAGGAGTATCTTGTTGATTTTATCTTTTTCAACAAAGGACTTTGGTAGTAAAGAGAGTTCGCGGAAGTTTTTATATTCGTGTTGAACTTCAAGAGGATTTTATGCAAATAAAGATGACAATACAAAAGATTTATGTACAATATTTGTAACCATCTCGGCAAATTCTGGTTGCTGGCTTTCGTTTAAATTTCCTGATCAAAGTTCTGTTCAGTGCACAAACACTGGAGTGTTTAATGTGTATTAGTATCTTCTCAGTGCTGGTTATGAATATCTTTGTTCTATGAACGTTTGATAGAAGTTGCACTAATTCTATATATTGTAGGAGTATTATTCTGAGTTTGAAGTATTGTAGCAAGTTTGTTGGAAGAAAATGATGCAGAAGATCGTTCGTGATATACTTCAAATAGCAGATTTTACAGGATTTTTTTTCTTTTCGCAGCTCTGGGAGTTGGCAAAGCTGATGGCTACACCAAAAGGTTGGTGTTGATGTTGATGGTCAACAAATTTCTTCAAATATTGAAATCTGCAACTTAAACATCATGGCTTCTTACAGTCAGAAGTTGATATTATGTTGTCAGAAAAGATTGTTATACTCATTTTAGAACTTGTTTAAGGAATATACTGCACAAACTCGGAATACTTTTTTGGATTGTATTAGGTGTAAGAAATCATAACTGAAAACATCACACATCAACTCCTACATGAAATTATATTTAGAAAAGTTTAAGGAGGTAAAATGCAGTTCAGACTGCACAGGATGAATTTAGCACTTCCAACTCCCACTTTTTTGTTTATGCTTCATTTGTGCATTTTGTCATTTGTGAACTAAAATTTTGCCATTTTAATGAGAATATTATGGCAGAGTTTTGAAGCTTTGGTACTTTTATGAGAATGAATCCAAAGTCCACCTAGTGTCAATATATATCACTTGCCCATCTGTTGCTTTCTCAGATTTTCCTTTTTTGAAGAAGAAATTTGTTTGCTGTCAAAAGTTATCTGCCTCAACTCAAAATGGAAAAAGGGCTCTTCCATGATGTGAGCTGCAACTTTGTAAGAGTTCAGAAGACATCTTTCAACTGTATTATGAAGTAAATGACAGGCTTTGTAATAAACATTTTGCGAACATAAAACAAACTGTTTACGGTTATTTCGGTTCTAGAACATTAAGAAAAAAACCTGTACTCCTTGAGTATTGAAAAACCTATGTTCCGAATTCAGATCATTATCACCTTTTACCATGGTGTTAAACCCCGTGTTTCATTATGAGTAATGATTTTCGAGAAGGATTAACAATAAAAACTTGATGTTCTTGACAGCACGAACTGCTAGTTTATTTTATGCCTAGAGTTTCTGTAGTTTGGCTGGCTTTCCCAAGCTTCAGTTTCAATGTTGTCAAAGACTACTATCATGCTTACAGATTACCTCGAGGACTGCGTCTGTTCAGTTGTTCATTTGAAGGGTAGAAATTCATGTTTTTTCGTCGATTGAAACCCATGGAATCTGGCAGACAACAGACAACCTTGAGTTGATAGTGAAGTGGACTAAAATAGAGAGCATGTGAGAATTGATACAGAAAGGTTGCTGACAAATAGCAAGTGAGGACTGGAACTCAGCTTTGGTTTCGGATTTGCTTGTAGTATTAGGTCTGTTTTCCTATTTCAGGGACTTCCAGTGACGTATTCCGACGAAAATTTTCTAGTGTCACAGTAACGCTGCTCATATGGTGTTACCCTCCATGAAATGCTCCCGATATTTAAAGGTTTAGAGAGCGTAACACTAGCAAATCAGATTTAATAATCGTTCTTTTCTGAATTTTAAACACTGATTTAAAAAAGAGTTGATAAAGTAAGGTTGATGGCCATGAACATGGTCCTCTGTTTTATGTACAATTTGAAATGAGTGGGATCCCTTATGTTTATGAATGTGCTTCATAGTGGATCATGAATGAACCCATTGAAGTTAATCTCAATGAGACATTAATTGCAGGGCATTCTATGCTTCACTCCCAAAAATTATTACTCATTGGGAGTCCTCAACCCTCATGACCGCGGTTCGAATTCTGGTGGCCAATTTGTGCTAGTGTTCAGGGATAAACTGGGATAGTGAGCTTATGCACATAGGCTTAGGTTGGCCTTTACGTTCCCCTTCCCCAGAGCACTTGCGGCACTAACCTGGCCAGTTGAGGCCTCTCATTACCTACCAAGAAATAAGTAGAAAAACCAATCGAGAGTTCTTAAAACCAATGTATTTCTGCATAAGGTACCTAGAAAGGAGTACAGTACTACTAAAAACTAGGTTGAAGAAGTCATATTAAGTTATTAACCCTGTGAGTTCTGTCGAGTTCGAACTTCATCACTAACACCAAGTTATGAACTTTAGATTTGACACCTCCAAAGAAACTTATCTTATCATGTCGCCAGACTTACTTATGAGTTATGACTCAGTTTGGAATGATCAAACAGATTATTTCCTGGGAAGAGAAGAAAGTATAATCAAGAAACAAATTTACAAGAAAGCCGTCTTTTCTACAGCAGAGCCCTCAAAAATCCACTCCATTCTGATTTTACTCCAGATTTTACCATTCTTAATCAATAACACAGCATATACCTCATATACAGCTCACATGTTGCAACATCACATGTTCAACAAGAATAGAGTATCAAATTTCAGCAGACCTGTATAGCTTTAACATGAATGACAAATGCCCAGGAGATGACGTGTCAATGTACTACTCATACAAAGAATTTATGTGCCAATGAACTTTACCAGAATTATTTCCATGATGCAGCTTTGTTGTTACAATTCAGCCTGGCAAATCAACCTGTGAAAATCACCCTGCTGGAAACTTATGGACTCTCACCCAATGCGCTTCGCATATGCTTAATTCGTAGTGTGGCCTATCTTAGCAAACCGGCCTTTGATTCTTATCCTATGTTCTGCTTGAACCTTCCTTGATTCATATCTGATGTGCTTCTCATACCTGTTGCCTCAAAATAAATTTTCATGTCACTATATATAACAACCATAATTTACTTCAAGTCTCAGTTTATTAATTAGCAAAGAACCTCAGTCTATGTGTTAAGGCCCGTTTGGCCTAGCTCCCACATATTTCAACTTCTCCTCCCAAATTTGTTCTAACCCACCCCATTTTCATCTACTCCCCCCTCCATCTCAAGCATCTAGAAGTTGAAATAAGCTAGGAGTGGAAGGAGAAGGAGAAGCTACAAATTGTAGCTTCTACTTCTAGTCGAATTGTAGCTTTATTTCAACTTCTTAGAAGTTGTGATGGAAGTGGGAGTGGATAAAAAGAGGGTGAGCAAAAAAAAATTTGAGAGGAGAAGGAGAAGTTGGAAGAAGGTAGGCCGAACAGGGCCCAAATCTAGATTTTATGGCTAGCCCACACAATTGCACTGGTCATTGTTGTTCACTTCACATTCTATATCTTAGAATTGCCGTATAAGTTGTACCTATCAGCAATAACTAGCTGGTGGAATTTTAAAGGGCCTATAAACACTTTCTTGTCCCAAACCCACCAAAAGAATTAACTTTCCCATAATTGTAAACCCTCTCATACACACTTTGTGAATTCTACACTCAGGAACAACCAAGAATCAATACTATATACCTTCTAGTTCTCCTCTTCTCCTTGTACCGTGATATAGAAGAGTCCCGGTCAGCACTATTAAACTCAACTGTAGCAACTTTTGGAACGGATGCAGGCGGTTCAGTTCCAATGGGGTTCTGTGAATTGCATCCATTTGTAGCAAGATTCGAACTGCTGCTTATGTCTGAATATCTCTCACAATTTAAAGCACCTTCTTCTATATGGCTTCCCGATAAAGCAGATGAAACGAAAATGTCATTTACAGCCGCCTCCCCAACATCATTACCCCAAGTATGAGATCTTGCCTGCATGAGCATTGAGAATAGGACTAAATGATACTCCATGAATTCAATTAATACATCATAAGCATGTTGCAGATTCCTAATGTTACCTTACGTAGAAAAACAAAGATCGTGATCAGTGACCAATGTTTCTGACAATCAGAGCAGTATAGCTTGCTCTAGTCAAAAGCAAATGCCTGATAACTCAACTCAGATGAAAAACGTAGCACACTCAAAAACAATAAAGCATGAATTACCCATTTTTGAAAGCAAAAATATTGGTGTTTGGAAATTTCCCGCATCGCATTCATGAACCCAAGAGAGTAAATCCACCCACCAATTAATAGTGAGAAATAAGAACTGTCAAACCATCTTCATTATGCAAAACTGGCCAATGGTATCGGATGGCTCTTTCAATTTGAAGTACCTTGTAGATTAGCACATGACACTTTACATATAGCCAGTCTATGAAGGCAAACATTGAACATTGTGTCTTCATGGAAAGTTTCAACCAAATATATTGAGCATCTAAATTCAAACACTAACCAAAACCTATCTACTTCACCTACCCCAGGAGTATAGTGTTTGAAATTCCATACACAATAAGCTAGAAAAATTATGAAGACAAGATATGGAAGAAGCAGCTTACCTCATGCCCACGGAGTGTTGAATGCTCTTCTTCATGATGGTAAGTTTGAAACATATGTGGCACCCTAAAGTCTATTTCATTTTCATCAGGCACGGTAAGGTGCTTGATAAGGGAATCTGAATCTTGTTCGATAACAGGCTCTGACTTTGCCAATTTACGGAGCTGATTAAGTATCTCTTGTTTCTGCTGCCCACAAGACAAATTCCTATCCTGATAGACATAAGAAACATCCTTAAGTAAGTTAGTATTACTCAGAAGCAGCAATTGTTGCAACGGTAACTTAAATGTTGCACAAATAGCATCTCTACTGGGAGTACTAGCTTATCTTGAACATTCAAATCAACAAATCATCCCCTAATAACAATTGAATCTATATTCAAATTTAACAATAAGCAACAGTGTAACACTCAACAGTCATCATGCTTTCCAAGTAAAACAATAAACAATTCATGCTACACTATCTGTAAGTAAACATTCCTATAGCTCTTGAAATTTAAGTACTAGATGTAGAGAACTAGATATGAATCATGCCTACAATCTTACCCAGTGAACTCCAAATTCATAAAGACATAAATATATGAATTTAGGAAAAAATAAAAAGTTTGTTTCTGCAGGACCTGACCAATATATATCAAATTCCAACTGAAAATGAAAAAACCTCAAACATAAAAGTAATAATTACTCAATTGATAAAATCCAATGAAACCAACCAAAAGAGATTAAGAAAAAGAGTAAGAGGCTGTTACCTTAGGCAAAGGAGGCACAACCATGGCTTGAAAATTGTGACTTTTATCAGTAGAAGAAATCAACTCATCCATAGAAACAACACCAGGATTATCCCAAACAAACAAATCAGAAAACCCATCATTATCTTGATCTTCAAAATCACTCAATAAAACTCCAACAAAACCCTCTTTTTCTTTCTCAATTTCCAAACACTTATTATCAAAACCCTGAAACCCAACAAGCCCAGACAGTTCAGAAACAGAAGGGCATCCACAAAAACCCTCAAGGGGTCTTCTATCATGAGAAGGGCAATTACTATGAAACTCAAAGTCACAATTTTGACACAAAACAGACTGTTCAGTGAAACAGAGAATTGAAGCAGGTGACGAATCACACCCATCACAAAGCTGAAACCTTGTGTGTTTACTAAACAACTGGTTTGTAGAGTGAACTTCACGGTCACAAGATAAGCATAATTTAGCAGAATCAGCTCTACAGTAAAGAAGAGCAGTTGATTCACAGCAAAAATCACAAATGCGTTTCTGGGTCTCTGAATTTTGGGTGTTTTGAGGGTCTGAGTGAGGATTAAGGGGAGAATTTGGCATTATTGGTTGTGATTTTTTGATGGGTTCAATGTAGAATTTTGGTGGGTATTTCTCAATAGTTTTGGAAATGAATTAGATGATGAAAGAGAGTTGATGAATCATGTATGTCATGTGAGTGGGTGGGTGAGTTAGATTGGTTTTGACGTCGAATATAATCCAAGAAATGAGATAAGATGGGGCTGGACACGAGAAAGGGAGAAGAAACAGGTGAAGGACACAAAGGAAGCTTGTGGAACAATCACGTATAAAGACTTGGTATGGCTTTATTTGTTGATGATGATGATTTTTGTCGTGTGATTGATGTAAATGAACACCAGAAATTTGAATTATGTATTATTCTCATTCCATTTAGGTAATAAGTATGGTATATTGGTCTGCGAACTGGGAAGTGAGCCGGTCCAGACCACCAGTAGAGATGGCACTGGGCATAGTTAGCCCGAAGTACGGTATGACCTAACACTCCTTTTACAAGGCACAATATTGGCACGGAGCAAGCACGGGCACGAACATGGGCATAAATGAGCGGGTATGGGTTTGGGCCCGGACCTAGATTTTGAATTGAAAGCACGGTCAAGCACAGCACGACAAAGTTTTAGATAATTTTTAAAAAAGGCTAGGCACGGCACGGCACGACACATGCACGAGCACGGGCACGACCTGAACCTACCTTTTAGATGAGTCGGCACAGGCACGAAGCACGACAACTATAAACACGACACGACACTGTTATAAAGCACGCACGAAGACACGACACAAGCACAATACAAGCTCGACACCAAGCCATCTTTAACCACCATATCTTGAATCTGACCCAAAACCAGCAACAAATTGATTCAGATTGGGAAAAAATAATGTTATCCTCCTTTTCTCTCTTTTATTTTTTATTTCAATAATTATCTTATGAGACGGATTTAATGGGAGTGATTTTGCTAATACAATAATCACTTTTTCAAGACAAATGACTCAAATCAAAATAGCATTGATAATTTAGCATACTAAAGTCTCTATCACATTAACATGATCTTCTCACACTCGTAACCCAAACTCCATCCTAGTGCTAAGTCTTAATCTCCCAAAGTTCTAACTAATAATCCTCTATATTCGTCCATAGAAATAGAACTAATGGTGATTAGAGATATCGAGTGTGCAATATTAGAATAGGAATAGATTTGGAAATAATGATCCTGGAATAAGAATCACATCGACAGATTTAATTTTGCTTTCCGAAAAAGGAATCATACTAACTAATTTTAATTCTGGTTTTTAATTTTTTTGAACGGAATCAGTTGAATATCTACGCAAATTTATTCTCTGTACTGTATACACTTTTAAACTTGAACAAAGTGGTGTGTAATTGTGAGGTATACACATCTTTAAATGCGCTATGCAAATATGACAAAAGTTTGACATATGCTTTTAAGACTTAACAACTTAACAAGTACTTAAAATCTCCACTCCACCTTGTATGCCATTTTCAAACAAACACTAATTGGTTTGACCAAGGTCAGAAAGTTGCTTGAGCCACCTAATAATATGAGTCTGGCAATTTTATGAACTTAGATACTTAATTGATGGTGAAGGATCTTACAAATCGACTGGCATCTTTACTGCTTCCTAACTCGTGTGGCTCCTCAATTTGATCTCAATTTCTTGTTAGTCCCATTTTGGGGGACATGTAGAGGTAATTAACATTTTAACAACCAGTCGGGCAATCTATCAAGTATGAATTCTTACTTCTGTTTTTTTCTTTTTTGTTTTGCAGTAACTCTTGTGTAAGGCCGCCTTAAAGTGAGGTTACCTCTACACACAAGCATAACGTCAGTATAACATTATGCTTGTATTAGAGAACCTCATCTTGAAGTCGCCTTATACGAAATTTTATGTTTGTTTTGAGACTCATGGTTTTTTTTTTCTTGCGATGGATGGAAAAGCAATTGGTCCTTTAAGAAATAAAAAGCGAAAAGCAATTGGGTTTGATAATGTAATACCAGTAGGTTATTGGCTGCTTAGATTTTAACAGTAACTCTAATTTGAAAAGAAAGTTGACATATTAGTTACAAAATCAAAGTTGTAGCTTTAATTTAAAAGAGGGTTAAAATTTATTTATTTATCCAAATGAAATCGATTAGGGGCTTCCGACATTAATCATTATGCACCTTTAGTTCTAACACTTGTGTTTTTGTCACAATATTAAAATGTATGTTTGATCGGATATATACCCAGATTTTACTCAGACAAGCAAATTTAATTGTAATTTACAAAACAATAAATTAAATATTTATTCAGAGTTAAATGGATTAAGACAAACGATTAAAAAGTAGCTTTTTTTTCTCAATCATGTGATTTATGAGAATCTTCACTCTTAAATTTGGAACCTCTATGATAGAAGATACCTACATAATTATCGGAGATAAGCTCATTTTTTTCCTTTTGGCTCACAATTAAGGGTATTCACCGTTGATCACAATATGACTATTTTTATGCGTTGACTTATAGACATCTCAAAAGGGACGACAAATTAGCCAAAAAGTTTAAAGTTACTCCACGTCCAAGACGAGACAAGCTCATTTAGTTGTGACTTGTGAACAAAAATAACTTATGTACAATGAAACAAGGAGTAAAGGATCTATAGAAAACAAACAATAACATTTTCAAGTCTCTACTCCTACACTCGTCAGCCATGACGTGGTGAATTCGAGAAAGCCATGACCCACAAGAATGTTGATATGAAGGACTGAAAAGTCTAGAGAAAAAATCAAACTCAAGAATCACATCAGTAAGATAGTAACTCAGCAAGCAGCTCAAACAATTAATTGAGGCTGGCCCATAGCCCCACACTAAAAAGTTGGTAGAGAACTAAAGATTATGCTACTCGAAGGTACATTTTTATTACACTGATATGCAAAATTAATAGATAGGATCATATCTTTAAGTTAACATATTTACAGGATACTTGTATATTGGTCAAATATTGTATTTTAGCTTTTTTAGGATTCCTTCCTAAGTTAGTTAGATCTTAGCTTATTTTTCTCCAAAGATTACGTTTATAGCTCTGTATACTTTGTGTATTTATTTGCTGCACAGAAGTTCAATACAAACAAGCTCTTTCACACTTTTCATGGTATCAGAGCAACTTTGATACTTGTTCTGTAAATACTTTTTTTTTCCGCTGCATCATGACCAACGACAAAGAGCCAGCCACTCCTTCCAACAACCTTGATACAGAAAGCCCTTATTATCTTCATCCTTCTGACAACCCTGAACAGAAACTTGTCAGTGATGTCCTCACTGGTATCAACAATTACAATCCTTGGGTCCTTGCCATGACAATGGCATTAAAAGGCAAAAACAAGTTCTGTTTTGTTGATGGCTCATTACCCATGCCTGAACCCACTCACAATGATTATTCTCGTTGGTCTCGTGTCAATAACATGGTCATGTCTTGGATACTCAACTCCATTGATCGATCTCTCGCTCATACAGTTCTGTATGCGACATCTGCCACTATGATTTGGGCAGATCTAAAAGCTCGTTTTTCTACCAACATTGGTCCACACATATATGAACTGGAGAAGCAAATTGCAACTCTTCAACAACAGGATCGCTCCATTGCAGATCATTTCAATCATCTCCGTAGTCTTTGGGATGAGTTGTCTCTCATTGATCCACCACCGACCTGCACTTGTCAAGGATGCAAATGTGAAGCCAAGAATGCCTACCTCTCACAGCAGAACAAAAGGCGTTTAATGCAAGTTTTGATGGGGCTTAATGATACTTATACTCAGCCTCGGAGTCAGTTGCTTCTCACCACAAATCTTCCAGATGTGGTGAATGCCTATTCCCTGCTTCTTCAAGATGAGGCACAACGAGCTCATACTCATCCTCCTCTAATTTCAGATCGTGCTGCTCTTCAAACCCAGACCACGCCTGTTACCTCACCGAATATTGATGTTTCAGCACAGGCTCTTCTAGCCCGTTCTGCACCTTCTCGCATGCGCCCTCGCTGCAAACACTGTGGTATTCTTGGGCATACAGAAGATAAGTGTTACAAACTTCATGGCTATCCCCCTGGCCATAAGTATTATCGTAAAGGCAACACTCATGGGCAGTCTTCCAATTCTTCTAGTACTAGCACATCTCAGGTTGCCCCTGCTTCAAAAGATGCTCTAAACTCAGAATCTTTGCAGCACCTTCTCCGTCTATTACGGGAGGTAAACCAACCTAAAGCCAATCTTACTGGTGAGTCTCTTGCTCTTTATTCATCCCTCTATCAGCCTACTGAATGGGTTTGACGAAGAAGGAGATTGGTCGGGGCCATAGACGTGGTAATCTTTACATTCTGATTGACGGATCAGCATTTCCCACCGCCCTTGTTAGCACCACATCCCCCACTGTCTGGCATACTCGATTTGGCCATCCGTCATCAGATGCTCTTAAGTCTTTAAATCCTATTTTAGGAATCAATAATGTGCCATGTGCCCCTTGTGATACTTGTCATTTGTCCAAGCAGACACGGCTTCCATTTCCCATACATTATTCCATTACTACTCATCTTTTCGATTTGATTCATGTTGGTGTTTGGGGCAAATATGCTACTCCTACTAGAAATGGTCATTGTTATTTTTTAACAATTGTTGATGACTTTTCTCGTACAACTTGGACTTATCTCATGAGATTCAAATCTGATGCCTTTTCCTTGTTAGTTTATTTTTTGGCTCATGTTCGTAATCAATTCCACCAAAGTGTCAAAACCATACGTTCAGATAATGGCACTGAATTTATGAATCATGCTTTCCAAAAAATACTCAAATGACTCTGGCTTTTTACAACAACTCAGTGTTCCTGGCACCCCTCAACAAAATGGGGTCGTGGAACGCAAGCATCGCCATCTTCTCAATGTGGCACGGGCTTTGCGTTTCCAAGCTGGTCTTCCACTTTGTTTTTGGGGGGATTGTATCCTTACTGCCAGTTATTTAATAAATAGGACTCCCACAAAAGTATTGAATGGAAAAACCCCTTATGAAATGCTCCATGGGACACCTCCTAATTTTTCTCATCTTCGAACATTCTGTTGTTTATGCTATGCCTCCACTTCCATCCATCACCCACAAAAATTTGAACCTCGGGCTCGGCGCTGTATTTTTGTTGGATATCCTCATGGACAAAAAGCCTATCGCCTTTACGATCTTGACAATCAAAATTTTTTTGTTAGTCGAGATGTTGTTTTTTATGAGGATGTTTTCCCATTTAAGGATGATAAGGCCCTACATGACCTTCACAACACTCACGTTCCAATTCCTTTACCTCTTCCTGATGTGGAGGTGTCACCTATTACTCCACTTTCTGAATCCACTCATACTGTTGAACCTGTTATTATCTCATCTCCCCAACCCATTTCTTCTACCGAACCTGCTACTTCCACTCCCACCACTTCCTTCCACACAAACCATCATGATCTACCCCACACACCTACTACTCCAAATCCTTCAGTAACCTCACACTCCAATCCTTCTATTCCAGCCACTAATCCCATAGTTCCTCCGCCAGGACGCTCCGAGCACACACATAAACCACCTGCTCGCCTAGCCGATTACCAATGTAATATGGCCTGCGCTCAATCTTCTTCAGGTACGCAATATCCCATTTCTCATTATTTATGCTTGAGTAGCTACTCCCATAGTCATTTACATTTTATCAATGCCATCACTAACCATATTGAACCCACCTCTTTCACTGTTGATCCCCATTGGAGAAAGGCTATGGAAGATGAAATAAAGGCACTAGAAGCCAATAACACTTGGACTTTAGATGTTTTACCTCCAGGTAAAAAGGCTATTGGGTGTAAATGGGTGTACAGAATAAAATACAACCCTGATGGTACTATAGAACGTTACAAGGCTCGCTTAGTGGCAAAGGGTTATTCTCAATTGGAGGGATTTGATTATACAGATGTTTTTGCTCCTGTAACTAAATTGGCTACTGTTCGTACTGTTCTTAGTGTAGCTTCAGCAAAGCATTGGCCCACTCATCAAATGGATGTCTCCAACGCTTTCTTACATGGCGACTTACAGGAGGAGGTGTACATGCAACTTCCTCCCGGTTTTCATGGTAAGGGGGAGACTAAAGTTTGTCGGCTGAACAAATCTCTATATGGCCTCAAGCAGGCGTCTCGTACATGATTCAATACTTTCTCAAAGGCGTTACTTCAAGCTGGTTTCACTCAGTCTAAAGCAGATTACTCCATGTTCACTTTTCAACGCGGTTCCTATCTCACAGTTTTACTTGTTTATGTTGATGATATTGTTATCACAGGAGATGATGCATTGGTCATTTCACTTCTCAAGCAATACTTATCTCATCGGTTTCACATGAAAGATTTAGGCCCATTAAAATATTTTTTGGGTATTGAAGTCGCAAGACCAAATGCTGGATTTTTCCTGAATCAGAGAGAGTATGCCCTTGAAATTTTGCAAGATACTGGTCTCCTAGCAAGTAAACCTGCCCCTACACCGCTTGATTACAATCACAGCTTATCTGCTGAACTTGGGGAATCATTACCGGATCCAGCCCCTATCGTCGTCTTGTGGGTCGCTTACTCTATCTCACAGTAACCCGCCCTGACATCACTTTTGCTGTGAATCAACTTTCCCAGTCCATGGCCACTCCTCGTGACACTCACTGGCAGGCAGCACTTCGCGTGGTTCGATATATAAAAACAGCTCCGGATCAAGGCATCATGTTATCTTCGGACTCTTCTCTTCAATTGCATGTATATTGCGATGATGATTGGGCGTCTTGTCCCACTTCCAGAAGGTCCACCACAGGCCACTGCACATTTTTGGGTCCAAGTCCACTCTCTTGGCGCACAAAAAAGCAATCTACAGTCTTTCGATGATCCGCGGAAGCGGAATATCGGGCAATGGCTAATGCAGTCAGTGAAGTTACTTGGCTACAACTCCTCTTACAGGAATTGCAACTACCGTCACACCCTACTATGTTGTCATGTGATAATCAGGCCGCTCTTTACATTGCTAATAATCCTGTTTTCCATGAACGGACCAAACACGTCGAAATAGATTGCCACTTTGTTCGTGACAAAATTCAAGAGGGGAAGCTCCACACCATGAGCTTGAGGGGGAGTATTATACTGATATGCAAAATCAGTAGATAGGATCATATCTTTAACTTGACATATTTACAGGATACTTGTATATTGGTCAAATATTGTATTTTAGCTCCTTTAGGATTCCTTCCTAAGTTAGTTAGATTTTAGCTTATTTTTCTCCAAAGATTACGTTCATAGCTCTGTATACTTTGTGTATTTATTTGCTGCACAGAAGTTGAATACAAACAAGCCCTTTCACACTTTCAATTTTTGTCTTGAGTTATGTAGGTAGAAAAATCAGACAAAATGAATTTGGTCTCTGAATTTTCTTACAAGAAAGCGCGCGCTCTCTCTCTCTCTCTATATATATAATTATATTGAATGTGCACACATGCTTGATGGACACGGACACGTGGGCGTCCACATAAGTAAGGTATACTTACATTGTTTGACACGTCATAATAATATAAAATGCATAAATCTATATTAATGCATTAATCTACATTAAACTTTAATATATTTTCTTAAAATTTTATAATGGTACATTTATATAATAACAATACAAAATATATTTATTTTGCTGATCTTTTTTTTTTTTTTTCCCGGATGCTTTAACAATAGAGCTTACTATATTCGAGTCAAAGTGTACATCGTTACTATCTCAACTTTTGCATTATTTGTTCTATAGTAATATTTACAGTACAAACGAAATGTGTATTAGCTTCCAATGATGGGTATACATAGTTGTTAACCACTTAATCATAATTTTAATGCATCCATTTGATACTTTGGATATGAATTTTTTAGATTGGATATTTGGAGTAAACTGCAGAAAAAGTAGTAGTATTGGTAGTGGTCTTTTGAACTGAATATTAGACTCCAAAAATTGGGCTAAATTGCAACAAAAATAATAAAGATTTGGCTATAAAAATCAGGTTTATATCATGATTAACAAGGAATGAGATCTTGTATATATTTTGGTATTCTACCCTACAGTTATTGTAGTATTGCGAGTTTGTACCTTATTAAGCGAGATGTTTCAGATAAGAGGATTTTTGTATCCAAACGTGCATTGCACGGAATGTAGCTAGTATATAACTATTATTGAGTGAGTTTATATACATCCTAAAAGTCTTGATTTTTTCGATATGGGACAACATCCAATATATTTTTATTTTTATTTTTTGATAAAATGTAATATATATATATATATATATATATATATATATATATATATATATATATATATATATATATATATATATATATATATATATATATATATATATATATATATATATATATATATATATATTATATATATATATATATATATTACCAAAAAACATATTCAGTACAAAAATTAAAGGGGGCATACCCCTTCTCACTATTATAGTAAAAGTATTTACCTTCTAGGAAGGGCCTTAATTTGTCCAATGATAGTATTCACTTAAATCTATAAAGTTTCCATTAACAAATTCAGATAAACTTGACAGAGCTAAAACAAGTGTATAAATTCCTATACATCAACTATCATCAAAATAAAATTTGAAGCTATAATCTGCTTCTTCCATTTAGAGCCTTTGTACCTTCTGAACAACCATCTCACGAAAGCTCTTGGCTCTGCAATGTTCTTGATTCAGCATATATCCTTCATACACATCTTGTTGTATGGGCACAAGAAGAAGAGGTGTGAAGAGTTCTCAGTTGCTGCACAGGTCATCATCACTAATGCCATAGGAGAAAAGCTTATCTTTTGTTTTCAGCCTATTTAGAGTCGTTAGCCAACAAACCATCCTATGCTTAGGCAAAGAAAGCCTATTCCAAACCCACTTATTACATCCCACTTTTTGCAAATAAAGCACCCATCAGCCATTTATAGCCAGAGTTAATAGTGTATCTTCCATGAGAGGTAGCATGCCAAGAGTGGCCTGTATAACCCCTCAATAGCATGTCTTTAACTTCACATATCTTCTTCCAAGCCTAGCTGGCATCATATAGGGGGAATGGACCTTCCAATTATTATCTAAGTCATACAAATGATGGATCCATTTGATCTAGAGATTGTCAGCTTTGGAAGCAATCTTCCATATATACTTACCAAGCGCAGCTATGTTCCACAGATTAATATTTTAGACACCAAGACCACCCGCATGCTTTGGCTTCCAAACCAGATCCCAGGCAACCAGAGCATTGGTATGAATAGTAGGCTTACCAGTCCAAAGGAAATTTCTACAAATTGCCACTATTTTGTGGATCACATACCGCGGAATAACAAACATCGACGCCCATGATCTTACCAAGTCTAATCCACCAATTTATTACTTGATCGAAGTGAATTTACTAGTTGTCTTCCCAATGTCTTAAGTAGTAGTGTTATGGGACTTACATTGTTTCTTTAGCTTTTATTTTCTAATAATTATTACATCCCACTACATTACAAGTTACAAATACGCTCTTCTATTAGCTAGGTATTAGTTCAGAAGAATGATACATCTACCAACTGGGTCGGCAATTCATATCGCCTTTGTATCTATCTCTCTCCTCTATTTTCAAATTCTCTCTTCCCTATTTTCAAGAAATGGCATTTAAGATACGAGCGATAGATAAAAGAAGGTGGGTTGGGTTGTCCACCCAATAGGTCAACCAAATATTTTCCATTAGTTCATGTATCCACTACTTGTAATTTGCTGTAAGTCTTCTACCTTAACGATGGAGTTAATCATTCTAGCATTGAGAGGTGCCACTAAGGTCTAAACTTTTTCTTAAACTTTAAGATTGAGTTATTGAGACATTATGTTGCGAGCCTTTTCAGAAATTGTATTATTTTGGTATTTTTGCCTTTTATGAACAAAATGAGAAAATGCATAACAAGTAGGGGTAATTGGGTTCCATATTATCCACAATTCATCAAATTCTCAGTTGGCCAAGACCCAATGCGACTGCAGCCTCCAATAACATAAGATTACCTTACACGGTTACATCTAATAGAATATGTATATAGGAAAATATTGTAAATATTAATTCCTATTAGGCTTAGGCCTGTTACCTTGTAACCTACTCTGTATTCAATCAATATATATTGGAAATAATATGTAGAAAACTCTCAAGGGAATTACCACAATTCACATGGTATCAGAGCAAATATCCTAACTCTAACCCTACCTCTCTCAAACGGCCGTGCACCACCTAGTCGTCCCCGTCGCCGTCCGCCCTCCTCGGCTCGAGCACCGCTAGACACCGCTCACCGGTCACTAGCCCTTGCTCCGGTCCACCTGCCCGGGCCTCCCCTCCGCCAACGCTTCCGCAAAAGCCGCACACGGATCTGTCGTGCCTCCAGCTCGTGATCCTTTGGTCGTCACCTGCCGCCCCTGCAGCGGCCGTGACCTTCTGCCCTGACCGATCGCCTCCCTGCGATCCGTCGAGCCGCTCCTCCCCCTCCTCGGTACAACCGTCCCTCCCTCACCTATCTATCATTCCTTGTTTGGTTTTATAGTTTCATACTTATTTGGTTTTTTTCATTAGTTATTCATTAGAATTATCATTATGTCTGGTGAAAACAATGGAAATCCCCCACCACAACAACCTCCTCCCCCACCACATGTTCATGCGTATGGCATTAATAATATTCGAACTTATGTCCGCCTCATCCTTAGCTTGAATGACTTGAATTATGACGCTTAGAGAGAACTATTGAAATTCATTGTACTAGCTTCAATGTAGTGGAACACTTGGATGGGACCTCCGTGACCTCCAGACCCAATGATTTGGATTGGTCACGTCTTGATGGTATTGTTAAAACTTGGATATATGACACCATTAATCAATCCCTGCTTCAAATGATCTTAAAACCTAAAAGTACGGCTAGAACATTATGTCTTACTCTTGAGGACTTGTTTCGTGACAATAAGGAAGCCCGAGCCCTCCAAATTGAAAATGAACTCCATAACTTGTCGATGGGTGAATTATCTGTTCATGATTATTGTGCTAAAATGAAGACCTTAGCCGATTTACTTCGTAATATAGATAGCCTCCTTACTGAGCGATAACTTGTCAGTCATATTATCCATGACCTTTCTCATAAGTTTGACAATATTCATATTGTCATACAACACCACAAGCCCTTCTCCACTTTCCCCCAAACCCTCTCCATGCTCCTTCTTGAAGAGGGTCGCCTAGGGAAACAACCGAAAACCGTCTCCCCTCACCATCATGAACACCCCTCATCCCCCATGCTCCTCTACTCTCACCACCAATACCTAACCTCCTCGGCCCCCTACCCGCTCCCCTACCCCACGACCTACCCCCAAGGCTACCCCCACCAAGCCTGCTTCACCACTCCTCCACCACCTCCCTCTTACCCGACCTTCCAACAACACCCAAACCCACCTCCACCGAGCCCTTACCCGGCCCCTCCTACAAACCCACCACCCTCCCCTCAACTACTCGACCCCAAGCCCACCTCCACCATCAACAAAAAAGGCCACAAAAACAAGCATAATCGCGACAAGGGCGGGCGGACTGACTCCCCCACCGCCGCCCCTATTGCAGTTCCAGCTCCGGCCCATGGCCGCTTGCCTACTGGATCCCCCAGTACAGCCCGCCGGGAGGGTGGCCCTGGCCGCACCTGCCGCCAACACTTCCCCCGCCTCCAAGCTCCGCCATGTGCCCAGCTCCTCCCCAGTATGGCGCCGACATCCTCGGCCCCGCCCCTGGCCAGCAGTCAGCCCACCTTGCCCAGGTGGCCCCCGCGGCCACTCACCAAGCCGCGGCCCTGCCCGTCGGCCATGTCCCTCCTCCTTGGACGTGGTTCGCGGCTCCTCCTGCAAGATCCTCTGGCCCCGCTGAATACACCAGTACCCTTTCTCAGGCATTCAACACTATGAGCCTTCAGGACCCGGATAATACAGGTTGGTACATGGACACCGTAGCTACTGCCCATTTGACATCCCAGCCAGGTATCCTTCGTTTTATTTTTGGTTCAAGCATTAATAATTCTGTGACTGCTGGTGATGATAATAATATTCCTGTGACATGTATGGGCTACACTTCCTTACCCTCCTCCTCCTGTCCCCTTTACCTACAAAATGTCTTAGTTGCTCCTCACATAATTAAAAACCTTATCTCTGCGTGCCGGTTTGTCCGCGAAAACCGCTGCGTTGTTGCCTTTGACCCTTATGGTTTCTCTGTTTATGATTTTCAGACGCGGACCCCTCTTCTCAGGTGTGATAGCTCAGGGAAACTCTACCCAGTCACATCCACCACCATAAAGTCATCCACTCCCTCCGCCTTCATCACTTGTACCCGCTCCACTTGGCATCAACGCTTGGGGCATCCGGGAGAGTTTATTATCAAGTCTTTAGTTAGTAGTGGTTTTATTGAGTGTAATAATGACAAAGCGTCTTCCCTATGTCACACTTGTCAATTAGGAAAGCATGTTAGATTACCTTTCTATCGGTCAGACACTGTCGTCTCCTCCCATTTTGACATTGTTCATTCGGATCTTTGGACTTTTCCTCTTCCTAGCATTAGCGGCATTCGCTACTATGTTATTTTCTTAGATCACTATTCTCAAATTTTGTGAGTTTATCCTTTACGTCGTAAAGGTGATGTTTTTTCCAAATTTCTTCACTTTCGTGTTTATATTCGTACCCAATTTAATTGTGAGATAAAATTCTTTCAATCTGCTCACGGAGGATAATTCGATAATACTCCACTACTAAACTTATTTGACTCTGATGGCATGGCCATTCGTTTCTCTTGTCCCCGTACCTCCCAACAAAACGGGAAATCCGAAAGCATAATTTGTACCATTAACAACATTGTGCGCACTCTACTCTTTCACGCACAAATACCTTCCACCTATTGGGTTTAAGTCCTCCATATGGCCGCCCATCTTCTTAACCTTATCCCCTCCACCGCCATCTCAAATGAAACCCCCTTCTCCCGTCTCTTCAAAAAGAAACCCTCCTACACTCACCTCCGTATTTTTTGGTGTCTCTGCTATCCCGATCTCTCCTCCTCTACTCCTCACAAATTAGCCCCCCGATCCACTCCCTGTGTCTTACTTGGATACCCATCCAACCACCGCGGGTATCGATGCCTTGATCTTGCCTCACGCAAAATTATCATCTCCCGTCATGTCATCTTTGCCGAGTCTACTTTCCCTTTCTCCTCCCTCACCACGTCTCCCTCACCCTCCTACGAGTTCCTCGCTACGGACGACTCTCCATCCCCGCTCTGTCACGAGCTTCTTCTCACCCCGAGTGCTGCCCCTCCCACGGCACCACCCACCCTCGTGGCTACCCCGGCTCCGTCTCCGGGGGTGTCGCCTACACCTTCCCCCACACCTCTCCCACCGCGTCGCCTACACCTCCCCCACCTCCCCGACCGAGTCACCTCCTCCACCACCTACCGCCCCCCACCCTACAAATGGTCCCGCACCGTCCACCCCCCTCACTGCCCGTGCTCATACCGACCCTCCCTTTCCTCCCCCCCCCCACCCAAAAACCCTCACTCATACCATGACTACCCATGGGCAAGCTGGGATCTTCAAACCCCGCAAAATATTCCATCTCCACACCACCACCTGTCCCATCACTTCCCCCTCTCCCCTTCCCCGCTCTCATGTCCAAGCATTAAAAGTCCATCACTGGCAGGCTGCTATGCAGTCGGAATATGATTCTTTAATTAAAAATAACACTTGAAAATTGGAAGCCCGACCCCCAGGGGTTAACGTGGTTCGTTCAATATGGCTTTTCAAGCATAAATTAAATTCTGATGGTTCTCTTGAGCGGCATGAAGCCCACATGGTTCCTAACTGTAAATCTCAGCGTCCCGGTATTGGCTGTGACGAAACTTTTAGTCCTGTGGTCAAACCAGCTTCCATCCGTACCGTCCTTAATTTGGCTCTATCTCATGCCTGGCCCATTCACTAGTTCGATGTCAAGAATGCCTTTCTCCATGGTCATCTGCAGGAAACAATTTATATGCATCAGTCCCCCGGCTTTGCTGATGCTGCCCACCCCGACTATGTTTGTCGCCTACGGAAATCTCTGTATGGCCTCAAACAAGCTCCACAGGACTGGTTTCAGCGGTTTGCAGACTATGTGACTCGTGTTGAGTTCTCCAACAGCAATTCCGACACATCTTTGTTCATCTATCGCCATGGGCCTGACACTGCTTATTTACTGCTATGTGTTGATGCTATTGTTATTACCGCCTCTTCTAACACTCTCCTGCAGCGCATCATTGCTTCTCTCAGTTTCGAGTTTTCCATGACGGACCTTGGCCCTCTCCATTATTTCCTCGGTATCACGGCCACTCGCAACTCCCGCGATCTATTCTTGTCCCAACACAAATATGCCCTTGAGATCCTTGATCGTGCCGGAATGACAGATTTCAAGCCCTGCCTCATGCCTGTGGACACCAAGTCCAACCTTGGTCCGTCCACCGGCCAGCGGTCTCCGATCTGGAGCTCTACCACCGCTTAATCAGGGCGCTGCAGTACCTTACTTTCACCCGTCCTGACATCTCCTATGCCATGCAGCAGATTTGCTTGTTCATGCATGACCCCCGGGAACCTCACCTAGGGGCTCTCGAGCGAATCATTCGCTATATTCAGGGAACTCTCAAGTATGGTCTTCTTCAGTTATACCCTTCTGCCACTACTGGCCTCATTGCTTATTCTGATGCCGATTGGGCAGGGTGCTCAGACTCTCGGCGCTCGACTTCCGGCTACTGCATCTTCATGGGTGATAATTTACTCTCTTGGTCGTCTAAACGGCAAGGGACAGTCTCCCGTTCCAGTGCCGAAGCTGAATACAGGGGTGTTGCCAATGTCGTGGGTGAGACTTGTTGGCAGGACAACTTGCTTCTTGAGTTGCGCTGCCCTGTTACTCGTGCCACCCTTGTATATTATGATAATGTTAGTGCAGTCTATCTTTCACTAACCCTGCGCTGCACCAGCGGACCAAACACATTGAGATTGACATTCACTTTGTTCGTGAAAAGGTCTCCCTCGGTCAAGTTCGTGTTCTACACGTACCGTCTAGCTCCCAGTATGCAGATATCTTTACCAAGGGACTTCCTACGACTTTGTTCAGTAACTTTCGCTTTAGTCTGAGCGTCCATTTACCTCCCGCTCCGACTGCGGAGGTGTGACAGAATATGTATATAGGAAAATATTGTAAATATTAATTCCTATTAGGCTTAGGCCCATTACTTTGTAACCTACTTTGTATTCATTTAGTATATATTGGAAATAATATACAGGAAACCCCAAGGAGAATTACAACAATTTACAACATCTGACCTAAAGTATCTCCAATGCTACAAAACTCTAAAGAAGTTTTTTTCTATGTCATTTCACAATCCCCAAAACCCATGCATATAAACTTCTTGTACTCTATGTCACAAATCTCTAATAGGTTTATTGTCTATATATGCCACATCATAACCTAAAAATCAGGTTTGTTTAGACAAACCAGTTTGTATAAAAGTTAGGTTATTACGTTTATCACTATGAAAAGGATTTTTTGAAAAGGTTTGTCTCCCGCTTACAAATCTTCATATAAACTTTGCATTGGAGATGCTAGAACCTTTTCCATTTTTCTGGGGATTGATCGTTTGATGAAGTTTTGTATTAGTCAAAATTTAATCAATTTTTTTAAACTAAAATAATTTATCATCGTTTGATGAAGTTTTGATATTTTATTTCTGTTTCAATGAAGGTAACAATACACACGCAGTACATGATACATCTCATTCCTAAACAAATTACATAGCCAAACAATAAAGTGAAGCCATATAATATTTATCCAGAAACGAGTCAAGCAACATAAAATGACAATGAAATAAAATGTGTCATGGTGGTGCATCATTTCAATTAAATCATGCATCAACGCAATGACCAGTAATGTCAGCATTGCACTTTAAGCCCTTGCAACAGCCGTGAAAACTACCACAAGGGTCGCCTTTCGGTGCGCATGTGCAAGTACCCGTTTTCGGACCCCAACTCCAGCTGCTGTCAAACCAGCAGTATCCATAACAACATGAGGGCTCTATGTGGTGCATTGAACTGCTCTTGCAATCTTTTCCCTGCTCTATGCAGGCGCCGAGGCCGAGATATTGTTGATTATTAGTATCATCAACAACACCAAACATGAGTATGTTTGAAAGGGGAATGACTTGGCGAACAGCGAAAGCGGGTTGAGGTTTTGTGGCTAACATCATTACAAACACAACCAAGATTACCAGAGTTGTGACCTTTTTCATCGGCTTTGAGATCATCTCCATTTTCTTCACTTCACTCACTTATTGATATCTCTCTATTATGTGTTTCTGTAGATGATAAAAGAAAGAGCAGCTAACCCCTTTTTATATAGCAAAGCCTAGTATTAGGAAGAGAGTAGTTAGATCCATTATAATTAATTTAAACCCAAATAATTGTACGTATCATGATATATAAGGTAGACGAGTGAGGATCCTCTAAAAGTAAAACTCTCTAATATCCTCTCCAATAAACCAATATCATCATGCCACATCATTTATCCATTTCAATAAACATCCAATACTAATTCTTTTTAACTTTTCTTTTTTGGTTCTTGTGAGTTACTACACCAAATACCTAATTAATTGCTTCGTGTAGAATACTCCCAAGTACATTTAGAGAAATCAAGGGAGTTGTAGAAATATAGAGGAATAATAACAAGTACAACTCAAATCTCTTCATATCTAGACTCTTGTACAATCACGTTTTCTCTTAATTACTTAGCAATCAAGTGGAAATTCATTGGTTAAGGGGAACGAAAATGAGTAATAATGACTATGTACTTGTGCCAAAATTTTCTTTTATTTCATTTCTGTTATGAAATACTCCCTCCGTTCCCGACAAACACTACCATTTGCTTTTGGCACAAAGACCAAGGAAAGCTTATTTTGTCATGTGCTTTCCCCTTCTACCCTCAACACTAGTCACATTTGGATGGTGAAAATTATTAATTAACAATATTAGTTTTTAAAATTTCCTTAATTAATTAATTATTTTTCAACCCCCAACTTTTCCGGCAAGAGGAGAGAGAAAATTAATTTTTCCGGCCACCTTTCTGTTCATCCTCAAACTATAGCCCATTTCAATCCAAACTTCAAATCCTTCAATGGGGTAATGGTGGGTGGTGGATCATATAGATCTGAGAGAGAGAGAGAAGAAGGTGGGGCGTTGCTGGTGGGTGGTGGTTTTGCTGGGTGGGGCGCGGCTAGTGGGTGGGTTATGGTGGTTAGTGAGTAGTGACTTGAGGAGAGAGAAAGAAGAGGGTGAGGGATGGTGGAGGGTGCGGCTTGCGGGTGGTGGTTAAGGTGGGTGGTGGACCCACGAATCCGAGGTGAGAGAGAAGAGGATGGGGCGGCTGGTTGTGGTTATGGTGGGTGGTAGACCAACAAATCTGAGGAGAGAGAGAGAAGAGCGTGGGGCGGCGTTGGTGGTGGTGGTTATGGTGAGTGGTGACCCACGAATCTGAGGAGAGAGAGAGAGAAGAGGGTGGGGCGGCTGGTGGTTGTTGGTTGGTGGTGGGGTGGGGCGACGGGAAGTGGGTGGTGGTTCAGGTGGGTGGGGCGCTGGTGGTTGTTGGTTGGTGGTGGGGTGGGCGACAGGAAGTGGGTGGTGGTTCAGGTGGGTGGGGCGCTGGTGGTTGTTGGTTGGTGGTGGGGTGGGCGACAGGAAGTGGGTGGTGATTCAGGTGGGTGGGGCAACGGGGAGTGGGTGGTTGGTGGTGGTTTTGGTGGGTGGGGCTGGGGTGGCTGGTGGTGGTGGTGGGTGTGGGGTGGGGTGGCTGGTGGTGGTGGGTATGGGTGGATAGGGACTTGAGGAGAGAGAAAGAAGAGTAAATACCGTCCCTAAATTACCACCTACCGCCCCCCCAAATTCCAATTTTGCCCTTTTATAAATTTTGCACTAATCCTCTCCCTCTCTAACTCTCACACCACTCCCTCTCTAACACCCACTCTACCACCCACTCTCATAGCCAACCTTCATCAACATCGGATGTCTGCCGGCGACGAGGAAGTGCCGTCGACGGTGGCGGAGGTAAAAAATTTTTTTGCGCATTTTTTTGCACGGTCGTCTGCCGATCTCGACTCACCCTTGGGTGAATCGTCTGCTACAGGCGACTCACCCTTGGGCGAGACGTCTGCTACAGGCGACTCACCCTTGGGTCGGTCGTCGGTCGCAGACGACTCACCCAAGGGTGAGTCGAGATCGGCAGACGACCGACACCAAAAAAAAAAATTAATTATTATTTATTATTATTATTATTATTATTATTATTATTATTATTATTATTATTTATTATTATTATTATTATTATTATTATTATTTATTGTTATTATTATTATTATTATTTATTGTTATTATTATTATTAAAATTAATATTATTATTATTATTATTATTATTTATTGTTATTATTAATATTGTTTCTTCCATGGTCCAAACGGATTAAGCTAACATTGTTTTCGTTGTTTTCGTTAGGTTCCTTTGGAGCGGTTTGGTGGTGATGGTATTGATTACAGTACGCATTTCGTCACTGATGAGTTATTTGATAGTGATACAGATGCAATTAATTGGGCAAAACAAATTGCCCTTACTATCGGGTTTGAGTTGATAATTTCGTCACACAAGAAGAATGGAAGCGTAAAATTGTTAAAATGCAATCGAGGTGAACGCTACAGAGGGGAATTAAGAGACTTAGATACTGCTGCTTGGAAGAAATCGAAAACAAAGGCTTGTAAATGTACGTTCCAGTTAAGAGCTCGGCAAGTGTATGGGTCCAGTAGTTGGATGATTGTCACATTGCCTGGGATTAGGGGTACGCACAACCATGACTTTGCTGTGTTTCCTGAGGGATATCGTCAGATGAGTGGTCTTAGTCCTGGGTCAAAGAAACTCGTTCGTGACATGACTTCGGCACAAACAAAGCCATGTGCTATCTTGGCAGCTATTAAGGAAAAATTTCCCGAGGACAATGCAACTAGACGACATGTGTACAACCACAGAGATCGTATAAGGAAACTTGATTTTGAAGAGAGAGATGTCATTGGTAAGTTTCATCATTTAGCTGTGGAGAATAAGTACGTACATTGGACAAGAGCCGACCCAGCTACTAATGAGGTAACTCACGTGTTCATGGCACACCCTACATCAATTCAGTTACTTCGGTCTTTTCGTTGGTTGATTGGCTTAGATTCCACGTACAAAACAAACAAGTATAAGATGCCGTTTCTTGAGATAGTGGGGATGACTCCAACCAATAAGAACTTCCTCATAGCTTATGCCATTATGAAGGATGAGACTTAGGCAAGCTATGCGTGGGTCTTAGATAAGTTGAGGATGCTTATTGGAAATGATGTACACCCAACAACAATTGTGACCGATCGTGAGCTAGGGTTGATGACACCTATTAGAGAGATATTTCCCGAGACTGCCCATTTGCTCTGTACATGGCACATTAACAAAGTCGTTGAAGATAAAGTGTACAGACTTTGTGGAAAAGATAAGCTTGTCGCGCAAAGGTTCAAGAACGGGAGGTGGAAAATTATCATGGAAGCTTCCACAGAAGCTGCGTACGATAGAGCAGTGCGTACGATGAAGGTTAGTTGGAGGAATTACCCTCACGTGATATCCTATGTAGAGGAGACCTGGCTGAGATACAAAGAGATGTTTGTGGCTGCGTGGACGAATAAGGTGCTACACCTTGGCAACACTACGACTTGCAGGGTGGAGAGTGCACATGCCGCGCTAAAACAGTGGTTGAACTCCTCAACTGGAGCTTTGAACAATGTTTGGAACAAGGTCAACAAGTCAATCGAGTCACAAATAACTGAGATCAAGTACACACTTTAAGAGTGCAGAAGACGAAGAAGTGTGATGTACTCGGGTTTCCCATTCAACTATCTGACCGGGTATGTTTCCCATTACTGCTTACAAATATTATTGGCTGAGCTGAATAGGATGAGAGAATTGAGTCACCAAGTATTTGATCGTTGCGGTTGTGTATTGAGATCCACTCATCAGATCCCGTGTGCGTGTGAGTTGAAAACGGCCACGGATACGGGCACGCCAATTAGCTTGAATAGTGTCCACAAATTTTGGCGAACACTCGTTATTAGTGATGCAGTGGAGATAGCTACGCTTGACATGACTGAGCATCCATCTGAGGACCATCGGTACTTTCACTCTCTCGTCCACGAGGTTAACTCAAGCGACCCGGCAGTTGTGCGCAACATATCTGTCCTTATGAATGAGCAGCTTTATCCTGAGGAAGCGAGTTACGTCGAGCCGGAAGCGAACACGACAGTCAGAGGTCGACCGAGAGGGAGTTCCTCTACCAGATGTGATCCTAGTTCATGGGAGTACTCCCAGAGGGGTCGTGGTCGCCCTAGGTCATCCAGTTCGAGCCGCGGGCGTGGTCGTAGCTCATCCTCATCGAGTAACGTCGTGAGGAGTACTGGTATGAAAACCCATAATTTATTAACATGTACATAATATTGTTAATTACTTTTTGATAAGTACTATTAATGACTTTCTATTATATTGTCTTGCAGCTGGACACGGAATAGATATCACTGAATTCTATCATGTTAACAAAATTCCGGAAATCATCATACCTTTCATTGAAGGATATCTCAATGTGCTTGGGGATGGTAATTGCGGTTTCCATGTCATTGCGGACTACGTTTTCGGAGACCAAGAGCAATGGCGATTGACGAGAGTTTGCATTGCACACGAACTCTTAGCTAACCGAGCATTGTACGAAACCCTATACGTTGAAGGGGTCGACGCTGGTTACCGCCGTATTATGTGGGACGGAGGTGCGTGTAACGATGATCACTGGATGATAGTAGTTGAGGATTTGTTCCCGATTGCCAACCTCTTCAATGCAGCGATTATGTTATTCGGATACGGCAGCGGAAGGGGGTTATATTCTTGTTACACAGTGCTACCGTTGCAAGCACCTTCGACTGTTACACGTCCAAGTAGGGAAATTGTCATGTGTCATTTAGGTGATTCGTACATGCATTATATCCGTCTGGATTTAGCCTCAGATTTCCCTGTTCCTCCGATATGCGCAGCATGGTTTACTTCCCGTTCTGATAGTGTCACTGGTTGGGAGCAAATGTATGTTAGGCGAAGAGCACATTGGGATCGTTTAGCGAGGTCGACGTAATTAAATGTTTTGCGTGATTGTTATACTTATATCATTGTCACATTTTTTTGTGATTGTTATATTTTGCATGTGGAGAGTGGTCGTGATTATTGGAGGTAAATAAAACAACAAATTACAATAAAACAAAAAATGTAAATAAGAAACAACAAATTACAATAACACAAATAAATAACAATAACAATGAAACTCTTATATAAATATATAACAAATTCATCTAGGGTCAATACATCATTTGGCAGCCCGTCAATCTCTCATATACTCGTCCATAATCGATCGAGAATCTTCCGCTTGCTCCGGAGGAATCAAACTAATGAAAGACTCAGCTGCGACGGCTAGACGATTCACCCACTGCAAAAAAGTAACAATGAGTGTGAGTTCAGAGATATGTAATACGTAAAAATATATATATTTTAGTTAATCACTTACATAATCGCTGTTGGATCGTGGAGGAATCACAGGTGCTGCAGCGTCACGTATCAGCCGAGGGTGGGAGTGAAGGTAGTACCATGCGAGGTAGTCATCCGTACATGCTGTGGGATCTGACGTGGATGCCTGAAACCCATGGAGACCAAGAATGTAAAATCCCGGGAACATACGCCAGGCATCAGATGATATCCGTTCGGGGTAGACAACCTTGTACGAACGACTGCTCCATGACCTGATCGCTTTGTCTGGCCTAAAGATCGGGGAAGGGATACTCTGTACGTACCCGATTTGTCGTAAACAACGACCAGGCATGTACGGTTCGATAATATCCCGATACCGTAGCCACCCCATGAATACAGTCTTCGGTACAGATACTGCCGGGTTAGAACCTTACGGCAGCCACACCACCTACGTAGAAATGTTGAAAGTTACGGTGAAGTAAAAAAAACATAGCAAACGACGAAATAAATCATGAACACCGATAACTAAATGACGTACCTCTAACGCTCGCAGATGATCCAAGCGTCTACGTAAGGAGTGCAGTCGAACCACGTCCTTGCCCTCAGCCTGGGCACTCCATACGTACGCACGGGGAGCCTCGTCGTCCCCGACAACCATCCGCTCCCGATGAGGTCGGAAGCAGGGAAAGTACTCGTATATCCATGCCTGGAGGAGAGTTAGGCATCCGCAGATGCCCTGAGAATCCCCGCAACTAGCTATACCGAGCTGACGATATAGGAAGGCGAGGGCAGCAGATCCCCAAGAGAAGTCATGCACCGTTTCGAAACCGTTGTCCATCACCTCCATCACGCAGGAGGGTCTAATACGGTTACCACTCTTGTCGACAAACAAGGTGGATCCAATAAGTAACCACATCCAAGCTGTCGCCTGGATGTCCTCCACTTGCTCACGGCAAAGCTCAAAAACCGACTCCGTGAGGACCGCACCGCCCTGCCAGTGGCTACACATCAGTTCATCTCGGGTGACCCCGAGAACCTCCATGGCCGCCATCTGCAGCTGCCCATCCCGTCCCTCATTGGAAACGAGCTGTCCGTCTACAGGAATCCGAAGAATATGCCATACATCGTGCAACATGATCGTCATCTCTCCGAACGGCATGTGGAACGAGTTCGTATCCGGCTGCCACCTTTCCACGAATGCAGATATCAGGGGGAAGTCAATATGTCTGAACATAATGTCTGCCAGGTGTGATAACCCAGTCCCCTCGATCTGGGCCCTCATCTCGGCCGACATCTCCGCTCGCCACTGACTCAGCCGCTGACAGACAGTCCATCGGTTCTGACACTTCAAGAGACCCCTCGTCTCTCCATTCCACATACGAGACGCTACGTGGCCCAGGAAGCTCGGTATGACGCTATCATCCGTCGGCCCACCGGGCACAGGCTCTGTAACAAGCCACGTAGTGTCGTCCTCCGCTCTAGATCGTTTGCTAGTACTGGACGACCCAGTACTAACAAACCTACCGCCTCTGCCCTTCACCACGCGCCAATCTGAGGATGATTCGACGCCAATCTGATCATCGTCTATGGACTGATCCTCGGAGTAGAACTCGCTAGTTGCGTAATCGTCTTGCTCAGCAGTCATCTCCCTCATCCGAACTGCCTCTCTCTGTCTCCGTACAGAGGCATCAATCCCGCGCGTCCTCGTGTGACGCGGTCTTGAACCAGCTAGTTCACTAAATAACCTCGGCACCGATTTACCGGCTCCTCCCATCTATCATTTCACATTTTTAATTAATTAAACAATAATCAATAATAATAATAATAATGACGATAAATAATAATAATAATAATAACAATAAATAATAATAATAATAATAACAATAAATAATAATAATAATAATAATAATAATAATAATAATAAAATAATAATAATAATAATAAATAATAATAATTTTTTTTTTTGTCGGTCGATCTCGACTCACCTTTGGGTGAGTCGTCGGCCGATCTCGACTCACCAAGGGTGAGTCGTCTGCGACCGGCGAGTCACCCTTGGGCGAGTCGAGATCGGCAGACAACTCACCCTTGGGTGAGTCGCCGGTCGCAGACGACTCACCCAAGGGTGAGTCGAGATCGGCAGACGATCGTCACAAAAAAAAAAAAAAAAACACAACTTCAATTCATAAGTTCGCGATTCAATTCAAGGCAAAAAAAATTCAATTCATGGCAAAAAAAATTCAATTCGAACAAAAAAAAAAACAAATTTCGAAAAGTTACCCCCCCGCGATGCCGTCGATCGCCGCCTCCCTCGCCGTCGAAGCCTCCGCCGCTGCCGCTAGCCCCTGACATTCCGTTGTTGGTGGTGGTGGTGGTGGTGGTGGTGCCTTGAGTGGTTGCCGGTGTGATGGTGTGGTGGTGAGGATGAGTGAGAGTGAGTGAGGAAGGATGAGTGAGAGTGAGTGAGGAAGGATGAGTGAGAGTGAGTGAGTGAGAGTGAGTGAGGGTAATATTGGAATTTGGGGGGCGGTAGGTGGTAAAAAGGGGTGGTATTTAGCAATTCAATTTTTAATTGAGGGTAATATTGTAAGTGCTTAGTAAATTGTTTACCAAATAAAGAAATTGGACTGTTTGTATGAAACATCTATTTTAAGTAAATGGTAGTGTTTGTCGGGAACGGAGGGAGTATATTATATGTGGATGTATACTACTATATTATAGAGATATTGTGTCTATATACTTATCATATATTGTACTATGGCTCTTGCTATCCAAGCAAAACCATATTCCTCCTTGTACTTATATATATCCATCATGTGAATAATACAGACACATTTCGCTCGTCTTTACTCTTTAAATGTTTATTTCACAACAATTTCGATCTTTTTGGGGACTTTTAGATTTATTTGGTGCTTAATTCTTGATTTTGGTTTAATTTATAAATGTAGTTTAAAGCTTGCTTGGGTGTAATTTTAGTTGTGATTTGTTATGTCTTTTCTCTAATTAGAAGGAAATTAAAATATATATGACTGTGATATATGCTAACTTTTCTATTAATATCCCGATAACAATGCAATTGATTACACTTGGACATTTGTATTTGATTTAGAAATCTTTTAGAGATACGATATCCTAATTAGTGGGACAAAGAGATGGGAATATGTGCCTCCCATTGAGCACATATAGGATCAGGTTTATTAGCTTAGATCAATTCAAGAGTTACTAGTAAAACATTACTTTAGTATTATTGTCAATATTTTGAGTTAATGCTTAAAAATGAGGTCCTAGTTCATTAGGTCGAGATTTGAATCCCCTTTTTTGTTGTTTCTTTTTTTATTTTATTGCCTCTGTGCTTCCGCCCATAGACCCACAAAGAAAAATAAAACTATTTTAGCATAATTATTTTTTTTTTGTAGCTAATAAATCATCTAAGTGAATCTTGCTTGAGCCCCCACAAGAAAATCGCCGGTTTGCTACCGAAAGTAGCGATCGACATAAAAACGGTCGCAATTCTTTAGAATTAGCGATAAATTTGAATTCGGTCGCTAAATCGGTAGCTGATTCGGTGACTCCTTTTTTACGGAATAGAGAAGCGTGTTTTTCTGTTTTTTTTTTCAACGTTTTTTTTCCTCCAACCTCACACAGCCCCCAACTCTCCCCTCCTCTCAAGCTCTCCTGATCTCCTCTTCCTTTGATCAATTACATTGTGTTCTCCACCTCTCCAAATTTTCCAGAACTTCATCACATCTCCACAAACCAAAACCCCACAACCCACCTTACACTTGTTCTTCTCTCACCATCTCCACCTCTCTCTCTCTCTCTCTCTCTCTCTCTCTCTCTCCACCACCCATCTCGTCTCAACCTCCATCTCCACTACCCATCTCGTCAACCTCCATCTCCACCACCAGTTCATCTCTCTCCTTCCTCATTATCCTCTCTCTAATCCGCATTATCCTCTCTCTAATCCGCATATCGACTCTCATGGTTTAGATCGAGATTTGTTTTGCCCAGATCGAGATCAAGACGCCTATAGATCGAATCGATCTTGCTTTTGGGAAGTGAGGGTTTCTAGCTCGCTCGATGAAGAAAACGCTCAAGATTTGTGAGGATTTTGTTTTTACTAGTTGCGATTTTCTCTTGACTAATTTTCCAGTTTCCTCAAATTTGTTGTAATTTGTGTTAATGAGAGCTAGCTAGTAATTTTGGTTGAAGTAATTTGGTTATATCCGCGTTTGATTTTGTCATTTTTTTGTTCTGGTTATTTTCTTGCTATATACTTGTTATATTTGTTTTAATTTTTTATTTGACTTCTACTGGGTTCTTTCTTTTTTTCTTTTTTTTTTTCTTTTTTCACTTGTATAATTATGGGTAGGGGTGAAACTTATTCGTATTAAATCCAAAATCTAATCCAAATTAGGCAATTTGGATTGGACTTTTTGGACTTTGGATTGGATTCGTACTCAAAAAAAAGTTTTTTTTGGATTTCCGGATTGGATTCGGACTCACACTTTCGGAGTCCAATAATCCAATCTAATCCAAATTAGATATATATTAATAAATAAAAAGACATATGATCCAAAAATGATACTAGCCTATAAATAGTATAAACTACAAATTAAAATCTAAGGGATTGAAGGCAACAATAAAATACATACATAAATTAAGAGAGAAAGATCCTTTCAGACAACTCACTCAAGTCACGCCTTAGCAGCCACTCGTCCACTTACTATTATCTCTTTACACATATGTATTCTCCATGTACACTAATCGGAGATTACCGAACACCTTTGAAACTACATAATTTGCATATTTTTCTTAAGAATGTTGTAGAATTTTAGTTGACTCCGACATTTGAATTATTATCTTATCGATAAACTTTTTTTAAATAATGGACATTGTTGTAAAAAAGGTAAAGAGTTAGAAAAAAAAATTGGATTATTCGGATC
Source organism: Tetragonia tetragonoides (assembly GCA_038025085.1). NCBI lineage: Eukaryota > Viridiplantae > Streptophyta > Magnoliopsida > Caryophyllales > Aizoaceae > Tetragonia > Tetragonia tetragonoides. The sequence goes on along the minus strand of CM076142.1, from coordinate 15,322,646 downwards.
GGATTGGATTACGAAAAATAATTCGCATTGGATTCGGACTCAAAAATCGAAGTCCAAAATTAGCTTGGATTGGATTTGGACTCAAAATTGCGAATCCAAATTTTTTTGGATTGGATTTAGACTAGGTCATAATCCAATTCAAAGTCTAAACTTTCACCCCTAATTATGGGTATGAATAGAACATCATTTGTGTTTTATTGTTTTCTTTTGAATTGTAAATGGGTTTTTTGGAAGCATCACGAATTGCTGTATAACTTGAACAAGTATTCTACTTTTTAAACTAGCCTCCTAACAATACGGACCTTGTTTGGAAATTATTATTATTTTTTTTTTACAGAAAATACATTTTGCCACCGACGCTTTCAGTAGCTATCAATTAGCGACCGACTTTACGACCGAAAATAATTTAGCAACCAGTTTTTAGCGACCGACTGAAATCGGTCGCTAAGCCTCTTTTGCGATCGATTTGAGCCCATTAGCGAAGGATTGTGTCGGTAGGTAATCACCTGTTTTTGTGTAGGTACATCACGTGTATATTACCCTTGAAAATAGGGAGATGATTTTAGGATATATAGAGATCAAAAGATTAAAAGAAGAAAATGAAAGAAAATGTTTCTATTGGGTGAAATCTGAATCTATAAGATAACACCAGGTAAGCAATGTTATCGTAATATCTGAAAGTTTTTTAGTATGTTGAGCGCATGTTGTAGTTGTTCTTTACTGCAGGCGCACATTTACGCATAGTTGGCTAAACAACCTAAGTTGGACCTTTTCCGGTAGTGACTCACTGGGGACGAAGGAAGGCCTAGGCGAAGGTACTCAATCAACTGGTAAATGGTAATGCGTCGACGAGTGGAACGACAGCACACACAATACGAAGCAATAACCTTCGGATGAAAGCCCGTTTATATATAATGAAAGAGGGTATCCCACACACTCTTTATGCTTCGTGCGTTTCAAAAAAAATAAAAATTATGCTTCATGTAAAATACACTTAAGTGATAATTACATTTAGAATTTAAGGGAGATGTACAAGTAAAGGAACAAGTACAATTCAAATAAATCTCTTCATTTCTTGACAATCACATGCTTTTTGTGAAACCCCGAATTTTCCTATGAATTACATTACGCAAGTTTTGAGGACGATACTTTTTATAAGAAGGGTAGATAGTAATACCCTATGTTTTTAGAACAAGAATAGCAATGATCCCATTTGGGTTTATAGGAGGAGAGAGTGTGTCATGAACCCAAAAAAATGGGTTATCAATGATCCCAAATGGGATCATAGGGAAAAAAAGAGGAGAGAGAAAACGATCCCAGCTCGTTTTGGAGGTCCAAAACGATTTGGGATCATCCGTGGTCCCGTGCGCATGTGTTGACGCGTGGTAAGTGGGTCGCGCGCCTTTATTATTATTTTTGCCTTCAATTGCTTCAAAACGACGTCGTTTTGAATGAAGGTTCAGCAAAAAAAATAAAACTGGCTGGCTGACAGTGCGCGTCAGCCCAGCCAATGCTGGGGCGCCACTTGTCAGCCAGCTGTTGGCTCAATTAAAAGAGCCGTTGCAAAATTATAACTAAAAACAAAATCAAAAAAATATAAAAAAAATTACCAACGGCTATATTTTTTCACCCTCTATAAAATGAGACCAAACTTGATATGTTTCTGCACAATTTTCAGATTACCCTTTCTCTCTCCTAAATTCATTTTTTGCTTTAAAATTCATAAATTCCTCTCCAAAATTTTTTTTTGCTTTACAATTCATAAATTCCTATCCTAAATTCTTTTTTTTGTTCTACAATCCATAATATATTTTTTTTTTACTTTATTATTCATGTATCCATTTCCAATTTTTTCTCATAGTTCTACTTCATCCGAAGAAAATGAACGACAAACCCTCATTGATGAGATACATAATGAAATTGATGATATGATTGTTAATGTTGTTTGCAATCATGTCTCCCAACTTTTATCGCCTCCCCCTCAAAGGCAAAGGCGTAGGCGTACATTGATTGAGAGAAACCGTGAAACTGGTCACGATTTGCTCATGAGAGACTACTTTGTTCGTCAGCCAACGTATCCCGCCAATGTCTTTCGACGCAGATTTCGAATGCATCGCCATGTATTTGTCCGCATACTCAACACTCTAAAAGCGGATGATAGCGATAATTTCTTTCGATAGAGGCGTGACTGCACTGGTAGGCTCGGGGCTTCAACAGAGCAAAAGTGCACAGCGGCTGTTCGTATGTTAGCATACGGCACTGCAGCCGACTTACACGACGAATATTTAAGAATAAGTAAATATTTGTGTCGAGAATCCCTTACAAAATTTTGCGAAGGTGTCATTAGGAACTTTAAGGACGAGTATATGAGAAGGCCAACAACTGAAGACATGGCGAGGCTGCTCCGCAAAGGGGAACAACGTGGATTTCCCGGCATGATGGGTAGTGTAGACTGCATGCACTGGCAGTGGAAAAATTGTCCGGCTGCTTGGAAAGGACAATATGCGGGTCGGAGTAGACCTGGCAAACGGGTCAATCGGATCGGTTTCGGGTCGGGTGAATTTCGGTTCGGGTCTAATTGGGTCGCCCGATTCTCGGGTCGGTTCATACGGGCCGGGTCAATATAGTATCGGTTTTTGTTTGAAAATTCGGTTACTTTTGGGTCGGGTTAAAATCGGTTTGTGTCATTTCGGATCTGGTTCGGATATAGGTCCGGAACTGTCGGATCAATTTCGGGTCACGCTATATTTTGATCCTCCATTCTCAAATTTCCTTTCAAATCACCAAATAGGGTTAATACTAAGTAAGGTTTAGTGTTTAATCGTTGAATTCTTCTGTAAAAAAGAATCATTTCCATTAATTAATAGTGTTTTAGCAATTTCATGTTCGGTTTATTTTGGTTTCGGGTCATGTTTGGTTTGGGTTGGTTTGAATCGGATTGCATTTAGTTCGGATCAAATCGGTTTCGGTTCTGAACGGTTCGGTTTCGATTCGGTTCGGGTCAGATTCGGATACGGATCATCGTCGGGTCAATAGCATTTCGATTTCGGTTCGGATCATTTCGAATAATCGGTTCTAAATTGGATTGCCACTATTCGGGTAAATTCAGTTACGGCTTCGGGTCAATCGGGTCGGGTAATCGGTTTCGGGTCAGGATTGTCAGGTCTAGGTCGGAGTGGCAAAGCAACCGTAATTTTGGAAGTTGTTGCCTCGTACGACCTCTGGATTTGGCATGCGTTTTTTGGGATTGCAGGTTCGTGTAATGACCTTAATGTGCTTTATCAATCCCCGTTATTTGATGATATTTACAATGGTGTAGCACCGCCTGTTGAATTTACTGTTAGAGGTAACAATTACAACATGGGATATTATCTCACTGATGGCATCTACCCACCTTGGGCTGCTTTCGTACAAACAATTCCAAATCCTCAAACTCGTAAGCTAAAATTGTTTGCTGAAATACAAGAAGGAGTAAGAAAGGATGTGGAGCGTGCTTTTGGGGTGCTACAAGCTCGATTTGCAATCTTCGAAGGCCAGCACTCACATGGGATCAAAACAATCTATGGATAATTATGACGGCTTGCATAATAATGCATAATATGATTGTTGAGGATGAAAGACCACCTGATCATGTTTTAACAGTTGAGCATGACACTAATTTTGAAGAACTTCCCACTTAGCCTGGCGAAAATGATTATGATGACGATGAGGATGATGATCCACCCCCGCGTCGTTTGGATATTACTAAATATTTGGCTAACAGAAGGGACGTCCGTGATAGAGAAAAGCATAATGCATTAAAAAAATATTTGGTTGAACATATATGGGAGATGCACAAAAACCGCAACTGAAAGAATCTACAAATTATCATCCACTATTTCAATTAAATAACGCTTTTGTTTTAATGAAAGGTTGTAGTGTTTTCATTTTTTTTTTTTTATATTTTATGTAATTTAAGTATCATGCAATCAATATATTTTAATTACCAATGTTTTAATTATAGTGCAATTTTTTTTATTTCATGTCATTACTTGTATTGAAAATCAGACTTTTAATGATTAATGAGGTATACAATACATGCTAAAAGTTAACAAAAATAGAATTTAACATTAATTACAATTAGCATTAATTAAAATAATAATAACGTAAATTAGAATTATTTAAAACGACAATTATATTTCACTAAAACAATAATCCAAATTCATTTTCATATATATTAATCTTACATTTCAACAATATAAATAAAAGAAAAGTAAATTGGAGGAGAGAGAAAATGTGGTGGGGCATAGTAAAAGAGGAGAGAGAGTGTGATGAGCTAAGAATTTGAGTTCATGAACAAAAAGGGAGTTTTGGTTGAGTTCATGAGATGGGATCATGGTAGGGATGGCAATGGGGCGGGGCGGTAGTGGATATAGGTAGATCCATCCCCACACCCACCTGGATATTTCAATTCCGCCACCCGCCCCATCCCCACCACGGGTCGGAGATCCCAAATCCACCCCCGCCCCACTTACCCGCTGGGTATCCACCTCCGCTCCATTTATCGGGAGGATATCCATATCCGCTATATACCCGCCCGAAAAGAAACGTAGCCCACATCTGAATCTACATAAAATTCACCCAAGATAATTTGCACGGAAAAATTTTAGCTTTTTGATAAGCAATAGCAGTAGAAAATTTTATATATTTGGTAAAAGAATTTATATATTTATATTTTACATTTTTTATGATTATGTGAGTATGAGGAGGGGCGGGTAAGCAGGTATAAGGTGGGGCGGGGCTCCAACGGGTATCCACTGGGTGAAGAAGGCAAACCACCTCCGCCCCATCCCCACGGCGGTTTTGCTTTATCAAAATCATCCCCGCCCCATCCCCACCTAGCATTCCCCCATCCCCGCCCTAACTGGGGCGGATGAGGGGCGGTATCCACCTGTATCCGCCCACTGCCATCCCTAGATCATGGTGTGGTGGAGGAGGGAGAAAGGAGGAGAGAGAGTAATGAACCCAAATAGTTGGGTTCATTGCTATTCATGCTCTTAATAGCATTTGATAAATGTGGATAAATAAATAAATAAATACTCTCATGTTTATTAGTTTACGTTTTCGCTAGACATCTATATTTCTAATAGTGTCTCACATTAGTTATTAGCATATATTGTGATATGTATTTATTTTGGTAAATATACTGTGTATATGAGTTATATTAGGAATAGGACTTTTGTGCTTAAGGCTCAAGCTATGTGTGTATATATATATTGTACGCAGATTATTGAATGAAATATACAGAACATATTCTACCTTCTAAACGTAACATGGTATCAGAGCCCTAGGGCAATATTAATTTTTTCATAAGTTCATCTTCCTCCTCACTACCCACCGGCAAATTTATAGCCTGCTGCTATGTCCGGCGAGGAGAAGAAAAAGGACCCGACCACTGGTCCATATACTCTTATGTCTGGAGATAATCCAGGATCCTTATTAACTCATGTTCAACTCAAAGGGGAGAACTATGATGAGTGGTCTATGGCCATGAGGACAGCACTTCGGGCCAAACGAAAATTTGGATTTGTAGATGGTACCGTTAAACGACCCTCTGATTCATCTACTGAAAGCGACGACTGGTGGATGATCAATTCAATGGTGGTGTCTTGGATATTTAATACCATCGAACCAGTTCTTAGATCTCAGATTACTTATGTTGAAGTGGCAAAGGATTTGTGGGATGACCTACAACAACGTTTTTCGGTCGCCAATGGGCCACGAATTCAGCAATTGAAGGAAGACATTACCTTGTGTAAACAAGGAGGACAACCTGTGGTAAGATACTTTGGAAAATTGAAGAAATTATGGGATGAATTAAGTAATTATGAACGCATACCTATTTGTACATGCTCAGGTTGTAAGTGTAATATTACGGCTGAGCTTGTCAAGCGACAAGATAGTGATCGTGTTTCCACCAGTTCGTCATGGGCTTGGATGACGATGGTTTTCGAACTATCAAGTCTCATGTCCTTGCTATGGATCCTCTTTCCAATATTGCACTTGCTTATTCTATGATTATTAGAGAAGAGCGGCTTCGGAATGTCACCAAACAACAAGATGATCGTGGTGATGCCGTTAGTTTTGCTGCTCGTGTTACCCGCTTTGGGTCAAGTGAGATGCGTTCTGACAACTCTAAATTGGAGTGCCCTGCTTGCCACTTCAAAGGACATGATTACCAGGGATGTTTTGCTGTTCATGGGTATCCAGAATGGTGGGGAGATAGGCCTCGTCCTACTCTTGCCGAGCTTCTTGCACGAGACCGCGGAGGTACTGATTTTCTTGGTCCTGCAAGGCATGAATCCAACAACTCTACTGGCAGAGGTGGGCGCAGCAGCAAGGGCAGGGGGAGAGGAGGCTCGGTCCGCGCCAATGCAACTCAAGGTGGACGTGGTCAGGCCCATAGCAACTCAAGTGACAAACCAGCCATTCCTTTGCCCTCCGAGGAAGTATGGACAGCCCTGCTAAATGCTTTGCACATACAAAACAAACAGACACCTTCTACTGAACAACAAAGTGGTAAGACCTGTGATAATTTTTGGTTGCTAGATACGGGCGCATCTCATCATATGACAGGACGTCTCGATTATTTGTCGAACTTACATGACATTCCTCCATGCCCAGTTGGACTTCCTAATGGCTCTCAAACAATAGCAATTAAAGAAGGGACTGCGATTTTGAATGATCGTTTGACAATAAATACTGTGCTTTATGTCCCTGATTTGAGTTGCAACTTGATTTCTGTCTCCCAATTAATTGATGAATTTGAATGTATTGTTGTTATTACTAATAAACTATGTGTGATACAGGACTCCACTTTGATGAACCTGATTGGGGCGTGTGAACGACGGAACGGGGTCTATGTCTTCAAACCGAGCTCATCTATTCGATCTTGCAGAGCCAGCAAAGTGGAGACTAGCAATTTATGGCATATTATGTTGGGACATCCTTCAAAAAATGTTATTAAGTTTTTACCAGGTGTTAGAACTGATAGTAGTAGTCAAGAAAATAATTTTGCTCCTTGTGATGTATGTTTTCGTGCAAAACAAACTCGTAGTGTATTCCCTAGTAGTATCAATAAAGCAGATGATATTTTTTCATTAATTCACTGTGATATATGGGGCGCATATCGGGTTACATCTTCTTGTGGGGGTTCCTATTTTTCGACTATTGTGGATGACTACTCATGTGCTGTTTGGATTTATATTTTGGCCGAGAAAAGTGAGGTAGCCAAAACATTTAAAAAATTTTGTGTTATGGTTCGTACTCAATTTAATAGGAATGTGAAGGTGGTTCGATCTGATAATGGAACGGAGTTTAAGTGTTTGAAAAATTATTTTGATAAGAATGGAATTATTTTTCAAACTTCCTGTAATGATACTCCGCAACAGAATGGGAGAGTGGAACGCAAGCATCGACATATTCTGAATGTCGCTCATGCCTTGCGTTTTCAGGCTCAAATCCCGATTACTTTTTGGGGGGAATGTGTCTTGACTGCTGGATATTTGATTAATCGCACCCCTACCGCTATGCGTAATGGTAAAACTCCATATGAAGTCCTTTTAGGAAAACAACCTGATTACAAAGTAATACGAGTTTTTGGGAGTTTATGTTATGCATTTCAAAAGCGAAGAGACAGAGATAAATTTGGTGCACGTAGCAGAAAGTGTATGTTTGTTGGGTATCCTTTTGGAAAAAAAGGTTGGAGGCTTTATGACTTGGAAAGTGGAGAGTTCTTTGTTTCACGTGATGTTGTATTTTGTGAAAATAAGTTTCCTTATTCAAATGAAATATTAGCAGTGGAAACAGTACCTTCTAGTATTGTTCAGGATGATATGTTTGTTCCCGATATTTTTTGGGAACCTACTACCACGGCAACGCCGCTTGCCTCCGATATACAGCAACCCCGTACAGATGACAGGGGGAGTGGTAGTGACATTCCTACTAGTGTTGTGACTCCCACGTCAAGTGATATTGTTGTGGTGAACGATGAATCCGATGTAGTTGATGGTTCTAATATGCAAGTTGAACACACGACTCCACTACCACTCACTCCGACTGCGAATAATAATGATAGTAACTGTGATGGTGGGCGTGGTACGCCTTCTCAGAGTGGCCTTCTTGGACGTGGTCATCGTAACAAGAAACCTTCGGTTCGTCTCAAAGGATTTGTTTCTCACACGACTCGTTGCATAGACCCCCCCTCGACCTCAAGTTCACACAATCCAGTCGGTTCATCAGGTAATTGTATCTATCCCATAGCTAATTATGTAAACTGCAATAAATTTAGTATTCATCACTACAAATTTCTAGCGGCTATTACTGCAGGTGTTGAACCAACAAATTATTCTGAAGCAATTCGTCATACTCATTGGAAGGATGCCATGAAAAAGGAGATTGATGCTCTTGAGCGGAATGGTACATGAACTTTGGAAACCTTGCCACCCGGTAAAAAGGTCTTGGGTTGCAAGTGGGTTTATCGTACTAAGTATAACTCAGATGGAACTATTGAGCGTCACAAAGCACGTTTGGTGATATTTGGCAATAATCAACGTGAGGGTATTGATTACAATGAGACTTTTGCTCCAGTTGCCAAGATGACTACTGTTCGTACATTTTTAGCAGTTGCTGTTGCTCGTCAATGGGAAGTTCATCAAATGGATGTCCATAATGCATTTCTTCATGGTGATTTACAGGAAGAGGTTTATATGAAACTTCCTCCTGGTTTTTCGTCTTCCTCTTCTGGAAAGGTATGTCGTCTGCACAAGTCTCTATATGGCTTACGACAAGCTCCTCGTTGTTGGCTTTCGAAGCTCTCTTCAGCCTTGAAAGCATGTGGGTTTGCTCAATCTTACTCTGACTACTCCTTGTTTACTTATCGAAAGAATGGTGTGAGCTTGAATGTTCTTGTTTATGTCGATGACCTGATCTGGAAGTAGTCATACCGCTATTTCTAATTTTAAGAAGCATCTCAGTTCTTGTTTTCACATGAAGGATCTGGGTATTCTAAAATATTTTTTGGGCATTGAAGTTGCTCGTAATTCCGAAGGTATGTTTTTGTGTCAACGAAAATATGCTCTAGATATTATTTCTGAAGCTGGCTTATTGGGCTCTAAACCCGCGACCTTTCCATTGGAACAAAATCATCAGTTAGCGCTTGCTCATGGTCCAGTATTTGACGATCCAGAAAAATATCGTCGTTTGGTTGGTCGGTTGATTTATTTGGTGATTACTTGTCCTGAATTATCATATTGTGTGCATATTCTTGCACAATTTATGCAATGCCCGCGAGTTCAGCATTGGGAGGCGGCTTTACCTGTGGTTCGTTACTTGAAAGGAAATCCAGGTCAGGGGATATTTCTCAACTCTACTTGTGACTTGCAGTTAACTGCTTATTGTGACTCTGATTGGGCGAGTTGTCCTATTACTCGTCGTTCTCTCACTGGATATTTTATCCAGCTTGGTACATCTCCTATTTCTTGGAAGACTAAGAAGCAACATACCGTTTCTCGTTCCTCTGCTGAAGCGGAATATCGCTCTATGGCCACTACTTGTTGTGAACTTAAGTGGTTAAAGCAAATTTTGCGTGATTTAGGGGTCAGTCATACTCGCCCTATGCAGCTTTATTGTGATAGTCAAGCTGCTATTCATATTGGTGCTAATCCTGTTTTTCATGAGAGGACTAAAGATATTGAAGTGGATTGTCATTTCATTCGAGATGAGATCCAAGCTGGACATATTGCTACTTCCTATGTTCGAACCACTGAATAACTAGCAGATATTTTTACTAAGGCCCTTGGCAGACAACAGTTTGAGTATCTTCTTCGCAAGTTGGGCATTTGCGATCTGCATGCTCCAACTTGAGGGGGAGTATTAGCATATATTGTGATATGTATTTATTTTGGTAAATATACTCTGTGTATATGAGTTATATTAGGAATAGGACTCTTGTGCTTAAGGCTCAAGCTATGTGTGCATATATATATTGTACGCAGATTATTGAATGAAATATACAGAACATATTCTACCTTCTAAACGTAACATTAGTAATAGTGAATAATTCTAATTCATTTAGTACTATTATTTAATGTCTTTATGCTAATCAGTTGATAATTATGTGTGAACGAAAGGTGATTAGGAAATAAAAATAACCTGATGTTAGAATCATGTTAAGCCTACCTTTCTATGTAGATGGACCCATTAGAAAATCCAATGTAAGATAAAACTAGTAGCATGTGGTTTTTATCCGATTGAGGTTTTCCACGTTAAATTTGGTGTTGATTATTTTGTGTTATTTTTATTATTTTATTGTTAATTTCGCAATTGGTATTAGAGTGTTTGGGTACTAGTCGGAGCGATTTGTTGTGTGGGTCAAAAATCCCAACAGTACTAGCTAACCTATAGCAAAATTATACAAAGGTATACTAATTAACGTGTCAGGAATTCCATTGAGGTATATCACATCAAAGCCTCGATTAGTGAACAAGAAGTTTTTGGTGGTCGACAAAAATTGTTACATTCGAACCAGGCTTTCCTTCTATTCAGTTATATGGAGAATCGGAGTATTGCGACTTCTCTCCACTCTCTAATGCACCAGGCCATACAAAACTTTCGGAAACTGCCCGGTGGTTTTTCCAGGGTATTTGCAAAAAGACTATTGTAACCCTCATTTAAGTGGGAGAAACTTAGGCCAAATAAAATTTTGACTGTTTTTTTTTTTGTTTTCTAGTTTTTGGCACATGAAAAAGGGAAATATAAATTTTGTTTTTGTTTAAGTAACAAATGTAAAATTTATTTTAATCAGGTTAGATATGTAAATTTTGTGCAGCCTAATTTGGTGTATATTTTTGCAAACTTTAAGTTGCTAATTGCCATTGCTTGATTAAAAGTGGCAAATCCAAAAGTTGTATTTGAATGTTTGGTAATATTTTGAAATATATATTTTTCAATGTTTATATTATCTTCTCACTATAAATAATTGTAATGGGTGACCCCATCTAATTTATTTGTCTAGTTTTAAATTTTGGTGCAAAAAAGTAATAAGTTGCCATTTTAATTTGGTGACTCCTTTAATTTCATTCCCACCCAATCTCTCTCTCTTCTTGTGTGTCAAATAAAGAATTTATCTCTCAGATCCGTTGATGGCGGGAAGGTATACTTGGTTTTGATTTTTGCATTAAATTAATTGGAATCTGATCGGAGTATTTTTTTTTTTTTTTTGGAAGAAAAGAGAATTCATTCATTCATAAAAAGTCATCCGACATCTACAACGAATAATAACTTTAAACAAATATAGATCTAACATAACCAAGTATAAATTTAATATAACAAGATGAATATGACTCCCACCATCATTGCTTGAAATCGGTGTCTTGATCAACTCTGTCGATAAGTGACGACCAATCCAAACATCACTGCTAGAAATCGGCGTCTTGATCGGCTTCGTCGATAATTGACAATGCCCTGATATACCAAAAAAATATGCTATACAGTAAACGGGAGGCCACCGCCTTATCCCTACGATCGGAGGTAAGCATGAAACGTGCTGCAGTTAGTTGGAAGAACAAATCCCCTCAGCATAACATATTCAATTCATCAAACTGAACCCTAAAACACAATTACTACGACCCTCCGACGAACGCGGAAAACTCTACAACCTCTCACCAAAGGAGAATTTATTACTACTTATAAAGAAAAACATACTAAAAAACTAAATCGAAAGCAGCATGAATCTGGTCGGAGTATTAATTAGTATTAGTGGTAATAATTTTAGATTGTTATATTAAAACTTGGGTGACTTGTTTGATGTATGTTTCTGTTTTGCTGACCGTTTCCATAATAATATATCATGCATTTCATACCATTTTCATTCAATAATGGTAATATCTTTTATCAGATATTACCATTGGTGTTGATGTGGTTAGAAGAGTTAAGAGTAGAGAAGGGGGAATGGGGGAGAGAGAGAAACTGGGTGAGAATGAAACTAATAAAGTGGGTCACTTTTTCCAAATTAAAACAGGAACTTACTTTTTTTTCCACCAATCTTTGAAAAATTAATCAAATCAGGATAAATACAACAAATGAGGAAAATTAGAAGAAAAAAATCCAAAAGATTTTCCCGTCGGCATGTCTAAAGGGTTTAAATGGCCGAGTTAGTTTTTTCTTTTTTTTTTGGTTCACTATCAAGGTTATCCCCACCAATCGACTAAAGTGACTATTTTTCCGCGCTGGCTTGTAGGTATCTCAAAGGGTGGGACAACTTGTCAGAAAATTTAAAGTTGCTCCATGCCCAACGCGAGATTCGAACCCTCGACCTTGGTTAAAAATGGATGAGTCTCTACCACTCAACCATACTTCCTTGGTTAATGACCGAGTTAGCTTTTCAAAATGTTTTGATTGTCGCCAGACTTTATTTGTAAAATGCCAAGTTGACTTGGGGGAGGCGTTTCTAAAATGTCAATCTGGTAATTCGGGGATATATTTAATTTGTATATATATTTATTATTTATTGAGCTTAGCAACAGAATAAGTTTCATTCTGTAGCTACTATGAGATATATGCAAAACCAGATCTAAACAACGGATCGATTTGAATTTTGTTGCTGAGCTTAGCAACGAACAATGCCCAATCCGTTGCCGACCATAGCAACGGATGTAAGCTCAATACGTTGCGAAGCTCATCAACGTATTTAAGCCCAATTCGTTGCTAAGCGCAACAACGTATTTGATTACTATCCATTAGTAAGTTTTGGAGAACGGAAATTCACATCCCATGCTGAGTTAGCGTCGGACGTAGCGTGTTCTGACACTGGGAGCCTAGCGTCGCATTTTACGGTGACGTAAAATATCCACTTGCCGAATCTGTTGCTAAGGCCTCACGACGTCGGAAATAGCCTCCTTAGCGTCGGAATAGATCCGATAATGCGAATATTCTCTTTTTTTGTTTCTGATATTTTAACTAACTACCAAAAATTAAAAATATAAATGAGCGTGATACGTGCTAACCTTTGTTTTAAAGTAGTATATATAAGCTTATTCACCAAAAGCTTACGAGATACTAGTACATGCTAATCATATATATATATATATATATATATATATATATATATATATATATATATATATATATATATATATATATAAAGTTGAGTTCATTTCGTGTGGGCACGCCACGTAGGACACCATCTAGGAGGCTTATGTTGGTATGGTGATGCCACGTAGACGCCATATGTGCAAGCATGCCACATAGTTTACAAGTGTCACCTCGCCATAAATGCAGCATCATTGCTTTGTTTTAATATAATTTATTACTATATTATTTCCAATAACAAACTAAAATAACTTTTATTAGGTAACTTTAAAAATTATAAATCTCACACCTATAAATTGGATTTAAAAAACGCTTCAAAATGAGATATATATATGTCATATGAGATTTTATAGAGGTTAAATGTATAAGACACGCAATATGTCTTTTGTTTGTAACATTTTTTGATGCATAGTTCATTATCCAGACTACTTGAATATGAATTCCATCATGTAAAGTTGAGTCAATTTCATGTAGGCATGCCACGCGGGACACCACCTAGGAGGCTCATGTTGATGTGGTGATGCCACGTAAACGCCACATGTGCAAGCATGCCATATAGCTTACAAGTGTCACCCCGCCATGAATGCAGCATCATTACTTAGCTTTAATATAATTTATTACTATATATATTATTTCTAATAACAAACTAAAATAACTTTTATTAGGTAACTTTAAAAATTATAAATCTTACATCGATAGATTGGATTTTGAAAAGCGCTAAAAAATGAGATATATATGTCATATGAGATTTTATGGAAGCTAAATATATAGACACGTAATGTATGTCTTTTGTTCGTAATATTTTTTGATACACAGTTCATTGTCCACACTACTTGAGTATGAATGTATGATTTCCATCATGATAGTTTTATTTTTTAGGCCATCCTCAATCACATAAATACGGGGCTTATTGCTATCAAAGGTCCTCTAATTTACCATCATTATTAAAGGAACCCACAACTAATTCAAGTTTTTACAAATATAAAAGTTGAGTCAATTTTGTGTAGGCATGCCACGTGGGACGCCACCTTGGAGATCCAATTTCGTGTAATGATTACACCTAAGCGCCAGCGTGCCAAGTTTGTATGGTGATGACTTGTATGCCGCCACCTAAGCCTCCATCCAAGTGTGTCATGCATTAATTAATAATCATTATTTGACTTCATAAATACAACTTATTATATTTATTGTCATATTGTCAAGATTATAAAATAAAAGCACTTTTGTTATGCAACTTGAAAAATTATAATTATTTCTCCATTGGATCGAAAATAACTAAAAATGAGATACATATGTACTATGTCCTATAAAATTGGGTTATTATCGTGGGAGGATGACATGTGAGATGTCACATGGGAGGGATATATTCGTGTGAAGATGACACATAGGCGCCAAAACGGTATATGTATAAAGTGAATCGAATTCGTGTGGGCACGACAAGTAGGACGCCACGTATGAGGTGTAAATTCGTGTGATTATGACCCCTAAGCACCACGTAAGCAAAGCTTGCCACATAGCCTAACAACTCACCATCCAAGTGTCACTCATTAATTCTTTATCATTAGTTGGCTTTATTACATATTTACTAGCATTTTTTTTATATATTACAAAATAAAAAAACTTTAGTTACGTAAGTCAAAAAATTATAAATCTTGCTTCAATGGATTGAATTTGGAAAAAAAAACTTAAAAATGAGATATATGTCTTATAAAAGTTGAGTCATTTCCTGGTGATGATTACATGTAGGATGACACATAAGAGGAAATGTTCGTGTGAATATTACATGTAGATGTCACATGTGTACAACTTGGTAAATAACAATAAATGACACTTCTAACAATACCTTAACTGTTTGATGTTATATGTATTTAACTTGACCTTTAATCTTTTATAGCATAAATGAAATTTATATAAGTGGTACATTCCTACATGACCTACTTAACTAATCTGAATTAGATTAAACTAAATTGAACTAATAATAAAATGAGAGAATAAAGTCTTAGTATACTCAAAGAAAGGTCTATTAATCTTTATCTTTTTTTTTCTTTTTAGAATTTTGATGTAGGTTAAAATTATGTTTATAAATCAATCTTTTTTTACATTCATTTTAATTTTGATGTACATCGATTTAAAGGGACATTTCATACAAAAATATTAAAATAATCAAATGTATAATTAGTTGTGCAGTATAAAACAAGCATGAGGTATTAATTAGAAAGTTATTTTTCATTTCGAGAAATATTCACGAGTCTGCGCACGGATATAAAACTAGTGTTTGTTTATTGTCCAAAAACCATATCTGAAGTAGAATTCTTTTAGTGATACGGTATCCTAATCAGAGGACGCATAGATATCCTAATCTTTTATTTATTTATTTTATTTTATTAATTGTTATTTTCTCCGTTTTACGAATATTTTTGCATTTACTTTTTCACAGTATCCAATGCACTACTTTGATTATAAATAATTGTAATTATATGTATATATAAATTATAAAATTACTACTTTTCAAAAGTATTCTTTAAAATGAATTTAACAATAGCATTTTTACATAATAAATCTTTGTATATTTTCACTTTTTCATGTTCAAAGTTTGTAAACTTTGACTTTGAAAAATGAAGTGTAAATATCTTAATGAAACGGAGGGAGTATTTTACCTTCTTAATGTTTAAGCCTAGAAGGCATCCTTGAAGATAAATTGCAAGACCATTATCTGTGGATGGCAAGAAGAAATAGAAATCGTCTATGATTTTTTTTTAGATGTTATTTACTAGTATTTTCAAGCTTTTATTCCTAATTCGTCGTTTTTGTTGATATATATCACTATAAGAAAAATACTTTTTTGAGGCACCTAAAAATTGCATCTATAGACATTATGTGACCTCTAAAAGTCATTAAGGCACCTACTTGGATGCCCCTAAAAAAAATATCGCTAAACATATGGTTGCATCTAAAGATGCCTTTAGAGGCAATCAAACTTAGTTGATGCTAAAGACTATTTTTGGAGGCACTTTACCTTAATGCCTCTAATTGTCTATTTAGAGGCAATTATACTCGTTTTGCCCCAAAATATATTTTGAGGCAGTTCCACATAACGCATCTGAATATCTCTTTAGATGCGTTACGAGCACCTAACTCGAAAGACATTTAACAACAACAAAAATATAACTGCCTCTTAATCCTTGTCTCTAAAAAGCCGTTACGATGACTTTATGTTGTTGTTTTATTGAACTACATTTGGGGAAAACTCTCTCAATGCAGGCTTTTCGAGCAATATGCATAAATGAAAATTTATTAGAAATTAAAATAAGAAGAAAAAAAATTAAATAGTAATACTAATTTTCAGTGCAAAATAATGTAGTAGAACGTAACTCAAAGAGAATTAGGACGTTCCATTCAATTGAAAACGTCATCCGATGATAATCGAAGTAAAGATAACTTTAACTCAAAGCAACATCCCTTGAAAAAAAAAATTAGCAAAGCAACACTTACAGTTATAAGTATAATAACTAGGTACTATCTAAGAGACCTACAACCAAAGCAACCACTAACAGCATGGCAAATGAGAAGTACAAGGTGTCCAAAATGGTTCATTCATTTCCTAGCTCTTATTCCTCGTCATTAAACTCATATGCTTCATCACGCTCCTCGTTCATCATATCTGCATATATCATCCCTTTATGATTGGGCATGCTTTGTCTTTCTTGAACTGCAAGCCTATATAAGTAGTAGTCTAAACACCAAACTATGATTTTCTTTTGACACCATAAGCTTCCTTTCCTTCCTGTTCTTCTGATTACACAACCTTCCAATCAAACAAACATTATAACAATGTGCATTAAGAAACTACATTCAAGTATACTACACATATGAATTTCATATGCAGCTTGAGCAAAACTTTGTGTTCCAGCAGTATGACCAATTGACCAGATCTTGATAAGAGCAACTACTAACATTTTTTATACTCTTAGCATGTACAAAATTATAAGTTAGGCTTAAACTGTATAGCACAATAGTTAAACTAAGAAAACAGCAAAACATACTCAAACTAAAGAGCACCGCATCCATAAACACAAGTGCCCTAGACATAACTACAACAAAAAACCTACGTCAAGCCTAAAGCACATAAATAGGAAGACAGTAGTATATGACAGCAGCAGCCAGCTGGATCATACAGCAATAGAAAACAATAGCAGCAGAGAGCACTGTCCCTAACAGTAACAGCGACAACCATCCACTGCACCCTGTTTAGAAGCTCTCTCCATATGCTAGTAGCATTCTTACAAAGCCATCTAACCTACCAAAACCCACTCTCAATCCCTTAACAAACTCAACATGTTTATTCAGGTTTTGAGCTCTGAATACAAAAGCCAAATAGAGTATGTTCTAAATTGTCTTACCACTTGTACGCTCTTGCTACTCCAATAACCAACTCAGCAATCAACACCTTCCTCCACCTTCCAAGTCCCAAAGTACAAAAATCAAATATTAATGTTGAGCTCTAACAACCAGTTTGAAAAATCTAAATGCGCACAAACTTAATCCAAACGAATCACTTTGATTTACCACTTAGCAACCTGATTTATCTTGTGTATTTAAGTCTTGAAACTCACAAAATTTATAATTTACCAGTATAAAACTATTCACCATATGCATAATGCAAAACCAGCGTTGAATTTCAAAAACTTTGTTCCACCTGAATTGGAACAATATCAACAGTCCACAGTTTTTAGTGAACAAAATGAAGCAATCAAGCATATCACTAGTACTTTATTTTATTTGTTTTTGCCTTTTGGGAGTGAGTCATGAAATTCTGAAAGGCCAATCTTGGATGTGCTACTGATAAATAGTGTCACTAGTATTTTCTTGCTTGCAGTATCAACATGGACCAAACTCAGCTTCTTGATATATTCTGAATATTATGATTTTATCTTTTGTTGAAATCTGAACCACCATGACATATTGCCATGATATAGAAACATGGCCAAGGTCATTTTCATTTGAAAATAACTTGAATGAAGAAATAAAAAAAATTAAAAAAAAAAGGAAGAAGAAAAGCAATAAGAATATATTAGGAAAAGCCATCATCAACATTTGCAGAAAAGTATGTGTTTGTTACAGGTAGAATTGAAACTGCATGATAATGACCCAATTTGTGGACTCCAGACAGGTATTTACATAGGCTGAGAATGACAAGATCATATACAAATAAAACCCCTTAAATAGTCATTGTTAAAGAGGAGAAGTTTTGTCAGACCTTGGAGATTAGAAACCATTGCAAATTTCCAACGACGAAAATCGCCATGACTAGAAAGAAGATCAACAACCTGCATTGCACATAACTCTAGAGGTCAAAAATACCAAAGTTCGCCATCACGTTAATGTTGCTGTCATTGCAAGCAGAAGAACAAACAACACATACCAATATTCGCGTTCGGGTTTTCATTGCTCTCAAGCAAGCAGATTCAATAAGGAATAGACGATAGTGCAAAATAGGGTTGCTTTAGAAAATTTGGGTGTGGCTATCTAGCAAAAAGTTGATAATATTATCATAGCATATAAACTATGCCCCTTTCAGCTGTAAAAAGAGTACTGAAACTAATAGTGTGCACTGAACCAAAATGTCAATTCCAGATTTGGTGCACAGGACCACTACTGAATAGCAGCAATCTTGAATGGACCTGCAAGGATTGTTATCCATTTTTCTTCCCCAATATTTGACCTACAGAATTTGTTTCACAATATTTGACCTATAGATGCACCTAGATGTGACAGTAACGCGAATTGAATTGAATCTAAATAATAGAATGCTAGGAATGAACTTGAGTTTCATATCTAGCCATGCAATGCGTATAGAAAAGAGAACATACCAGAGGTTGAGCCCCCTGTTCAACTTTCTCCTAGCAATGTTAGCACTTGCGTTGTCTGAGTGTGAGTTAGCAATAAGTAGAAACACACAGCAAGATTCAAGTAAATAAAACAATAGAATCAGAATTTAAAAATATATGCTTTAGAATTAGAAACCATTGAAAATTAAGCTAAATTAGCAAAATTAACAGACGAACGAAGAAATAGAAAGGAAACAGACATACCTTGATCAACTTTGCGGTTATTGATTCAACAAAATTTCCAGATTGCAATGCCCCAAACAACCAATATCAATGACGAAACCATGGACATTCAGATTTGAGGTCCACAATTATAGTGAAAACAATCATAATCTTGATAAAACAAAAGGAAAAAAGACATTTAGACGAATACAACACAAAAAAAAAAAAACGAATCTATCTACACAAAATCGAAGAAATTCATCAAAATTTAAGATAAATACCTTTGAATCGACGAAGAGGAGGTATCAGTACTTGATCTCGATCTTCTTTACTGCCCAAAATCGATATATATAGACAGAGATAGAGCTTCTGATTTCGAACTCGAATCACGCTATAACACGAATATTAAGAACAATAAATCTAACAATTGGGTTTTTAGGAGTAGAAAAGTGATGAAATTGAAAAAGCTCTTAAACCTAGAAATGGCGATCAAAACATAATTGATTATCTGGGAACCACGCACAATCCTTTGAAAGGAGAAATAGAGAGAGGGAACTGGCTGTACCTTTGTGACACTGACTGACCATTGAATCTGAGGTCTACTTGAGGAGAAAGGGGAGAGTGGGGGAAGGGGAGATACATCGTGCAGTTTGGGCAACTCATAAGTCAAAATATTTGTCAAATTTCTTAAGTTTAAGTTTTTCGTTTCCCTCGTCAAATTACATTTCTCCAACTTTATTGATAAATCGCCCTTCGCAATATTAATTTTTTTGGGTTTTTTTTATTTAATAATAATATCTTGACAAAAAAAGGCTAATCACCGGAAGCCGCACCGACCTATACAGACCCACCCCTAGGACATTGTATGAGAATTAGTAGCGAGAACACTCAACAATCCCACACATTGAGGCAAGCCAGAGGGGGAAGGGGATGTTCCGAGCAAGTCTCAAACCCCTGACCTTTGGACAAACATTGACAAAGCCCTTAACCCCTAATGATGTTACCATTGAGCCACGACCTCGGAGAAAGTTTAATAATAATATCTTTTTGGGTGTTTTATTTTATTTTTTTGTGGGGAGAAAAAGCTAAAGTTAAATTGTTAACTAAAAAAAAAAACCTCGTATTAACCATTTCTTTTGTTGAAAAATAAACCATTATTATAATCATAATCATAATATATGTATGTTATTATTATTGGTGTAGTTACGTTGAATTTTTTTTACTATTATTTTATTTTAATATTTTGAAGCAAGTATTGTGCCAGATCATTTTAATATAGTATTGGGGTCAGATTTCGTATATATAAGGGTCTATTTTCATATGTAACAAATGAATCATATTTCTATATATAAGAAGTGTCCCAATGGCTATAGTGGATATATGTGTGATCCAATTGATTCGACTTATTCAATTAGATCAATATATTTATCCAGTTAGTTAGGCTACTAACGGAATCAGTAGAGAGCAACTTATTCAATAAGATTATGCTACTTAACCAATTAGTAGAGAGCAACTTATTCAATAAAATTATGCTACTTAACCAATCAGATCACTAGAATTAGGAGACTTAGGTCAAATAAAAGGATTCAATATTTTTAGAGGTATTTCAAAATTTAGATGCTAATCTTCAACGCTTTAAAGATTTTCGCGCATCACAATTTGAGCTTATAAGAAAATGGATGCCTCTAAGATATATAATTTAAGGCAAACACATACAGAGGCAACAATTAGAAGCATTAAACATGAAATGCCTCAAAAGATATAGATTCAGCGGCATATAATTAGAGGCAACATTTAGAGGCAATCTTTTGAGGCGTCAACCTTTTAGCAGCAACTCTTTTGGGGCATCGAAAAATACATTGCTTCAAATTATATCCTTTAGAGGCAATTGATTTTTGATTGCCCCAAATAATTAGATGTTCACATATATAGAGGCAATAATCAAATGTATGCCTCTAAAGGTACAATTTAGAGTCACCATTAAATTTGATGCCTCAAAATGTTGCCTCTATATGTTGTTTTTCTTGTGTATATATATATATATATAAATTTCGTATCTGAAAATGAGACAAAATATATGAACAAATAAATTAATTTTATTGATATTGAAAATGAGTTATACTCTCTAATTTGATCCCCTGATTCAATCTTCACTTGACTTTTATTTGATTTACTGAACATGGGCCGGATTTGAGGCTGATCACGATTAATTAATTATTTGATTTAATTTGTTGAACGCGGGCCAAAGGCTTGATCTCGTTCAATGTTTGAATGCTTGAGCTTGAGTGCTTTGATGTCTCCTTGGATCTTCAATCTCCTTACAAGGAATGGTCTTCGGGGTTTTCCTCTGCAACTTGAATGGAGAATGACTGACCCCTCAAAAGAGAGTATAAAGCTCTATTTATAGAGAGAGTTCTCTTCTTAGACTTCTTAATGGACTTGATAGTCATGGGCTTTCTTTAATAGACTTGGTAGTCACAACCCAACTTTAATAATTAATACTACAAGACACATTTTAAAAGCACTTTTATCATTAACATTTAATAGAGAAAATAACTAATTAAAAATAGGTATTTAATTTACTTAAAATAATTAATTGAATTTTTCAAAAATATTTATTTATGGGTCTTTATTTAACTTGGACCCATTTAATGTTAATTTCCGACGTGGTGTATGAACATTTTTTTATGCCTACAATATGTTCTTCCGTCCTAAAAAGCCTTAAGAAGGCTTTTATGCGGTTAATTGTTCTCTGTCGTTCGATCTTGGTTGATAGATGTGGTGGGTGGTCATCGTACTCATCGATCAGTGTTTTTTTTTTCTTTTTATCTGATTGGCTAGAACCCATTATATAATAGATCTTTTATCTATGGTTACCCCTTTAGTTAGGTGAAGGATCATCTGTTGTACAGTGTTGTCCTTCAAACCTTCACCTTTGAATTGGAAGGGGTGAGTTTTGGGTCCTTAGATGAAGGGAGTGGGTTTTTTTTTTTAATTTAAACAAATTGACGACAGAGATAGAGAGAAGAAAGGACAGTAGAGAAATAAAATAGTAGAGGATCCAAACAACCTTAGTTAAAAAGGTGTTTATCAATTAGAAGGTGAAGAATAGTTAGTTAATACCCCTTGTGGTTGTTAGTCTGGTTATAATCTGTTTTATTGGTTTGATTTTTCGTTGTTGATTGCTCTTCTTTTGAAACTTGTTGGCCATCATCGATGAGATCGATGTTTGTTGACCATCAAATTTTCCTATATGTTAAAAGGGAGTGAACTCACTTGATCAATTAATTCCTGATTCCGCCACTGATAATGTTGGTACTTTGCTCCATAGAAGAAACTTATTAACAAATAATACTCGCACCAAGAAACTTATCTATTACTCTCAAAAAAACCACACAACATATGAACGTACATAATAAAGACACACACACAACTTTGATTTATTTGATAGTAACAAAACACATATATGCATATATCATGCATGGTACATATTCAAAACAAACACGAAATAACAACAACACAGAGTAATTAAGCAGTAGTAAATGGTTCATAATAGTATATATTGGAGTATCATTTTAATCACCATAGATGAGATGATCAGCATTATCATATTATTATTCATCAACACAATTACCAACCACGTCGCCGCCTTCGCACTTTAAGCCCTTGCAACAATGGTGAAAACTACCACAAGTGTCGCCTTTCGGTACGCAAGTGCATGTACCCTTTGTACTCCAACTGCCGGAAGACGTGCATTCTCCATAACAACATTCCTCCCTTGACTTCCTGATACGGCACTCTTCTCCGTTCTCTTTGCAGGTGAGGCCGCCGAGACATTAGTTTCATCGATTATTAATATCATCAACAACAACGGCCGCCCCTATTGCAGTTCCAGCTCCGGCCCATGGCCGCCTGCCTACTGGTTCCCCCAGTACGGCCCGCCGGGAGGGTGGCCCTGGCCGCACCTGCCGCCAACCCTTCCCCCGCCTCCAAGCTCCGCCATGTGCCCAGCTCCTCCCCAGTATGGCGCCGACATCCTCGGCCCCGTTCCTGGCCAGCAGTCAGCTCACCTTGCCCAGGTGGCCCCCGCGGGCACTCACCAAGCCGCGGCCCTGCCCGTCGGCAATGTCCCTCCTCCTTGGACGTGGTTCGCGGCTCCTCCTGCAGGATCCTCTGGCCCCGCTGAATACACCAGTACCCTTTTTCAGGCATTCAACACTATGAGCCTTCAGGACCCGGGTAATACAGGTTGGTACATGGACACCGTAGCTACTGCCCATTTGACTTCCCAGCCAGGTATTCTTCGTTTTATTTTTGGTTCAAGCATTAATAATTCTGTGACTGCTGGTGATGGTAATAATATTCCTGTGACATGTATGGGCTACACTTCCTTACCCTCCTCCTCCTGTCCCCTTCACCTACAAAATGTCTTAGTTGCTCCTCACATAATTAAAAACCTTATCTCTGCGTGCCGGTTTGTCCGCGAAAACCACTGCGTTGCTGCCTTTGACCCTTATGGTTTCTCTATTTATGATTTTCAGACGCGGACCCCTCTTCTCAGGTGTGATAGCTCAGGGGAACTCTACCCGGTCACATCCACCACCACAAAGTCATCCACTCCCTCCGCCTTCATCACTTGTACCCGCTCCACTTGGCATCAACGCTTGGGGCATCCGGGAGAGTTTATTATCATGTCTTTAGTTAGTAGTGATTTTATTGAGTGTAATAATGACAAAGCGTCTTCCCTATGTCACACTTGTCAATTAGGAAAGCATGTTAGATTACCTTTCTATCGGTCAGACACTGTCGTCTCCTCCCATTTTGACATTGTTCATTCGGATCTTTGGACTTTCCCTCTTCCTAGCATTAGCGGCATTCGCTACTATGTTATTTTCTTAGATCACTACTCTCAAATTTTGTGAGTTTATCCTTTACGTCGTAAAGGCGATGTTTTTTCCAAATTTCTTCACTTTTGTTTTTATATTCGTACCCAATTTAATTGTGAGATAAAATTCTTTCAATCTGCTCACGGGGGGTAATTCGATAATACTCCACTACTAAACATATTTGACTCTGATGGCATGGCCATTCATTTCTCTTGTCCCCGTACCTCCCAACAAAACGGGAAATCCGAACGCATGATTTGTACCATTAACAACATTGTGCGCACTCTACTCTTTCACGCACAAATACCTTCCACCTATTGGGTTTAAGTCCTCCATATGGCCGCTCATCTTCTTAACCTCATCCCCTCCACCGCCATCTCAAATGAAACCCCCTTCTCCCGTCTCTTCAAAAAGAAACCCTCCTACACCCACCTCCGTATTTTTGGGTGTCTCTGCTATCCCGATCTCTCCTCCTCTACTCCTCACAAATTAGCCCCTCGATCCACTCCCTGTGTCTTACTTGGATACCCATCCAACCACCGCGGGTATCGATGCCTTGATCTTGCCTCACGCAAAATTATCATCTCCCGTCATGTCATCTTTGTCGAGTCTACTTTCCCTTTCTCCTCCCTCACCACGTCTCCCTCACCCTCCTACGAGTTCCTCGCTACGGACGACTCTCCATCCCCGCTCTGTTGCGAGCTTCTTCTCACCCCGAGTGCTGCCCCTCCCACGGCACCACCCACCCTCGTGGCTACCCCGGCTCCGTCTCCGGGGGTGTCGCCTACACCTTCCCCCCCCCCCCCACCGCGTCGCCTACACCTCCCCCACCTCCCCGACCGAGTCACCTCCTCCACCACCTACGGCCCCCCACCCCACAAATGGCCCCGCACCGTCCACCCCCCTCACTGCCCGTGCTCATACCGACCCTCCCTTTCCTCCCCCCCACCAAAAACCCCCACTCATACCATGACTACCCATGGGCAAGCTGGGATCTTCAAACCCCGCAAAATATTCCATCTCCACACCACCACCTGTCCCATCACTTCCCCCTCTCCCCTTCCCCGCTCTCATGTCCAAGCATTAAAAGTCCATCATTAGCAGGCTACTATGCAGTCGGAATATGATTCTTTAATTAAAAATAACACTTGGAAATTGGAAGCCCGACCCCCAGGGGTTAATGTGGTTCGTTCAATATGGCTTTTCAAGCATAAATTAAATTCTGATGGTTCTCTTGAGCGGCATAAAGCCCGCATGGTTGCTAACGGTAAATCTCAGCGTCCCGGTATTGGTTGTGACGAAACTTTTAGTCCTGTGGTCAAACCAGCGACCATCCGTACCGTCCTTAATTTGGCTCTATCTCATGCCTGGCTCATTCACCAGTTCGATGTCAAGAATGCCTTTCTCCATGGTCATCTGCAGGAAACGATTTATATGCATCAGTCCCCCGGCTTTGCTGATGCCGCCCACCCCGACTATGTTTGTCGCCTACGGAAATCTCTGTATGGCCTCAAACAAGCTCCACAGGACTGGTTTCAGCGGTTTGCAGACTATGTGACTCGTGTTGAGTTCTCCAACAGCAATTCCGACACATCTTTGTTCATCTATCGCCATGGGCCTGACACTGCTTATTTACTGCTATGTGTTGATGCTATTGTTATTACCGCCTCTTCTAACACTCTCCTGCAGCGCATCATTGCTTCTCTCAGTTTCGAGTTTGCCATGACCGACCTTGGCCCTCTCCATTATTTCCTCGGTATCACGGCCACTCGCAACTCCCGCGATCTATTCTTGTCCCAACACAAATATGCCCTTGAGATCCTTGATCATGCCGGAATGACAGATTTCAAGCCCTGCCTCATGCCTGTGGACACCAAGTCCAACCTTGGTCCGTCCACCGGCCAGCGGTCTCCGATCTGGAGCTCTACCGCCGCTTAATCAGGGCGCTGCAGTACCTTACTTTCACCCGTCCTGACATCTCCTATGCCATGCAGCAGATTTGCTTGTTCATGCATGACCCCCGGGAACCTCACCTAGGGGCTCTCGAGCGAATCATTCGCTATATTCAGGGAACTCTCAAGTATGGTCTTCTTCAGTTATACCCTTCTGCCACTACTGGCCTCATTGCTTATTCTAATGCCGATTGGGCCGGGTGCCCAGACTCTCGGCGCTCGACTTCCGGCTACTGCATCTTCATGGGTGATAATTTACTCTCTTGGTCGTCTAAACGGCAAGGGACAGTCTCCCGTTCCAGTGCCGAAGCTGAATACAGGGGTGTTGCCAATGTCGTGGGTGAGACTTGTTGGCAGGACAACTTGCTTCTTGAGTTGCGTTGCCCTGTTACTCGTGCCACCCTTGTATATTATGATAATGTTAGTGCAGTCTATCTTTCACTAACCCTGTGCTGCACCAGCGGACCAAACACATTGAGATTGACATTCACTTTGTTCGTGAAAAGGTCTCCCTCGGTCAAGTTCGTGTTCTACACGTACCGTCTAGCTCCCAGTATGCAGATATCTTTACCAAGGGACTTCCTACGACTTTGTTCAGTGACTTTCGCTTTAGTCTGAGCGTCCATTTACCTCCCGCTCCGACTGCGGAGGTGTGACAGAATATGTATATAGGAAAATATTGTAAATATTAATTCCTATTAGGCTTAGGCCCATTACTTTGTAACCTACTTTGTATTCATTTAGTATATATTGGAAATAATATACAGGAAACCCCAAGGGGAATTACAACAATTTACAACATCTGACCTAAAGTATCTCCAATGCTACAAAACTCTAAAGAAGTTTTTTTCTATGTCATTTCACAATCCCCAAAACCCATGCATATAAACTTCTTGTACTCTATGTCACAAATCTCTAATAGGTTTATTGTCTATATATGCCACATCATAACCCAAAAATCAGGTTTGTTTAGACAAACCAGTTTGTATAAAAGTTAGGTTATTACGTTTATCACTATGAAAAGGATTTTTTGAAAAGGTTTGTCTCCCGCTTACAAATCTTCATATAAACTTTGCATTGGAGATGCTAGAACCTTTTCCATTTTTCTGGGGATTGATCGTTTGATGAAGTTTTGTATTAGTCAAAATTTAATCAATTTTTTTAAACTAAAATAATTTATCATCGTTTGATGAAGTTTTGATATTTTATTTCTGTTTCAATGAAGGTAACAATACACACGCAGTACATGATACATCTCATTCCTAAACAAATTACATAGCCAAACAATAAAGTGAAGCCATATAATATTTATCCAGAAACGAATCAAGCAACATAAAATGACAATGAAATAAAATGTGTCATGGTGGTGCATCATTTCAATTAAATCATGCATCAACGCAATGACCAGTAATGTCAGCATTGCACTTTAAGCCCTTGCAACAGCCGTGAAAACTACCACAAGGGTCGCCTTTCGGTGCGCATGTGCAAGTACCCGTTTTCGGACCCCAACTCCAGCTGCTGTCAAACCAGCAGTATCCATAACAACATGAGGGCTCTATGTGGTGCATTGAACTGCTCTTGCAATCTTTTCCCTGCTCTATGCAGGCGCCGAGGCCGAGATATTGTTGATTATTAGTATCATCAACAACACCAAACATGAGTATGTTTGAAAGGGGAATGACTTGGCGAACAGCGAAAGCGGGTTGAGGTTTTGTGGCTAACATCATTACAAACACAACCAAGATTACCAGAGTTGTGACCTTTTTCATCGGCTTTGAGATCATCTCCATTTTCTTCACTTCACTCACTTATTGATATCTCTCTATTATGTGTTTCTGTAGATGATAAAAGAAAGAGCAGCTAACCCCTTTTTATATAGCAAAGCCTAGTATTAGGAAGAGAGTAGTTAGATCCATTATAATTAATTTAAACCCAAATAATTGTACGTATCATGATATATAAGGTAGACGAGTGAGGATCCTCTAAAAGTAAAACTCTCTAATATCTTCTCCAATAAACCAATATCATCATGCCACATCATTTATCCATTCCAATAAATATCCAATACTAATTCTTTTTAACTTTTCTTTTTTGGTTCTTGTGAGTTACTACACCAAATACTTCACCATTTTACTTTAGAGAATCCCATCTCTAAGGTAGACTGGTACATACACGTGCAATGATTCCCCGTTGTTGGTAACATATGGATCCACAACCTATCCATAAGACCATAATGCTGATCCTTTATTTCGTTCCTTTTTTTTTGAGGTCATACTTTGTAAACTTACTTTGATCGTAAACTTATAGAAAATCTCGCTCTATGACTTTTTTTATTCGAAAGTATATTCATTGAGTTTCGTTTGAAATATATTTTCCAAAATATCATTTTTTCTTTATTAATTTTACTTTTACATTGATATTGATATTGTTGGTCAAAGTATCATATTAGACACCGTAAAAAATCAAGTAAAGAGTACTATAAAAAGGAACGGGTGGAGTGATATTCTTTTAATCTATTCAACATTGATTTTCTCTCATCATCAATATATATATGTATAATTGAGTTCTCACCAAAATGATATTAAATAGATAATAAATAGTCATAAATGCATGGGTGGTTAAAAAGAAATCAAAAATACTTTTATTTTATTTTAATAAAAAAGTATTATATTTATTATCCTACAAAAATATATTATTTATTCACTAAAATTGTAATTTCTTTGTTAAATGTGTGAAAAAAATTATTATTGTTTCTTGCTACTCCTATTATTCAACTTTATATATTGATATAATTTAAAAAAAAATATTATATTGATTTTAATAACAGATGATGATGAACAAGAACCCGTACATCGTACGGGCACGAAATCTAGTTTATTTAAAAATGGGTGTCCTAATACAACATTAAATATTCTGCTTCGTGTAAAATCATTACTACATTAAAAATTAAGGGAGATGTAGACATACAGAGGAACAAGTACCAACTCAAATCTCTTCGTATCTTGACACTGTGCTCCTACTTTAAACTTGCGGGCTTATAATTTGATATTTTATTTGATAGTCGTTATTCATTTGGAATTTTTTGGTTATTGGGAATGAGTAATGACCCTGTACTTCATCTTTTCACCTATTTGGAATTTTATTATTTGAGACTTTTTCGTGGTGCCAAAAATTTTCTTTTATTTCATTTTGATCCTTTTGGCAACGTTTGATTTGGTGCTTTATTGCTGATTTTGGTTTAATTTTTAAATGAAGTTCAAACTTTGGTTAGTTGATCTGAATTGTAATGTCTGTAATGGCCTGAGCTTAAGTCCAGCTCAAGAACCTGTAATTGAGGAGATAAGAGACAAGGGCAGAGTGGTAATATGTTATTCCAATCAATTATTGCCAGCATATATATGTAATGCATTCCATATCTCATATGTTTACAAGCAAGCAAGCTATGCCATAATAATGCCAGCCACCACCACATCTATATTATCATCATGATCAAACCTTCTAGTTAGGAAAGCCATCCACTTATTATAGGTTCCGTTTAATTTATTTGGATAAAACTAATTTGAACTGAAATGAATTGATTTTTTTTAACTTGACAGTTTACCATATAGTAAAACATAGTGGGAAGAAGATAGTATGTATACTACATAGGATTAAAGCTAATTAATTTATTCCTAATGATCGATATATGACTTCTCAAAAGATATTCTTATCGATATAATTCTCCTCCTATGTGACAACCTATTTATACTATAATTAAGTATCCTCTTTATTACTATAAAAGTATCGATTTACTACAACAAGTTTCTATTTTTTTTTTTTTTTATCACAAAACCTAAAAGCATGATCTGAGAAGACATGTATCATTGCGTATATTCGATTAATTTCATTCATAATTTAAACCCAAATTTCCCGATATATCTGGTATACATATGATAAGCATGCAATGATTCCCATCGTTGATTCGTTGGTGACAATCGATCAGGATCTGCAGGCTATCCATTCAACATTGAGTTTCTCTCATTATTTTCTTTTAATATAAATAAAGGGGTGTCCTACTGCCTAAAAATTTATTTTATGCTTCGTGTAAAATCAGTACATTTAAAAATTGAGGGAGAGGTAGACAAAGAGCAACAAGCTAGTACAAAGATCAAATCTCTTCATATCTTGACACTTTGCTTCTACTTTGAAATTGTCGTCTTAGTTTGGTATTTTATTTGATACTCGTTAATCAAGTGGAATTTATTGGTTACTGGGAATGACCATGTATACTTCATCTTTTCTCATTTTGAATAGTAGTCCTAGTCCCTCCATTTTGGAAAAACGGTAACATATATTTTTTTTAAAATCAAAGTTTACAAACTTTGACCATTGATTTATAAAGAAATATAAGGATTTACAAAATAAAAATATTATGGTTAAATTTATTTTAAAAATAATACTTTCGAAAAATCATATTTTTTTCAATAATTTATATATTCATATAAATACAATTATCCATTTATTATAAGTGGGTTATATCTATATTATCAATACTAACTCTCGTATTTTTACAATTATTTTCTCATAAAACTTACTAGGGCGTTACAAGAAAAGTTAGTTGAAATATGATAAGTCAAGTTTTGCTCCCATAAAAAAATAAAAAAAGGTTACATACACATCATGACCTAAAAATCATGTCAGATTCACTCTCGACAAAAAACAAAAAGGTTAGATTATTCATGTAACGTCGTTAACATTATGTAGTCTCTTCTAGAGTATGAGTTTTTTGGTTTTGTGAAAATGAAGATTCAAAAGGCCATACAAATTGCTACATCAACGAATCTATACCAACTGTTGAAATCTCCGTAAAAAAAGCAAGATGTTATGTCATTGATTTATTGCACTTTGTACATGGTGATCTGATTTATGCCATGATATTGGAGCCAAGCGGAAGCGAAGTCATTATCGATTTATGCCATGGTCTGATCTCCGTAGACTTACAGCTAATTACATCCATAATTTAAACCCAAGTATATCCCAGTATATCTGGTATACCACCTAACATATTCTTCTTCATAAAATACATACTCCGATCCATAATTAAGAGAGTTGTAGACATATAAAGGTACAGGTACTTACAACTCAAATCTTATGGTATCTTGATCGATAGTATTTTATTTGGGTCTGGATCCACCAGGACCGTCCCTGAGGTATGGAAGGCCCTGTGCTAAATTAAAAAAACCTCAATCTGAGGTATTTCATAACAGTATGTAGCTTACCTATTTTGTTTAAGTTTAATTATATGTCATGGCATCTATTTTATTTTATTTATTACCGTATTTATTTAATGGTAGCTCCAAAAAGGAACAAAAGTTGGGATTACGAAAAATTAAGGTAAGTTAGAGCAATTACACCTAAAATTGAGGGGCACCAGATTCGATCATGGGTAAAATGGGGGGCCAATGCTTTTCATTCATCGCTTAAACCAGTGAACCAAAGATTAACTCATGTTAATTAGTCACAACATGTACTATATAATACTGTAACAAAATTTTCTTTTATTTTGAGGCCCTAGTTTTGCGGAGGCCCTGTGCGGTCACACTGTTGGCACTCCCATAAGGACGGCCCTGAGGATCACCCTCTGCTGTTCCCTTTGTAAATGGAGGGAGTTGGGTTTGGAGAGTTGAGGAGGAGAGAGAAAGAGAGAAAATAATGGAGAGAGGCAACTGCAGAGGATCCAAACTCTTTTATTTGATATAGTATTAATCAAGTGGAAGGAATTACTCGTAATAATGAACCAGTACTTCATCTATCTCATTATTTCGGATTTTATTTGATTTTTTTTGATAATTAGGATATTTAATTATTTGATACTTTATTTATTTCGAGGTGCCAAAAATTGGTGCTTAATTGCTGATTTTGATTTTGATGTTCAAAGTTTCGGTGTTATTTTAGTTGTAATTTTATAATTTCTGTGATAGCCTCAGCTCGAGTAGTCCAGCTGAACAACCTGTAAGGCTGTAACGGAGGAGAAATTAAAAGAGAGGAGAGCAATGTAGAGAGGAAGGAACGGTAATATATATATATACTTCAATCAATTTACTTTTTTTTTTAAAGCTAGAAGGGCGGCTTATGCGATAACCCACAAACCGGCCACATGTATTGGGCAACTCAATCATGTATAATGGGATGATAGACTCAACTAGATGAGTATACTTTTCTGCAAAGAGGCAAAGAATGATAGAGGAGAATTTATTATTCTTTCTTATATGAATAAGGATTTCAACCCTTAATCAATAGCCCGCTGGATATATAGCTAAGTTATGAGAATGAGTTACTTACCACTTGTACTCTCACCCTCGATTAAATCTTTTAGTTAGTTAGAAAAACTATCCACCTAATAACTACCTGTAAAGGAAAATTAAAATATATGAGTGCGATATGTGCTAACCCTTGTTTTAAAATTTATGAGCCTGCTACGAGATACTCATGCTAACATTTTATTATTTAATAATTCCATTGATTACACCTAGACGGTTGAACTTGAACTAGAATAAATCATTTAGGGATACGACGTCCCAATCACAAACACGCGCCTATAATTTAAATAAATGAGTGTGATACAGGCTAACATTTGTTTATTTACTAATTCCATTGATTACACCTAACATTTAGATGAACAACAAATCGTATCATGATATACACAACGTCCTGATCAGAGGGACGTACAGATAATTAAAATATATATGAGTGTTGAGTGTCATATACGCTGACCATTGTTTTAAAATAAATGATCGTACGTGATATATGCTAACATTTGATACAATTTTTTTTTTTTGAAAAGGTAAGACAATCAGATAACCTCAATTAGAGGTTAACCTAAGATACCTTCACTAATATTAGTGAAGGATTTGAGGAAACAATTACAGCCAACAACAAATGAAAAGAAGCCTGAAAATGATACAAAATAGACCAATAAACCATCTTCGTCTTCCACCTTCATCTTGTTCATCACCTCCACAAACCAAGTATTGAAGAGGATCAAGCCTCTAAAATCCACCAGTAACAAACGTTTTTTTTTTTTTTCTTTAGGTTTTTCAGATCTAGAATATGAAAAACCCCAAATTCTAAACTAAATACACAATCTTCATACAAACCGTCAACCTAGTCCGGAACCCAAGAATCGGTAACGATGACAGTGGAACGGTCGGGGTTCGAGCTTCTATGATGTATATTAATGGGAAGATGGTTTCTTGATTAAAAGAATGGATCTTGGATGATAAAGATTGATAAAGATAGGTTCTTGAATCAGGAAATTAGCTAAACCACCAAGGCTTGAAACTACTGAACTTAATTCAAGGTTTGAACCACCAAGGCTCAGTTGTACCACCAAGGCACGAAAGCACTCCCACTCACAAAGAATTTAGAGCAAACAAAGTGTTTACTAATGAATATAAGATGTAGGTACAAACACCCACACGCCAGGCCTTTATATAGGCAACAACTTCCTAATTTAGATATAAAAACTAGTCCTAATCAAATTCAAACCGCCTAACAGTTTCCTACACGGTTTAGAATACTTAGAGGACAATTAAAACTGATCTAAACCCTCCTAATGAGCTGTAAACTTTCCTAAACTAATCAGATACACACTCCTAAAACTAGTCAAATCAAGAAACGTGTTTTTTAACACTGCTTTTGACTTGAACAGAATAACGTGTATTACTGGGTTCCTAATACACATTAATGTGTTTATTAACTGAATTGAAATGCAAACATAATTAAAACACACGGATTAACAATAATAAAGTAAGATAAATACATGCAAGCTAATTCCGTGCATAATTAGCTCCTGTTCTTGCTCCATTGGTTTTAACCTGCCACTTCAACCTCAACCCATGTCAATATGTTAACAAAAGGTTGATTGATCATTTTGGGTATTCCAAGGAGATCACCTCTAAACTCTTCAACCTGTAAGATCAAAGATGCTCCCGCATCATTCTCCCTTTCTTTTGAAGAATTTGCCCTCAAATTGTCATCATCTAAGTAAGGAGATAAATCACCAACATTAAATGTAGTACTAACACCTCCATATTCATCTGGGAGCTCAATCTTGTCACTCCATACCTTTCAAGCACTTTGAAAGGACCATCAGCCCAAGGCATCAATTTGTTTTTGCGCCTTGTTGGAAACCTTTCCTTTCTAAGATGTAGCCATACGAGATCACCTTGTTTGAATTCTGGTTGCTTGCGATTCTTGTTAGCATTGTCTCTATACTTTGCATTGGCTGTCTCAATTTGCTTCCTCACTTGATCATGTAGCTTCTTAAAAGCTTCTAATCATGCCTTTGCCTCAAAATTCAGCAACTCAGTCTTTGGAATAGGAATCAAGTCCACTGGCATATAAGGATTAACTCCATATACAATCTCGAAATGAGCTTTACCTGTAGTTCTAGATGAACTGCGATTGTAGGCAAACTCGGCGTGAGCTAGCTTTAGATCCCAATCCTTTGTTGTTTTGCTCACTAGGCCACGCAGGAATGTACCTAAGGTTCGATTAGTTACCTCGGTTTGGCCATCAGTTTGAGGATGATGAGAGGTACTAAATAGCAACTTAGTTCCCAACAATCTCCACAATGTCTTTCAGAAATAGCTGAGAAACTTCACATCTCTATCGGACACAATACTCTTTGGAATCCCATGAAGACGGACAATTTCTTTAAAGTAAAATCAGCAACATGTGATGCATCGTCGGTTTTGTGGCATGGTATGAAATGAGCCATCTTAGAGAACCGATCAACAACCACCATAATAGAATCCTTACCTCGTTGAGTGCGAGGCAAACCAAGGATGAAGTCCATGCTAACTCCTTCCCACGGCTGATCGGGAATAGGTAAGGGAATATAAAGTCCCTTATGGAAGAAACTCTTGGCCTTTTGACATGTAGCACATCGATTTACTACACCTTGAACATCTTTGATCATCTTTGGCCAATAAAATTGTTGTTGAAGTATCTCAAGTGTCTTGTTCATACCAAAGTGCCCTGCTAATCCTCCAGAATGTACCTCATGTACAAGTAAGTCTCTTATAGAACACAAAGGAACACACAAACGGTTATTCTTAAACAAATAACCATCATAAGTAGAATAAGAACCATGATGTAAATTATTAAAATATAAATATAAATTAAAAAAAAAAAAAAAACAAACTCACCCCCTCTCCCTCTCTCTCCTCCCCTCCCCAACCACCACACCTCTACCGCCGCCCAGCCACCGCCCTGCCACCGCCCAGCAACCGTCCAACCACCGCCACCCAGCCACCGCCACCCAGCCCAACACCACCCACGCACCCTCCCCTCCCCCAATCTCTCTCCTCTCCTCTCCTCTCCTCCATCGCCTACACTACCACCACCGACGCCACCCTAGCCATCACTCGCCGGCGTTCGTCGTCGATGGCGATCTCAGTTGCCGGCCATCGATTTTTCGGTGACGAACAGAGAGAG
Source organism: Tetragonia tetragonoides (assembly GCA_038025085.1). Lineage (NCBI taxonomy): Eukaryota > Viridiplantae > Streptophyta > Magnoliopsida > Caryophyllales > Aizoaceae > Tetragonia > Tetragonia tetragonoides. Next base: position 15,287,150 of record CM076142.1, on the reverse strand, counting down.
CGAATTGGAGAAAGTGAGCGGTGGTAGAGAGAGAAAGCAATGACGAGACAGAGAGAGAGAGAGGCGAGAGAGAGACTGCCCGGCGAGCGCGCCGGCGGCAGGGAGATCGCCGGCTAGAGGGAGATCGTCGGTGGGAGATTCCGCCGGTGGGACAACGCCGGTGCGAGTCGCGTGAGAGGAGAGAGAAAGTGAGGAGAGAGAAATAAAGGAAAAATAAGAAAAACGCACACAAATACGAAAATACCCCTCATTTAAGCTGAGAAATGACCAGCGTGTCCCTACCTTTTTAATTAATTCCCAGCGTGTCCCATTTTTTCCCAAAATAGATCTGGACCTTTGATCTTTAACTCCAATGGCTCAGATTGGGTTTGTACGGTTTGTATTTTAAGAGGGGTTTGTATAGGATCCTTCACATATATATATATATGTTGAGCAGGAAATTTCAAGTTTTTGGTATCATTACGTGTATATGTTAGGGTGTGTTCTTTTTCACTTATTGGACCTTACTCAGTCAGTGAAAATCAGTGGCAAGACCTTACTCAATCAGTGGGAATCAGTGGCAGGACCTTACTGAATTAGGGAGAATCAGTGGTAAGACCTTATTCAATCAGTGAAAATCAGTAGCAGGACCCACATTCCTCCTCATAAGATCAGTGGAAGGACCATACCGAATCAGTGGAAATCAGTGGTAAGACATAACCGAATCAGTGGTAAGACATAACCGAATCAGTGGTAATCAGTGGCAAGACCTTACTTAATCAATGAGAATCGTTGAAATAAGTGGAAAAAACGTACCCTTAGAGCATCTCCAATGCTACAAAACTATAAGTGGGTTTTTACTTATGCTACATCATCATTGCAAAAATTCTGTTTACTTAATCTCTCTCTCTCAATGGTATAAACCTCCAAAAACCTCTAGATAAGGGACCCAATTTAGAAATAGTTTATGCTACAAACCTGGTTTGTCTAGACAAAGTGGTTTGTAAAAAATTGAGGTTTATAGGTTTGTCATTATGGGTAGAGGTTTTTTGGGAGGATTTTTCACTTCACAAACCTCTCTAAAAACCTTGCATTGGAGATGTTCTTACCCTTGAAAATAGATCGGGGTTCATTTTAGAATATATAGATAAAGAATAGAAGTAGAAAATGAAAAGAAAAATTTCTATTTGGTGAAATTTGATCTATAAGGTAACTCCATACGTAAGCAATATTATCGTAACACCTGAAATTTTTCAGTATATTGAGCGCACGTTATAGTTGGTCTCTACAGGCGCACGTTTAAGCATCATAGTAGGCTAAACAACCTAAATTTGACATTTTCTGGTAGTGGCCACTCAATGGGAACAAAGGAAAGCCTAGGTAAAGGTTACTCAATCCTCTGGTTATGCATCGACGAGTGGAGGACGACACACACAATACCAACCTTCGGATGCAAGCCCGTTTGTGATGAAAGAGCGTATCCTACACACTATACTTTTTTTTCCTCTCAATATATATATTTTTTTCCTCTCACTGTTGTTTTGTTGTGAATTATGACCTGAGTTTTAGCTTGGTCAGCTCAAGCACCTATAAGGCTGTAATGGAGGAGAAAGAGAGAAGGGGCACCTTTGAGACTTGAGTGAGCGGAATGCATGTCTTATATATGTTTACATGCCCTGATTGGGTTTTTTGACCGGACCGAACTGACCCAAACCGGTTCAGACCGAACCGAGACTTTCTGGTCCGGATTCTGGTTCTCCGTTTCTGTGTTTTCGCGGTCTTTGATCCAGTCTAGTCCAAAACCCGACGGTCTCCGATTTCGACCGAACCGGGTTGACAACATGCACTTATCTATTTTTATTTTTTTTCGTTTTACCCATTTAAATACATGTTTTTGTTGACCTAGTTTTATTTCTCGGTCCGGTCTAGGTCGGTCAGGTTCGGTTCGTGTTTGGACCGGTGCACAGCCTTAGCCACCGCCACATCTATATATTGTGTTGGGAAAATTGACGCAACACAAAGTAATAGAAGAGCATCGAACACACGATACTTTTACGTGGAAAATCGCTTTCAGCAAAGGGTAAAACCACGGTGCGGATCTCCATACACTAAACAATAATAATCCATTATGATAATCAAGGTAGTACAACAGAACCAACACTATGCCAAACGACGACAAGTAACTACTATATCTACATCTAGCTAGTACAACTAGTACCGTCTACTAATTAGCAACCTCTCGAATGTTAGGGATCTCACCAGAGACTTGCCGGCTGCCACCAAATCGGAATACCGTCTTTTCCTGTGACAGAACTATCAAAATAGCAGTAATAGATTGAACACGGACAGGGTTAATATAATAAATATTCATCTCCCTATAACATAAAAACGACACTTAGTCTTTATACCTAGTTTAAAACTTTGAAATTGATATAATATAATATACATAAATTCGGATATACAGTGATAAATGAATGATAATTTATCATCAATATCCATCCAAATAAACATCCAATCTCCAATCTATATCATTATTCATTCATTTATCATCCATATCCACGTAAGATAAATAGGGCCGGGTGAATATGTTCATCAATGGGGCGTATATTTTCTCATTATCTTTTATTTTCTAATAATAATTACATCCTCCCTACACTATGACTACACCCTTCTACTAGGTAGTTCATGTACCATTATATTGTATCTACTTGTTTGCTTTAATTCTTCAAGCAGTCGTCTGGTTCAATGTGGGAAGTAGTACTTCCAAGAAATTTATAATTAAGATTTAAAATATTCTAGAAGGTGTCAAAAACTATTTAGTTGAATATGAAAAGTAACTTCCTGCAAAAAGTTACACTTATTACCTAGGGAGATCTAGATAAGCCACTTCCCCATTTTGTAAAAAGTAAAACTTTCTGTGAAGTACAACTTCCTGCATTTTTTGTCAACCAACAACTCAATATTTTTTACTTCAGAGAAATTCCTATGCTTTTTAATGTCAATTAAACAACCACTAAGTCTTTTACCTTAATAAAGGATTATTTTTTTGGAAGACCTTAACAATGGAGTTACACCGTTAGACGAGAGATATAGAGAGCAAAAAACATCACAGGAATCGACACAATGAGGATCAAATTTCCAATTCCAAATGTTGACTCAATACCTCACATTAAGTTCTACAAGATACCTTGTTCAATAGGTTCGACATCTGAGGGCTTTCTCATGATCTCATCATCATCAGGAAAAGCAAATGAAGAACATCGTCACCAAAGCATAGTAGTGCATAACAGGAAAGCATTTTATATCAAAAATTTACACTCAAAACAACCAAAAACCTATGATACATAACTAGGGCACCATTCAACAAAATGAAACAAGATTACAAGATAATTTAGGCTCCCCAGTCTCGGTAAATCTTTTAAAATCAACTTCCGCCAGTTTGAGAATCAAGGAAAATACCAACTATGAATGAAGTGGCACAGCAGCACAGCGACACCGTGCTATGACCCCGACTAGGTCTTGAAGCCCATAGACTTAGGTTTATCGCAATAGCAGCTCAGCAGTTACATTTTTCTTAGGCCCCCTATGAAGGGCACAAGTGCCGGCTTTCAAAATAAGATGCCATATCCACTTCATCAAAATACTGTAATCGGGCTTTCTCATGAAGTCAGACTTCACAGCAGACCAGCTTCCTTAAGAGCAGCTTCGAAGTCCTCATCACTCTTATATGAAGGCACCTGTAGGATGAAGCAGAGAAACTCAAACACCTTAACAAGGATTATTCTGGAGACTGCTTGAATTTATCGAAGAAAAAACTATAAAAGGAAAGGTAATTGCAAAGGTAATGATAGCAGACAACATCAAAGCGCCCATGTCCAAATTAAAGGTCCTTCAAAACGTTTTCGACCTTCGAACAATAGAAAGATCTAAGCTTATGACTGTCTCTTCCACTATCACCAACACCCGAAAAACAAAGGAAAAAAAACAAAAGACAATTCCATTTTTCAGATAGCATGGGTATCCAAGCTCTTGCTTGACTAATCCCATGGATCCTGAAATTAACGACCAGAAAAACCTCCAGTATCCATGAGGGGACTCAAACTGAACCTGAGACCTTAGAATACATCTCAGAGAAACAAAAGAGAATTCCTCATCGGTGATAAAAAAAAAAAAAAACCTTCTTATTTTCCCAATTACAAATACAAATGAATATGTATATTAGATATTATTATGGAACAAAAAGCATCCATGAATTATTGGACCATGGGAACACAAGTTGTCAAACAGCAAGATGTTCAACTTTATGCATTAGAACTTAAGAAGGCAGGGGAGAGCCCTGCCAGGGTTGCTTGTGCCTAAAGCAAGACCAACACAGGAAAGAAGCAGCAGAAGCTTTCATGTCTCTTTTTTCACACTCAGATGTTATCTTGCAAACACTAAGCACTGCAAGTTACCAAGTCACGTCACAGCTTTCACACGGACGTGAGTCTGTATCTGGTGTTGTTTTGACTGATAAATGAAAAGAGGAAAGGTGATTCCCCTAAATACAGAAAATGGATACATATTTACCTCGGTAATTGTTGAGCCAAAATGCTGCTCTATCTTCTCCATTGTTCTGGCATCTCTATCATCACACAACAAATTGAACACAGCCCCTGCAGAATAGAACAGATATCGATCGAGATTAAACACACACTATGACAATTACTCGCACTTTGATCTGATCAATCCTTGGTCCCCATAAATATAGAAAAAATGGGAACTATCAGTGGTACATGGATGACTCTTATGCAAATATTAAACCACTGAATTGAGCTGACGAAGGCAAGTACTTCAGCCATCAAATCAACACAATTGATCCAACACGTCAACACCATTTAAAAAAAGAAAACCTGGCCAAAGCACATACACTCAATTGATCCAACACGTTCAACATCATTTAAGAAAAGTGAACCAGGCCAAAGCATATACACTAAATCTATGATTCTCGGACTCTTCATTTTAAGAGACGTACGTGTCAGATACTTCGGACACTAGGATACGATATGACACTTGGACACTTCAAATTAGCAACAAAACAAGGAAAAGATCCTTAAAATTGAGCGACTCCAATGATCAGATCCTCGGATCCTCACCCGAATCCGGTCCTCCATTTCCGAAGTCTGAGAAACATAACACTAAATCAAAGGCATGCGATCACTGACAACTCCTCCTTCCCTAACCTCACTCCTGGGGCAGGGATGTTTTCAAGGACAGTGGAAGGAAGTTATAAATCTTGATTCAAACCAACTTTTAGTGAATTTATTCATGCAACAGAAAGAAATTGTCAGGAGATTAACAACCCACTTGGAGGAGATGCCAAGCTATGAAGCACGGAAACGCCTGAGGGGTGCCGTTTCCCGTACCAGAAACGTTTCGGAAACGTGAAACGGCAAGAAACGGCTCCAAAACGTACCAGAAAATAGACGAAACGTCTCTTTTCGAGTTTGCTGTTTCCGAAACGGCGTTCAGGCATAAATACGTGTTTCTGAGAAAGAGGGAGAGAGAGCTCGACAAAGACATCATTCGACCTTCCCCAAATTTAAGCAATTCTCCCCCTCCTTTGGGGTTGGCGCACCTTGTTGCCTTCTCCGGTGACATATCCGGCATTGCCTGTCACCATTGAAGCTTCTCTGGTTGTTCACGGTGACTACTCTCTTTCTATCCATCTCTCTCTGGCGGCTGAAACAGACAACATCTAGGTTTTTCTTTTGTTTGAAACGTATTGGGCTTGGGCTGGAATTGAAATAAAAAGGGTAGGCTGTGGTGGAGGGTTAACGTAGTTTTTTTTTGGTGAGGGGTAGAGGGTTAAAGTAGCTTTTTTAAGTACAACTTTTCTTTTTTTGAGGTTCTATGAGTAACATATTAATGTTTTTATATATTTTGTATCTAATAAATGATTAATTATTATAGTAACTATGGAAAAAAATATAAACTGAAATTTAAAATGATAAAAAATGCCCGTTTCAGTGCCGTACCCGTTTCTTAGAATTTGGAGAATTGCCGTTTCCCCGCTCCCGTACCCGTTTGTGTACCCGTACCCGTCTCCGGCCAACCTTGATGCCAAGAGGGGTTGGGGGTTGGGGGGGGGGGGCAGAACATTGAAGGGAGATACTGAACATTAGCACACTTCGGAACTCTACTGTAGCTTTGTATGTTCTATCATTGTAGGTTGTATGAACTCGTTCCTTTGTGTGTGTTTACTTCTTGCACTTTCCATGCAAAATCAATGACACCAAACCCCCACCATATTCATGAACTATAAATAGGAATTTTCAGTGGGCACTCGTTTGTACATGGACACATGGTACAGAGGGGCCACACAATCAGCCTCAATACTTTTCACGGATCACGACTTGAACTCCACTCTACACATCCTGATCAACCCTATAGCAATTCCTCAGGTAAGGCCATGAATCTTTTTCTCCCTTCTCATGACCAATAATGTCTATGCACTAAAGTACAAAGTAGAAGCACTACAGTTTCAAAATACTAGACATACAACCAGCTGTTTGAGGCTATTTTTGCAACAAAATTGTCCATGAAAATATGAAAAGACTAAAAATCCATACAGATATAATATGTCAAAATGTTAACCCGAATGACGAATATGGTATCTTAAGTGAGACATCCACGACAATATGGTATTTTATTCCTTATAATTTATGTAAGGACGGCAACACCTTGGTATCAAAAGTGGGACGCCGGCTAAATCTTTGTATCAAACAGTAGGGACTTTGGTGACATCTTGGTATTAAAAATGCAAAAAAAAAAAAAAAAAAAAAATTAGTTGTACCCAAAAGAGCATTTCAAGCGAGAATCTCCAGTGAATTTTCCTTTTCCTTAATTTCTGTCTTTTTCATTTAAATTATCTCTCTTATTTTCTTCTCTTGATCAGTATAACCAACCTGCCAAATTTCATTTTGGTGGGATTTCTCCCTCTTCTTCCCTTTCTCCCATTTTGCTGTTCGAGGCTATTTTAACAACCAAATTGTCCATGTAAAATATTGAATAAAAATCCATACAGATATCAATATGTCAAAATGTTAGGTGTGATAGTATATGAATAGCATGTATTTTATGTATTTTCTAGTAGATCATGAACTTCTGAAAAGATTCCGCCAATACACTAAGGGGCCGTTAGGTTGGGGGTAATGATTAAGGGGTTAATGGAGCAAATTAAAGTGTCAAAAAGTAACGTGAAGTGGTGATGAGGGTAATGATTAAGGGGCACATTAAATTTACAATAACCCAGTAGAAGCAGGATAGAACGCTGACAAGAACATACCTCTACGCCCAAAACGCCCAGCTCGTCCTACTCTATGCAAATAAACCTCACAGTCAGGTTGAAGGGGTCCCCGTTCATTAGTAAACTTTAGTGGAAGGTCATAGTTCACCACCAAATTGACCTACAAAATGAAACCAATTAGCAGCTGTATCACAATACGGGTAGATAATGCAATCCAGACGATGGCATACAGAGCACTAGGCACCTGTGATTGATCAAAGCCCCTGGCAAGAAGATCAGTTGATATAAGCACTTTAGTCAACCCATCTTTGAATTCCTTGACTATCTTGTCTCTATCATCGTTATCGAGAGCACCCATCATAGTAGTTACTTCATAACCCAGATTAACGAGTGCCCTATGTAGATCACCTGCACTCTGTTTAGTGCGCACAAATATTATTGTTTGCCCTAGCTTCTGTCCCAATTCCAATATCTTGTCTTTAATTACTTCAACTTTTGCTAATTCATCAGGGCAGAAAACTTTGTACTGCTTCACTGAGTCCAAAGACAGATCTTCCTTCTTGACAAAAAGCTGGTTGTAATCCTGGATTGTCCTTGTGACAAAGTTCTTCACCTTTTCACTAAAGGTGGCAGAAAATAGCAGCACCTGGATCAATTAGCAGAATGGATGAAATTTAATCAATCACATAGATAGGTAGAATCATAGAAGTCAAATATAGGGAACAGCACACAGGACAGCTTAAGAGCATTTGCTATACAATACTCCCTCTGTTCCATAATACAGAGTTTTTAGAAAATTGGTTTTGTTTCATATTGTAAGTCGTTTTAGAGTTCCAACAAACCCATTCTACCCTTGTTTCACATTGCCTCATTAGTCGCTCACGTCCTTTGCTAAATCCAAAGTCTAAGGGGTAAACTAGTCAAGTTTAATTATTTTTGCTAGAATTGAGACTATATAATAACTTTCTTAATTCTTGTGAAAAAACCTTAAACGACTTATTTTTTTTTTTTAGATAAGAGAAAATTTTTATTAATCAAATAGTGAAAGAATACAAAATGGAGGATAAGGTATCCTCAAAGAACAACAATAGAGTATCTACAAATCACGCCAATGGCGTTGAATGACCGTCAATGGCACCCCCTTGAAGGCACCAGCCGCCTTCGCCCAAAGGGATGCCAAATAGACTATATGTTCCCAAACTAAATCGATACTCTTCCCCGCGTCAGAGAAGATCCTCGAGTTCCTCTCTAACCAAGTGCACCAAAGGATAGCTACACAGGCACACCGCCACAACATCCTACCCTCCTTCCCCCTCCTTAAACGACTTATATTATGGAACAGAGCGAGTAGTCAACTAAGTTCAAGCACTACAGAAACACTATGTAGCTCAGGCATAGACATAAGATCCCTTGAAATAAAGGTTAGGCCGGAGGTCAGGCTGCGAACAATTAGCCTGCCTCAAACCAGGACACGTTCCTCAAACCCATAAGCCTCCCTTCCCTTTCTTCTACCATTCCTATGAACACACAGCAATCAAATTAAAAATTCAAACAAGTAGCTCTTAATCCAAGTAAGAAGATTATAGAGGTGCTCTACATGGTTCACTGTGTTTTCCAGCATTCTACATAGCCGAATTTTTTTTCCCCGATTCTATATGGTGCAACTCTACTGTTGACATGTATAGCACCAAGACTATGCATAGGGAAAATGGCAATTTTGATAAAGTAATTTATTCAGCAGCAAACGGGAGCAAATAAAACGACTCCTACTATCCTCCCCTTTCTATTTTATCATTTTTTCGCTCTTCGAATTGCTTCACTCAAAACAGCATCACTTCACCTCAACATATTTCTCTCTTTCCCCTTTCCCCCTTTAAACCAGTTGAATGTAACTGGGTAACCGGTAAACCATATGAAACTTTTGCATGATTTAATCCCAAAATCTCACCCAGTACAAGATAATAATAATTCCAATCCCAGATTCCTATGGTATGTGATATGTGTTGATTAAAGCTTTGTTAGCTGAAGCGTGTATACTAGTTTCCCCTTAATTCAAAGTTCTAACCCCAAATTTGTTGAATGTACCCCCGCTAAACCCAAAGAATAGAGCATATAAATTAATTGGACAGCGCAAGGAGAAAAATGAGAGGAACAATTACTTCGTTACTCAAAGTCAAAAACCTAAAACAAGGTGCTACAACATCATGTGTATTAAATGAAAATATTAGACGACTGGTCACGGTGCCACGCATGCAAACAGTAGAGTGGCACCATGTAAATCGATAAAGAAATTTCCACATGTATAATGCTGTAATTTTAAAGGTAGAGGATAAAAGGAAACATCAAAAGAAAGAAACGCTAATACATGTGACCAACCTGGCATGTAGCACCACTGCTCTTGATATCCTTCATAATTCTCAGAGAATCATCCTTGAAGCCATCCTGAAAGCCAAACAACCACTTGTCACTAAACTGTAAATGCTATACAGCTCACATACATCTTCAGAATTCAGAACACATTCATTACACAAGATCTCACAGATCTGAAACAGGAATAGATAGGAAGATCCAACTCCCACCAACATGAGCACGTTCGTAACTCACCATCTCCTCTTTTCCTATAAGTACATTATCTCTACAGTAGAAGCAGGAATTAATTGACTTAGGTTTTTTGCTCTTTTTCTAGTTCCCATGGACTTTATTTATTTCTTCCTTTTAGTTTATATGCCAGTGGGTGGGAAAAAGTTGTGCAAGTAAATGAAGAAGGAAAGTGTAACACTAAAAGAAATCCACAATGGGTATTCTCTTCTTGTTGACACCTATAAATACACATTGGCAACCACTGCTTACACTATTCCACAAGTGCTTCATGTTCTTCCATTCATTTTGGTGTTCAACAAGACAAAGATACCAGAAGCTAGTTTGCTTTATTCAAAATTAACCAGCATCGCAAAAAATATATATTTCCCAATTTTTGTCGGCAATATTTCAGAGTAGAGGGTTCTTCTAACGTTTAGCCCCTCTTGGCTCCCAGATCACAACAAAAAAATAGCTTCCATTTTCCATTTTAATAGTTCTACCTAATCCATCCAAATTTCAAGCTGTATCGGAATGCAATAGAAAACACAACAGGATCAATGAGAAAGAAGAAAAAGAATGACAAATCAATCAAAGTTCTATGTTACCTCATCCATCATTTGATCAGCCTCGTCAAAAACAAGGATCTTCATAGAACGTAGAGACAATTTTTTCAATCCAATCCACTTCTTAAGGGTACCAGGAGTCCCAACTACAACTTGGGTTGTGACAGGTGACCGCTTTGTAATCGGAGTAACAGCAGGATTACCAATGCTTTCCGGAATGGCCCGTTCGGCACTTATCCCTGTGTACTTCCCCATCTTCTTCAGAACCTCCAAGTTCTGCCACCCAAAGATCCATTAATCAAAAAAAATACATTTTAACACAGAGAAGCCAATTCAAATAGAGGGTTATAATTCATTGCAAGAATTCATCCTCCAGATAAACAACCAGCAAACCTCACCACGTTCTTACAACTATGACTGTTTCAGCAATTCACATCAAATAGTACAAAACGAGAAAGTAATCCGGACTTTCTTTCTTTTCCTTTTTATTATAGCAGGCACTTCAAAGGAGAAAGCTACGACAATAGAGCTTACAGCCCACAAAATATGCAAAAGCCTGAATCATAATATCAAGGTAACCTATACTCTTTCACCAAACATATTTCATAAGCTAGAGGATGAACAAACTACAAATTAAGCAAACTTGGGCATACCTGAATGACCAATTCTCTAGTGGGACAAATACAGAGAGCCTGAGGAGCTTGCAACTTGGGATCAACACGGCTCAACATACCAAGAACAAAGCAAGTAGTCTTTCCAGAACCATTATGGGCCTGAGCAATCAAGTTCTTATACGGCGGAGTTAAAATCATAGGCAAAGTAATAGCTTGAATCTTACTAGGCCTCTCAAACCGCATCTCCACATACAAACCCTTGAGCAACTCCTCAGACAAGTTCAAATCCTCGAATTTCTTCGCAGATGTATACGGCGTATCTCCAGTTGTAACCTGCTCAAAAAAGCATCAGATACCATCAAAGCTAATGAGATATAGTAGAATATTGTACATATCGCAACTATAAATATATTTCCGTGTACAATTTGGTTGTTTATGTGATACGACGACCTAGATATATCAATGATTACCAAGTCAGATTAATACCAAAATCTATATAGAGCCTTAAAAATCCTAAATCAGTAAAACAGATCATATTAGGAGAGAGAGAACCAAAAAGTGGTAGCTTAGTTGGTGGCAAATCTATTTTTGTGTATAGAGTGGTAGCTTAGTTGATACAACTTGTACAGTCTACATATATGGCCTTGAGATATAACAATCAAGTCAGATTAATACAAAACTCATCAAAAACACTAAAAAGAATCCTGAAAACCCTAATTTGGCAAAATCCAACATAGAGAGAGTCAATATTTGGCAGCTTAGTTGCTGGAAAACACTCAACATGTTTGTGTATAATGTGGTAGCTTTAGTTAATAGTTGTACAAGTCAGATTATTACCAAAGTCAGAAACATTAGAAAGAACACTTAAAACCTTAATTCGGAAAAAATCATACTAGCAGAGAGAGATAGAAAATTAGAAGCTTAAATAGTGGCAAATAAATCTCGGTTATAATGTGGTAGCCTAAGTTAATCAAGTCAGATTAACAGCAAAATCCTATTAAAAACACTATAGAGAACCCTAAACCCCCTCATTCGGGAAAATTGAACTTATTAAGAGAGAAAAACGAAAGTAGTAGCTCTATAATGTGGTACATATAAGGCCGTGAGATATCAACGACAATCAAGTCAGACTAAGAACAAAATTTTATATGAACACTAGAAAGAACGGCAAAAAAACTCTACTTCAGCAAAATCAATCATAGAGGAGAGACAAAATCAAAATTGGTAGCTTTATAAAGTGGTACATACAAATATGATATGGCCTTGAGATATCAATGATATATAATTCAGATTAATTAACACCAATCCCATCAGCAAAGCACTACGAAGAATACTAAGAACCCTTGTTCAGCAAAATCGATCATATTAGGGGAGAGAAAAACAAAATCTTATATGAACACTAGAAAGAGCCATAAATACCCTAATTCAGCAAAATCGGTCATATTAAGCGAGAGAAAATCACAAATAAACGCTCGAATGTTGGCATCTTACAGGTCATCACAAGATATCAGTGATTATAATCAAGTCCGATAAATACCCAAAAATATATCATAAACACTAGAAAGAACACTAAACATCCTAATTCGGCAAAATCGATCATATCAAGAGAGGAAAAAAATCAAATTTTTATAGCTTATTTGGTGGGATATCTATATTTGTGTATAGTGTGGTAGCTAAGTTGATACAACTTGTACACCCTAATCAAGTCAGCTTAATACGAAAGTCTTATCAGAAACACTACAAAGAGCCCTTAAAACCCTAACTCAGCAAAACCAATTATTTCAGGAGAGAGAAAATCAAAATTCAGTAGCTTAGTTGATACAACTTGTACAGTCTATACATAATAGACTTGAGATAACAATGTATCAAGTCAAATTAATACCAAACTTGTCAAGAACACTAGAAAGAATTCTTAAAAAACCTCAATTGGAAACCAATCATATTTAGGAGAGAGATATCAATGATAATCAGGTCAGATTAATTCATATCAATAATGTATTATCTTAGTTGATACGACTTGTACAGCCCTAGAGATATCAATGATAATCAAGTCAGATTAATTCATAGAAAAAATCATATCAGAAACACTAAAATAGCCCTTAAAACCCTAGTTCAGCAACATCGATCATATTAGGAGAGAGAAAATCAAACAAGGTAGCGTAGTTGGTGGCCGGCAAACATATCAATAATCAAGTCAGATTAATATCGAAATCTTATCAGAAATTAACACTAGAAAGAACTCTAAAACCAAAATTCTGCAAAATCGATCATTTTCGTAAAGAGAAATTAGAATTCCTAGCTTAATTGGTGGCAGATATATTTATATCTATAATGTGGTAAATTAATACCAAAAAAAAACCCTAAGTCAGCCAAATCGATGAAATTAGGAGAGAGAAAATCAAAAAAATAAATTACCGCTCGAATGTTGGAGTCTTCAGGCTCATCCAAGTCTTTAGGCTGCTTAATTGAGAGATTATCAAGAGGAAGTTCATTAGAAGAAGATGAATTTGGGGTTGTTTCAGTAGGGTTAGGATCGTAAGGTTCATCAGGGTTTTCTTCAGCTTCATCACCCCAAGAGCGTTTGATTTCTGGTGGTTTGAGTTCTGGTAGTGATGGTGATGGATTTGATATTGCTGTTGATGTTGAGTTTTCTGGTGAGAGGTTTGTTGAAGTTATGGTGGTTTCTGTTGAATCCGCCATTGTTGATGTTGTGTTGAAGGTTTCGAAGTGTGTAGATTTAACTTTTGGAGAGTGTTAAAAATGGAGGGGGAAAGGGGAGAGGAGTGTGTTTATATACTGGGAGCTTCGCCGACTCTTACTAGCTTTTTATTAACGCTAGCAGTTAGCAAGAAAAAAACACAACAGCTTTTTATTTTATTTACGCTAAGCAGATGATTTTACTGATTACAATTACAAGTGTATTACGTACTCGTTTGGAAGTAAACTTGTCAAATGGGTTGATCCAACCGATTTTAAGTCCAGTAATTTTGGGTTATGGTTCGGTTAGTTATGTGTTGAGTTTGGCGGAATTCAATTTTGCATTTATAGTAGGTTTTATCACCGTGCTTTGTACTACTAAAGTTTTGCTAGGTCACCCAAGTGATACAAAAGGTCTTGCTAGATCACCTAAGTGAGTTTTGGTCCTTCTAGACCATCTAAGTAGTAAAAAAAGTCTTGGTAGACCACTCACATAAATAAGTGTACCTCACTATCTTTAAAATAAATAATAATATTATTATTAATAATATTAATGATTCATAAGCACCAAAATTAAACTAAAATCAACCAAAGTTCTCTAAAAAAAATCTTTCGCGATTCAATTTAAGTACAAAAAAGTTGCAAAAGGAAAAATAATATCCATTAGGTATGCCATAAACATATTTTCACCACGAAATAACAAGCAAACAATCACTCTACATAGGAATTATTTTTTTAAAAAAAAAAAAGAAGTCATTGAAGTTTGTCTTGAAATCGGCCCATAGACATTGGAGGTAAAGTTAGTATTGTGGCTCTCTTGAGTATTACTTTGTGCATTGGAGGTAAAGTTTCCTTCGTAATGTCTAGTAGCAACAATTGTATCAGTGGCATAGGAGTATAATTTATCAACAATGCATCTATTTGGTTCTGTCAATCATAAAATGCTTTGATTTGGGAGGTTAGTCTTATTTCAAGCGTTGGGGTTTGTGTTTGAAGCTTGAGTTTTCGGGAAGTTAATGTTTTTTTTTTTGTTGTAGCAGGTTAATGTATTTTCTAAAAGTGAGGTTTTTTTCAAGCGTGAAATATTTAGTGGGTGGTGAATATTTGCTCTTTTCTTTTTTTTTTTCAAGGGTTTTATGATTGTTAATTTTTTTCTCACTCACTTTGGAGAGAGTAAGATACAATTGCCTTAGTGAATGGTCTAACAAGACCTTTTTTGGCACTTGGGTGGTCTAGCAAGGCTAAAAGTCACTTGGATGGTCTATCAAGACCTTTTGTGTCACTTGGGTGGCCTAACAAGACTTTTGTGTACTTTGTACGGACTCGTTTTTTATTTTCTTAAGGTCTTAACTAAGTTAATTGCTACTGTATTCTTGCAATATATGGCCAAAAATGTGTACATTGCATATCAAATTTTCATATTTTCATCAATCAATTACTAATAAAAACTCCTCATTTTTCCACACCACATGAAAATTATGTAACTCCACTAACGTATTCATGATTTTGGACTTCATTTTACTTACTACTAAAATATGCATAGTAATACGTATTTTATCACTTCTAAATTCTCCTGAAATAGTACATATACATTTCATTTTAAAGTATTTTCAATTTCGATTTAATTCATGGAGTTGTGTAATAATTTTTTTTAATTTGTTGTTGAAAATAGCATCCTAATGATTATAAATTTCATATTTCATTACTATATTAAAGTCAATAATAATGATGCATTAGTTGTTGCTAACATATTGGATGATTTGCATACGTGTTAGCTTACATGTCAATGACACACGTATGTGGCTCGCTTACATGGCGTTTCACGTGTCATCACCATACAAATAAGGATCTTATTGCCCAAATTTTCCAAATATGCATCTCAATTTGAAGGATTTTTCATTTTCGATACAATGACGTAAAAATTTATTATTTCTAGGGTTGTATAATGAAAGTTATTATATTTTATAATTTAAAATAATATATTAATAATAATAAATTTTATTTTTGATGACTGTATTAAATTCAAGAATGATGATGCACTATTTAATGGTGACATTGTGGATGATTCGCCTATGTAGTAGCTTATGTGTCATGATCACATGATGTGGCTCGCCTATATGTGGCGTACCACATGTTGGCGCCGAATAAGAACCCAATTATGTGTGTGTGTGTGTGTGTGTATTAAAGTCAATATTAAAGTCAATATATATATATATATATATATATATATATATATATATATATATATATATATATATATATATATATATATATATATATATATATATGGAACGATTTCCTAAAAAAGGGCTATTTTAGAAAGTAATACCCAAATTAGAATAGGTTAGAAAATACTTCTCATGAGTCCATGCAGGATTGGATTCCCACTAGGGCTGTTCAAAAATATCCGAACCCGATCATCCGATCCGAAAACCCGAATATCCGAACTGAAATTATCCAAAAAAGCGGATATCCAAAATTTCGGATACCCAAAAAACGGATATCCGAAATTTGGGATACGGGTTCGAATACCATTTTCCAAAATTTTCGGATATTTGGATATCCGAAAATATCCGAAAAAGTCAAAATTATCCGAAATATCCGAAAATTATCCGAAACTATCCGAATATCCGAAACTATCCGAAATATTTGGCTCACATTTTCAAAATATTAGGCACAAAATAGGATGAAAAATAAAAAATTTAAATATTTTTCGGATAGTGGATATCCAACTATCCGAATTCGAAATTTCGGGTATCCGATTTTCGGATACCCGAAATTTCGGATACGGGTTCGGATACCCGCAAATGAACACCCCTAATTCCCACGAGCCTGTTTTATTTTTCGCCATACTGGATGGCTACTTATTAGGGCAAGACTCGCTATCATCTATAGCGACTTTCACAAAGGAAACCGATAGCGACTTTCATTTGCCTATTCACCACTTTGTCGTTGCCTGTTTGCCAGAAAGGTTGAACCACGAAAGTCGCTGTTGGTGACAGCGACTTTCTTTTATAGAACTCGCTGTCGTCGACAGCGACTTACATCTGTTGGATGAAAAAAAAAATTAGCGACTTACATCTTCCTGGAAAATACTTTCTAATCCAGCCTAATCTGGAATTCCCAGTTGAAACTAGTAGGTTCAAGTCAAAAGTATTGTGAGATGAGAAAAAACGGATCGGATTCTCAAATTAGGTTAAGTTTTATCAGGTATATAGTATATTTGGGAGTAAAGCCCAACTTAAAGATTCATAAGTTATTGTACATTTTTATAAAGAAAATTGGTGAATAATAATCTTTAATCGTTGGTCAAATCTGTAAAGTATTTTCAACTCTACTAGTGATGATGCATCATTCATGGCGGCCTTAACTATTGTAATTTTTACTTTGAGTGGACTCTAACTCGATTCTATGGGATATTTCTATCCAATTATGTTAAAATATATGACGTATAAAGTTAGTTAAATGGTTAAATGACACATGTCGCACACATTAACCCAAACACCACCTAGATCGTCAATATTAAGGTAATGTATCAATAACTTCGCGACCATTCTGCAGAAGCAATATAGTTGGAATTATTTTGAACACTCTATGAAAAGTTGTGATTATTCTGCACCAATTTTTCTTTTTTTTTGGGTGATTAAAACTTTTTCCCTTGTTTTGGGTAATTAATTTTTTCCTATTTTTACTATTTAGCACCCCATTTTAATTATAAAAACCACACCCTAAAAAATAAAATTCCTAAAATACCCCGAAATTGAAAATAAAAATAAAGATAAAATCAATACTAACATATACGGGATACCCTCCCCCTCTCACCTAATACCCATAATCCAACCAACCACCCTATTACAAACAGACACAAACCCAGTTCATTAGAGATTGAGAGATGAGACAAACAACAAGGGAAAAATATATTAATTAAGGTAGCAAATTCCAGCAAATAGGCAGGTCTTGGGGCCTGAAGAGGATTCATGTGCTGGTGAAAACATGCCTAGCAAATGCAGTCCTTACTTTTGCATCTAATTTGGGCGTGATTGTTAGAAACCTGCGTCTCTTTTGAGCGCGGGTGTTCTACTCCTACGTTTAAATATAGCGCAGGTTTACACAATCTACTACCAGAAGTGCAGGTGTTACGATTTTCAAAAAAAAAAAAAATTTAAATTACGCAAATTTGAAAATTATATAAATGTAATATGAGAACAAATCTCAAAATAATTGTCATTACGATGGTTACTCTTTGTCATTGTGATTGATAGTTAAGTGATTTGTTAAACAATTTGCAAGAAGTATTGTATGACGACAAACTGGGAAAGGGGATTATGCCTTAAAATTAAAAGAATAGTAGAATTATCATTATTTTATTAAGGATATGGTATTGTTTAAATTGGGGTGCGATATTAATGCGAACGGTTTAAAATCAATGTGTTTTTGTGTACTAATAATTTTATGAAAGTGCTTAAATTACATCAAAATACATTTTCTAACTGCAGCCTCTCTTTTGAGGCTCATAAGGTACAATAGCTATGTTCTTACATGGTCAAATATTTACAAGCATTTACATTACTTTCGGACATTGAAGTTGTTTATACTAGCTACTAATAGATAAAATAATAATTAAACCGACATAGTAAAGCCCCGAGTAACAAGTGAGAAAAAGGCATATAAAATTGTGCTCGAGTCTATGTTGTTTCACTTTCACCCAATACCATCTCACAACTAATATGGACGAGTTAAATCGAAAGACCAAAGTAGAATATTCGAAGTAATGTTACCAATCAATCACAAACAAAGTGCATCATTATATGTTTTCTTTCCTGATCTTTTAGGCTATATTATCAAACATAAATGAGTAGTTTTATTGGCCATGACAATAGTGTGGAAATAACAGTGCCCATACATATATCCAACACTTTTGTAGATTGATGTAAGCACATTATGCATTTCTAAGAACTCCAAAATTTGACATTGCAAGTTTGCAACTAACATTGCCGGAAGGCCGGAATTAGAGCGTTTATACACACCTGAGAAAGAAGGAGAGGAAGATATGACTGCACTTACTATGTACTAGTCTCTCGCATCGGCCTTTCTTCAGGTTAATCTAATCTTTGCTGAATAAAAATAATCAACAGCTTAAGGCAAACAAAATTTATCCAGAAACTATCAAATTCATAAATGATCTTCATTCCGTTTGTCTTCACGTCTTGCTGGCCTCCGTAGGATGGCAAGTCAGAAACTCAACGTCAAATACAAGTAATCTGGATCAGAAAGCAGAATTGTATAGTATCACCCCTTTTCTAAAATGCTAAGATAAATAGAACAATGGCAAATTCATCTGTTTGAGATGAACTGCTATTCAGAACCATACAACTTTACAGTTTGCAATCAGAGCATCTGATGCCTAAAAAAAATTTGTATAGACCTGGTTAATGTCACCAACTGTAAATCCTTCAGGACCAGGGAGCCATCATGCAGGTGACTCTGGAAAATCAAACCACCAACACAAACAGGAAGCTCGCCTAACAAACCAAAGCTAATACTTGACAAGTGAACTCGTGTAATGCTAGATTGTCTATGACAAAACTCTAACCAACAGGTGATGGCTCCTGCTGAGAATCATGCTGTGAATCAAGCTTCTGGGTTACACGTGTATTGTAGGAACCGCAGTGGTTGCACTTGTGCCCAAATATGTGAAATTTCACTGTGCTTGTATTGCTGCAATCGTTGCAGAGGATTAAAACCTGCCAAATTCATTTCAAATCAGTATCTTTACACACTGACACAGAATTAAAGTTTTATAAATTCCTCATCCATACTGTTTCCATAATGGCTAAAGATAGATGATACATAAATCATAATCAAAACAAATAAGAAAATACACGTCAGTCGATGAATCAACGACAATAACATCAAGCAAGTATACAGAGGATAGTTTGCACTATGAGCAGTGTGTTGCGATGTCTTGGGATAAACTTATTGGTTAGCTTCCTCTTTCGAAAGATTAGGGCTAGCTAGCTCCTTACGGGATTTATGAGCAAAAGAAAAAAAAAAAAAAAAAGAAAAGAGATGACAATTATACGGATCAGGAGTCCCGTACCCTATCACAAATTAAAAAAAATAAAGAAATGACACAAAAACCCACTTGCAGTGTCTAAAAATTGCTTTGTTAATTGTCACATTTAACACCTTAAATGGGCAATGGAAAGACAACAAGCTCTTTTCTGTATTCCAAAGAGCCACTCTTCTTCAAGCCAGTAATTTAATTTACATTATGCAAAGATTATGAAGTAGGACCTGGACTTAAGAATATGTAAAATTCCAATCCTTCAACAAAATAACATTTCTTGGGTGTGAAAAAGAAGGCAGGAAATGTGGTTCAACAGAAGCAGCAAATACACATTGCTTTAAAGCTTTTAATGATGCTCAAGTTCCATAAGATATTTCACAAAACTTAGGTTTGCCCTTATTCTTATATGTTCTTTCTTCTGGACGGTGGGGGACGTCTATTCTTTTTCTCAAGTTGTATAAGTGATACAAACTTCAAAAATACATACCAGCAATCAGAAACCTATTCTCTATAAAAATACACAACATATTGCCATAAACTACACCTGATTTGCACCCAAAAAAAACTACACCTGATTCACAGATAACATAGGTATAAATGTCAACTGTCAAGACACCTCAATCACTCAAAGAGTAAGTCTAGCATTGAGGGAACCAAGGGTAAGGGAGGTACCTCATATCGGTATTCATCCGGCATGGCAGTCGCTGCAATCTACAATAAACATAATGAAAGTCATACACATGTAAAAGTTTCTAACAGAAAAGGGACCATAGATCTAATGCAAGCAGCTATCATATAGAATACAAAACCACCTAGGTGGCCAAATGGTACATGCAAAAGATAATCATAGGAATAGTGATCCGGATACATTGACCTTGCCTAGCATCAACGATCTCAATCAATCTATTTTAGATTTATATAGCAGGCTACTCTCCTGAGTCTCCTCAGCTATAGAGACAGACATCAATGTCAGGTATGATGGCCGCAGCTTGAGCAAATTTCTGGTATTTGATACAAATTTCAGGCAAGGTGATCAAGATTTAGGTCATAAGTATGTTCAGACTTCTTCAGATGCCACAAAAACAATACACAATTAAGTATTTTTGCCCGGCTTTTTTTTTTTTTTGCCCACTGGCCGTTAGATTTGAAAGGCATCCTAGAACCCAAGCAGATTGATAATAGTAATATTTAAAGAACATCTAGCTCACCTAGTAATTTGCGATTGATGATTACTCTATCCAAGTATATACTGGCCAGTTGGCATGACAAAGGTACTACATAAAACTGGGCACTCCAGCAACTTACAATCTTACATAGAGCACTTATTCAGTATGAACTATGAAGAGTCGGTCCATCTTCCCTAAAACCCATCATGATCAGAAACATTGCTATCCTTCAACTATTATCTTCCATGTTTTGTTAGCTTGCAACAAGCTGAAACTTACCAACACGCCTTCAACCCAAATAAATGCAAAAAAAATGTTACTCTTGCTCCATTTCTTTTTCTGTCGTTCTTTTCTTTTTCTATTTTTCGCTTGTCTATCCGTTCCCTTGCTCCACTTGAAAAACCTTTTCTTTTTGTATAAGAAATAAATTCATATATAAGACAACAACCATTACAATCTAGTGGATCGGGATGAAAGTAATGAAAAAATATGCGTGCCGATGAACACCCAAAAACAAAAACTACAGCAGGTGACCGAAGAAAAAGTATCCCAAGGAGAAAATCAATGACAAACTATATTCCGGACACTATCAGTCCTCGGGAAGCACAAGATCCACAGAAGTGCAACAAAAGCACACCACCATATGTTTTTTTCATCCTTACGGCCAACATAAGAACATCTTGGTAACATAATCCACTACGGCGATAAACTCCCAAAAAAGCTAGCAGAAAGGTCCACTTCAACTAAAAAGTGAAACGCTTTGTTACTTTGGCAGAACGGCTATATCTCTTCTAAACCAGTCACACCAATGTGGGACTTATGCTTACGCCCACTTCAGAATACAGAGTCCCAGTTATAGATCCTCTCCAGGCAACGTGGGATTCCTTAAGCTTAAGCCTACTACTTCACTACCAGCGGCCTACTCTTACTGGATCAAGGATGTCATGGGTGCCAGAGCAACCAATCACAAAGAGAGTAGGCTTTGATACCAATGGTAATGACCCAATTCCAACATCTTCGCAACATTAAACACCACAGCAGGAAATCGTATAATGGACTGGTATGATGGTACACTTAATTTTAGCAGGGGAAGGCTTTGTTACTATGATAGAAGGGCTAGATCTCTTATAAATCAGCCATATCAATGTTCAACTTGGGAAACATACATGGTTTCCTTTTTCTCTAAGAAGTCTATGCCACAAAGATGTGGTCAACTCTGAAAGTAAAACAGGTGCCTTCCTTTCTCTCGAAAACTACAACACATAATACACGTATCAAGGAAAAAGCTCTGTTTGGTACATAGAACTGCAGTGTGTCACTAGTATTGGGCCTATTGAGTGTGTCCATAACTTCCAACCAACAAAATCTTGCACCTCCTGTGAACCTTCGAGTTTTAGACTTCTAAATGAAGCAACTATTATCTTCCCATGTTGCTATAATGTGTGCACAAGGTTTTAATAGATGAAATCCTATAGTCGTCAACGTGGATGGAAACTCGATCACGTTAGCAAACCTACAAATTCGTAACCTTTTGACAAGAAAAATAAAAACAAATCATGCAATGAAACATTATTTTTACCTCCTCATCTAATCTCTCCCAGTTTCTAGACATGTCGACAGATGACTTCGAGCATATGGGACACCGATACCTATGTCATGAAGGCACAGCATTCATCAAAACACAAGCAACGAGTATATGTATGAAGAATTCACAAATAGAAAAAGAGCAGGGGAGGGGGCAGGAAAGAAAACAATATTACACTGACGATGTTCAACAAACACATGTTTGTTACGGAGATACAAGGAACACTACTTGAGAAGCTCACTTTGGAAAGCAAAGCCTAGTCATGTTTCCAATCCATTTATGTTAGGCACATGTGATTCTGGCTAGTCAGGAACAGCAATATACCATTCCATAAACTTCCAAGATTTTATTACACCCAATATTAACAATCACAACTTAGACTTCAACAACTATTTTCTGTTTCACGGGAATACAGAAAGTTTTAGTCATTTGCAGGCTTAAGAAAACAGTAGCTGAAGCGAACATGAAGGGAATTTTTGTTCCGCAATTTATTGTCCCTTAAGTGCCTTCAGAACTCGTAATTAAACCAAAAACTAACCGAGTAAGAATAAAAAATAAGTGAAAGGGCCAAGGCCCCTGTGGGAAAATAAAGTGGAAAGTCCAATGAGTGGACGAATTATCCAATCTAAAAATTTCAAGAAATAAACCTTGCAGTAGAGGGCAAGGTCTATAGGTAGCATCTCCACATGTCATGTTTGGTGCTAAATAACAAATGAGAATCTCATTGCATTTGAAATTTTAATATATCTCTCTCCCTCTCTTTAAATTCCTGTCAGCAAAAACCCAATGTAATGTCATTTATACCACTTAATCCCGCACCAGATCATCCGCGAGATATTGATGAAAATATCCAACTATCTTCCTATGGCCCATCCCATTTGAACATACATATTAAATTATGAAGGCCTTTTCGCTAGGTTCCACTAAATGAACTGACAAACAGAAAGAAAAGGTGGAAAAAACAAAAAAGGAGAGGGAAAAGGTGCAAAGGGTTTACTGCTTCTGTTTTAACATCTCATCATAGCACTCCATGTGTATTGTATGTCCACATCTCATAACTGTTGTGCCCTTGATTGAATCAAAAAGATACTGCCAGCATAATATAACAGGGTTAGTACACAATGAGTTAAACCATGTGGTTAATGTATAACAGCTATATTTTCGCAATATCCAAATAAGACCTCATAACAGATGGGGCAACAATTCTTCATGGCATTCTCCACACATAAGTGATTATCACGTAGACCCATTGAATAGCAAGACCCTGCACTTTCAAGACACAGCTTCAGGGAATAAACCTTTGATATTTTTGGACTAAGACAGCATACTTACAATCCCCTCCACCCCACCTATATGTTCTAAGATTTAACATTGATGAAGCGATTCTCAGCATATGTATAAAGAATAAATTGCACACATCATCATATGATTGATGGTTTTAGAAGAGGGGGAGGGGGCACTACTCCGGCACTCAATGTGTAATTTTCTACATAATCTTCCATGCAAAAACCATGCTCCCAACACCTCAGACCCATATAAATCATAAACACATCAATGAGCACGACAATTTGGTTTTTTCTTTGAATAGGTAACGAAGTCGGGCTGTTAGGCCGAATACATTAGGGAAAGGGGATGAGACGAAGTCCTACGACAAATACCACCCTCAACTTCGAATTGAGGGGAATGAGACTCGAAACCCCAACTCCAAGGTTGGAGGTGTGGATGCTCTACCAAGTGAGTTCCCAACTTTTGCTCAAGGAGCATCACAAGAGCATTGACAAGATGCAAGTCACACTTAATACTTATCCTCTAAATTTATTACTCCCTAGTCCCTCCGTTTCACAATATAAGGCATATTTTGACTTCATTTTTGTTTCACAATATAAGGCATATTTTGACTTTCAACACTTCCCAATGAGTATTTATTACTAGTTTTCCTACTTTACCCTTCATTTTTCTTGTCATTTACTTCTATTCTCTCACCAAAGTTGCATTTAATGCTTAAGGATAGTTTAGTCTTTTACCAACTTCTTGAATTCACAATTTCTTAATTTGTGTGCAAAGTCAAAAAATGACTTATATTATGAAACGGAGGGAGTATTTATGTTTTTAATTTTTTAGTTGGTGGGGGAGAGGGGGTAGGGGGTCAATGGGTGATTGCTACCTACGAAGCACGGAAACACCTGGGAGGTGCCGTTTCGCATACCAGAAACGTTTCAGAAACGCGAAACGTCAAGAAACGGCAAGAAACGGCTTAAAAACATTTCTGACACTGAAAGAAACGTTTCTGAGAGGAAAAGAAACGTTCGGGAAACATTAGTGCCGTTTCCCAAACGGCGCTGACAGTTCCACGCACGTTTCTAAGGCTTAAAAGTGAAAAGAAAAAAAAAAGAAAAGTGAAAAGCCCAATTTACTGTACTTTAAAAGGGAAGGAGAGAGAAAAGCCCAGTAAAAAAAAAAAAAAGAGCGGCTACAACTCTCCTTGTCAAACCTTCCCCAAAATCAAAACCCTAGAACTGTCGACATTTAACATTTTCATTGGGGTTGATGAAGCTTCCAAGTAGGACCTCTTTTGCTGGTTTTGTCTTCTTGAGGGTGATACTTTTCTCCTCTCTCTCTGTCTATCTCTCTCTCTGTCTATCTCTCTGTCATAGTTTGTTACACCCTTTTGACTTTGTTATTTTGGGTCACCAAATTGTCTTATACAATTTGGGACAATTTGGTTATTTTGGGTCACTATGAATATAGTAGTAGGAGTAATGTAACTAACTCGTAAGCTTGTTAATCTCATGTTTATGAATATATATATATATATATATATATATATATATATATATATATATATAGGTATTCTACTTTAAATGATTTCTTATTACGATTCTATGGTAAATATATAAATTTGTTTTCTTTTTTAATTTAAAAATTGCCGTTTCAGAGCCGTACCCGTTTCTTAGAATTTGGCAACTTGCCGTTTCCCCGTTCCCGTACCCGTTTGCGCACCCGTTCCCGTCCCGGGGCAACCTTGATTGCTACTGCTTTATTTCACTAAATTGGAAGGATAGATGACCAAGATGGTAACATGGATCTACTGATGGCATTGGACTGGAAAGAAGGGGAAAAAAAACTTCATTAATCAAGACGTAGGCTCCAGCTAATTAAGTGCCAACAACTTCAACATATAAGAAATATGGCAGCAACTAACTCAAAATTAGAAATAATTTCACTGACTTGTAATGGAAGACACAATACACATGACAGACAGCATGATGAACTACTAATCTCAACATAAGAACCCAAACGATTCACCGCTATTACTTTAAATGCTGAAGGCCTTGTATTGTATCATACTTTCCACTCCTCATGTATGACAGATTAGCTTGCATGATGAAGGTAAATCATCAAGTGCTTACAAGAACTGAAACCCATGAAAGCTGCCATACTTTTCAAATTTATTTCGGACACAACTAACTTTTAATAGAGCCAAAAGGTCAGATGGCAAGGGCACATCGTCATTCTGAGTCAACTTGTTTTTTTCTTTCTTTCTTTTTTTATAAGAAAATTATTTATTAAAGAAGAAAAGTAAGCACCTACACATTGAGATGACAATAAGTCCTCTGAAAAAAGAAAAGCTAATTACGAAAAATCCAAACGACGCTGAACATCAGTAAGAGATGCTCATTTAAAAGCTTCAAGTCTCCAACTGATTTGCCCAAATACACCACACGATATCCCAAACAAAGTCAATAGGCTTGCTGATCCCATTAAAGATTCTGAAATTCTGCTGCAAGCCTCCAACCAAAGGCCCCAAAGAATTGACAAAAAAGTGCACCGCCACAACTACTAATGCTCCTTCCTCCTTCCCAGATCAGCCAATTGCGATTCTGCAAAAGCTGAACAATTGTAGCAGAGCAAACAAAGCACTCGCACCTCACACCAGAGTCCCTATTTCCAAATACTTGGAGCAAAATCACATTGCAAGAATAAAAGGGCCATTTAGAGTCGTTTAGCGCTCTATACATTGTTTCCTCATAGAGCTGGCATTACAGTTTCCGCCAAACTGAAGACTGAAGAGGCTCCGAAAGCCTCTATGAGCCAAATGTATGCTCATCCATAGTGCCAGGTAAGAGAACAAACAGAGAAAGCACAGCAAACTGTTTTGCTGGACATCTATGCCTACACAACCTCGTACAAAGGAAGCAGTAAAATACTGAATGCTCCCTTTAGTACTACCAATAAGTTTGATATATCTATGAGTATTATGACTAGCTGACTACTATCGCCATGGCAATAGTAGGCCAACAGGCTACCACAAAACAAATCGCTGACTATAAACTGGAAATACAGAGTTCAGAGAGCAAAGCTCCACCTTGAGGCAAAGACGAAGGCACTGACTCTTGCACGTCACTGATATCACTGCGTTTGCGGAGCCACAAAGGGAAGGTACCTACCGCATTCAGGTGATTGGGCCAAGCTTATATTCTCCATCCAAGGGAACACTTTGAGGAAAGGTTCACTATTATCTCCAAGCAAAACACCCATCTGTTGGGATCTTAACCTAGTCTTGAACCAAACTTTACACGCCACTTCCATGAGTCCCAATGCAATAGTCCACTTTTCCTTCATGCTAATAAGCCATTTAAAACATTTATGTAGTCTTCAGTCCATGCTACTTTCAAAAGCTGGCTTTGGAAATGAAACACTGATCAGGAACAAAGAGGAACTTGACAGGAAGTTGGAAAAAAAAATTAGAGAGCCAGCCAATCTCCTAATTATACGCCTCGTTGTCAACCTTGATTCTCATGTGGTGGTGCAAATCATGCTGAAGGGATAACGTCCGAAATGGTCCTGCTGCCTTCACGGTTCGAAAATGCAGGAAGCTTATTAGAGACACTGATTGGGAACTTGGGAAGTAAGGGTTGAGCATTGCTACTTTGAGGCGAATAAAGCAGCGGATTGGCTCACTACATGTGGTTTACTTTAATGATCCTCCTAGTCTTAATTCTATTGTTTGAAGATGTAATAGGGGTGGCTTGGCCACGTAGCTTTTCTGGTTAGTTTTGGGGCTTGCCCCTCTCTTTTTTTTTTAGGTAAGAAAATTTTTTATTAATCAATATTTGAAATAATACAAAAAGGAGGACAAGGTATCCTCAAGTTCAAACTAAAGAACTACAAATCACGCCAATGGCTGCATAGCTGTAAGCGGGACACCTTTAAAGGCCCCCGCCGCCTTAGCCCAAAGAGAGGCCAAGTAAACTATATGATCCCACACATAAGCACTATCCCTAGCTGCATTAGAGAAGATCCTCGAATTCCTCTCCAACCAGATGCACCAGAGAATAGCCAGGCAGGCACACCTCCACAACAACCTACCCTCCATCCCCCTTCGCATTGCAGAGAACCGAGTCTTTAAAACTGGCCCACCTATTTGGAGCAGCTGTTGCATATATTTCGTTTCTTTCAAATTACTGTTTTGCTGGTGAGAAAAATTAGTATGGATTGTTCTGATCCTTAAACTTTGTTCATTATTGTAATGATTCTCTTCTAGCGTGTGAAGGTGGGTGTGGAAGAGGCACTTCCTAGAAGATAAGCATCCATTCCCTCTGCTACTATATCTGAAGTGATTTATTTTCTGAGTTGTATTCTTTTTCTTGACAAAATGGATTTTCATCAGTTCTAGGATGTGTATGCACAACAGTAAGATCACACCCCACAATCATCAAGACCAAAAGAGATAATAAGGCATACCACACTTCGTGCAATGAAAGAAGTTCTCGCGACCACCAACCCTGAAGTTATGATTAAATGAGGATGGCAGTTAACATACAAAGGTCAATATATTGTTATAAACAATTTAAAAGGCAAAACTATATTGAAGTAAGACTGAGCTAGCTGACCTACAAATCCCACATTGATCACAATGGAATTGTTTCTTCTCGGTCTGCAATAGTAATAATCAACCAGTGATAAACCCATGCAACAATCTAATTGATCACCATATCCAAATTTGAGCCATCAAACAGAATAGCAATTTGTCAAAACTTAGTACCTCATCATCATAGAATTTGCACACACCACAGAAGTACTCTCCCATGTTCACCTCACAGTTAGAGCATACTCTAGCAGCCTGCCAGAAACCATGTCCAACCAGATATTGAGAAGAAAAATAATACATTAATCTGCAAACTCATAATTAACTCTTTCGGCGATTTATCAAATGAACGTCACCCTTGTAAGTTCAGTATCGCTATGTTTTCCAATGGCCTAATTCTTACCTATGAAACTGTGATTAAAAGACCAAAAACTTCTTTATTTCACAATGTACAACCCTTGGTGCTTAGTCAGTTCATCAATCTCCCTATCCCTAAACTTCTAACATTATAAACCAAGTATTCTCATTTTCTTTCTTCTTTTCGCCCGCTGGTGTAAGGGAGTCACATAAGCAAAACGCAAAGTCGCAAACGGGTCTCAATCCCCAGTCTTTTACAGCCTTGATATATCTTGCCACTCAAACTAGCTGACGTTGTTATGAACTAACATTTGGAATGCAACAGTAGTTTGACAATAACAGTTGAAATATGAAATTTTGTATACACCCCAATGTTTGACAAATGAGTGTAATTGACCCACATATTAGTGTGTAAATTACCAAGAAAAGGGAAAAAAGACAGAAGCAAAGAAAGGCTCACCGGCTGCTCGGTATCACAAACTGCACAAACAACCTGCAACATAAAATTGACCACCAAATCCCATCAAAATCCCATGACCCCATTTCACTAACAAACTTTAAATCAATAAATAAACCAATTAAAAAGCCAAAGAGACAAAAAGGCATAGAAATTACTCGCTTAACATCATGCCGGACAAGTTCATGTCGCTCCTTAGGATTACTCAAAGAGCTCTACATTCAAAAACCCATAAACCAAAAGTCAAAATTAAAATAACCCACTAATCAAAATCACTAACAGTAATCAAGAGAAACAAAAATAAGATAAAAATGGGGGAGAGAAAGGAAACCAACCATGGCATCATTGTGACAGTGACGACAGGTGAAAACCCGATTGCAACAAGGAGCTTTAATTCTACATCGTCTCCTGTAATGCTCACATCTGAAGGAAAAAAACAATAAAATATAAATTAAAGCTTGATTTTAAAAAAAACAATAGTTGAAACTTGAAAGGGAGAAAGAATGGTATTGGTGAAATACCCATATTGCAATTTTCCAAAATCTTCACGATTTTCAGGAACAGAACTATCTTCCCTGTTTTCAGGAACTGAGGTTTGCTCAGACATTGAATTCAATTGTAAAATTGAATTAAAATTGATTGATGAATATTGGGTTGCTTGAGTTTAGGTAACGAAGACACTAATAAAAACGATGGGGATAGCCAATATCGCCGTTTCTCTCTCTTTACAGTTCGGGTGGCGCCGTGGGGAAGTAACTAATGGGAAATTGGAAAGTGTCTATTTGTACCCCTCGTCTCCTCTCTCAAAAAGTGTATATTTGTTTCCACTTTTTAAATAAGTAGAGAAATAATTTATCTATAAAAATCAGAACTGCTTAAAGTAAATCTCAAATTACTAAACACAATTATTTTTGTCCCAATACTTACCAAAATATCCTTTTCACTTTCTTCTCCTAATTTTTTTTTCTCTCTCAAATCTCTCTATGATCTCTGGCTTTGTTCATCCTGAAAACCTAAATTTAATCGACACCGACAAGTGACAACAACTTTGATGGAGACAAATTATTTGATTCAACTCATGATAATATTCAAGTACCAATTAAAATTTGATTTATTATTATTAATTGTTAGGGTTTATGGGTGGTAAGTGACTATTATTGGTTGGGTGGCTATGTTGTTTCAATGGCTTCCCGCTGTTTGGTGGGCATCAATCGGTGGTCGGGATGGTAGTCGGGAGGAGAGAGTTTGTGTGTGGGCAGGGGAGGGCTTGCTAGTTGCTACCGAACGAGGTGACTCCATCTATGGCCTGAGATCGGTGTTGTGGCTGGTTTAGTGGAGGCTAAATAGGGTGGGCACTTGATGGTGGTGGGTCTTCAAAGGAGGAAAAGGGATAAGAGTTGTGAAGGTGGGTGGTATGAGTCATCAGTGGGTAGGCATTTTTTGCAATTAGTCGGTCAATTCTAGCCGGAATCCACATCCCCACCGCCATCATCCCCCTGACCCACCGTCCACCGCCTCTCTCACCTTTCAATTCCCAATTATCTACCAACCCCGGGGCTGCCAATCACACACCTTTGGACTATATGCAGGTTCATACATGAAAGTTGAAACTCAATCTCTGGTTTGTCTTGTTGACAAAAAATGAGAAGTAAATGGGCTGCATTTAAAAAATCAACCATTGTTTACAGCAAACTTCATAAAATCAACTCTTGTTTGTCTTGTTGATAGGGAAGACCGAGAGAGAAAAAGGGAGGAGAGAGAGGTGATAAGTGTTTATTTGTATATATTTTTAGTATAATTTAGGTCTAGTTTACTAGGTTAATGATGATTTTTCGTTCTCTTTTATTAGTTTTATCTTTCTTTGTTCTATTTTACGCTTTTTGTTTACCTTTTGTGTAGATAATCGTTCTTGGAGCAAAACTTGACATGTTGATTGTTAAACGATCTCAAATGTTGAGGATATTGTGATGGAGAGTCAAGAATGAGCAAGGATGATCAAAGGAAGCAAAGAAATATCAAGAAGAGACCTCAAGAATGAACCATGAGCAAGCCATGTCTCAAACATGGTCATGGTTCACCTTCAAGAGGCAAGAAAATAGCATCAGAGTCAACCATGACTTGTGGAGTCGAGCCATGATCTGGTCGTGGTTCGCCTTAGCTAGTAATTAACTCTTAAGAGTATTAGATGCGAACCATGACTTGGTCGCGGTTTGCTAGCTTTGGTCACGGTTCGCTATCAGAGGTCATGGTTGACCATTTTGACTTGTAAAACCCCTATATAAGTGATATTTTCTTGGAGAAGGGGTTATGCTTCATTTTGGGGGCTAGACTAGAACTTTTCTTAGGGTTTTTAGGGTTCTTCAAGACTAAGCTTAGGTATTTAGTGAATTTTAATCTTGGTTTCTAATCTTCTCTTTAATCAACATTTTTGGTTGTAAGTTTTCTCTCTCTTCCCTCTTTTTATCAATACTTGCAAGTTTAAATCTTTGTTATTAAATGTTAATGGGTATTCTTATTATGAAGTTTATTTTGCTTAATTTCATGATTAGTGAGTAGTTTAATTAGTTCTAGGATTAGGTAGCCCTAATCCATGCTCTTGATTGTTGGTTTGCCCCTTCCCCAAGTTTAATTCCAAATTTCTATCAATGTTAAGCATGTGCCCACCAAGTGTTTGATAAAATGCTTGATCCACATTTTATCTTATTTGTACCTATTGTTAAGCATGGAAATGTGTTTGATGATAGTGGTTGCTTGATTATTGATGCTTGAGCGTTAATACCACGAAAGTGGATTACTTCTCTTGTGACCATTTAATTAGCTTAGTTTAAATATAAACCATGCCTAATTAGGATCCTAGAAATAGGTCTCTTGGTTTGTGTTTGGGTAAAAATCACTCCCCTTCGAAAGAAGGTGTTTGTGATACTTTTGCTAATTGTCAAGTAGTTTGTTATTAAGTTTAGGGGTTGTTTGGGGTTAATCAATGATCAATGTGCATGATTAGTGGTGATTCCTATCCTAGAATTACCTTTATTATTGTTTCACACCTTTATTTAGTTTTAATTAATTAGTTTGTTTAGGTTAATCAACCCAATCAACTCTTTTCATCGGTATAGATAGTCGATAATTTAGGGATATTTAGTACTTTATCAAAGAGTCTACGTGGTACGAACTTGATTATTACTTCGACATACACCGTGCACTTGCGGTTGTGTCAAGAGGATTATAGTAGTGTCAAAATTGCTAGGGGTGTTATGGTAATAAGTGATTTACGTTTAGTAATTAGTGATTTACGTTTAGCAATCCCCATAAAAAATGATGTTTGGTCAAAAGTGAAAAAAAAAATGATTTTAGACAAAAAAACAAAAAAAAAAACTTCTATAAGATGATCTTTCCGTATTTTTAAGTGAGACGGGATCACTTTTCAATGAAATAAGAGTTAGTGACTCATTGGTTACTATAAGTGACCCCTACATTTTTAAAAAGTGACCCTATTTTTTTGTGAGTTGGTCTTACCCAAAACTTGCTAAAAACAAACATAAAAACAAGAAGTAAAAAATATTCACTTTTTTACATTCTAAAACTTTTTTTTTTCTTCTCCTCTCTACTAACTAACGTCCCCACCCCTTTTCCCCTTTCAAAATTATTTTTTTGGCAAAAGGAAATACTTAACATATTACATGATAATGCTAAGGCTATTAAAGTCAAATTCAAAATAACTAGAAAAAGAATACTTAACCTTTTTCCTAGAATTATCTACAGAGTTACAATCAAAGAGACACTTGCGCTTGGGATAACTTGAATAACTTGGATTCCTCCAAAACCATAACTTTTTAGTCAAACAACCTCGATTACCTTTCTTTCCAGGGAACTCAGAAAATTTGGGCACATAAGGTCGAGAACGGATAGGTGTGGTGCATGAGCTGGCTGAAATGTTTATCTTATGTTGTGTCAGCGGCTTACAATAAATAAACCGAGGCTTGGCTTTTGAAGAAAAAAGGAACGGAGTGGAAAAATTCTCACAATGAACGCTTGAATCATTCGATGTAAAGGAAAGAGAGGTATCTTCAACAACTGAACACGTTGTGGCGAGTTCATGGGCTTCCTCGTCTTTCTCCATCACAACCTCCTTATTGATGAACAATTTTTCCACCACAAATGTGGTAACCTCGTGAGTTTCATTATCAATAACATTACAACCTCATTAGTAATGGACTTGTCGTCCTCCACAATATTACAATTTGTGGAGTCAGCTGGGGTAGCGCAGGGTTGGACGCCGATCTCATAGGCAACATCTATAACATTGTTTGGATTCAATGACAAAGAGGAAGGCTTGTAGAAACTGACATGTTGCTCTTCTAAAACCTTCTGATACACAGCAGAAGCCAGGAGGAACCATAAGGGATTGTTGTTTTTTCTGTTACAAAATTTGATAGGAGACTTTTTGCATTCTACTTGGTTGTGAATACTATCCAGATCATTACACGAGGCAGAGTGCTCCATTTGCGCACAACAACTAGGATTGAATTTCCTTTTAATTCGCATCCTCAACTCTCCACACCAATCATTTGAGCCAGAATTTTCTCCAGAATAAGGTGGTGTTTCAACCATGGAGGGATCAGAAACTTCAGGTTTGGATGAACAACCAAACATCTCAACTTCATTCACAACTTTCTTCCCTTTTCTATCTATATCTAATTCAGAAGATCCACTTGAACATCTCTTCCGATTAAAATCAGCTTTTAACAATTTCTCGACACCTTCCAACTCTCGAATCACATCCTTATTATTGGGTTCAATTAATGAGGCCCTAACAAGATCACTATGAGCCTCAACTGTAAGATCCAAATGTATAAAAAGCAATTCCTCTTCTAGAAAGAGTCTTAACATTTGTAGGGTAACCCTCTAAGACAATTGAACAATATAATTTAGTAAGATCATATATTATTAAGAAGCTTAATTACACATTGATAAGTCATATTTTATATATATTTTCTCTCCTATATTTAGTCATTCTAGTTTATATTTATACTTTTATTTACGTTTTTATTCATTTTTATTATTTATCATTTTATTTTCTAGTTTTACTCTTTTATATATTTTTGGCTTATTTTTACTTATCTTTATTTTTATAGAGTACAAGTGGACTAGAAGATGGAAAAGATATAACCCGAGCCCAATTCGCATTTCAAAACAGTTTTGACAGCGGATCGTATTTTCAGTATAATTTCTTCATACGGGCTCCGAATTTAATGATTCAAAAGGCTAATGAAAGCCCTAAATGAGACCTACAACTCTCTGGTTGTACATTTTTCCAGATTCCGAAATCTTCTTGGTCGAAATTAGAGTCGAAAACTGCTGGTCAGACACTTACACCCCAACAGCAATTTTTGTTTAGTGGATTGAACTTTGGGCCTTGTATTATATGGAAGTGTAGCTTTAATCTATTACTAAGAGACAAACTGAAGTTGATAGTCAAGTGTGTTAGGCCCAAGCAAGTTCACTTCTATTTGCCAAGGGTATATCACCAGTTTGGACGTGAGACGAGAAACGCTGAAGGGATACGGCGACAGAGGACGAGGGTTTGACAGTAGCACAACAGAACGGCGGCAACTCCTTTGGCGCTGCGTTAATTCCATGAGTTCTTCTTCATCTTTCTCTTTTTCTTTGTTTTTAATTAATATGATTAGTGAGTAGTTTTTTATACTTGATAGAATTTAGCTAAAGCCATGTAAAGACTATATCTTGAGACAAATTACTTGTTGGTTTAATTGAATAATTGTTCTTGTTGAATGTTTATGGCTATTTGGATTTATTTACATATTGAATTCAGATTTAAATTGGTTGATTGCAAGCTTCTAATTTATGTTTGGGTTTTATTGCTAGTTGAATGCTTGTGTCCATAATTGCATAAGTTGTTTGATAAAAGTAGCGACTAATTTGTAGTGAGACGGTTAAGGTTTTACATATAGGTTAGAGTAGCCATAGTCTAAGTTAAATTAGACCCGCTAAGGTGCTCTAGTTGCTTAGGGTTAATGATGTTTTACTAGCTCTTAATGCTATCGATAGATTAAATCACTTAGGTCGTACCAAGGGATTGTCTAATTGGTTAGACTCAGTTTTAGGACGCTCCAAGATTGAGTAATTAAGGTAGAACGGGGAGTTACTTTCGCAAGGTGACTCTACAGTTAACCCATTCAGTTGAACAATTGTATGTGTCGATGATAGGTTGAATTTACATGGTGGATACTATTTTTTATTGAGTACCTTTTATTCATTGGTTAAGTTTATTTTATAGACGCTGGTCATTTCACATTTAAGTAGTTTCGTTAGCTCTAGATATTATATTGATTAGTTCAGTAGTTAGATTAGTTTTGGTCACTTTTATCAACTAAACCCCCCACTGGTTACTGTTTATTTATAGTTTAAGATCTGTTAATTGTTTTAGTATTTGTTTTTTTTAGTTCTTTTATCTGTTTAGGTCAGATTAATTAGACTTGGATAACTGTTTTTAATTTACTTTCTCCATGGGAACGAACTTATAGTCATCCTATACTAGATTTTAGGTTAAGTATTTGATTTAT
This sequence comes from Tetragonia tetragonoides, assembly GCA_038025085.1. NCBI lineage: Eukaryota > Viridiplantae > Streptophyta > Magnoliopsida > Caryophyllales > Aizoaceae > Tetragonia > Tetragonia tetragonoides. Next base: position 15,251,344 of record CM076142.1, on the reverse strand, counting down.
TTTTGTTGTACTCAACGACCACATCACACATGCATCAAGGTTGAGATGTAAAGACAACATCAAACTCCTATAGCTCTCTACATCTTCTGAACAAATATTGGTAAACCCAATGAAAAAGATGTACTAGCCAAATCATACTTAGAGAAGGCTAAATCAAAATTTATTTGCTTGAATAGGGAATTACCTTCATCTTTCTTTAGTTTAGCAAAACATATAATAGTATGAGCACTATCCATGAGCAACTCTGTGACTTCATCATCTGGGCAATCCCTCCACATATCTAACAAAAAATCAGACGAAAATCCATATCCGGAAGACTACCCATAACTAGCAGGGCACCAAATTAACGACTAAAGAGATCCTTAGATATTTAAACCACTGAGGAAGACAATCCCCAAAAAAAGAAACTTCAAGTGCAAAGACGAAAGACAAATACCGGAAATAGACAACCACGGGAGACGACGAAGAAGATCAAACGGAGCTTCAAACTCTTGAAGACGAACAACCAAGCCACCCATAAAGGAAAACATAATGACTAAAGATAACCTTGCATGTGTGGCTTAATGGTAGAGAAAAGAAAATCAAGCAATGGGGAAGTGCAATTGGGGCTCGCCGGCAGCCAGCGGTGGTCTCCGATTGCAAATTGGTTGTCGGCGAGCAAGTTGCCTTTACTAGGTTCTTAGGGAGAACGATAGGAGAGAGAAACTAGAGTATATCTCTAACTAATTAAGTTGCGTGCACCTATCTTTCAAAACGACAAAACTGTTTTTAGTCAAATAAAAATAAAAACACTAAAAATGGTCCCAAACACTACCTTAATAACACCAGTTGGACAACATGGTGTATTAAAAATGCAAAGCGTCCTCAAGGTATAAAAAAGGACAAAAGTGAAGATTCACCTACAAAATCGGGATTTATGGGGATCTTATTTCAGGTAACCCGTGCATCGAACGGGCTTTCAAACTAGAGCGCGCCACCTAAGGAAGAATAATGACAAAAAAAAAAAAAAAAGAGTTTGATTTGGAATGGTATATTAGGGCTAAAGCTGTATCTTCTAATTATTAAATTTTGCATCAAATATTAATTTGCTTATACAATTCAAAAAATAGTAAATTATATACTATATGATTAGGCTTGAAAAGTACTTTTAAACGATATACATATATATATAGAGAGAGAGAGAGAGAGAGGGGTTTTATTTGAGAGCAATGAGGCACACCACTTAAGCAAAGAGTATAGGACACACCAGCTAAGCAATAATTTAATAATAAATTTAAATGATCAGTGGCAAAAGATAAAGCTATAAATAAAAGTAAAGATAAAGTTTTAAAAATGGCGGAAAAAGGGAAAAAACGTTCATCCACACACCTGACTAATAAAAATTATTAATAAAATATAATTGTTAATAGTTGGATGGTAATATGAGCCTTATTAGAATTGTATATAATCACAAAGATAATATTAATAAAAAGAACAAGAAGATAAAATCACGTCTGGAAGTTGCTAATTAACTGATCACTACTTGATATAAAGATACAATTTTGTTTGCAACTGGTCACTTGATAAGATTTCAGCATACAGAGCAAACATGTCACTTGATAAGATTTCCGCATACAGATTGAGTGTCATTAGAACTCAAAACCATAATGCATTGCAAAAAAGAAATTGCATATCCATGCCTTCTCCTTTATATAATCACGTTCAAGGTTTCACCTTCCGGTTATTTTATCTTCTTACTAGTCTGTTATGTTTTTGTGTGTTTTTTTAATCACATATTTTTGTGTGTTGATACATTGATATACGTGCTATTATAACCCAACTTTAAAACGCCCCAACTATTTTCCCAAACATGCAGAATATTTGTAATAAGTCCCACTGATAAAATTATTTTTGGGTATAGGTTAGAGGTTGAGCATTACAACTACAAAAATTCATATAAGCCGGCATTAACGTGAGGTGTCTCAAACAAGTATTACGTCAGCACTGAAGATTGTACTATCCTGAAATTTCAATTCAATCTCGATTATCCATTACATTTTCTTATGTTTTGTTTTACTTGGGTTTCAGTTTAATTCTCCTTATTGTTAAGTCTCTATTGTTATTTTGTTTTTATTTCAAACGCTCATTAATTTGGCTATTTAATGTTACAGGTTTTAAGATTAAGTGTTCAAACGTGTAAGAGTGAAAAAGTAGGCATTTTTGAGTAGGTTATTCTCCAATTATTTTGTGATTTTGGTTTTAATATGGGAAAATGCTATTTCAACTTTATGGATGATCATTTTTTTTCAAGTTTGATTGACAGGGTTCAGGATGTTGTTTGGAGCAATATAACCTAATAGTCATAAGTATCACTTTTCATGTATGGTGGTATCATTTTTTTAGTCATAGGTATCACGTGCCATCCATGAAGCCACCTTATGAGTTTTTGTGCAAAGTATGCAAGATAATGACTTGATGAAACAAAATAGTCTTTCAAGATTTTATATTAAATCGAGTTTTTCTTTGTTTTTCAGCCTATTTTCATTTTCCTTACTTTGTATGTATATCTTTATTCCCTTTCTAACTTATTTACATTGAGAAGTTGTTAATACGGGTATAGCGCTCCCCATTTCTTTTTCTCCAATAACAACACACATCTCCCATCTTCTCTTAGTGCTTTCTAATTCCCTTTGAATTATTGTGGAGTATAAAAGACGACCTTCATTTTTTTATGATAGATCTTCGATCATATATTTATTTTTGAGAAGATTATTTTAATAATGTTATTTTCATAGCTACATGTATGTACATGGTCATCAACTAATATCATACAATAGTCCTTCTCTTAACATTATCTTAACACCTTTTTATTGTTTATTTACATTGTAAACCTGTTTATTTGACTATAACTATATTTTTATGCAGGTTTTGAGTTTATTAATCTAATATCTACGCTAACAAAACATCTCAACGATGGGATTTTCATGTTACGTACGTTAGTCACATGGTGCTAATCATATTTTTATGTGCAGGTTTGAGATTACAACCAATCATAGTATTGTTCTCCCCATAAGTTGAGACTTTGAGAGTAGTTGAGAGAGTAATTTTTTTATTTTTAAGGAATGTTCCTCTTATTTCACCAATTGAGATTTTAGAGTCGACTTTTATTTTAACATAGACCTTTGAAGTTATCGCGACTTTCACAATTATGAAGGAACATAAGCAAGAATATTTTTTATTTAAAATACAAAGTATTTGATAAGCGAATATAATCTTTATTCGTAGTGGAGGAGTATGCAAATCTAATCTAATTTAATGTTCATATATAACGTATTAAGACATATCACGCAATCAAACAATTAACATAAGATAATAGAAAAAAAAATAGATAGTAGAAAAAAAAGTAGACATTCCACTTACCAGTATCGAATATATCAGAGTAGCTGAACATCGAACGCAAACACTGCTCCAATTAAACTTCCTAATTTTGACCCAATTTGTCCAGGTTGTCGGTCACCGATTACCTACTAGGGAGCATATATTTCAGATTCGAATCGAATAGAAATATACTTCAAAATGAAATACATTTACAATATGTTTAGAAGATATGAGTAAGAGTGTTAAGTTATGGTGCCACATCATCAAAAAGCATTGACTGATATGCCACAACTAAAATGAGAAGTATCACTTAAGCAAAAAAAAACATAATTTATGATGATGTATACAAAATTTTAAAATGTTATAGAGTTTAATGAAGAGATAAAGTTGAAAAAAATAGTAGAAAAATCCTATTGTATCTCATACAACTCACTAATTCAGTGCTATGTTGCTCCAGTGACTTTTATGGTTGGCGATCATAAATTTTTTGACATAATGATTGAAATGGAGTTCAACTATTAATAGGATTTTAGATCATATGAAACTATCGCATGAAACGATAATAGTGTTTATTATCCTTTACCAACTTGATTCGTACACTATAGATGATCTATCAAAATTATTAAACTTTGATTTTGAATTAGCGCAATTTGGTTAAAACCATCTACAAAGTTACACTTTTTGTTCAATACTCCTTGAATCGTTGTTATTTGTTCAGTACCACCTTAAAAGTTCATTCCGCCCTGAGAGTCACACCTTAAATGATTTTTCGGCCTAATCCCTTGCCTTTCTTCCCGTCTTGCCCTCACGTGTACCTCACATGACTAATTAAATGAACCAGCCTATTTGACCCAATTAAATACTTATTTGACCCTTACATTTTTTAGAACTCTTCTCCAGGTAACTAAACTTCTCCTCTTTTATTTTCCTCTTCTCCTCTTTTATTTTCCGCCTCTGTTTCTCTCTCTTCTCTTCCCCCCCTCCCCCCCCCCCCCCCCGCCCCCATTTTCATTGCAGTAGGGTTTGTTTGATTTTGTAAGGTGAAGGATGTCAAGTTTCAATTAATCAAAGACAAAGAAGAATTCAGATTCACTTTCTATGTTTTCTAATCACTTATGTTTCACTTTATCTCCTTTTACCAAGATTCCTTTGGTTGCCACTAAGAAGGGAGAGATGATGAGAGAGAGAGAGAGAGCGCGCACAAACATTGAAGCTAAAGAGAGAGGACGAAGATGGAGGGTGAAAAGAGAGAGTAAGTGAATTAATTTTGACTGAAAAGGGCAGGTGGGGTAAAAGTTAAAAGACTGCTTGTGGGATTCGAACACGCGATAAAAGAAAATAACTAAACGTCAACGAACGAACCACTGGAATCCCTTAAACTTTGTATACCTGAAGTGATTGTAGTATATTTTATTTAAACGCATCATTGACTTGACCGAAATTTCGCTCAAAAGAAAACGGGCGCTGAACTTGCGCGAACTCTTTAAAAACCCATGCCCTCTCGTTTTGCGACTTGTGATCCCTCTCCCTCTCCCTCTCCCTCTCCCTCTCATCCATATTCTCTCTCTCTCAGTCTCTTGCTATAGTCCGTCCGAAAACCTATAAATTCACTTGCTCTGTAATTAGGAAGTTCTTACACCTTACTTTTCCTTTATTTTATTATTATTCATAATTTAAAAACAGTTCCTCTCTTGTGATCTGTCTCTCTCTCTCCCTCAATCTTCTCCTTCTCTTCATTATTCTCATCAATGGAGGACGACAGAAAGCTGAAGAAAGAGAACAAGGTAATTCAGCTTTTTTCTATTGTTACATTGTTTTAATTTTTAATTTTACCTTTTGTTTTTCGAATTAACGTACTGTATTGTTGTTAGGCTAATGAAAAAGCTATGAAGAAACTTAAGGCAGCTGAGAAAGCAAAAAAATGGCGGTACAATTGAGGGTACTTGAGTTGAATTTTTGCAGTTTTATTTTCAAAGAATAAATTTTTTAGGGTTTTAATTAATTAACCTTTGATTATAGATCGTAAATAGTTCCAGTTCTAGTTCCAGAAGATCACGATTGGAAAGGAACGAGGCTGAGGAGGCTGATGATGATTACGTTGACCCCGTCACTCCTTCGGGTGAGAGAAAACGACTTTCTCGCCTAATGCCTAAGCAATATTGTGCTAACTCAGTCGAAAAAGGGTAAGTCTAATTATTTGTTTTAGTTTATGATTTGTTTTTTTTTTCTTCAAGTTTTAGCTGATTAATTATTTGTTTTAGTTTATGATTTCTTATTTTTTTTCTAGATTACAAGTTTTATCTGATTAGTTTATTGTTTTCAGATGGTACGAGTGGTGGGAAAGGTCTCAGTTTTTTACAGCTGAAACTAATTCCAAGAAACAGCCTTTTGTGATTGTAAGTGTGCTTTAATTTATAATGTTTTTCTATGAATTATTATGTTGTTGCAAAATCAAATACTGTATTATTAGCCAATGACCTTGTAAAATGCTCTGCCATAACATAAGGGTATTATTTAGCTGGTATTGATTTCTAGTAATATTAAATCTCCTATTGTGTTTCTTTTTAGGTACTGCCACCTCCAAATGTCACTGGGCTTCTTCATATTGGTCATGCTCTTACCAGCACAATAGAGGTGAAGTTCTGAGCTCTTTTTGTTTATTCCATTTTCGTGTCGTTTTTGGTGTTAGGGTTTGGTCATGGTAATGTTATACGGTGTTGAGGAAGTTATATTGTTGTATATGCATGAAGTAATATTATAATGGGTCATGGCAATGTTAGATTGTGTTGAGGAAGTAATAGTATTGTATATGCGCGAAGTAATATTATAATGGGGGTCATGACAATGTTAGAATGTGCTGAAGAAGTAATATTATTGTATATGCAGGATACTATTATTCGCTGGCGAAGAATGTCTGGATACAATACTCTGTGGATTCCTGGAATGGACCACGGTGGGATTACAACACAGTGTTAGTAATGCAAACATGTATTGGAAGCCATTGTTCAAATTTTAGCTTATGTTCTTTGGCCTTTCTCTTTCTTGTTTTGGGTGTGTGAAAAACAAAATGTCCCACATTGGAAAACCAAAGAACTTTTGAGATGTTTATAAGTAAAAGGCTTCCTTTATTGGTTTGAAGAACTACCCCCTATGGATTGGGCTAGAGTTGGGCTTCCCCACGCGCGCGCCGCCACTGCCGTCCGTTCGGTTCGCGCGTCGCGGTGTGGTGTGGCCCATCTTTTTGGGCGAAGTCCATTCGAAAGTCCAGACAGTTTTGCACGTTCCCTGGTTTGTCTCCCCCATTATCATACTGATTTGCACCGTGATCAGGACGAATTTCGCTTCTAAGGCAGTGATCTCATTCACGCCACAGCTTTACATTAAATTGATATTCGCCCAACATTCATCAAATTGTTTTCTCCTCTTTTGTTTCAGTGACAATTATTTTCCAACACACAGGTTATATGCTGGATAATCTATTCTTTTCTTCTGTCTTTCTTTTTCATGTTTTATTACTTTTTGGGCTCAGTTAGTTCCTCTATGACTATATTAGATCTGCTGAAAGAAAGTCAGCTTTCATGTATGTGGTTTGCTTAATGAATGAATGAATTGGCGATGATGTTCTGTGAATCAATTGTTATGCCCCTGCAGTAGTTCCTGCTTGTGTATTAGTTTGCTTTTAATTGTTTCAGAAAAGCTTCCTTATTCTGATTAGCTAGCTTATTTGCAGGTCGTTGTTGAAAAGAAGATTAAATGTGCGAGAAATTTGACTAGGCATGATCTTGGCCGAGAAAATTTTGTGTCTGAAGTGAGATACTATACTTTCGTACATCTTCTAGTCTAACTTAATATGTAATTACCAAGTTTCATATGGACTTAAATTTCAATATCGATATGCTTATATGATTGCTTGTGTTTCTCTTTGTCTTGTTTAACAAAAAGGTTTGGAACTGGAAAAATGAGTATGGTGGCAAAATATTGAAGTAACTGCATCAACTTGGTGCAACACTCGATTGGTCACGAGAGGTGGGGTTCGTTTGGTTCCTGAATTCTCAATTGTGTAGCGCAATTAATATCTTGTTGCTTTTTTTTTTAAAATTTCTTTATTATATATTTCTTCTGCATCTGCAGTGTTTTACAATGGATGAGAAACGATCAAGGGCAGTAACTGAGGCATTTGTAAGGCTGTATGACGAGGGTCTCATTCATAGGTATGTACGACTTGATAATTCGCTGAACACCTATGGTGCATTAAATTGATTGGTAAATGATAAAGCCATTATCTTTTAGGCGAAAGACAATTGCCTACCACAGCGAAAATTGAAATTATTGTTCTTCCTGAGCTGGAATTTAACTGGTTGGAGCTTGAAGTATAAGTCTTGCCTGATTATTTTCTGTTGAGGTGAATTTTTTTTGTAAATTTGGCTTAATTGGCACAAAGTGATAGGGGCAAGTATGGCCTTGTTAGAACGGGGCAAGTACCACTAATGTCACCTGTATGTGCCCTTGGCACCTTAGATATCTCTGTTTTATTTCTCTGGTCTCTGGTTGATTTCTTTGAGTTTAGAAGATAAGATTAGGATTTGGGAGGAGATCACAGGATTCTGTCTCTTTGATTGTTTCCATTGGGAGGTCAAGCTTATGCTCTTGTACATCTTTTTGCAATTAAGTTTTTTTCTTAAATCCGAACAGACAGTGGTTTAATCATCTTGTTTCATCAGTTATAACATGAACCAACTTCTTGCATTCCTTACTACATTTGCACAAAAAATTTGTGTATGTCAAATTTTCGTCCAGGCTCTTCACGAAGAAAAAAAAGTTTCTTGTTTTAATTTTGTGGTGAGACTTCATAACGTGTTTAAAGCAAGTCCCTGGTTGAAAACTCATAAGGGTCCATAGCGAGTGTCCTTCTATGTGCTGAATGTTGGGGGCCCTTAAATGACGGAACTCTATATCCAGCTGGGCTCCAAACTTCCTTGGATGCCAGCTTGGTAATTTTTCCCCCAAATGGGATGATTGGCTTGTAAAATATTTTCGTGCTTTGGTGGCTTGCAGGGATAACCGACTTGTGAAGTGGGATTGTGCGTTGAGAACTGCAATATCTGATCTTGAGTTATGTTCTCTGTATTCGACACTGTACTAGACATTTGCATCTGGCTTAAAGTGCTATCTGTTTTTTGCAGGTGGACTATGAGGATATAAAAGGAAGAACATTATTAAAAGTTCCTGGATGTGATGAACCAGTCGAATTTGGTGTTCTAATCTCATTTGCTTACCCATTAGAAGGAAACCTTGGTGAAATTGTTGTGGCCACTACTAGAGTAGAGACCATGCTTGGAGATACTGCAATTGCTGTACATCCAGACGATGCTAGGTACAAGCATTTGCATAACAAAGTGGCCATCCATCCTTTTAATGGGAGAAAAATACCAATTATATGTGATTCAATAGCTAAGCCAGCGGTTGGGACAGGTGCAGTCAAGGTAAGGAAGCCTTTGAAGCTTCATTGTTACATTAGATCTCATTTGCTGCCTTATCTCTATGATGAGTCTCAAGTACCTTCTTTCTTGCTCCTGTAGATCACACCTTCCCATTATCTGGATGATTTTAACGTTGGGAAGCATCACCAGCTCGACTTCATTAGCATCTTTACAGATGATGGAAAAATCAATAGCAATGGTGGCCAAGAGTTTGCAGGGATGCAACGCTACAAAGCATGGGCAACCATATTAAATCACTGCAGCAGAAGGTATTATTACCCTGATTTAATGCCATACATATATATACAAATACAGCAGATGTTCATTCCCATCACTAGTTAGTACTGGCTAGCAAGCTTGGTGTCAGAGATGGTACAACATATTATGTTGTCAGCTTCACTAGCTCCATCTTCTTGATTTTATGAATGATTTTGGAAGCTGGTGTGTAATTCAAGCACCAATAAAATTGTTTTTCGGTTTTGGGTGGGAGTTTGTTAGTGAGGGCTGACTGATTATTAACCAGTAACTTTGGAACGATCCCCCCACTGAAAAATGAAACCTAAATACGAAAAAGAAAATGGGGACGGAAAACAGAGAAGGAAAGAGGCAAAAAACTTAGGTACATCAATATCTTAATGCTTTTTTGATGTCATCAGGGAAACAATGTAAGAAAACCCGACTCAATTCTCATGTAAACAACAACTTTCCTGCAGTTGAGTCCAATATGATGATGACGATCTTTTCTGATATGTGGCGACATTGTTTTTTCCAACTCCATTTAGTTGGACAACACTACCCTATCTTTTCTTTTTGATAATTAGATGACACTACCATGTTTGTTGGTGTCTCCTTGCATTAATTCTTAATCATCTACTTTGTAGCTATATTGTTGTTGAGATTAAACCTCAACTAGAACTTATTTTTGCATTAATTCTGGATCTGCAATCTAATCAGGGACTATATAGAGGTGAAAAAGACAATGAGATGTCTCTTGGCCGTTGTTCAAAAAGTAACGATATTGTGGAACCAATGATAAAGCCTCAGTGGTATGTCAAATGCAAGTCCATGGCGAACGATGCGCTTGATGCTGTTATGAATGATGATAATCGGAAGATTGAGATTGTCCCAAAACAGTATACAGCTGAATGGAAGAGGTATGCCAATATTTTAGTCAGCTGGGAGTTTAAGTTTAACTGTTTAACCATGTTTTCAATCTAGTGAGTAAGCAGTGTCTATGGACTATTAATGATTTATTTACTTGATTTTCAAAATTCGATAGTTGTTTGACATGGTAGCTGTGATTATATGCCAGAGAAAGTAAGTCTCCATGCTTTACATATACTACTTGCTTTCTTGTACAATGCTCGTCAAAACTTTTTGTTTCTTGTTGCAACATCTGTTTTTTGGGCTTCTAGTTGCTTATCTCCATCAATCTTTCGGGAATTCAATAAAGAGAAAAAGCGGGAATGTAATATTCGGAGAAGATTTCTCAAAGGGTTGGGATAAGTTTTTAGAAAAGTACTAGTTGCTTTTTATGCATCACAACCTGTTTTTGTATTTGATTTAGCTCATTACTGAAAGGAATGAAATTTTACAGGTGGCTTGAAAATATAACTGACTGGTGCATCTCAAGGCAGATCTGGTGGGGTCACAAGATACCTGCTTGGTACGTCACTTTGGAGGATGACGACCAAAAGGAACTGGGTGCTTAAAATGACCATTGGGTGGTCTGTCGAAGTGAGGAAGACGCACAAGCGGAGGCTGGCAGAAGGTTTGCTGGAAAGAAATTTAAGATTACCCAAGATCCTGATGTGCTAGATACCTGGTTTTCTTCTGCTCTTTTCCCGTTTTCTGTGTTGGGCTGGCCAGATGAGACAGATGATTTGAAGGCTTTCTATCCAACTTTTGTTCTGGAAACTGGACATGACATTCTTTTTTTTTGGGTTTCTCAGATGGTGATGTTAGGGATGAAACTTACAGGCAATGCGCCTTTTAAAAAGGTAAACATGGTTTATCTGGTCATAACATATTTTAGTCTGATGCTATGTGACAGCTTATTGGTGACTTGGGATTAACCTTTCTTTTTGTCTTGCACTTGCAAACAAGAATTCAGGAGATAGCACTTGTTGTTAGTGCTCGTTCTATGCCTGAAATATGTTTTCGTATAGTCTATAGGCTCTTCTGTCTTGTGGCTTTTATATCTCGAAGAGGAGGGAAGAGATGGAGAGAGAGAAGACGATGGAGGATTTGGGGGACGGATTCAATTAAAACAACGTTCTATATCAAATTGTGCTTTGTGGCCTGCTTCATTTGAGGTTGTATTGCAGTATGACAACGAGTTTAGATGAGAAGGGTGAGAGTAAAGTACATGATTATAGAATGAGAACTAAACATCTTACCTATTGGGGTTGTTCTTAGAGTAAACCTTATCCATGCGAGGAATTTGATGTTTAATCTGGTGCTTGATTTGATTTGTGGTTTGAGTATTATGATAAATTTCTGAAGTTGTGGCAAACAAGAGGGAAAGAAGAGAGATTAAGCTGAGGCGAATTAGAGAACTCCTTTTTTGTTAAGTTATCTTTGTCTGAGACAACACAACCAAGATGTTGCTTCAGCTATTCTGTCCAACTGCTTGTGTTGGGATTTTGGGAAGAAAATCCGTTTGTGGATATATGTGGTGGTATTGTATTGAAGTACTAATTACTTCCTATCTCATACTTAAGGTTTGAAATTGATTTTGTACACATATTAGAGTTTGAGAGGTTTAATCCACAAAATAAAGAGTGCAAGTGGACATGCAAGTATTAAATGTTGTGTGAGATTATTATTATTTTTGGGACAAAAGAAAGGTGTGTATTTTTATTTATTTAGATAAAGAGAAATTTTACTAAAACTAAGACAAATTTACAAAGTAAGAGGATAATGAGTCCTCAATATGAAAGAATAATTACAAGTCACCCCGAAAACACTAAACCTCAGTAAGGGGGACCTTCAATTTGGAACGGATAATAGTGTTGGCCAGGTCCCTCAATACTGATTATCTTGGCTAGTTGACTTAGACTTGATGGAAGTTGTGATTTTGATAAGTAGTTGTGGCGTGTCGTCTGAGGTTGTATTGCTTCTTGTTAGTTTAATAATTTCTTTTATCCAAAGTAATGATAATTATATGATTTGAAATTTTGCAGGTCTATCTGAAAAAAAAAAAATCCGAGATGCACATGGGCGTAAGATGTCAAAGTCATTGGGAAATGTTATTGATCCCCTTGAAGTCATTAATGAGATATCTCTAGAAGGTCTTCACAAGCGTCTAGAGGAAGGAAACTTCGATCCCAGTGAGTTATCTATCGCAAAAGAAGGACAAAAGAAAGATTTCCCTAATGGCATTCCAGAATGTGGTACAGATGCTCTTCGTTTTGCACTTATTTCATATACAGCACAGGTATGTTCTTGTGCCATATGAAATGTGCCATATGAAATGTGAGACATGTTCAATTTTATATTTGATTACTGATTACTGATGTGATCTTTTCTATCCAGTCCGATAAAATAAACTTGGACATTCAAAGGGTGGTTGGGTATCGCCAATGGTGCAATAAACTATGGAATGCTGTTAGGTTTGCTATGGGAAAATTGGGAGATGATTATACTCCTCCAACCAATATAACTCCTAATATCATGCCATTCAGTTGCCAGTGGATACTCTCTGTCCTGAACAAGGCTATCGACAAGACTGTGTCATCACTTGAGGCATATGAATTCTCTGATGCAGCCAGCACAGTGTACTCGTGGTGGCAGTTCCAGCTTTGTGACGTGTTTATTGAAGTAATAAAACCTTACTTTTCCACCGATGATTCTGCTTCTGCTAGAGATTTTGCTCGGGATGTACTGTGGGTGTGCCTTGATACTGGACTTAGGCTCTTGCATCCATTTATGCCATTCGTGACGGAAGAGGTATGGCAGAGGCTGCCTCAATTGAAAGATACTGTTAGGAAAGGGTCTATTGTCACAAGTGAATACCCTTCTGTTATACAGGTGAGAAAAATTGTATAGCTGTGCTCTTGATCTGAGAATTCTCTTAGTGATAATAGCAGCAAAAGTTCCTGGTTTGTACCTACTTACCTCAAGTGGATTTTGTTGGAAATGAAGCTAAACAAGCTTCATGAAGCTTGGTATGCTTCAAAGAAAGTTTTTGGAAAGCCTTGTTCACAAAACACAAATTGTCCCACATAGGTAGAGAAAGGAAAGAGAAGAGACTTTATATATTGTTGTGGACTTTTAGTCTTTGAACTAAGAGTCAAGGGAAGACTCTTCCTCCACACACGCGCGCGCCGCCGCCGCCGGCCGGCCGGGCCGGGTGAGGGTTGGGCTCTTTTTATTCTCGGCTCAATATTTTTCCGACCGTTTTGTGTCCGTTGAGCTTCTGATTCAGTAACCGTTTCTTCATTACTATCACAAATAAAATCCAACCATCACAGCTCCCCATTTAATTCATTGATCAGTTACTGATTCTAATAGCTCTATATATTCACCAAAAACCTCCAGCTCTAGAGACAGAATAGACAGAAATCATCTCCTCTTCTCTTCTGTTATCTCTTTTCTTCTGCTCTCTTCTCTTCGTTTGGCAGTAGTTCTGTTTACCCTCAAAGTCATTGCACCGTAGTACACCGGAGCATTGGCTGCCGTGTATCCCTGGAGGTCGGTTGTCGGAATTCCCCTGTGTACGTGTGGGGGCAAATTCGACTTTAGGGCAGTGATTCATCACGCCACGGTCTTTGTTACAGATAAGTTTGTTCCTTCATTAGCCTTGCTTCTAACAGATTTTAGTTATCATGTATTTGCATGGAACTCTTTGATGTGAATCGTACAATATACTAGTGGTAAATAAGCTGGAAATGTGTTAGCATGTTTCTTTTTTCTATCTTTTTATGCCTACTATAATTATCCACTTTCTTATGTTTTGCACTGTTGGACAAATGAAAGAGTGGAGCAGGAGATGAGAACGGTAGAAATTGCGGTGAAGGCTGTTAGGTCTTTAAAGTCTCTGTTGCCTGCTAAAGAAAGGCGTGAAAGGTATGTGTCTGATGGAACTTATAATTTATCTTTGTTGTTTACAGTTATGAAATAGCGCTAGTTCTACAGCCTATGCAATGCATTGAAAGCCTTTTATCTTTTTGTGCTAATTGTTTTTGTTCTAATGTATGCTGTGGGGTAATTTGCATTATCTGTTTTTTTTTTTTGATTATAATCTTCCCTCCCGATAGGTTTACTTACCACTTACCAGTCTTTTTGTAGTATTATTTTAGATTTATACATATGTAAATTTGATAGTTTTATACCCTTGGTAACTAGTATATTGTAGACTAGAATTTCTGTTATGTGGCAAGTTTATCTTCTGTATCTTGTTGACGTTTGGTTGATTTGAATATGTATGTTCTTAAATTCTTCAGGATACAAGCTTTTGATCTTTGCCGGAATGAGGAAGTTACTGAAGTCATTCAGAGCCATGAGTTTGAGCTTTTAACACTTGCCTCTTTGTCTTCTCTTGAGGTCTGTTATTTGCCTTGTGATTGATCTTTATGGGATGACTTTAATATTCGCTGGAGATTTTCTTTCTTGTTCTGGTGCCTTTCATGTGCTTATCTTGTGTTATTTGTTTTATCTTTCTTTGAGAAATTTTTTGTGTATTTCAAATTTTAATATACTCCCTCCGTCCCTTGTTTACTTGGGCACTTTCCATTTTGGTCCGTCGCTTGTTTACTTGGGCATTTCTTAAATTGGAATGATTTCATGGGCAAAAGGACTCAACTACCCTTGCTCTTTTATTTGTGAATCTGAATTACCCCCCTTCCCCCCCCTCACTTTCTCTCTCCTGTATACCCCACAGCCCTAACAGTAAAATAATTTCAGTCACTCCCTCACTTTCTCTCTCCTCTTGGTTCTCTCTCTCCTCTCACTTTCTCTCTCCTCTTGGGCTATCTCTCCTCTCACTTGGTGGCGATGGTATGAGGTGGCTAAAGAGTGAGGACAGAGGTGGTGGGGCAAGATGGAAAAAGAATCCAGATTTGAATGGTGGTGGGTTGGGTATAGGCTGGTTTCGTAAAGGGCATAAGAGATTATTTCTGGTTTGGGAGGATGAGAGGAGAAGGCCAAGGGGTTTAAGGGCATAATTGGAAAAGAGATGAAAAAGTGAACTTTTATTGCCCAAGTAAACAAGGGACGGAGAGAGTATCTTTTTTAATCAGTTCCTTCAGCCCAGATCATGCAACTTCTGGTATGAGTTTGGCCAGGTGGTTTCACAATTGGTCTGTACAATCTTCTGGTGTTTAAGAAACAACATGTGCTGTGTTTGCTAGTTGTGCAACAATATTGCATCTGGGTGATAGATAGTACTACCTCCGTTCCGTTCAAACGCTTCCATTTGTCTAAAATGGATGTTTCATACAAACACTCCCATTTCTTTAGTTGGTAAGGAATTTACTAGTCATTTACAATATTACCCCCATTAAAACCCAAGCCCCACCCTCTTCTTTCTCTCTCCTCAAGTCTCTCTCCACCCATGTTAATGTTGAGGGTATATGGGGAAAGTAGATGGCAAAATAAAATTTCCTTGTTTTTTGTGCCAAAAGCAAATGGGAGCATTTGAACGGAACGGAGGGAGTATATCCTTTAAAATTGGTTTGTTGTAGGCCTGAAGTGTTGGTTTTGAATTCATCTGACCATCTGATGGCTAGGGTTTGTTTGGGTTTGTTTGGTTTATGTATGTTTTTTCTGTCTTACAGAATGGGTTTGCCACCTGCTGATACATTACCAAACCCTAGTTATACCAATTTTAAGTTGAGGTTAGTGTAGGCAAGTGATCCTGATAATTGAATGGATTGCTTGCAGACTGATAGGTTAGTTATACAATATTTTTGATAATACCCCTCTCATATCAAAAACATTGTCGTTGAATTCTCTTGGTTTTTTGCTGTAACTCGATTATTGGACTTTCGCAGTGTCTGAATGAGAATGATGCTGCTCCTGTTGGATGTTCAGTTCATGTTGCGAGTGAAAATCTTTCCGTTTACCTTAAGCTTAAAGGAACAATTAACGCAGAAGTAGAGCGTGACAAGCTGAGGAAGAAGATGGAGGAGGCAAATAGGTGAGTCTCTTGTTCCCTAGCTTGTTTCACTGATGAAGTCTTTTTGAGTGTCTACGTTGTTTGCACAATATTTTGCTTTTCTTCAAAATCATTCTTGCAGCTCATATGAACATAAATGGTCATTTCATCAATTTGAAAAGCTTTTAGGTGACATTTGCCTTTAAAATGAAGTGGCCACTGTCTAATGCTCAATTATGGGGCAAGATGAAAATGAAGTCACCACGGCACTGTCTAATGCTCCGTTAAATACATGCTCGTAATGTTTGGTGTCATGTTTGGAGTATGAAAACATGGAACTGTACAATGTGCAAAACAATCAAGTAGTATGCCATACCAGACTAGTTGTGCCTCAGGCCAAGTTTCGCTAGATATCAACCGAAGTCCTTATTTCTTTTCTATTATAGTTGCTTATCTATATATATATATATATATATATATATATATATATATATATATATATATATTATATATATATATATATATATATATATATATATATATATATATATATTCATTTGTGATTGCTTTGTTGTGAATTGTGATAACTTCAGGCAAAAAGACGCACTGCAAAAGATGATGCAAGCTTCTGGATATAAACATAAGGTACCGCCTCATGTTCATGAAGAAAATGTGGCGAAGCTGACCAAACTTATGCAAGAGGCCTTGTCGCTTGAGGAAGCAAGTCAGCAACTTGTGTAAACAGTAAACTCATGTATATATTGAATTCAAAGCTTTGGTGTCAATTCATTTGAATTGGTAGGGAGAAGTCAACTTTCATGAGCGAATGCCACTAATTTGGTTAAGGCTCTGTTTGGTTGGGGTGAAAACGTTTTCAGCTGAAAATCATTTTCAGACTGAAAATCATTTTCCTACCTACTTTTCCGTCGTTTGGTTGCAAGGGAAAATCATTTTCCTGAAAACTGTTTTCCGTTGTTTGGCTACTAAGAAAAATATTTTTCCTTGGAAGACTACTTTGGAGAAATATCATAACAAGTTATTTCCACAATTACTATAGCATATTTGACCCAAAATTTTGTCAGGGCCACTAAACTTCAACTCTGGAGACTCGAACTGTACATATAATCAGAATGGCTTGAAGCACAACGTGAAAGTAATAATGTACGGACCAAGTGGATCGAAAGAATCTCCCCCCTACTACACGGAACCTCAAATTATGCCCCACCAAGTGTAAAAATATCAACACTTGTTCTTTCACACTAATTCGAGTACTTTCTTTCAAGAGATTTCTCTCAGTTAGAACATTGCATAACTTGAAAATAGCGTTGGGTCTCATACGAATTTGACCCAAACAATGCGTGTCCCCACATAATAAAATACTATTGAGGTAAGACTCTCTCAGATTATCTCTATTAACATACGGCTGCCTTGTTAACCCACAATAGTTAGACCTAGCTCTAAACTTAGCAAGAAAAGCAAGAACTGCTGCTATTATAGCAGCAACAGCACCAACAACCATAGTTTTGATTTCCCTTGAATCGGTAGCCATCTACATTTGAACAAGGAAAAGTAAAAACCCAAAAGTCAAGACACAAAACATATTTGACATAAATCACTCAAAGAAAAGGCAAAATTTAGTTAATAAATAGTATCATATGCCCAGCAACATAGAGAACAACTCTTTTGTTCCATGGGAAAACAAGAAAAGCTGTCCTGGAAGGACATAATAGTTTAAAGAGAGAAGACACAATGGTTAACGAGACAGCTTATATGCATCTTTTATACATTATTGACCACAAACAAACCAATCAAAGAATTACAGACAACAAGCAATCTATCATGTTAAAGAAAAGGCAAATTTTAGTTACTATATAGTATCATAATGCCTAAATCATTACTGCCCAGAAAGTCCAAGGTACTGAATGACATACACATGAGCAAGAGTATGATAAAATAAGGCCCTTCAGCATGCCACTTGTTTTAAAAATTGGTCATTATATTGAGCACTAGCCAACACATTCACCACCCATTGATTCAATTTTATAAGAGTAGGAAGAGAAGCCCAACTAGCTTGCACTATATTTAATTATTGTGAAGCCTCAGCCAAAGAGCAAGGAAGGAGTAGCACACTGCACAGTAATGTTGATATGGGTGTACTTAATACTGATAATAGGAGTACTACATATGAACGTACAGTACAGTAGAGCTTAAGTTCTTCCTTCAAGGTTTTGCAAAGTGCATTTGAGTATCCAATTGGGATCAAACTGAAGATGGTTTGATCAGAAGGGGAAAGAGGTTGAATTTAAGTTTACTCCTTACTAGTAGGTCATCACATAAAGCCCCTACCCACCTATCAATCTATCATGCATCAACTGGGCTCGGGCCGATCTTACGGGGAGATTAGATAATCACTAACCCTTTCCAAATCAAGAAGATTATCCTCTATTGTCTGTCAAGCACAATCAGTCACTCATAGCTGCTTATGATTTTTTTTTAAAACCGTATCACTTGTTTATCTACCAAAAGGCAGAGTGTTCTCTATATACTTCTCAAACAAACAGAATTATTTTCTCAGCCAGCATCTACTCACCAGAACTTCTACTCAAACTAAGCCATAATCACCCACTTCGACTTTGGAGGGTATAAAGTTGCCCAAAAGAAGAACAATTAACTCACAATTTAAGTACCCACATAATTTCTTAAAACATTGCAATCAAACCAGCATAAACCTCAAAATTTCCAACAAAATTAAAAACAAAGCAACATTAATTAATTCATAATGCACATGACCACTAGGCCCCAAACTCACAATAATCATTCACCTAAAGAGCATACAAAATAAAAGCCAAAACTACACACAAACAAAGCCCATATATCAAAAAATCATCTCAAATAAAGCAGATTATGTTATATATTCAAACCTAATTTGAACAAACGTCAAATTTGGGGGGAAAAAAAAGCCCCAAATGATAAATAAGCAAAATAGAAGACATATGAAATGCAAAGAGACATGAATTACAAAGAAAACCAGATCAAACCTGAGATATTTCAAACCCTACAAGCTTTAAAAAGAACCTTCAATTTGTGAATAAATCTTCAAACCCTAGTACCAAATGAAGAGGAGAGAGAGATCCAAGTTAAAAACGAGTGAGAGAGACTGAAGAGAGAGAGAGAAACGAGAGAGAGGAGAGAGGAGAGAGGAGAGGAGAGAGAGAGGAGAGAGAGAGGAGAGAGAGAGTACCTCAACTGTGTCGTGGGGAAGGGGAGACTGAGGTACTGAGATGTGGTGGGCAGGAGATAACAGATAAGTGAGGGGGAAAAGTGTTTTCCCTTGATTTAGAAGGGAAAACGTTTACCCTTGTGTCAGGGAAAATGATTTTCCTTGTGTTAGGAAACCAAACAATGGAAAATGAGAAATAGTTTTCCAGGAAAACGTTTTCACCCCAACCAAATAAAGCCTAAATGGAAAGACCTTTTATCACTTGAGTTGTCATCTTTACCTTTATTCTAATTTTTCTTCCCTCTTTCCCCAGTCCTATTTTCTCTCCCTTCATTTGCTTCCTCTCATTCTCAATTCATGGTGTTCTTAATTTAACAATGCAAAATCGATAAATTTTCTATAATTATTTGCCAGTAAGTTATACTCCCTTCGGATCACAAATAAACATTAGATTTTTTATGGTCTTCAAGAAACTACTCTGAACACAAATAACACTCTTATAATATGTATGCAGAAGTTATAAAATTTTGATTTTTTGGAAAGTACTATTTGAAATGAATCTAGCAAAAGTATAATTATTTTGTAAAACTTTATAATTTTCATTAATTAGTGGTCAAAGTTTGTTAACTTTGACCCCAAAAAGTCCAATATAAGGTTATTTGTTTTCCGGAGGCAGTAACTACTTGTGGTCCGGAGGTAGTAGCTTATTACCTGGCTTCCAACTCTCCTAACCAACTCATAGTAAATGATTTTTGTGTATCTATTGTATATAGTATTTTAAGGGTATAGTTCACTTTTTCCCGTCTCCGAGTAATTTAGACCAACAGAAAAGTCTATATGAGGTTAGTTTTTCAAAACGTCAAGATTCGAACCCTTGATAGAGGTCATCATGGCTAATTTCTTTGTCAATTGTGTCATGAAATAAAAGTGTATTATTAACACAAAATGATCTATACTATTGTATACTTAATTAGGATATCTATTGTTTTTTCTGTATTATGTGTCATCAATATATCTATCATTTGAAAGAGGACACTGTTATTGTCCAGTCATAAAATAGTATCGGTTGATATTATATATCATATATACAAAATTAAAAGTCATATACCCTTTAATAGCAGACTTAATAATAATATTTTATAATTTGGTAATAACATCACCCTTGGAAAAAATTCGAATTATGTTGCAGTGCACAAGTTATCAAACATCTAACGACATAGAGTGTGTTTCTTTTTTACCGTATTGAGTGAAGTGAATAGTAATCTAGGTTGCATCGATACTTCTCAAATATGCAGTATCCCGTATCTGATACTTGTGGGATACTTGAGGATTTGTAACATGTTTACATTTGCTTATCTATTTTTTATCTTAAAAAGAGTAAACACACATTTATGAAAAGATGTTTGAATTGCCTTTGATTCACATTTCCTTAGTTATTTCATAATATCAAGATTTAGAGCCTAGATTAATTATAATTTTTTGTATATACTATATTGTTTAATCACTACGCGTATGCGTATCCTTTTTTTTTGAGATGCCATATCCTATTTCCGTATCCGTACTCGTCTCGGTACATGTATCCGTTTTCGTGTAACCTAGATAGTAATAAAGAGAAAAAGTAGATGACCGAACTAAATCCAATCAATTACCAAGCAAAAGAACACGCCCGACATATGAGAGTTGAGACTAGGGATGACACTGGACAGTGGGCACAGTTAGCATGAGGCACGATACATCCTGACATGCATTTTACACATCACGATATGAGTATTGAACAATATATTTGAAGAAAAAGAATGATGAGCACGGTCAGACACGAAGCGACACGACATGACATGACGAAAAATTTAAATAATAAATGAAAAAAATCCTAGGCACGATACTTATTGCATGAGCACAGCACGACACATGTATGTGCATGGGCACGAACACGTGCCGGCCTAACATTTTGGTGAGCTGACACAGCACGACAACTGGTCAACTATAAACACTAAAACACCCCACCGCATGATACAATCCTGTTACAAAGTACGAAGACACGAGCGGTCGAGCGCGGCCCAGGCACGGCAGTAAGCCAGCTTTAGTTGAGACATTACACAAGACACACTCGATTCCGAGCCGCTTAACTTGATTCCGGTTATTAAATCGATTATTATTATTTGTCCCCGAGTCTTTCGCTTGCCCATCCCCCCACAGATCGACCCTCGCTCTCCTTCTCTCTCTCTTTCTCTCTCCTCGCCAAGTACCTGGTGAGGGCACCACCACCAGATCGTATAGTTTACGGGGGATTGTGATTTTGATTGTGATTGTGATTTCGAAGATGTTCAAATTCTTGAAGGGTGTGGTTGCGGGATCTGGTACTGGTGTCAAGGATCTACCCTATAATATTGCCGAACCTTACTCTTCTGCTTGGGGATCTTGGACTCACTCCAAAGGCACCTCTAAGGTTCCATACTTTGTTGCTCATTTTCATTTTCAATTTCAGTTTCGCGCCTATTAATATGATATGCAATTTGATTTAGATTAAGAAAATTGAGCAAATGGTTGCGGAATTATGTTGATTGTTTATTGATTGTTGGAATCTAATTTCTTTTCTAGCTCAAATTCGAGTGTTTTTGGTACTGTGAGATGCATAATGCTTGTAATAGTGGTTGTATTGATTTAAATCACTTGAAACTGCTTTAGCTGAGTTAGTGGTGCTAAATATTGTTTGAGTTGGTTTTGTAGATTAATGGCGCTTGGCTAGGTCTATGATTGATTCAAGTTAGCTTGAGTCTGTATGGAACGTTAATTAGTCTTATGAGTTAGGTATTCATAGTGGTTGAGTTCATCTTGGATAGTTGAATTGTTGATGGTAGTTACCTTAATTGCATACGGCAAACATGCGTGGATTTATTGGAAGTCAATTGTAGTTGAAATTATCGTACCAAAATGGAGTATTTTGGTACTATGAAATGCATAATGCTTAAACATGGTATTGAGTTAACTCACTTGAAATTGTTTGACGTAAGATGAGAGCTGTTGACTTAGTGGTGATAAATATTGTTTGAGGTTAGTTCTGTATATTTAAGGTGATAACTAGCTTAATTGGTATGGTGAATATGTGGAGGATAGCTAGCTTAATTGCGTATGGTGAATATGTGTGGATTTATTGGAAGTCAATCATAGTTGGAACTATAGTACCTAATTGGAGAGTTTTTGGTACTGTGAAATGCATAATGCTTGTAGACATAGTTGTATTGAGTTAACTCACTTGAAATTGCTTTAATTTATGATCAGAGCTGTGCCCTGAAAGGGGTAGTGGAGTTGGTCGTGGGGCTGAAATTTCATGACAAAGGTCACGGGTTCAATTCCCACTAGGCCTCTTTGCTGAGCCTGTCTACAAGATTTATCTTGTTGGTTTGCCTGGTGTGTGTGGTTTGCAGGCTATTACATACACTCGGGGTTTATCCGGTGCACAGTCAAAGAGTAGTGGCGGAGGGTTCCTCGCATCAAAAAAAAAAAAAAAATTATGATCAGAGCTGTGGTTTTAGTGGTGCTAAATATTGTTTGAGTTAGTTCTGGAAGAATAGTAGTCGTTGGTCAGCGAGGTTTATGATTGAGATTATCTTGAGTGCTCAATGAAACTTTGTATGTTGATTAGATCTTTGTCTTAGTTAAGTATTCTTAGTGGTTAAGTTAGTATTCCAATAGTTGAATTGTTGGATGATATCTAGCTTAATTGCGAATGATAAAAATAGAGGATTTATTGGAAGTCAATAATAGTTGGAATTATCGTACTCGAGGTATCTAGACCGATTTCAAGGGATCATAAGTGTAACTGATCTGTACAGATTGATTGTTCTTAGTTGTTGGGTTGTGAATTGTGTGTGTAGTGTAGGGATTGTAAATAAATATTTGATCCTTAGTTTTCAATACTGAAGAGGTGAATTTGTATGAGATTGGGTCTGATAATCTCATAACAGTTGCATTTAAGCTGGAAGCAAATTTTTTTTTAGATAAATAAAAATTTCATTAATAGTAGAAGAGGTTAATTACAAAAGAAAGAGGACAATACGTCCTCTGAATAATAAAAAAAAGTAAACTACAAATCCCTCCAACGCCATTGGATGTCTGTAAGAGACACCCTCACAAAAGCCCCAACAGCCTTGGCCCATAAAGAAGCCAAATAGACCACACGATCCCAGACATTATCAGCCGTTCTATAGACCCCATCAAAGATCCTAGAGTTGCGCTCCGGCTAAAGGCACCATAAGATAGCAAAAGCGGTGAAAAGCCACAATAATCTTTGCTCCGTAGTCATCCCTAAACCAACATACCAAGTCAGTAGGTGCTGGACTCATCGTCGCAGGCGGCGTGAAACACTCACCCAACAACCGCCCCCATAAGCTATGAGCAAATCACATTGCGTTGCCAAATGCGCACCCGTCTCACTATCCCTGTGGCACATAACACACATGTCGGGTTGCAATGCCCAACCAGGTCGGCGACGCTGTAACAAATCGTGAGTATGCAATTTGCCTAGCACCAGGGTCCAAATGAAAGTTCGCACCTTCAAACGTACCTTAGACTTCCAAATGTAACCAGCAAGAGGGAAATGGGGATATTGAGACTTGAGAGGGAAGACTAAGACAGTGTAAGAAAGATTTTTGATCCCAGAGGAGTCCTTAACCCAAACCCGAGAATCATCATTAGGGACATGGAAGCAAATTGACGTGGAGTATACTCAGGGTTGTGATTATGGTGGATTTGGGTTTAGTCATGATTGTAGACTAGCAGGGATTCCAGGATTCTGGCTATGGAGAAAGGGTATATAGCTTCAGCTGTCATAACGTGGCAGGTCAAGTTGTGGAATTTGTTGTTGATTGGTTTATGATCATGTCATTGGAGTTGCTTATAGTGGCGCATATGCATTTTGAATAAGGATAGTCATTTTTGGAGCTTGCTTGATGGCTTTGTGATTTGGATTACAAGAGAAAGAAATAGGAGTTAAGATTTGTGCCATGAATTTCATATTAGACTTCTTACCCTTGGACTTTCTTTTCCATGTGGATGTTTTGATCCTTCACAATACAAAGCCTCATGTTTGCTTCTTACTTGTTATTGATGTTTTGGTTTTGCTGGGTGTACCTTGATGCTGTGAAGCCTCAAGCCACTCATCCTTCTTTTATTTAGAACTCGTCGTCCAGTTCTTGTAAAGAGGTGGTGAATGATGCAGATTACAAGAAAAAGAATTAAGAAGGTTTATTTGAAAATTGCTCTATTCATTGGCCTTGCTGGACTTTTAACCATTTTCCACTTATCATCTCCAATTATAACGCTTTGTGTAAAAACTGTATCTTTTAGTCTTTTTTATGTGATAATAATGTCAACAGTTGCTTGTTTTCTTTGCATTTTTCACAGCCTTTAATTATAAAGAGTTGGGGTTACAGAAGTGTCTGCTACTATACTACTACTACTACTCTCTCTTCCACCTCTCCATTTTGTATGAGAGCTCATAAAGTTGTTGTCCTCTAATTTTTTCCCCTGTAATCAAATTTGTTCTGTTCCAAGACTTGCTTTCGGTTTGCTAATTTGTCTTCCTTGATCACTCATGAACTGATCACTAGCAGAATATTATTGTATTGTTGGTTTGAGTTTTGAATTTTCATTTTTGAATTGTAGAAAAGGCAGCTTGTACTACGAACAAATAAAAAAAACTTGTTGTCATTTATTTACTTCGTGTGGTTGGTCTATTATCTCAGGATGATGGGTCTCCGGTTTCCATATTTTCCCTCACGGGAAGTGCGCAGGACGGTCATATAGCTGCTGGCCGCAACGGGGTGAAGCGTCTCCGCACAGTATGTCATGCACCTTCTGTTTTCTAGTTCCTTCTTATCCATATTGCACTATTGCATAGTATTTGTATTGGCACTATGTCTTTGAATTTTATGTTATGGAGCAGTATTGTATTCAGTTATAGTCATAAGCTTTCACATGATTGCATATCTTAGGCTTTTTTTTAGCATAGGATTGTTTCGAGGGAGTCTTGAAGCTAAGTTATCAATGTAGTTGCTATAAAAGTGGCAAATAGTTGCACTACGTGAGCGCTTAATAGAAAGTCAACTGTATTAGGAAGAGGGGAATGGGTGATGATGCTTGTGTATTGAACTTCCATGGGTAGGTACCAGTTTTGGGGATTTTACTATTTGCTATACTCACTATGTCATAGATCGGCAGGGGTTAAGCTACTTTGGCTTTGTGCAGTGATGGCCATTTTCTGGTGTTTGTGGCTGGAACATAATTTTTGTGTGTTTTAAAGGGTGTCTCTTTCGAGGGATTTAGTTTGGGATTGGTGCTGTAAATGGCATTGTCATGGCCCAAAACAGCTGGTGCTTCCAAAGGCATTCACTTACTGACATACAGCGAAATTAGAGATCCTTGTAATTAGATATATTTTTGAGGACTTCTTGTTCTCTTAGGCTATACGTCTTTTTTACAGTATTTATATACTTTTGAATTATCTAAACAATTGCAAAGCACCATATCCAATTGCCCACTAAGGACATGTTCTTTCCTACCAAAAGGCCCAAACCACACCCATGTTTAACTTTTGTCTGTAGATGAGGCCCAACTCACCAGATTATCGCTTGACCTGGCAATAGACTGGAGGCCAATCCTCATCATTTACTCGATTTTTTTAGGTGACCCTAGCAGCAAACCTACAAGGATAAGAATTTTGATGGAAATAGAAAATAGGTGAAGCAAAGTGATGCAATTTCCTAGGGTAAATTAATCACCCTTCCAGTGATCGAGCCTCTTTGAGGCCCAAGAGACAACTGTCCCAGTAAACAGTCAAATGAGGACTATTCCGAAAGTGGGGTCCCAAACCAAATAGAAAGGCAGCCAATTTGGGGTGGATCAGATCAGATCTTGAAGCTCTTTAGCCAAGAGTACTCAGAGTAAGGCCTTCCGTGCTATCCAAATTAGGCCAAACTAAAATACTCCCTCCGTCCCAAATTATATGAGTGCTTTGTAACTCGTGACTCACATTAGCACTCATATAATTTGGGATGGAGGGAGTATTAACTTGTACAGTGTTAAAATAAAATCGAAAGGATGGTCATTATATTCTTGACTTTCTCCAAATTATTAATCATTAGAAATAAAATGCTGTCTCCCTTATCCTCCACCTTTTTGTATTCTTTACCATTTGATTAATAAAATTTTCTCTTATCTTAAAAAAAAAGAAATAAAATGCTGTCTTTTGAACATCAATGAGAAGCATGAACCCTCTCTGTCCCCAACTTGAAACTCTCGAAAACAGCATCATCCTGTGTAGCACTGGACTCCAGAATCCTTATGAGTACATCAAGTACTAAAGTTAAGGAAGGGTGACTGGGTGATAAAAGAAGGGTGGGTAGCTCACATTTTCTTTGTTATTTTTGTGCTTGGAGTCTTTAAGGTTGCCTCTACAGGTCTTGCCTGAGAAATGATGGGCAGAGTGGTGGCAGTTTGATTGGTTCATAGTACCAATGACAACCAGTTGGTTGCTTGTTGACAGTGACGGGTTAATGTTTTGTAGTTGTAGGGGTGGGGCGATGATGATATTGTTAGTGGGTGATTGGCTAGTTGTGTATGCCCGTTTTTTCATTTTCCATAAATGTTTTAAAACAAATGTAACTTTCATTTATTGTTTGAAGTTGGTACATCTGATGGGAGATAGAGAATGGAGAAAATTGAGTATATTATTGAATATAGCCGATTCAATAATGTAACCAATTTTCAGGATATTTTTTAAATTTGACTTGCCATACTTGGAAGTTTTCTACTTGCAAGCATGGTTTGGCTTTGGCATGGTTGGACCTTTTTTATATTAATGTGCGTACATCAAGATGCTTTTGTGGCTATTTTGCAGGTCAGACATCCTAATATATTGTCATTTCTTCACAGTACTGAGGTTGAGACATTTGATGGGTCTACCCCGAAAGTCACAGTCTATATTGTAACGGAACCTGTTATGCCTTTGTCAGAAAAGATCAAGGAGTTGGGTTTAGATGGTAGACAGAGGTATGTGTGTGTGCCTAATTTTTTTATTGATAATTTGTAACGAATTTGCTTGATTGAGATTTTGGTATCCTAAGTTGCTGGTGCATGACTTGTAGTGCAATTGCGTTACGTTAGAGTTCTTTTCTTAAGATTGAAATAAACTCTTTTAAAAGTACGGAGTACAAGGGTGCCCATAGTTTTGCTTAATCGAGCTCTGGTATTTTCTTGATTGAATGATTTGATATTCGTCTTCCAGACTTCCACTAATGATTTTACATACCTTGTACTAGATTAGTTTTGTGTGTATGTACTGATGGTGAATAACTTGAGAATGTGCTTTTGCGTCATGGGCCCGATACCTGTAACTGAGATGCATAGATATTTCATATATGGTACTTAGAGATAGACAAGGAGAATGCCTATTCCTTACATCTGAGATCTATTCCCGGAGTCACTAGCTTTAGCCCCTCCAATAGAGGTTCCTGTCCGTTAACTTTTGGCGATTATTCACGGAAAACACAGACACTGTGTTAACTAAATACGAAAGCGAATGCCTATTCTTTACAATAATGGGCTTAGTTTTATATTGGAAGATTATCTCCCACGTGAACGGATTCAGATTCGAAATAGGCTCTTTAACATCCAGAGTTCGAAACCTGATGATGTGATCAATTATTTCAATGAAGGTGTGAAAATAGCAAAGGAGGACAAGAAGTCCTCACAAGTCACAAAGCAGTACATTTACATATTCGTCAAGTTTCCTTGGACATCAGAAATCAAGTAACTCCTAAATGCACCTGGCACTCTAGCCCAAAAGAAGCTGAGTAACTGACCCTATCCCAAACAATCTCAGGTGACGAAGTTCTCCCAGGAAATACCCTTGCGCTCCTCTCAAACCAATTACAGCAGTATTTCAAAGAAGGAATGACGCAGAAGCGTCTTCTCCTTATCTCTCCCAAATCCACAAAGCTGACCTGCAATAATTCCAAACAGATTTTGGATAGCCGTGGGGTTTTCCTTCTAGTGTTGAGGCATGCTTGCAGACGCAGTTTGTGGGCTTTGGTTGTGGGAAAGAGAAGAAGATGTTATGACGTAATGTTCTTGAAGTGGTTTACGGTGCTTTTGGCTTGAGAGGAACACACGGGGGACTAGGATTTCAGTTTCTCCTGTGATGGTTTGGAAGGTCAGCCACCTAGCTTGATAGCTTCTTTATGGGCTAGAGCTGCAAGAGCTTTTAGGTTTATACTATAATTACTATTATGGAGGTCCAATGCAAATGGGCCAATTTTTAAATGTTTCTCTGTGTAAACTACCTTGTTCTCTCTTGCTGTACATATGATATTCCATTAATATAAAATATACTTTCCTTTTGTCTAAAATTAAATCCAAAAAGGGGCAGGCAATGGGATCAATTGAGGTTCTCATTTTCTACTAGCACAAGTTTGAGCCGCTTTTGAAAGTTTATATATGGTTGCAATCTCTGATATGCTGATTGATAAAGCTTTGAGTGAGTGAGAAAAACAGTAGAGCATTCCCCTTTCTTTTTGTTACAAAAAGGATCTGGGGTTGTGGAGATATGGTGTTAGGAAATAATACCCTATGTTACATGTACTCTTTATATCACTTTATATACCCTTGTTTGGTACTTGACACATTGACATTTGTATAGACAATTAGCCACTTCAATTTAGGCCAAACACACCAATTTTAAGAAAATGGCAGAGTTTGACCACTGGGCATGTATCCAGGCTGGAGACTACACTATGTATCTTAGCTAGCCACAAAATCATGGGCTCATGACCTTTGCCTCTTTCCTCCCTATTCTTTACCCTCAATGCACAACCATTATGTTAGTTGGATTCATCATTTCACCTCAAGTACTCTGTACTCATGTCATATCCTTGACACTCCGACTAGGATGTGGACACTCGACACTTCATTTTAGGCAAAAAACTCTCAAAATTTTCATAAATGAGGGTGACTGCCTGATAGCTGGAGACATACATGTGCTCAACACCTGTAGGCTTGTAGTCCAATTAACATAGCACGACCCTTGTGTCAATGCTGTTTCACTTTCACAGTGCTACCTACTGTGCCCCTTTCTGTGTTTTCTTTTTATTCTTCTATGCTGTTTTCGGTGCCCCCAACGTCTTCAGTAATATAAAGGTGATGGTGTGTAGTGAATGTTCATTCTGTGGATTTTGTTGAATACTATGAGCTCAAATGACATAGTTATTAAGGGATGCGTTAAAAATATGTAATCCTTCCAAATGTATACAATAGTGGGAAAGAGATGGTTGCTGGTGTTGTTAAAATAGACAAACTTTTGAGTTCAATATGAGTATAACGCATCACATAAAATCTGCTAAAGGGCATACGTTGTTGATTAATGAGTTTGAAGTCTGTGAGGAAGAGTTTCACTTCATCAAAATAGCTTTCATAATTCTCTTTCCTGGTATAGTATTATGAAGAAATGCATGCTTTTTTCCTCAATTATTGAGATGTGTTCTTACCTTATTTTTTTTTATATAAATGGTCCATCGGTTGTTGGTTTCATACATGGTGAAAAGTTCAATTATCCATGTGAAGGTTGCGTTGAAGCATAAATAAGTTGTTCAGTTGGGAGTTGCCCGCTTAGTCTAGGTAAATATGCAATTATGCAGTATTGATTGCTCATACTGGGACAGCCTAGCTCTGTATTCCATGTTGTTGCTTTTTCTTGATAAGGTGTCATGATCTCTGTTCATGTGTGCAACCTTTTTGATAAATTTTGCTTCTCTATTTTGCGGTTAATCTTTCATTTTTCTTCATATTTGAGTCTCGGCGTAGATAACAGTATATTAGAAAAATTAGAAACACCAATCGCAAATATAGTTTTGCATGTTAAATACGGTGTGAAAAGGGATGTGGGAATATGATCTGCTGTGTTCGTTGTTCATTTTCTAGTATTTGCTGGCCTGAATTACTTTACTTTATATAGTTCAATATGTTAATTTTCTCCCCTTTCCATGGCAGGGATGAATATTATGCTTGGGGGCTAAACCAGATAGCAAAGGCTGTGAGCTTTCTGAATAATGATTGTAAGCTTGTAAGATTTCGCTTCTATGCCTTTGCAGCCTTAGTTATTGTCAATTACTTTTCCCCTCCCCTTCTCAGCTATGCTTTTTGAAAAGTTATCACTTTCACGTTGGCCAGCTTCATCTTCATCTAATCAATTCTTATTTCTTTAACTTCAATATCATTGGAACATGAAGTTGCATCTTGTTGTGGTGGAAGAAAAACTGTGCCCACCTTTTTTCCTTCCTTTTGCTTTCAGGGGATGTTAGATCTTCTTATAATATTTTTTTTTTTTTGTTTTTTGTATTTTTTCCAACATTTGGGTTGTTGTGTTTATAGTGAAGTTCCGGAGCCGTTTTCTTTTTTGTTTTGGATTATTTTTGCAGTCTATTGTGTCAATCTAACAGAGTGACATTATTGCCGCAGGTCCATGCTAATGTTTGCTTGGCAAGTGTGGTGGTTACTCAAACTCTGGATTGGAAGCTGCATGCTTTTGATGTTTTATCTGAGTTAGATGGAAACAAAGAAGCTTCCAACGGATCAATGTTGGTAGGCATATATGCACTTATTGGTTATCGTATTTTAATTTCTTATAGACTTTCCTTTTTGTTTATTTTACCAATTTCGGAATTTAAGTAACGCCAATTTTCTAGTTATGTTAAAAATCTTTTAAAATGTTAGTTCTTGAAAATTGTCCCCACCTTGCTTTTCTTTTTAATTTTCACCGAAGTTGATGTATGTTGTCTTTCTTTTATAATGGTTTTGCTTGGATTGAACTGGGAAAGAAGGGCTCAAGAAGGTCTTTCACATCCTGTGGTCTTAAGTTTTATTGTTTTTATTTGTGGACAAGAGACTGAGACACACAGTTTCTTTTCCTTTTCCCTTTGGGTGCGCGCAAAGGGTGTTTTCCCTTAGTTAACTTCGACAGACTTTTAGTGCGGGTTTTTATGCCATTTGCTTTGGGTTTATGTTCTTCTTATGAGAGGGCTTCTGATCCTCCTTTGCTGTTCAGATTGATTCTGGTTGTAAAAAGTCTTGTTATCTTCAATTCTTAAAAAACAGGTTTGCCCAGTTAACTAGATTAGTGTTTGACTATGGTTTTGGTATTTATCCCTCTGTATGCAGCAATATGCCTGGCTTGTTGGTACGCAGTACAAACCTATAGAGTTGGCAAAATCTGACTGGGCAGCCATTAGTAAATCCCCTCCATGGGCAATTGATTCCTGGGGCATGGGTACGTATCTAATTCCTTCTTTTTTTAGATAAAGAAAAATAATATTGATAAGATATCAAATGTAGAGCAAAAGAGAGGATAAGGTGTCCTCTAGATATCTAATTCCTTCTTGTTTCAGGTGCTTATGTTTCTTGAGGGTATTGTACAGTTGGAGCCAAGTGCTCTATTGTGAGCGACACTTGTCATCTTGATATTTAGATACAATTATACAAGATAGTCTGGAGAGTATGATGATTTTTCATCTAAGCCTTCCTGTGCATGGCGACACCCTCTTGGTGTCCTCTTACATTATTCCTTTTCCTTTGATAAAAAAAGAGAGAAAGATACGAAGCTGAGCCTTTCAAGTTGTCTGCCTACGTTGAACCTGTGAGAGTTGTTTGTATCCGTGATCTTTTAATAGCAAGTGGGAAATGAAGAGTTCACATGCTCACTAAGTATATTGAGCTACATCTATTCTGTCAACTAGATACTTAAGCGTGTGACTAGTTGTATTGTAGGGACTCTATAGAAAAGTTTTGCTTTTCTATTTGTTGTATTTCATGATTTTAGTGTTGGACTTTTACTACTGTTTACAGTTAATGCAGAATTGTATCCTTCTTTGGTATCATATTTATTGATACTCCGATACTTGGTGATCATGCATATGAAGTTTTTTTTGTTATTTACTCTTGATGGCAAACCCCTTCTTTGAGCGTGGGACTCAAACTTATGGGTGAACACCCTGAACGAGTTGAGGGGTAGGGAGCTGCCACTGTGCTATCAACCCAAAGCCGATCACATGAAATTTATACGTTTGTTTTAACTTATACTTTCGAGTCCTTGATCAAAAGTTGATATGCCTATCTAAACTATGGATTTTAATTCTTAGGTTGTCTGATATATGAGCTCTTCTCTGGAACGAGGTTGAGCAAGACAGAGGATCTCCGAAATACTTCTTCAATCCCAAAGGTTGACCTTATTGGCCATTTTTGATCAAGCTGTCATGTTATCTCTTTCAAGTTTGCTTAAAAACCTTAAAAGCAGTGAAGGAATATATAAAACTTAACACCCACACATATAAAAAAAAAAGCTCCTCACACAATCGTCCTGCATTTGTACTAAGTTCATGCAGCTGTTTAGTATGTCTTCAAGCTGTTGTCAAATATTCATTTCGTTCCTGTTTATTTCCTGTTCTTCTCAGTCTTTGCTTCCAGATTATCAGAGGCTTTTGAGTTCCATGCCTTCCAAGAGGATGAATACATCGAAGCTTATAGAAAATAGCGGTAAGTTCTTTCTGCTTCTAGTTTATGAGTTCTAGTGGAGTGTTTCCTGTAATGGAAAAGTAATAGCAACATGCATGAGAGAATCAGTGTTGTCGATCTTACGTGTTGAAGTTTGTCTGCTCTTTCTGAGAACACTTGAAGTAATATGCTTGTAGATGGTTCATATTCTTCTATATGCTTTTTCCATTAATAACTAGCCATTCTTAACTCTCCACGATTTGATTTGGCAGAATATTTTCAAAATAAGTTAGTGGATACCATACATTTTATGGAGGTCCTCAGTTTAAAGGACAGTATGGAGAAAGATACCTTTTTTCGCAAGCTTCCAACCTTGTCCGAGCAACTTCCTCGCCAAATTGTGCTGAAGAAGGTACTCTTCCAAGCTTCTGCTTTATTCATGCTGTCTAAAATATTTATTTTTCACTTTACGACCACTCGTAACCGGTTTTCACTGTACGTAGATTCTTCCATTACTGGCTTCAGCTCTAGAATATGGTTCAGCTGCTGCTCCGGCCTTGACTGCACTATTGAAAATGGGCTCATGGCTTCCATCTGAAGAATTTAGTATCAAGGTCATGATATTTCTGGGCCTCCTGTTTTCAAGCTGGGAGAACTTACATTTCTGGTTGTTTATGTACATGATTCTTTCCAGTCTTACGGTATTTGACAGTTGCACATTACTTTATGCTATGTATTGAATGGCCATGTTCCTTTGCTTCAATTTTAGGTGCTGCCCACCATTGTGAAACTCTTCTCATCTAATGATCGAGCTGTCCGGGTTGCATTGCTGCAGCATATTGATCAATATGGAGAGTCATTATCTGCCCAAATTGTTGACGAGCAAGTATATAAACAATCGTGAAATCCTCAAATCTTCATCATCAAATGCTTTGCTTTAGTTCAGAAAAACATTTAAAGTAATATTTTAATTTATTATCCTCACTAAGTTATCTTCTGTATCTGCAATTAGGTTTATCCTCATGTTGCTACTGGCTTCTCTGACACATCTGCTTTTCTTCGGGAGTTGACGTTGAAATCTATGCTTGTTCTGGCTCCAAAGGTATAATTTTAGTACCCCTGTCACTGAAAGGCAGCCTCTCTTGCGGACATTGACATCTATGAATTACTGTCGCTGTTGCTGTTGTGTGAATAATTTTTCGCTTTGTGGCACTCTCATGCTTTTCAATATTGAAAAACATGACCAGATATGCACACTGACACACAGATCCTCTTACTCTTGCGTCAGTACTGACTGGTTGAAGGAGGGGGAGAGGAAGTTTTGCAAGTGGTCTCATGGAATTTCTAAGGAAATAGAAAAGGATGCATCTTAGTATGGCTTCAACATAGCTTATGAGATCTGGGATGTGAATTTAGTTCATTGTTATGTTTGTCGGAGGTGCAGAATGCTACACTCTGAACATAAGCCTGTTTGTTTAAGTTTCTTTCTAGTTCAATATACCTAATGAAATACTAATGGAGAATACCCTGCATAGGTATAACTTATAAGGTATCTGTCAGTCATCAGTAATGCTTGCATCAGTTGGTGTGCATTCAAGTGCATCACTTATTGAAGCCTGATTGCCTGATGATGAAGCTATAAATACGATATTATTGTGGTGGAGTTTCTGCAACACGTCATAAGTCCTGGTTCTTTCTTGAATAGCCTGGTGTTCATTTCATCCCAACTTCTGTCATAAACTCATAATACACGCTGTGGCTTTCTTAATTGGACTTTGCTCCTTGTACGCTTGTGGTTGCATTGCATTTTCTTTAATTAGTTTGTAGAAGTAATAAAAAAAAAGTTAAATTGGAGAATATGTTTTTGCTGGTTTGTGATGGTGTGTGAAGGAATTTCAAGGGGGTTGTATTCGAAAGACGTCTCAAAGTGGGTTTGTTTTGATTTTTTCCCTCCCTCCCAGCTCTCTCAACGGACACTGTCGGGATCCCTGCTCAAGTATCTTTCGAAACTGCAGGTATTGCTTCCTTTGAGCGCTAAAAGTTACAAATAAGTTTGATATCTCATAACTTCTCAATTGATGTTAGCCACAACACTATGACCTGTCGATTTGATCTCAAAGTTGCAATCATCTATCAATTTTTTCATTTTTTGTTCCCTGATCTTTGTTGAGCGTACGATTCTGTAGGATGAAGTAGGCTGGGCTTCTTTCCACTAGTGTCCAAATTTATGTTCT
Organism: Tetragonia tetragonoides; assembly: GCA_038025085.1. Lineage (NCBI taxonomy): Eukaryota > Viridiplantae > Streptophyta > Magnoliopsida > Caryophyllales > Aizoaceae > Tetragonia > Tetragonia tetragonoides. The sequence continues at coordinate 15,216,415 of CM076142.1, read as the reverse complement.
GAGTCTTGCAGGTTGATGAAGAGCCGGCAATCAGAACGAATACCACCATATTACTGGGCAATATAGCTACCTACCTTAATGAAGGAGTAAGTAACTTGTTTATTACTTCTCTTGTTTCCTTACTTTTTCCTACTCTCCCCATCTGCTCTCAGTGGCACTTCTAGACTAAGTGTTGCTGGTGGAATTGAATAATATTTGCTGGTTGTACTGTGACTGAGACTATGGAGTATTTAGTGCTTGTATGTTGTATCCAATGAGCTTCTAGGTCGGTTCCTCGGCTTGGAGGAAAGCGTCATTGGTTCCTTGATAAAGAGATCTAGGGGGTTTGAATTGTTATTTTGACATTAGGTAGTACTGTTCAGTTTAGAGTTTTTAATGGATTCCTTAAAGTCGTTCTGTGCATATTTAGAATGTTATGCCAGTATCAACATAAAACTCTTCTCTCTTCTAATGGTTCAGATTATTTAGAAACCACACATGATGAGTCGGTGATAGCTTATTGCATCTCTGGATTAGTGATAGGATTCAAATGCAATGTTAGCTATTTGGTATTGTATGCAAATACAGAATGATTAGATGTGTAAGAGAGTCACTTATATCTGTCTTGAAAGTCTGTCACTTATACGTAGAATCCTGAAATGATTGAAATGAAAGGGGAATAACATATTTTCTTAAATCACCTTTTGGAGCATTATCAACTGAAATGTCATTTTGAGCCAATTAAGGAATGCATGACAATAGAAGCAACTTTTTTTTACCATATTTGCCGTATTTTTTTAACTTTACTAATGTGATATTTCTTTATTAAAATCATATTTTCTGAAATGTTTATCTGTCAATAAATTTAATTATGCGTTTTGTACTTGTGTAGACAAGAAAAAGGGTTTTGATAAATGCTTTTACTGTACGTGCATTACGTGATACATTCCCCCCAGCACGTGGAGCAGGTATTGTCCATTCTCATGACTGATGCTTCAATTTTGTTTTTCAAATTATGTTGACAATCATTTTTCTCTGTTTATCCTTTATCTTTAACAGGAATAATGGCTCTGTGTGCCACAAGTTCCAATTATGATGTCACTGAGATTGCGACAAGGATTCTGCCAAATGTGGTTGTGCTTACTATAGATCCTGACAGGTCTCTACTTCATTGGACTGCTCAATGTACTCTTGTCGTGATATTCTTTCAAATACACAGTAGATAGTACTATGATACCCTACTATTTAAGTAATGGAAAGTAAAGCTAGCGAGCAATAAGTAAACATAAAACTAGTCTGACCAGCCTGGAATATGATAATTGTAGGGAGTTGAAATATGTAGATTGGTTCACTCTCCTGTGATTTTCTTAAAATAATCTAGTTATCACTTTTAGAAGAACCAAAGCTCAACTATAGGTGGTTGCGGATCAGTGAGCGTTTGACTCCATTATCCAAACATTTTTTTTTTGCCGTGCCAAGATTCTTTATGGCTCATCGAGTACTTATATGTCAATGCATGTATTTTTCTTTCACAAACTTTGTGTGAGAGTTGGGATAAATTTTCTTATTGTTCATGTGTTAACTGGATGAGTAGCTGTCAGGATTCTTATCAATCCGTAATTTGAACTCTGTTCACCATGTATTGCAATATGAACTTAATGATCAGTCTTAGCTTGTCTCTGGTGATGACTTGATTTCCCAATTGTGATGATGCCAGTGATGTTCGTTCAAAGTCATTTCAAGCAGTAGATCAGTTTTTGCAGATTGTGAAGCAATATAATGAGAAGGTATTCTCCAATGCCTCTTATTATTTGTTTTCCCTTCTGGAATTTTCCATGCAATGCTTAAAATTCGTTTTTGCTATGTGCCAATATCAGCTTCTAATGGGTTGCATTCATTTATCATATACTTACTCCTGAAAGCTTGTAACTTATCTTATCTTTGTATATCTTGTTACTGTTCATTTTCCTTTTCTTATGCCTAGTGATTATAACACAGGCTATAATATGAATTGCCATTACCAGTATAATTACCGACTTACATGAAATTCCCATTTAAGCTATTGGAGGATATTGTGATGCGCAAACTTTCATCTGTTTGTAACATAATGGTTTCTAATTAGCTTATTTTGAACTCCATGGAGCCCCTCTCGTCCCTTCCTCATGCTACCAAACATCGTTGATTCGTGTGCTACTTTGCTTATCTAGTTTATGGTCACCATCTTTGATAATATATATTTACAGGGGGATACAGGAGATGCAAGCATGACAACCATGGGAATCCCTGGAAATTCAAGCTTACTTGGGTGAGTGAATGTAACATATGCATAAACCTGATTTAGTGTTACCTTCTTTTGATATTTGTTTCTCTATATGTTAAATTTTCTATTCCTGTTGCTGGAAGTTGTAGGTATTAGGCACTTGTAAATGCTAAGAACTTTGCTTGAGCCTCTTAGCATATAGTTCAGGTTATTAAATCATCCGTGTAGTTCAGGTTATTATTATTATTTTTTTTCCATTTCTTTTATATAGAGACATGGTCTACCATCTAATATTTATGCATTGATAAATGAGGCTATTTGACATCAGATCATTTTTGATAATTTCATCATACAAATCTATATTTACTCTGTATAGGTCTGTTTTTAGTGTATGAAGAGCTGTTCTTGTTCACATTTAGTGCATCGTAGATTCAACTAAAAATTCAGAATATCAATGTGTAGTCATGTGTGTAAGTGTGTTGGATGCTTGGTGGGAAGAATTTTAGTGATGGAACTTTTGTCCCTTCATTCTATCTCTAGTATATTGGTTGGAAACTAAAAGTGGTATGCTCTATTTACGACCTCTGAGATCTATTCCAGAGGTCCCAAGTTCGTGTCTCCTTGGGGACACTGGAGGTTTTTGTGTTTGTGAGCTGTAGGGCCCATGGCATTACACAAGCAAAAGCTTGGGCACCCATGTTATCAAAAATTAAATAAATAAATAAATAAACTAACAGAAAGTATTGTGTGAGACCGTTTCATGATACAACCGTCAAAAGTAAAACTTTCGATTCAAGATGTAACATAGTTTTTGAACTTTTTAATCCAAAAGTAACATTTTTTGTTCAAATGTAACACAAGTCTCACAGTGAGACCATCTTATATGATTAAAAGTTCTATGTCATTTATTTTTGTCACTTTTTGATGCGTACTTTTTTGGGATTTTCGCTTTTATGAACAAAACAATAAAAGATGAACAAGATCACTCCTCTCTAAAGTCGCAACACCAAGATAAATTAATCTTGGGCGTCTCTCCAACCTCGCAAGATTAAAGAAACAAAGAAAACTCGCAAGTCCCCTCAAAGAAGCTCACTTCTGAAATTCTAATTGAATAACTCAATCACTCATCAACACCATCTCCTGAAAATAAAAGACTACAATCCCTATTTATAGGGAAAACTAAATCTAGCTTGCATAAAAAGAAACTAACTAGAACTAGGAAACTGAATTGAAATCTACTTAAAACTACTAATTATCTAATTCTGAAAAATTAAATATTCCTAAAAACAAAAATAAGAATCCTAACAAAATAAACTAAATAATTAAGTGATTGATGCTCATATGCATAACTTTTGAATGATTTGGTGATGTTTATTTCCAGCCTGCCTTGTTATATTCCTTTTTTTTTTTTTCTGGTGGGGGGGTGGGGGGGAGAAGGGGGCAGAGTTTGGGTGGGGTTAATGCCACAACATTTTCTTAAATTGCCAACACAGAGTTGGTAGTGCTTTGCCCGATAGATATGCACATAACAAAGAAACAATGTTTTGATGCAGATGGGCTATGAGCAACTTGGCATTGAAAGGGAAAGCTTCTGAGCAAGCACCGGTTGCCTCTGCGGCTTCTGCTGTACCTCTTTCTTCAGCAAGTTCGGATGCAAATTCAGGTACATTTGTTAATAGACTTCCTAAATTTCCATTGTTTTTCTAATGGTTAAGGATGCTTGCCTATGTGGAGCTGGAATATGTGTTTAAAGTGGACAGACTACTGTTGCAGTTCTTACTTGTAGCACTATACTTTTCCTCTGAATATTCTTGGTATTGTTAGCAAAAGCGTACATAAGAACAATCGGAACTGCGACTTAAACAGCGAGTTTTCCTACCTCTAAAAGCTCCTTTCCAGCTTCAACTTAATTTTGATTTACTTTTCGTGGGTGGTGGTGGTGGATTTCGTGGGTGGTAGTGGTTTTCATGTGTGGTAGTGGTGGATGGAGGAGGAGAGAGAGAGATGGAGTAAGAGGGAGGAGGTTGGTTATGGTGGTGGTAGTGGCTGGTGGATGGGTGGATGGAAGGGTAAGAGGGAGATAATATGAAAATGGGAGGAGAGAGAATAAAAGGGGTAAATTAACGGAAAGTTTTTTAACGGACCTAACGGAGAACACCAAGGTGAAACTATTTCTAATATCATAGGTAACCAAAGTGGGAAAATGAAAAGTTGAGGTCACTAAATAATGATTATCCCTTACCTCAGGGCACCAAAGTGGAAATTTTCCAGCTTATTACCTACCCTTCACCTGTGATTCTTTTCCCTACAGAAGGTATTTGCTATAAATTGAGCCCGTGAGATTTTGGATTAAGACTTTGGAGAAATTAAACAACAAAGGTTGACCATTAAAAGCTTAGCTATTATTAAAAGACAGTAGCTCTTGTGATATGAAGGAAATGAATAAATGGGAATAGTAACTAGTAAGCATTTGTAGCATATGTTATTGAGAAATTTCACTCCGTTTCCATCAAATACCAAAGAGAATTTTGTATGAGTGGTGATCAAAATGAGTGAGATAACCTAGTCACTCATTGATGTCATTACCTTGGGCTTGGACACTGAAGTACTATTATTATTATTTAGTAACACATTCCTTCACAAATTTGAGCTTACTGTCTACCATTCCATTTAGTTTATTCCCAAAACCAAACAGATCAGAAGTGCTCCAGATAACTTGGGAAAACCAACATCAAACGACGCCTCTTCTACCATATCACACCATTAAGCTAGTCCCTCGCATGATGTCCGTCCTGAACAGGCATAAGAGCACAACAAGACAGCACCTTGTGCCCCTTACGCTGTCGCAACCGAACATGGCGAGTTTGCAAATGCTTGTCATACATAACGCTCTCCCTTAACACCACAAGTCACAATGTAAGAACAAAAATGCAGACAGGTCTCGGTGTCACGGTGGCAAAGCACACAGACATCCGGAGAAATAGACCAACTAGGTCTCCTCTGTTACACCAATCACGGATATCTATCTTCCTTAGTACCATCAGGGGTTTTGTACCCAAAAAATCCAATCGGTATCTGATTTTAGTTTTATATATTTCTGCCGTAATTTTTTTTTTCAGTATCAAACCTTGTGAGGCGGTTTTACGCTGAAGATTTCTGAGCAGTTCTATTAAATAGACCAAGTTAGAGTCTAGAAGGTTTTTTTCCTAATATCTTGAACATGACGCAATATAACCTTATTCAGTTCTAGCTCTATTCATTCCCTTATCATTTTGCAGTTGTCACTCCCATGAGAGATAAATTGTCTATATGAGTGAAATCAACGTAGTACAGATCATAAGGAAATAATCGTATATACAATTAGGCAATTAGCTTATAGTAACAATACAACTTCGAATAATGTATTGGATGACATTATGTCAAATGGTATAGCACAATCAGTCAATTGCAGATTGTGATAGTTACCTATAGTCAATTAAATAATAGTTAAATGTAACCTTGGGACTGGTGGGTCAATTTGCAAGTGATGCTACCTTACAAGCCTCAAACGTCTCAAATAAAAGTTAAAATTTTTTTTTCTTAGATAAAGAGAGTATATTCATGTAGTGTGAAGGAGTACATGAAGGAGGACAAGATATTCTCCCAAAGAAGTCTAATTACAGATTATGCCAATTATGTTGGACAGTAGTAATAGTATACCCCCTAAATGCCCCACTAGCTATAGCCCATAAAGACGCTACATAAGTGGTCCGATCCCAAAGAAAATCATCCGAAATGGACACCCCATCGAAAGTCCTTTCCAGCCAAAGACACCAAAGAACTCCAAAAACTGCATTTCACCACAATAAACCCTTCTTTTGTCTGCATTTTTTGTCTCATATCAAAGTAATATTTGAGACAAATCATGAATACTTTGCCATTCGAATAATAAATTTGGAGTAGCATATGGGAGCATAACAATTACAAACACGTAAAGATGACAGCACCGTGAGGCCGTGAGGCCGTGAGGGTGAGAAATTATGTTGCTTGTTTACTATTTACGGCTAGTTTCTAGTTTGTGTTTGAGTTTTGTATTTTATTTTAATAAATGCAAATTTGGAGTGGATACCGGATCATTTGGTATTGTATTATGCTTTGGTTAAGTGTTGACTCTCTGTGAGCTATTTTGTCTGTTTTTTCAACCTTTGTTTTTGAGATGCTGTAACCTTCTCTTGCTTAACTTTTATCTTGGATTCAAGTAGTAATTTTCTTACCTTGTTGATGCTGCAGTTGTAGATGCTGTTAGTGCAGGTGCCATGCCGACACCTCTTCGCTCAAGTTCTAGTGTGGCTCTAGTTGATGAACCTGTCCCAGAATCCCCAACCTCAACTGATGGCTGGGGTGAACTTGAGAATGGAATTGATGAGCATGATGGTGACCAAGGATGGGATGATATTGAACCTCTCGAAGAATTAAAGCCATCTTCAGCCCTTGCAAATATTCAGGCAGCTCAAAAGCGGCCAGTTTCGCAGCCTAAGCCAGGAATGTCAAAACCAAAATCAGCAGGTAACTTGAGCTCACTTTCTTTTACTTGAACTAAAAGTACCCATATAAACAAAACAAACCAAAGATGCCTTGCTATGGAATTGTAGTTGCTGGTTTAAATGTCTTCAGCTTGTGGCTAGTCCATTTATGCTAGGCACTCAAAAATGCTAATAGTAACATGGGTGAAAAATTGTTAGCGGCAAATCAGACTGGGACTTCTATATCGTCTGAAACTTTTTCTTCCCTTTGTTCTTGGGCATTGTTTTTAAAACCAGAATGGTAGCGGCCAGTCCAACCGGTTTAACTGGATGTACTGTCCCTCCGAACAGGCCAAAACAAATCCGCTTGATTTTTTATTATCTAAATAACTCTGTATATTTTAAAGTTAAAACTGTACTCCTATAATTTAATGGTGATGTCATTTGGTTTTTGAGAAAATCGAACCGGTATAGCGGCCGATTCGACGTCCAGCTGGTTCCTTGGCTAAGTTCTTTGTTTTCAGAAGTTAGTGTTAGGTCAATAGCATAGCTCATCACACACCTTGAAGCATGAGGTTGGAGGTTTAATTTCCATGTACCCCGACGTCATGGTCGATAGTATGTGATGTTGGCCTTTGGGCTTTATATATTTCTTCCCTTCGGCACCACACCTAGCCCAAGGCCCAATGTTACAGTTCAGTATCTAGTGCCATAAGAGCGTTACGGCATTTAATCTGGGTAGAAGTTTAATTCAGTAAAGCCTTCGCCAATTTGATGTATGTCATCATTCTGCAGAACGCTTGCTGAATAACTTGTTCCACCAGCATATCAGCCCTAACTTTTTCTTCTGAAATATTCTGCAACTCTCTCACGCCAAATGAAGTAAATTGCAGCAGCCAACACCGCTTTAAAAATATCATTCTCTGGGCTCTTCGTTTGCATCTTCTCACAGCCCATCTTAATGCCCTTTTCCAGTCAAATACAGGTCTGGATATCGCTTGCAATTTAATAGCTTGCTGCATAACACAGAAACCTTGCTGTCCGCAGCTTCATCCTCCCAAATATCTTTTTAGTTAAAAGCTGGCATTGCCTAACCAAGAATTTTTTTTTTGTTTTTTTTTTCTAGTAAACAATGGTATGCAAAGGTATGTGATAGGCAATTCCCCACAAGAAAAATGCAGATAATTCACGGGGTGCTCCTTTGTTTTAATATTCACACCTCCCATATAAACAGAGCTCTTATTTTCATTCACACTTAAACCTGATACTGCAAAGAAGTGATGCAAACAATCATAGAGAACTTGCACTTAAACTATCCCCCCGCCCTCCATAAAAGCAACAAATATCTGCAAACGCAAGGTGGGTGATGCCTAGTTTACCATTCTTTGGGTTTGAAATCAGGCTCATTTTTAAGCCTTTTCAATTCTCTATTTGGATACTTGAAGATCTTCCTTTTGTTTCACTGAACTGTAACGCTGTTATGGCTCTAGATTGTCACCGACAGTTTAAAATTGTAACAAGTTTTCCTGAGTTAGATTGTAGTGACCATTGATATCTGATATTCTTGTCAGAACGCAAAGTTTCTTGTTATGAGGCTTTCATATATTGTCTCAGTATTCTATCTCCCAAAAGTGTCTGCTTCATGGACCTGTGGTTGCCAAAGTAAAAATTGTCTTATGTGTGTCATTCCATTGGGGCTAAAAGCTTCACTACTTTTTGGCTTTGGAATATATGGACTAAAGCAAAATGGCTCATAAAACTGTCAGCACTTCTTATTTATTGTGAAGTTGCCGATGGTCGTCGCACTTCGGATCTCGGGTCAAACGGAAACAGCCTCTCTGTGAGACTCACAGGGGTAAGGCTGCGTACAACCGACCCCCCCTTACCCTGCCTAGGCGGGAGCCTCTTTGGAGGCACTGGGGTAATGTTGTTGTAATGTTGTTGTGTGTCATTGCCGGATCTTATACTAATTTTACACCCTTTGAATTTCAAGTCTAGCTGCTTAGTAAAGAAACTAGTGAGATAGGTTTATCATACGGATGAAAATATTATTGGGTTTAACCATGCTTTGTGTAATTTGATCTGATTGGAGATTCTTCATTTTCAGGAACAAGTTTACAACCCAAACACACTGCACGAGTTGCAAAAGATGATGATGATGATGAGTTGTGGGG